>OX457142.1:18425342-19835342 GCA_949752895.1 Dendrolimus pini
AAAAATGCTTGTCGAGTATTCAGGGTAAGTGTGTTCAGTGTGTTGAAACCGTAAGGTTCTCTGATTATAAATATGTGACCAGTTGCTGTTTTTTTATTACCATAAACACTTCTGAGTTGTTGCAAGTATTACATAAGCCTGCACTGGAACACAGAGGATCCGGGTTTGATTCTGGACATGGTAAATTTCATAAACGACTTTTCCGTTATTTACTATGGTCTGGCTGTCTGGCATCGAACCCAAAGTGGCCCGTTGTATCCATACTACAAACGTAACAGGTTTTCAGATATACAATGTATGTGTTTTTCTGGTGAATATTAGTCTTAAAACTGTCCATATTATGAGGAATACATTTTATCCATTTACTAGAGTCTTTTCATAAACAGGGTATAAAAAGGGTGTAACTTAAGATAAAAAGTATCTTAAGTTACACCCTGGGATATGAGCTAGTAAATTCCGTTCATTATTTTTCATGTGATGCTCTAACAGACAAACAAACAAAAATTCTAAAAATAGTATTTTCGGAATCTCCAGATCCGACTTATCCCCCGATTTTTTCACATTTTTAAACGAATTTATACGTACTCGAATCATTTATAGTATAGCATAGATTGATAAATAGATAGATAACACGTAATTGTACACCATTACAGAAAACACAAGAAAACTTATAGCCTAAATATATTCTAAATGCACAAAGGGCGGTCTTATCGCTTACAAGCTATCTCTTCCAGACAACCTATATAGATTGACTCTATTATTGAAAATGTCTGAAAATTTTGAAATTTTCAAGTGGTCTTTCAGGGCCAAATCCGAAATTATACAAAATATCGAAAAACAGTCGATTTGGACGAAAATTAAAGTCATAATTATTATATATCCATGTTCAACGCAATGGACAAGTGAAAGGCATTAAACATGTCGAAGTGATACTCGGTAGCGTAATGGCTAGCGCACGCGTCCCAAACTCAAAGGGCGCGGATTCAGATCCTGATTGGAACGCATGCACCACTTATGTAGTTTTCTAACCTAATGTGCATATTGTTTCAATTACCACGTGCTAACAACTGTGAAGGAAAACATTGTGATGAAACTTGCACTTCGAGATAACCGATGTGTCAAACCTACCAAGCCGCCTTGGACGAGTATACTGTCCGTTCTTCTAGAGAGGACCGAGCCCAGCAGTGGAAGTTTATGGGTTGTTAAAATAATAATACTCGACGATATATTGCCCTTGTCTTCTGTGCCATTTGTTGGGGCCCATCCAGGAGTGGCGTGTCACCGTCTGTCCATTTTTATGTATTCCCCGAACATTGCGACGGGCAGACACCATATTCCCAATATTTCCAGACCCCTAGCACCACTAGTAGTTAACCCCAATAGCCCGGTACTTTTTGTCCTCATTTCCCACAATAGTCCACTGGTCGGGTTTGTCCTTGGGTACATTATTATATGGTGTAGATAAAGATCGCCGATCAGTGTAACGCCTACGTGTTGGCCTTCCCATGGCCCCACGCAGGCCCTCCAAAGGTCCGGGCCATTGTTGTGGCCCGTGGTATTCACAGACATACTCGGTGAAAAGCTGTCATTTGAAAAAAATGCTAACTTCGTATCTAATGACCGGTTCGTTTAATTGACTTATCTTACTATGGGTTTAATTTTGGTTACTTGTATGGAGCTTTGTGAAATTTTAACCGATAATGAAACAAATGAACGGTCGGTAAGATATTGGAACCGGCCTTAAGAGATTTCGGTTGGGAGAGGCGAGACAATTTTTCTGACTTAATGCAGAATATATATTTTGTTATGCTGGAATAAGTGAATGAGTTTGTATATCTTGGATGTGCTTTTAGCAGGGATGGAAGGTACACCGCTGACATAGAAATAAGAGTGAATTTGGGGAATAGTGTGAATGGAGCTTTAGGTAAACTTCTAGGCGCTAAGAACCTCAGCCAGAAGGCCCAGCTTGCCATACACAACGCGGTGCTGGTACCTACGCTCACGTATGGAAGCGAGAGTTGGGTATGGAACAGAGAGCATGAAAGTAGAGTAAATGCGGTCGAGATGCGAGCACTGCGCAAAATCTGCGGAGTAACGCTCGCGGACCGCGTTCGTAATACCGAAGTAAGAAAGAGAGTTGGTCTTAAAGAGAGTATCGGGGTGAAGGTTAGGAAAGGAATGCTCCGGTGGTTCGGGCATGTGGAATGAATGTATGATGAAAGAATGAGTAAACAGATATACAATGATAAAGTGGATGGATGCAGAAGTCGCGGAAGGCCACAACATACCTTCCATGATCAAATTGATCGTGTATTAGCAGAAGGTGATGTTAGGAGCCTTAAGAATAGACGAGCGTGCATGACAAGAGCTATCAATGTCAAAGAAGCAAGTAAGGTGTGTAAGAATAAGCCTGAATGGCGCTCTGTTGTTCGTGCCTACCCCGCAAGGGACCTGGCGTGAGGTTATGTATGTATGTATGTATATATTTTGTAAGACATACTTACCATCAGCGAACCTATCAATCCATCTTCGACAAGCGTAGAAAGTAAGTATATCATCTTTGTATCTGTGCAAGAACGGAGAAATAATACAATTTCTTGTGGCCCGGTGGTATAGCATTTGCCCGACTGGATGGCTACCACCCCTGGTTTAGAGTATGTCGCCATAACAACCTTGAGTTTCTGGAATTAGTGACTAGGTTCCGGTCTCTCTTAAAAGAGCAGCAGCGCATTTATAGCACTTTTGGTGTAGCAAATGTCCATAGGCGATGGTAACCGCTTTCCATCAAGTGGGCCGTGTGGCTATCTGCTGAACTCTTGCAATTAAAGAAATCTAATGTTTTGATGATGGAGAAACTCAAGCAGAACCTTTATAAGCTGATAATATTGTATTAAACCTGTTTAAACCAGAACTGGTAACCCTGTTGACCCCATCGCATACATTATAAGAAGGAATAAAATATAAACCACGAGAATTACCAAGCTCAATGTAAATATTGAACTCTGTGAGTAACCCTTCCGACCTTTTCTCAAAACCCTTTTCTGTCGTTTGCTTTTCGTATAAGGAAAATCAGTATTTCACTGTTTGAAGGAAATTGCAGTTTTAGTAGTTCTTTTAAGAATTGGTGGGCTGGCTAATCCCTTTCTCACTGTCATTTGTACTACAATAGAAGAAGATTAACAACCTTGAGTCGTGTTCCGGCATTAGTGGCCAGGTTCCAGTCTCCCTTAAGAGAGCAGCAGCGCATTTGAAGCACCTTTGGTGTTGCAAATGCAAGTGGGCCGTCTGCCTGTCTGCTGAACTCCTGCAATAAATAAAAACTTATGTACGTAAACTTTGTTTATTTTAGCATTTTTTTTTAAGGTTAGGTTACTTTCAATAAAGTTTCAATTACATAATTAATTAAAACTTAGAAAATACTTAATATTTGGTATTTTCTCCTCCCCTGAACGGGTCACGTCGTATGGATATGTACCCTAACTATGAACCATTATTAATTAGGTTAAGATTTTTCGTTGTATTAGATTATTTTAATATTGTTACAAATTGGGCCACCTGCATGTCTATTGTCACATACCGACAAAGAAATGCCGCGCACCGGGTTTATTGCCTCTTCCGCATTTGCAATTCTTTTTAACCGACTTCGAAAAAAGGAGGAGGTTCTCAATTCGTCGGTTTTATTTTATGTTGCTTTTTTATGTATGTTCGCCGATTACTCCGTCATTTATGATCCGATGTATGTGATTCTTTTTTTGTTCGACGCGGAATAGCTTCCAATTGGTCCCTTAAAAATTTTACATAGTTTGGCCCAGTAGTTTTCATTTTACGAACATTTTTTTGTTCCCGGTTCTTGGGACCTATATTTTTTAAGAAGCGCGGCACCATTCGTAGGTCCACCCATACATAGCTAGACACTAAAAAGTAACAAATAAAATTTAAAAACTTCGTTTAAAAAAACCGACTTCAAAAACTAAAAAACTTAAATGTATAAAATAACTTATTTCTAAAGCTATTATTATTAATATATATTATCTAAAACATCTTGAAGTCGGTGCAAAGCAAAACATAAAAATTACTATATTTTGAAAATTACTAAGCGACTTTAAGATGTTTTAGATAATATATATTATTGTTTACTTGGTATTTGAAATTTGCAATTAGACAATAGCTTATTGTTATTGTTTTCGACTTTACTGGCCGTTCGCAGGAATAGATAACCAGGTGTTCAAATTACTTTTTCTCGGAAACTTCAGTCCACGCGGTTGATTTTTTTGTACTGTATAGTTGGTATAAAACAATGCCCGAACGGAGGGGTGGGCAGTCAATCGACGACTACGATACGATTAAGACTTGTAGTACTTTCGATTAGCGACATAGTGACCGACTTTGCGCGTGTTAAATTGCACCGAATCCTGCAGTGTGAACTGGTTGCATCCAGTTTCATTTTGTACTTGTTTTATACGTGTTTGTACAAATTTAATAAACTCTATAGTAATTCCAACGACATTTATTTTAATTCGAGTCCTGTATCTCGTAACATTATGTAAATTCCTTTTTCCAGAGCTTTATATTTTTATATACATATCAAAATATAATTAATCTCTTTTATATAGCATTAACGCAGACTTATCAAGAATACTTTTAGTATATTAAGGCTTCTGAAAGTTTTATATTAATATTCCTTGAAATTCTCAAGTTATATTAAAATATGATTATCATAGAGTTTGCTTGTTAAAAATGATTGAATGAATTCCTGAAAACATATTAATATAACTTCCATGAGAGTTGAAGGTAAATATCACGGACTACATAACCGACTATATAACGGAGAGTGTTCCGAGGAACTGTTCAGAGTGATGCCTTCGTCTTCTTTTTACCACCGTACCGCACGCCATCGGCGTTCATCCCCACTTCCTTGAGCCGCTTCGCTCTTGTACAGGTGGCCTGCCTGCCTTTCTGCTGTACTCCAGCGATAAAAAAAAAACATCGGAGCATAAAGTAATATTTAAGTATTCTTAGAATACGGATGATTGAAGTGAATGTGAGTGAATGATAGTAGTTGAGTGGTCTTAGCTTTTGCCGAACTTGATTTTTTTTGTTGTATAAGTTTGCATACAAGCAGACGGCCCACTTGATAGAAAGCGGTTACCATCGCCCATGGACATTTGCAACACCAAAGCTGCTACAAATGCGCTGCTGCTCTCTTAAGGGAGGCTGGAACCTAGTTACTAATGCCGGAACACAACTCAAGCTTGTTAAGGCGGCATACTTTAGACCAGGGGTGGTAGCCATCCAGTCGGGCAAATACCCTACCACCTGGCTATGGCTTCTTTTGTCGTTTTTTACGACAGACTGCCCGGCCGTAGGAAATTGTATTCTTTCTCCGTTCCTGCAAGGATAACTCACTGGAACGCAAAGCTCTCGGATTCAATTCCTAGCATGGTCAATTTCGTAAAAAAATGGGTATTTACTATGGTCTGGGTGTATGGTATCGATCCCAGATTGGTGCATCATATACCGATACCACAAGAGTAACTTGCTTATCTTTGGGATATACAATTGATGTGTTTGTCTGTCGATTAAGGAGATACCCTTGTGTTATAGGTAATATAGGATGGACCACCTTGAGAAATAACGGAAAATTCGTTTACGCTATTTACCATGCTAAGAATCGAATCCCGGAGCCTCTACTTTCCGGTGTACTCGGCTGGCAAAGGCTTTGTTCGCTCAGCAACAGAAGCCATCAAATAATAGAGTTTATTAGAACTATAGAAACACGTATAACACAGTTACAAACATAACTGAACACAACAAATCCAAACGTAATGCAGAAGGCCGTAATTCAATAAAACGCGCAAAGTCCGTCACTATAGATTTCCGATTGTACACGCTTCGCCTTGATCGTAGTTCTCGCTTGACTGACTGCTCTCTCCATCGGACCCTGGTTTTATACCTCACAAATACAAATGTGTCTGTATTGCAGTCAACCTAATCCGTAACACTTGGCTAATGATTCGACCGCAACGGCCATAAACGAGTACAATAAAACAATGGACTATTTTCTAGTATAATTAGTAATCGCATGCCAATAAATACGCAAACAAAAGAAGACAATCATAAAATAATTAAAAGTAGTTCAAATACCGACAGGTAATAAAACGTGTTTTTACGGAGATGCAGGTGTGAATCCGTTTTTGTCGGCGCCTAGATTGTAACAATATGTAAGAGGAAAAAAAATATGTTTAAATCAAGAACACTCATATAGTTCGAAATTCAAGAATCCTAAGCTTTATCAACCATGATATAAACTTTTTTCTGGATATCTCAACATAATTCTTTTTGTGACCAAAAGACTGGTTTATACCTCGGGCAACGCATTCAGCGGGGCAATGTGGCCAGTCTTTTGGGTACGTTTCCGGCTGACAGCGGTCTGGAACTAGATTTTATGGTTTAATTTTAGTTTGTATATATAGTTTATTTTTAGTTTAATTTATTTATAATTTAGTTTATTCTTTTTTAATTACTGTTGCCTACCGTAGATGTAAACCACGTTAATGTTTTTAGTATAACAACCATTACCTAACAAATTCTACAAAATCATTTCTAATTTTCCACAATGTTTAATAGATTAACAACATTTTGTACACCAGCGATTTCTAATTTGAGCTTAGTATAGTTTCAAATTATTTCCCTGAAATTTATTAATTGAAAACGTGTCCATTTTGTATTTAGCAGCGTTCTCAGACAGTTTTACTAGTCTGTGAAACCGCAGTTTATAGGGACTTTAGTGATGTTACCGTGTTTTCGGCTTGTAATTTTGTTGCCGAAAATGACTAAATAATACGGTCAAAATTATGTACGTATATCTCGAAATCTACTTAACGGAACTGTTCAAACTATTAAATTTATTTTGAATTCCAGTATCGTAAACCTTTTCAAGAATCTCCACTAAACTCTTTAAAAGTAAAACTCCTCATTATATGACAAAGCTTTAAAAAAATATTGTGTTAAGGTAAGTTATCCTGATTGCCATATTTTAAGTGAGATATATCTCCTCAAGAACCCTACACTAGGCAAAGCCTATCTCGCAGAGATCACACAAAGTTATACGTATACAAAAAAAAAGTTGTTCAATACAGATTTGCAGTTTTTGTGACTCTTCAAATATTTGACTTCAAAAAAAATCATTAATATTTATTCCTCAGTTACAAGTACAAAAGCCATTCGTGGTCTATGACTTGTTTGTGATTTCACGGCACCATCGTAAATAACGCCTTCAAGTCTAATTTTATTCATATAAACCCAGTTTTATAGAAAACTACGATACAAAAAAGACAGACAAACTGATGTTAAGACGATTTTATAAGGTTTACATCTTTGCCAAAGTTACTACAGAACTCTAAAAAATACATCGTAGTAATTAGTTGACTCACTACCTAAATAAGTAAAGAGCATAGATGGTATTCAATGTTATATTGTTTAGCGGCTATTCCATTACTGATATGCATTTCATATTAACACATCCATAACATTAAAGTAAATATTATGAATACTTTTAAGGCTTATTAAAATATACATCCATTGAATATTTATTGTATGTACTAAAGTTGAATTCTCAAAAGTTACTCAAAGTTCCAATTAAAGTTTTAAGTGTGGCTTAGATTTTGAGCCGACATGATTTTGTATTTGACTACTTTGAAACTGCATTAAGACAACATGACATCTTTTAAATAAATATATTGAGTTTAACAGTTTAAACACTAGTTCCTGCTGCCGGGTGGCTTTTTGTAAGAGTTGACAAATCAACCCAGATCGATATGGTAGGGCATTTGCATGTCTGGACATATATAATAACCCTAGAGTATGCCGCCATAAGAAACTCTTTGATACCACCCGTGATCAGAAGCCTGGTTCGTATTTCGCCCAACGAATCAGCATTGCCATATGCCATACAGCGTGACAATGGAGCCAGCCTTCTGGGCACGCTTCCGTCTGGCAGCGATTTATTACATTCTTTATATTATTATTATTATTTTTTAGTTTATTATTAAGTATTTAGTTAAGTTATTCCTAAACTTAAATCTTTTACTTATTTAAAAAACAATTGTAAACTCGAAATATAATTTTTTAACCACACGAAGAAAAAAATGTGTAGGAAAACTTAAGAGCCCATCCCTAACTTTCATCAAGAATTCGAACATTTCTTAGGTCTTGATATGAAATATAATTAATTCATTACCGTCGATGCTATCTTCATGATTGATTACTGCGATAATTAACTTAGTACTTAGATATTAATTAAGCACGGTAATGAGAACGCGTTTGATCGATTTCAACAATTAATTTTTGTTCTTATTGATTAGTTTTTTTCAATTAACTTATTTGGGAGCAAGGCCTCGTATCGAAATTACAAGTTATAGTTACTACAGTATTTCTTTAAGTTTCTAAATATGAAGTCGTGTTAAATATTAAGATATTTAATCGTCTGAAGTAAACACACAGACACATAACTTAACTCTTAAACTTAAGTCACTTAACGGAAAGTGTTCGTTTACTGCCACATAATACGTTTAAAATACAAGGTCCGTAGCCATCCAGATGCCAGAATGCAGAGTAACTATCTACATTGACAGTAAGATTTGAAAAAAAAATATCTGCTGTTAATTACTTTTTATATTTGATATCCTAGATTGATCCTAATTGTACTAGATATAACCCTAATTAGGATATGCCCGGGAATTTCCCGCGGGACACAAAATACCGTAGCATTAAAAAAAATGTAAACTATCTTTCTGATTACAATTGTGTTGGAATAAGCTAATTTTTATACACGCGAACAACCTCAAACTGCTCCCGGGAAAATTCCCGCGGGATTCCCGGGATGAAAATAACACAAATTAAAATTTGCTTTTGAAAAGTGAAAAGATCACACTGATTTTTTTTAATATGGCCATTTTAAATCATGCCCAGTAAAATTACCGGGACAAAAAGCAGCGCAGATTTTAAGTCGAATAATTGAATCATAAAATTGTTAAGTAAATCGATCATTGAAAACCGCCTCGAAATCGGACCAGCAGTTTTTAGTTTTTCGTGTATACCGAACCAACAGACAAAAAATAAAATAAAAAATTGATCGTGTTCTCCGATGTTCATATAGTCTATTTCATATTCTTTTTTAATAATTTCATTGTACAGACACGGCAGTTTTGTTATATTAATAGCTTTCCCGACAGATGTTGTGTTGCCCTGAAGAATTAAAATTTAGAACTAGATTGCAGCATCGTCTTGGTAGATGGTCTCGATCGAGAATTGGACCACTGGGTCCAATTGTAAATATAAACCATTCTCAAGTCCACCTGAACATACACAAAGAACATCATCGAAATCGGTTTAGCCGTTTAGGAGGAGTTCACATACACATGCAAATAATTTTTTTATATATAAAGATAGATTAATATTATAAATGCGAATGTGAGTTCATTTTTTTGTAACGTGTTCATGCTTCAACTATGCAAGGGTTAAAGAAAAGAACATAAACCTTATGAACCTTCCATTCCTATATGATTAATTTTATTTAATAATATTTGTTTTTATAATATAATCACAGTATATTTATATGTGTATTTGTATTTGTGTATATGCTGTATGTTTTTATGTGTACACGAACTTATAACTTATATATATATAGATATGTTATTGGGTCAAGTGTTTGGAGGTTGGCACTGAAAATCAGCGCTGTATCGGGATTTTGAAAAATTTCGATACAGCACAATGCTGAGTTGTCAACCTCGTTGGCTAAAAAACTCGACGTACGAGCCTTTATTTGTTTATTTATTATATATATGTTTTTGTGTTTATGTGTAAAAAATTGACAATTTATTGTGTTTTTTTTCTTTTATGTATAGCGTCGTATTTTTAAGTCAATAAATGTTTTTCTTTCTTTCTTTCATCCAAAGAAAAAATACTGTTTCCGAGAGATAGATGAGTATGGCGAAAAGATGGCGCACTGCTCGCGTTTTATTAACGCTACTGTTACAATGCACTAACAAATAAATCGCCATGACAACAACAGTATCAATGCAATAATTATAACATATATCTCTTCAGGTTAGTTCTAGAGATGCCACGAAAATTCGGCTATTCGGTATTCGGCCGAATACGTCAAATCGTGAAAAAAATATAGGACATATTCCACAAAAAATGTATATATTTCCATCAAACATGATAGTTAAACTATATTTTAACAGTGTTACATGCGATTTTAATGAAAAAAATATTTTTAATATTACGTTTCGACCAGTTTTTATAAAGTCAGAATCAAATGAAAAATCATTTTAAAAAGCTCGTAAAACTGTTAAAACAGTTTTTAATTATTTGTTCTATCATTCGCGAGAACGTAAAAAAACCTGCTATGCGCGAAATGCACGTATCTTATGCCAAATAACTTTTAGGACAAGAGCGTGGCCGAATATTCGGCATTCAGCCAAACCACCATAGTGGCATTTTTAGTTAGTTCCACCTTCGCTAGGTGGCGTTATGGTTACTTTGGATTAGAAACTAAAATTGATATTTCTAATTAGAACATGTGGAATTCCCAACGGCCGGTCCTTCAATATGTACAAAACTTACACCAACGAAAGCAAAGCTGCGGCAAAAGGCTAGCACCGTATAATTTATCTTTACTGCCAACCTATTGTAATATATTAATGTTTCATTTCGAGTAATCGTTATGACATGAGTAAAGCGGGGGCGACACTATATGTAACTTTCAAAAAAACCTCATTACATGGCAGATTCAAATGTCAAGCAATGACCTCACGCTTTATTTATGGATCATAATGACTAATGATTCAATAGGTGAGTAACAGTAATGATTTTAACTTATAAAAAACCGGGCGTTTTATTACTTTTCGTAGAAGTTTTTTGATCAGTCACATCCGGTGCTTTTTTATTATCAATTATCGATTCCGTTCTGATGATTGTTGCATTGTAACCACGAAGTTACGGTTGGATACCCAAATAATTTGAATATCTTTCAATTAAAAAAAAGGTTTTTTTATTATAAATCCCCAATGGAATGTGTTCAGAATAAAGACCAACGAAAGAAACTACTTAAGGAATGTTTTAACTTCCTTTATGTCATATACCCTCAGTTTGCGCTCCACTAATAATCTCCTGTTAATGGCACCTGCATACTCATATAATAATCATTAGAAATTGAAGGAGTTAACAAATGAATTACAAAATGCCTTTATAAACTAATACAAGAAAACTTAACTAAGTTATATTAAATTCTACCTATAGTACCTCAAGACTATAAGTAGAATACTGAGCCTACGTGACTGTCTTCTATGGGTAAGGTCCCCAGAATGCTTAATATAAATTAAGTTTTCTTTTATTGTATTGCTTTATTATGTCTTAATTTAATCTACATGTTTTTATTTAAGAAAAAGTATTATTTTCCTTTCGGTATTTTCTTATTAATTTCTAATAAGAAAATACCGAAATTACAAGCACTATTTTTCGGCAAACATATTCGTGTCCCATCACTAAAATCCTTGACTGAGTGAACAAACTTCCCCTCAGCCCAAAATCCGAAAGGTCTCGTTAAAATAATTGTAAAACTAATCCTCTTACCGGCTACATTATTAACTAACCCTAATTAATTAGGAAAAGGGTGTGATTATGAAGCGCAGCGCACTCCAAATTCGTTTAGGAGCGCTTTAACCTGGCAACTCTAAGCTGTTACCAAATAGATACACTTCCTACGTTCCCGTTGAGTGTTGCTTATTTAACCTTTTATAGGAGTATAATGCTGCTTACAATAGGTTCTAACGGTCTTATTCAAGTTTAGTTAGGGACTTTTCACATGCAGACGGTCGTCGCCTATACAGCACGACGAATGGCATTCCTCACGCTTACCGTGCCGTTTTGCGCTCGTGCCATGTGAACGAGTCTATAAAAGCCAATATCAGGTATATATTGATCTTAAAACTTTCCGACCTAACAAAGATACAACAATTTAGACAATTTATGCGGCCTCTGTGGTTGAGGGGGCTAAGCCATTGTCGGCCTACCTCAATGCAACACAGAGGCTACGGGTTCGATTCCTGGTATAGTAAATTTTGGAAACGTATTTTCTTTGTTATTTACTATGGTCTGGGTGTTTGGGATTGGCCCCAGAGTAGTCCATTGTATATTACCCATAACACAAGCGTAACTTGCTTAATTTGGGGATATACAATATGTGTGTTTGTCTGCCGATTACATTTTTTTTTATCAGAATTCAACATAGTCTCCATGTAACTCTACACACTTCTCCCAGCGATGTTCCCATCTCTGTAACCCACCCAAACAGTACTCGGCGTTTTCTCTGCAAAATAATTGTTCACGAAGGTGATTGCTTCTTCATTTGACGAAAATATCAGTCCTCCGGGTGCAATTTTTAGGTTTAGAAACGCGGCACCCAACGCTCAGACAGCTTTTTCATGTCTAAATGTTGATTTAATATGTGACAAACACGTTCCTTTGACATGTTTACAACCTCTGCTATCTCTCTCACCTTAATTCTGTGGTCGTCTAGCACCATTTGGTTAACTCTGGCGATGCTTTTGTCGGTAGTTGCAGTTTTTGGACCAACCCACCACCCAAATGTTCATCGTCTTCCAAGCTCTTACTACGGTCACGTTTAAATTCAGCTGCCCAATATTTTACTGTGGTAAATGATGGTGCAAAGTCCCCATACACAGAATCCAACTCATCTTTGATTTGCGTAGGCGCATTACCTTTCAAAAACAAATATTTAATGACACAAAACAAATACAATAACACAAAACAAATATTTATGAAATCGAGTATCAAGACTCGATTTTGTCCATTTTCATAAAAACACTCACATCAACTCACTCGAACGACTGTTACATAACAACTGCGCGTCCAAAATGGCTGAAACTTTGGTGAGTAACTGTCAACAGATGAACAACGAAATTCACTAGCTTTTACTTACGAGTGCTGCTCTCTGCATGTTGAGGTCGGAAACTTTGCAGACCAAAGACGGTTGTCGCATCGAAACCGTGTTTATAGTGGATAAGCACATTACACGGTGACCGTGCCGTGACCATATGCATGTGAAAAGGCCCTTAGACTAAGTTTGTAAGCTTCCTTAAGAACTTTAAAGAGGCGTACAAACTTACTCTAACTCAATATGAATAAGATCGTAAAACTTTTAAAAATGACACACAATAGAAACTTGTTGTCTCAACACATTTGTAGATAGATCCATTTGTGCACTCTTAAGGGGCAAAGCATTTTTTACTTTGATATTATCCATAATTTTTTTTCATATGTGTTACAATAGAACGATACGAAGATCCTGCTTACTTGCACACCATTGAAACTGGTAAAGTTAACTGAACCATGTATATCTAGGGATAACATCTGTTTACAACTACATTTATGCAAGAATAAATATTTCATTTAATTTCAACAACCCTGTTAATTAAATGACAAGTATGTATAATTGTATAATATATTATACATGTCCGCAATTACTACACGAATTATCACGAGGAACCCAATTATGTTTCTTAAAAATTATCTCACGGATATTTTAAATTCCTGCACAACACATTTTATGGCCAAATCGTCACTGTCCGAGCCATAAACAACTTAACTGTTCGTTTTAATTAAGCCAACACAAAGAACTCGTAAAAAACAAGAACACACGATGTCAAAAGTTATGTAAATACATTTATTGCTTGCCGTTAGGAGGTGCCAAATATTTGTAGTGTAACAGGTTCTTTCATCAACGAACAGATGACAATCCTTTTTTGCTACACTACGAGTAAATATTTGAGAAAATTGAATACCTATACAATTTTCTTTGTAAAGGTGATTGTACACTAGAACTCAAGAGAGAAATATAATTTGATATACGGTGTAAAATCCATGTAACGTCGATTTAACTACAAACTCCCTTAAGCGTCGAAATCATTTGGCTTAAGTTGGTTTAGCTTCTCTTCCATACAAGGATACACTCTGTATAGCATTACGTTACTCTTTATAATCCTATCAGATAATGAAGTCTACTGTCGGCATGATGCATACTGAAATTTCTAAGTATATCCTTTATCACCAAGATACCTCAAAATTGCAAGATACGAATACAACAAAATCACTGGTGTAGCAAAAGACGTCAGACACAAATAACAGAATTTTATCCATATAACGACAACTCTTTAGAACGCTATAAAATGGATTGCATTTCAGTGTCGCTATAAAGAGTTTATACATACATACATAACTTCACGCCAGGTCCCTTGCGGGGTAGTCACGAACAACAGAGCGCCACACAGGCCCATTCTTACACACCTCACTTGCTTCTTTGACATTCTTAGCTCTTGTCATGCACGCTCGTCTGTTCTTAAGGCTCCTGACATCACCTTCTGCTAATACATGATCGATTTGATATAGAGTTTAAATTGTATATTATTCATAGCATAACGTACTAACAGTTAATTTTCCTTATTAGTTAAAGTTTTATATAAACTCCATACAAATAACGTCAAAATTTAACCGATGGTAAGGAAATTGAATGAATAGTACCTAAGTAACCGGTCATCAATGATAATGGTGTTATTGCCTACACTATTATTGCTTAAAAAACACTATGTTTATAATGGTGTTGTTTTAATCATTCTTTTGTTACCATTGTCTCACCTGAAGTCCAATGATGACACGGTCTAGGATGGAGCACGCTTCCGTAGAAGATACCTATTCACTCGTGACTTGAAGTTTCCTACATGTATTTGGGAGGAATAACAGACTTCGGGCAAATTATACCATTATTTGACTGTGCGCACCACAAAAGATGAAGTGAAGCGCTTTCTTCTGACTGTTTCCACTATAAATAAATAAAATTCATTTATTCATCCATAGCCACTTTAGTTAACAATGGAAAAAAAAAAAAATAATAATAAAAAGAGCCTTGACCGACTCCTTGAAAGGCTCTCGCTTGGTACCTGGGTGAAGGGTCGGATACAGAAGGCAGCCCTGCTGGACACGACCCGTATAGTGAGGAGGTTCCTGTCTCTGGAACCTTAACCACCGGTAGTCTAGACCCTAGGCCCCATTGCCGACGAAGATCAGTTTTTATATTTAAAAAATATATATATAACAATATAAAAAAATGGAATAATAAAATATATATGTGAATAATAATCTATCTATCTAACAGTAGGGCATATACTGTTGGTCCTGGTTATCTGATGGCAAAACGGGGATTGGGGAGCCAGCTCGTGTTTTAAGGACCTCTTCTGGATATGTATCCAGTGGAAGACCAACAGTCTAGCAACTTTACGTCTATTCTCAAGATTTTCAAGGCGAGTATTGAAAAGAGATTAAAAGAAGAAAACAAAAACTTTTCTGAAGTTGATAAGACATAGTTGATGAGTTGTACTCCCTTTTTCGCACTAATTAAAAAATGTTTTTCTTATTTGAATTCTAAATACGCCTATCGAAAAAACATGACTCCATCATTAAATTATTACGTGAAGCCAAAACTTTGTATCCCTTTTTACAAAAATTGCGCCGACGGAGACCCCTCCAAAAACCCCTCCTGAAATTTCACACACTTATAGTTTATATAGAGAAGGAGTGCAGTATGCTAATATTTTTTTAAATTATGCATAAAAATACATTACACACGTATTTGTCACACACACGCACATACACTCTTTGGTTGATTGTTAAAGCCAAATAAACAGTGTAGCCTTGGCAAAATCTTTGATAAAAGAAGATCTTCTTTGATAAAAGAATCTTAATAATGTTCAAACTTATAATTTAAATTAATTATGGTCGAATTTCGACCACTGCAAGTCCACTAGTTTGAACGAAGCGGTAAACCTCGTGTTACTTTTATGAATAAAGAAAGGGGTTAATATTTATAATTCATAAAACGATTTTTGGTATATGGGATAAATTTTTTCAAGAGTTAGTCTGATCCAGAATCCTTCATGTGCGTTTTAGAAATTTGACACTAAAATCCTATTTCACTACGCTTTTCACATATTCTATAATAATAATAATAATCGGCAGACAAACACACACATTGTATATCCCCAAATTAAGCAAGTTACGCTTGTGTTATGGGTAACATACAACGGACCACTCTGGGGCCGATCCCAGACACCCAGACCATGGTAAATAACGGAGAAAATACGTTTCCGAAATTTACTATACCGGGAATCGAACCCGGAACCTCTGGGTTGCAGTGAGGTAGGCCGTCAAAGGCTTAGCCCGCTCAACCACAGAGGCCGTCAAATTCGTTATTGTGTAATCACCTTTATCTAGGAAGGCCTCTCGAAGATATTAAATCGTGAACTACTTTGATATATTTTAAAGAGAACGACTTTTGAGTTGCAAACAATTCCGATATCGGCATGTCATTGAGAGTTAGATGATATTTTGTAGAACGATTTTTAATAATGCATGTTGTTATTGTATTAAGTGTCCTTGAAATAGGAAATTAAGAATATAAGCTGAGAAAATGCTCGCATAATGTTAAAGAAACTAATTAACTCCGTTGGCTCAGCGACCCAAAATGTGTCTTGGCTTCCGAAACGAGAACACGCTACCTGTTCCTGTCCTGTGCGATTTCTTGCCAGTTCAGGGCTTGAAGCTCACACAGGTCAGCCTCTACTCTGTCCCTCCACCGGTACTCAGGGCGACCGACAGGATGTCGCCCATCCGATCGTCCAGAATGTCAAAGAGCAAACCCTGAAAGTCTATCAGGGTGAGTCAGTCCTCAGATCTAATCATTGTTATAGGGTGACCAAGTCTCATCAGGAAAATTCCTCAGAAAAAAAGAGAAGTAAGAATACGGAAAAACGGAGTAAGTAAAAAGTCTAAGGAGGAGAAAAGTCTCGCGGCGCGTAGTCTTGAGCCGGAGGTGGATCTACATTCTTCTACGCTGACGAGTCTTCCTTTGGCAAGATGGGAGCAAGGAAGTCTGCTAACTCTAACTCTCCCGTTCCGTCTGAGACGAGATTGTAATAGCAGAATTCGGCCTCTTCTCAGCCACCCGTTACCCAACTAAGCTTCTGTCCCAATTAATTTCTTTATCGCATCGATGTCACCATTCCGAATCTACATTTAAAATGTTGAACCATAAAATCGTGCCTGGAATAATTTCCGAACGAAATTTAATTAAGTTGAAAAGCGTCGAGTTTGTTTGAATTCTAATCTATTTCTAATTAAGAGTATTCGGTTAATTCGATGTCTTTGATCGCCAATCGGTATTTGGTAGGTATGCATTGGTCGTGATGTTCACTGATGTTAGACTTTGTAATATTAGAACGAAATGATTATTATTGTGAACCAATGTTATACTGTACATCTTGACGACAGCCTCTGAGGTTGAGCGGGTTAAGCCTTTGCCGGTCTATCTCACTGCAACGTAGAGGGTACGATGTCTGGTATGGTAAATTTCTCAAACGAATTTTCTCCGCTATTTACTATGGTCAGGGTGCTTCGGTTCAGCCTCAGAGTAGTCGTATATTACTCCATACCCCATATTACAAACAAACGTAACTTGCTTAATTTGGGGATATGCAATATGTGTGTCTGCCGATTATTAAAAAAATATAGAGTAAATGTAAGCCGGTAAACGTAGTGTCGGACGCCCTCCAACCTGAGGGACCGACAACCTGTGCAAGGTCGCCGGCAGGCGCGGGATGAGGAAGTCAGAGGACAAAGACGAGTGGCGCCGACTTGGGAAGGCCTACGTCCAGCAGTGGACTGCGAATGGCTGACGACGACGAACTGTAAGCCGGAGCCCATGTCTTGGGCGGCCAATCCAGAGTGCGGCAGATTCCAACTTCGCAGATAAATGCACTCATTATTAACGCAACTTTGACCACTAGGACCTATACGCACATAAATGACTAATCGCGACGCGCGTAGGCATACGTTAAAAACCATACACGCGCTCATGTCCCTCAATGGGCGACTGATGACTGAAATGATGATGATGATTAAGGTTAGAATATAGGCAAGCGGGGGGGGCAGCATTTCTCAATTTCTGCCCCCCCTCGAAAAAATCCAAGATCCGGGGCTGATAATTAGCCGACACGCTCATAACTGATTGTTTCGTCAGACACCTACACAGTCAAGATGTGTATGCACATGTACAACCAGGAGTAAAGTTAAAAAATCTACTGCTGATAATTTTTAGACATTTTGTCATAGGTCGAAAAAAATCGAATTATTTTTCAAGTTGTTTAGTATTTGGCAACACTAATATAATTTAACATGTTGGACAAATGATTTTCTTTCAATAATTTTTTTTTTGTGATATTTGAAACAAGTTGAATTTGTTATTACACTAGATATGTAGAGATTAATTTCAGTGTGTATTGTTGTATAAAATACACAAACAAGAATCTTTGTTTAGATTTTAAAAAATACTGTCTTCAAGTAAAACAAATTAATATACAAATAAAATAGTCTGGAATATAATGAAGCAACTGAATATTTAAAAATAATTTTATTGAATTCATAAAAAACTGAACATGATTATTATTTAAACATATTAATATTATTATTGAAATAATGAAGATTGAAAAACAATCCACAAAAATTAAGGTTAGTTATTAGTTTTTATGACACGAAAGGGTTAAAAATGTGAGGTTAAATTGCTGACTTGCGTTATATTCTAGATGCACTAATTATAAAAAGGCGGACAGAGTCGTGGGTAATATCTAGTATACAAAATCACTTTTCCATTGAAATGCAACGTGATTTGGAAATTTAAGTCAATTTTTACAAACATAAGATTTTTGGCACCCATATTTGTTATTGCTGGAGTAGGAGTTCCATGCGCTTTCCATCAGATACATCTGGAAGTGGTTACCGACGTCTATGGATATTTGGAACACCAAAGGTGCTACCAAAGTGCTGTCAGCGTAGAATCGGAGACTGGAACTTGACTACTAACGACGAAACATGACTTTGTTTGTTATATCAGCATACTCTAGACCACTGATGGTCATCGAGACAGGCAAATGCTGTACCTGGCTGTGGGTTGTTTTGTCGCCTTTTACGACAGGCCGCCCGGCCGCAGGAATCTGTATTCTATCTCCGTTCCTGCACGGATTGCGTGTCAATAAATCTTACTGCTCACACCAACAGTTCACGTTAGCAAAGCTGCCACAGTGTCCTCCTCTGTAGCCTCGTCTCTTGCACTCATCATTGCAGTTGGAAGTGTAGTCTACGGCGCCCCATACGCAGCTCCCGATGTGTACGTCTGCCTGAACAGCATTTTGCGGGCTCGATACAATCACCAAGAACGTAACGCAGACCAGCAGCAATACTGAGCGGTAACTTTTCACCATTTTGACGATAAAAGCAGATTTCTGTTAAAGTTAGTGAAGATGTTTTATTGAAGAGAGACAAGCCTCAACTGAATAAGTTCAAGTTGTTTGCCCTATATATACCCCAAAAGAAAATTAGCATAGATTAGCAAGAGCTCGTTTCATATATATGATCATTAAAAAATAAGGAAATTAGCAAAATATTTAAAAATAAGGAAAATCCGCATCCTTTATTTAATAAATAATCGGTTAAGTGCGTAAAAGTCTTTAAACTATTAAAGGTTTTGTAGAAGTGGCGAATGTCCACAGTTACGCGTATACTTCACGGCACGTATCCTGACCCGACACTTTGACCCACGCACAGTGATCTTAATTATCAATTAAGTGATATTCTTTTTTGCAGTTTGATGTATATTTACTTTATCCGTGCAGGAACGGAGAAATAATACAATTTCCTGCGGCCGGGCGGCCTGTCGTAAGAGGCGATAAAACTACCCACAGCCATGTGGCAGGGCATTTGCCCGACTGGATGGCGACCACCCCTGGTCTAGAGTATGCCGCCATAACAACCTTGTGTTGTATTTCCAGCATTAGTGACCAGGTTCCAGTCTCCCTTAAGAGAGTAGCAGCGCATTAGTAGCACCTTTGGTGTTGCAAATGTCCATAGGCGATGGCAACCGCTTTCCATCTAGTGGGCAGTCTGCTTGTCTGCTGAACTCAATAAAAAAAAGAAATACTATATGTACCTTACGAGCAAATGGACAAAAATATTTTTTCAAAATGTTGAGAAATAGCATTAATGTGTAAAGTGAATACAAAATATTTATGACTAATAGCATTTTTAACCGATTTGAAAAAGAGGTCCCTATTTTGAATATATGTTTTTTTGTATGTTTGTTCCGCGATTTCTCCATCAACAGTGGACTGGTTTTTACAATCTCCATTGACCAAGACATAATGTGATGGGAAACCCTTGAATACTATAGGCTCGTACAACGTGATTCATATACATTTAATGACCACCTTCGTGGTTGACATTTATGGGCTAATTTATTTATTTAATTTGTATGGGAAACATAGTACAATAATTACTATTCTTAAATATAAAACACAAAATGAATACATATATCAATCAAGTTTCCACAAAAAAATATTTTTTATAATAAAAATAAAAATTGGCTCAAACAGTTAATTACAAAATATATACGAAAATTGCATAAAATGTCTATAGAATTTACATTAGGACAATATTGAACAAAATAAAAAGAAATATTTTTATATTGTTTTTGTTAGTAGTTAAAAAAAAACTATGACTTAAAAAATTTATGGATTTTTCTTCCACACCTATATAACGCTAAATAAAATAGTTTATTATGTAATTTATTATAAGGAAAATGTAATCCAGTTTGAATTAGATTTTTCCTGATCTCGTTTTTTATTTACGTTTGATATAGGTAATGCTGATATTATATGCATCAATCGAATTGAATTAGTTAATTGAAAGACACAGAAATGAAAGGTCACGACGGTATTCAACATTATTGAAGGATTTAAGTTTATGGTAAAACTATGTTAATTTATTTGATTTTTATTATTCCGACGTTTCCGCCACGCCGTGTTCACGGAACACAAAGATGTCAAGTGTCAATGAGTAATATGATGGTTATTAATATAGGCTCATTCATTTCACAATTTCAACGCCAGGCATAATAATATACTGATACTGATTTCTTTCTTTCTTTCATCTTTCAGATTACAAAAAGTACTGTCTTCTTTTTTGGGTTCTGGTATACGCTTCTTAAAAAAAACTAAAATGTATAAAATAACTTATTTCTAAAGCTATTATTATTAATATATATTATCTAAAACATCTTAAAGTCGGTGCTTAGTAATTTTCAAAATATTATAGTAATTTTTATGATTTACTTTGCACCGACTTCAAGATGTTTTAGATAATATATATTAATAATAATAGCTTTAGAAATAAGTTATTTTATACATTTTAGTTTTTGAAGTCGGTTTTTTCAAACGAAGTTTTTATTTTTTATTTGTTACTTTTTAGTGTCTAGCTATGTATGGGTGGACTTACGAATGGTGCCGCGCTTCTTAAAAAATATAGGTCCCAAGAAACGAGAACAAAAAAATGTTCGTAAAATGAAAACTACTGAGCCAAACTATGTAAAATTGTTAGGGGACCAATTGGAAGCTATTCCGCGTCGAACAAAAAAAGAATCACGTAAATCGGATCATAAATCACGGAGTAATCGGCGAACATACATAAAAAAAAGCAAAAAAAAAAAAGATCCCGACAAATTGAGAACCTCCTCCTTTTTTCAAAGTCGGTTAATAAAATACCGAATGAAGTGTTAGATCTGCCCTTCAGTTTAAAACTAAATTGTACTTTGCTTAGAAAGAGATACTACACTAATGAAGAATATTTAAATGACAAACTGCATTTCCATAGCTGCTCGCTAACTAAATAATCAAAATGAACAAGTTGGTGGTAAGCTAAATAAAACTTTAACAATACTCATAGACACTTGACATCGTTGTCTTCCGTGATCACGGCTACTGAAAATTGGCCGAAACGTCGGAATAATAAAACTCAAATAAATTATCGCGCGTAAAACCGTTAAACCGTAGTTTTATTATGTACACTAGTCGCGAAAACGTAAGAAAACACTTTTTAACCGACTTTAAGAAAGGAAGAGGTTTTCAATTCGTCTGAATTTTTTTTTGTATGTTCATCGATTACTCCGAGATTTATGATCCAATTTACGTGATTCTTTTTTTTGTTCAACGCGGAATAGCTGCCATTTGGTCCCCTAAAAATTTAACATAATTTGGCCTAGTAGTTTTCATTTTATGAACATTTTTTATGAAATATTTCGTTTTCGTTCCATATGTACACCGATTACTCTGAGATTTATGAGCCGATTTACGTGATTCTTTAGTTTGATGCGGAATAGTTGCCATCTGGTCCCCTAGAAATTTAACATAGTTTGGTCCAGTAGTATTCATTTTACGAACTTTTTTGTTCCCGTTTCTTGGGACTTATATTTTTTAAGGCCCGCGGCACCTTTCGTAGGCGTACCATAGCTAGACACTAAAAAGTAAGAAATGAATAAAAAAAATCGTTTAAAAAAACCGACTTCAAAAACTAAAAAGTATAAAATAACTTATTTCTAAAGCTATTATTAATTATAATATCTTATTTTTAATATAATAACTACAATATTTTAAAAGTATATAAGTAGACAATTATGTAGGATTTTGATGCCTGTTTCTACATGTAAATAATATTAAAATGTATTCTAAAAGTTTCATCTACGTACCTTATTATAAACCGATTTTGGTATTTTATATGATTTATATATATAACATATAATAAATTGATGCGTGAAGCAAAAACCTTTTTACGAAAACTGCAAGTGCAGAATGCAATTTTTTTTAAAGTGTGCATAAAAAATACATGAAATCAATAAAAAAAACATTATATACACTATCATGTATTTGGCATACACACGCATGTATACTTTTTTCTTTATTGCTGTCTTTGTGATATCTATGATCATAGAAGTATAGTCTTTGACGATAAATTATTATGGCAGAATTTCGACTCCGGGAGACAACTTGTACAAATAAATATAAAAATTCAAAACTGTTTTGAAATTATTTATCATAAGCATAAAAAAAAAATTGTTTAAATATGAAAATGTCGTACCTAGAATTTATTGTTTGTAAAAGTATTTAAAAAATATTATTTTTAAATTCTAGTTTATTTTAATATAATTTTCGATAGCTCGGGATACAATAAAGCAACTGATTTAGTTATTACATTTTTATTAACATAAAAATCAAATACAAGTTATACAAAAAAGTATTAATTACCAAATTCGATTAGTGTTCAATATTGAAAACGATAAACAGAAATCCATGGACATCATCAAAATCTTGCTAAATGTTAAATAATATTGACGAGTGATGTTTATTGTCAATAATTATTGAGTGAGTCGCCTTACGTTTCGCACCAACAATTCACGTTAGCAAAGCTGCCACAGTGGCCGCCTTTGTAGCCTCGTCGCTTGCATTCAGCGTTGCAGTTGGAAGTGTAGTTCACAGCACCCCAAACACAGCTCCCGATGAGTTTATCCGCCTGAGCACCATTCTGCGGGTTTGATACAATCACCAGGAACGTAACGCAGACCAGAAGTAAGACCGAGCGGTAGCTTTTCACCATTTTGACGAAAAGGAAGATTTCCGTAAATACAAGAGATGCTTCAGTGACGAGACGCAAATTGCAACTGTTTTCTATAGAGCGGTGTTCGATATTTATACTCCTGAAGTAAGTAAATCAATAAGCAAAAATTTTGTTTATGATCTGAATGACAATTACTTAGATTAAGGAAATTTCCACGTTCCTTATTTAAACAAAAGGTGTTTGTTTCGCATGAGGAAAAAGCTAATGCGGTTTGGGTTAGGGGTTTTCCTGAAACTTTATTATATAGAACTGCGCATTACAGCGCGGAATAGTTAACACTGTCCACATACTAAATCACTACTTAATTCAAGATTCAGTTAAGTAAGTGTCTTAGCAAATACATTGAATGGTTCTGTGGAAGCCACAAACTATAAACATTTTCGTTATTTGACTTAAAAGTCCTCATGTTTCATCATATATGGTTATTCTACAACTAAAAACTACTCAGTGGATTGGTTATTTACAGCAATTTCAATAGAAAGACAACGAGAGAGAGATAACACTTTATTGCACACCAAAATACACAATTACAAAAACAGACCATATTTACAATGTTTTCTAGGCAATACAATAGGCGGCCTTATCGTTCAAAGCGATCTCTTCCAGGAAAATTGAATGAAAGAAATTTGAATCAGACGATGTAGGTGGTGCGGGAAAAAGGCAATAGATACATATATACTCGAAACTAATTTAAGAAATAAATAAACAAATACATAGATATATACATAGTCATGTATATACAATAATACGTAAGTTATTATAATAAATGTATTAGCATGATTATTATATTGTGTTAATCAGACCGCTATTTGTGGACAAAGAGAAAGTATTTTATAAATTGACATACATTTCAGAATTTTCCACTTTTTATAAGTAATCGGGCAAATTGTGTTTCTGCACAATTTTTACTACTTTTCGCATCGTTACATACATACATAACTTCACGCCAGGTCCCTTGCGGGGTAGGCACGAACAACAGAGCGCCATACAGGTTTATTCTTACACACCTCACTTGCTTCTTTGACATTCATAGTTCTTGTCATGCACGCTCGTCTGTTCTTAAGGCTCCTGACATCACCTTCTGTTAATACACGATCAATTTGATCATGGAAGGTGTGTCGTGGCCTTCCGCGACTTCTGCATCCATCTACTTTTGCATTGTATATCTGTTTAGTCATTCTTTCATCATACATTCTTTCCACATGCCCGAACCATCGGAGCATTCCTTTCCTTACCTTCACCCCGACACGCTCTTTCAGACCAACTCTCTTTCTTACTTCGGTATTACGAACGCGGTCCGCGAGTGTCACTCCGCAGATTTTGCGCAGTGCTCGCATCTCGACCGCGTTTACTCTACTTTCATGCTCTCTATTCCATACCCAACTCTCGCTTCCATACGTGAGCGTCGGTACCAGCATAAAACAGCACCGCGTTGTGTATGGCAAGCTGGGCTTTCTGGCTGAGGTTCTTAGCGCCAAGAAGTTTACCTAACGCTCGATTCACACTATTCCCCAAATTTACTCTTCTTTATATGTCAGCGGTGTACCTTCCATCCCTGCTAAAAGCACATCCAAAATATACAAACTCATTCACTTGTTCCAGCATAACATCATCTACCATTATCCTTGCATTCGTTCTGGTTTCTTCTCTTTCAAACACCATAACCTTTGTTTTCTTCGCATTCAAATGTAAGCCTCTCGTCTGACAGTCATCTTTCATCATTGTGACTAGTGTTTGCAGTTCTGATGGCGATTCGGCTAAAAGCACGGCATCATCCGCATAAAGCAAAGTGCTAACAACTAGTCTTTGCATTTGGGTTTTCCTAACGATATACGATAACTGCGTATCCGTCTGCATAAACCATTATTTAAAAACCGGTCAAGCGTGCATCGGGTATTATACATTTAAGAGTTCCGTATATGACGAAAATATTCGTCATTAGCTGTTTTTTTGACGGTCTCTGTGGTTGAGCCGGCTAAGCCTTGCCGGCCTACCTCAATGCAACTCAGAGACTCCGGGTTCGATTCCTGGTATAGTAAATATCGGTAACATATTTTCTTGGTTATTTACTATAGTCTGGGTGTCTGGGATCGGCCCCAGAGTAGTCCGTTGTATATTATCCAAAACACAAGCGTAACTTGCTTAATTTTGGAATATACAATATGTGTGTTTGTCTGCCTATTATTATTATTATTTTATTTTTTTCTATTCCTATCTCCGGAAAATATTTTCATACAAACATTAATCTCTTTTTTAACAACCGTAAGGGTAAATTTCCAAAAACGTTCATACATGTGTAAGTTTATAACCAGAAGCAGATTTACAAAATTTTGTGCTTTGAAAATTACGGATTTTCATATAAAATTTTCATGCACTTTTTCTCCTCCTTAGGGGTTGAATTTCCAAAAACATCAATATACGTGTGCATATTTTTCTAAGCAAAAGCAGATTTACAACATTTTGTGCTTCTTTGCCAAATAACGGATTTTCATATAAAATTTTCATCCACTATTTCATCTCCTCAAGGGTTGAATTTCCAACAATCTTTTCTGAATGCGGTACCTATCAAGAACACATGCATTTTTCAAGATCTAAGACTCATTAGTCTGGGCTGTGCGTTGATATGTCATTGTCAAGCAGTCAGTGAGGTCTTAACCTCACTGATTGATTGATTAATTACTTGTGATTACATGTGCCTAAAAAAAAATCGTTTCATCAACTCTCGCGATAAATAGTTCTTTATTGAAACAGGCAAAGAAACTGATGGAAAGTTGTTACAGACGCCAATAAACGTTTGCAACACCAGCTGCCTTGCTAACGTAGAGGTCTTTAACGCCTTTAATAATAAAATTGAACGTATTGTTACGAGCTACAGAACTCAAATTAAAATGCCATTGTAATTACTATAGAGTTTATTTGAACTATACAAACACGTATAACATAGGTACAAATATAACTAGACACTACTAGTACAAACTGCACGATTCAATTACACGCGCAAAGTCCGTCACTATATCGCTCATCGAATGTACGTCTTGCTCGTATCGTAATCCTCGCTTGACTGCCGATCTCTCCATTCGGCCATTGCTGCATCGATACAATATGGCCGCTAGCCCGCATAGATCGGATTTCTTAGAATTCAGTTCGACACACCTGCCTAATGACTGCCATAACACAAGTACAATAATAATAGAATGTTTTTCTTAATTACAAATTTTAAACACAAAGTAAACAAAAGAAGTCCAAATCATCAAACCAGGTTTATGGCAGGCAGGTGTGCATTCACTGTTTATGTCGGCATGTGACAGTATGATCAAACGTAAGTAAATGTATGATGAAACATAAACGTCGGGATTGATTTATTTCAAGTGGCTGTGGAACCCTTCCGATGACAAAAAGTGATCTAGTTAAGGGGAAATTGATAGCAATAATAAACAATTTTTCCTGTAATTTTGCACTAAGAAAAACACAAACTAAAGGTGCTTTTACACGAGCAACTAAAATTGCTCAATCCCGGTCAACTATGATATTACGACTACATCAAGCAATTTAAGGCGATGGCAATAAGTAGCAAGCACCTTTAGTAATAAAAATTGTATAAGAACATAGAAAGCGAAAATTAGACCAGAACAACATTGGTAAAACCTTTAGAAATAGCCGAAATAGAAGAAAACATTATTAGTATCTAAGAAATTTGTAAAATGGATATTTGGAAAAAATGCGAAATAACGATAGACAGAAATAAAAAAGATAAACATAAAAAGGAGAAAATAAAAGAATAAAAACAAAAACTGTAGAAAAAAAGCCTAAAAAAAGCATAAAGCCCGGACAATCACGTTCGTGCGGAGAGAGGAATTTAAAAAAAATATGTAGCAAGCTGTAGCTGAGATACGGCCACACAATGCCATGTGATATGGAGCAACTCAAAAAAAATAAGCACACCGCGCCCCGCCGCCGCCTCGGCCTGTTCCTCTCTCAAAAACAAGCCATAATAATAATAATAATAAACTGTCATGACGGGTTGTCTGCTTTTTCCGTAAAAATTTTAAATTCTGCAGTGATTGTAATTAACAATATATATTTGGACTTTTAAAACAATATTAAACCGTGTAAGTACATAATAACAAATCATTAAAGCAACCTCCATAACTGTCTCAAAATTATCAAATAAATACAACGAAAATTTTCAAACATCAATGATGACAAGATATGTCAAGAAAAAACATCGGAGAAAAATTACGAGAATCAAACAATAACGGATTTTTAATAAACAAATAATGAAGTAGGATCAAGCAGACAACATGAGGAGCAGCAGACACGCACGCCCACCACCTGCTGTGCCCGCCTCGCCTGGCTCCACGCCTCGGTCGTCGTCAACGGATGAAGATTTCTTCACACCGGCGGCCACCGCGGCGTCGAGCACCAGCGAGGAGGGGCCAGCGCCGTCAGCCCCGCGACGAAGACCTGCGCGAGGCCGAGGACGGCCGCCGTCGGCACGCTTGGGGCCTGCGGGACGTATCCCGCGCCCGGCCCCCGCTACCGGTGGTGCTGTGCGCCGCATGCGATGGACTCAACAAATGAATGAGAACGTCATGCGAGCGTACTACGAGGCGACAGATATAGGAACCAACCTCACTGCGTACCGTGACCGCATGCTGTCTCTGTTTCAGATCCTTCAACCAGATACCAATGTCACGGCACAGCGCTTGTCGGATCAAGTGCGGGCTATTCAACGACGACATCTGTTGGATGAGTCTACACTTGATCGTCTGCGCACTGAAATACGAACCACCCGTAGAATCAGCGAGACTCCGAGTTCCCCACAACACCCAAATATAACATCTAGGGTGACGGCGTTGTCGCCGATGGAAATGGACGATACTACGGTTGGTAGCGTAAGTAGCCAGGATAATGAGCTTATGAGGAGGGCTTTGGAGGAAGCGATTGAAGATTATAAGGAGATGCCTATATTAAGTAGACCACGTCTACCACGGTTACCCACTCACAAACGTAATTTGTTGCTCATGGGGGTCTTGGATTCCTTACTGGCTCCATATTTTAGAGCCAGTAAAGATCTTACCGAGACACATTCGATTCTATACTGTGGCGCTGTTGCTGCATGTCGTGTCTCTGGTACCAAATTCCCAAATTTGGAACAGAGGTCACGGCCTAGTGATGGACGGCCTGCCTGGCAGAAGAGAATCGAATGTCGTATTGGTAAGGCCAGGACCCTCATAGCCAAATTACTTTGTTTTAGGAACGGAAACACCAGGCCAAAAGTCATGCGTTTTGTAAATCGCGCTTTCACTGGGACTGACATCAACCCCAGTGACTATTTACCTCGAGTTACAGAACGCATCGACTTTTATAAACAAAAAATTAGTGCGTGGGCCAATCGATTACGTCGGTATAAAAAACGAGCAGATCGTTATAATCTAAACCGCTTTTTCCAAAGAGACCAAAAACGAGTGTATAGAGGATGGGAGCAGTCATCTGTTTCTGTGGATGATGGTAACTGGCCAGATATCGACTCTATGACAGCGTTCTGGAGTAATATATGGTCGGTGCCTGTCACCCACAGAGAAGGCAACTGGACTAGGGTGGTCGAACAGGCTTGTGAAATGATTCCAGAAATGGAACCGTTGGCTCTTGAACCAATTGACATTAGTTGTGTAATTCGTGTGGCTCAAAACTGGAAAAGTCCTGGACCAGACGGATTGCACAACTTTTGGATTAAATGGTTCAAGAGTTCGCATGCTTGTTTGGCCGTTCAATTCCAGGAAGCTATAAACATGGGTTCGCTTCCTTCCTTTATGACTACTGGAGTCACTCATCTGCTCCATAAGTCAGGCAGTACCACGGAGGCAAAAAACTATAGACCCATCACTTGTTTACCAACTATATACAAGCTACTTACATCTGTTTTGAGAACTAAATTAATGAAACATTTGACAAATAATAACATTTTGGCCAATACTCAAAACGGATGTAAGGATGGGTCCCGTGGTACTAAGGAGCTCCTCCTCATCGATATGACCATTAGTCATCAGGTACGGCGAAACAGAAAAAATCTGTCTGTAGCCTGGATTGACTACAAAAAAGCCTATGATTCGGTGCCCCATACATGGCTGGAGAAAGTCCTAGAGCTGTATAAAGTAAATGCAACTCTCCGTGCTTTCCTCAGTTCATGTATGGGGCAGTGGACCACGGTCCTTAGGCATCCAGGGGACAGAGGGAATCTTTCTGTTTTGCACGACCCGATAAGGATCAAGCGGGGCATTTTCCAGGGTGACAGTCTGAGTCCACTGTGGTTTTGTCTAGCTTTGAATCCACTAAGTACTCTACTTAGGGAGTCAAAGTTAGGCTTTCAACTTCGGAGAGGGGGTGAGATTATATCACACCTTATGTACATGGATGACGTGAAACTATTTGCATCGAAAAAGCCAGATCTTTTGCAATTGCTAAAGATTACTGAAAGCTTTAGCAACTCCATTAGTATGGAATTCGGTGCAGATAAGTGTGCCGTCATGCATGTACAACGAGGGAGAGTTGTAAATTCAGAAAATTTACAACTATCTGAAAATATATCCCTCAAGACTCTCTCTGAAGGTGAAACCTACAAGTATCTTGGTATGTCAGAGTCGTTGGGTTTTCCTGATGCTGATGTGAAGCAGGCGATGAAGAATCGTTTCTTTTCCCGCCTGAGAAAGGTCTTAACGAGCCTTCTCTCAGGTGGAAATAAGGTTCGAGCCTTCAACGCTTGGGTCATACCAGCATTAGCATACTCCTTTGGCATACTAAGATGGACTCAAACTGAATTAGACGCCCTGGATAGACGGGTTCGTTGTCTACTGACAACACATCGGATGCACCACCCGCGTTCGTCTGTGATGAGACTGTACATCCCGCGGAAGTGTGGAGGTAGGGGGTTTTTAAATACCAAAGACCTCCACGACCATGAGGTGTACAATCTCAGAGAATATTTTCTCAAAGTAGGCGAGACAGCGGGTATGCATTACGATGTAGTGTCAGTAGACAAAGGGTTCACCCCGCTATCCTTATCAAAACAGAACTGGCAGAGACCGTTGGTAATGAGTGCTTCTGATCGTATAGACGTATGGAAGAGCAAGGAGCTGCATGGCAGGTTCTATCAGGCTTTAACAGGGCCTGATGTGGACGTACTAGCCTCGGTGAACTGGCTACGTTTCGGTGACCTATTTGGGGAAACCGAAGGGTTTGTCTGTGCAATTATGGACGAGGTTATCAAGACGAACAACTACCGGAAGTACATTCTGAAGGACGGCACGCTTGACATATGTCGGGCGTGTCACCGCCCTGGTGAGTCTCTCAGACATGTCACTTCTGGTTGTTCTCGTCTTGCTAACAGCGAGTACTTGCACAGGCACAACCTAGTAGCCAGGATCATCCACCAACAACTTGCTCTCAAATACGGACTTGTCTCGTCGGAGGTACCTTATTACCAATACAAGCCCGAGCCAGTTCTTGACAATGGTCAATATCTGCTCTACTGGGACCGATCAATTATCACAGACAGGACTATTGTTGCCAATAAGCCTGACATTGTCATAGTTGATCGGTCTGCGAGACGTGCTTTAATTGTAGATGTCGCGATCCCCCATGATGGTAACCTCGTGAATGCCGAGAAAGATAAACAAATAAAGTATATTGATCTAGCTCACGAGGTTACCGCCATGTGGAACCTGGACTCTACAATCATAGTACCGATAGTGGTGTCAGTGAATGGATTAATAGCGAAGAGCCTTGACCGCCACCTTGAAAGGCTCTCGCTTGGTATCTGGTTGAAGGGTCGGATGCAGAAGGCAGCTTTGTTGGACACGGCCCGTATTGTGAGGAGATTCCTGTGTCTGGAGCCTTAACCACCGGTAGTCTGGACCCGAGGCCCCACTGCCGGCGAAGATCAGTTTTTTATATTTTTTTTATAAATAAATGTATATATATTTTATAAGCTATTTATAAAAAAAATGTAAAAGATTTGGATATTAAATATATATGTAAATAATAATAATATAATAATAATATATATTTATTTGCTCTCAATAAATCAAACATGTTACATAGTACGATAGGTAATTATACATATTAAGTTGATTTAGAAAGAGCCTGGTGTCTGTATTAGGTTAAAAAAAACCTGTTTGACTGATCACCAGGCCCACCATAGTAATAAGGACAAAAGAGATAGAAAGAAGATTGCCTAAAAAATCCAAACCAAAATTCGGAAACTCATATGGCGACGTTGAGTAATGTAGAATATATGGAGCCATTAGAAGCTTCTAGAAACAATTCAACTAGAAGTAATATTCTTGAAAAAATTGCCACGTTTTATTGCAATTCTTCCACTTAATTGCTCTTTATTGATCCACTACATTTGCCAAGCAATAGTCATAAAAAATTGGTCGTGTAAAAGCACCTTAAGCTAGTTAAATAATGTCAATAGGTAAGCATGACTCATAGTTATTCACAACGATGTAAGAATCATTACAATTCTTCGAAGTAAGTTATAAGACAAAGGAATGTATGGCACAAATTAAAACAAGATTTACACACGGCAAACTAAGCGCGCATACAGGCGAGGCGTGTAGACTAAACAACTACTTTGGCACTTTTTAAAAAGAAACTAGCGGGTCCGACAGACGTTTTCCTGCTCTAAAAAAAACACTAGAACCCGATTCCGACCCCATCTACCGGATCTAAGTGAGTACCTAACTAAACCATCCCTAGCCTACTCAAAAACAAAAAAAAAACATTAAAATCTAGCACCCGATTGCAGTGCCACCTAGCGGGTCCAACGGACATACACAAAAAATGTCATCAAAATCGGTCCAATCGTTTTGGAGGAGTTCAGTGACATCAACGCAAATACAAAAATTCATAAAAATATTTAACAATCGCACGTTTTCCTTATATCTTAAAATTCAATAAGGCATTGTTCTACCGTGACTAATGCTATTACGACAAACTTGATTAGCATTTTAGATAATCTCATTAAAGCAAATACTTATGACATCTATGTATTAGCGTAGCGCAAAAATCCGACAATTTTTTGTTTGAGTCTTGAGTGAAAAATGTTAGGTTTTGATGTTTTAAGAACACCCTCCAAAGGACAGCTCAAAAAAAATTAAGAAGAAATACGAACCTAACCTACTGTTACAACCTAGGTCCCAACAAAGACAAATTTCACGTACAAATCTGTAAAAACACATTTTATTACCTGGCGGCATTTGAACTTATTGTAATCCTTTAATGATCGTCTTCTTTTTGTTCACTTATTTTTTGGCATACGTTTCTAGTGGAGAACAGCCTATTGTACTATTGTACTGGCTCGTTAGCATCATTAGCCAGGTGTTAAAAGCTAATTGCTGGGCGGGCACATTTGCATTTATGAATTATAAAACGACGGTCTGTTTGAGAGAGGAGTCAGTTGAGCTACGACTACGATACGGGCGTGCCGTGTGTACATTCGGGAATCTAATAGCGACGGACTTTGCGCGTTTTATTGAATAACCACCTTCTGCATTACGTTTGGATTTGTTTTGTTCGGTTATTTTGTACATACATACATACATGCATACATAACTTTACGCCAGGTCCCTTGCGGGGTAGGCACGAACAACAGAGCGCCATTTAGGCTTATTCTTACACACCTCACTTTCTTCTTTGACATTCATAGCTCTTGTCATGCACGCTCGTCTGTTCTTAAGGCTCCTGACATCACCTTCTGCTAGTACACGATCAATTTGATCATAGAAGGTGTGTCGTGGCCTTCCGCGACTTCTGCATCCATCCACTTTTGCATTGTATATCTGTTTAGTCATTCTTCCATCATTCATTCTTTCCACATGCCCAAACCACCGAAGCATTCCTTTCCTTACCTTTACCCCGACACTCTCTTTCAGACCAACTCTCTTTCTTACTTCGGTATTACTAACGCGGTCCGCGAGCGTCACTCCGCAGATTTTGCGCAGTGCTCGCATCTCGACCGCGTTTACTCTACTTTCATGCTCTCTCTTCCATACCCAACTCTCGCTTCCATACGTGAGCGTAGGTACCAGCACCGCGTTGTGTATGGCGAGCTGGGCCTTCTGACTGAGGTTCTTAGCGCCTAGAAGTTTACCTAACGCTCCATTCACACTATTGCCCAAATTTACTCTTCTTTCTATATCAGCGGTGTACCTTCCATCCCTGCTAAAAGCACATCCGAGATATACAAACTCATTCACTTGTTCCAGCATAACATCATAGACCATTATCCTTGCATTCGTTCTGGTTGTTTCTCTTTCAAACACCATCACCTTTGTTTTCTTCGCATTCAAACGTAAGCCTCTCGCCTGACAGTCATCTTTCATCATTGTGACTAGTGTTTGCAGTTCTGATGGCGATTCGGCTAAAAGCACGGCATCATCCGCAAGCTGCTAACAACTAGATCACCCATCCGCACCCCAACATCCATTGATCTTAATCTCTGGAGACAAACGTCCAGGTATAGGATGAACAGCAAAGCCGACAGCACGCAGCCCTGCCGGACGCCAATATTGACGTCAAATCAAGGCGACAGGCTGCCGTCCACCCGCACGCATGCCATACAGTCCTCGTAATGAGCAATCACGCAGCAACTGGCCATTAATCCCATATCCGGGCAATATGTCCCAGCGGTCCTTCCGCACAACCCTGTCAAATGCTTTCTCTAGATCCACAAAATCGCAGAAAACCTTCCAGCCCATAGCCAGCTGCTTCTCCACGATATTGCGGAGCGAGAAAACTTGATCCATATATCCTCTTCCATTTCTGAAGCTTCCTTGTGCATCCCACAGTAATCCATCGGATACCACTCTCATTCTCCTTTCAACAATCTTAGCATACACTTTAGATGCTGTGCTGATCAAACTGATGGCCCTGTAGCTGGCGCACTCCATACGTGACCCCTTGCCTTTATACAAGGGCACGATGACAGCGCGCCTCCAGTCGTTGGGAACCTTTCCCGTCCTCCAGCACAAGTTGCATAAGGACAGGAAAGCGTCCCGGACGCAGGTTCCACCATATTTGATCATCTGAGCAGACACACTATCGATTCCTGCTGCCTTTCCATTTTTCAGACTTCTTATCGACCATTCGATCTCTTCCAAAGAGATCTCGGATGCTGACTCCTCGAAGTCGGTCACAGACTCAGTCGTGGTTCCAGCATCCGGGATATTATCATAGATTTCTCGTAAATATTCACTCCATTGCGCTAAAACCTCTCAATTTTATTCTTTCACGCTTCTCTTTCACTAAAGCTTTGGTTTCATTCTTGCAGAGGCGATACATTTCTTTCTTCATCTCTTTCATACTGTCATTCTGATGCAAAGATGCAATATAATCCAGCCAGGCTTTTCTCTTTCTCTCTACGCTAGATTTAACATCCGCGTCCCACCATTCGTCACCTTTCGTTGTTATATGCCTCTTTGCGCATCCACACGCTTCTTTTGCGCTTTCCACTATACTTTCTTTCCTACTATCCCAGTCATTATCCACATCTAAATCGGAGAAGTCCGCTTTTGTAAGCCTTTCTTCGACTAGGTGCGCATAATCCTTACACTAACATCTTCCAATTTTTCACATTTTATTCTTTCAAGCTCCCCGAAATTGGTACGCTCTCGCCAGTGCCTCCACTTCTTGAAAAGGTCCACAAACCGGCTTATCACCAGGTAGTGGTCCGTTCCAAGAGTGGGGCCTCTGTAGGCTCTTGTATCCGTTATTATGTTTCGGAGGCGACTATATAGATAGTCGCCTCTGATTTTAATAGTAAAATCAGATCAATCATACTTTTTAACCGACTTCGAAAAAAGGAGGAGGTTCTCAATTCGTCGGGATCTTTTTTTTGTTTTTTTTTGTTTTTTAAGGTATGTTCGCCGATAACTCCGTGATTTATTATCCGATTTACGTGATTCTTTTTTTGTTCGACGCGGAATGGCTTCCAATTGGTCCCCTAAAAATTTTACATAGTTTGGCCCAGTAGTTTTCTTTTTATGAACATTTTTCATGGAAATAATTTTCACTCCGTTCCATATGTACACCGATTACTCTAAGATTTATGATTCGATTTACGTGATTCTTTTTTTGTTCGACGCGGAATAGCTGCCATATGGTTCCCTAAAAATTTGACATAGTTTGGCCCAGTAGTTTTCATTTTACGAACATTTTTTTGTTCCCGGTTCTTGGGACCTATATTTTTTAAGAAGCGCGGCACCATTTGTAGGTCCACCCATACATAGCTAGACACTAAAAAGTAACAAATAAAATTTTAAATCTTCGTTTAAAAAAACCGACTTCAAAAACGAAAAAACTAAAATGTATAAAATAACTTATTTCTTAAGCTATTATTATTAATATATATTATCTAAAACATCTTGAAGTCGGTGCAAAGTAAAACATAAAAATTACTATATTTTGAAAATTACTAAGCACCGACTTTAAGATGTTTTAGATAATATATATTAATATATATAATAATAGCTTAAGAAATAAGTTATTTTATACATTTTTGTTTTTTCGTTTTTGAAGTCGGTTTTTTTAAACAAAGTTTTTAAATTTTATCTGTTCATTCATTCTCCATGTATACGTGTGAATATCCTTATGATGGAATAAGGTGTTCGACACAAGCAAGTTTCTTTCCATGCATACGTCTATGATTGGCTTACCAGCATCGTTCGCTCTCTTGTCGCCATAGGGTCCAAGGACAGCCTCAAAGCCGTCTCGTTTGGTCCCTACCCAGCCATTAAGATCACCACACATAATTAGTCTTTCGTTCCCTTCAGCCAGATCCAGAATTTCTCTCAGAGACTCCCAAAACTTCTCGAGTTCTTGGGGATCCGCTGAGCTTACGGGAGCATAAGCTGCGACCAGAAAAACTCGTGTGATCCCCAGTTTTAGACGGACCCAAAGAAGTCTCGGGTTCACCAGACAATAGTCTTTCACTCCAGACACAAAGCGGGATGAGAGTACGACGCCTACCCCCCCACTTGCACGCTCGTCCAGGTCCACGCCGGACCACAGAGCAAGCATGCCACCGGGGAAGTCATCGGCGTCACACCCCTTCCGCTTTATCTCTGTCAGACATAAGGCATCCAGGCTTCTCTCATTCATTATATCGATCATTTCGTCCATCTTATCTTTCATTCCACCTCTCACATTCCACGTGCCCATACGGCACTCTGCTCCTCTCGACCCGCCAGGTTTGGCGCTGCGTGAAGGGTGGCGGCCCCCTTCGCCGCATGCGCAAGAGTTCACACCGACGGGGGCGCATCGGTGAGCGTCGCCTGCGGGGGACGCCCTATCGTCCACTGCACTCGGGTGAATTGTGGTCAGAATTGTGGCCCTATGGGCCGGCGGGGATCGCGACGAGCACGCTTCTGACATGACCCCCAAATTTAAATTATTTTGTAATTGTGTTATACGTGTTTGTATAGTTCTAATAATAATTCTAAAGGCATTTTAATTCCAGTGCCGCTAACTCGTAACACTACGATTTAAAAAAATGTTTCTGGCACAGGATTTCAGCGCATATCATGTAACATACGAGCGCGTTAACCACTAAGCTACCAGTTTATACCCAACTATGTAGTGGAGATTAATTTCTGAACCCCTCAGACAGTTTGAACGCAGGCCCTATTTCTTTCAAATGATCAGCATTATGTCTGTGTGCATGCATAAATAACGTTCATATGCAAATGACAAGGGTTCGAACCCCCGGTTCCAGCCCTCCGTGCCATTTAGCTCCCATTTGGACCCTATATCCGGATTCTAATTGCTGCATTCTCAATTTTTGGACTTAGCTTTATAGGGGACTTGCAGTTGCGCGCGGCTTCGCTCGCGTAGATGAAAAATATTCATAGGTTTAGCAAATTTTCTATACCTTTTTAAACCTCCTTAGGATTGAATTTGCAAAAATACCGACGCACCTGTACATTGGTTTGTCTTGAATTTCTATACTCATACCGACTTCCATCTTCTTTCCTGCCCTTTAGGGGTTAAATTTATAAAATGCCCAGGTACATTAATTTATAACTAGAAGTGGATACCTATATATTAATTTTGTACTACTTACTTTGAAAATGACAAATTTTCATCCAACCTTTCATCCCCTGTTCACCCCCTTCGGGGTTGAATTTTCAAAAATCCTTTCTTAGTGCGCACTTAGAGCATAGAAAGAACCCACATGAAAGAAAGAAAGAAAGAAAATATTTTATTTAGAACAAAAAAAAACTAAGTTAATATAAATAGAGAAAGAAACAAAATAAGTCCTAAATTGGACCCAGCCTCAGCATAACAAACATGCAAGTTTTAACGGTCCTAGCTCCAGTAGTTTGGGCTGTGCGTTGATAATATCAGTCATGTATAAAAGTTCTGTGCTACAGTGTTTGACCGCGATGAACTCCGAAACTACTCAACCGATTTTGATGGTTTTTTTCATTTTGCTGGATTTGTTCCAACTTAGGCAAACGACAAAAACAAATTCCACCTGCATATCTCTAAAAACACATTTTATTACCTGTCGGCATTTGAACTAATTGTAATTCTTTTATGATCCTTTTCTTTTGTTTACATATTTATTGGAATGCGTTTCTGGATAACAGCCTATTGTTCTATTGTATTCGTTTACGGCCGCTTGCGGCTGTTATCATTAGCCAGGTGTTACGGTTTATAAAGTACAAACTGATTCTAGGAAATTCGGTCCACGTTTCCGGGCTGGCACATTGCATTTGTGCAGTAAAAACGATGGCCTGATTCAGAGAGGGGGGCAGTTCAGCGACAACTACGATCAAGGCGTTACGTGTGTACAATCGGGAACCTAATAGTGACGGACTTCTTTATTACTTTTGGATTTGTTGTGTTCGGTTATATTTGTACCTATGTTATACGTGTTTCTATAGTTCTTATAAACTCTATAATAATTCCAACAGCATTTGAATTCGTGTTTCGCAGCTCGTAACAATAATAATTGCAGCCTACCTCTCCATACACCTTAGACACTCACACCCATGTTGCCCCTCGCCAATCATGTGCGGCATTTTTTTGGGGCCCATGCAAGGTGTGGCGACAAACCGTCTGCCCATTTACTCCATGTTCCCTGAACATTGCGTCGGGCAAACGCCATAGTTCCAATAGTCCGGTGCCTTTTGTTCTCATTTCCTACAATAGTCCTACAATGACCAGGGCTTGTGTCTGGGTGCATTATTCTTCATAAAGACAGGGATAATTGCCGGTCAGTGTCACGCCATATTTAGACCAAATTTTTGAAGCGGTCTTAAGGCCCTACGCAAGCCCTCCTACAAGTTCGGGCCATTTTTTTGGCCCGTGATCTTCAAGGACAAGAACAAACACACACATTGTACATCCTCAAGCTAAGCAAATTACGCTTGTATGACGGGTAATATACAACAGACCGCTCTGGTCGCGTTCCCAGACACCCTGAACACAGTATACAACGGTAAGTTCGTTTCCGAAATATACCATGCGAGGAATCGAACCCGGAGCCTCTGCGTTCCAGCCAGTTCGTCCGCTTAACCACAGAGGCCGTCTTTTATATATTTAAATTTCTTTTAGTTATATAATAATAATAATAATAAATATCTACCTAATTACTTTTTTATTCTTTAAACCTAGTTTAAGGAAAATAATAAGGAAAGAATAAATTTTGAAAATAAAATCTATACGAATAATAATTTTGCCAGAAACTTATATAGCATACTCTCAAGGTAATTACGTTACTAGTTTATTTTGTGTAACATACGGTAGACCACTCCGAGCCCGATCTGAGTAACTTAGAGACTACAGTATGTACTGTAATAATATGTGTAATAATTAATAAAGGTAATAAATATTATTAATTAATAAATAGTATTCAGTTGGATAAAAGGTACTTAATAAAATAAATAGGAAAAAAACTAATTAAATAAAGACGATTATGATCATACTTACTTGCACTTGGAACTGGTAAAATGTACTAAACCATGTATTTATAGGAATAATGCCTGTATACAACTACATTTAGGCTTGTGTTTAGACGCCTACCAGAAATGCACCTATGTTACTACCAATAAATTCGAAATACCATCCATCCATTCGAAATAATTAGAATGGATAAATGCTCACCAAATTGTGTTTCCAGAAGTATTGTAGAAATGAAGCTATTTTCCTTTTTATGCTATGCCATAAAAATATATAAACGCCTTTAAAGCTAATTTCAGACCAAATATTTTACATGATCGCTAAATAGATATTACCAATATTTTGTTTCTCCACTTCCAATTTAGTAATTTTTGCTGAGGCAAAAAAGCAAATGGTCGAACGTACAATTATTTTTAATACCAAATATAATATTGCGTATTCCAAACACATGTTGCTTGTTTATTGTTTTATGAATTTGATTAAAACAGGGTGTGGTTTACATATATGTCTCCGGAATCATAAGTAATGAGCGGGGGGGGGGGGGGGTGAGTGGTGGGCGGGGGGAGGAAAACTCACCCCTTCTGCAACTCCTATGTGTGGGAAATGTATAGTTCCTGAGTTATTAATGTTTTTGTCCTTCTAACCTCACTTCTGTTTTTCACTAATATATAAGATAAATAGTGAATGGTTACAGTCGGTTCTGGCACTCGCCGGCCGCTGCCACGGCACGCTCGCTTCGCTCGTGCGCTTTGGTCTACACAAAACCTAACCTAACCGACTGTATAAAACTCCACATATTTAAATTTTCGGACACATACAGTCTCCTATTTCGATAAATCCCGTCAAAAAACGTAAAAAAACGTCTCGGCGACAAAATTACCAGATCATTGTCGTGAATTTCAAACTTATTAATTAATTGAATATGTATTTTTTCCACTCAAAACTAATTTCAGTTGTTATAAATAAGTGTTAAATATATTCCTAAACACATTAAACTGCAATTTTCGGTTTGAATGTTAGTGTTTTAGTAAAACAATATTTGGTGGGCATTTATCCATTTTGATAAGCAAAAAGAATTTAAATACAAAACATACAATGGGGATTGTTCACAAAAAATTACCCTCTGATTTTATATTTTTATTACGTAAAATAGGGTATTTTAAGATACTAATTTGAATATTTTTGTATTTTAAGTGTTATTTTTTTATAATTCGATTTTAAAGTTATTTCTCCGATGACGTCACAAGGGACAAGTTTACATTGTTTTTTTTGCCTAGAAAACAAAAATAATAAAAGCAAATTTTATCTATATCTAATCATAGTAATCTGTGCTACTTATTTAAATATCACTGTCATTACTCATTACGTATCGTGATCATTTTTGTGTATTTTGTCGCTAGGCTTATAATTTTTCGTGTTCAACCATTATTATTATCTATAGTTATCGTTAAATTTTTTAAAGTGGTCTTTAGGGAAAATCCATGTTACATAACTTAAATCAAATAATAGAGCTATAGAGCAGCTAGATTTTTTTTACACCTGAAGCAGGCAAACAGGCAGACGGCCCACCTGATTGGATTTAGTAAGGTCAAATAAAGGTTAAACGCATTTCTTACAAAATACAAGAAGATCGTACGTTTTTTGGAATTTTAACTAGACAGAAATGATTAGGGACACTATTCCTCGAAATGGTTTTTCAAATAGCCAGATTGAAAAAAAGTGAACAATCCCCATTGTGCTGATGAGTGTATATTTATTTTGGAACGTAAAACGTTGTTTTTTAGGCACCTCGGTATAGAGTGGATTAAATTTATATGAAGTAATATATTTTATTTGGTGCTTAGTCTAAGGCACAAAAATATTTTTGGTGAGCATTTAAATTGTACCCCTACATTTATGCAAGAATAAATATTTCATTTCTGTAATACACGAGTACCTTCAATTTCATTGTTTATGATCAAACTTAAGTTTCTTAAGGCTGATCAAAACGCATAATACAATCTTAGACATGACACAAGTGCTATATGACTTGGTAATTAATTATTTTGATTAATTATAATCTGTTTAATTTATAGATATTACTGAAGCTCGTGATCAAGGGCAGGGTACGGTACTTGTTCTGCTAGACTACTCGCGAGCTTTTGATGCAATCAACACAAATTTACTTCTGTCCAAGCTATCATATTATGGATTTACAAATGAAACTGTTCTTTGGTTCCGTAGCTATCTAACAGAAAGGAAACAAAAAGTTGAAATTAAAAAAGCAGATGGAACATTTGCTGCATCAGATCCCTTACATCTAGCTAGAGGAGTCCCTCAAGGATCTATTTTAGGTCCACTATTATTTATAATTTACACAGCGGATGTTGTCAATTGCATTCAGCATTGTAGGTTTCATATGTATGCTGACGATATTCAACTTTATAAACATTTTATACCGAGTGAAACATACAAAGCTGTTTGTGATATTAATAGTGACCTGGAAACACTTGTAAAATGGTCTAAAGATAACTCACTGGTATTAAATCCATCAAAGTCTAAATTCATGGTACTAGGTAGTCGCCAACAAGTTAGTACAATAAAAAATGGTAGTCCCATAATCAATATTCAAAATGAACAAATTGAAATGGTTGATACTGCATGTAGCTTAGGTCTCACTCTTGACTCAGAATTGCATTTTGAAAAATATATCACTAATATTATGAAGAATTGTTTTTATAGATTAAAATTATTATATACAATTAGGGCTTACATCAATGTAGAAGTAAGAAAAAGATTAACAGAGAGTCTGGTGCTGTCTAAATTAAATTACTGTGACACAGTAGGTATATGGGCCCTGCCTATTATCACGAACAGAGCGTCTAATACAGCGCATACAAAATCCTTGTGCCCGTTACTGTTATGACATACCAAGAAGAAACCATGTTACCCCATATTTAAATAAAAATAATGTTTTAAAGATGGCAGCTAGGAGGAAGTTACACTTAGCTTGTATGCTGTTTGGTGTAATTTCGTCCCAGTACCCTAAATATCTGTACAATAAGATGGACTGGAGATGGGATAGGTCACACCATTGTACTACTATACGGTCTGTTACGAAACCTTTAATAACAGCGAAGCACAAGACAGCTGCTTTCAGAGGCTGTTTCAAGTATGCTGCCACTCATTGCTGGAACGATATTCCTCCACCAATTCGAGACCTAAAAACAATAAATTCATTTAAATTCCACTATAAAAGACATCTTCTCACATTACAAAAAGAAGGTCATACATATTCTTTGATAAACCTTTAGATAATCACAATGTAGTTCAGTTATTATCTCACCTTAATACGAATCCAAATATAATTAAATACACAGACAGGCAAATTGAAGTGAAAACGTAGCGTGGATTAGTTCTCACCCAAAATCACTACAATTAGCCTTCTGAAAATTGCAATTTATATTTTAACTTTCAATAAACAAGATACACGTATACAGTAAACACACATCAAGGTCTGAAAACTTACCTATAGATATATAGAGTGTGTAAATAAATACATTAAACATTTCATATTTTTACAGGGAAATAACACATTCAATATTTTATAGGTTATGAAGTAAAATGTTGTGTTGTTTATTTATTCGCCACAAAGGCAGGCAAAGGAATCTTAGTCCATACAGCCAATTCTGATGTTCAATAGATCTTCGTATAGTAGCGCAGTTGTATTGCAGGCTACAAACGACGCCATTCAATGGAGTTCTTGTGAAAACTCGAAAGGCCACATCTAACTATACAGTTCAAATTTCTCACAAAACACATGATTTCTACTCAAAAATATCCTGCAACTATTGTTCATTTTAGAGTAATTATACATTATAATTGCACATTTTTTAAAAATAAAACTGCACAGCACAACGTCTCCTTTCAGTTCCCACCAAAAACTCCGAAGTAAAATGTCATTTGACTCATTTGTAGCATGTCAGTGACGTGGCACACAGAATGTGGTAAGACTCGGCAAGCACTCTAGCGATTTGTATTCGAATAAATGATTCGATACAAGTTGTTATACGTGTATTTAGTTTATTAATTTTTTTAAGTAATGTTAATGTTAATTTTAATTTAAGTAACGTATTTATTGTTGTTTATTAATAAAATTTATTTTTTTCATTTATGTATTAAAGTATTATTATTAAGCATTACATAAGTAGTATTAGTTATATTCATGATTTTTATATTTTATGAATAAAATTGGGTCGTTTTCGTCTTACGCCAAAAGGAAGGTTTGCACTGTAAATCAGCGTTGTGTCGGATATAATTCCGGCACAGCAATATGCTGAGTGCAAACCTTGTTTGCTGAAAATGCGGCGTAGAAATTTTCAAAATATGCTCTGTGTATAACAATATATATGGAATGTAATTACGTCACTATTTTTTTGAAAATAAAGTTTTTCTTTCTTTCTTTCTTAGATATAAGTTATTTGTTTCGTTGTGTGCGTGCTACAATGATTTTAAATATGTACTAGCTTCTGCCCGCTATTTCATCCGCGTGGAATAGTTAATAATAAAAAGAAAGTAAAAAAACCCCGATTTTGAAATGAAATGAAATTTATTTGCATATGACATGGTACATAAAAATACATGTCTTAAGTTATACATATATGAGTTCACATGTCATTATCCATAGGGTGTGCAAATATTACATCGTCTTAAAATAAAATATTAGGTATTTACGTTGACCACGGAAAATAAATTAAATTAAAGAATTTTGAAACATTCTTCATTGGTGCTCCGCTCCTTTTAGTCTTGGCGTGATGATATATGGTAAGGCTATACTTACTCGATAAATGGGCTATCTAACACTGGAAGATTTTTTCAAATCAAGCCAGTAGTTCCTGAGATTATAGCGCGTTCAAGCAAACAAACAAACTCTTCAGCTTTATATATTACTAGCTAGTAACTACAGTGCACACTTCGCTGGCCATTAGAAAAAAAATTTAATCACAATCAAATATACCCTATGTCACTCAGGAATAATGTAGCTTTCCACTGGTGAAATAATTTTCAAAATCGGTCTAGTAGATCCAGAGATTACCCTCTACAACGTCATAAAGTTTACCTCATTATAATATTAGTATAGACTATAAATCAAGCTGCGTTATATTGTATATATTGTTGTTGTTAAATGTGTTTTATTGTCCACCGTGACTTCACTTTATGGTCCCAGACGGAAGAACAGCGCTAGTCTTTGTTGGCTAGCGTTATGCTGAGACTGGGTCCAATTTAGGCCTTATTTTGTTTCTATTTGTTAAAATGATGTCGTATAACTTGGCACTGGCAGAAGTCATGATACATTTGAATTTTTTGACACCTTTGATACAATTATGTTTTGATATATTCTTCTGTCACTTCACTATTTTTTCGTTCGTGTATTACTAATATATTATAGTATATTAATATCCTTGTTCTCTTATTTCAATAATGAAAAAAAAAGCCATTACCAATCCTTATTTATCTACACTATTATCTTTCTATTTATATTAACTTAGTTTTTGTCCTAATATATTTTTTTTCCTTAATTAATTTTGTTTACAGAATAAGAAGAAAAAGTTTAAGCGCTTATGTAAACGGCACCTTCGATACGCCGTTGTAGCTATTCTGTGATTTTTATGCGAACGAAAGTGTGTAGGCAGTCGCACCTTGCCTACACAGTGGAGGGTCGCGGTGTCTTTGTTAACGCGAGCGAAGGTCGTGTAGGCATTTAACGAGGAGGGAAATAACCGTGTGACAAAAATAATGCTAAGCCAGAAGATTGATTGTCTGACATTGCCCGTTGACATTATGATGTGTGGTGTGATTGAGAACATTTGCTAGAATAGAGTAAGATGAAAAAGAAAGATATACTTTACAAACCTTAAGGACCACTTGCATAACGATCGCCTTTAAAAAAAATTGTCAATCATATTAAACTGCCTAAATACGTTTTACACAAAACGTATTGACAGTTCTTTAAACATATTTAGCGGCAAATTTTGCGTTGTGCAAGACGCTAATTCTATTTAAGTATGTTAAATTTAAGCAACCTTATGCAAGCGGCCTTAGTATAGATAAATTAGCTTTTTTACATTTGTAATAGTATTTGTTTATTTACAGTAATTCTAAACTTGAAATTTAAAATTCTTTGTACAATCAGCAAAAACAGGTTCCTAATATTTTGAATAAGAAAATTTATTTACAATCAAAAGTCAATGGTTAAAGACAAATAAATAGTAGTTATTTACATTACTAATTGTTGTGAGGTCTGACTATTTGGTTTTAGTTTGATAATTAATGAATAATTTATTTTATTTGTAGTTCATTCTTGATATTCATTGTTCAGTGCTATTATTTGATATTAAAGTTGTTAAATAAAAATGGTTTCAACGTTGAAACGTGGCCGAGGCAAGCTTTAGACTTCGCAATCTAAAGAAGTTTTGTATATTTTTTACAAAAGTGCAATAGCAATCCGAGCAGTATTATGACACCCGCTCAATTATTTGCTAAATGAACTGGAATTTCATTGACTTCTATCAGAAAGTAAATGTTATTCTTCAGAACAGGAACCAACAATTTAGTATTAAAATTATGTTTAATATTTATTATTTTAATATCGTATAATATTATTAGTTTCATATTAAGAACCTGCCTATAAAAATATACAAAAAGTATTAGTTGATTTATTTATGTGCTGACCGTACATTACTACAAATTACTACAAACTTAAAATCGTCTCGAAGCTAATTTAACTGTAAAGCGATGCTGGGGTTATTATCTTACATTACAGCTCTTAAGTCTAGTTCGCACTACGCTAGTAATTTAGTCGAGTACCGAGTAGTTTAGTAACTAAAATACTCGCTACTGGCCAAAAATCGTTCGCACTACAGTAGAGTACAGTACACATGTGAGTGGTGTTTTGCAAGATAAATGTTCAACGCAATAAAGTAAATCTTATACTAATATATAAAGCTGAAGAGTTTGTTTGTTTGATTGAATGCGCTAATCTCGAGAAACTACTAGTCTGAGTTGAAAAATTCTTTCAGTGTTAGATAGACCATTTATCGAGGAAGGCTATAGGCTATATATCATTACGCTAAGACCAATAGGAGCGGAGCACCAATGAGGAATGTTTCAAAATCGGGGGGGTTTTGAAAACAAATTCCACTCGGACGACGTCGCGGGCACAACTAATAAGCTAATAAAGCTACTGGCAATCGCTATTTTAGAAGAGATGGATGAAGAAATTTGTGTAATAAGGAGAAAAAAGCTATGGGTACGACAATAAATTAATAGAAGAATAGAATAGAATGAACTAGGAGCTACGACTTTTGAGGTGATAACTTCTTATGGGAGGGTAAACCGCTTCGTTAGGTAACGCGTTACGGCGCTAGTCTGTCTGGCTTCCCTTTCTCTCACGCATACGGCAGGGGTAGGCAGGCTAAGTTATCACTTCTGTCGGGCGTCCCAAGACGCACACTTTTTTTCTTTTTTTTGTGATATGACACTTAACATTCTCTCAAGCATTCATGTTGTTAATACGCAGAACTCGACTAAAACGATTCGTACTTGTTTTAAACAAACAAGTAAGCAGTGACGCGTGGTGGGAGGCGCTACTCATTGAAAAAGATAGAACGATATGGATCGACTCGACTAAATGAATTGCTAATCTACTCGACCAAATTTTTGTTGTTCAGACACGTTTGGTTACTAAATTAATCGGTACTCGACTAAATTACTAGCGTAGCGTGAACTAGGCTTTAGGGCCGGCTCGATCTGTGTGATACTACGCTTTCACGGAATGAATATATCGAGCCGTTACCTCGATTTTAATACATACATATTTTGTTTTTTAGACTTTCAGTTTTAGTTAGACTAGACCCAACTGAATCAAAAATTGACAACAATATAACATTAGGGTCTGATGAACTGTTTGAACTGTCTGAACTGTCTGGTGCATATGTCGCCAATGTACCACCGCGTTGGTGATTGGAAGTTTATCTGCACTTCTCCGACACTTGGCAGTCGTCCAATGTACGAAGCGCTGCCCCATTCATGCCATACGTGTGCAAATTGTGGAATGAGCTTTTTCCCACGGTTTTACCATAGCGCTATAACATGGGGCTCTTCAAAACAAAACGTGAACAGATTATTAAAGTTTTGACGAATTAGAAAACATGCCGGCATTCATAGTTTTGCAGATGGTCACGCGCAGCGGTAACACATATCATCAGGTGAACTGTCTTCCTAATTTTCTTTAAACCATCTATAATATTGTTACGAGTTGCAGGACTCGAATAAAAATGCCGTTGGAATTATTATAGAATTTATTACAACTATACAAACACGTATAACATAGGTACAAATAATGCACGACTCAATAACACGTGCAAAGTCCGTCACTATGTAGATTATCAGATGTACACACGTCTTGCCTCGCTTGTGGTTATCGCTTGACTGCCAATCTCTCCATTGGGGCATTGCTTTATACTGCATAATTACAATATGTCTCTCGGCCGTGCAGACTGAATTTATTAGAATCACACCTGGCTAATAACTACCATAAAAGGTTACAATACACAATGGGCTTTTTTTCTAATTACAAATTTTATACATCAGTAATATTACATACATAGTAAACAAAAGAAGTCCAAATGCCGAAAAGGTAATAAACTGAAGGTGTGAATTGGTCTTTGTCGGTCGTAACAATATAATATTATAAAATTCTAAACATACCATGTACATTATGTCTATTGAGCTATAAAAAACAATTGGAATGGACCACATAAACGATAGAGAACACGATATTTTTTTTACCTTACGCTACTGTTAAAATTAGGGTACCACGAAAAAATCCCCGCTGTCGAAGTCGCGGGCACAGCTAGTCTGTAAATAACATATTATGATTGTATGAAAAAAATAAGGCCAAAATAGAGAGAGATAAATGGATATGTGAAGAATCGAGTGTCATTAAATGACTTTTTGTAGCGTGACAGATGTATGCTGGAATAAATGAGCAAAGAAGAGAAGACACAACATTGTCGTCAACCAGTTGCTGGTCGTATGCCTTGCTAAGTCCTACACTTTCCTCATGTAGCGGCTAATGGCCATCGATCTTACGGCAGGTGTGCATGGTCCGTCTTGCTAATTTGGCGAGCTATGTCTATAATTTCATTTTCTACGGATACATCCTTATCCTCAGTTTACTGTCGTGTAAATATTTGCAACACCAAAATTACAACCAATGTGCTTGCGCTCTCTCAAGCGAGACTAGAACCTGATCCTCTAATGCCGGAACACAGCTCGAGGTTGTTATGGCGGCATACTCGAAACTAGGGGTAGCCACCCAGACGGACAAATACCCTACCATCTCATCTGGATGTGGGTTGTTTTGTCGCGTCCCGCCGCCCGGCTTTATCATATTATATCAAAATCAATTACTTAGAAAGGAGACAGGGGCTTTCGGTCCCAAAATCTAATCAACCTAAACATAGTTTAAGAAAACATTATATTTTACAATTTACGGTCTACTTATGATTGTAGATAAAAACGATTATTATTTTTCCTGTTATAACTTGTACATTATCAAAAATAACACCGACCCACACAGAAAAGTGGTCTGCACAGTCGAACAAACCCATCCATTCTTATGTATTGCGATGCGCTGAATCCGAATCTGGGGTCACGTTACTCCATATATCCTCAAAATGTTGAGGCTGCATAGACCACATATAGTAATAAATAGGTCTGGTCAAAAGTACAGACCACACTTTTGGTCGCCAGAGTAATTATCCTATGATACAAAGAAAACATTTACACCACACAAAATGACCAAGAGATAAATAATATTTATTTTACCCTAACTTACCCTAAAATTGTTCATAAACCTCCACATATTGTACATATTATAACAGATTCCATTCCTTTTGCCATTCATACATATAAATTATTCCGTCTGGCTAGGCAATTTAGTTCCAAACCACCCTGGGGCGGAGTAATATACGTGAGGGTGGAGCGGGGTAGTTGGGGAAAGGGGGTCCACAATTGCCAATAAATATGCGTTACTTTGCAATAACATGCTATATGAATTGTTATCGTTTTATGTAATTGAGACGACCCCGACCTCTGGGGGATGTCACATGTATAAATTACAATAAATTACTAAAATAGGGGGGTATAATTAAGTTATTAAAATTGGAGTAATGTTACGTGATTGCTGTACATTATATTCACGGTTGTTACATGGGGGAGGTAGAGGGAGGTTTATCTACAATTGGGTAGTTTTTTATTTGCCTTTGAGTCTATGATTTTTTTTCTATTGCATAAACTCAGCAGACATGTAGACAGCCCATATGATGGAAAGCGGTTACCGTCACCTATGGACATTTGTAATACCATAGGTGCTACCAATGTGCTGTCGCTCTCTAAAGGTTGACTCGAACCTGGCTACTAATGCTGGAACACAAATCAATGTTGTTATGGCGACGTATTCTAGAGTCTAGACCAGGAGTGGTAGCCATACAGACAGGCAAATACCTTACCACAAGGTTGTGGATGGTTTTGTCGCCCGTTACGACAAGCCGCGTATCCGCACTAATTTATAATATTCTTTCCCCATTTTTAACATATAATGATGGATTTTAATTATTAGTACCGTGTCATTGACAAACAACTATTATTATTAGGATGTTTTTGTTTGATTTTGAATCTTCGGGTTCTAATTTTAATGATATGTACTGCGAGGGTTAAAGTAAGTTGAGCGGTGCGTGTATGTTGGTTACCCAGTTGTATGTGGTGATGCATCCCTGGCGAGAGGCCATGGCTCAATATTCCGAGAGGGAAGTGCAAAATAAGACGACGAGTTGTTTTACTATGGCTGTATGTTATTTTCATTTTTACTAATTTAACTATATATACATTTTTTTTCATTCACGTAAAGTACACACCGTTATTATAATCAATATTAAATATTATATTTACACGTTTATGAGATTGGGCATTTTTGATGATTTTAACAAATGCCCAATCAGCTCTAACAGCGATATCATCTATCTGTATTTACATAGCATCACGTTTACGTATTTAATAATAATAACAGCCCATAAACATCCCACTGCTGGCCTCTCATTATAGGGGAACGGACATTATACCCGCCATGCTTGTGGAAGGAAGCTTAGTAGGTTTGATACATCGGTTATTCCAATATGCAGGTTGCATCACGATGTTTTCCTTCACCGTTGTTTGCAGATGGTAATTGTAACAATGTGCATATTAGGTCAGAAATCTGCCTAAGTGGTGCATGCGTCCCGGCTTGAATCGAACCCGCGCCTTTTGAGCTATATTACGCTACCACGACGTCGTATTCGTGTATTTGTCATGGTTATATTATGCTATGTTAAAACTCAGGTCCCGATAAAAACAAAATCCACCTGCATATCTGAAACAAAACACATTTTATTACCTGTCGGCATTTGAACTAATTGTAATTCTTTTATGATCGTCTTCTTTTGTTTACTTATTTATTGGCATACGTTTCTAGAAATCAGCCCATTGTTTTATTGTACTCATCTATGGTTGCTTGCAGCCGACTCATTAGCTAGGTGTGTCGGATTATGTCGACTACGATACGGGTACATTGCATTTGTGCATTATAAAACGATGGCCTGGTTGAGAGAGGGGCAGTCGAGTGAAAACCACAGTCAAAGCGAGACGTGTGTACTACAATCGGGAATCTAATAGTGACGGATTTTGCGCATTTTATTGAATTACGACCTTCTGCATTACGTTTGGATTTGTTGTGTTCGATAGTATTTATATCTGTGTTATACGTTTTTCTATAGTTCTAATAAACTTTATAATAGTTCCAACGGCATTTTAATTCAAGTCTCGCAACTCACAATACATGAATAGATTATTTGTGAAAATTTATAAAAATACTAGACAGCATATTACAATAAATTCTAAGTTTATTTATTTATAAAAACAGACTTTGAAATACTATCATGTCATATTAATATTAAATTATAACGATATTAATTTAAAATATTAAATAGAGGATTAAATCGAAACAATTCATATCTTCAAAATTATCAATGCAACTTTTACAAACAAATTTGCAGTCAAAATAATTATATTTTAGGCAGTAGGTATTATCTCGAACATTTTTCTGCATTTTTTTGCTGTCATCATTTAGAAGGAAAGACGCAGGACGAATCACAGAGAATAATGTTTATTACCCAGACGGACATGGCGAGTGTTTTTGGGGATTTTTACAAAAATTCTAATTTACCTAAAATCACCCTTTGTTTCCCTAAAAGCTTGTGTAAGCGTTATGTAGGTATTTAGCCAAGAAATATAGTAAACGAGTAAACCGGTTAACCGTAAATAAGAGCGGTGTTTAGCAGACTAAAGCCTTTAGGCTTTCAGGCTAACGGTAATGGGCAACTGAAATACGAGAATATTACTACAGCGATGAGCTAAGATGAGCGTTCTAGGGGGCGGCACGCGTCTGAAGCCTGAAAATGCTTTGTTTATCATGAGCTAAAGGATCGTATTGTTACGAGCTACACAGGACTCGAATTAAAATGCCGTTGGAATTACTATAGAGTTTATTAGAACTGTACAAACACGTATAAAACAGGCACAATTATGACTGAATAGAACCAGTAACACTGCACGATTCAATAACACGCGCAAAGTCCGTCACTATATCGCTTTTCGATTGTAGGTACTACACACGTCTTGCTAGTATCGTAATCGTCGCTTGACTGCCCCACCCCTCCGTTCGGGCATTGTTTTATACTGAGTTGTATAATACCGACAAAGGGCCGCGTTCACTGAGTTAATCCGCACATCTGGAGAGCTTTGACGCAATGCAATAACAACAAGGATTAGTTCGACGCTAATGACGGCCATAAAACAAGTACGATAACAATAGGGTTTTTTCTTAAACACGAAGTAAACAAGAGAACTCCGAATGCAGGAAAGGTAATAAACTGCGTTTTACGACTGCCAGGTGACCGCATTTCCTTGTCGGTATGTAACATTATGTAAATATATGTCTATTGCTCTATTTCTTTTTTTTTATTGCAAGAGTTCATCAGAAAGGCAGACGGCCCACCAAATGGAAAGCGGTTACCATCGCCTATAGACATGTGCAACACCAAAGGTGATACAAATGCACTACTGCTCTCTTTTAGGACAACCTAAATGAAAGTAATTTGAATCAGGCGATATAGGTGGTGCAGGAAAATGGCAATGGATACATAAATACTCAAACTAATTTAAAAAATAAGTATACAAATACATATAATAATACATAAGTTTTTAAAATAAATGTATTAGCATGATTATATTCTATTAATCAGACATAGCAATTTGTGGACAGATAGTGTTTACTGAGCAAATTTCTAAATGTTGGTAAGGATTTGGCCTCTCTGGCAGTAATCATATTCCAAAGTTTGACAGCCTGCACCGTAAAAAAATTAGCATATTAGGATGAAGTGTGTGCAGGCGTCATAAGTTTCGATACGTATCATGGCGTAAATTGTGGGCAGTGGATAGGCGAAGGAATTTAAAACGTTCCTTAAGGTACTGCGGACTATAAAGAGTAAATCATATTGTTACGAGTTGCAGGACTCGAATTAAAATGCCGTTAGAATTATTATAGAATTTATTAGAACTATACAAACACGTATAACACAGGTACAAATATAACTGAACACAATCAGTCCAAACGTAATGCACGATTCAATCACACGCGCAAAGTCCATCACTAACGTCTTGCTTCGCTTGTGGCTATCGCTAGACTGCCTCATCTATCCATTGGGGCATTGGGGCAGTACAGTAAACTGTACAAATACAATATGTCTTCTCAGTCGCGTAGACTGAATTCCTTAGAATCACACCTGGCTAATGACTACCATAAAAGATTACAATACACAATAGGCTGTTTCTATCTAATCACGAATTTTAAACACAAAGTAAATAAAAGAAATCCAAATGCCGAAAATATCATAAATTTGTCTTTTGTCGGCATTCAGGTTGTAACAATATATTAAAGTGATATTTTAATTATGACTCTTATGTATGAGCACGCCTCAGTTCTAATCTAGATTCAATAACTTAAACTAAACGTTAATTAATTGTTGATTGATATATGTTCAGTTGTCTAAATCTACAGATTACGTTAATCAATATTAACGTGAAGGTAGGCACAAGATGTTGTTTACACTTACAGTTTGATTATGTTTGGTCCTTTTTCAAATCCTTTAATTGTTCAAAAAAGTTCAGATAAGTTCAGGTTTATTCAAATTCAAAAGTTTTTATTAAAAATAAGTTCCACTCGAGAACACTTTTTGAAGGTCATACATACAGGTTAAAATGTAATTTTACTTCCTATTCTATGTACACCGCTTCGCAACGTGTTATTGCTGTTAAGGAGCGGCAATAAGCGGCAAGAAACTCCCCAGCAACATGTCTAGCTAAAAATAGTTTTTCTTGAAATTTCTCTTATTCTATTTATATCTCAAGTTCTTTTTTTTATGAGTTTAATACAGAAGTATGTTACAGAATGACTTTTGAAGAATTAATGGAGTTGTAGCAAACAGTGCATATTCAATAAGACAGAGACACAATAAAAGTAAAGAAAAATATTATTATAGTTATAGTAAAGACATGACGTACTACATTTTTTTTGCTGCAACATATCTCCATAAATTCCTTACAAGCTGGACGATAATGGATAAGATGAGAAACACACATCCTGCTTACTGCATAACTTATTTGCTTAAGTATGTACACGTATGTAGGTATGGATCACTTTTTTAAGTTGCCATCATAATCCCTTCTAGTCTACTTCCATTGGGTAAAAATGCTAATCTATCTGTCATACAGATTCACCTACCAGATTTATTTGTTTTGCGTTACGTAGGTTACGTTTTCACATATCAAACACTGGTGATTTTTAGGAATTTAAATATTTTGTTGACTTTTCTATAACTATATTTTTTTATTCCCTCTGTGATTGTGATAGCGAATACAGAATTGTATCTGGCTCAGCCTTATCTATTATTTTCTCTCCTAAATTAGTACAGCTTTCCAAACTGCAACTCTGTCTGGGACACAAATCCCACAGGTTATTTGTTATATACATTGATATATTTTTTACATATCTGTTTATTTATATATGTTAGTTATATGTATGTATATATGCTTTATTTATCTATGAAAGTTTCTAAAGAAAATTTCGTTGTTTTTGCAAGACTAATCCTACGAGCAAACAAAAGATTTATTTTTGGTGTCTACTTAATTAACTTAACCTTAATTGGTAAGATAATATTTAAAATTAATCATTCACTTTATTTATAATCTCCTTGATCTTCCATACACAACGTCTCACACACACTCACATACACCCGTTGTTTTCACTCACATACACTTGTTTTTAATTTATTTTATTTTCTTTATAATTTAAACTTACTTTTTGATTTCCTAGATGTTTCCTTTTGTTTATTTTTTTTACTTTTTAATTTAGATTATATTAATGCTGTACCTACTACATCAAAATTTTTTGTTATGCTATCTAGCTATTTTTTACTGAAAATAAAGTTTATTATTATTCAAAAAAAATCTCTTGAAACTACATAGCTACTTTAGAGATATTTCTTTAATGAAATCTTTAAAAATTCCTGTTTAAATAATAAACACAATCCAAACCTTCATAAAATCACTTATAAGTGTGACGTGATAAGTAAAATAACTAACTCATACAACGAACATCATCAGTAGTATGTACACAGTAACGCAATAAACAAGAATTCCGTAATAAAAGCGGGGCAGTACCCGGAAAAACACTCTATCCCTTACTATCCAGGAATGATTTAGGAGCTGCCCGTAAACGGGGTGAAATGTTCTGACCTATATCAAAAAGGGAGGGTAGGTACTTGCTTTTGTTTAACATTGGAATATTTTTAAATAATATACCTACATTTGTATATGTCCTGGCAGATCATTGAATATCTTGTTACGAGTTGCGAGACTCAAATTGAAATGGCGTTGGAATGATTATAGAGTTTATTACAACTATACAAACACGTATCACACAGGTACAAATATAACCGAACACAATAAATCCAAACGTAATGCAGAAGGTCGTAATTCAATAAAACGCGCAAAGTCTGTCACTATTAGATTTCCGAATGTATGTATATAATCCGTGGGGATTTGGAATGAGCTCCCAGCCGAGGTTTTCCCACAGCGCTACGATATGGAGTTTTTCAAAAAGGGCGTCATAAAATTACTTCGAGGCCCGCAGCGCGTTGGTGACATCTCTGATGTTGCAAACTTCCATAGGCGACGGTAACCGCTTTCCACCAGGTGGGCCGTCAACCTGTTTGCTGTACTCCAGCTATAAAAAAAACACACGTCACGCCCGTACCGTAGTCGTATCGCAACTGACTCTTCTCTCCATCAGGTCATCGTTTTATGGTCCACAAATGTAAATGTGCCCGCCCGGCAACGTCGCCATAGTTCCCTAAAATTAGCATGTTACACCTGGCTAATGATGCTAATGAGTGAGTACAATAGGACAATAGGCTGTTCTGCACTAGAAACGTATGCCAATAAATAAGTGAACAAAAAAAGAGGATTACAATTAGTTCAAATGTGCCTCTATAGATCTGTACGTGGACTTTGTCTTTGTCGGGGCCTAGGTTGTAATAATATGTTCTTATTTAAACTTTACTCAAAATATCTTCTTTAATTATCAAATATTTCAGCGGAGAAAACTAAACCTTGCTACTATTTATTTATTATTATTTATTTAATCCAGCGCTTTGATATTGCTTTCAAAAATGTGTAATGTCTTTTGGTAACAAATAAGCCCTGGATATATCAATAAAGTATTATGCCTGTATTTCCCCGGAGGTTTTGAGTAAATCTGCAATTTTCCTTTCACTCTTATTCGAAAGCTAAATGACGCTGAAATTCCATTACCATGGCAAAAGCAGAGACCCTCACGGGCTGGGCACGTCCGCACCGCGGCGTGTCTTCACAAAAACTGAAATATCTAGTCTGATATTATCGTCTTTTATCACGCGTAAAGTGTCACGTACCGCTGTTTCTACTATAGAACGCGACATCTTGTGGTGTGGTGCGCGGTGTGAGCGAGCAGCGATTTGTATTGAACATTCAACCTCCTATACATATTACTTGATATTTGTATGGGCCACGTACATTATTAGGATAAATAAAAGGTGGTTAAAATAATATTAAGAAAATTCTTTCTTTTTTTCTAAAGAAAATAAGCGGGTAAGAAGTAGGTTATTGCCAAACAAAAATCAGTTTCCCTGGCTAGTCTTAGAATAGGTACCGCACTCCCCTGAGAATCCTTGCAGTGGTGGATAGCACGGCAGTTCTTATTCGCAACTCCTAAAACACGAGACTCAGGCACATCGACGGAGTAGATTTCGGAGAGAGTGGCAGGAGTTTACTCTTAACCAAATTCCCAGTATGATAATAATTAGCACTTGCTATAAGCACGAATATAAACAACATTTACAAATTTAGCTTGTATTTAATAACTAAGATATTGGAATAATAGTTTTCAAAATATATAAAAGTTAAATACGCAGTCTCATCTATGAGCCAGCTCAGGTGATTTTCCTGCCCTACCGTCATTAAGTAGTTTATTTTGTACACCTTAAGACGTTCTTTTTAACCGACTTCGAAAAAAGGAGGAGGTTCTCAATTCGTCGGGATCTTTTTTTTTTTTTTATGTATGTTCGCCGATAACTCCGTGATTTATGATCCGATTTACGTGATTCTTTTTTTGTTCGACGCGGAATAGCTTCCAATTGGTCCCCTAAAAATTTTACATAGTTTGGCCCAGTAGTTTTCATTTTATGAACATTTTTCATGGAAATAATTTTCACTCCGTTCCATATGTACACCAATTACTCTGAGATTTATAATTAGATTTACGTGATTCTTTTTTTGTTCGACGCGGAATAGCTGCCATGTGGTCCCCTAAAAATTTGACATAGTTTGGCCCAGTAGTTTTCATTTTACGATCATTTTTTTGTTCCCGGTTCTTGGGACCTATATTTTTTAAGAAGCGCGGCACCATTCGTAGGTCCACCCATACATAGCTAGACACTAAAAAGTAACAAATAAAATTTAAAAACTTCGTTTAAAAAAACCGACATCAAAAACGAAAAAACTTAAATGTATAAAATAACTTATTTCTTAAGCTATTATTATTAATATATATTATCTAAAACATCTTGAAGTCGGTGCAAAGTAAAACATAAAAATTACTATATTTTGAAAATTACTAAGCACCGACTTTAAGATGTTTTAGATAATATATATTAATAATAATAGCTTAAGAAATAAGTTATTTTATACATTTTAGTTTTTTCGTTTTTGAAGTCGGATTTTTACGTGTATCAAATTATTGTAGGACATTATGGTATTTATTTATATCTTTTAAATTATAATTTATATTATTTTTAATTGATATTCATATATATTAATATAAATTATGTGTATTATTTTATTTTAAGTATTTTTAATTATAAATAATTAGTAAACGACGATTGTAAATAGTTGTTACAATGGCTTCATCTGCGTTAGTGTCGACGATTCTTGCCGTTTCACGCAGATATCGCGATGAGTTTAATGCGTTATTTGAAATGCAATATTTTATAGTTAATCACTTTAAATTTTTGCAAATTGTATAGATATCGTCATATTTTATCATAAAAATTTCATTTGCGTTGAGAGCATCCGTTTCGGAACAAATTAAACGTACTTTCCTGTTATAAATTTTTTTCTTCTTTATTTCTTACTCCAGTAACGAATATTTTATGCTATATAGTGACGGAGTTTGCGCGTGTTATTGAATCGTGCAGTTTGTACTTGTTGCGTCCAGTTATATTTGTACCTGTTTTATATGTGTTTGTATAGTTCTAATAAATTCTATATTAATTCCAGCGGCATTTTAATTCGAGTCCTGTAGCTCGTAACAGTAATATATTTAGAATGCTAAATGACAGCTATTGCCTATAACTTGGACCATACCATTAATATGTCGCTTTGAGTGAAAATTTTGCGGAAAATGATAAATAAGGGGACGCTGACGGGGGCCGAATTTTGATGGGAACCTTTTGTATCGTATCTTGTTTCAAAGTGGGCTTATCCGCTCGTAGGATAATAGTGTGGACACACTGGTCGTTATCGGGACTAGTCCCGTCAAAGAGGATACAGGCTAATGGAATCAATAGATAAAGCTTGATTGGTGACCATAATTTACGTCCTAGTTGCTAACAAGATGACACTAATATAGTTAGGAATATGAAGGGTTCTCAATGTACATACATATATGCCGGTTCCTTTAAGATGGATAATATGATAAATGGGCAGGAATGTATCTTAGTGGGCGCAAGTTTAAATGTCAATCAGCAGAGTGACGTCATCTTAAAATTAATTAATTATTTTTGTATGTATTTTTATTTTAAACTACCACCAAAACTGATCAAAATGTGGTTGATATTGTGTGATTATAAAAAAAATATCCTCGATTCTTAGTATTTATAAAACAGATAATAGTAGTTATATCCAAACGAGAATAAATAAATCCATTTAAGATAAACATGACAAAATCATAATATTTAGTTATAACTAAGTTATTTTCAGTCTGTTTGTAGTATTTTATATATGCACTTATTTGTGGATTGCAATCCAAATTTTTGTTTATATTTTAGGTTAGTGTGGTTTTGTAATCATTGTAATTTGTTTTGTGCATCAATAAATTTAAAAAATATATATTATATGTGGTAGTGCTTTGAAGGTTACCTGTGAAGTTGGCATTTTTTATTAAATAAATTAACACAATAAAACTACGTTTTAACGGTTTTAAGCGCGGTAATTTATGTGATTTTTATTATACCGACGTTTCGGCAACTTTTCAGTAGCAGTGATCAAGGAATTCAAAGATGTCAAGTTTTAATAAGTATTGTTAAAGTTTTTAAAGGCCTAGCTTAGCCTAGGAGCATAAAACAGTGGTAAAAGAACACATTGCTAATATGGAACACACGAGGTCTTCGAAGTCTGCGATCAGGGATCACGCTGGAGAAACCCAACCACTACATCAGATTTGATAAACCACAAATCCCCGCGAAAGAGAATCGTTTCATACCTAGAATGATGCGTGACGCTATTGAAATTTAAAAAAAAACACCTAAATTTCAATAGAGAAGATGGTTGGCAAGAACTCCTGTTTGGGATCCAATCATTAAAATGATTAAGACCCAAACCCAGCAAAAACCAACTGCCAGACCTCACGACATTGTGAGCTCTTTCTGCGTGCAACGGAACACAAACCACCTTGATTGATATTTTCTCTTTTGTTTTCCTTCTACCAGTTTTAATATTATATGACTATTAGAGTTAGGCATGTTTGCTGAAGAGTTTCTTGCGCCGCTTCTTCTCTTCAAGCCACAACATGTTGCGAAACGGTGGAAAATTAAATTAGACTCCCATAGAGTAAAATAATAATCAAAAATTAAATTATTAAAATGAACAAGTTGGCGCTAGGCTAAATAAAACCTTAACAACACTCATTGACACTTCACATCTGTCTTCCGTGATCATGGCTACTGAAAAGTGGCCGAAACGTAAATAAAAAACAAATAAATTACCTCGCTAGAAACTGTTAAAACGTAGTTTTATTATGTTTACAAGTTGCAAAAACTTAAGAAAATATTAGAGTTCTTATTCAAACAAAAATTATTTGCAAAGATCTATTATATATGTGCCATAAAAAGTATTTACACTTGTATAATGTGGAGGTATTGGTGAATTTATTTTAGGTAAACCATTATTAAGTACCATTGTAATGATTGAAAACTCCCAAATTAAGCAAGTTACGCTTGTGTTATGGGTAATATACAACAGACTGCTCTAGGGCCGATCCCCAGACACACAGACCATAGTAAATAACCAAATAGAAATATAATAATAAGAAAACTATTGTTTTCCTACTTCGATAATTATTTGGAAGTATGTAACGAAAATTACAACGAAGTATCCTTGCGAATGCTACCATCATTAATAGACGTATAAAAGCAACGAAATATTTTAATTAATACAAACATAAACCTTCAAAGGAATATTCCCAACAAAAATTGTGTTATTTTCATCTCATATTACAAGCAAAATTTACATAATGGACAATGCTCTATAGAGGCGCCCTTGGTCTCAATACGGGCCAAAAGGGAGGCCGATAATGCCCTCTCCATTTACAGAGGCCTGTTGGACCCTCTGGAGATAACTGCGAGATTAGTTCGAGCCGTAAGGCCCTAAGTCGGTTTTAAGGGTAATAATCTGGTAAAAGCTACTTTGAAGCTATAGTAATACAGAAAAAGTTGCATGGGATTTTTGCGGAGGCTTATCAGACCGGCAGGCAGCTCACCTAATGGAAAGCTGTTAACATCTTCTATTATTACTGATCAATAATTTACCAAAAAAATTAGATCTTCAAAATACGAGACGTAACGTGGTTTTCTTTAAACTAAGAAAAAATCACCAGATCACCTCCAAATTGAAACCATAATACTCCTCCAGTTTTTATCAAAACAGGATATGAAATATCCACATCTCTATGACAGAGAGATGTATAATTTGGTATTGTTGTTTTTTTAAAGATGAATATATTGTTATCACAATAAAATAATAATGCATCTGCCTAACGTCCATGTCTATGGAATCCTCTCTATCGGTTGAGAAATCTGTATGGAAAAATCCATACCGGAGTCTGTTTTCTCTGACAAATACAATCTTGAAGTATTCAAGTCACGAGTGAATAGGTATCTTCTAGGTGAGTGTACTCTATTCTAGACTGTGTCATCAGTCAACATGAGGTGAGACAGTGGTCAAACGCAAACCTAAACCTAAAAATCTGATGCATTTATAAAAAAAATCCTCAAGGACATTGGCGTTGTTACAAGCCTTAAAACGTGTAGGGGCCTGTTTTATTGCTGGGCCGAGCTTTAGGCGATCAAAACGCGGCAAACCGCGATCATGATCCATACTTGGTCAAGAGATTTAGAATCTCATGTTTTTGGCATTGATACAGTGGAAACCCTGCGCCTTCACACCTGCTGGGGTGGATCACACGGAAACGCGCGACTCTAACCTTCAGGATGACGCAAACACTTACCAGGCACGGTTGGTTCGATAAGTATCTGCATCAGATTGTGGGATGTCTGCCTTTCCCTCAGTGCCGCGATGCGGCGCAGATGACACTGCGTTCCATACGCTGGTCGATTGCGCTGTACGGGCACGATAGATATTTGAGCTCGAGGCTGTCGTAGGATCCACCGATTCGCTGGATAACCTGATGGAGGCCATACTGCACAGCGACGATTATTGGGGGGGTTGCGACAACCTTCTGTGGGTCAGTAATGTCTCAAAAGGAGGTCGCTGAACGAGAGAGGGAAAGAGGGCATGCGTCCCGCGGGGACTGACGTCAATCGAGGCCCTGGAGACGTAAGTATGCTCATGATCTCCTCCCATAATTCTGCTACAGGGGTTCTCCAGGAGTGCGGAACATTAAACCCCTGTCGACGAAGTGAGTTTGCGTCTCACGGGGCAATCTCAAGCACTGATGCGCAGGACCAGCGCAGGCTGACTACGTTTTAAGTCTTCAGTGGATAACTCTCATTCATTTGGTCTAATCTCAGTAAAGGACCCGATAGACTAGGGAATGTATCTGCCTCAAAAAAACCCTTCTGTGAGGCAGTAATGTCACGCAAGGAGGCCAATGAACGAGAGAGGGAGAGAGCTACGCATATTAGCTTCATAATATTATTTAGGACGTTGGAATGGGCCTAATATTTTCTCTTTAGGTGTAGCAATGCTTTACATACGCGAAGTTGTTGACGTTAAGGGTCTTTGATGGAGGATTATAGTGGATAGTATTTTTCTCATTCAACTCCTACTAAAGTTGTCCACTCTTTGTTGACTTAAAATAGAGCCTCATACAAAAAGGCTAGTGAATTTTCTTTTGTTATGGAATAAGATTAGGCAAATAATAAAAGCTTTTTTGGAATCCTATATCATAACACTTTTCGATCGCTTAATTTTTTATTAATTTTAAATGATACAGTGCTATTTAATATTAGGAATAACAATTAAAGACTACTCGTCAAATGGTCGAAATTCAACCATAATTAATATAAATTATAAGTAAGTAAGAACATTATTAAGGTTCGAGTCAAACTATACTTATATAATCACAGATTTCGCCAAGGCTACACTGTTAATTTCACTTTAACTATTAACAAAAGAGATGCGTGTATGTGAAATACACGGTAGTGTGTAATGTTTTTTTATTGATTTAATGTTTTTATGCATGATTTTAAAAAAATAGCATTTTGCATCCATTCTCCATATAAACTATAAATGTTCGAAATTTCATACTTCTTTCCCTTCAGTTCTACGTGACCGAGCGAGCCGAGGCGGTAAGCTTTTATTTCTCGTATTATGTTAGGCTGGGCCACGAGGTTCTAAATTTCGAGGTTGGTTCGGACCCTCGGAACCCCTCGGACCCCCGTAAGTATACATATAGGTATATATGTATACATAGGTGTACCTATGTACAACAGTGAATAGCAGTTGCTGGTGAATAGCTGTATGCGTAAAATTTGTGTATAAAGTATTTTAAATATGTATAAACAAAGTGCATTAATGAAGAAAGTGATGAAAAAATAGTGTAATAAAATGAGTGATAGCTTAAAAATACTGCATAAATAAAAAATAAATAAATAATTATAATTGCATAAGTTGATAAAAAATGCTATTTATTTTTTATTCAGCAGGCTGGCAGTCCGCCTGATGGAAAGCAGTTACCATCGCTTACAGACACGTGCAACACCTAATGCGCTGTTGCTGTTGAAAGGGGGCCTGGAACCTGGCCACTAATGCCGGAACACAACTTAGGTTGGTATAGCGGTATACTCTGGGAGAGGAGTACTAATGCGTTTTTACGAGTTCGCCAGCCTTCAGCCGGCACCCGGAGACGCAGGTACGCGCATGACTTCCCACCCTGAAATAATACCGCTGCGGGGAGCCTCTAGCTAGCTAGGGAGCAAAGGATTCGTCGACCCCCGTTTGTCGAAGCGGATGTGTTCTGATTCCCGGGGCACATTCAGGCACTTTTTGCGCTGGATCGGACTGGGCGTAACTTTGTTCTAAGTCTCAGCCTTTCCTACACAAAAGCGCGGGGCATATGGGAGGAGGGTGGTTTTAGTGGGTATTTGGTGCTGCCCGTGCAGTCATCTCGGAGTCTCCACACAAGCTGAGTCGATTGCGAGCGGGTTACAAAGCATGCAGTAACTCTTTCGCGACCGATGTTGGTCTGATCCCTTGCCAGGACCCAGTATTGTGCGTAAACAGCATTTCCCCCGCCTGAAAAAAAAGCGATATACTCTAGAGTCTAGACCATGTGTGGTAGCCACAAAGATTGGCAAATGCCCCACCAACTGGTTGTTTTGTCACTTCTTCCAACAGGCCGTCTGGCTGCAGGAAATTGTATTCTTTCTCCGTTTCTGCATGGATATAAATATTATTACCGAAGCCCCAATTTTACTACACATTAAACCTACTTTTCCTTGCAGAGCCTTGTTTAATGCTCAATAAAACCATTGACCCACTCTTTGAATTCAAAAAAGGTGTAAAGAGGGCTGAAATGGGAACTGAACTCAAGACCGTAATTAAACCGAGCTCAAGTACAACAGAAATAGGCTCGACTCCAATTATGTGCTTACGTGTGTAGTTAAAAGTCAAGAATTTCTGTGTAGTGTAGTCATGTATAGTTCATGAGCGATGTATTATTAAGAAACGTTTCCTTACACTGTACTAAAAGAAACGTTTCACATCACTAATCGGTCTATTCGTTATTTTTTTTGGGACATACATAGTGTTACGACCTAGACGCTGGTATAAGACAAATTTACACCTGCATACCTGTAGAAACACATTTTATTACCTTTTGGCATTGGGACTTCTTTTGTTTACTTTGTGTTTAAAATTTGTGATTAAAAAACAGGCCATTGTGTATTGTAATCTTTTACGGCCAATTTTTGTATTATGATCACTGCTAGGTGTCTCGGATTTAAAGTACAAACTGATTCTAGGAAACTCGGTCCACACGGCCGGGCAGGCAGATTGTATATGTACAATATAAAGCAATGCCCCAATTGAGAGATGCGGCAGTCGAGCGATAACCTCGAGCGAAGCAAGATGTGTGTACTACGATCGGGAATCTTTTAGTGACGGACTTTGCGCGTGTTATTGAATTACGAATTTCTGCATTCGGTTATATTAGTACCTGTCTTATACGTGTTTGTATCGTTCTAATAAAGTCTGTAATAATTCCAACAGCATTTTAATTTGAGTCCTGCAACTCGTAACAATAAGAATAAATATTCTTAAACATAAAATAAAAAATTGGTACATATATCAATCAAGATTCCACAAACAAATATTTGGCTCAAACAATTACAAGAAAATAAATGATAAAATTATAAGAAACTATAGTTTACCCCGCGGCTGCGCCGCCCTATGTATTTGCCCACGGAACATTCACTTCATTTTATATCGCTAATTATACCATCCCCCGTCTATCTGTCAACAAAATAAATTACAAAACTTGACCAAAAAGGGCAAAATGGTCTAAAATTCTAAATGACCAAAAGACCACAGTGACCGACATGGCCAAAATGACCAAAGAGGCCAAAATGACCAAATAGGCCAAACGACCAAAAAGGCCAAAATGACCAAAAAGGCCAAAATGACCGAATAGGCCAAAATGACCAAAAAGGCCAAAATGACCAAAGAGGCCAAAATGACCAGAGGCCAAAATAACCAAAAAGGCCAAAAAATGATCAAATAGGCCAAAATGACCGAATAGGCCAAAATGACCGAATAGGCCAAAATGACCGAATAGGCCAAAATGACCAAAAAGGCCAAAATGACCAAAAAGGCCAAAATGACCAAACAGGAAAAATTACCAAATAGGCCAAAATGACCAAAAAGGCCAAAATGACCAAAAAGGCCAAAATGACCAAATAGGCCAAAATTACCAAAAAGGCCAAAATGAAAATTATCCCTTGTCCATCCTCAATATTTAATTTACATACTTACCGAATTTCAGCCAAATCGGCCCATTAGTTCTTCCGTAAAAGCATAACAAACAGAAAGACAAATATATTTTTATCCCGGAAACTATCCCACTTTTCGGGATAAAAAGTATCCTATGTTCATTCTCGGTATCGAAAACATATATATACTGAGTTTCAGCCAAATCGGTCCAGTAGTTTTTACGTGAAATCGGAACAGACAGACAGACAGATTTACTTTCGCATATATAATATTAATAGGGATTTACATAAAATGTTTATCTAAATGAACTCAATATAAAAAAAATTACACATAAAATACTGTGATATGCCAAAATTGATGACTCGGCCAGTACTCAGTGCGCTTGACAGCCATTCAACAGTCCTGTGTAGGTCATGAACGATGAACTATTGGGGCCGTGATTCGGTTGCTAATACAAAAGATGCAAAAGTTCTAATGTTACTCATAGTACATTAAGGTGAACTAGTTCAGTGAAATAATTGTATTGGAAAGAATCGCTCACTTCAATGAACAAATAAGCACAATACTCGCCGTGGGAAGGATTCTGGAGTGATAATGACAGCTCTCGTCTTTGTGTTCAAAAGAATTCAAAAGAATCAACTTTGATAGAGCGATTCAGGTTATTCAAGAACATTATTAATTTAGAGAAGTGACTGGAACTGATAAAAAATGGTCATGGTCATATCATGATGTATCAGCGGAATGTATTTAAATACTAACCGTAACTTTAAAAGAAGCCTAAGATATTCTTTATAACATCAGCTATCTGCTAGTTGAAGTTCTGTTATAATCGGTCCAGCCGTTTCAGAGATCAGCCGGAACAAACAGACAATTTTTTTTGATATAAGTACCGTAGGTATATATTTTGCAAATGGATTTTTGTAGAGAGCTGTTATTTTGACATTACAAAAGGAATGAAATTTATAAGTTAATTGCAAAATATGTACCACATCACTGCCGGAGGAAAGTGCGCCCAGAAGGTTGGATCTATTGCCACTCGATGGCAGTGCTGATTTCCTGTGCGAAGTATAATCCAGTCTTCTGGTGGCATCAAAGACTTTCCTGCAAATGTCTTTGTAGTAACTCTTTGCGGATGGACCCCATGGACTATATATGTTGTTTTCTCCAAAGATATTTTTGACAATACAAAAACCATAATGTGGAAATTGTAACCATATTAAGAGCAATATATTATTGCAATATTGCACATTAAATATTTTTTTTTTCTTTTCAGGTTCTCATTTATAACTCTTTGCTGAAGAATGTAAGTAATTAAATGTTTTTGATTTTATGTATCAAACTAATACATTTAAAAGGTTAATATAAGTTTTAGTTAGTTAGTAACATAATTTCGAAATAGCAAATAACTTTGTGTTAGTGAATACAAAATTTAAGTAGCTTTCGCTTGTGCATTAAAATAGTTACTTAGTTTATCAATGTACTTATTAAATTAGAACTACAACGAATATCAGCTAATTTATAAGGGCTTGTACACACGATGCGTTGCGACGCCGCACCGCAAAGATTTCGCTGTATTGACGATCACATGAGCTTTACAGTGCTTTCATCTTGTTACACCACAGCAGTGATTTTCAATCTTTTTGAATACGCGACCCCTTTACAGGTTGGAAAATGTGGCGACCCCCTTGGGTCATAGACAGACAAAAAGTTAGTAATTTAAAGGATCACGTTTATGTTATTTCTCTATTTTGTTACTCATATTCATTATTAGGGCTCTATATTCTGTAAATAGCTTCTGAACTTAGAAAGTACCTAAGTGCGAGGTAGAAATTTAAATTTCATTTTTCCTTTTGCCGGCGACTCCCGAGCAAGGCTCTGCGATCCCGCTAGGGGTCGCGACCCACAGATTGAAAAACACTGCACTACGATGTAATCTCGCGTCGCATACATCGTGCATGCGGCTTAGGCCGGAGTGTACAGTGTAGTTAACAATAATATGTAAAATGCCGCAACGACAACGCTCTGGTACCGCAGCGTGTACTGCGTAGCTTTAGAACTTGCAATTGTAAGGATGTTATTTTTCATTCTCTACTTTTGATTTAAACACAAAACTGTGTCACTAGTCACAGGTAAATACTAAATGACAACGTCATTTGTCAAATTGTGGCATAGAACTCTTAAAAACATAAGAATGTTTATCTGCTCAAGCTAATTTCATTTGTTTTGTGTGTACACTGCATTTGGAAACAAAAGTTTTTTTTTGTTTATATGCTAGATAGTGATGTGGCGGTTCTTTCGATATATAAACCATATCGATATACAATATACGTAAGATAGAAGGAATATAACAATGTTATTTAATTTTGCTCGGATAAAGTTTATTCCGTATCCTGAGTCTTGAATACTAAAAACTTTTTCGAATAAATATTATTACGTACTTCCATCTCTGCTTTTGAAAATATAACATTTTATGATAATCGGTTTATTTTCTAACTGGTGAAGAAGTACCAAATATACTTTACAGACATGCAACCACACTTTTCCTTTGATATTTTGCTCTGCTATCTTACATTTTACTCCCCACGTAACAAGATGTTTAACGGCCGGTTCCTATATCATAACGACCCTTCATTTTCATTACTATCAGTTAAGACATGAACTTCATACAGGTAACGTCAAAATTCCATCGATGATAAAGTACGTGAATGCATAGTATAGGAACTTGCTATATGACAATCATTACTTTTAGAAATGATTTTCTCTCCCCCAATTTTCTCACCAACTCACTTTATTTTTCCGCGTGAGTTTTTTCTTACCGATAAAAGATCTAACCGCGAATCGTTGAAGCACGCAAAACGAATTAGTTCAGGTGGGGACCTCACTCGGTCGGTCAACCGTACAATTGAATGAATGAACGAATACCTTGCGATCGGCCGAATTGTGTGGAACAACCTTTATTTCGGTCTTTCGTATGATTGTTCTCAAACAATTTTCAATCTTATACACCTTGATTCACGGTTCTGTAGTATTTCAAAGTGAATGTAAAATAATTTGGTATAACTAGAAACTGATGACTGAAGAATTGATTAGACTTGTTTCATTGCTTTATTTATAGAGGATTTTTTCGGGTTTGTCGTCGAGTTATTTCATAGCAATTTTGAACGGATCAAATCGTTTAAATTGGTCTTTGAAGATCAATTTTGGATTTTGTGTTGGCGATGTTTTTTTACTATACTGGTGACTGACGATACGAAGTAGTTTTTTATGTTTGCTATTAGGCAAACTGGCAAACGGACCACCTGGGGATAGGTGGCTACCTTAGTCCATGGACATCTGCAACACTAAAGGAGCTAATGCGTTGCCTACCTCGTTAATACTTTAGGCATCCGTCCACGCCCTTCTTGAAGAGCCCCATATTGTAGCGCTCTGGGAAGACCACGGGAGGAAGTTCATTCTATAACTTGGACACATATGGCGTGAAGGAGCGGCCGCCACGTACCTTGGACAACTTCCAAGTGTCTAGATTTCTAGAAAGTATATGGATGAACTCCCAACCGCCGGCGAGTAGTGTGATGATAGAACGGCGACCTAGGCACCAAATCAAATAGCTCATTAGAGCACTCCCCATTGTACAGACGGGTTAGTAAATGAAATAACTTCTCATAAACGCTTCCGACTGAATTTCTTTGTTAATAAAGCAATTTTGTAACACTAATAATAATATTATAAAGAGGGAAGCTTTGCATTTCTGTATGTTTGTTACGAATAAACTCAAAAACTACTGGACCTACTTCAAAAATTCTTTCTTCATTAGAATGCTATTTATCCCATAACCCCACAAACTTGAGGTTAAGCTTCTATTGACCCCCACACATGTCCCAAAAATAAAATTGCGTCCTCTAACAAATGCAATATTCGGCCCGTAAATTGTAAGATTTCAATGGAGTAAATCGCTTTCAGCTACGAACATGTCAATTACTATTTAAAAAAATAAAATTTCAATGAAGTTAATCCTCTTTTAAGTACTGTGAGTGTGGGAGTTAGTCGACAAATTAATTAACGAGTCCTGCATTTTCTTTTTAAAAAACTCGCTGTCCTATTTCAACTCAATTAAAATATACTAGGATGTGCTCGCGAATTCGTCCAGCCTGACTTGAAATTCCCACTGAATCCCGGGCCTCAATGTACCGCAGCATTTAAAAAAGAATGAAAACTATCGTTTTAGTGAAAACTGTGTCGGGATAAGCTAATTTTTATGCAGAAGTACTATTACAAATCGCTTCCGGGAAAAGGTCCGTGGGATTCCCGGGAATAATATGACACATTTCATTCAGCTATCGATCAGTGAAAAAAATCACATTGGAATGTTTTTATTTTGCAATATATTAAATTTTAAACTATCGCAAAAAAAAACCCGCGAGATTCCCAGGGTAAAAAGTAGCGTAGATTTTAAGTCTAAGAATTTGCTGTCGATCAGTGATAACCTCATCGAAATCTGCTTAGTAGTTTTTACGTGAATCCCTTACAAACAAACACAGATAAAATTTAAAAAAAAATGCGTCGTTTTCTCCATCGTTTATAATATAATGTATAAGCTGTACCCACGAATTCGTCAGCATAGAATGTTTTTCGCGGAACCTAAAAAAATAAGCCTCAGTTACTCCTTATGACATCAGTTATCTGCCAGTGAAAGTTGCATCGAAATTGGTCTCGGCTGGAGACTAGAGATTAACCGAAACATCCAGACAGCCAGACAAAAATTTAAGAAAATATTTTCTTTATAATTACCGTACTTCCATATGTATTTGGTAAAAAGCTGGTATTTTGTTATTACAAATACTTCAATTTTATTTATGTATATATATTATACGCAGAAGTCGCGGAAGGGCACGACAAACCTTCCATGACATAGAATTAAAAAAAAATTGTGGATATATGTCACCAATATGGAGACAATTGAATAGAGGGGAATGGAATACAGAAATAAGATAAGGAAGTGAGACATGCGAACTCATCATACCTAATATTCTAGATATTTCTAGAAAAACTTTAGCAGTTCGAGCGTGCATGACAAGAGCTATGAATGTCAAAGAAGCAAGTGAGGTGTGTAAGAATAAGCCTGAATGGCGCTCTGCTGTTCGTGCCTACCCCGCAAGGGACCTGGCGTGAAGTTATGTATGTATGTATATTATACGTGAAGCAATAACTTTGTATCCCTTTTTACGAATATTGCGCGGACGAAGGAGTATGAAATTTCCACACATATAGTTTATATAGAGAAAAGCGACGAATACTAATTAATATTTTTTTAAATTATGAATAAAAAAATACATTACATAAATTTAAAAAAAAACATTACACACACTACCATCTATTTGACACGTACAGGAATATATACTCTTTTGTTTACTGTTCAAGTCAAATTAACAGTGCAGCCTTGGCGAAATCTCTGATTATAGAAGTCTTTGACATTAATTATTATGGTCGAATTTCGATCACGGACGACGACTAGTTTGTATAGATAGATATTTAATAAATCAACGCTTTCAAAGAAATACCTGAAATACAGTTTTATAACATCCAATTTTTATTTTACAGAAGGCATCTTTAATTAAACGCACGTTATATTTGAATGAAAATTTTCCACTTAACGCCCGCGACGAAGTGAGTTGGCGGCGCTCGGGCCATATTGAAAATTGCTCGATAAATTCAGAGCGAGGTGAAAAAGTCGAATGATGTCTTGATTGGATACCTTTTTAATATCCAATAATTAACTCTCTGTGAGCAGGTTCATTATCTGAGAGTTATGAAGGAAGTAGAACCGCTTTATGAGTTACAAGCCACTTTGATCGTCATTAATAATAAATTATGAGAAATATTGCAAGTTCTGTTTTGCTACTGATTTTTCTTATTAAATCTATACATATAAATTAAATTGGAGTGTCTGTTTGTAATATTGAAATAACCGCCTTTTACTACATGCATATGAATATATATACGGTACATACATCAAAATAACATAAGCAGTATAAGGATGTTCACAATTTCAACACCAGGCATTGTAATAAACTGATATTGCCATCTTTTAGGTTACAAAAAGTATTGTCTTTTTCTTGGGGGTTGGTATACGCTTCTTCAATAAGATTCCGAGTGAAATGTTAGATCTGCCCTTCACTAAATTCAAAACCAAATTAAAAAGTATCTTGCTTAAAAAGGGATACTACACTATTGAAGAATATTTAAATGACAAAACTTCATTTACATAGCAACTCGCTTATACTGTGTTTTGTACGAGTATAACGTTTTTATCTTGCCGTACTTGTAGGGAATATATGGAGATATGTTGCAAAAAATATATAATTAGTACGTTATGTCTTTATATTTAATACTATAATAATATTTTCTATCCTTTTATTATTGAATATGTATGCACTGTTTGCTACAAATCCATTATAAAATTCTGTATAAAAATAAAAAAAGAACTTCAATATAAATAGAACAACAAATATAAAGAAAAACAATTTTTAGCTAGACGTGTTGCTGGGGGGTTTCTTGCCGCTTCTTCTCCTTAACAGCAATAACACGTTGCGAAGCAGTGCACATAGACTAGGAAGTAAAATTAAATTTCAACCTATATGTATGACCTTCAAAAAGTGCTCTTCAGTGGAACTTATTTTGAATAAAAACTTTTGAATTTGAACATTTTTTACAATTTTTGTCTGTCTGTCTGTTTGTTCCGGCTAATCTCTGAAATGGCTGGACCGATTTTGACTTTTATTGGCAGGTAGCTGATGTAATTAGGAGTAACTTAGCCTACTTTTAGTTTAGAAAAAATCTTTGTTTTTTGAATTATGACGATTTTCAATCACATGCGGGGGAGACCAAGGGGCGCAGCTAGTTCCAAATATTAACTTAACATAGCAGACGGTTGATTATCATTATTATTAGTATCTGTTTGTCGGGATAGTTCAGAGATTCTCTGAAACGGCTGGACTGATTTCGACGGGACGTTCACTGGCAGATAGCTGATGTTGTAAGAAGTAACTTAGGTTACTTTAGGCTCACGGGAGTGACCGCGGACTTACCCCCTGCTGTAGGAAGTGGGTCACTCTGCTCCCCGGGGTGGCCCAGTAACAGATCGTAGGAGCGTCATAGTGCAGTTACTCTGTACGAGATCCTGTGACGCCCTGTCAAAGCGCTATAAATGGGGCGCCGAATTCTTTTTTTTTCAAAGAATGAATGAAACATTATTGTTTATTGTGATGAAATAGAATATTGCCAGAAGGCAAAAACAATACTTTTCGTTCTAGATGTTATGGTCAGGTTATACATAAGCGGGGTGTTGACGACGATAACATCTATCATAGAATCTCGCCGACCCGTCTACACAGGTGATAAGAGCATAGGTATAATTTGCTAAGCCTTGTAGATAACATGTAAGCGACCGTTGAGCGCGGAAAAGAGACGGGTCGGAACGAGATGTAAATAGTTGTATAATGTTTCGTATATTGTTTTGTTTAATTTAACTAATTAATTAGTTTTAAGAGCTTAATTACAGTATATTGTCATAATAGCCTTAAGTTGCTGGAAAATAAATGTTTTAGCGTTTTGCGTTTCGTTAAAGTAGGACCCAAATAGATTCTGGTAAATGAGACCGGGCTACGGGCGTGCAGAAAGCAGCCTGGAGCCCGGGACTCGAAATGAAAAGGGACCCGGGTTACAGGCGTGCAGAACGCAGCCTGGAACCCGGGACCCAAAGAGTAGCAGAAACCGGGCTTCGGGAATGCAGAACGCAACCGGAGCCCGGGATCCGTGAGGTATGCCTGCACTACTGCTTACTCCATAATCGAGTAGGTCATAATGTTAGTGCAGGCAGAGGTCCGCGCGCGACGGCTCATGGCTCATGGCGCATGGCAAATGCCCATTAGAATGTCCCGCATACGAAAATTATGGGTCATAATAATGTGAGGACCCACAGGTTAGGCTAGGATCTATGGTGTACTGAAATTTGTAATAGCAATAACACAGAATAAGTCGTACAATATTTAGAGACAAATAATATATTGCCAGATTTCCAGTCAGGTTTTAGAAAGGGATATGGTACCGCAACTGCTCTAAGTGACGTTATAGGAAATATTACAGAAGCGCGTGATGCTGGACAAGGAACAATACTTGTTTTACTGGATTATTCTCGGGCATTTGATGCCCGAGATTTGATTAACACCAATCTACTAAAGTCGAAGCTTGCATTTTATGGATTTTCACCGGACGCAATTAGATGGTTTCATAGTTATTTGACTGACAGGAAGCAACAGGTTGAAATTAAAAGGCCTGATGGAACTATTGTTCCAGTCTAGAAGTCACTATTGTGACTTCTAAACTACTTCACCTTACAAGAGGAGTTCCGCAAGGCTCAATTCTTGGACCACTTTTATTTATCTTATACAGTGCTGACATTATTGAATGTATCCAGCATTGTAAATTTCATATATATATGCGGATGATATTGATGGTTGTATCTATCATTCAGGCCTAACAGCGGAAATGAAGCGGTCGAAAACATCAACAGTGACTATAGCGTCGTATTTTTAGTCAATAAATCTGTTTCTTTCTTTCTTTCAATAAGGCTCGATTAATTTAAAATAAAGGAAATAAATTGAAGGGGGTGTTACAACGAAGTGGGGGTCGGCGGAGGCAGCATTGTATAAATATGGGGCGCCTTGCAACCGCAGCGGACGAGCCGAGGTCGAACCTCACAGGAGGTGCCTCCTCGAGCGTACTGCTTCCACGCTGAACACCTCCGCTCCCACGGAGTCGGGAAGCCCCCAAAGCCCGGTATCGCTGAAACAGCCATCTGCGGCTATTCAGCTGAGTCAGCTCCAAAAAAAAAAGCCCATTCGTAGTTCGTGACAAGCAGGAGTTCGCGGTAAGCAGCTAAGAAAGAAAACAAGCTCCCTCCCGCCGACCACGCCAACGAAGTTGAAGCCGCCCGTAGCATCATTTTTCGTCGTTTTATTTCGGCACCCTCCGTGCACCTGAACGAGCGACCAAACCAGCACACAACAACAATCCACTTGCATCTCCAACAGGGGGGTCGTTGATATTTGCACTCGTGACAGAAAAATTGAGAGGAAGAAGACTAAGGTAGTATGGGCATGTAAAGAATTTAAAACCGCGAGATTGATGACCAAAAAAAGGGCTTCATAACAAATGGGCGTACAGTCAAAAGAGCAATTTTATACAAGGTACGAAATTGTGAATAAAACTAGTTGATTGTATAAGGCTGAAATTTGAATTACCCTTCTATTTAGGTAAACTTGCATACAAGTAAGACTTTTTAAATTGTAACATGCATAGATTTTAGTAAACAACAAAAAAAATGGCATTTTTGCGTATACGCCCATTTGTTATGAAGCCCTCGATATGGTGATTTGTGGTATGACAGAAGATATATGATAAGATTTTGTGCCGACCCCAAATAATTGGAAGAAGACCAAAGAAGCTCACCTTCTGTATTTAAGTTTTTATTCGCAATTCTGAAGAATTGATTCAAGGTCATCAAAATCTGATTAGAAGTTCATTGACTCCAAAACAACCTGTTTATGTCATTAGAAACATAAACACATGTCGCACCGTTTTAATATGTAAATTCTAAAATCATATTAAATTATATAACTAAAAAAATAATGCTAATTTGATTGTTTGAATGAAAACTGGCTATGTTACAAAGTTGAATGTCACTCTGTATAATGGCTGAGGTTATCGTTGATCATAAATTTCTCACTTCTAAACGAGTTTATCCTTCTTAAATATGAAAGCAAGTTTATTTATATTTCTGTTATATAACGAATCACGAGAGAACAAAATATCTCCACATGAAACGATACAGAAATATTTATATTCCACGCCAGAACCTTCATGTTGGAGATGTTATATATAGAGGGGTAGCCGAATTCAAATATCTGGGCTGCACAACACAAACACCTGAGAGGAGGAGAGGATGAAATACTTATACGTTTACAAAAAGCCCTGAGGTGTTGTGGAGCCCTGCATACGGTACTGGTGTCCAGGCTTCTCAACAGAAAAACCAAAAACAGGATCTATAAAACCGTCATACGTCAATCCTGATGTATGAGTGCGAAGCTTGGACGCTTACCCCCGAGGAGGAGAACCAGCTTTTAGTAGCGGAAAGTAAGGTTCTTAGTAAGATTCTGGGTCCAACAAAGAGAAAGGATGGTAGCTTGAAGGTCCGAACCAACCTTGAAATTGAGAATCTCGTACCCGAGCTTAACATAATAGGAGAAATAATAGCTCACTGCCTCCGCTGGATGGGTCACATAGAATGGATGGGAGAGGATCGCAGCATGAGGAAAGTATATTTGGGAAGGCCGGTAGGTCGGCGTCCGGTCGGCCATCCCAAATATCGTTGGAAGGACAGAGCGGAGGCTGACCTGCCAAAGCTACGAGCCAATAATTGGCAACAAACTGCGCAGGACAGAGAACAGTGCTCAGAGCTCTCGTTTCGAAGGCCAAGACTTACTTTGGGTCGCTGAGCCAACGGAGTAAGTAAGTTATGTAACGACCCAAGTTAGTAAAGCCTCAGATACAACAGGTATTATACTCGGTCCAACCGTTTACTGTTGACAGGTAGATAGATAGATACCAGAGGCACCGCTTTGCGCCAAGGGTACATGGTGGACACACCACCAGTCAGAACTGAGCTTTTCGCTTCATCTTTTCTGGTGCACACTGCCGAAGAGTGGAATAATTTGAGTCTGTTTTTCTGGACAAATACAATCTTGAAATCTTCAAGGCTCTATCCTAGACTGCGTCATCACTCAACATCAGGTGTTGAAAGGAAGCGAAACGCTTGGTTCTGACTGGTGGTGTTCCTACCATGTAACAGTGGCGCAAACCGGTGCATCTGGTTGTCCGATGGTAAAATGGGGATGGAGGAATCAGTTCGTGCAATTCTAAGGAACACTTCCCGAAATGTATCCGATAGAAGACAGTTTACAGACAGACAGACATAATTTGCATTCTTCAAAAATCTGATTCTATAAATGTCTCATTAATTCCTATCTACCTACACTTGTTTTAATTAACTTAGTAGGAGGTCATGTATCTTCAAATTATAGTACATTAATATTAATTAAGAGTTACTTGTACTTAACATCAACAAGTATGTTTGTTTAAATTAATTAATTTTGTAATAAGCAACAATTAGTTTAGTTGTTTATATATATATTTTTTTAGAAATTCCTCCAACCGGGCGAAGGAGCTTGCCCGGGCTAAATGCTTTTTGGGGTTTTTGTATTTTTATATTTCTTGTTGTTTTCTCTCTTTTTTATTTTACGTTTCTATCTAGTTGTTTATATTAAAGGAGCTTTGTTGGTAGTTCTTAATTTTGACTCGAATATAAATTGGATTTGTGTTTTCACATTCTTCTAGGTTTGTGATGATTATCGTCGGCATTAGAAACTTGTAATTACATTTTTAGTGATATTTTTTGTGAGGCGCTGTCTAGCTCACGAGTGAGAGTGCCCTGGGATACGATGCACTCATCAGATGCTGACTTGGTGACCGTGGGACTACCTCGGGAGTATACACTGATGATTTAAGGAAATAATTTGAAATTCGGTTTACAATGGACGGAGATATCGTGTTACAAAGAAGTCGGTTAAGAATTTTTTGAGATGATTGAGATTCTCTAATACCTTGGAATCCTTGGACATATATACAGACAGGCTGACGGGGAAAGCGACGTTGTTTTATTCTATGTAAAGACGCAATAATTTTCACAAAAAAATATATTTAAAAATGTAGTTACAAGTTACATGCACTGACGCCGAGTATCCAATATAATTTTATAAATGCGAATATTTATTTTTGACGTTTTGTTAGCTTTAGCTATGCAAGAGATCGCCACAAACTATTGCATACACTTTGTCAGGGGTGTAGAAAAGGGCGTGTCACAGAAGTTCAGTTTTTGCCAAATTAAATACAGAACTCTGAAAACAGTTAATACAAAGTATATATAAGAAAAAAAGAACAAAGGAAAACTGTTTATTTAAATTACTAATAATTTTACATACTATGAAGAAATCCTAAATAAGAAAAAAGTAAAGACAGAGAGAGAAAATGATGTCGTAACATTTTTGAAAAGTCTAAATCCACCAGTCCAGCTTAGGCTTTCAAAAACTCGGCAACAGTCGTAAATATATGTAACTATAAGTCCACGAAAAATGACTTTAGTTATAACTTTGGTAAAAATTCAGAGCGTTGCGACAATGGGAGCTACCATCAATCCTTCAAGATGTTTGAAGAAAGCGCGAAATACGGGAAATAAAAGATGTTAGTTATTAGTTATAGCCGCACTCAGAAACCTTAAAGAAGCAATTAGATTAAGTAATGTCAGAATTCATTGTCTCTGGTAATTGTGTGTTGTCTTTTATACATTTTAATTGCTCTCGCTTCGGGTAACCGGTAGGCGGGAGGAGAGGGGGGGGGGTTAATATATCGAGCAAATCAGGAAATACTCATTGAATTGTAACTCTGCAACTACAACTTGCGATATCGCGTATACCGAGGTTAGTCAGAATAGTCGACCGCTGGCGTCGTAATCGTCTATCACTCGCATAATAATCTTCGATCACTTACGTCACAATCGTCGATCATTCGCGTCATAATTGTTGTTTTCGTTAGGAAAATACCAGCCATTATGACGCCAATTGTAATAGCAGAATTTGGCCCAGATCTTAAGGAACATCTTTATAAAGATAAATATTGAAGTTTAAAATTAATTATTTAATATTTATAAAAATTATCTCGTAAGAAGTAACTTACTAGCGTGCACATTCATGTTTGTATAGCACAACTATACAAACATGAATGTGCACGTTCATACTAGTTCGGTTTTTGTCAAGACGGCTACAAAATCCCTAGACAGGTAAAATAGGATTTATTGTTTTTGTTTCGAGGCTCAATCAATTTTCAAAATACCTCCTAGGGCTACAGAATTCGAACTCCCAATAGTCATGATAAATCTAATAAAGTAGTAACAAACTCCGTAGCAAAGTTGCGTCGTTCACTTTTTGCAACTTCCTCGGCCGAGTCACCCGCGGTGTCGGCAGCGGCGTGCTGTATAACCTTTGTTCGGCGTCTGATTGCTTTGTTCTACGGATTCGATATTTGAATTTATCATTAGAACACTTCTTGCTAACTTCAGAGCTGTTTAAATATTCAATTGTTTGGCCATTTCGGTTCGCCTTTGGTTTTTAATGTTGTTTCTCTGCAGTGAGATTGACGGGGCGCGAGCTTCCTGGTCTGATTTGGCTGATTTATTATTCAATTCGTAGGAGAACGATTGATTTTCTATACATTTGTTGGTTATAATGCCTTTTAGTTGAATAAAATGATACAAATCAATGAGAGATGTGGCTGTAACTATTATTTATTACTAGTAATATCCACGCGACTATGCTCGCATTAACTTCGATTCCATTTTACTCCATATCTTTCTATTCTATTTTTATTTTACCGTAAAAAAAACAGCTCGTAAACGTCCCATTTTTTGTGGGAATGGACGGAATGCCATACTAAGGTGAATAGGCTGGTTTTACACACAGGTTACCTCGATGTTTTTCTCACCATTTTTTCTCTATCTGCATATGAGAATTGTAATAAAAAATAGATCTATGTTAAAATTACCACAACTTATTAAATAAAATACTTCGTAATCTCCAATATCTTATCTTCCTAGCTGCCGAATATCAGAAAAAATCATTTTTATTCAATGCTGTGAAGAAAGCAAGAAATTGGTAGATTTATATGAGAACAGATGGAAAAGTCTTACAGTCACTGAAGATTTGAAATTAAAAAATATTTTGCAGCTGACGAAATATTCAAAAACACCTTACAATATTGTATACTCAAGTATACAGTAGTTTCAAATAATGTGCGTTTAATTATTCTAATGGGTGTTAAAGTTTCATAACTAGCATAACAAAGTTTCCACTTTGAGTAACGCCCGAAAGATAGTTATAAAATTTAAATCCGTCCCCAAAACTTAAGTTTTATGTTCAAATTCCAATAATAATTAATATTCAAATTAAATTTTATGAGAAAGTAATATGTTTTAGAATATTGGACGATGGACGCCTCGTCAAAGTTGTATCGTCTGTACATAATTATAATTTGCTGCGAGTTATTTGAGGCTATTTGACAGGAAATTAAGTTTGCCTTTTTTTTCCTTTCATCCTGTCTTGTAATAAACTTTTCAATGTCAGTTGTTATTTTTTGAGTGCCTCGATCGTTTTGAAAATTAATTCAATCTTCCGTAAATACCTACCTATTATAATTTGAAATTTTGTTTATTACGCTTTAACACATAATAACAGCGAACAACTCTGAGGCCGATTCAGGACACTCAGACCAAAGTAAATCATGGTGATTTATTTACAAAATATAACGTGTCTTAAAACGAAACCGAGAATTCTGTGTTGCATTGAACTAGGAGGGCCACCACTTATACCAACGGGGCCATCAGAAAGTAAACCAATATTCATGAAAGTTATACAGGTGTTTAATGCTTTATATCCAAGATATAGAGCTCTTTTTTTGTCGACCTTTTTCGATGAATCTGACCTTTCGCTAGGGTCATTAGTGACATACGTGGACATTGACAAATAAGACAAAATACGAAGTAGAAAAAATATGCATATACCATAACAACGTAATTAAATTTTAAATAAAAAAAATCACCTTGGGTTACATTATTCAAGTTTTAGTAGGGATTCCTAATTTATTCTAGTAATGAATATAGCCTATGTTACTCAGGAATGATGTAGCATTCTAATGAAGAAAGAATTTCTGAAATCGGTCCAGTAGTTTTTGAGTTTATCCGTTACAAACACAAAAACAGCCTCTGACTCGCTGCAATGCAAACCACTCCGAATTTCATTCCGGGCATGGTCATTTTCGGAAACGATTTTTTTTTTCATTTAAACTCACAGATATCCCGATCTATGGTGAGATTTACTATAGTCTGGCCCAAAAAGTAGTCCGTTGTATATTACTCACAACTCAAGCTAAGTTCCTTAAATTGGGGATATACAATATGTATGTTTGTCTAACAATTGTTATCTTTATATATGTCTTTGAACACGGGCAGTAAAAATGGCCCAGACTTTTGGAGGACTTGCGTGGGGCCATGGGAAGCCAACACGTAGAAGAATTTAATGTAAATGTGCTGTGACACAGAATAAAAAAAAAAGTGGATATATGTCACCAATATGGAGACTCTGGGAATCAGAAGTATTGGAATAGAGGGGAATGGAATACAGAATTAGGATAGGGAAGTGAGACATGGGAACTGACTTATCATACGGCATATTCTAGATATTTCTAGAGAAGCTTTAGCAGTTTCCCTACGAAACACAGAAAGAACCCTAACTACCAATTGAACAAAACAAAGCACCTCTACGATTTACGTAAACCGTGAGAAACTTACCATTAATCAAGCCCAATATTACTTATTTCTTAATATATTCCGTTAACGATGATTTTTAAATTAATTCTGTTTCCATATTTGTTAAACTGCCAATAAAATTACTGGAACTTAATTGAACATGCCACTTCGATGGATATGGTTAATATGATTCCCAGTTTATTACCTTAATATTCCTCTATTTAAAAGTAAAAGAAATGATATAATTTGTCTATGGTGTTTTTCTGTGGGTCCAGTAAATGATATCAAGAACTGCAATGGTCAGATATTTATATTTAGCACACTTGAGAAGTTTTATGTTTATACTAGGATATGTCTACGACTTAGTCCACGCTTGATTTGGTATTCCCGCGGGATAAAACGTAGTGCAGATTTTAAGTCTCGCATCAAAATCAAATGTAATGAAATGATTATTTAAATGTGAAAATAATGTTACGTGCGAGCGGGGGTACGCACTTAGGATTGGAAGAAAACACCAGTTTTTAACTAAACGCTTTTATTGACTTACACAGCCGCACGCAATACCTCTCCGCAGGTGCCCCTATATGCACAGTCCCGACGATAAGTTATCCCACTCACAATACCGTCACCGATATTGCGTAGACCTCCTGCTACTGCAGTGCTCACCTCCGATATACCCGCGTGTAGCTCGCTTCTGGTTCGTCTCTCGAACTATGCTACACTCCTCCTTCACTTAACGGTCCACTGAACTTGTCACTAAATTCACCACTTAACTCGTCACTATCTTCTATTAAACTTCTCTTCCAACTCTTTCGTATTGCACTTGTCGCTTCGCTGTCTTGGACTGAACTCAACTCTAAACTGTCCGATACTGCGCGCCTTACGCTGCTTATATACCCGGAAGAATCTTCTGGAACCCATAATTTCGTTATTCTTTTATTTACTATCAGTTCCTTTCTAAACATCTATCTATCTATGTCTTTTCCTTCTTGAACCTTCTATTCCAGAACTTTCGTTTATCATCCTATCCCTTTCTTACATCTATCTATCTCTTTCTTTTCCTTTCCGAACTCTCTATTCTAAAACATTCGTTCATCGTCTATCCTTTTCTGAAATATATCCGTCCTTGTCTTTTCCTTCCAGAATCTTCTACTTTTTCCAAAAGTCTTGCGACCGGCTTACGCTGCCGCAAAGTTCTACCCTCGGTCGCCACAATAATAATTTTGAAAAATAGGTACGTAGAACATTAAGTTATTAAAGATCTCTGGCATCTTCCAAATAATATTCTAAAACCGTAAGAATTAAATAAAATTACTTCGCGATATAAAGACCGATATGAAATTTCGGGGTAATCTGGAAGGCAAGGCTAGATAGATAGACTTGCCGCGTTGCCGCCCAAAAGCTGGTGTGTAAAACCGGTCTAAGCAGCAATTCACCCCGCGGCAACGACTTGCTCTCTACAAAGCGCAAGAAGTACTGCTTACATCTATGGAGCGGGGCACCCGCTTACCAGAAAGACCCACTCGACTCCATCCAGCGCTGCCCCGTTCGTACAATCTACTATCCCGTACTAACAGGCGGCTTAGAATCGTTTCGTCTTCGGAGAGACTTTGTGTCCCTCTGCGTATTTTACCGCCCTTACAACGGGGAGTGTTCTGAAGAATTGTTTGATTTGATGCCAATGCCTCACTTCTACAACCGCAACCGCACGTCCTTGAGCTCCCACGGTCCTACGCAACGGTTCTTTAAAAGGTAGCCATCTAGATGGGCAAATGCCCCAACACCTGACTGTGGGTTGTTTTGTTGCCACTTACCATGAGCCTTCCGGCCGCAGAAAATTGTATTCTTTGTCCGTTCTTGCACGGATAGAATCTACTAATAGTATTTGTTTTATTGCTGGAGTTCAGCAGACAGGTAGACGACCCACTTGATGGAAAGCAGTTATCGTCGCCTATGGACATTTGTAACACCAGACGTGCTACAAATGCGCTTCTGCTCTCTTAAGGGAGTCTGGAGCCTGTTCACTAATGCCGCAACACAACACAAGGTTGTTACGGTGGCATACTCTAGACCAGAGGTGCTCGCCATCCAGTCGAGCAAATACCCTCCCACCTGGCTGTGGGTTGGTTTGTCGCCTTTTACGAAAGGCCGCCCCAACGCATGAAATTGTATTCTTTCTCCGTTCCTGCATGGATAAAAGTAAGCTAAAACAATGAATAGTAAGATATGAAAACGCGGTATTGAAGATACTAATAAACTGTGTGTGATGTTTACTTGACATTGGCCCCGAAATGCCTCTTAATAGGTCGTAACTTAGCATTATTTAAAATTGATAAACAGACTCTTGGCATCAACAAAAACTGGTTACAGTTTAATTCTGATTTATGTTTACGATTCTTAATATTAACATTGAGAGGATTATTGATAACCTTGTATAGGTATTTGTGTCTTTGAGTTTAAACAAGCCAGTATTATAAGGTGAATAAGTCTTTTACAAGCAATTAGCAGTCAAACATAACTGTATTGTTTTATTGCATGAGCACCGCAGTCAGGCAAACTGACGGTTACCATCGCACATTTGTAGTACCAGGGGCTAACAATATGCTGCCGCTCTCATAAGGGAGACTGGAATCTGGCCACCAATGCCGGACCACACATGAAGGTTGTTAAGGCGGTATAGACTAGACCAGGGTGTGGGTTGCTTTCTCTGTTCCTACACGGATATGTATATGAATGTATGCGAATTGGAAATTAAATTAAAAAAGAAACATCTATAGAGGATAGAGCTGCTGTCTCAATCGACTCTACTCACAAACTACGTGACAGCCTTTGAAGATGGTGGCAAAGGGTCTTGACTGTTAGTCCTTAAGACACAATTGTTGGTGTATTCAGTTTCTTTTTCTTTCTTCTCGACCTTGAAAGTATATGTTTTCATTGCAAAAGAAAATTAAAGCTAGAAATATGCCTGTACAAACTGGCTTTGTCTTATAAATAATGTTTATCGACTTGTCGATACATATGTGAATATATTTAGTATCAAAGCGAATTACAGCTGATCCGAGCCCACTACTGGGCGTCATCAAAAATTAAAAAACATTATATATAGATAGATAGATAAGACTTTACACCATTACAGAAAACTTACGTACTAGTATTAATCTAATTGGGTACAAAAGGCGGTCTTATCGCTAAAAAGCGATCTCTTCCAGACAACCCGTGGCAAGAATATTTTGATAAGGAGTGGCGATGGTGGTATACATAATTATTGTACGATTAATTACATTTTAATAATAAATATATAACTATACTATATATACAAATATACACATAAGTTATATACATATACAAGATTATTAATCACAACCAAATATAGGCATGTCACTCAGACATAAAGTAGCTTTCCACCGGTGAGAGAATTTTCAAATTCATTTGAGTAGTTATAGTAATTTTAGTTTAGATAACAAGACGATAGAGTTATTGGATGAACATAGAATCCCAAACGAGTGTATGACAGCTTGTGAATCTTTGATGTAACAATATCTTTTATTTCTACACCAATGTTGTGAATGGTAGAATTGGTGCCTACTAGACCGCGGCGTTGCACATCATGATCAAATAGCAGAAATGTTAAAAATAGGTCAGGTAAAAAGCATCTCAAATAAACATGCGTGTATGAAGAGGTTAATGAAAGTAGTTTATGAGACTCATCGCAAGGGGAGATCCGTAGTCTTTGGCTACCTCCATAGGAAACAGGGGTGATTATATGTATGTATTTATGATACCACGACCATAATAGTATTCAAGTTCGATTTAATAAAACTTAATTTACATGATGGTCTTATCTAATGGTTACGAAATATTAATTATCCCCACTTATTGTCAAACAGGTTCGTAAGAATTTTATAAATCCGGAAAACTTAGGTGATAAAATATACAAATCAAGTTACTAGGGATTCTGTAAGCACTTTAACAAATACAGAATCCTTCTGAATTCGTGATGTCCTAACAATTTTTTTATCGCAATAAACAAATGATGAATAATGAAATGAAAATTTTTTTAGAGATCATATAACGAGATATGATGTATCAAATAATGAGATAACACTTTGTTGCATACCAAAATAAACAATTACAAAAACAAACCTTATTTACAATATGCGAGACTCGAATTAAAATGCCATTAGAATTATTATAGAGTTTATTAGAACTATACAAACACGTATAACACATGTACAAATATAACCGAACGCAACAAATTCAAACGTAATGCAGGAGGTCATAATTCAATAAAACGCGCAAAATCCGTCACTATTAGATTCTCGAATGTACACACGTCACGCTTAGATCGTAGTTGTAGCTCAACTGAACTCCTCTCTCAATCAAGTCATCGTATTATACTTCACAAATGCAAATGTGCCCGCCCGGCAACGACGACATAATTTCCTAGAAATAGCTTGTACTTATCATCCGCAACACCGGGCTAATGATGCTCCTGAGCGGCCGTAAACGAGAATAATAGGACAATAAGCTGATCTCCACAATAACTAGAAACGTATGGCAATAAATAAATGAACAAAAGAAGACTATCATAAAAGGTTTACAATTAGTTCAAATGCCGAAAGGTAATAAAATGTACTTTTACAGATCTGTACGTGGAATTAGTCTTTGTGGGAGCCTAAGTTGTAACAATATTTTCTAGGCAATACAATAGGCGGCCTTATCGCTCAAAGCGATCTCTTCCAGACGGCCCACTTGATGGAAAGCGGTTACCATCGCCTATGGAAATTTGCAACACCAAAGGTGCTACAAATGTGCTGCTGCTCTCTTAAGGGAGACTGGAACCTGGTCACTAATGCCGGAACACAACTCAAGGTTGTTATGGCGACATACTTTAGACCAGGGGTGGTAGCCATCCAGTCGGGCAAATGCCTACCACCTGGCTGTGGGTTGTTTAGTAGCCTCTTACGACAGGCCGCCCGGCCGCAGGAAATTGCATTTTTTCTCCGTTCCTGCACGGATAAACTTGTCACTTCTTCGGAACCCGTCAGCGTGAGTAGACTGACTCACTTACCAAATTAATTCTCCTTGTTTTAATCTCTACGCATAAATATTACCATAAATTAAATTCATGAGTATCATAAGTATTGTCAAATTTGTTTTGAATATTAATCTGATATGATTATGTTTATATTTAATGTTGTATATTTTATTAACATATTTATGAAATTTATTAGCAATTCTGTAGACTTTGTGGAACCGAATATATTATTAGACTAGCTTCTGCCCGCGACTTCGTCCGCATGGTGAGGTTTTTTAACTATCCCACGGGAACTCTTTAATTTTTCGGGATCAAAAGTATCCTAGATGTTGACCAGGGATATAAGCTACCATAATGCAAAATTTCATTTAAATCGGTCCAATCGTTTCGAAGATCAGCCGGTACAAACAGACAGACAAACAGAGAAATTAAAAAATTTGAAAAAATTCTAAATTAGTTCTATTTAACTTCTTACATCCCCCTGACTCGGTTTTTAGCAAAAAAAATATTGTACAGAAATTCGACCTCTACAGTTTTATTATATTATAGATTAGATAAATCTAATAAAATATGAATTTTAAATAATCTATATGTGAAACAAAAACACAGCAAAAACTTTGTACCCCTTTTACGAAAATTTCACACACTTAGTTTTTATAGAGGAGTGCAGAATGCTATTTTTTAATGCACAAAAATACATTAAATCAATAAATAAATAAAAATTATCCCACACATGGTAGAAGTGAAACTTCAACGGACAAGTCGAAAAATGAATCGCAACGGACAAGTGCAAACCAAAAAAATTAACCAGTCTACACTAAAATTATGCCGCCTTTGAACGCGGCCGTAACGTTTTTTTGTGACAGAAAAAATCCTAGTATATATAGAAGTTTCACTTCCAAAACATTACACACACTACCATGTATTTGACACACACATGAATATATACTCTTTTGTTTATTATTAAAGTCAATATAACAGTGTAGCCTTGGCGAAATCTGTGACTTTAGAATTATAGTCTTTGACAACAGAACATTAATAATTAAAAACTTATAATTAAAATTAATTATTATAGTCGAATTTTAACCACGGGCGACCACTAATTAAAAATTACAGTACCTATTACTAAAATAAATAAAGTTGCGTTGTGACAAACCACATACAATAAAAGATTTTGTACATATACTGAACATTCCAATGTTTTTATTGCAATTTTGTATCTAGTTTTATTTCCATTTAAATTATTTTTTAACAATTTAAACACTGCCCATTCAGATTACGGAAAAATTTGAAGTTTTTCGCTAATAATTTAAATTTCGTGTTCTAAAGCTTAAATGTATTAGATTTACAAATGTGACGTCACAAAATTTAGGACCCCTCCCGCACCTTGTCACACGATGTCAGAATTCGTCAATCCCCCCCCTGCCCTCCGCGCATGATCTGTGACGTAATTTAGGGATGGCCCCTTTATAACTTTTTAATAATCAATAAATAAAGAACAAAATGAAAAATCTCATCTTGCATGCATCGAAGGTTGTCATGGTTGACATTTAGAATATGAATATAAATGGTTATATTACAGACACATCGATGTACTTTAACTTCTAAAGTGCAACCTTAAGGCACTGATGAAACAGACCAGTATTATTGCTATTAGAATATATTAAGCAAGAGGATGCCTACTTGCTAATGTAATATTAACATAAAAAACTGGTTTAAATTCGATTCAAAGATTCACTATAATAATATAGGTTTAAATCGTTTATTTCTCGACGAAAAATACATTACAGTCATTGTTTATATCGTATAGATCAATATATCGTCAGCATTATTTATATATATATGTCGCAGAACGGCCTCGTTCTCACGACATCATCTTTAGTTATTGCAGGTTTAGTGGGCGTCATCAGGATAAAATGCGAGCATAAAACACAATAGCCACGGTTTATACACTTTTAATTTAGATTTGATCAACATTATGACATAGTTTAGACCGAGCAGCGGGTTCAGGGCACCCGCTCATACTTTCAGCTTCAATACTTTCTTTAAAACTCTCAAAGGTCCAACTCGACCTGTAGCCACCAACCAAATGCGTCACAAAAACTCCTCAGTCTACCCAAGTAGATATTACTCAAAGTATAGAGGGCGCTGACCCCGCTCAAGACATGCTCTGCTCTCATTGGTCGTTTATTAAATTACAATATTCATAACTTTTATTAGGTTAGAACGATCTTTAAGTTATAGAAACATTCAACAAATCAAATTAAATTACATTAAGAATTTTAGAAGTGATTATAATGTAAACAAATGATATTGTGCGTTATACACATCCAGTCAACAATACATCGTCATAGTCATAGCTTCCCTCCGACACGGCCTTCCTGACGTATTACACGCCCTCGTGTAATAGGCCGTCCATTATGGATTATCTGCAAAAAGAAAGAGATATTATAGTTCGGCCACTCCTGACCAAGGACATCGTGTACATTTTATCTTCTGCGCAACAACTTCATTCTGGATTTTTTTTGAGATCCGAGTTCTAACAGACTCCAGACTACACACCAAATCAAGTCAGCAGTATCGAAACTGCCACCTCGTCGCCCATCGAGCTACGCATTTTAGGTCAAATATCAAAACACCAATCAAAACATCAAAAACAAAAATATCTAAATAATACCCATCTTCTCATTCTATCGGTACCACTTTTCAATCACTACCTCGCCTCTCATTCCTCTGATTTCACTTTGTAATGGCCACCTCGCACCTATTTCACTGACCACCTCGCCTCTATTTCACTGGCCACCTCGCCTCTATTTCACTGGCCACCTCGCCTCTATTTCACTTTGTAATGGCCACCGCGCCCGCTACAAAGCTTAAATAAACCCAAACAAGCACTCTGCTACCCCCGAGCACTAATGACTACTTCAACATCCAAGTCAAAATAAACTTTCAAAATTTCCAACGACTATTATTTCAATAATAATATCACAAATTCACAATCTTTGACTATCAAACTAAAATCTTTCACTCTATATGTACCTCTAAATTTAAAAACTACCTATTATAATAGTCAACTGCATTTACCACGTTTAATAATTATTGAAATTCCATTATTTTAACTCAAACAAAAACCGTGTGAACGCATCAGTCATCCAATCCGCTAACAACACTTCTCAATCAGTCAATCAAACCAATACATCTAAATGAGTGATGTACTCTCAACCAACCCGCGCTGGGCATGGCTTGGATGACAGTCCTTGTGACCAGAGTAGGCAATCAGAGCAACCAAGGTTGTCACTCTACGGGCTCCAGGAACGACAACTTATGATAACTCATTATAATAGAAGAACAAACTCAAAATAATTTTCCGATTTACAATGCGTTCAATAACTAGGGTATTCACCCTAATTTGAATTTGAAACTATCACAAAAATAATCTTAAATAAAAAATCAACTTACCAAAGTGTCTACTAACGTAAATACCCCCTGCGTACCTTATAGTGGCTTTCAAACTTCTTCATAGCCACACTTTCTTCACGGTAAAATTCTAATCATCTGAATCTAAAATGTCTTTCATATAATGCCTGTAAACTTACTTTTACAAGAAAGATAACATAGCGTAGCAATAATGTGTCATAACCACTTTCCACTATACGTTATCCAAGTAAAAAAAACTCAAAAACTAGATCCGATTTTCACATAAAAATTATTGGAAGGTAAACTTGAAAAGACAATCAATTTCATGCACATCGTTTATAACATACAGTAGTTTTCTTATCTTAATCAGAAAACCAAGGAAAACGTCGCATAGGAATAATATGTCAAAGGCAACTGTCTACCATACATAATCCAAGTAAAATAAAATAAAAAACTAGACCCGATTTTCACATTATAAAAACTCTTGGAAGGTAGACTTGAAAAGACAATGAATACACGCACATCGTTTATAACGAACACAAGTTTTCTTACCTTAATCAGAAAACCAAGGAAAACGTCGCATAGGAATAATATGTCAAAGGCAACTGTCTACCATACATAATCCAAGTAAAATAATTTAAAAAACTAGACCCGATTTTCACATTATAAAAACTCTTGGAAGGTAGACTTGAAAAGACAATGAATACACGCATATTGTTTACAACAAACACAAATTTTCTTGCAAGTAACCAACTCCCAAAAATAATGATGAAAAAGTAAACTACCTACGTAATTTGTTTGTTTTCCATTTTTTGGCAACCATATCGTAATTTTTCGTACACGAAAAATATCACTTAAATATGAGGGTAGTAAAATTGTCTACCACAAACGATGAACTATAATTTTTTTAAATCTCGCTTTCTTCATTTTCATAATTCGCACTAAAATAATAATTAAAAATTACCATACCTCCTGTGCCAAGTAGAATAGGCACGTAATTTTTACCTTAGATTAGCCTTCGCGATCCATAAAACTGCCTTTCTACTCGCTGTACTAACGTTAATTTGAACCATTGCTGGCACACAGTAGGCCCAACGGTGACCAAACCATGCATAGGCCGACACACCGTCGCTCCACAGGCACATTCAGGACGTCACAACTACGTCGCCGCTATTGCCGCCGATGGCCCCGACATGTCAATCGTCCTCAAATGCTTTTGCTTCCACTGTGGGCATCCTTCAATCCATCAGCACGCCTTCTTATACTGGCAAGGCTTCGCAGTCATTGCTTTCATTGTGGGCACAGGCTGAGATCCCACTTCTGATGTCGCAGAACGGCCTCATTCTCACGACATCTTCTTTAGTTATTGCAGGTTTAGTGGGCGTCATCAGGATAAAATGCGAGCATAAAACACAATAGCCACGGTTTATACACTTTTAATTTAGATTTGATCAACATTATGACATAGTTTAGACCGAGCAGCGGGTTCAGGGCACCCGCTCATACTTCCAGCTTCAATACTTTCTTTAAAATACTCCATGGTCCAACTCGACCTGTTGCCATCAACCAAATGCGTCACAAAAACTCCTCAGTCTACCCAAGTAGATATTACTCAAAGTATAGAGGGCGCTGACCCCGCTTCGCCATATGCTCTGCTCTGATTGGTCGTTTATTAAATTACAATATTCATAACTTTTATTAGGTTAGAACGATCTTTAAGTTATAGAAACATTCAACAAATCAAATTAAATTACATTAAGAATTTTAGAAGTAATTAAAATGTAAACAAATGATATTGTGCGTTATACATCCAGTCAACGATACGTCCAATTAAAGCTTCTCTCCGACATATATATATATATATATATATATATATATATATATATATATATCTCAATGTTTTTTATATATATATATATATATATATATATTCCATGTCCAGTTATACTTGTCATTTCAAAAACTTATATTGTCTATCTTATATTGTTATCTTTTTATTGCAAAAACCCCCCGTTACAACATTTTTCTGTAATCCATCCTAAGTTTGTCTAGAAGAAATTGCTTTTAGTGATAAGAGCGCCTATTGTCTTCTGTACTTAAGCTTCTTCAATTTTATCTTAATGTTATGCAATAAAGTATATTCTATTCTTGTCCTAAGACTACTGTTTCTTGTTAAAAAAGCCTGTTAACGGCGACCTATTCGGTCAACGCCTCTTTGTTTCCTTTTTTACACGCTTTATATTAGCTTCACTTGTATGTCAGTCAGTATGTCAGTATGTCTGTAACCGACCCCTTTGAGCTCGATTTTGTCCTACTTTGAACGATCAGATTTAATTCATACTTTGCACACCTGTCAAAGGTCGATGACAATGCAATAATATAGTATCATGGAGCTGATCTGATGATGGAGTGGGAAGGTGGCCATAGGAACTCCTGTACTAAACAAGATAGACCCTTCGTGTTTGGGCCCGTATGTTTATATCGCGTGACAATGCAATAATATGGTACCATGGAGCTGATCTGATGATGGAGACGGAAGGTGGCCATAGGAACTCCTGTACTAAACAAGATAGACCCTTCGTGTTTGGGCCCGTATGTTTATATCGCGTGACAATGCAATAATATGGTACCATGGAGCTGATCTGATGATGGAGTCGGAAGGTGGCCATAGGAACTCCTGTACTAAACAAGATAGACCCTTCGTGTTTGGGCCCGTATGTTTATATCGCGTGACAATGCAATAATATGGTACCATGGAGCTGATCTGATGATGGAGTCGGAAGGTGGCCATAGGAACTCCTGTACTAAACAAGATAGACCCTTCGTGTTTGGGCCCGTATGTTTATATCGCGTGACAATGCAATAATATGGTACCATGGAGCTGATCTGATGATGGAGTCGGAAGGTGGCCATAGGAACTCCTGTACTAAACAAGATAGACCCTTCGTGTTTGGGCCCGTATGTTTATATCGCGTGACAATGCAATAATATGGTACCATGGAGCTGATCTGATGATGGAGTCGGAAGGTGGCCATAGGAACTCCTGTACTAAACAAGATAGACCCTTCGTGTTTGGGCCCGTATGTTTATATCGCGTGACAATGCAATAATATGGTACCATGGACCTGATCTGATGATGGAGTCGGAAGGTGGCCATAGGAACTCCTGTACTAAACAAGATAGACCCGTCGTGTTTGGGCTCGTATGTTTATATCGCGTCAAAATGCAATAATATGGTACAATGGAGCTGATCTGATGATGGAGTCGGAAGGTGGCCATAGGAACTCCTGTACTAAACAAGATAGACCCTTCGTGTTTGGGCTCGTATGTTTATATCGCGTGACAATGCAATAATATGGTACCATGGAGCTGATCTGATGATGGAGTCGGAAGGTGGCCATAGGAACTCCTGTACTAAACAAGATAGACCCGTCGTGTTTGGGCTCATTTTACTTGTCTTGGCTAGCACTCTGCTGCTACATGATATGCAGGATCTCAAAAGCTTGTATTTAAAAACATTTAAACAAAAATCAACTAAAAAATGAAAAATAAATAATAGTTTAAAAAAACTAAAAAAAACACGCTTTTATAAAAAATCCAACTAAAAAAACAAAAAATAAAATTTAATATAATATAAAAAAGCGTGGGGTGTATTCAATTAATAATATAATATCTTAAAAAGCGCTTTGAATACACCCCACGCTTTTTTATATTATATTAAATTTTATTTTTTGTTTTTTTAGTTGGATTTTTTATAAAAGCGTGTTTTTTTTAGTTTTTTTAAACTATTTTTTTTTTTTTTTCTATCGCATCTGTCCCTATGTAATGTGACATAGTGTTACGTATGAGCGGGGGTACGCACTTACGGATTGGAAAAAAACACCAGTTTTTAATTTAAAAGCTTTTATTGACTTACACAGCCGCACGTAGTACCTCTCTGCAGGGTTGCCCCTATACGCACGACCAACGATGCACAGTCCCGACGATAAGTTGTCACACTCTCAATACCGTCGCCGATATTGCGTAGACCACCTCCGATATTATCGCGTGTAGCTCGCTTCTGGTTCCTCTCTCGAACTACGCTACACACCTCCTTCACGTAACTCTCCACTAAACTTGTCACTAAATTCACCACTTTACTCGTCACTGTCTTCTATTAAACCCCTCTTCCAACTCTTCTTTCCGTTTACTTAAAAGTAAACTCTAAAAAATGGTTGCTTTAATAAGTGACAGAATATTTCAACTCTATGACCACCATATGTATGCAATATAACAAATTAGGTTCATCTGAAAGCCAAATTTCATATTTTATGATATATTTATCTTATACTAATATATAAAGCTGTACTGAAGAGTTTGTTTCTTTGTTTGATTGAACACTCTAATCTCAGGAACTACTGGTTTGATTTGAAAAATTCTCTCAGTGTTAGATAGCTCATTTATCGAGGAAGGCTATAGGCTATATCATCACGCTAAGACCAATAAGAGCGGAGCACCAATGAAGATGTTTCAAAACCAGGGGGTTTTGAAAACAAATTCCACTCGGACGACGTCGCGGGCACCGCTAGGATTAATAATAAAACTACGTTATAACGGTTTTAAGCGTGGTAAAATATTTGATTTTTATTATTCCGACGTTTCGGCCACTTTTCAGTAGCCGTGATCACGGAAGACAAAGATGTCAAGTGTCAATGGGTATTGTTAAAGTTTTATTCAACCTACCGCCAACTTGATCATTTTAAGTTCATTATAGGTTAGAACGTTTTTTTATTTCCAAATCGATTACTTTGAATTTATTTACGTATAGTGTCATTAGTAGTCTGTGTCTGTCTGTGTGACTCACAGAACATCACTATTACGTCGCCCACACCTATAAAGTACGACAGTTATGTCATTTCTTTCATGTGGGGTTTGATTTTAAGAAATATGTAACTTGAAAGACGTGCAAACGTCAAAAGTAAAATAAACGCTTGGAAACAGTATTAAGAAATTTTAAAGAAATAGAGTACATATCATTATTTTTTAAGTCTCTTAACTAAATGAGGAAACAAACAGACCCGTTGCTCCACGAAACCTTGCTCTGCATCTCCAGACAAGCCCTTGGTTGATTTATTAAATTTATTTATCAACAAACACGACCGTCTTGAAACTTGCAGTAATAAACTTGCAAACAGAGCTTGAGTTCATTAATTATTTATTTGGCAAACTCGGCTCTCTTGTTTCTGGCAACAAATGATGATAAATGAATAATAAAGTTACGTTATTCATTTCTTAGGCGGTAGTTTGTTGCAAACGCTGTACGCTGCGTACGGCGTGATACTAAAATGTTGCGAAGCGGTGGTAAATTAGGTTAGGCTCCCATAGAGTGAATAATAATAATATTAATTACAATATATAACCCGCAGGGGGGCTTTGTGGTTGGTGGTGGTGGGTACCTTAGGTGAGTAGCGACACCTAGTGCCTGACTTCCAGGGGCCAAGGCAATGTCCCCGCTTCCGTACTTGCCCTCGCCAGCCGGCACGGAGTGGAGATCGCTAGAGCTAAGACTCAAACTACAGGGGTGGAAGTGATAAATGGCATCACGTCAGAAGTAGCTTCGGTGAACCTGCAGCCCAACTCTCTATACCCCTTAGCTACTCATACCCATGTTGCCTCTGTCTTCTATGGCATTTTTTGGGCCCATGCAGGGAATGGCGAGTCACCGCCTGCCCATTTTTCGGGCGACGGGCAGAAGCCATAGTCCCCATATTCCCAGATCCCTAGTATCACTAACAGTTCGCCCAAATAGCCCGGTACTATTTGTTCTCATTTCCCACAATAGATCTACACTGGCCAGGGCTTGTCCTTGGGCGCATTATTATATGGTGTAGACATGGACAATCGCCGGTCAGTGTCACGCCACATATTTACATTAAATTTGTCAAGGGACCTCTACGTGTTGGCCTTCACATGGCCCCACGCAGGCCGTCCAAAAGTCTGGGCCATCTTTATGGACCGTGGTCTTGAAAGACATACAAATATTAATTAAAATGCTTAAGTTGGCGGTATGCTACATAAAACTAATAACAATATTGACACTTGACATCTATGACATATAGTCGTGGTAGTGTAATGGCTAGCGCACGCGTCCCAAACTCAAAGGGCGCGAGTTCGATCCTAGCCGGCGGAACGCATGCACCAATTAGGCAGTTTTCTGGCATAATATGCACATTGTTACAATGACCACATGCTAACAACGGTGAAAGATAAAATCGTGGTGCAACCTCGACATCAAAACAGTGTCAAACCTGCCAAGCCGCCTTGGACAAGCGTGGCAGGTATACTGTCCGTTGCCCTATAATGGGAGGCCCGAGCCCAGCAGTGGGACATTTACGGGCTGTTATTATTACTTGACATCTTTGTCATCCTTGATCACGGCTACTGTAAAGTAGCCGAAACGTAGGAATATAAATATCAAATAAAATATTAGACTTAAAACCTTTAAAACAGTTTTATTATTAAAATCTTAAGAATTTTTATTTTATTTTGTAATCATTAAATGATTATACTATATGGTATGTATTGTATAGCTGCAAAATAAAAACACAAGATTAGTAGTATATCTTACACCATACAAAAGTATTTGGGGTTGTCTGGAAGAGATCGATTTTTAGCGATAAGATCGCCCTTTAACATAACTAGATATAATTTTAGTATTTAATTTCATGTTTGTATTGGTGTACAGTTAAGTGTTATATGTCTATCTATCTAAAAGTAACAATATAACAACAGCCCATAACTGTCCCACTGCTGGGCTCGGGCCTCTCACGGTAGGGGGGGAAAGTATCAACTTATATAATGCAAATATTATACAACAATGTACCCGAGACTATAATCGTTCAGTGAATAAAAAAAATAGTTCGCAATACTCTTTTTAATCTATGCTTCTAATAAAATCCCTGCTTTTCACGCAGCTATGAAAACAGTCGTTTCAATTTTAAGGCGCTATGAAATTTTCGATGAAGTACCAACGTTAAATGTGCGTAAGGGTATCTTACAGTACACACATTTTGCTCGTCCCTGCTTCATTTGGGATTGTGTTATACTTAGTGACTTTATTTATCTTGTATAGGTTCGGGTTTGACCATTATCTCGCTCGATTTGAGCGGAGACATGGTCTAAGATCGAGCACGCTTACCTAGAAGGTACCTATTCACACGAGACTTGAAGACACCCAGGTTGTAGGTTTCGGGAAAAAGCGCTTTGCTCGAATAGGTGGTATGTCCACCATACAGCGGTGCCGCATGCCAGTGCGTCTGGTTGTCCGATGAATGACTATGGTTGGCCATTGCATTGCATCTTGTTTATAGCAATAAAAATAACGCCGTTAAAAATTAGCTACATTAGCGTATACATTATACTGACTTCCTATACATCATAATATTATTATCTTATTATTATTATCTTAACATTGTCTGACTCATTCACTCTCCCTCAATCACACATACTTCCTATTAAATCACCTATATACGAACTTACCTTACACACACACACACACACACACACACACACTACATCACACCTTTGCTCTTGAAGGGCTGACTCTAACACGATTACTTAGAATAGATATACTAGTATATTTTCTTTTTTCTCTCAAATTATAGCCAACGGGTTGATCCTGGTGACCTGTACCACAGGTTTCTTTTAACCTAATTCAGGCACCAGCCTCTTAGTTAATGTTGTTACTAGATTTAAGTTTCACTGTGTACTTAAAGAGGAAATAAAGAATTATGTTGTTATGTTATGTTACGTTATCTCACGATATTTAGCATCATTAACAGTTAATAATATATGCATTACAAATATCGTATTAAACCCATCGCTACACTAACCACGCCAACACTAAGGTGCTACCAATGTGTTCTGGACTCTTAGATTGGGCTGGAACCTGGCCACTAATACCAGAACACAAATCAAGGTTGTTATGGCAGTATGGTAGACCAGGGGTGGTAGCCATCCAGACGGGCAAATACCCTACCACCTGGCTGTGGATTTTTTCGTCGCTTCTTACGACAAACCGCCTGGCCGCAGAAATTTATATTCTTTCTCTGTTCCTGAACGGATATTATTCCGATGTTTCGGCCACTTATCCCTCTAGCCGTGATCACAGAAGACAAAGATATCAAAAGTCAACGAATATTGTCAAAGTTTGATAACAGTGCAATCCGTGCATCCTAGGGTGCAGTTGAAAACCAGCATCAGGCCATTGCCTGGTATATGCTGAACTGCAGTTTGCTGCATGCAACTAAGACAGGATCGAGCAAAATGTCCGTCACGGTTTGCGTGTCGTGGACAGCATCTCTTAAAGATAAGAGGCGACACTTTAAGTTTTGTTATTAAAAACAAACAAGATTTTTTCTTATTAAGAGCAGCTGTTACAATATTGTTTAGCTATTATAATTGTTGTTTATAATTGATGTAAAACACATAAAGCTGCGGGAGACAAATTAAATTTGCTTCTATAAATATGGGAAAGTAATTAAATATCGTCATTATGAATATGTCATCTGGTGGTTACGAAATTTGTAATTTGTTGAATTATTAATAAGTTACAACAGTTTTGAGTAATTAAGTGCAGAGCTCTCACGCTTTTTAAAATGTTAACTAGAGCCACGTATCTGACTTCGCTTGCGTAAACTTTGAAACTATATTTGATAGCAACTGTAATGTAGTAGTTTTGCGATGCTGGCAAATATAATGACGATCCATCTGGAGGAAAGTGGTCATCGTTGCCTATAAAAATTACCAAGACTAGAGGTGAAGCCTTTAGTATGAGATAGAAGGAACGTAAGAATGGAAGAGAGAGGGAGGAAGGAAGAATTGGATACAGGTCTTTATCCGTGCAGGAACGGAGAAAAAATACAATTTCCTAAGGCCGGGAGACCTGTCCTAAAAGGCGATAAAACAACCCACAGCTATGTGGTAGAGTATTTGCCCGACTGGATTGCTACCAGCCCTGGTCTACAATATGCCGCCATAACCACATTGAACTGTGTTCCGGCATTATTGTCCAGGTTCCAGTCTCCCTATAGAGGCGGCAGGATATTGATAGCACTTTTGGTGCTACAAATGTCCATAGGCGATTACAAAGTGCAGGTAGGCCGTCTGCCTGTCTGCTGAATATATGTAATAAAAAAATTAAAAAACACACAGATGATCCATCTCGAGGAAAGTGGCTCTGGCGTCACCTGTAGACGTTTCCACCAGGCTAAATACAATTTTAACAATATTGATTGACACTTGACATCTTTGTCTTCACGGCTACGGAAAAGTGGCCGAAACGTCGGAATAATAAAAATCAAATAAATTACTGCCCTCAAAACCGTTAACACAGTTTTATTATGTACACTAGTCGCGAAATCGTAAGTTTTTTTTTTACAATCTTTTATATAACTTGCAAAGGATGTACCTATGTATGTATGTACGTTCGGGTGGAATCGTGCAAGTTAAATTTGACCAACTTCCCGGTTTCCGATTGAGCTGAAATTTTGCATATGTATCTCGCGTGACAATGCAATAATATGGTACCATGGAGCTGATCTGATGATGGAGTCGGAAGATGGCCATAGGAACTCGTGTATTAAACAAGATAGACCCGTCGTGTTTGGGCTCGTTTTACTTGTCATGGCTAGCACTCTGCTGCTACGTGATATACAGGATCTCAAAAGCTTGTATTTAAAACCTTTTTTTTTAATTTAGTTTTTATCTTACCGAACCGTTCATTCAAATTCAAATTCAAAAGTTTTTATTCAAAAGAAGTTCCACTGGAGAACACTTTTTGAAGGTCATACATATAGGTTAAAATTTTATTTTACTTCCTAGTCTATGTACACCGCTTCGCAACGTGTTATTGCTGTTAAGGAGAAGAAGCGGCAAGAAACTCCCCAGCAACACGTCTAGCATTTATAAGTGATGTCAAAATTCAACCGATATAGGAAGCGGCTATTAGTAATTACGCTACGGTCCCCCAAAAAACCACTTTACCTATCCCAATAAACAAAAACAAATGACATCGATAAGATCTATTACATTATACAATAATGATAATTTGATTGTTTTTATCTATCAGTATATAAATACGATGACTAAATGAAGAGCGCTACGTATTTTTACTCCAATATTGTACTATCCAAGTTAACTTATCTTAATGGATTTTGGGTCTTGAAATATGGTTTTAGTTTTAAAGTGGTTCAGTGCAGGGACTGTTTTCTTACGAGTTTCAAAGAGACTAATGATTTACCTTATTTTAGGGTTATTTTCTAATTGTAATAGATTCTCTGAGTGACTCTAAAGGTTCTGTAATAGGTTCATATTTTGGTTGAGAAAATATGGCCACGTTTCCGAATTTCGCAAAAGGTTAGTTAGAAAGAAAGAATGAAATAGCAAGCAGTAATTACATTGCTTACATGTAACTTATAAATAAAAACATATTTCGAAAATTTGTACGCCGCGTTATCAGCAAACAAGGTTTGCACTCAGCTCATTGCTGTGCCGGCATAATATCCGACATAACACTGATTTTCAGTGCAAACTTTCCTTTTGGCGTAATACTAAAACGACACGAATATTTTATGAATTTAATTTAAGAACTATTTAATTTGTATATAATAATATACCAGGTGATAGGGCAGTTGCCCGACTGGATGGCTACCACCCCTGGTCTAAAATATGTCGCCAAAAAACCTTGAGTTGTGTTCCGGCATTAGTGCCCAGGTTCCAGTCTGCTTTAAGAGAGCAGCAGCGCATTTATAACACCTTTGGTGTTGCGAATGCAACCAATAAAAAATAGGCGATGGTAACCGCTTTCCATCAAGTGGGCCGTCTGCCTGTCTGCTGATCTCCTGCAATAAAAAAAATACACCTAAGACCCACTTTTGTATAGAATTAGCATAATACTAGTTTTAGTAAGTTTTCTGTAATGCTGTACAATAAAGTGTTATCTATCTATCAAATTTATGTACATAGCTGGTACATAAATTTGATCGTCAGATTATCTAATAATATCTTATAAGTAATATTGCCTAGATCGCTCTAAGCAATAAGGCCGCTAATTGTTTTATCTAAAAACTAGCTAGCGTGGAATAGTTAAAAAAAAGTAAGTTGGAAAAATCTCCCCGATTTTGAATCATTCTTCATCGGTGCTCCGCTCCTATTGGTCGTAGCGTGGTGATATATAGTATTTAGCATTCCTCGATAAATGGGCTATCTAGCACTGAAAGAATTTTTCAAATCAGAATAGTAGTTCCTGAGATTAGCGCGTTCAAGTAAACGAACTCTTCAGTGCTATATATTAGTACTAGCTTCTTTCTGCCCGCAACTTCATCCGCGTGGAATAGTAAAAAAAAGTCGTGATGATATATAGGCTTTAGCATCCCGCGATAAATGGGCTATCTACCACTGAAAGAATTTTTCAAATCAGAATAGTAGTTCCTGAGATTAGCGCGTTCAAGCAAACAAACTCTTCAGCTTTATATATTAGTATAACATATTGTAACTAATATATCATGTCTATTATTTCGGTGAGCAATAAAGTGTTATCCATCTTCCTTCTCACGGTCATATTATGAGATTCACTATAAATTATATAATAGTTGTACTGTGATAAAATAATTTAATTTTCTAATAACAGCTATAGTTAATCCAGAATTGTAGATGATACATAATCGAGTAGGAGTCCCAGTGTAATCCTCCTTAAAGCTGTTAATCGCATTATGGGCCAGCGACCCCTTCTGTCTGCTCAGAGCAATATCTGGTTAATCCTAAGACGAAAATTTCATTTCTCATAAAAAATATTTTGAGTGTCTGCTTAAGTTCTTTATTATCTACTAATGTAAAGCGAAAGTAATTTTTTTATGTTGTCTATGGACTGAGTATTTTTATATCACTATATTTTTACGAGTTACAGGACTCGAATTAAAATGCCGTTGGAATTACAATAGGATTTATTAGAACTGTACAAACACGTATAAAACAGGTACAAATAAAACTGGATGCAACCAGTTCACAGTGCATGATTCAATAACGCGCGCAAAGTCCGTCACTATATTGCTAATCGAAAGTACTACACACGTCTTGCTAGTATCGTAATCGTCGCTTGACTGCCCCACCCCTCCGTTCAGGCATTGTTTTATACTAAACTGTTTAATACCGACAAAGGGACCCCGTTCACTGAATTAATCCGCACATCTGGCAAGCTTCGACGCAATGCAATAAAAAAGGATTAGTTCGACACTAATGACAGCCATAAAATAAGTACGATAACAATAGGATGTTTTTAAAATTTAAACACGAAGTAAACCAAAGAACTCCGAATACAGGAAAGGTAATAAACTGCGTTTTACGACAGCCAGGTGTGCGTTCTTTTTCGGTATGTAACAATATTTTTATTTATTTATAAGTACTACTTACACCAAATTCTTTGTACGATATAGTGCCCAATTTTTGTTAGCATAATTATGAACTGTAGTTGTATATTATGATAACAGCCCATAAATGTCTCACTGCTGGGCTTCCCATTATAGGGGGAACGGACAGTACACCCGCCACGCTTTTCCAAAGCGGCTTGGCAAGTTTTACACATCGGTTATCTCAATGTGCAGGTTGCATCAGGATGTTTTAGTTTAAGGCGCAGGATGGAACACCTAGGGATTTTAGTTGGTATCCCTAACTGGGGAGTGGCAATAGCGTGGCACCAGTTCTGATTAGGCACGCTTGTGCCACCCCCGATCTGGCGAATCCCACACCCATTCTGGTCGCGAACATTCTCTCAGGCTTCTGCGCCTGTCTCGGCTTAGTCCTCAAACGGATTTCCCCTGGCAAAAAAAAGGATGTTTTCGTTTACCGGTATTAGCACATGGTAATTGTAACAATATGCACATGAGGTAAGAAAATTGCCTAAGTGGTGCATGCGTTCCGGCCAGGATCGAACCCGCGCCCTTTGAGCTTGGGCCGCGTGCGCTAGCCATTACGCTACCACGACTTCCATTCGTGTTCTTCAGTTGCACGTTAGAAAGAGCCAAATTTTATTAAAATTATTATATATGAAATTATTAAAATTATATTATGGCGGCATACTTTAAACCAGGGTTGGAAGCCATCCAGACGGGCAAATATCCTACCACCTGGCTGTGGGTTGTTTTATGGCCTCTTACGATAGGTGAACGACGGGAGGAATTCTTATTCCGTTCACTTAGACCCTTGGCAAAATCTCGTCAGTATTAGATTTATAGCCCGAACGCTTAACGCTCCGTAATTCAAACCTCGCTAGATCCCCAAGGAAGGTCCTCAAAACCGCCGACCCATCACAATCCAGTATACTCGTACCTTATTCCCCGTTCCGTGTTATGCTTCTGACAATTTTCCATTCAAAGATCGGCGGAGGCTAAACGAAGCGGCCCCGCACTTCCAACCGATCGGTTATGGTGGGGTCATTAAACTCACTGGTACTGAATTTAAATCATTTTTTTAAACTTTTTTTTCTTTTTGAAGTGATTACTTTCTATGGGAGGGTAAACCGCTTCGTTACGTAACGCGTTACGGCGCCAGTCTGTCTGGCTTCCTTTTTAACCGACTTCGAAAAAAGGAGGAGGTTCTCAATTCGTCGGGATCTTTTTTTTTTTTTTACTTTTTTTTATGTATGTTCGCCGATAACTCCGTGATTTATGATCCTATTTACGTAATTCTTTTTTTGTTCGACGCGGAATAGCTTCCAATTGGTCCCCTAAAAATTTTACATAGTTTGGCCCAGTAGTTTTCATTTTATGAACATTTTTCATGGAAATAATTTTCACTCCGTTCCATATGTACACCGATTACTCTGAGATTTATGATTCGATTTACGTGATTCTTTTTTGTTCGACGCGGAAGAGCTGCCATGTGGTCCCCTAAAAATTTGACATAGTTTGGCCCAGTAGTTTTCATTTTACGATCATTTTTTTGTTCCCGGTTCTTGGGACCTATATTTTTTAAGAAGCGCGGCACCATTCGTAGGTCCACCCATACATAGCTAGACACTAAAAAGTAACAAATAAAATTTAACACTTCAAGATGTTTTAGATAATATATATTAATAATAATAGCTTAAGAAATAAGTTATTTTATACATTTTAGTTTTTTCGTTTTTGAGTCGGTTTTTTTAAACGAAGTTTTTTATCTAACGCATATGACTGCGGTAGGCAGGCTCCTCCTTTCTCACTCTAACCCACAGCGCTAGCCGTATTTCGGTAATTAAATAAAATATGGATACTCATAATTGACATTTTTTTGTATGTCCATTATGAGTATCCATTTATTTTATTTTATGGATACTCATAATGGACATACAAAAAATTCTAAAGTACATATTCAAGAATTGTAACTAAGAATAAAATATGTTTTATAATCAATATTATACAGTTCAACTTAGATTAGTTTAAGTTATCACTTTTGTCGTGTGTCCCGAGACTCACACGATTTTTATTTTTCAAAATTGATTTCTTTTTTTTGTGTACAACATAAATTATGTTACAGTATGGAAAATAAACCTAAAATTAAAAACTGAAACTAAACACAAAAAGAGGGAATTACATCAACAACTTTGGGACAACTTGGAGGATTGCAGGCAGGCTAAGCTGGCTATGCCTCGAGTAGACCTGCGTTTCTCCAGGAACATCCTAAAGCTCAGTCGGTCCAGGCTGAGACTAGTTATTAGCGCAGCCACTGGACATGGCAATTTTAACAGACATCTTTTCAATATAGGTGTCACCGACAGCCCCCTGTGCAGAGCATGCCTGGAGGCAGAAGAAACAGCCGCCCATGTCCTGCTTGAATGCGGAGGGGTGGCCCAATACAGGGCGAAGTATCTGGACGCCCCAGGTAGCCTCCGAGAAGTCTTCAGCAACGTCAAGAAGCTGGTCGACTTCCTGGAGGAGCTGGGCTGGATGGAGTAAACCCTCATCCACCCTCGCACGCAAAATAGGCGCTTTGTCGTCGAGTTGCGGAAACCGCCCGCTCGCAGAAGAAGAAGAGGGAATTATAGATAAAATATTGGTCCCAAATCACTGTCACTTACCGGGAACGTTCCCAAAAGGCTAGCGGCGTTACCACTTTGAATAGCGTTACTTAGCCTTTGAGCAAAATCCACGCCGCTAAATGTAACGTGGTCGGGAATGCGGGGAATAAGAAAGAAGGAAAGGACTTATAGGATAGGTCGCCGCACTAAACACGCTACGAACGATGCGGGCTTCGCAGCGGCAGGCCCCTTCACGTCTTGCGGTTCCTTCGACGAGTGGACCAGCTGGAATGGTACAGGGGGTACCTTCCAACAAGCGAGTTAATTTAAGCGAGTGTAGAATGCCGTACGACACATAAAACGCGGCGAAATTTTTGCGGAAGCAGCGGTGTGAATGTAGATTACATCACATTGCATAGTGACCAGATTCGGCGAAACAATATAAGTGAACAAAGAGGCGGTGACCAAATAGCTCGGCATTAACATTTAATATATCTTATATATACATACATACATACATAACTTCACGCCAGGTCCCTTGTGGGGTAGGCACGAACAACAGAGCGCCATTCAGGCTTATTCTTTCACACCTCATTGCTTCTTTGACATTCATAGCTCTTGTCATGCACGCTCGTCTGTTCTTAAGGCTCCTGCCATGTATATATAGATACATATAAATAAATAAAATTGTTATAGTGTCTGTTTGTAATATCAAAATAACAGCTTTTTCTTAAATCCATATGAAAATGTATATGGTCCTTATATCAAAAAATCCATTTTTAAATTTTTTGTCTGTCTATCTAGATCTACACGGGTTGTCTGGAAGAGATCGCTTCTTAGCGATAAGACCGCCCATTGTGCACATTTAGAATATTTTTAGGCTATAAGTTCATCTGTATTTTCTGTAATGGTGTACAATAAAGTGTTATCTATCTATCTATCTAGATGTACCGGATCTCTGAAACGGCAAGACCGATTTTGACGGGACTTTCACTGGCTGGCTGATACTATAAAGAGGAACTTAGGCTAAATTTATTTTAGAATAAATGGCCTATACTTACGCCGCCGCCGTCGCATCACCTGAAGGCAAATTAAATTAAATTCCACGTTGATGACGTCGCCGGTAACAGCTATTAAGTGCATATAACACTAAGCAAATGGAATAAACACGAACATAGAGAGACCAATATAAGTAGGTTAACAAAATGTATGTATTTGCGGGACCCGAAAGTATTTCTGAATAAATAAGTATAAAAGGATATAGCGCAAAATATTAAAACAATCCTGGCAATGATCGGTTATGTATGAATTTTAAGGAAAGAATTCCCATTTGCCTAAAAGGATTTGGAATGCTTAATATTGGGGCAGGTATAAAAGGCCTACTGGATTCTTTTAGATGTCCTAGTAAACTGGTATTTGTTCCAATGTAAGCTTTGAGACAACATAAGCCGATGCAAAATCCTCTAACTTACCTAACAATGTGGTATGAACCGCTTAAAACTGGCTGAGACTGGTTCGATCTGGTTATATCCGGTATTAAACGGTTTATAGGGTGACACTCGTTCATAGATCGGCATCTTATGAACTTTTATGTGTTTTAATGGGAAAGATAACCACATAGCTTTGGAAATGAGTTAATTTTGAAAGTAGTTAAGTAAGAAACGTTTTTATTACGTTTTAATCTTTGTATGTGTATTTAATTTTAATTTATTTCTTCTTATATTTCTTTAACGATTTCATTAAATCGTTGTTTGATGTTTGACGATAAATAAAAACAACTTTGGTTCTCATGTCTCGGTATATTCCTGTCCTGGTAACGCAGGGCTTTGTGCCCCAATATAGCGACTCGTCAACAACTACCCACAACACATATTTTGAAAACATTGACATATTTGCACTTTCCTTCTATGCTTAAAAAAAATACGTTATTAACGCCATTAAGCGTGTAATTTTATTTCTTTTCTGTCCTGTTCTTTTATCTTTTATCTTTATCCTTTGTATGTATGACATGTATATAAGCGTGTCATTGTGCGTGTTTGTTTGCATGTGTGCGCGCGCGCGTCTGATTGTATGTGTGTGTGTGAGTTTTTATATATATATATTTTTAATTTATTTATCTATACTAAAAATTTACATCTAAAATACAAATAAGGCACCACTAAACCTATGAGGTTTGCGTGTTATGCAACACACCATCGCAATGTTATATATTCCATATTACTTTTAACATATGGTACACTACCATCTTTTAGTTCGTGGATAATCTAGTTGGATAAGCACTGATTTAATACTATATACAATTTTTTTGTGTATCTATTATCTGTTTATTATCTTATACTCTTATACTAATATATAAAGCTAAAGAGTTTGTTTGTTTGAACGCGCTAATCTCAGGAACTACTGGTCTGATTTGAAAAAATATTTCAGTGTTAGATAACCCATTTATCGAGGAAGGCCATAGGCTGTATATCATCACACTAAGATCCATAGGAGCGGAACACCAATGAGGAATGTTTCAAAATCGGGGTTTCTTTTTAACTTACTTTTTTTTAACTATTCCACGCGGATAAACTCGCGGGCAGAAGCTAGTAATATTATAAAGCTGAAGAGTTTGTTCGTTTGTTTGAACGCACTAATCTCAAGAACCGCTGGTCCGATTTGAAAAATTATTTTAGTGTTGGATAGTACATTTATCGAGGACCAATATGAGCGGAGCACCAATGAAGAATGTATCAAAATCGGGGGTTTTTTAATCTACTTTTTTTCAACTATTCCACGCCGACGCGGAAAAATAATAAAATAAGAAATACATGAAAACACTTTAAATATCAAATGTGAAGGTATATAGGTTAGAAAAACAAAGCTGATGGAAAGCCCTAGCCGCTTATGATATAAATGAAATATCTAGCACCATTTTTATGCGTCGTATATATCGCTGGTTGGGTGGCCCAACAATAATGCAGGCTCGCGAATTTCACCCCATAACTCTATGGCGAGGCGCGTTGTAATCTCTTCGAGGTGAATCTTAAAGCCGCCGGTGATTGGATCGCGTCGCTTTTATCCGGTTATTTCGGGATTTTCGGCTATTCCCCTTTTTACATACGACATACGAATTTTACTACAAAGGATGTATTAAAATTGAGATTATGATATATGATATAATTTTTTTGCTCGTCTTTTGATCTCTAAATAAATATGAAATGAATATGAGGCTGTTACAACGTAATGCCTTGATCACACGTAACTAGTACAGTGGCGAGACAGTTTATAAGTCCCGCGCAGAAGGTTTTCCGATGGCTACTTACTATTATTGTATTGTATTACTTACTATTATTGTATATACTTATGTCAAGTATATACAATAAAAAATGTAAATAATAAATTATTGCAACCACTTTTTATGTAACCTTTTTTGTCAACTCTACTAACTATCGACGCGTGACATCATGAGGCTATCGGCAAACCTTCAGCACAAGGTAGTAGTTTTGATTCACTGCATCAACAAGATGACTCGTTGATAAAAAGTAAATATAAACGGAAATAGTGAATATAAACGAAATTTCAACCTGATTCTATTACAAATAATATAAGAATTGTGGAATTTAATATACGAAGAAAGTAGATGAGTTTGGACGAGTAATGTGGATTGTAAGGAAACCTGTCTGAAACCCCATTGATTGTTATTGGCCATTTTGAACGCAAATTCAATGTAATAATGAAAATAATCTGTTAGAAAACAAAATGCTACTAAACACTGCTGGCGTGGCGAACGAGTGACAGGGAAGTGTCAGCCGGGCGTGGAATACCTGCCACGCGGGATACTGAGTCAGTGGGTCTAGCAAACAAATCGAGAATCTTGTGACTATCTCGCCACACTGCTAGGCCGAGCGCTCGCCCGAGTACTAGTCAAAGTGTTTATACGCACTGAGTATTCGGCCGAGGGAACTGTTTCGCCACTGTACTCGTTACGTGTAATGAAGCTCTTATGAAGAGAGCGTATAATTAGGAATAAATAGGAAAGTAAAAAAGGGACACCCGGATGGAACGAAGTTCCTTTCAATTAATTAGTGAAGGAATTGTAATATTTTTTTTAATTTTAATAAAAAAAATTTATTAATAACAATTATAATGTAATATAAACTTAATCAGTAGGCTCAATTTTAGTAATAATGAGAGAGAGCGAGAAAGACAGACAGAGAGAAAAATAAAAATCTACCTAAATTACCACAACTACCTAACAAATCTACCACAACTACCAAAACTACCGCAACTACCAAAACTACCACAACGCCCAAAACTACTGCAACTAACAAAACTACCACAACTACCAATACTACCACATCTACCAAAACTACCACATCTACCAACCAAATCTACCACAACTACCTAAACTACCGCAACTACCAAAACTACCACAACTACCACAGTTACCAAATCTACCACAACTACTAAAACTACTAACTATATCTACCACAACTACCAAAACTACCGCAACTATCAAAACTACCACAACTACCAACTAAATCTACCACAACTACTAACCAAATTTACCACGACTACCAAAACTACTAACCATATCTACCACAACGCCCATATCTATCACAACGCCCAAAACTACCGCAACTACCAAATCTACCTCAACTACCAAAACTACCACATCTACCAAAACTACCATCACTACCAACCACATCTACCAAAACTACCACAACTACCAACCAAATCTACCACAACTACCACAATTACCAACCAAATCTACCTCAACTACCAAAACTACCACAACTACCAAAATTATCAAAACTACCAAAACTACCACCCTATCCCATTATCCGGGATGAAAAGTATCCCGTGTCCACTCTCGGTATAAAATTACATATATACCGAATTTCAGCCAGATCAGTCCATTACTTCTTCCGTAAAAGCATAACAAACAAAAAGACAAATATATTTTTATCCTGGAAACTATCCCATTTTTCGGAATTAAAAGTATCCTATGTTCATTCTCGGCATCGAAAATATATATATACTGAGTTTCAGCCAAATCGGTCCAGTTGTTTTTCCGTGAAAACGGATCCAATACTGGAGGGAAAAGGGGAATAATGGTTTCACGTGGTAGACCCATGCTGGAGTCTTTATCTAGATTCCAGCTCTTAGAGCCGGCTTGATCGATGAGATACCACGCTGTCATGGAATATCAACGTGAACCGACTAGCTTTGAGCTAATCGTGAGTCTCGTTAGCTCAATGTCTCCTCTCCCTATGTCATCTTCTCTATTACATCGCCCTTTTTTATCGAGGGCAAATCCGCTCGAGGACCATCCGCCACGCTGGGAGTCACGGTCAGTGAGTGGCATTCGCCACGTCTGAGTCGCAATAGCACGGTGGGGATACCCTAAGTGTGTATCCCCACCGTGCTAGTGCGACTCAGAGCTTCTCTATGTTACTTCCTTCACCTTTATGCCAGGGCCACAAGTACATAGCCTAACCCTGGTAGGTGGAGGTCCAACGGCCTTTTCCACTGCCGGTGGGAGGCAAGCTCCTGGCGTCTTCTTGCTCTTTTTATAGCGTGAGGCGGTATGGAACGTGTCTTGGGGGGGATGTGAACGCGCGCGCAAGAAGAAATCTTCCCCAGGGACCTACCCACGCCGTCCGCTAACGGTGGCCGAACGTCTAGGCTTGTCCTCCGGCACCGACACGTCCTCTTTTAGCAGGAGCGGGGCAGGCTGGTAGGCTCACGCTCTCGCTCTACTTCCTCCTTAATATCTATAACTCACTCGTAAAAGGAGACGGCGTCCTATCCAGTAGGTATCCTATCACCCTATTCAAAACCTTATATTCCGTTCATCCTGTCTGACCCCTCTATCCCATCACGTTTCCTCTCCATTTCCATCTCCTCTATGAATGGTAACTTACTTTTCATTAATTGGGTTAGGCTGTTTTCGAGTTTCGCAATAAAAAAAACACTTTTTTATTACACAGATATTTCAGTTAAAAATAATGTCAAGAAACATTCAAATGTCAACCGAATGCCATGTTACCGATTATTATAACCTTTTGATTACTTTAAATAGACATATAAAAATACCTGGCAACCCTTAAACGAGATTGGATACCTTTCAATGAAAAGGTTAGTGATACCCACACGGGTTCTCTTTCATATATTTAGCTTGTGAATTTGTTAACAGACAATTACAATGCCAGTACCCTTTTCTTGACGAGGAGAAATCTGTTTCATGACATGGAAGTGAAGGATTCACAGGTGGTAGTAAGTCGTTGGTATAATAATAATTCAGTGATAATAACACCTTCGAAGAAATGCTATGCCCACTCGAATCATTGATACCTGTACGGTGTAACCGCACAGGTTAGTTCGACTTCCGCGGACGAGTCGAGTCAGTTCACGACCATCACGCGCCGATGACACTCATGTCATTTTGAACTCAATTAAACTCGTTTAATATCAAGTTATCTTTCATTTATTACGGTGTTGGGACTCACCCAACATCTTATGGTCCTTCGAGCGTAGCCCGCTGGCCTATCAAGGACAATTTGAATTAATTGTGACTTAGTAATAGTGGTGTAAACGGACTCATTCGTCATATAATCAAGTGTGCCAACGCAGGAGAAAAGATCTTCCAGACTTTGTGCGGAGCTCCAGGTCTACACTCAAGTAAGATCTTTCCGATTTTATGTTTTCATCTTAAATATGGCATCAATGGAAGACTTACTAGCTACTCAAGAACAGCTGTATGGAGCTATAGAAAATCTGTATTCAAACTTCAAAAAAGACGGGTCTGAAAGAAAGACTGCGGAATACATCAAACGCAGAACTGATACGTTGGATTCATATTGGGCCGAATATAATTCAAACCATAATAAACTCTGTGGGTTTGGAATTAAGTCTCATTCTTATTTTACATCCAATCAATTCGAATCCGTCAGGGAATATTACTCAAAAATCAGGGCTATAATTCAAAATTATTTAATCAGGGAGGAATCAAGACCTCCAACGCCGCTTCTCAAACCTGCAACGCCATTAGGTGTATCAAGGGCAGTTACCAGTAGAGTAGAAGAAATGCTCAGAAAACAGCAGAGCAATTTCAAGGCATTCAGGCGCACACTCAGTGCAATTGACCTTGACTCCCTATCAGAGAAATGGGAGTTTGAAGACATTCAGAAGTCAGTCCAATCAAGGTGGACGGCTATCGATGTCCTACACTGGGAAATCGATAGCGAACTTCTCCAAGAAGACGAGGAGTATGAAAAAACATTCAGCATGTACGAGAAGAAGTACAACGAAGTAAAAAAGAGCATCAGCTCTAAGATATGGTCACAGGACTATAGGGAAAAGTCTACACCAGTCATAGATATTCCCACATTCAGTGGAAATTATCATCACTGGATTTCATTTAAAGACTTGTTCTCGGAGGCCATACACAATAATCGATCATTATCAAATGCTCAAAAACTACAATTTCTAAAGAGCAAACTTAAAGGCGAAGCTGAAAAATTAATTCAACATCTCCATATCTCATCAGAAAACTATCAAATAAGTTGGGATATTCTAAATCATAGATATAACAACGTTAAGTTAATATTAAATGCTCATCTTCACATATTCATGAACCTTCCTACACTGCAGCAGCAGTCGTTTTCAGCTATTAAAAAGATACATGACACCACTAATGAGTGCCTAAATGCGATTAAAAACTTAGGAGTCGATATATCAACGTGGGACCCTATAATTGTGTATGTACTGACTCAAAAGCTGGACGTAGACACCCATAGCGAGTACGTCGAATCGCTCAAAAACCCGCGAGAGGTGCCATCTCTTCGGGAGCTTTTGGAATTTCTTGAGACGAAATTCACGTCTTTAGAAGCTTCTAAACGCAGGCCAGAAACATCAAAACCCTCTCAGAAGGAGATACCTCAAATCAAAAAACCGCATTTTTATAATTCGCTATCCACTAACAAGAACAACCATAATTCAAATAAAAACACATTTAAGCGACTAAGTTGTCCTGTTTGTAGCGAAAATCACGCTATATTTAAATGTATTACATTTCTCCAATATCAACCGGACATCAAAAGGAACACCGTAAAACAATTATCATTGTGCAAAAATTGTCTTTATAATCATGAAGATAAATTAGTTTGTCCTTCAAAGAAAAGGTGTAATAATTGCGGCGGTGAACACAATACATTATTGCACGATGCCTTTGGCATACATCAAAGCGCATCTATTATTTCAAACACGACACCGCATTCTCTTCAGTCTCAGCAAATAAGTACTAATGTGCTTACGGGACATTCCGGTGAAATATTACTCGCCACTGCATTGATCAAGGTGCAAGCAGTGGATGGAACATTTCATATCATGCGTGCTCTTATTGATCAGGGTTCCCAAACTTCGCTCATATCAGAAAATGCAGCACAGATCTTAAACTTGCCGCGTAAACGATGTAAGGGTATTATTTTCGGCATAGGAGCAAAGGAAAACGGATGTAAGGGCATGACTACACTATCAATATCATCTAGATATAATGATAACTTCATTTTTCAAACAGATGTATTTATTATGAAGCACTTGGTGAATAACTTACCAAATAAATCATTTGGCAAACCATCATGGTCTTATATTGAAAACTTACAGTTGGCAGATCCTGAGTTTTACAAAAGCCGTTCAATAGACATTTTATTAGGAGCAGAAACTTACAGCTCCATTATTCAAGGAGGTGTTATCAAGGACACTGATTCAATGCCAGTTGCTCAACAAACGCGACTTGGATGGATTCTATGTGGAAACGTTCAATCATTTCAATGCAACGTGGTCAGTATCAATGTGGAGGACATTCAGAATTTTTGGGCTATTGAGGACATCAAAGAGGACTCAATATTATCAGAAGAAGACCAAAAATGCGTAGACTTCTACGAATCTACCACAACACGTCACTCAGATGGAAGATACGTTGTACGTTTACCGATGCATCCAGAAGCAGAAGAAAAATTGGGTGAGTCAAAGCTAAAAGCGGTGGCTCAATTTTATCAATTAGAGAAAAAGTTTAAAAAACAAGATAATATCGCAAAAGATTATAAATTATTCATCAATGAGTATATCGCCTTAAATCACATGCATCTGACACTCGGCAACAGTACACCGAGTTATTACATGCCGCACCATTGTGTACAACGCGCTGATTCAGCAACTACGGCGCTTCGTGTTGTGTTCAATGCATCGCAAAAAACTAGTACTGGAGTTAGTTTAAACGATATTATGTATCGTGGTCCTAATCTACAGAAGGACTTATTGTCCTTAATTTTAAAATGGAGGCAGTATCAATATGCTTTCACAGCTGACATCGAAAAGATGTTTCGGCAAATCATGGTACACCCAGACGATCAGCATTTTCAGAAGATCGTTTGGCGGGATAATCCTGAAGAATCACTAAAGGACTATCAGCTATCTACTGTCACCTATGGAACGAAGTCAGCGCCCTTCCTGGCAATGATGACACTTCGGCGGCTAGCCCACGATGATCGTCATAGGTTCCCCGTGGCAGCGAAAGTACTTGAGGAGCAGTTCTACATGGACGATCTCCTTGGGGGAAGCTTCAGTATCAGCTCGGCGAAATTATTACAAAATAATCTCATCAAGCTACTCAAGGCCGGTGGTTTCAACCTCCGTAAATGGTCTTCCAATGCACCTCAGCTTGTAGAAGACCAAGATAATTTCAATTTTAAGCATCCAGAGTCAACTAAAACACTGGGGCTCACTTGGAATGCGAAAGAAGACACCTTCGTTTTTCAATGTAAAATGACGAAGCAAACGTCATTGCGACATACCAAGCGGTCGTTACTAGCAGAAATCTCTAAGCTTTTCGACCCACTGGGATGGCTATCACCTGTAGTTGTTCAATTAAAACTACTTTTTCAGAACGTTTGGCTCATAGACTTGAAATGGGACGACAAAGTACCTGACAACATTCACTCAGAATGGATTAAGTTGAGATCAGACGTAGAAAATATCAATCAGATAATAATACCCAGGTGGATTGGTTGCGGTGAAATGGACATTATTCAACTTCATGGTTTCTGTGACGCGTCCACAAAGGCTTATGCTTGCGTGGTATATGCACGGATATTTCGACAAGAACAAGTGTTTATCTCTTTAATTGCCGCCAAAACTAAGCTTGTTCCGATCATCAAGACGAAGGAAAAGGACACCAAGGTATCATTGCCAAGGTTAGAATTATGTGGGGCTCACCTACTTTCTAAATTGATGGCCAAGGTCATTCAAAGCCTTAACGTACACACTACAGAAATATATGGTTGGTGTGATTCAACAGCTGTATTAGGTTGGCTGCAAGGAGAACCAAGCAAATGGAAGCCATTTGTGGCTAACAGAGTTAAGAAGATAACTGCCATTATGACGTCATCATGTTGGCGATACGTCAAGTCAAATGAAAACCCAGCTGATTGCGCCAGTCGTGGAGTATGTGTCTAGCAACTACTAAAAAATTCACTCTGGTGGAACGGTCCTAGTTGGTTATCATCACCAATTCAGTCAAGTCAATTTGAAGAAAATATTTACACTACAGATTTTGAGACAAAGAAGTGTAGTTTATTTATTGTTGCCACGCAATATACGGACAACAACATAATTCAAATACTAATAAACAAATATAGCAGTTTTACTCGGGTAACACGAGTACTGGCATGGCTATTACGAGCAATATTGCGTAATAAAGTTCAAGGTTCATATTTATCAGTTCAAGAATTGCAATATGCAAAACTCAAAATTATCAAATATGTTCAAGCAGAACAATTTTCAGAAGAAATCCATGACCTTCAGCGTCAAGGAAAAGTACGTCCCAAAAGCAGATTACTTCAGTTCAATCCATTTTTGGACAAAAATGGTTTGTTAAGAGTGGGGGGCAGACTTAGAAACAGCCATATAAGCGAAGAAATGAAACACCCACTTATCATTCCTCATGACACTCGCGTAACAGAGTTGTTGATAGATCAAGGACACAAGTCCACATTTCATGGAGGTACACGCCTTACTTTGTCATGGCTAAGGCAGACATACTGGATTCTTGGTGGAAACAGAGCTGTCAAAAAGCGTCTGCGTTCATGTGTCCTGTGTAGAAAGCACAATCCTACCAAGCTATGTCAGCTGATGGGAGACCTGCCTGAGGCAAGGACAAATCCATCCAGACCTTTTCAACACACGGCCGTTGATTTCACGGGATTTGTGGACATAAAAGCGAACAAGGGGAGAGGTGTAAAGACTTCAAAGGGATATGTAGCAGTGTTTGTCTGCATGGCAACAAAGGCCGTTCATTTGGAACTCGTGTCGGACCTCTCTTCTTCTAGCTTCTTGGCAGCATTACGAAGGTTATCAGCAAGAAGAGGCGCTCCACGTCACATGTATAGTGATAACGGAACAAACTTCGTTGGAGCAAATAAAGTATTATCAAAAGAATTTTTTAACTTAAAATCAATTACATCAGAAGAATTTCACAGTGAAATCAGTGAAATGAATATAGAATGGCATTTCAATGCCCCGTCATGGCCAAGCGCAGGAGGGTTATGGGAGAGTGCAGTTAAGAGTCTGAAGTATCATTTAAAGCGGGTAATAGGCGATCAGAAGCTTACTTACGAAGAGTTTTCGACTATTCTTACTCAATTAGAATCATGTCTTAACTCTAGACCACTATGTGCTATATCGGAAGATCCAGACGATATCAATTACCTGACACCTTCTCATTTCCTTGCGAGTGGACCCCTTCTCACTATCATTGAAACCGAAAAAGATGAGAGAACAAGATGGCAACTTGCTCAAAAGATTTTCCAGGATATTTGGAAACGTTGGCGTTCCGAATATTTAAGTCAATTATCATCAAGATCAAAGTGGCAACAGTCACAACAAAATATGAAATTAGATGACATAGTAATCATACACGACGCTAACATACCTGCCGGTAAGTGGGCGCTGGGTCGAGTCATAGATCTACACCCAGGCAAGGATGGATACGTCAGAGTCGTATCGGTCAAAACCAAAAATGGCACCTTGAAGAGACCCATAATCAAGTTATCGGTTTTGCCGGTGAGGTCCGAAGATCAAAACAATGCAATCATTCAAAAACCTTCATCAATAACGTCTGATAATCAACAAAAAACGGTCCCAAGCAAAAGGGTCTCGAGTTTTAATATTATTTCAAATATTTTATTGTTATTTATGTTGTTTCTATATTCAGTAGAAGGAGCATATAATATTTCACGTTATCATGGTCAAAAGGGCCTTTATTTCGATAAAATTTCAAATATGCGTCTTATTCAAGATCAGTGGAAGATAGTTGTGTATTATGACATGCAACCGTATTGGCAAGGCTCACGCGTGTTTAATGTTTACATGACACACCTTGAGACATTATGTAATCAAGAACAAAGGAAATCCCACTGTGACGTGGTTATGTTGCAGCTACGTCACGGATTCATGGAACTAGAGTACTACGACGGCATGCTGCTCAATCAGCATTTCGAAGCAAGGACGCGCTCGCGCTCAAGGCGAGGTCTTATCGACGGTGTCGGTTACATTGCTCATAGCTTGTTTGGAGTATTAGATCAACATTTTGCCGAACAATATCAAAGGGATATAACATTAATTAGAAATAATGAAAAATATTTAGGATATCTCTGGAAAAATCAGACTTCTATCATAGAAGCAGAGAATAACTTGTTAAAACGAGTTGAAAGTAACATGGAAAAACAATACAAGATTTTCAATCAACATTTATTAAATTTGGAACACTCAGTCTCCACATTAAAAAATAAAGTTCAGGATGTATTCAACACGGAGGAATTTATATTGTCGACAATCATCGCAAACAATATCCTCACTACTCTAAGAAATATTCAGGAAACTTTATTGGATGCGATCACCAGCGTGAAACACTTCAATATTCACCTCATCTCTCCATCTCAACTTCAAGAAGAACTTAATATCATTTCATCTCAAATACCACGAGATTTGTCATTACCTATTGACAATATTATCACGGATTTACACAAGTTTTACCAAATTATGCAAGTTCGTGCTAGGATGACACATGATTATTTTATATTTGAAATACAAATACCACTTGTCAACAGAGAAACATACGATATGTATCGGATCATATCAATTCCGATTCAACTCAAGGATAAAATGGTCAAAATTGTGCCTATATCCGATTATTTGGCATTCAACCTGAAGAAGGACACCTTCTTGCCAATTTCACAGGAAGAGCTGCATAAATGTGTCCAATATGACTCTATCACCAAACTCTGTTCAATACAAAACCCAGAATATCGGCGAAATTCAGACGGCGATATTTGTCAAAAGGATCAGAAAAATAACCTTTGCAGTACCATATCTACGCAATGTGTCGATACATGGATGGAACTATTCAAAGTGAACAATTTTATTCTGTCTTGCTGCAATGCTCGTACTCTTCGAATCATTTGTAACCAACAGATGTCAACGGAGCAGATAGCAGGAGTGAACATAATTGCCCTGGGCAATGATTGTATATTAAGAAGTGACACTTTCACAATACACGCACACCGTCAGCAAGGTGTGGAGGTCAACGTCAAGCCTACTATTATAGCCCCTGATATCGCTCCCATTAATAACATCATTAATATACAGATACCAATTCATGAGACTCAAATAAATGAGACGAGTCTTTCTGAATCCATACAAAATATATCCAGAAAGATAAAGAACATTCAGCAGGCGAGTGGAGAACTTGATGACTTCAAGGACACTACAATGTCATTTCATGACGTTCACCACTACGTGGCCATTTACTGTGTGGCCGCTGGAGGGCTCGCGTTTGGTGCGTGGATATGGCTGCGGTCACTGCGCCGCCGCACCACCAACTCTTCGACGATCCCTGTGCAAAATAGTGTAGTGCAAAATAATCAGGTGGATAATTTTAGTGAAACACGTCAGCAACCATGTCACACGGATCGTGGTTGCTCGCCAGTGTTAATTAAGTGTAGATTTAGTGACCCGAACCAATAATGTCGGTTTCACATTGTAATATCTACTAATCTAGTTTTTACTTCACTCATTCTAACCTCTCATTAATTCATTTCTTCTCGCCCCCGGGAGTATGTACGGTGTAACCGCACAGGTTAGTTCGACTTCCACGGACGAGTCGAGTCAGTTCACGACCATCACGCGCCGATGACACTCATGTCATTTTGAACTCAATTAAACTCGTTTAATATCAAGTTATCTTTCATTTATTACGGTGTTGGGACTCACCCAACAATACCTTCTAAAATCCCTAGATGTTATGTCCTTTGCCTTCTGCTAGTTCTGTGTGAAAGTGGCTAAAGAAACCCCGCATGCTTTGCCAAGCGGGGATCCTATGGTCTTCATCCACTGCCGGGGAAGCAAGTCCTAGGCGTATTCGTTTTTCCGTGCAAGAACGGAAAAAGAATACTAATTGGTAATTGCTGTAGCCGGGCGGCCGATCGTCAGGATGTTTGTCAGGATCGTCGCAACTGGAAATCCATCTCTACCTACTCCCATGGGAAACTGGCGTGATAATAATATGTAAAAGCTTTTAATGGTAATCTAATAATGCAATACAATATGGACTTGATCAATTTAACTTCAAAGCCTGCAGATTAAAGGGCTATCGGTAACTCATCAATTACCAAACCGTCCCATAGGCTATCGAAGGCCGCCTTGTTAATGTCGTTCAATGTAATGCTGTCGCTAATTATTATTAATTTTAATGGATTCATGAATCATAATTAGAACCTTTTAGGATATTAGTACAATGACTTTATAAAGTTCATACAATGTAAGAAAACTCAACTTAGTCATATTGTATTCTACCTACAGCTCCTCAAAAGTTTTACTGAGTCTAGGTCACCGTCTTCTTTGGGTAAGGTGCCCAGAAAGCTGGCTACGTTTCCTCGTTGGATCGCCATACTAATCCATTGTTCGAGGTATACACCAGCCCTCTGATCACCTGAAGTGTCAACAATTCATTTTGATAAATATTTGTACAGGCTCATGGCCTCAGGACCCTTCAGTCTTGGAGTTTCAATAGCAAACAGCACAAGAAGATATTAGTCTTCGAAACAAAATTTGATTATCCAAATCCAAAAAATATTTTATATAGTAAAATTTGTATTTTTCACATATACAGAGATAATTAAGCAAGTACTATTCTATTCTATTTTTGGCGATTTGGCTCCAACGCTACTCGCGCTGATTCGGCCAATGTCACAGTAACAGAGAATGTCAGGTGTGGGTTATAGGCAATAACAGCTCGAAAAAAAAATTTTGGTCGGTTTTCTTTCCAGTCGTAACTTCTGTGAACTAAGCAAGTACAATAGTACAGAATAATTATGTATTTTTCTAATCGTGGTGACATTAGGTGTCGTTTTATCTGTCAGTGTCAAAATGGTCTTGACGTTTACGATATCGCCTATCAACTGACCAACTGAAATTTCTGTTTTACTATCTTTCTTCTTTTACAATTACATTTTTGTTCCCTGTACAATGAGTACTTCTTACTTAAACGTGGCCTAACAATGTTTATTTTAAGTCCCAGCCAAATTGTAAATTTTTGACAGTCTCCAAACGATGGGGAACTTCAAATACTAACATATAATAATACTTTTAAGACATTGAATATCCCAAAAACTTTAACATTTAACAATATAACATCTTTTTCAAAACAACAACTACACAACATAAGAGTACCTCCAAGTTACAGCAAAAAAACTCTCAGACGTATCGGTTAAAATTCGAACCAATTGACAGAATTCGATGTTTGAATATACGGACCAATCGGAAGCGTGCATTAATTAACTCTCGTTTGATGTCCAGTCGTTTAATACGGGGCGTCGTGCGTAGTGTTGTCACTAATTTGTATCACGTCCGTCAACGGACAAACGTATTGATTGACGTGCCTTCATTAGTGAGCGAACCGCTTGCATTGTACATTTCGACGTACTGTACGAGTATACCGTAGAGGCTTTTGTACTATTAATTTTGGATTTTTTAAAGTCGTTTTGTAGCCTTAATACCAGAAAACCAAATACATACAATATTTAAATAGTACAATTCTCGTTAACGGCAGGCACATAATCTTTAAACTTCATAGAGTCTCGTCTGATGTAATAAGTCTTTGTACAGCGCAGTGGTATTGTAGTTCTTCGGTTGATGCCAGTCAGCGGAATTTTTACGACAACCCAAAAGCCCACATTTGACTATATAGTTCAACTCACCAAAACACTTATTTATTATTCCAAAAATTATAATATTCTATCAGTATTGTAAACTTTTAGCCAGCACTACATTTTTTGAAAACAAAACTGCACTTTAAAAATTACCCTCCAAACTACCGTCAAAACCTCAGGCGTATTGGTTTAAATTCGAATTTTAAAATTGGAACTAATTGACAGAATTCGAAGTTTGAATATTCGGACCAATCGGAAGCATGCATTAGTTATCTCTCGTTTGTCGTCCATTCGTTTAATAGGTGGCGTCATGCGTAGTGTTATCACTAATTTGTATCACGTCCATCAACGGACATACGTACTGATTGACGTGCCGTCATTAGCGTGCGAACCGCTTGCATTGTACATTTCGATACTGTGAACTGTCGACGCTTTCATTCTATTGATTTTGGATTTTTTTAGTCCTTTTATGGCCTATGTATGGCCTGATTTGTATATTGAAAACTAAAAGCTGTTTAGTCAAAGGGAGGTTTTAAAGAAATTACATCGATTTTTTGTTGAAAGGTATGCAGGCTTCTTTTTACGAATATAGTAGATTTTTTTTATTGCATGACTTCAGTAGATAGAAGGCCCTGCTGATGGAAAGTGGTTACCATCGCCTATGGACATTGGCAATACCAAACTACCAATCTGCTGCCGCTCTCTAAGGTGAGACTGGTACCTGGCCACTGTTATCGGCATACAACTTAAGGTTATAGTTTATAGTTTAAATCAGGAATGGTAGTCATCGAAATGGGCAAATACCCTCCCACCTGGCTGTGGGTCGTTTTGGCACCTCTTACGATAAGCCGGCTTCCGGAAATTGTATTATTTCTGTGTTCCGGATAATAAGTATAGCGCTTACATTTTCATAAAATTTTAATTTTTTATTTACGGTGATTCTCTCGCGCCTAACCTTTTACTCTCTTCACCAACAGGAAGGGGAAGTTCACGGGATCCATAGCCGTATGCTGTATGCTATCACAAAAACCTGCAGTGCTCTTCCGGCATCAGTGGTCAGGTTTAATACTTCGACGCCCGCAGCAAATTGTTAACTTATCTCCAGTAGTATTCCAGAAATAAAAAAAAATACTAATGAAGAAAATTCCTTTTTGAAGTTATACTTCTTTAGGCGCGTTAGGGAAAAATGATGAGAGTAATTTTTTTACGATGCGCGCGCACACCGTCACACGAAAAACATACACCATGAAGTTAGCTATAGTCAACCGACACCCTGAAGTTAGCTATAATCAACATTTTAGTTTTGAAGTTATACTTTTACGATGCGCGCGCACACTGTCACGAAAAACCGACACCCTGAAGTTAGCTATAGTAAACCGACACCTTGAAGTTAGCTATTTTTTATATTTTATTTTAGTTTTTCTATTGTTAGTGTCGTTTTTTATCTTGTTAGACCAAAGAAGTATAACTTCTAACGCGTGTACATAAGTACACACACACTTTTTATACATATAAATAATCCAATGTCTAATCCACGGTAACATATGCCAGCGAAACTTCGCTCGCGTTGCAACGATAAAAATAATTGAGATACTTAAAAAAAATAAATTATCCAATATGCTTTCCTTCATATACATTAGAAACCACATTTGACTGTGGCACAGGAACCTCATTGGCTTATTCGTGCCGCAGGGAGTCGTACACACATTATTGATAAATCAAAATTAGTAGGAGCAGGGGCGGGTAATTGTTATCATCTTTCTAGTACTTAGTTCTGATTTGATAATACAAGCGGGGTTAACATCATTCTAGTATATGGTTCTCCTTTAGTCCCAGGTCTGCACATGTGAGCGTGATGGTCCACTTTGGGAATCAATGTAGAACCGGTTTAGATTATATTTGATTGATTTGTGGTTACAATTAAACTTGGATTTCAGGTCCTCTGGGTGATCAATTATAATAATTGGTACTATATATTCCTCGCGCCTAGTCCCATACGCATTATTATATTTAGGAATAATATATTAAAATCAGTCAGATCTCGGTCGCATGTAATTAGGTCTAGTCAAGCGAGATCTAAAACAGCCTCTAAAATTAACTAACCATTATCTAATTGTGAGTGTGGTGATTAAGTAAACACGTTCTAATTGAAATCAAATCCTTACTGGAACTGACTAAACATTCAAGCCGCTCAGCCCCAAGAACAATCTAGAAGCACACATTGCTCGTGTTAGCTTCAAAACCCAATTAGCTCAGTACGTGGTCTTATTCAAACATTGGTCGCGTTGGGTAATGATTAAAAGCAATTATTGGTACAGCCTGTGCATACAGACATGCTGTTGTGTATATTGCTTTGAATTGTACCAGCCTGACTGTGATCTATGCTGGTTACTTTGGTAGCGGTACCGTCATATAAACCTCATTTCGACCTATTCATAGTTTTCTTCTAACATATTGTTACGAGTTGCGAGACTCGAATTAAAATGCCGTTAGAATTATGATAGAGTTTATTAGAACAATACAAACACGTATAGCCAGGTACAAATATAACCAAGCACAATAGATCCAAACGTAATGCAGAAGCTCGTAATTCAATAAAACGCGTAAAATCCGTCATTATTAGATTCCTGATAATACACACGTCACGCCTTGATCGTCGTTGTAGCTCAACTGCTCCCTCTCTCCATCAGGCCGTCGTTTTATACTCCACAAATGCAAAATAATCCGCAACACCTGGCTTATGATACTACTGAGCGAGTACAATATAACAATAGCCTATTTCCCACAATAATTAGAAATGTATGCCGAAAAAATAAGTGAACAAAAGAAGACGATCATAAAAGTAATAAAATGTGCTTGTAACTATACAGATCTGTACGTAGAATTAGTCTTTGTCGGCGCCTAGATTGTAACAATACTATAAATATAAAACTACAACAACTGTAGTGAAGTGAAGTGTACAGAGGAGCAGAGGAGAAGCCGCATTTCATGTGTGGGAATAAAAAGATTTATTCAAATATACCTTTTATTTAGTTTAAACAATTAATAACAATATTAAATATTGGGAGTACATGTTCTCAAGCGCGCATGAATGAATGGAAGGGGCGATGACGTGTGAAACAAATAGGAGGCAAAGGTTTCGTGTCTATAATTCCATCATCATGCCCATTAATCAGGTACGTGCGTGCTCAATCTCACATTCCCACCTAAACTGGCCAACACTTCATTTTCTACACAATTGACATAGTCCATTGTTATCACTAAATCCAGCGCCACCGCAACAGGTAGTATCAAATTGAAATATTATACCTAAACTAAGTTAAGAGTATTTTTGAAGATCATACTTGAAACTTAAAGTTAAGATAGTTTTAGTTTTGGCGCTCTGAGCGCGTTCTACCGTCTACAACGGGAGTGTATAAATAGTTTTTATTAATAAAACTACGTTTTAACGGTGTTTAATACGTTTTCTATGTTTTTATTATCTGTGGTGAAATAGAAATTTTGTGCGTGTACAGTCCACATGAGTTTAAAAAAGAGAATAAAAATATACATTTTGAGAGTGAGACGTGCGTGGTTTTAATTAAGTAAAAATCCCACCAAAAATAGTTAGAACTTGTTGATAAATGTTTCAAAACAGTGTCTATCGTGTAAACAAACGGTTTTAAGCGCGGTAATTTATTTGATTTTAGTTTATCCGACGTTTCGGTCGCTTTTCAGTGGCCGTGGTCACGGACGACAAAGATGACATTTGTCCAACGAGTATTGTTAAAGTTTTATTTAGCCTACCGCCAACTTGTTCATTGTAATTATTTAGTTTTAATTTTGTTTATGGTTATTATTTGCTCTATGGGAGTCTAATCTAATTTACCACCGCTTCATAACATGTTGTGGCTTGAAGAGAAGAAGCAGCGCAAGAAACTCATCAGCAAACATGCCTAGTTCTAAAAAAATATATAATATTAAAATAGGTGGAAGAAAAAATAAAAGAAATTATCAGTCAAGTTGGTTTGTGTTCCATTGCACGCAGAAAGAGCTCACAGTGTCTTGAGGTCTGGCAGTTAGTTTTTGCTGGGTTTGGGTCGTAATAGTTTTGATGATCGGATCCCAAACAGGTGGTACCTGCCAACCATCTTCTCTATTGAAATTTGGGTGTTTTTTGATTTCAATAGCCAGCTTCAGCTTTTATATATAACGTCAGATCAACCAAAATGAAATAAATTACCGCGCTTTAAACCGTTAAAACGTAGTTTTATATACAAGTCGCGAAAACTTAAGAAAATATTAGTTTTAATTACTTTGCAAATAACATGAAAAATTAAAATGAATGTATTGATTTCAAATGGAATTGCATAGACAGCAAGAAATTGTAGTTATAGTCGAGATGGATTGACCGTCCATTAATGCTGCTGATTGCTATTAAGCTAATTATCCGTGAGTAGCTTCATTTTGATGAGACGCTCAACTTTTTCTTCACCCAAACCATAGTAAATAACGGAATATTTATTTACCATGCCAGCAACTGAACCCCGAGCCTCTGTATTGGTGTGAGGTAGGTAGGAAAAGCCCGCGCAACCACAGTGGCGGTCAAATAATTTGGTTTTTAGAATAAAATAAATATTATTGTTACATACCGACAAAGAAATGCGCTCCTGGTTTATTACCCTTCCCGCATTCGGAGTTCTTTTGTTTACTTCGTGTTTAAAATTTGCAATTAGACAATAGCCTATTGTTATTGTTTTTACTTTGTTGGCTGTTCGAAGGAATACCAGGTGTGCAGTATACGTTTTCTCGGAAACCCCAGTCCACGTGGTCCTTTGCATTGTATAGTTAGTATAAAACAATGCCCGAACGGAGGGGCAGTCAAGCGAGGATTACGATACGAGCAAGACATAGATTCGATGAACGATATAGTGACGGACTTTGCGCGTGATATTGAATCGTGCCGTTTTTACTAGTAGTGTCTAGTTATATTTGTACCTGTTTTATACGTGTTTGTATAGTTCTAATAAATTCTATAGTAATTCTAACGGCATTTTAATTCGAGTCCTGTAGCTCGTGACATTATTTTAGTTTTGATATGAACGAATCGATTAATATTTAAATATTCATGTCAGAATACAATGAAAAAGTAGTGTGATAGTAATCATAAAACTACACAGAACTAAGAAACTTGAGCCATTGTAATCGATACATCATTAAAAACTTGTAGTCGGATTTCTCGACAAAGTTCCATCGGATAATTTACCCGAAGCGAACCGCATTACACGCGTTTATCATTAGGAAGTTTTGATGTATAATTTGACAACAGAACTGTGCTTGACGGGGCTCCAATTTCAGAGTGTACGTTCGCAGTATTTTGTTTACAGAGATTCTACGCAATGCAATCATAATATAAGGTTCTGCTACAATAAACTTCAGATTATTATTCATTATCGTATTGTTACATACCGACAAAGAAACGCGCACCTGGTTTATTGCCCCTCCCGCATTCGGAGTTCTTTTGCTTACTTCGTATTTAAATTTTGCAATTAGATAATAGCCTATTGTTATTGTTTTCGATTTTGTTCACCGTTCGCAGGAATAATTAGCCAGGTGTGCATATTACTGTTTATTAGAAAAACCAGTGCACGCGGTCGACTCTTTTGTACTTGTTTTATGGTCGTCATTAGTGTCGAACTAATACTTGTTGTTATTGTATTGCGTTGAAGCTTGCCAGGTATGGATCGGTGCTTTATAAAGCAATGGCCCAAGGTGCAGAGGGGCAGTCAAGCGAGGACTACGATACGAGTAAGACGTACATTCGATTAGCGTTATAGTGAAGGACTTTGCGCGTGTTATTGAATCGTGCAGTATGAACTGGTTGTATCCCGTTATATTTGTACCTGTTTTATACGTGTTTGTACAGTTCTAATAAACTCTATAGTAATTCCAACGGCATTTTAATTCGAGTCCTGGGTAGCTCGTAACAGTATTACCATTGATTCCCCATTTCTAATTAATCTTTTACTTCTTACGTGACTCATCCCGTTTGAGCTCATGTCATAGATCCCTATTTTCGTTACCATCTATAAAAACGGAAGTTTACAAAAGTAGTAGATTGTTACAAGAAAGTTGTAAGTTACCTATTTAGACAACAGATGTGGGGTTGCGGAATCTGTTGATTGTTAAGGTGTCTGTCTGTCCTTTTGCATGCCCGAAAGGGCAAAAATTAAACATAAAATAACATATTGTCATCTAATGTTTACATTTACCATTTTTTTGAGCAAATAAATGATTTGGTTTGATTGGAAATAATTATTTCCGGCGTTGTAGAGCCACGTTGGAATCATTATCCTTGACCACAGCTGTCTGCGCTGGCTCAGTCGGTGTGATACCACGCTCTCACAGAATATCCGGGTGAAACTGTTGGCCGTGTGCTAAACGTGACAAATTACAAGTTGACATTTTAACTTTATTTATTTATATACGTAACTAGCTGTCCCGGCAGACGTCGTCCTGCCCGAAAAAGCTTCAATCGATATGCCGACAGCAGCGCCACCTACCGAGTCCTATTGTGAACCAATTCAGAAACCTTCTCTGGCTCATGCACAACAACTATGCTAAACATCATCATATGATCAAATGTATAGTTTACGATTCTATAAAGGACATACAGACAAACATTCATTTTTATATATCACTAGCTGTCCCGGCTGACGTCGTCCTGCCCGGAAAAGCTTCAATCGATATGCCGACAGCAGCGCCACCTACCGGGTCCAATTGTGAACCAACTCAGAAACCGTCTCTGGCTCATGCCCAACAACTTTGCTAAAGATCATCTCATGATCAAATGTATATAGTTTACGATTCTATAAAGGACATACAGACAAACATTAATTTTTATATATAAGAGAAGAAGAACAAGAAGATGATCTTAGTATGTTAATAGTTAGACGATGTTAATTTAATATTGTAATCATTGATATATAAAATCCTTAGTCTTAATTTTGCACGCCCAATTATGGGCCGAATGCATTGATACTATAAATACTGTAACATCTTTTTGTACATGCATTACGCATTAAATATATATTCTATTCTATTCTATATTCTTAGGATTTATAGTAACATATCACATCTGAGTTTTTTCTGTAGTTACTTTTTGTTAGCTGATTGTTAACCTAGTTTCCGTATCCGCATCATTACACTTCCCCATAGCCAATCCCATTAATCCCAGTACTAAGTACAACAATTTGGTGCCGACAAATGGGTAGTTCACGTGCTCCCCACCGCATTATCAACTAGCTACCGCGGGATTAACCAGGGCGTTTATTATGAAAGTTACTGGGTTACATTTCAAATACGGTTGCTATTGAGCAGCCAGAAATCCATGTTAATATTACAATCGAGCTGATTGGTACCTCGCGCTACAAGCTCAAAGAGGACTCTTCATGCATGTGTGAACCAGAAAACGACGAAATGCCCCAGCACATAATTTTCAAATCTGTGTTCACGCGGCAAAACCTCGGTGCACGGAGTGAGCAGAAGACTGAAATTAAAGTCTCGAATATTAATACGCTGATGTCAATTGATGCTTTTTTATTGCATGAGTTCAACAGACAAACAGATGGTATACTGGTGGAAAGCGGTTACCATCGCCCATGGATATTCTCAACACCAAAGGTGCCACAAATGCGCTGCTGCTCTCTACTGGAACCTGGCCACTAATGCCGGAACACAACCCAGGATTGTTATGTCGGCATACTCTAGTCCAGGGGTGGTAGCCATCCAGTCGGGCAAATGCCCTACTACCAACTGGCTGTGGGTTGTTTTGTAGCCTCTTACGACTGGCCGCCCAAATGCAGGAAATTGCATTATTTCCCCGTTCCTGCACCGATAAAATCTGTCTGTGTTATGTCATTGTCATTTTTTTTCAAAAACTTCGGTCTCTATGTCGTATATTTTAAAGGAAGGTGTACCATGTATAGCGCTAAAAACTAAATTTTAAACTATCAGGTTAATAATTATGAAAAAACCAGGTTCGTGGAGCTACTTTCCTATTATACTTTTTCGTTTCTTCTCGGTAAACGTAGTGTCGGACGCCTTTCAGCCCGATGGACCAACGACCTGCACAAGGTCGCCTGTAGGCGCTGAATGAGGAAGTCAGAGGACGGGGATGACTTGGGTAGGTTTACGTCATAGGTACAGGATGTTTTTCGATTGAATACTTTTTTGTGACTGTTTGATTACACGGTGTGTAATCAGTCGTGGGAGAGAGGGGCTTTGTTATACGATATAATGAAATAATAAACATATTGTTGCATGCCGACAAAGGTAAAAACACACAGCAGCCTATCGTAAAGCGCAGTTTATTGGCTTCCCGGATTTAGGAATTGTTGCTTACTTTGTGTTTAGAATTTGTAATTAAGAAAAACATACTATTGTTTTTCTACTTGTTTTAGGGCCGTCATTAGTGTCTAACTAATCCTTGTTGTTATTATATTGCATCGAAGCTTAACAGGTATGGGTCGGTGCATTATAAAGCAATGGCCTAATGCGAAGAGCGGCTGTCAATCGAGGATTACGGTACGAGTAAGACGTGCAATCGACAAGCGATATAGTGACGGACTTTGCGCGTGTTATAGAATCGTGCAGTGTAAACTGGTTGTATCCAATATTTGTACCTGTTTTATAATTTATACGTGTTTGTACAGTTCTAATAAACTCTATAGTAATTCCTACAGAATTTTAATTCGAGTCCTATGTAGGTCGTAACAATATAGAGCTCAAAGAGAATCAACTAAACAAATACATCCGCATCGTGCACGTATACAATGCACAACATAGTGCGATGTAATTTTGCAGTGGCACCAGATGGTGTTTAAATAACGTTATCTACAAACAGATACCATAACCAAAAAAAGGAGATAGGAGATCGTTCTTACTTCCATGGTACTTCATAGTGCATGGACTGTCAAGCTTTGTCATTTTTATATTCATATTGTTATAATTTGGGCCACCTGCAAACAAAGCACATTTATTACCCGCCGGCGTCGTTTGAGCTAATAACATTGAAACGATATTTTATGACCGTCTTCTTTTGTTTACTTTGTGTTTTAAATTTGTACTGAGAAAGAAAGCATCCCATTATGTATTGTAATCTCTTAGGTGTTCATTAGTCCGGTGTGATTCTTAGAAATTAATGCTACGCGGTCGAGTGTTGTGTCGAGACATATTGTATAGTTTAGTATAAAGCAATGCCGGAATGGAGGGGTGACGCAGTATAGCGAAAGTCACAAGCGGAGCAAGACGTTAGTGACGGACTTTGCGCGTGTTATTGAATAGTAAATTACGTTTGCGCTGGTTGTCTTCGGTTATATTTGAAAGGTGTTGTACGTGTTTCTATAATTCTAATAATATAATTATATTAATTAATATTATAATCGCCAGTCGCCATAACAAACTTGAGTTGTGTTCCGGCATTAGTGACCAGGTTCCAGTGTCTCTTAAGAGAGCAGCAGCACATTTGTAGCGTCTGGTGTTGCAAATGTCCATAGGCGATGGTAACCGCTTTCCATCAAGTGGGCCGTCTGCCTGTCTGCTGAACTCCTGCAAAAAAAAAAATAGGTATTGTAACGGCATTTTCATTCGAGTCCTTTAACTCGTAACAATATAGAGCGAACAAAATCACAGGCCCCCATTACCAATCTTATAAAATAGAACCAGCAGCAAATGTATCGATCACACGCCTAACGCATTATCAACAACGAAACTCGAAAGTGTTTCGGTGAGCTTTCTATCAAGATCTAAAGGAAAATGGGTCGAAATGACAAATCATATTTCTTTTGTTGCCTAAAGGTGAAAGATTTTTAACTATTGGTAACATTTTTATTATGAATAATGTGGGTTTTGTTGAGGTTTTGGGTTTTATGATGTAAGCAAATTGTGTCGAAGAATGAAGACTCAAGTCACTTCAAAATTGTTTTTTTTTTAGGTTTATCAAACCTCGACCACTTGATCTATTAATATCGCCGCGGCCACACTGGATTCAACTTTACATCCAAGCTTGGCTCAAATTTTAAATGACCAATATTGAACCAAACTACAACACCACATATTGGTTTCATTACCATAGTATAGATCGAAGAAAGAAAGAAAATAATTGTATTCATTACAAATTATATAGGTACTTTGTAAAGCATAAAACTAAAATACATATATAGTAAATACACGATAGATAGATAGTGATGCTGGGGAGTTTCTTACCGCTTCTTCTCCTTAACAGCAATAACACGTTGCGAAGCGGTGTACATATAATAGGGAGCACAATTTTAACTTATGTGTATGACCCTCAAAAAGTGTTCTAGTGGAACTTACTTTGAATAAAAACATTAGATTTTTTTTTCAATGTTTTTGTTTCTCTGTTTGTCTGTTTATACAGGCTAATCTCCGAAACGACTGGACCGATTTAAATGAAATTTTGTATGGTGGTAGCTTATATCCCTTGTCAACATATAGGATACTTTCGATCACGAAAAATTAGTTTCCGTGGGATAGTTAAAAAAAGCTTTCCACAGACAAGAAAAGTGAATTCTAATACATCTGTACATCGTTATATTTCTGCTAAAAAGCAAACTGGTCGTTTATAATTAAACAAACACGATCCTATCGTTTTGATTCCGTGAAACCTTATCTGGAATCTCTATTACACGTTGATTGCAGAATAACCAACGCTTTTATGACTTTTCACAAAAACGGTGTAAAACTGGTACACTTCATTATAAATATAGTGAAATAGGGCCTTTGTTTGTATAACTCCTTAATAACAAACATAAATGGAAAATAGGTTTCGAGATTGCATCAAAATGAAACCAATTAAGTTATTGTTAAGAGCTACAGGACTCGAATTAAAATAAATGCCGTTGGAATTACTATAGAGATTATTAGAACTGTACAAAAACGTATAAAAAAAGTACAAAATAAAACTGGATGCAACCAATTCACACTGCACAATTCAATGCAATTCAACACGCGCAAAGTCCCTCACTATGTCTCTAATCGAAAGTACTACACGTCCTAATCTTATCGTAGTCGTCGATTGACTGCTCCACCTCTCCGTTCCGGCGTTGTTGTAACTATACAGTACAAAAAAAATTAACCGCGTACCAGTGCAGTGTTAGGTTGGCTAAGTGGGTAGATGGAGGAGTGGTGACTGGATTAAATATTTGAATGGGTGGTTGATTGGACGTGGGAATGAATTTGCGGAAATGGAATGACAATGGAAGTGAGTATGGGTATGTAGGGGAATTACTATGGATAAATATGGTTGAGGGGTAATTTGGTGGGGTAGTTGAGAGGATGTTGTGCTTTATTTATTAAATGATTTCTTATTATCTATTTGCGATCCTTAGTAGGTTAGAGAGTACCTATATAAGATTTTATCCTTATGACCTCAATTATATATAAGCCAGCCGGCACGCAGTGGAGATCGCTAGAGCTAAGAATCAAGCTCCACGGGTGGAAGTGATTAATAGCCTAACATCGGAAGTAGCTGCAACCCACCTTGCTACACCCCTTAGCCACTCACACCCATGTTGCCTCTCGCCAATCTTGGCGTTTTTAGAGGCCCATGCAGTGATGCATTTTCCATATTCCCAGATCCCTAATTCCATTAACACTTCATTTCAATAGCCCGGTATCTTTTGTTATCATGTCCCATAGTTGTCTTACACTGGCCGGGGCTTGTCCTTGGGTGCATTTTCATGTGGTGTAGATAGGGATAATCGCCGGTCAGTGTCACGCCACATTAACATTAAATTTGGCAAGGGGCGTCTACGTTTTGGCCTTCCCATGCCTCCGCCAAAAGTCCAGGCAATGTTTATTGCCCTTTGTCTTCAAAAACATATAATGACTACTATAGATATACATAATTAAATAGATTATATACCTACTTACGAACAATAATGTTGTTGTGTGTTTGAATGTAGGAATGGATGTAAGTTGTCTGATTTTCAAGAAGTGTGAGTTCCACAGGCGAACAGCCTGTACGGCAAAAGAATGCCTTATTGTATTGGTAGCTAAGGTAAATAGGCAAAGAAACAATTAAAATTGCATTACAGTACATTTCATGTCCTACCTGATCCGATAGAAAAATTCAAACTGACAAGTCCTTTCATTAAACCACCCATCAATTTATGTCGCCGTCAATTACTATTTCTAATAAAGCCGACTAAACAAAAAAGGCACGCGGCCCACCCGTCTTTGTTTACTGCGCTGGACAATTAACTTGGTCGGTTAATGACGTGGGGATCTGGAGATATACAAATATAATTATATCGCAGTTTACGCTAGACGATAAGATCTCAGTTTTATAAATTCAAATTACGTTTCGAATAGACATGCCAGTATTTCAATTTTTTTTAATGATTTTATGCAAATGTTTGCCTGCCACAGGTTGAGAGCCTGCAAGGCGATTCTTTTTTTAATTTTTTTATTGCAGAGTTCAGCAGACAAGCAGACGGCCCACCTGATGGAAAGCGGTTACCATCGCCTATAGACATTTGTATCACCGAAGGTGCTACAAATGCTCTGCCGCTCTCTTAAGGGACTGAAGCCTGGCTAGAAACTGATGCCGGAACACAATTCGAAATTGTTGTGATAGCTTACTATATAAAGTCTAGACCCGGGAAGGTAGCCGTCCAGTCGAGAAAAATTTGTCCTGCATATTTCATGTGCATTTGCTTCATCCACTGTTGGATGCTAATTAAAAGAAACAAAGAATGAAAAACTTTGTTATACACAGAGCATATTTTGAGAATTTGTATGCTGCATTTTCAGCAAACAAGGTTTACATTCAGCATATTGCTGTGCCGGAATTGAATCCGACACAACGTTATTCTTTATTGATGATCTATTCTTCTTCTTCTAAGTCGTTCAACACCAGAGCAGTGAACTATTGCTCTCTTCTACTGAGGTCGGTTCTAAGCACCGTGGAAAGCGGAGGTTATTAATGGCACCACATAAATGTATACATTTTTTGTGCCAACTTTGCCCGGTGGTAGGGTATTTGCCCATCTGGATGGCTACCATTCCTGGTCTAGAGTATGCCACCATAACAACTTTAAGGCGTGTTCTGGAATTAGTGGTCAGATTCCCTTTAGAGAGCGGCAGCACATTAGTAGTAACTTCAGTGTCACATATGTCCATAGGCGATTGTAACCGCTTTGCATCAGGCCGTCTGCCTATTAGCTGAGCACATGCAAAAACAACTAGCCGCCCACATCAAATAATACTTTTACAAGTTAGGCCACCTGCACACCTATAGACAAAGCACATTTACTACTTGTCGCGGATTGATACTGTTTTATGGCCATCTTCTTTTGTTTACTTTGTGTTTAAAAATTGCATGTAGACAATAGCCTATTGTTGTTGGACTTGTTTACTCGTCGCAGGTGTGCAGATTATGTTTTCTCGAAAACCTCAGTCCACGCGTTGTATTGTATAGTTAGTATAAAACAATGTCCCAACGGAGGGGTAAGGCAGTCAAGCGAGGATTACGATATGAGCAAGACCTACATTCGATGAGCGATATAGTGACGGCCTTAACGCGTGTTATTGACTCGAGCAGTTTGTATTAGTAGTGTCTAGTTATATTTGTACCTATGTTATACATGTTTGTATAGTTCTAATAAATCCTATAGTAATTCCAACGGTATTTTAATTCCAGTCCTGTAGCTCGTAACAATACTCTGTATTTCATCACATTACCAAAATCTACGTCAATTGTTCGTTGCAACACCATTCGTTTAACATTTTCAGTATCCACGTTACATTGTTTTATTCCGTCGTAACCATACGTATGTTGGTAACACAGTTTTCAAAGCGAACTTTAATGTTGCAATTTTTCTGTTATTACCTTAAAAGTAGGTTACCTCTTTACTAGGTTACATGCTTTGGATCCTACAGTAGTACGTTAAAAGGGCGAATGGAGTATTGCTTTAATAAGCGAATGGAACGGATTGGATGTAAAGACGAGAGGAATGTAACCGGATTAGTTAAGTAACATGTTTATATTTCAACTAAGATATGCCCGCGATGACACATGAAATTCCCACGGGATTCTCGAGACACAAAGTAGCGTAGCATTTAAATAATAATCTAATTAAATCTCATTTTAATTAAAACTGTGTCAAAACAATAATAATATCAGCCCATAAATGTGCCACTCCTGGGCTCGAGCCTACCATTATAGGGAGAACGGAGAGTATACCCGCCACGCTTGTCCAAGGCGGCTTGGCAGGTTTGAGACATCGGTTATCTCGATGTGCAGGTTGAATCATGATGATTTTCATCACTGTTGTTAGCACGTGGTAATTGTAACAATATGCACATTAGATCAGAAAACTGACTAAGTGGTGCATGCGTGCCGGCCAGGATCGAACCCGCGCCCTTTGAGTTTGGGACGCGTGCGCTAGCCTTCTTCATCTTGCGAAAACAAGCTGATTTATTTTCCCCCAAACAACTACTAACCGCCCCCGGGAAAATTTCTGCGGGATTCTCGGGATAAAAAATTATCACACATTTTGTTACATAGCTATGAATCAAACAGAAAAAACACATTTGAATTCGTTTTTTTTTATCTGACCATTTTAAATCTTTCCTAGAAAAATTCCCGCGGGTGTCCCAGGATAAAAAGTAGCGCAGATTTGAAGTCTAAGAATTGGCTGTCGATCAGCGAAAACCACATCGAAATTGACCCAGTAGTTTTTAATTAATTCCCGAACAAACAGACTAACCAAGAAACAGACAGACAAGAGCTATTACATTTTTTAAATAGATCCTTCAATGTACAGACGCTATTATCATACTATAACCTTTAGGGTTCTGTAACCAAATAGTGTAGGTAACGTTGTAATTTAAGAAGAAAATCCAAGTAGGTTCATTAGGAGTGTACTTTGTTCGTCTGCACATTAATCCATGTACAGTGGCGGGGTAACAATGTTCGTCACCTTTAAGTCGACTTTTGATTGCACGTTACGTTAATAAAATATTATACGTAAAAAAAGAAAACTCTAATGTTGACAATGATAGACGCTGAATCACTTATCATAAATACCGCTTATCATAAATATTCAAACCAACAAAAAGGTTTTGCATCTCTAAACAATCTTCTTAGACAAGATATGAAATCAAAAAATCAAAGTTGTTTCATTTTCTAATCGAAGTAAATTTAAACTTTATCAAACAGTTAAACATATTTTCTTGGGAACAGTTTGTTCTGTGAAGTTCTAGTTTGAAAAGGTAACATGTGCTCCCGGAACTACGAAACTGGCGATACTTGATACCACGATAATTGATTTAAAAAAAATGTTATATAAGTAGACCAAAATATCACAATAAAAGTCAATCTAGCACGAACAAAATCTCGAGCACAACTACTGATTTATAACAGAAAAATTGTATTACAATAAATTAACACTGCGCCCTGGCAACCCTGAACACAGGTATCCGATGCATGCACAAAATTGAATTTAACCGTTCATTCCCAGTACGCTAACTAATTCTATTAAGTAAATGCCTTTTGAAATTTTCTACCGGAACCATCCGTAGTAATGTGTTTTAAGTGCTTTTGTTTTAACTAAAAACTCCCGGGATTACGTGTATCGGTACACTTTTGTTGCTCTTGTATGGTGGTATTAAAATAGGGTTTGTTTTAATTTGATATTCCTTACTGGCAACACTTTGGTTTAACTTCTATTAAAATCTATTTCTAATAGATGGCATTGGAAACATTATGTAGAGAAATAAAAGACGTAATTCTACGGATAAGATTTATTATTAAATAATAATAAGATAAAATCGATCTAATATATAAAAATCTCGTGTCACGGTGTTTTTGGTCGAACTTTTCCGAAACGACTTAAACGATTTTAATTATTTATTTTGTATATTTTGTAGGTATGACAATAAGTCGTAAAGTATTTTTGGCTATGGGTTTTTTTATGGCAAGCCGGCGTTTGGCGGGTCTGCTAGTAAATGTCTAATTATAAATGTCTAAATATGCCGTGTAATTGAAACTATTATAAAAATCTGGAATACACTATATTGTTACGAGCTACAGGACTCGAATTAAAGTGCCGTTGGAATTACTATAGAATTTATTGAACTATACAAACACGTATAAAACAGGTACAAATATAACTGGATACAACCAGTACAAACTTCACGATCCAATAACACGCGCAAATTCCGTCACTATATCGCTTAACGAATGTACTCGTCTTGCTTTGATCGTTATTATATCGTCGTTCGGGCATTATTTTATAGTAAGCTGTACAATGCAACAATCGACTGCGTGGGCTGAGTTTTTCCAAGAAAACGTTATCTGCACACCTGGTTAATTATTCTTGCGAACGGCCGTAAACGAAAACAAAAGGCTGTCTAATTGCACGTTTTAAACACAAAGTAAACAAAAGAAGTCAAAACGCGGGAAAGGTAATAAACCAGGTGCGCATTTCTGTGTCGGTATGTAACAATATAAACGATGGAGAATACCATGCAATTTATTTTTTGCCTCCTTATTCGGATTCTACGTAATAACTACGGGTCCGATTTTGATGCGGTTGTCGCTGATCCCTGACCCTGAGATACTTTTTATCTTGGGAATCCTGCAGAAAATTTTCTGGGAATGGTTTAAAATGGCCAGATAAAAAACTACGAATTGCAATGCGAATTTTCACTGATCAATAGCAAATTTGATGTAATAAATATTGTTATATATTTTTATCCCAGTAATTTAGCGGGAATTTTCCAGGGAACAGTTTGTTGTTATTCGGGTGCACTAAAATTAGCTTATTTCGACACGGTTTTCAGTACAACGATGGCTTATGTTCTTATTTTAAATGCTGCGGTACTTTGTGTCCCAGGAATCCTCCGGCATTTTAGTCACGCTAAACTTAGTCACTTTTCTATTTAAATAATTGTGCAGGCATATTTCCTTCCATAATTTTAAGAAATGGTAAAATAATTTGGTTGCCATACTCGTTACTAGTTTGCTTCCACTTCTCGTCTCGTTTTTTAAGTGCATAATAGATAATTGTAAAAAAATCAAGAGATAAATTGTAAAATTCGTTTGAATGATATCCATTATCTTTGATATAGAGGATAGTTTCGATTAAATATCTATCAAGGCCTTGTAGTCATAATTATGATTAAAAAATAATTTTTGCGTTACCTCAACGGAATCTTTCATCTGTTTCAGAGATTTTCACGCATTTGGCCGATTTTCCTAAATTGCGTCGATTCTTATCAGGCTTGGAACCGGTTTAATACTAACCGGGTTTAATTGGTTAAAGCCGGTTAGTATTAAACCTTTTAATGGTTAATGGTCTGCCATTCTTATTTTCCTATAATAATAAGCCTATATTTTCAAATATCAAAACGGCGGCCCTGGTCAAATGGATTTAAAATTCGTCAAAAATCGATACTGTCTTACCTCAGCGCTCGTCGCGTCCACCACTTAGAGCTTAGTGAGTCCCCGTACCATGCATGGTAGGTATAGGTGCTTCAATGTACAAAACCTCAGGTCTGGTCAAATACATACAGGTAGCCGATCACTAGCTCTTAAACTATTATTAAAATGCTTGCAGTATTGTTTCTTGTACTCGTTCAAGCATTGGATTCACTTTCGAGAGTGTGCAGTTCAGCTCTTCGATCTGATTCCACCATCTCCCTTCTATCATCGGACAACCCGACGCACCGGAATGCGGCACCAATATATGGTGGATAACGAAGCGCTTTGCTTCTAGATTCATCGTACGCATCACAAAGGAGTGGAACACATTACTGGAGTTTGTCTGTCCTGGTACTTCTAACCTGGGTGTCTTCAAGTCCCATGTGAATAGGCACCTTCTAGGTAAGCGTGCTCCATCCTAGACCACATCTTTGCTCCACATGGGGCGAGATCGTGGTCAAACGGGAACCTATAAAATTAATAAAAAAAAGTAAAAGTAGACTTTAAGTCGACGATTATTTTGATTCCGCGACTGTGCATTTTCCCGACTCGGCATAATTCAAAATATCACTAACAAACGACATGATAATCCAAAGCGTCAAATAGCAGAGCAAAGAGCGTTCATTCCTAAAATTATAGTATTTGCCCAAATTAATGCCATTATACGTTAACGATGCGCACTGATTTGATTGCATACGAGGCTGGAATCATCGCACATACTGACATTAGACGCATTTCATGCGTGCGATATTTGTTGGTTGGAATTACGCCTTAAGCCTTGTTTACACTAGGTGACTTTTGTGCCATGAGTTAGTCGCCCGATTCGAATTGCAAGTGATGAGCGACGCTATGAGTTTTGGGGTAAAAAAATATTTTTTTTATTGCTGTTGGTCTTTAGATTCCGATGATATAGCAGAAAAATTATTAAAATCAAATAGAAAATATATAGTTTTTCCGGTTTTTCAGCCATAACATTTTGTTTCTGAACCCATTTAATCATTCCATTCGCGTTGGATTCAGTACAAATCTAAGATTTATATTTTTTATATATATTTTTTTTAATTTGATACTACATACGTAATTTAAAAGGGAAAAGTAAATAAAATCTAACAGAAAGGAACGATGGCCGATGTGCAGTCGAGTCCTGGAGTGGAGACCGCTAAACGTAGTGTCGAACGCCCTCCAGCCCGATGGACCGACGACCTGTGTAAGGTCGCCTGTGGGCCCTGAATGAGGCCTTGGGGAGGCCTACGTCCAGCAGTGGACCGTGAATGGCTGACGATGCACGCAGTTCTTTAACAGTAATATAATAATGGTCAAATTATAATATATAACTATAAATAAACTTTCTCTCAACTTTTGTCGGTTTATATATATATCCCGTCCCGTTGCCCACGGGAAAATAGATACTTATGTCCCCACTATTAGTTCTGGATTGTGTGCGTGTGTGTGTGTCTCTTCTTCGTCTTCCTCTTGCTCTTCCTCTAACTGTCTATGTTTGCGTGAGTAATGTGTGTATGTCACTGCGGACTAAAGTGTGTGGTGATTGTGATGTGTGTTCTGGTTGCTGAGTTGTGTTCTGTGTGGTTGAATTTAGGGTGTCTGTGTTGTTTACAAATATCGTAAATATCTTAGTACCTTGTATAGAATGTTTGTGGTGTGTAACGTTGCCTGCTTCTGTAAAATGGTTATATCAATTGAAGCGTCTAGTTTTTCTATGTATTTATTTATGCTTTTTAAGCAACTTCGGGATCTTTTTTTATGTAAGTTCACCGATTACTCCGAGATTTATGATCCGATTTACTTGATTCTTATTTTGTTCGATGCGGAATAGCTTCCAATTGCTCCCCTAAAAATTTGACATAGTTTGGCCCAGTAAATTTCATTTTATGAACATTTTTTATGAAAAAAAAATCCATTCCGTTCCATATGTACACCGATTATTATTAATATATAATATCTAAAACATCTTGAAGGTGGTGCAAAGTAAAACATAAAAATTACTATATTTTGAAAATGACTAAGCACCGACTTTAAGATTTTTAATATATTATATATTAATAACATTAGCTTTAGATAAGTTATTTTATACTTTTTACTTTTTGAAGTCGTTAGACGTTAGTTTTTTTAGCTACTATCCTTGTTGCACCTATAACTATGGGGACGACAGTCGCCTGTGTATTTCACAAGCGACTGACTTCAGTTTTTAATAAATGGTATTTGTTTATTTTTCTATTTCCTTACCTCCTATGTTATGTCTAATATATTGTTACATACCGACAAAGAAATGCACACCAGGTTTATAACCTTTCCCGCATTTGAACTTCTTTTGTTTACTTTGTGTATAAAATTTGCAATTAGACAATAGCCTATTTTTATTGTTTTCGTTTATAGCCGTTCGCAGGAATAATTAAGCAGGTGTGCAGATTAAGTTTTCTTGGAAAAACTCAGTCCACGCCGTCGATTGTCATATTGTACAATTTACTATAAAACAATGCCCGAATGGAGGGGTGGGGAAGTCTAGCCAGAACCACGATCAAAACAAGACGTGTACATTCGATAAGCTATATAGTGACGGACTTTCGCGTGTTATTGAATCGTGCAGTTTGTACGGGTAGTGTCTAGTTATATTTGAACCTATGTTATACGTGTTGGTATAGTTTTAATAAATTCTATAGTAACTCCAACGGCATTTTAATTCGAGTCCCACACTCGCAGCAATATTATAATATATTGTCATATTATAACATATTGTCATATTATAACATATTATAACATATTATGTTATAATATGTCAATTCATGCCATTTTATTAAATCCTACCGTCGCTCCCTGCTATATATTTTCGGTAATAGCAATAATACTTTCACCGACCACATAAAACAGTACTCAAATACTTTATATGTACATACATTAAACTTGGATGAAGCCAATAAAAGCCTGCTCAACCACGAAACGGTCTGTCTAAAAGATTATTCATATAATCGCAAAGACAATAAAATTTAGTGCGGTTACAATAAAAACTATGGTTTAACAACTTTTTTATATCAAAACCAGGTGAGGTTTTAGCTATGTATTTTATTAAGATTGAGGGAATATTGAACACTGGGGATATGAAGGCTCTTCACGCAGTTTAATTTTTATTACTAGTGGTCGCCTAGTGGTCGAAATTCGATCATAATTAATTAAAGCTATAAATAAGTTTGAACATTATTAAGGTTCGGTTTGCAAAGAGTATACTTCTATAATCACAGATTTCGTCAAGGCTACACTGTTGATTTGATTTTAACAATAAACAAAAGAGTATATTTGGGTGTGTGTGTCAAATACGTGGTAGTGTGTGTAATGTATTTTTTATGCATAATTTTAAAACAATATTAGCAATCTGCACTCCTTTTTTTAAACTTTAAGTCTGCGAAATTTTACACACCTCCGTTCGCGCGATTTTCGTAAAAAGAGGTACAAAGTTTTGTTTCACCTATTAATATAATTATTATTTTATCCGTGTAGGAACGGAGGAAGAATACAATTTCCTGCGGCCGGGCGGCCTGTCGTTAGAAGCGACAAAACAACCCATAGTCAGGTGGTAGGCTATTTGCTCTTCTGGATGGCTACCACCCCTGGTCTAGAGTATGCCGCCATAACAACCTTAAGTTGTGTTCTGGCATTAGTGGCCAGGTTCTAGTATCCCTTAAGAGACCAGCAGCGCATTTGTAGCCTTTAGTGTTGCAAATGTCCTTAGGCGATGGTAACTGCTTTCCACCAAGGGTCCGTCCGTCTGCCTCTCTGATGAACTCGTGCAATATATAAATAAAAAATATCTTCAATGGATAAGGTATCCAGAAGGCTAGAAGCGTTACCTCGCTGGATCATCATACTGATCCATTGTTCGAGGTAGGCACCAGCTCTCTGGTCACTCGAAGAGTTGAGACATTCAGACAAGTCTTTACAGACGCTCATGGCCTCAGGATTCTATTCTCTTTGTTCCTGGCTTTACATGTAATGAATTGAGAAGCTCATTCCTTTTGAAGTCGGTTAAAAATCATAATCGCATCAAAATCATACAGTGTAAAACGTACACTATCGCCTATAAGTGGTAGCCGCGTACAGTTATGTAAATAAAGCGTTCGCCATTTTTTTATTGCTGAAATCCCGCGGGCCACGTAATGTTGTCGTTGGGTACAATCGTGTAGACATGCCATTGCTTATGATACAATTACGTGCTCACCTCTCCCTTTTGTAAATTCATGCCTCATTTTACATTACGTGGAAAGTCCTCGTGTTTTCCAGTTTCTTAAAATAATAATAATAATATCATCTCCAATTAAAACACAGCATTAAAAACCACAATCGCATCCAAACCGTATAGTGTAAAACGTAAACTATCGCTTACAACCGGTAGCCGAGTACAGTTATGTAAATAAAGCGTTCGCCATTTTTTTATTGCTGAAATTCCGCGGGCCACGTAATGTTGTCGTTGGGTACAATCGTGTAGACATGCCATTGCTTATGATACAATTACGTGCTCACCTCTCCCTTTTGTAAATTCATGCCTCATTTTACATTACGTGGAAAGTCCTCGTGTTTTCCAGTTTCTTAAAATAATAATAATAATATCATCTCCAATTAAAACACAGCATTAAAAACCACAATCGCATCCAAACCGTATAGTGTAAAACGTAAACTATCGCTTACAACCGGTAGCCGAGTACAGTTATGTAAATAAAGCGTCCGCCACTATTTTATTGCTGAAAACCCGCGGGCCACGTAATGTTGCCGTGAGGTACAATCGTGTAGAGATGTCATTGCGTATGATAAAATCATGTGCTCATCTTCCCCTTTCTAGATTCATGTGTCTCTTTCCATTACGTGGCCGGTCTTTGTTTGCTAGTGTCGTAATATAATAATAATATTTCCTCCAACAAAAACGTAGCAAGTAAAATCACAATCGCGTCGAAATCGTACAGTGTAAAACGTAAACGCCTATAAGCGGTAGCCGCGTACAGTTATGTAAATAAAGTGTCCACCACTATTTTATTGCTGAAAACCCGCGGTCCACGTAATGTTGCCTTGGGGTACAATCGTGTAGACATGTCATTGCTTATGAAAAAATTACGTGCTTGCCTCTCCCTTTTGTAGATGCATGCATCACTCTTATCACATTGCCAGTTTTCCTGTTTGACAGTTTTATAAAATAGAAGCATTAAAAATCACAATCGTGTCGAAATCGTATAGTGTAAAACGTAAACGCCTATAAGCGGTAGCTGCGTACAGTTATGTAAATAAAGCGTCCGCCACTATTTTATTGCTGAAAACCCGCGGGCCACGTAATGTTGCCGTGGGGTACAATCGTGTAGAGATGTCATTGCGTATGATAAAATTATGTGCTCTCACCTTTCCCTTTATAGATTCATGGATGAAATATAATATTTTTTCAGTATGTGTTTATACGACTTTTATCGTTTCTACCTTTTCATACATAACTTACAGGTAGGCTCATCTTCTTTACTTAAAATTTTATGTACGTATTATTCATAAACTGGATGTCATGGTGGATTCGTTTGGATGTTTGCTTGTTCACCTTTCATGTCCTTGGATGTTAAGCCATTTTCGTATAGTTTGGAATATTCTGCTGAAGCCGAAGGTTTAAAAATCATTTTTAAAATACAAGTCTGCAACCCCAGATCAGAACTTTTCGATCGTTATAAAGTTATACATTTTTATGTAATACATGACTGCAGCTACAAAATCATTATACAAACTTCATAACTTGCATAACTTAAAGGGCTGAATTGATAGTCAAAATGACTGAGACACTTGTTACATATTATAAAATGCCAAAGTCACTAAATTTTGAACGAGCGTTTAATACGTAGATAATAAAATAATTGTACGATATTATTTCTTCTTCTTCTTCAGCCAGTCTCTGATCACTGCTGGACGTAGGCCTCCCAAAGTTTGCGCCACATATCCCGTATCCACAATATTATATACTCGTATTATCTATACACATAAATAACATTGAAGTACCTGTTTGTAATTTCAAAAGAATAGCTTTTTCCTAAATGCATGTGGAAGTATATACGATATTTTATAAAATATGTTTTTTAAAAAAAATGTCATTTTGTCTGGATGTTCTGGCTAATCTCTGAAACGACAGGACCGATTTTGACGGGACTTTCACTGCAAGGTAGCTGGTGTTATAAAGAGTAACTTAGGTTACTTATTCAGGGTTCCGCAAAAAAAAATCCACACCGACGAAGTCGAAAGTATAGCTAGTTTAATGAAAATAATATTTTTGATTTAAAAGAACTGATTAGATGACATATGATCCTATTAATATTATAAACGCGAAAGTTTGTAAGAACGTATGTTGTTGAACGTATGTAACGTAAAAACTATAGAATGGATTTTGATGAAACTTTACAATAATATAGCTTACACATCAGAATAACACATAGGCTATAATTTATAAAGATATAGTGTGAATTATCCAAAATATAACGATTTTCCAACACCATGCAGGTGAAACCGAGAGCGCTACTAGTATAATATAAGTTTCAAAAAATTGTATGCCGAACTAGCAAAAATCATGTGATCATTATAAAGTAATAACACCTATTTGTATATCTACCATGTTTTTATGCAATAAATTATTTGATTTGATTTGCAAAAGTCCAAACTCCCAGTAGCTGTATTGTGTGCCCAACACAAAAATGGCTCCAAACTCAAATTTGAAATTTCTAAACGTCGCCCAATGAACCAATATCCTGCACGTATTTGAGCAACCGACATAAAAAGCGGTCATATGTCGACAAATAAAATTTTTACTGGTGATTTCGAGTCAGATATAAATTGGATAAAGCTGTTTGAAATTGTTCCTGACTTTGTGCGATTCAAGAATTTAGTTGGAAACGCTCGAACTGTGTTCAATTGGAGGAACGTGGAGGTATTTTGGGGGGTCTTGACGGAACGGGTCGGGAAAGGAACGCTCTGATCCCAACTAATGACGTAAGCGGCAATATTATTAGCATTGACTGGAACATCCATTCGCAGACAATTAATGTGTTTCCGTTACATAGGTTTTAACTAAACGTTTCAGTAATATCTTAGAAATATCAAGCTAAACACACATGGGAACTAAATTAACGTAAATCTTGTTTAAAAAAATGTTTTTAATTACAAGCTTTTGAGGTCCTGGATATATGTAGCAGCAGAGTGCTAGCCAAGACAAGTAAGACGGGCCCAAACACGATGGGTCTATCTTGTTTAGTACAGGAGTTCCTATGGCCACCTTCGGACTCCATCATCTAGTCAGCGCCATGGTACCATATTATTGCATGGTCACGCGATATACATATGCGTGCAAAATATCAGCTCAATCGGAAACCGGCAAGTTGGTCAAATTTAGCTTGCAAGATTCCACCCGAACTTACATACATACATCCATCGCAAGTTAATTAAAAGCTTGTAAAAAAAGGCAAGTAGGAACTAATAACAAAGAGGGCCTTACTTATAAAAATCTCGCGTAGAAATGTTTAGTCTCCTCTTAATTAATTACCTCTAGTTCTTAATCAATTCTTATTAATTTTACTTACATAAACCTTAAAGTACTCGTTACTTATCTAGAAGAGTAAAAATAAAATAACTTTAAATATAGTTATAATCATAATAATATAAAGAACGAAACATCGCAAATATTTTTGTCAGACTACTATTTTTTTATCTGTATCTCGTGATTTTGACAGATGAAGTTTCAATGTGTCATTTTTGACAAATTCACAACGATCAGGTGACACGAATAAAAATCGCCATTTTTTCCTGAAGCACAACAGACCAGCTGACGGCTCAACTGTGATGGTAATACTAGAGGTGCTGTCGATGGGCTACCGGTCTCGAAGGAGAAACTGGAATCTGGCCACTAATGCCTGAACACAACTCAGTTGTTATGGCGGCATACTCTATACCAAGGGTTGTAGCCATCCAGTAGGGCATTTGCCTACTACCTGGCTATGGGTTCTTTTGTGGCCTGTTACGACAGGCTGCCTAGCCGCAGGAAATAGTATTCGTTTTCCGTTCTTGTACAGATAATTTTTTCTCTTTTGGTCATTGACTAAACTAGAAAGGCCCATTCACTATCCTGTATAGTAGTCCTACATCGGGCGGAGCTCGCAGCTCGGTGTTCCCGGACACAATGTAGCAACATTCACAGTCCTGCATTACGCGGTAGACTCCTAGGCGGACTGCCATGCAAGTTAGTGAATGGGCCCATTATGTCTCCGGGTTGGTTAATTTTGACAAGTATTTAAGAAAAACAATATCTTCACTAATCAATTGCTAAGAAACTGATTAAAATTTAAGAGGCGTTTATAGGTAAACGCCCTTGTTGTGTAACTTTTTACACGAAAATACGCAGTTAATACATGTATTATATACATTTTTAATTAAAAATAAAGAATATCAAGCGTGAAAATCGACCACACACCACATTAGATCCCCAGGGGTCAAATCCAGTATCTATTAGCCTTGGGCTGTGGATCCACTCGATACATTGTAATCTGACCACACACATTTCGAATGCGACATACGGAATTATAATATGAGCGGCACAGCTCGAAAACGCTTTTTGAATCATTACAATTCTATTTATTTATTATTCAACAAAGATCACACAGGCTTACCCTATATATTAAAAAGGTGATACATTTTCAAAACAGCACATGAGCCAAAAATGGATCCTATTTTGTAGAACAAACATATAAAAAAAAAAAATGTGTCACCGAAAATTAAGTCAAATAAACGAACTCAATTCAATATAGTTGAAAAAAAGACTTAGTAGTCAGATTTTATAAATATTGTTAATGTCAAAGATGTACGAAGCCAAAGTGAAGGGCGATGCATGTGCATGATGCATGCTAAAATTGCACATAGCTTAGCACCTGCTTTTTCTTACTTTGAAATTGGCAAAATCAATCTCGGAGGTGTTGTACCATAACCAAAAATTAAAACAAAATAATTAAAATGAACGAGTTGGCTGCAAGTTAAATAAAGTTTAACAATACTCATTGACACTTGACATCTTTGTATTCTGTGATCACGGCTACTGAAAAGTGGCCGAAACGTCGGAATATTAAAAATCAAATCAATTACCGCGTTCAGAATCGATAAAACGTAGTTTTATTATGTTTCTTTTTTCTTTCTATTTTCTTAATTCTTAAAGATGTGTCTATAGGTTTTTTAATCTGTTCTATCTCAGCAACCATCTGCTTATTTATCACACAAATGTTTTTTTTTAATGATGCTATTAAAGCAACCAAAGATGTCCATTGATATGTAATGTAGTTTAAATTCTTGTATAATATAATAAACTAATATAATAATAATAATAATAAATCGGCAGACAAACACACACACTGTATATCCCCAAATTAAGCAAGTTACGCTTGTGTTATGGGTAATATACAACGGACCACTCTGGGGCCGATCTCAGACACCCAGACCATAGTAAATAACGGAAAAAATTCGTTTCCGAAATTTACTATACCCGGAATCGAACCCGGAGACTATGCGTTGCAGTGAGGTAGGCCGGCAAAGGCTTAGTCCGCTTAACCACAGAGGCCGTCATTAATACATAAGTCTTCAGTTTAAATTGCATTATTTTTATTCCATGAGGTATAACATCAGTCAGTTGGTCAATAAATATTGAGGAATATACACGTCGCCGTTTTCTTTAAATTTAAACCAAAATGACAGTCCACAGTACATTGAACGCTATCGAACCCAACAATAAGTATTACAATGTTATATATCGAAGCTTCATTTTCGCATTTATGTAAAATTTTATAAGTGTTCCACCTAAGTATTTATATTAAAATATGAAAGTTAGACAGTGCTGCGCATATTAATGTTCTGTATGTTTTCGAACAATCAAAAGCATTCATGATTACAAATATTTATTACTACGGAATTGTCAGTTAATTATTGGTTTTAAGATAATAATTAACGCCTTTTATGTTTAATTTTTATTATTATGATATTAAACTTTTATGAATTAAGGTTATTAAGGGATTGAATAGTTTTTCAAGTTCCCGCCTCAAAAAAACTTATCGAATATGATATAATAGCCCTAGAAACAGGCCTATTACATCTTACTGTACATTCTTTTTAATTTACTATTTGTAGTAAACTTATACTATTTTATATAAAGTTTATGTGAAAGTTTAAATAGCTTCGTTACTTAGTAGACTGTGCGGAAGCAACAGCATCCTGAAGGGAATAGCCGATAATTTTGACTGCCCATTGATCTGGTAATTTTTTCATGAAGGGAATAGCCGATAGTTTCGGCTGCCCAATGATCTGGTCATTTGTCATGAAGGGAATAGCCGATAAATTTAAATGCCTATTGATTTGGTCAATTGTTCAGAGGACCAAATCAGTGTTAATCAATGATTACTAACATAAATACTTATATAATGTTGCTTATATATGTATTATGATATGTTTTATGTTTATAGTATGTAAAGTATGTTATATATTTTTTATGTTTTAAATGTTTCAATTATATAGTAGCAAGTTGTTGCTGAGATACGGCTACATATGAAGCAACTTAAAAACAACTAACTTAATAGCATCCCCATCCCCGCCGCAGGCCTGTTCCTCTCGCGAAAACGAGACGTAGTTATACGCACAAATGAGATAGAAAAAAAGTTGCATAAAAATTTCCAAATAGATTGGATATTCGGAAACTCATATGGCGATGTTGAGAAATGTGGATTATATGGAGTAATTAGAAGCAATATTCCCGAAAGATTACTGTTGCCAAGCAATAATTATTCAAAAAATTGCACGTCTAAGAGCACCTAGATACGTAACACACCTATAAAAATTGCAAACAAAACAATCTGAAAAGAACTATTCACACATTTCGCGAGTTAATGATGTATACAAAACTCGGTTTCATTGAATGCAAACAGAGCATTGCAGAGGATGTTCTCTCCGCATTTGGAATTCTCCACGTTGCAACTGCGAAACCAACGAGTGCCTTTCGCAGTTTTTTCTTGGTAACGTCATAGTTGATGCTATCGCTCAGTAGGTCAACTTTAAGTTCGACTATAAATTCCCCGAAAAAAACTTATTATAGGTGTAGTTAACATTATTTATTAAAGACATTACATCTTACATACATAAACCATGAGAAACTAAACTAAATCTGAACGTATTCGCCCGGACGCCGGAATCGTGACGCGCGAACGCCTTCTATCGCATCTTATTGTACCACTGTCCAGTGTCCTGCGGCTTGCAAAAGTTGCGAATCACTTCTTTGGGGAGCGCAGGCCCTTGCGCTACTGGTGGGAGTGGCAAGAGACGCGGCGGGGACGAGGCAAGCAACGACGCCCGTATATGCCGGAGCCTGTCGTAATGTCGTCACGTCACAATTTGAAATTTGTTAATAACGTTGAATAACAATATAATAGTATAGTCCTAAGGCCTACACTGTTAGGCTAAGGCTTTCTGGCAAGACGAACAAAGAAAGAAAAGATCAAAGACTAAAGGTATATGGTACAAAAGTTTTCAGAGTGAGCCTCCTCGTATACCATGGTCTCCAGTGAGAGTAAGTTGAGCCCCTCCTTAGTTATTGTCGCTCATAGTGTGCATGCTGGACATATGCCGCTCAAGACCTTTACTTTTCTCATGAAAAAGTCAAACAGCCCCAATTGTGAGTCGTGTAATAAAATGGAGGACATATATCATCTTATATGGACATATATTATCTTGGTAGAATGCACCAAAAATAACAATGAGGGACAGAGACTAAGGAAAGACTTATGCTTATATTTGCTGGACTTGCGAGATTTTCATTCCTCTTTAGCCGACCCCTTGTCTATAAAAAAAGAATAGTTTTACACTTTATTGCTAAAAGCATAAAATCAGTGATATTGCATGCATGAACACGCAAAATCACTATATTGTTACAATTACCACGTGTTAACAACGGTGAAGGAAAACATCGTAATGCAACCTGCAAATCGAGATAACCGATGTGTGAAACCTGCCAAGCCGCCTAGAACAAGCGTGGCGGGTATACTCTCCCTTTCCCTATAGTGGGCTGCCCGAGCCCGGCAGTGAGACGTTTGTCGGCTGTTACTATTTAGAAATTGATGATATTGACTTTATATAACATTAAAAGATGTAGGATAAAATACAAGACATACATATTCACCGTAATAATTTCTGCTTTCATTCTACTTGTTACGGACAGAGAGCACCACCCCTGACCCGCCCGCCGCTGCACACTTTTCCACGCCCCGCCGACGGCCACAGCTCGCACAATTAGCAGCTAGGCGTTGGACTGAACGTGGGATACAGAAGCGGCCTTGAAGGCCGGAAAATTATTCACATACAAATGGCACCAATACGCACTACTTTACTCCCTGCCATTCATCACTCTTCTATGTACAATTTTAATTATAAATAACGCCAATAATATGTCAATACAGTCACATACACATCCTTTTATTTGAAAGAAGCAAATGCCACCAATACTACTATTGTAAATTAGTTTAAATAGTTTAATGTCTGCAAGTAATTTACACAATGTGCATGGGTTTTATTTTCAGTATTGTTGTTGATACGCCGGTACATATTGTCTACAACAACATGCACTCTTTAGGAAGTTGTTTTACTGAGCTTCGAGTAACAGCAAACAAACCTTTTGTTTACTTCAGTAGATGTCGAGACGAGAAGCACGTTTATTTAAAAATAAACAACAGATCGTGGCCATTTTGCATTCTTTAAGAAGGATTGTACAAGATGCTTCTCTAAGAGGGTAACGGAGTTATCTTTATGAAATTTTCTTGGGAAAGAATTTTGTTCAAAATTTTAAAAAGTTCATGAAATACTGCTATTTAAGACGGACAACAATGCCTTCATAATTATTTTGGTTGATATCTACAGCATTAGAAAATTGATCATGCATGCGGCATCGATATATATAACCTGGTTGTCTTCAAGTCCCGCGTGAATAAGTACCTTCTAGATAAGCGTGCCCCATCTTAGACAACATCTCGCTCCACATAGGGCAAGATTGTGGTTAAACGCGAACCTATACTACAATTTACAAAACATCTTCTGCATTGAGAGGTTTTAGAACTTCTGGAGGGTTTAAAGAAATAAAGAAAATAACGAAAAACAATACTAATTTCACGTAGAAACGGTCACTGAACACTAGTAATTTTTGTAGGCTGACGGCGTGTTGTAGGAGCTGACAAAACATCCCACAGACAAATGGTAGGGCCCGTCTGGAGGGCAACCATCCCTGGTCTAGAGTATGCCGCCATAACTCACTTTAGAGCGCGGTAAAATATTGTTACGAGTTTAGCGGGACTCGAATTAAAATGCCGTTGGAATTATTATAGACTTTATTAGAACTATAGAAACACAACTATAACACAGGTACAAATATAACCGAACACAACAAGTCCAAACGTCGCAGAAGGTCGTAATTCAATAAAAAGCGCAAAGTCCGTCACTATTAGATTCCCGATTGTAGTACACATGTCTCGTCTCGCTTTGATCGTGGTTCTCGCTCGATTGCCCCCCTTTCTCACTCAGGCCATCGTTATGTACTGCAAAAATGCAATGTTCTTGCCCGGCAACGTGGACCTAACATCCTAGAATCTCGTACTTTAAAATCCGTAACACCTGGCTAATGACCACAGCCGCAAATGGCTGTAAACGATTACAATAGAACAATAGGCCGCTCTCTAGAAACGTATGCCAATAAATAAGTAAACAAAAGAAGACGGTCATAAAAGAGTTCAAAGGCCGACGGGTAATAAATGTGCTTGTAGAAATCTGTACTTGGAACCTGTCTTGGTTGGCGCCTAGGTTGTAACAATATTATTAGCACCTTTGGTGTTATCAATGTTCATAGGCGATGGTAACCGCTTTCTTTCTGTCTGCCTTTCTGCTAAACTCATGCAACAAAAAAAATTACACCATACCGCCAAATATTAAGCAAATTCCTGACCTAAAATATCCTGATACCTGCAAAAACAGTCAATGGTTTTAACAATCAAAAAGGTAATTTTCGTCTGTGAACAGCTAGAATTTTGATAAGCCGCTTTTGCGGCCATAATAAAGTAAAAAAGGTTCTCTGGGAACTTTCATAACTAATTTAACGTTAATTCCGTTATCCCGGAATGGCTTCGGGATGTTAATGAGGGTGGCACTGTTTAGTATTAAACTTTTGTAAGGATTTATTATGAGTGCTTTTGAGCGAAGGGAAATGAGAATCGACGACTGGGCTTCTACCACGATATCTATGTAATAAGAGATCTTGGTAGAAGCCATCTGATGTGGCAACGTCTGATGCTTAATCATTTTTGTTGTTGCATGAGTTTTTGTGGCTGGGCGTGTTGACGGTACGGCGGCGACAAGAAATAATTCGACTGAACAACAATCGTTTGTTCCTGACCAGCTGATGCTCGCGACTTCGTCCGCATCACGATCGCGATGTTGAATACTATCAGTGACATCTACTTTATTCACTATTGTTACGAGCTAAACAAGACTGAAATGAAATGAAATGTTTATTTATTTTCTCCCTTATACTAAAAGCAACAAGATATATATATATATATATATATATATATATATATATTTTTTTTTTTGCGAAGTTATATAAAGCTATAAATTGTATGTCTTAAAATTATTACAGATAAACAAAGCTAAGTAATGGGAGACAGGAGCCCAAACTGAGAATAAGACCCGTACTATGGAACTCCTGGCCTTCCCCCTCTTGCAAAACATTAATTGAAATACTTATAATAATAATTTGAAAATTTGGTTGATTAAGTATATAACTATGTGTGTGTGTAGAGAGATAGAACGATAGATCGTCTTCTTTTGTTTATTTATTGGCATACGGCCTATTGATTGCAATACATACAGTATTGCAATCATTAGCCAGGTGTTACGGATTTTAAAGTACAAGCTGATTTTAGGAAATTCGGTCCAAGTTGCCGAGCCATGCCGTATGTCCATATTGCATTTGTGCAGTATGAAACAATGGCCCGATTGAGGGAGGGGACAGTCGAGCTATTAGTGACGGACTTTGCGCGTTTTATTGAATTACGACCTTCTGCATTATGTTTGGATTTTTTGTGTTCTCTTATATTTGTTTGTGTGTTATACGTGTTTGTATAGTTCTAATAAAGTATATAATAATTCTAACTGCATTTTAATTCGAGTCCCGTAACTCGTAACATTATATATAAAAAACCGATTTAAGTTTTTATGCAACTAAAATGTATCAACTTAGAGTTTATTGACACTTTGCGCAGCCGCGGGGAAATCTCTAGTATTATCTATAGTAAATATTGAACCAATATTTCGCGATTCTCCAATATTTTGGCACAATAAAAATATTTTCACTTTGATATTTGTACAAGTTCAAATTAATGTTTGAACAGCGAAATATCGGCACTACAAAAAGTGTGACACAAATATTATCTCGGCGGAAAATGGGAAATGGGATTCCCGAACTGAATTTCCACTAAGGGATCCGTATCAACTTTCGATGTAGTAATAGTATCCGCTAGCTGTGCCCGCGACTTTGTACCCGCTTTCTTTTCGTGGAACCCTAAAAAATTAATATAAAAAGTAGCCAAAGTTACTCCTTATTACATCAGCTATCTGTCAGTTTAAGTCCCGTCAAAATCGGTCCAGCTGTTTCAGAGATTAGCCGGAACATCCAGACAGACATGCGACAATTTTAAAGTTTGATTTTTTTATATAATTATTCTTCACGTATAAACTACGGCGCCGATTTACATGCGGTTTTCACTGACGACAGCAAATTCTAGACATAAAATCTGTGTTACATCTAATCTTGGGATTCCCATGGAAATATTTCTGGGAATGATTTTAAATGGCCAAATTTAAAGAAGATTCGAATTCCAATGTGATTTTTTTACTGATCGATAGCAAATCTTATGTAATAAAATGTATGGTATTTTTATCCCGGGAATCCCGCGGGAATTTTCCCGGGAGGGGTTTGTAGTAGTTCGGGTGCGTAAAAATTAGCTTATTTTGACACAGTTTTCACTAAAACGATAGTTTTTTTTAAAATAACAATACTACAAGACTCGAGGTCCGTACCCTTTTTACAACTTGATTACTGATATTGATTTTTTGAGTTTATACACGTTTATTATTATCTTTTGTTATAGTGTGTGAAATTGATTTTGTGGTTTTTATGTGGTGTTGTGTATCTTAAATCTTAAGAATAACTTATATAATTTTAATACTAAACTTATACTAAAACGATAGACGGCACTTTGTATTCCCGGGAATTTCAAGTCAAGGATGAACGAAGTCGAGGGTACATCTTAGTATAGATGTAATATTTAAGTCTAAAATTTATTAAACTTACTTCGTTTAAGAAATAAAATAATTTCGTTCAGTAATAAAGTTCTAGCGAAAAATATATTTTTTCATAGAGAAATTCGTTGTAAGAGTCTCGGGTAAGTCATTTCATATCTGCTTTTTCATTACTTTCCTTTTTCATGTGACATTTGCAGACAAACAAACGTAACAAGTTAAGATTGTTTTTAGTCTGGGACGGTTCTTGTATGTTTACTCTTAAGCAGTTTTTTATAGTAGTGTTACAACTCAGGTCCCGACAAAAACAAAACCCACCTGCATATCTGAAACAAAACACATTTTATTATCTGCTGGCATATAAACTAATTAAACTTTTATGATCGTCTTATTTTGTTTGCATTGTGTTTAAAATTTGTGATTAGAAAACAGCCCATTGTGTTATTGTACTCTTTTATGGTAGTTTGCGGCCGGATTAGCCAGGTGTGGCGAATTAAGCCAGCTTAGATACGCGGACAATGCATTTGTGCAGTATAAAACGATGGCCTGATGGAGGGGGAGGGAGGCAGTCGAGCAAGAACCACGATCGAAGCGATAAGTGTACTACAATCGGGAATCTATTAGTGACGGACTTTGCGCGTTTTATTGACATACGACCTTTTGTATTACGTTTGGACCTGTACCTGTGTTATACATGTTTGTATAGTTCTAATAAACTCTATAATAATTCCAACGGCATTTTAATTCGAGTCCCGTTAAACTCGTAACAGTAGTGTTGGTTCGCGTTTGAACATGAACTCGCTCTATGTGGAGTGAAAATATGGTGTAAGACGCTTTTGAAGGTACCTATTCAGTCGATGACTTGAAGACACCCAGGTTGTTAGTATCGTGGACAGACTTTGGCAATGAGTTACACTCCTTTGCGGTGTGCATGTTAAAATTTAATTTACATCCAAAAAGTCACGTTGAAAATTCATTGATTATTACAAGACATAAAACCAAACAGTGAAACTAAACGTCGAGGAATTCATATTCCTATACCTCAAGTCAAAACATCTTCCTCACAGAGATTCGCCGCGTTCAGGTACCCTTTTATATATTAATAAAATATAATAAAATAGCTAAGGTAAGCAAAGGTGAAATGATTAGAACAACATTAAAATAGACCAAAAAGTTTACATTTATACACTTGCATTCTCTTACTTACTTTCAAACAGAAGAACTTATTTATTTATTTATTAAGGACAATAAACAGATATACACTAAAATTACATAAAAAAAGGTAAATAGTACAAAGTCAGTGTTTATCCTACTACATTATCCACGAATATCAATGTGGTAGTGTACAATTTTTAAAGGAAAACGGAACAAATACAATTCAAACGCACACACACACACACGCACACACATACACACACACACACACACACACACACACACACACACACACACACACACACACTTTCACACTCTCAATCAAAAACTACTGCGTATTGTGTCTTAAATATACAATACACGCACGCACGCACGCACGCACGCACGCACACACACACACACACGCACACAACCACACACGCGTATATATTATAAAAATGTTTGGAATAATCTTTCATTTTATGAATATATAAAATTATATTGTTACGACCTAGACGCCGACAAAGACAAATTTACACCTGCATACCGGTAGAAACACATTTTATTACCTTTCGGCATTTGGACTTCTTTTGGTTACTTTATGTTTAAAATTTGTGTTAAAAAAAACAGCCCATTGTGTATTGTAATCTTTTATGGTAGTCATTAGTCAGGTGTGATTCTAAGAAATTCAGTCCACGCTGCCAAGCAGACCATTGTATTTGTGCAGTTTAAAGCAATGCCCCAATGGAGAGATCGGCAGTGGAGCGATAACCACAAGCGGAGCAAGACTTGTGTACATTCGGTAATCTATTTAGTGACGGACTTTGCGCGGGATATTGAATCGTGCATTACGTTTGGACTGGTTGTATTCAGTTATATTTGTACCTGTGTTATACGTGTTTGTATAGGTCTAATAAACTCTATAGTAATTCCAACGGCATTTTAATTCGAGTCCTGCAACTCGTAACACTATGAAGAATGTAATTATCCGTGCAGGAACGGAGAAAGAATATAATTTCCTGCGGCCTGGCGGCCTGTCGTAAGAGGCGACAAAACAACCCACAGCCAGGTGGTAGGGCATTTGCCCGACTGGATGGCTACCACCCCTGGTCTAAAGTATGCCGCCATAACAACCTTGAGTTGTGTTCATTAGTGGCCAGATTCCAGTCTCCCTTAAGAGAGCAGCAGCGCATTTGTAGCACCTTTGGTGTTGCAAATGTCCATAGGCGATGGTAACCACTTTCCATCAAGTGCGCCGTCTGCCTGTTTGCTGAACTCCTGCAATAAAAAAAATAAAAAAAAATTACGTCTTTCGTATGTAGTCTTGTGGAGGGGGAGGAGCTTTTTCGAGTTGGGTTTTTACTATTAATGGTTTTATTCCTAGCACTATTGTACTTGACATAACTTACTTTTTAACCGACTTTGAAAAAAGGAGGAGGTTCTCAATTCGTCGGGATCTTTTGCTTTTTTTATGTATGTTCGCCCATAACTCCGTGATTTATGATCCGATTTACGTGATTCTTTTTTTGTTCGACGCGGAATAGCTTCCAATTGGTCCCCTAAAAATTTGACATAGTTTGGCCCAGTAGTTTTTATTTTACGAACATTTTTTTGTTCCCGGTTCTTGGGACCTATATTTTTTAAGAAGCGCGGCACCCTTCGTAGGTCCACCCATACATAGCTAGACACTAAAAAGTAACAAATAAAATTTAAAAACTTCGTTTAAAAAAACCGACTTCAAAAACGAAAAAACTAAAATGTATAAAATAACTTATTTCTTAAGCTGTTATTATTAATATATATTATCTAAAACATCTTGAAGTCGGTGCAAAGTAAAACATAAAAATTACTTTATTATGAAAATTACTAAGCTTAATAACTTATTATTTTATACATTTTAGTTTTTTCGTTTTTGAAGTCGGTTTTTTTAAACGAAGTTTTTAAATTTTTAATAAAAAAAATTGAATGATTAGCACAGTTTACTGAACTGTGGTTTGTGTGCGTGAAAATTCTAGAAGATTCTGTTTAATTTGTGAATTTTTCATTTTGTTACAGGTTCACTCGCAACAAGTTATGATGTAGTGTAAGTATTCTTGAAATGACTACTAAAAATTACACGGTTATTTGAACACTAAAAGTGTGGGGCGCTTATAGACCACGTTAATGTGGTTCGATTTCTATTGACTGTATAGCTGAGATATGACCTAGATCCTTGCAGTATAAAAGCAGATGCTCCACCAACCGTGAGATCAGCCCTCTCCTCGGTTCAGGTTGCACTCGGGAACAGCGCAAGGCACTATGGTTTCACTTGAGAGCTATCACTTTGTACACAGATTAGGTCTTAATGAAAGTTATTGACACGGCCAGAAACTATAATTATTTGAATTTTAAAAACAGAACGCACGGCGCGATGTCGTCAAACGTTGACAGAGTGTTTAAAATGGTTAATTATCCATGGTATAGGGTCGTTGTTTACGGGAGTATCGGTGGAATCATCTCAACTGTATAAAGTGGCACGGCCCTGCTTTACGGGGTCTAGTACCAAATCGGCGCATGTCAGAAGAGTGTAACTGCGGTATACATCTCTAGCATTATAGATATATGCTCTCATAGGGACCCAGGTAGGTTTAGTGGGTTGTTTCTTCGGCCTCATCCATTAATGGAGAAGATACCGTTTGGTGCAAGAGGACGAGTGTCAGAACAGAGAAGTCTGGAAGATAAATACCTAATGTCCCATCTTCAAATGATTGGGAGAAGGTGAAAGATATGAGAGAGACGCGAGAATACAGATTAAAAATGAAGCACAAGCTAGAACTAACGCTAGTATGTAGTCGAGGGCTACAAGAAAATTATAATTTTTCCAAAATCGCCACGCAACTCTTATAAAATACATTTTATGAATAGGCCGTATTAACATATTTTCATAATCTGTGATTTATGGTTTTAATATCCATTGTACTCTTGATGTGATGATTATGTATATCTAATCTTGTACAGGTGTTATGTTAATCCGGTGAATCTTAAACAGCTGTTAACATTTTTATTTTAATTTTCTTATGAAATGGAGATTATGCTGAAATACGCATTAAGTTAATATCAAGTGATAATTGCAACCAAATTGTATTAAGTAATTAATTATATCCATATGTATCTTTTTTTGTAGTCGTGAAAGCGGAATGGCTAGCATATGCGTTCTATACACAAAGGGCGCGGGTTCGATCCTGGCTGGAACGCAAGCACTACTTAAGGCAGTTTTCAGACCTAATGTGCATATTGATACAATTACCACGTGCTAACAACGGCGAAGGCAAACATCGTGATGCAACCTGCACATCGAGATAACCGATGTGTCAAACTCGCCAAGCCGCCTTGGACGAGTGTGGCGGGTATATTGTCTGTTGGCCCCTTCCCTATAATGGGAGGCCCGAACCCAGCAGTGGAACATTTATGGGCTGGTATAAAGTAAAGTGTTTTTTCGCTAACTACCTGTGCCAGCGAAACTTCGTTTGCGTTGCCATGGTGAGGAATTTGTTTGTGTATTTCAACGGCAGCGCAAAAATACACGATCACAGCGCCGGCTTTCTGGCTCTGGCCCGCGGAATAGACGTCATTTAAGTATATATTTAAGGATACTTGTTATACTTTAGCCTGACATAATTTCCTTTATATAAAGAACCAAATTTACACGAACAATTCCACACGAATAGCCCTAGTTAGGCAATGGGAAAGAAATACACGTACCATTAATAATAAAAGAACAAACAGACAACTTCTAAGCGATTAAATGGAAGCCATTTCTTCCATTACAACGCATACCCAAAGAAAAATACCAATTGGTTATATATCGTTTCTCGGTCTGATAAAAGTTTCATCAATTACACTTTTATTTCCTTTGTTCTTTCAAACATACTTAAAAACCACTTCTAACGTACCGACATCAAAGATGGTGGTGTGTGGTTCTGATCAATTTGACATTTTGTATATAGGTCGAGACTTTATTTTGTTCTCATATCTTTCTTAACTGCTTTGCAAAGTAATTGTTTTGGACTTATGCTGGAATCATTATCTTGATTCATCATCATCCGAGCGTTAAATCCCGATTACGTTCGGAGACTGCATGTCATCCTTCACAACGTCAAGCCAGCATTTCTTGTGCTTTACTCTTCGACCTGGGCCTGGCGGAGGCGGCATGGCTTGACATTTATTCCCCACATAATTAGCCGGTCTCCGTTAAATTTGGCCGTACCAGCGTAAGTAACATTCTTGCAGTTTGTTTGCTGCGGATGTGGGAGTTCCAGACGCGGTCCGCGTGACTTGACTTGCCATCGCACATATTCATCTCCGTGACACGCAGTTCTCAATTCTTTACCTTGATTACAGGGGCTCAGTTCAGCTTTTACTACTTTGTCAAAATCGCGGGACACTGTCGTCTCTGTCATAGGTTTGCCTGATTTCGGTATTTTTCTAATTAAAAAAAAATTTATAAGCAAAAACTCGCGAAATAAATGTTTAAACGTTTGTTACGGACAGAGAGCACCCCACTGACCCGCCCGCCGACGCCCATAGCTCGCACAGTTAGCAGCTAAGCGTCGGACGGAACGGGGGATATAAGAAATGGACTTGGAGGCCGGAAATATTGCTCACATACCTACATATGGCACTTAAACGCAGTACTCTACTCTTTGCCATTCATCATCATACTCTGTAACTCGTCTATGTATAGTTTTAATTTGATTGTTAATAACGAAATAATAAGTCACAGTTTTATTTGGAAGAAGCCACCAATAACGTTGGTAGCTGTACATTATTCATTTCAGCCAACTAACGCCATGTTTACTACTGGTAATACCAGTTTTATTATACTATTATTCTCCCGCGACGATATCGAGAAGATATCGCATGGAATCGTACTTTGAATGTCTCCGCAATGCCAAGATATTGATATAGCAGAACTGGGTCCCTGTTGGAAAACGGTTACCATCGCCTATGGATATTATTGGTATTCATATGTTTCAGTGAACTAGAAAGGCCATCACTTAAACCAATTTACCATAGAGGCTGTAAATGAAACTCCCTTTCATTAAACTTGTGTCGTTTACGTGTACTATTTATTTATTTAATTCAATTGGCTCCACAAAAAGACGCGCCTTCAAAGGAAATCGTGTCGTAGGACGGAAGCGTTGTTAGTTTGTGGTACAAGGATTAAGATATTAGCGATAATAATTTAAATTTAGCAAGTCATATCAAATAATCATTTGGTGCATAAATTATCATACGAGAAAAACATGTTAAGAACATTCTATTAGACCATATACAATACATTACATTGAAATACAGAATTATTACATACTATCGGTCTCGTCGGTGTCCTGCATTGAAAAAATAACAATCTAGACCCGCGCCACCTACCGGGTCTAATTGTGAATCTAAACTACCTCAAAACCAACTCAATACACATCTAGGCAGACTTTGTCCTGTTCTGAAAGAATAAAAATCTAGACCCCGATTTCAGTGCCACTTACCGGGTTTAATTGGGAATCTAAACCAACCCGGGACCCACTCAAACACACAAGATTTTATAAAAATCGTATAACCCGATTCCAGCACCGAGTATCTTATTTAGATTAATGGGTTACATTGTTAAAGATTTTCTATGGATCCCTAATTTGTATATAGCCTATATTTATAAAAAATAATGTGGCATTGGATTGAGAAAAAAAATTGAAATCGATCCAGTATATTTTGAGTATTCTTTACGAACACACACACACACACACACATATATATATATATATATATATATATATATATATCGGAGAAGGCCTCGTTCTCACGACATCTTCTTTAGTTATTGCAGGTTTAGTGGGCGTCATCAGGGTAAAATGCGAGCATAAAACACGATGGCCACGGTTTATACACTTTTAATTTAGATTTGATCAACATTATGACATAGTTTAGACCGAGCAGCGGGTTCAGGGCACCACTCATACTTCTAACTTAACACTTTCTTTAAAATTCTCCATGGTCCAACTCGACCTATTGCCATCAACCAAATGTGTCACAAAAACTCCTCCGTCTACCGAAGTAGATACTACTCAAGTATAGAGGGCGTCTGACCCCGCTCGGAGCCATATGCTCTGCTCTGATTGGTCGTCTATTAAATTACAATATTCATAACTTTTATTAGGTTACAACGATCTTTAAGTTATAGAAACATTCAAATTAAATTAAATTAAATTAAGAATTTTAGAAGTAATTAAAATGTTATCAAATGATATTATGCGTTATACATCCAAACAACAATCCATCCAATTATAGCTTCCCTCCGACATATATATATATATATATATATAGAAATCTTTCCTTGTTATAATATTAAGTATAGATTAGAAAAAAATATGGTTACGCTAGGAATATGGGAGGGACTCATTGGTTGAGGGTGATGTTCTGATGATAACGATGAGAGCTGTATATGATGATGATGTGATATGTAACACTTCATTTGACTTATTTAATTGTAACGTAATCGGCGTATGCGCACTTAACCGTGGTTTTGACAATGACCGGGGCGCGAGGGGGCTGATAGTGATGTGACATGTCTAGTAGTCTTGTGCGGATTTACATCGCACTTGGCGCGAACAAATTACGTGCATTAAATATGTGCAAAACTATTATATTAGTAGTTAGTAATATACACTCGTGACTTTGGACGAAATCGTATCTTTGAGTAGTAATACTGCAGATATAAATGATTTTGTTGCTTTATTTGCAAAGTCAGAGGATGTTTGATAAATCGCTTCATCCCATCGCTTAGACGGATGAAAAATAGAAAAATAGGTATTTTATGGCTACTCGGTGGCCGTCGATATTCTTTGTTATATAAAACAGTAATAGAGCAATAAAACTTTAACGATGTCGAAAGGAAGTGGAGGAGTCTTGATGCAGTTTACAAAGAGAACCCTTCGCCAGAAAAACTTTGGAAAAGAAAAAGCATTTCCATTCTTCCAATTATTGCTGTAATAAAACTCCATAGGAAAAACAGGATCTTTGAGTAGTAATAGTAAATTGCTGCACTAGAGGTGAAAGTGACATATTTAGACACAAGATGGTTTGGCGAACTACATAGCTGCTCCAGCCTTATTATTATTATACCTTCTTTATAAAGTTTATATTTTGGTTTGGCCCTATATTGGGCATCATTAGATTCATCTCCCTCTCATGGCAACAGTCCAGCCGAGGTAAAGCTCCCTAGGAAGCTCCGTCGAGCAAGCTCCTCCCGGGCTCGTGCCCGAAAGCCTCGGTAAAGTTGTACCTACACAACTTTCACTTCAACACTTCTGACCAACAACATAAAGTCAAATCGAATAAAAAAATTAAGGTTCAATACATTTCCAGTAGCGAATATATTTTTCAGCAGCTGTCGTTTGTTTAATTTTGCTTCCTTGGGAGTTTTTGGGAGTTTTGTTCGAAGAGCGATAACACATTGCGAAGCAGTATACATAGAATAGGATGAGTAGATTATTTAAATTTAGACAAAGGAACTCATTTCGAACAAAATAATTTGAATTTGATATAATAAAATTAAGTATACCCTTTAAGCCGTTAGCTCGATAACTTGCAAATTGGCCGCAGTTTGAGGCTAATTTCAAATGTAAATTGGCAATTTGGGAGACACGCCGATTTGGTTATATAACAGGTGTCATCGACAATATATACTGTTGATCAATATTCAATAGCTTGAAAATTGGTGCGGTGTTTGAACGAACCGTGGCTATAATTGAATATATTCTAAATTACTGTTTTATCTGTTTTAAGGCGTGATTTTAATTTTCAAATTCGAAAAGTTTTTATTCAAAATAAGTTCGACTGGAGAACACTTTTTGAAGGTCATACATATAGGTTAAAATTTAAGTTTACTTCCTAGTCTATGTACACCGCTTCGCAACGTGTTATTGCTGTTAAGGAGAAGAAGCGGCAAAATACTCCCCAGCAACACGTCTAGCTAAAAATTGTTTTTCTTTATATTTCTCTTATTCTATTTATATCTCAAATTCTTTTTTTATAAGTTTTATACAGAAGTATGTTACAGAATGACTATAGAAAAATTAATAGAGTTGTAGCAAACAGTGCATATTCAATAAGACATAGACACAATTAAAGTAAAGAAAAATATTACTATAGTTATAATAAATACAAGACGTAATTATTTTTTTTAATTTTAATTTTAATTTAATTTTTTTTTAAGGAACTGCTGATTTAATTTAATAATTTCTTGATATAAAATTGCAAATTATGTGATGTCATACTAGGGAGGCAGGAGTCTCTCGAATATGACTATCTGTGATAAAGACGAAGGAGAGGTCAGCAAAGTATTAAATTCATTTACGTAATTTTTAAGGTAACCCCTAACAATAAAACATAAACGATAAAGTAAACTCCTTACAAAGCTATACAAAGCTCTCAATATTTGAAGCACTACCAACAAAATGTCCTGTTACACTGAAACCTATGTAGTTTATTGATTCAAAAGAAAAAATATAATTTCCGAGGCGAGAGTACGTTAACCAATTTATTCTTGAAGGGGACTCCAGTGACCTATATAGAAATGTTTGACTTGATCTTAGGGATGGACTAAAGTGTATCGATATCGATGATTATATATCGACTAGTTTTAAAGAAAGAAATCTATATATTTTAATACGTGAAGCAAAAACTTTGTACCCCTTTTTACGAAAATTGCGCGGACGGAGGAGTATGAAATTTCGCACACTTATGGTTTTTTATATATTTTTATTGCAGGAGTTCAGTAGACAGGCAGATAGAAATCGGATACCATCACCTATGGACATTTACAACACCAAAGGTGCTACTAATGCGCCGCTGCTCTCTTAAGGGAGACTGAAAACTGGTCACTAATGCCGGAACAAAACTCAAGGTTGTTATGGTGGTATACTTAATACCAGGGGTGGTAGCCATCCAGTCGGGCAAATGCCCTACCACCTGGCAGAGTGTATACAAAGAAGAACCGACGAATGCATATATTTTATTTAAATTATGCATAAAAAATACATTAAATCAATAAAAAAAAACATTACACACACTTCCATGTATTTGACATACGCACGCATAAATACTCTTTTGTTTATTGTTCAAGTCAAATTAACCATGTAGCCTTGGCGAAACCTGTGATTATAGAAGCATAGTCTTTGATATTAATTATTATGGTTGAATTTCGACCACGGGCGACCACTAGTATATAAATCCGATAATAACTCGATCTGTCTATCTGTTAGGTATGCATGGATAAACTACTTGGTCGTTTTTACTAAGTGCTACAAGTTGGGTGGAAATAAGTTGATATATTTTAAAATATTAATTTTTGACCACGAAATATAATAACGACTCGACTTACAAAGACTTACTTTTACTTTGCGATACAATTTATTGTAATATGTGAAAAGTTATTTATTAAGTAACATAATTTCACTCTATTTCTACTATCCAATGTGTAAATGAATAAGTTCTATTTAAAGCAATATTCGATTTTTTAAGCCAGTCATAATAAATCCTTGCTATCACAAGTTATTATCGTTTATTTAATTTATAAGTATGACCTAATACTTTGATTTTTAACTTACATGTGTTTTCTTAAAAATAATCATATTCTTCATTAGCACTTAGATGATATAAAAACTTTTGGATATGAATATATTCAATATTTTTAAAACTTATCCTATTACTTGTATATAGTTCTCTTTTATCGATTACCATATTCCTCAGTATGTAATATATTGTTCTCATGTTATCGATAATTATGATAGTTACGCATCACTAAAGGACAAGCCTTCACTGACATGGCTTCACATTCAGACGTGCGTAATTCATAGACGTATCTTTTGACCTCTAAAATTACGAACTGACCTATCATACTTATAACCGACTTGAACTAAGTCTTACGAGTACAAGCTGCAAAGTACCCCCGTTAATAAGATCTTAAGAGGATCTATGAAAGTTGCACTCGTGACTACATTGGGAATATGTAAGCAGGGATGAAAGTCTTGTGTATATAAGTGGAAGGTTGGGTGTAAGAGAAATTGACCAAATGGGTTAATCAAGTGTTTGGTTTTTGTTCCTCGGCTGAGGAACTTTGAAAAAATTGTAAATATCTTATACAATATATCTTTAACTATAGTTGTTGCCAGCGATTTTGATTGAAGTTGTATATTTATTTTCTTGGTATTGGGGTACTTTTTAGGTTAGGTGGTGCGTCGATGATGGTTACCACATTGGATAGAGTGACGCACCACTGGCGAGAGCCGATGGCTCAATCGCCATGAGTAGAGTACAAAATAAGACGACGAGTATAGTAGTATATTAACTTCTTCTTAAATATTCCTAATTTAACGTAGAATATATATAAAGTAACCTTATCGTTTACGTAATGTGCAGACCAGTATTCTTTTCTTCTTCAGTGAATCTGTGTCCACTGCTGGACGTAGGCCTCCCCAAGTACGTACCATATATCCCGGTCTTCCGTCTCGACACGAGATTTATATATATAAAATTATGGAGTACTAAAATGAAGTTTGATGGAATGCAAAAGTTGCTTTAATCGCAAGCACTCGTTATGGCAACGCGAATATTTCGCTTGCACTACTATAAAAAAATTAATCCAAAATCCCAATACAACAACTTTAGTTCTTACTCAAGTGGAATCTGAATTATACTTGAAAATACGCAAGCAAATACGATGTGAAATGTTTAAGACAGTTGTTGAGAAGAAACCTTATATATTATTAAAAAATATTCGCGCTTCACAGACACAAATTTGCATGACTGCAGCGAAACATTTTCATATTCATTCTCTTGTTGTTTATTATTTAAATAGAAATCTCGGCGCAGGGGGTTTAATTTTACTTGCAATGTACATTTTGCTGGATGTGAACTATATTTAAGGAGCTACCTAACAGGTATTTTATACCGCATTTTTGAAGATGACATTTCCGTCATTTACAAAATTGACCGTCTCGGGAATCTGGAGCACCTGCGCTGAAGTGAGGTACATCTATAAAAGTTTGGTCCACTCAACCAGAAAGGCCATCAAAAATAAAAACGGATTCCTTAAACAGCTGTCATCTACGACTACCTTACCTATCTGTTAATAACATTGTTACAAGTAGTCCCTTCGCTTTTAGTTTTTACTTTGGCCTTAGGAGAGACCTCTTCTCTCTGCGTATTCTACCAACTGTATAACGGGGAGTGCTGTTTGGAATAGTAACTTCGTCCTCTTTCTACCATCGCACCGCTAGCCATCGGTTGAGATTTCATTTCCACTTCCTTGAGCCGTTTCGCTCATGTACGCAACGGATCTGTAGAACGTTTCTTTTGCGTACCGGGGGATTTAGAATGAGCTCCCAGCCGAGGTTTACCTGCAGCGCTACGATATGGAATTTTTCAAAAAGGGTGTCATAAATTTTTTTCGAGGTCGACAGCGAGGTGGTAACATTTCTGGTATTGCAAACGTCCGTAGGCATCGGTAACCACTTTCCATCAGGTGCGCTTTCAGCCTGTCTGGTGTACTTCAGCTTTAAAAAAAAATACTTCTCCCAGTTATTTAGGGTCGGTACAGTATGTCTTTTCCTTCCATACTCCTCTATTCTCAAATAAATTCTCTGTCACACCACATATCATCATATAATCCTTTACATAATCAATCCATCTCTTTTTTTGGTTTACCTTTAAAATTATACCCTACAATCTTCCTGTTTAGCATTCTTTGTGTCACGTAACTTTCATCTTTCTCAATATATGCCCATAGCACCTTCTTTCTTTCAATTTCTACAATAGTACAATTGATTATTGTACTTTCGTAATATTTGCGGGTAGTTGTGAGTTTCGTCATCTCTGGAATATAAAAGCGGGCGGACGTAGCGTTGAACGACCATCCCCGACGCCCGTTCTCAATTAGTTCATTGTGTCGCCCATTGGCGGGCATCATCAGATTCATCCCCCTCTCATGGCAACAGTCCAGCCGAGGTAAAACTCCCTAGTTGCCCCCGGGCTCGAGCGCCTTCGCCTGGCGAAGGCGCTCGCCCCAAAGACCCCGGTAAAGTTGTGAGGTCTTCGGACCAACAACATAAAGTCAAGTCAAATAAAAATAAAAAAATGAACGACCATTCTCATTTTGGCTTTGGCCGGATGTACATAGCCGTGCTCGGTAACTAATTATTGTGCGAGACCTATAACTTATAATTAACTGTACTTTAGATCGGCATTCTTTGCTCAACAAAACAGTTCTCGAAGTTCTACGTGTTTTGATTTATAAAGTCATTCCTCTCTAAGTCCACTGAGTCGATATAAGTTAAATTTTCTAGAAATGTGTAGTGTGAACTGACGCTACTTCCCACCTTAACAACCTCACCAAGTAGGCAATGTCTCAATAAGTCTAGGAGAACTCTTATAAGGATATTATACCCCACTTCCACTTGTCTCATAAAGCCAAGACCTCCCTGAACGGCGGCTCCATTGCAATTCTAGTGGGACATAAAACGGTGCGTAAATTCTCGACTAATGCCTCCACACTCGACTGCGGGTGCGAGGACTCGAATGGATTTAACGCGTTTTTATGGCAAAGATTTCTTGATACTTGAATGTGAGAAAAAAAGGATTTTATAGTATGTTTATTGTTTAGACGATCATTCGAATGTTGCCCACTTGTAAAAGATGGCGACAGTTGTTAGTTTAAGGTATGCCGGTGTCTGTGTGTCACAATCGAGTATCTTAGGAAGAAGTAATAAGGTTAGAAATATGAAACTGAGTTCAAATGTTAGAAGTATGTTATGTCTATAGAAAATATAGAATAGAATAGAAAACACTTTATTGTTCACCAAATAAACGATTACAGAAAAAAATAAATTACAACAATGTAACGGCAAAACAAAAGGCAACCTGACTGAGAGGATACATTTAAAAACTTATGTCTAGGTATAATGAAATTAATAAGAAGTAAAATAAAAAGGAAGGACAGTACATTGTGGACAGTAAAGAGCTAAGTTAAGAAGAGTAGAAAATAAAATATACAAAAAAAAAAAAAAACATTATAAGCTAAGGTAATGGTTTTTGACAGATTTTTTAAATATGGCAAGTGATTTAGCTGTTCTGACATCTACGGGTAAAGAGTTCCACAGGCAGACAGCCTGCACAGCGAAGGATTTGGAGTAAAATGTTGAAGAATGTGCAGGTGCCTTTAACAGGAGGTTATTAGAGGAGCGCAAATCGAAGGTGTGTGATGTATGAAGGAAGATATATAGATATAGATAGAATATGTAGAGTTTTCGGAAATTTCCCTTCGCACTTTTTCGTGTACCATCAGAGGGCCTAAAGCAGCTACTTTTGGAAGATCGTGTAGTGAAATTTACACGTATCTAGGCAATACTGGTAGCTGTAAGACATAGTATAAAATTCCACTTAATTTTTATTTTTTTCATTGTCGTAATACGCAAAAACAGCTGCTTTAAGCCTTTTGGACTGAAGAAGCATGCAAAATTGCAAAATCATAAATCGAAAAGAATTGGTTCTATCTAATTCAGCTTGCAAGGATTGACCTAAACAAACTGCAAAGAAACTTACTATAAAACTAAGTAACAAATATTTAAAAGGTTTTAAAAAGTTGGGTGAGCACAATAAAGGGCTCAGTAGACGTGACAAATGTTGAGCTGAAAGTAAAACTTCACAATGAAAACTGTATAATAGTGATGTGTGAAACACGTCGATCGACCCTAGTTGGTGCCCAACAATATAACGTTAAAGGCTGATAGTATTATAAAAAAAATACTTAGGTACATAAAGTCTAAAGTGTCCGGACAAAAAAAACTTATACAATACGAAAATTCAATTGTGAACATTAAAAAGAAATAATTTGCCGCTTGCACCACCAAAAAGGTTTAACAAATAACGGGAAAAGGTTAGCCAACAATAAAAAGGGGAAGTAAAAGATTTCACCCCCATTGTAGTGGTTTTGAACCTTTGTTTTGCTACGGCCTTTTGTTCCAGCGCTTAAGAGGGGAAACAGACGACATTCATATTTGTCCGACAATATTTTATTTGTGCTATACAGCCACTCTTATTTTTATATAAAAAAAAAATTATTGCCTAAAGCACGCAAACAGGGAGACGGTCTACTTGATGGTAGGTGGTTACCGTCGCCTATGGACGTTTGCAACACCAGGGGCGTTGACAGGCTCTAAGAAATTTTATAACGCCCTTAAACGATCCGATGTCGTAGCGCAAAGAGAAGACCTAGGCGGGAAGTTCTCTCCAGATCATTGTTATAGGCGAAATAAAAGTTCTAGAGAACCGTTGCGTAGATTAGCGTGGGAGCCACAGGAAATCGGGGTGAACATCCCGTCGATGGCGAGCGGTGCGATTGTAAAAATGAGGCGTTGGCACCAGATCAAACAGTTCCTCGGAACACTCTCCGTTGTACAGGCGGTAAAATACGTAGAAGTACCCAAATTAGGTACCTACTTCTTCTTACATATTGTCGCACCCGTTTCCCATTGAGGTAGGAGATTCCCCACCGTATGGAGACAGCAGTAGAAGTGTTGGGACTCCTGATGGCAGGCTCGGACCTACCAACTAACCATTCCTATGTTCCATCTCATCGCCGTATATCAGGACCTCGGGACCTAGAGACGCATCCGATTTTTCAGACAGCGTCTCCAAATATCTTACCCAACCTCTTTCTATGAACTGGGCCATCTGTCTCTGCCAGCTTCGCACCCCTGGTCTGTATGTCGCCACAAATACTTTGAGTCGTTTTGCTCCATCAGTGACCAGGTTCCAGTCTCCCTTTAGAGAGCAGCAGCAACGTTGTTAGCACTGTTGGTGTTACAAATGTCCATAGGCGACGGTAACCGATTTCCATCATCCATCATCATCCATGGGCCGTTGTCTGCCTGCTGAACACATGCAATGGAAAGAATTTGTATGTGTGTGCAGTTCACATGCAATAGAAGGGAGGAAACAGTATGACAAGGGGTGGAAGGGTTTCCAAATTTCGTGACGTTACATTTCATATAATAATATGATATCGTTATAATATTGTTACAACTCAGGTTCCGACTAAAACAAAAGTCGTAATTCGAACTAATTGTAATTCTTTTATGATCGTCTTCTTTTGTTTACTTGTTTATTGGCATACGTTTCTAGAGAATTGCCCATTGTTTAATTGGCTGTACTCATTTATGGCCGCTGCGGCCGATTAATTAGCCAGGTGTTTCGGATTATGTCGACTACTATACGGGCACATTTCATTTGTGCAATATAAAACGATGATATTTTAATTCGAGACCCGCAACTCGTAGCAATATATTTAAGCTTTCAAACACGAAATTTGAAGTATTAAGGAAAACCTTCAAAACATTTCCAACTGTAGCTGTATGAGCATAGTGTTTAAATTATGAAATATAATGTATTCTGTCTCATTCTCTAGCAGGCTTAGTCTTATAGATTTATGTGCTTATCTCTTTTTGGTGTCACTTTTTCGTTTCATCGAGTTTCAAATCAGAACGATTCTAATGAATTTTCACTTCATAAATTAAAGGGGTTCGCAAACGCTCCCGGTGTTGCATTGTAACCACCTTCAATCACGTCAGCTGTCTCCTTGTTTGGCTGCGAAGGCCAATTAAAAAAACTTGTATACACTACTACAAACTCAAAAACGTCTCAAGTATATTCTTACCCTCAAAATCTCCTTTGGTTTCTAACAAAGTAAAGTCACGTCCTTAGAAGGGTCCATACAGACAACTCAATTATCAATTCGACTGAAAGATTTTTCAAATCCTTTTCACGTGCGAATCATGTAATATTTGGCTCGTAAAATATATCATCCAACGAAGCTCTTTGCTTAATATTTATTGAATATTTGATAATGGATTATATTATCTCTTCACAATGCTTTTGATATTACTTTTGGTTCAGCAACGATATATTTTATATTCGAACTTTGAAATATTTAAATGTATTTTGTGAACACTTAATTTAATAGTCGAAATTCGACCATAATTAATTTAACTTATAAGTTTGAACATTATTCAGGTTTTGTTGTCAAAGAATATAACTTCTGTAATCACTGATTTCGCCAAGTCTAACTGTTAATTTGACTTTAACACTAAGCAGAAGAGTATATATTATGCGTTTGTGTCAAATACGTGGTTGTGTGTGTAATGTTTTTTTTATATTGATGTATTGTAATTTTGTGCATAATTATAAAAAACATTATCATCTTGCACTCCTTCTCTATATATCTCTATATAAACTAGAAGTGTGTGAAATTTCATACTCCTCCATCCGCACAATTTTCGTAAAAAGGGGTAGGTACAAAGTTTTGTTTCACGTATTAATATATAGGTAGGTATGGATATACTTTGCTTTTTTGACATTTTCTTTTTATTTTGTTCAATATTGACCTAATATAAATTAAATAGACATTTTATGTAATTTTCGTATAATTAATGTATTTCTTTTTTGTAATTAACTGTTTCAGCCAATTTTTAGTATATAAATTATTTTATAGTGAAAATTTGATTGTGTTTTATATCTAAGAATATTAATAATTGTATATTTCCCAAACAAATTAAATAAATAAATAGATGGTTCGAGACGCCTGTCTTCCCAGACTAGGCGTTGCTCGGAAGTTTCTTTCGCCCTTTCTTCTCTCCCAACCATAACACGTTGTGATACGGCAGTAAGATAGCGTAGGCGCCGCGAATCTCCTATCCCGGTCCGCCAGGATTCTTCCCCTCGGGCTTTATATTACCCGTCGCCTGTTCTCAATTAGTAATTGTATCACGCTCTAATCGGCATCGTAAGATTCATCCCATCCATCTCCTGACACCGGGTTGCCTGGAAGAGATCGCTATAAGCGATAAGGCCCATTGTTCTAATACAAATGTATCCATATCAATTGTCTAGATTTAAGTTTATGGTGAACAATAAAGAGTTTTCATTCATTCATTCATTCATTCATCCCTCTTTCATGGCAACAGTCCAGCCGGTATAGCCCTCTAGAGAGCTCCCTCGATCAAGTTGCCCCCCGGGCTCGAGCCCCTAAAAACCCAGTAAAGTTGTGACTTCTTCGGACCAACAAAATAAAGTCAACTCCAATAAAGACAGGAATGTTGTCAGACAGGCAGACAGTATTGGTAAATTTTGTGTCGGAAGATATTATAATTACATATAACAGAATAAAGGCAAGTAAATTTCTTTTAGGTATTTACTTGGTAGCACAGTAAGAAAGCTAATGTCTGTCTGTACGTCAGACAGTAAAATTACTATTTCAATATATTATTCTTATGCTGCCAGGTATTCTTAGAGTCATGACGTAGGTCGAACAGTAACGAATGCTCGTGGTGGGGGAGCACCTTAAGGCAAGCGATCCGCCCAGCCATCTAATTTTAACCCTCACGTGGGCTGCGCGTTTTTTATGTAATCAATATAGAAAAACTTTCCTTACGACCTACCTCCGAAATAAATCGTCCTACCTTTCCCAATTTAATCTGAAACTACCTTTATATCTTCAAAACCTACCGATAAATCCTCGAAAAATCAAAGGCAATACTTTCAAGGAAAAAATATTATGAAAAGATGTTGAAAATAAATCGTCAAGTACAACACGATTTGTAGGCGAGGATTCCGTAATAACTTTTTATGTGCCTGCTTTTTGTTGGTATTATGTAAAGGCGATAATATATTGGATCAGTATCTAGTAAATAATTCAGCTGCCTCGCTTTAAAACGCAGTCAATGACTATTTTCGTATTTCGTTACTTTCGTAACATTGGAACAGAACTAATTATGACTAACTTGCTGTTGGCAGTGGCTTCTATCCCAAAGATTAAAAATAGTCATAGTTAAAGTAGTAAAAAAAGAACAGAATAGAATAGAACAGAATATAACAAATTGAACAGATTAGAATATAACATATTTATTATTGAAACTGTCACAAACATACGATTTCAGAGAAAGTGTTGAGTTCTTTGTTGGAACGACAATTTGTGGTTTCGGACGTACAATACATGCAATTTGTAAAGGTGCCAGGTTATTATAGCATTAATCTATTAATAAATTGCCTAATTAAAAAACAATGCAGAAACACAAAACAATGTGACATAGCTATAAATTATTTTTAACGTCAGACAATCAATTTCAAAATATTGTCGTTATACATTATGTAAGTCGTCATTAGGCGTAATATGGTTATTTCTGTGCAAGACATTCATTTACTGTATAATATGGTTTTTGTATTAAAAGTTTCTTATCCTGACGTTCAAATATATTGTTACGAGCTACACAGGGCTCGAATTAAAATGCCGTTGGAATTACTATGGACTTTATTACAACTGTACAAATACGTATAAAACAGGTACAAAAATAACTGGATACAACCAGTACACACTGCACGATTCAATAACACGCGCAAAGTCCGTTTCTATATCGCTCACCGCATGTACGTCTTACTCGAATCGTAATCCTCGCTTGACTGCCCCTCTCCGCCTTGGGCCATTGCTTTATAATACACTGATCCATACCTGGCAAGCTTCGACGCAATACAGTAACAACAAGGATTATTTCGAGACTAATGACGGCAATAAAACAAGTACAATAACAATATAATGTTTCTCTTAATAACTAATTACAAACACAAAGTAAACAAAAGAATTCCTAAAAGCGGGGAGGTAATAAACAGCGCTTTACGACTGTGCATTTGTCTTTGTCCGTATGTAACAATATTAACAGTTGTTATATTCAAAAGCTCATCTGATAGCCGCTTGTACAAGTTGAAAGGTAAATCCTTTTTCACTGCCTTAAGGGTTGAATTTCCAAAACCGTCGATACACGTGTACCTTTATTGGTAACCAGAAACAGGTATGTAAAATATTGTGCTTATTACTTCAAAAACGACGGATTTTTATACAAAATTTCCTCCTCTTTGTCACCCTTTTAAAGGTGAAATTTTCAAAAATTCTTTCTTAGAATTTGGGCTGTGCGGTTAATATGTCACTCAGTCAGTCACTCTTCAGTGAGACCAAGCAATTATTATGTAGATATTTAAGTTTAGAAAATATATTTTAAATAATAAGAGGTTGATTGAAGGATAAGTGAGATTTTGCAAAACCAGGCCAATAGGATCTAGTTCGGCTGGAAAGAATTAGATAAGCTTCGTCAAGTCTTCGTTGAACATTTCGCAGCACTTGAGGATAAGTCTTCGAGAAGTGTGTCCTCCCTGTTCTGACCTACAAGGCGAGACGGTAACACTGACGGTAGGACGTCCACGAATTAAAATTCGCTCCGAAATGAATAGATCAGATGATAGAATCAGAAATGAGAATATCCGTAAGAGAACTAAGGCAACCGACATTGCTCGCAAAATTAGCAATTTTTAGTGGACCGGCCACAATTATCACAGGACTGATGGTTGATTGTGGAGGATCCCACGGAATTCCGCCCGTTGGTGAAGAGGGTACCAGCCCCAGGGGTGCTGAGAGAGATAGACAGGCATCGAGGTATCATATATTTAGTATCTATAGTCTAGTTTCTGGGTAACCCGATAAAAACGCATAGAAGAGGGGCGCAGGTAAGGTTTAGTGCATAGTTTAACCATCAACTTACTCTGGTCCTGCGCTCGGAGGCTTCGGTGAGCATACGGCCATTCAAGAGTCCCACACAACCTTCGGTTTTAAGTTCCGGGTCTGAAGATGATGTCCCAAGTAAGGATATTCCCCCGCGTCATAAAAAAAGACTGATGGGCGATGGAAATGATGAATTCTGGAGTGGAACCCGCGTCTCGGTAAATTTAGTGTAGGACACCCTCCAGCCTGATGGACCGACGATCTGTGCATGTGCAAGATTGCCGGTGGGGGGCTGGAAAAGAGACCGAAGGATCAACACAGTTGGCGCAAACTTGGAGAGGCCTGCATTTAATAATGAACAATGGTTGGTTGACAACGACGTCGACGATTTTTAATCCTTATTATACGTCATCTTTGATCTTACACTCAAAAGATCTAGCCTTTCCCAACGGTACCCTAAGGAAGATGGCAAAAAAGGTCGGCAACCAAGCGTGTAGTGAAACTTCGCTTCTTCAGTGATAAGCTCGTTTATTACGGACGCACATACAGAGAAGCGAGATATGTACCGAATCGGATGGATGTGATTTGCATGGCTCCAATCCTTTTTTCTGAAAAAATAAAAATAAGATATCCGATACAAGGTTGCTTCTTGCCGTCGAAATTTTAGTCACAGAAACAGATTGTATAAAGGATTCTGATTTACAAGAGTTATTTACGAATTTGTCTTTCTTTTTGGCTTTTGATGTGTGTTTCAAATATTTTGGCGTAGTGTTTCGGTTGCGATGCCTTTTAACCTACTTCAAAAAGCTACTTGATTTCTCCATTAACTGTGAACCGATTTTCATTTTTTTTATTTTAATCGAAAGGTTATACTCCCGGTCCCATTGTCACCATGTCAGGATTTGATGAGAGGATTCCAAGGAATTAAAGAAACTTACAAAAATTGACAACAGATTTCTTTGTAATACGATATCACCATCAATTCTAAAGCGATGTTTAATAATAAAAAAATACTTGTAAGTCTATAGTCCCGAAGGGGACCAAGTCAGGACTTCAAGATATTGTAGTAAGAAGTCGGTCAAATAGGTGCTTATTTTTACTACTTTTGCTTGTAGCTTCGTTCGTGCGAGATTTGAATTTTCCAAGTATAAATATTTGTATTTTTGTTAACCCTGCAAGTTACAGAAATGAAACAATCATAAAGTCTATCTATAATATTATAAAATCTTAAAAATGAGTCTGTGTAAAATCTTAAAAATTAATGCGATTTTTACTTGAATGATAGCCATTTAAATGCTGTAATACATTTAGTCCTAGGAATCCTGGATAATTTCCTGAGAATCCATCACATGTTTGAAAATTGGCAGTGTTACTCTGATTATCGAATAGGTAGTTTGGTACTATGTACAATAATAATATTCGTACCTAAATATTTCGAGGCTCTTTTCATTTTCTTGGATTTTCTAACTTTGAAACACCTGTTGTTTGGACTAGCAACAGTTTCTACATTTTTTTGCCATCTCTAGTAGGACAGCTGTAGTTGTGTGTGCCTTTAGGAAATTCACTGTCAAGTACTCTTTTTAAATCCGTATAGAAATTCGACCCTATTAAACATTTTTTAAAGTTAACTTTGGATGAAACAAAAATGCTTGTTCGAAACAGGCGGTCCATTTTCATCGGCAACAGGTCCCCAACTCGGCTCATCAACGGAGAAACATTTATCATTATCCAAAGGTAAAGGGGGGTATGACCGCCCGGTTCAGATTAAAAAACTTTCGTCGATCCCGGGGAAAAAATATTTAATGAAATTTCAACAAAACCGAGACTGACCTCGGCTAGTCTGATCAAAGTATCCACGTTGGTGGGTACCCAATTAAGAAACTCAATTTTGTGCTGCGGTTTCTCAGATATTTTGGAATTAATCCCGATAGGAAAGGGTTGAGACTTAGAAAATTTCGGGCGGCTCCTGCTTCATTGGTCAAAAGATTTTCGATACAGAGATCATCTGGCAAAAACCCTTCCTTTCCATAGTTACTATATAGATATACTGTATTATTGTATACAATATTTATTCCTATGTTTGGATCATAGGGGTTCTATGACTATAAACGGCTATATGTTTTAGCAGTACTTAATCACCTCCTCCACTTCCTCCAGTGATCAGAGCTCTATCTGGTTTTAAATATGGTTCTGCATGATTCATGTATCAAGCCAATGTTAAGTTTTCATGAATATTCAAGCTTCATTCAAGCAAAAGCTTTTTATTAATCCGTTATGGATTGGATGGATTGGTTATCGATTAGGGACCACAGTAGAACAGTCTGTGACTCCAGATAACATGCTCCAACCTATCAACTAAAAGAATTTCTTGTTCCTTTGCGCTACGATAAGGGGTTATTAGAACCCAGATGAAAACGGAATAAAATAGATAACCTCAACGCCAGAATTATGTCCTGACCTAAGGTACTGAAGACACATTCGATGGTTCTGATGGAATTTACTCGTATAGCTTCTTCTACACAGAGGATGAACATGAATGCAAACAATAGAAAGGTAGGCTTTATGAAGTCTTCCCGGGAGGCGTACTAAGGTATTAGCGCGAGCAATAGATCACTCAAATCCAAAGGACCAATAAAACACCTGTATATGATTAGTATCGGTTCGCAACAATAATAAGAGTATGTCGTCTTTATCTTCAATCTCCACCACATATACGGAGCCTAGATAGGAAGCTCATATATATCGTATATTTACGTACGCATGAGAAGCATCAATGAATCTATAATCATGAAGTACATTTTGTGTTTGTTTTATAAATTATTTCAAAACCGCGTGTGACGCTTTAGTAAATCGATACACAGCTCTACCCTCTTATAAATACAAACACATTTTGAAATGTGGTTAGTAAAATGTCTGGGAAACTAAGGCAGATTAATCTTGATAGCGAAGGGCTCGAGTGTTAATCCGAAATTTAATTTGCCAAGGCCTTCGGAATTTTAGTTTGATTAAAGGATACCTACGGGATTATTATTATACTATTATCTTTATGATAATTAAAAGGTTTTCGATTAGTATTCTAGTATATTTTTAGCGGCGCTTGCGGTTGAGTGGTCTAAACATGTGTTAGATTTTAGATTGCGTAAAAATTATAAATATATACTCGTATAAATTTTGAATGTTTAATACGTGTATTTGTTGGTAAAGCATTTAATTCGTTTCACAACATTGAATAATGGTTCATGAATACTTTACAAATTATACACTTTTTTTTTAAAGCAGTAGTTAAACAAGAAAGCTCCTACTATATTATTTATTTTAGAGAACATGAAATACTATCTACGCTAACAATAAAACAAGAATCTAATATTCTCGCTGTTCACTTATTTATTGGCATACGTTTCTAGTTATTGTTGAGAATAGCCATTGTACTCGCTCATTAGCATCATTAGCCAGGTGTTGCGGATTTATTTCCATTTTTGTAGTATAAAACGACGGCCTGATGGAAAGGGGGCGGCAGTCGAGCGAGAATCACAATCAAAGCGAGACGTGTGTACTACAATCGGGAATCTAATAGTGACGGACTTTGCACGTTTTATTTTTTGTTTGGACTTGTTGTGTTCGGTTATATTTGTACATGTGTTATACGTATTGGTATAGTTCTAATAAACTCTATAGTAATTCTATTGGCATTTTAATTCGAGTCTCTCGACTCTACAATATCTTAGAACTTGTGGTAACTCATGTCCACTATAGGATTCTGCTACTACTGCGACACTACAGGCCAGCTATGGGAAGTATATATCCCGATGTTATGACGCGAGCACAGCCATTTTGATAAAGTCTCGTGTTATAGCATGTTATTTATCTATTTTCATGGGGGGTGAAATGTTTACCCTGTACCACCCCCAGTGGGCGTTGGAAATAAATCATTCTATTTCAATTACACCCCACTTACAGGGAGATATGGTCTATACTATAAATTATAAGGCGTTAGGACATTATCTTGGTTATTATCTTTGCAGTTTTTCGGCACTTACAGTGTTTTTTCTACTTCCGCTTCGGGATTATTTATTGTTCTGTTAAGTTTCCTTGGGTTTTTCTTATTTACTTTTGTAATTTGTTTGCACAGTTATTAAATGTACGTCCTTGTGTTACACTGATACTTTTAGGGACCCGTGGATATTAATATAGATAGCTATGGTTTTTTTTGTAATGCAAATCTGGTAGATATGTCTATCCCATTAGATAGATAGATGGATAGATAAAACATAAATCATGTACATTTAAGTTTTATCTATCCAATCTAAAACCTTTGCTATAATTAAAAATTCACTCAGGAAACATTTTTTTAAGGCCTGGGAAATGCGTTTGGCACACTACTGAGTCCTTTACTAGGGACTAGAACAAAGCGACGAGAGGTGAGCCCACGAATGGGCACCAGAGTCAAATCGCCGACTTGTGTGAAGACTCCACTAAAACGGTCGTCGCCGTTCGTCCACGTGGAATAGTTAAAAAACCCTGATTTTGAAATATTCTTCACTGCTGCTCCGCTCCTATTGGTCTTAGCGTAACGATATACTCGTATAGCCTTCCTCGATAAATGGGATATCTAACACTGAAAGAATTTTTTCAAATCAGACCTAGTTCCTGATATTAGCGCGTTCAAGCAAACCAACAAAGTCTTTAGCTTTATATATTTGTATAGATATGATAGTGCCTCCGGTATGGATTTATGAAGAGTGAAATAAAACAAGCGTTAACTCAACATAATATATCTTGTTACGAGTTGCAGGACTCGAATTAAAATGCCGTTGGAATTACTATACAATTTATTAAATATTTATTAGAACTATTCAAACACTATTCATTGAGGTGTGTAAGAATAAGCCTGTATGGCGCTCTGTTGTTCGTGCCTACCCCGCAAGGGACCTGGCGTGAAGTTATGTATGTATGTTTGTATTCAAACACGTATAACATAGGTACAAATATAATTAGACACTACTAGTACAAACTGCACGATTCAATAACACGCGCAAAGTCCGTCACTATATTGCTCATCGAATGTACGTCTTGCTGGTATCGTAATCCGTCGTGACTGCCCCACCCTCCGTTTTATAATAAGCTGTACGATACAACAATTGACTGTGTGGACTGAGTTTTTCCAAGAAAACGTAATCTGTACACCTGGTTAATATTCCTGCGAATGGCCATATACGAAAACAATAACAATAGGCTATTGTTTAATTGCAAATTTGAAACACAAAGTAAACAAAGAAGTCCAAATGCGGGAAGGGTAATAAACCAGGTGCGCATTTCTTTGTCGGTATGTAACAATATAATAGCAGCCCATAAAGTCCCACTGCTGGGATAGGGCTTCCCAGGTTATCTCGATTGCATGTTTCATCACGTCGTTTTCCTTCACCGTTGTATTTAATGAATAATTTCTTCACGTTTCAAGGGCGTTGGTTGAATAAGGTAACTGCGAATTTTTCCGAAGTAGCAATAACTCTTAGCCCTAGGACATAACTAACGTGACCTCTTTAGGGAATTTATTTTTAAAAGCAGCCCGGCATGAGCTACTGCGCAAAAACAGCTGTATTTTCTTAGAAGGGTTTCCTGGAGGGACCCCTGTGAATTTATAGTCTTTTAAAATCTCTCTTTTTTTCTTTGTTATCGCTGTGACTTTTTCCTCGCGATAAAGAGGATTAAGCCATTTATCTTGCCGCCCGTCTGAGGAACATTTGTGCAGTTTGTATAATTTTATTTTTCGGAGTTTATCACTTTTGAGAGTTGCGCCATTTTAGCCGCCCGCCGTTGGTTGTTTGGCCCGTATAATGCGTCTTTTTAATGGCCCTAATTTCGGCAACGTTTCTGAACGCGTGAATTTTTAATGTTGTTTATTATTGTGTAAAAGGAATTAAAACTCGGCTGAGTTTTCTAGAAAAGTACGTATCCATGAATTTTTTTTAAAATAAAACAATTGTGAAACTTGCAAAACTATGGATGATTTGTATCATATATTGATAGAATGTGTTGTGGAATGGGTGAGGGCTGGTCGTAGTCTGAGGTGGTAGTAGTATTAAAACTGCATTATCCCAATGTGTATGATGTTTTATTCTCTTTTCGTTTAACAAAATTACAGTCTTATATACTACATTTATGCTATGTGTGCAAATACTTAATTATTGTGCGCTGGGCCCCCTTACTATAAACAATACAAATGCTTACATACTTCATATCCCACCTTAAAAGGAAAAATAAAATATTACATACAATATATTTTTTTGTTCAGACAACTCTTACATACACATATTCTTCCTTAAACAAAAAAATAATGACGGTTTGTAAAAAAAAAAAAAATTTTTACAATCCGTCATTACATTATAAATACGATTATGAAAAAAGATACTCATTATATTATTGGTAAAATAATTGCGCATTGTTTTTGTGGGTATTAATATTAATATGTTATTTACCATTTTTCATAATGTTTACATTGGGAGACAAATCTTCTAATAATAAAGGCCTTACTTATAATGGTTTCTTAAATTTACTGCTCAGCAACTGATTAGTGAAAATCTTACCCATAAACTCCTCTTTAGTCGAATATTTTGGGTACAACCTACGTTAATCATTCAAATTTCGTTTATCTGTGCTCCTCTTAGGTAAACAACAGGTAATACACGTTTATAAGTGAAAAAAAAAGATATTCATTGATTACGGTCTGATTCTGATCCTCTTACTTAAGAGATGCTTAATCGTTTCTTAACTTGATTATTATAAGTAAGGCCGTAGATATAAACCATCGTAAATACATTCTAATTTGGTACCTTTTTGATTTTTTAATAAAACATAATCATTTCTTTGATATACTATAGGATTCAGTTTCCTATCCTATAATTCTTTTGTATGTCATTTGTTACTAATAATTGTTAGTGACCAGGTTCCAGTCTCCCTTAAAAGAGCAGCAGCGCATTTGTTGCACCTTTGGTGTTGCAAATGTCCATAGGCGATGGTAACCGCTTTCCATCAAGTGGACCGTCTGCCTGTTTGCTGAACTCCTGCAATAAAAAAAAACTAATTAAAAAAATTTCTAGCATTGTCTTGACATTTGTGTAATACAAATGCTTACATACTAGTGTCCAGAATGACACTTTTAGACAAAGTTGTGGGGTCAACTTAAGGCTATTAGTTCAAATTGATAGTATTCTGGCAGACCCATCTTCGTATGACGCCAGAATTCTATATAAACTGGTGGATATAAGGCAATTAGGTACTATGTTTTGTTATATTATGTAATTATACTTACCAGGGCAGCGTGGTCGACAAAGCCCTTTAATTACGATAAAACAAAAATAAAAACACAAAATCGACTTTAAACTAAAAAGAAAAAATCTACATCTGAAGTCGGTGCGAAGTAAAACATAAAAATTACTATTTTTTGCAAAATTCTTCTTGTTTTGCGTATGTACTGTATGTATGTATTAATTTGCACCAACTCCAAGATGTTTTACAAATAAATTTCTAATTTTTGCTTTTTGTTAATTTTTAAGTCGATTTTGTTTTTATTTTCTACTTTTCATATACGCAATAATTTGAATAGTTTTAGATAAAAATATATCAAAAATATATACGTGCCTATAATATTCGATGATTGCTCTCGCTTAACCTGGGATCCACTCATCAGACCCTGACTTGGTTTTTTTAATTCTTTATTGCAGGAGTTTAGCAGACAAGCAGACGGCCCACTTGATGGAAAGCGGGTACCATCGCCTATGGACATTTGCAACACCAAAGCTGCTACAGCGCTGATGCTCGCTTAAGGGAGACTGGAACCTGGTCGCTAATGCCGGGACAAAACTCAAGGTTGTTATGGCGACATACTTTAGACCAGGATTGGTAGCCATCCAGTCGGGCAAATGCCCTACCTCCTGACTGTGGGTTGTTTTGTCGTCTCTTACGACAGGCCACCCCAACTCAGAAAATTGGATTCTTTCTCTGTTCCTCCACTTTTAAAAGTGGTGATAATGGGACCACCTCAGGAGTATTAATTATATGCAATTGGCTTTGACAGGTTTGACACATCGGTTATCTTAATGTGCAACTCTCATCACGATGTTTTCCTACACCGTTGTTAGAACGTGGTAATTTTAACAATGCACTATGCAATAGGTTAGAAAACTGTCTATATGGTGTACGCGTTCCGGCCAGGATTCGAACACGCGCCTTTTGAGTTTGGGACGTGTACGGTGGTCATAACTCTCTCTAAAAGACGTTTTTACATAAGCAATGCTAAAGATATTGATTATAATATAATAAGCGCATTTGTGATTTTGATCAAAGAAAGTTCCTATAATACATCTTTTTCGTAATCTATACATATAATAGAATTTCTGTACAATGAAAAAAAAATGCTAAAAACCGAGTCAGGAGATGTTAGAAGTGAAATAGAACTAATTTAGATGTTTTCAAATTTTTTGTTTCTCTGTTTGTCTGTTTGTCTGTCTGTTTGTACCGGCTAATCTCCGAAACTACGGGACCGATTTAAATGAAATTTTGTATGGTGGTAGCTTATATCCCTGGTGAACATATAGGATACTTTTGATCTCGAAAAAAATTAAAGAGTTCCCGTGGGATAGTTAAAAAACCGCATCACGCGGACGAAGTCGCGGGCAGAAGCCAGTTTGTAATTAATATTGAAATATCGGTCCACAATTGACGAAGAAATCGCGTAACAAACATACCAAAAAGACATGCAGATGAGAACATTCTTCTTTTTGAAGTCGGTTAAAAATAACAACTATTGTTACGAGTTGCAGGACTCGAATTAAATGCCGTTGGAATTAGTATAGAATTTATTAAACTATACAAACACGTATAATACAGGTACAAATATAACTAAACACAACCAGTGCAAACGTAATGCACGATTCAATATCACGCGCAAAATTCGTCACTATATAGATTATCAAATGTACACACGTCTTGCCTCGCTTGTGGTTATCGCTTGATTGCCTCACCCCATTCTTGGGGCATTGCTTTATACTGTTCAAATACAACATATCTACTCAACCACGTGGAATGAATTTCCAAGAATCACACCTGGCTAATGACTACCATAAAGATTACAATACACAATAGGCTGTTTTTATACTTACAAATTTTAAACACAAAGTAAACAAAAGAAGTCCAAATGCCGAAAGGTAATAAACTGCAGGTGTGAATTGGTCTTTGTCGGTCGTAACACTATCTACTGTTTATTTTGATCACAAAATTCGCGAAGATTCCCCATTATTCATACATAGAGTTCGGAAAATTAATAATTCATCAGTGTAAGTACTTCACAAATACCGCGTCTCCGTTCGCCTTCCTAGTGGAATAACAGCAGTTTGTAATTACATATAAATTATGTATGAAGATGTTGTAATGAGCTACCTTTATGTCTACAGCGTTGGAAAATTATTTTCGCATGTAATTATTTTATGTAACGTGTTCAATGGTACGAGGTTAAGGTGGGGCTTTAGTAAGAGCATCTTTATTATAACACTTTCTTTAGGGTGGGGTTCGAGTGTCAGCGATTTGATTTTAACACTGTCTAATGGCCTACATTCAACGATTTTTTGTTGGCCTCAATACAGAGACCGTAAAAAAGTAAACTGGATAGGTATCTACTGTATTGTAACGTTGAGTTTCTAAATTTAATTCTTAAAATGGTAAGTTTCTTAAACAACTTACGTTATTTGCTATGGTATGGTTATCTGGGATCCGTACTGTGTCAACTATGATTTGCACACTACACAGGCATACCTTAGTTAACTGTGTAATGTACAATATGTGTTTGAATGCCGACTTATTTATTTAATTTTTAGTCAGTGTCCAAAGTGACTCGATAATCCAAACTCCATTGTGGTATCTGCACGGAACGCCTTGTAAATAATAAACTAAAGTGTGTAATTTTGTAAGCTATATATCAGCGCAACCAATCAAAGATCAGATCAGGATAATGATAAAGATCGACACAGCTACATTTTTACTGAGTGTATTCGTGGCACTGGGCGTATTTTTTATTTTAATCCCGGTATAAACTGACACTAAAAAAGTTTAAGTTAAAAAAATCTTGTTTTAAGTTATTTATCGACCAACACACTCTTTTTTGTACAATATTACTACTTTGTGAAATATTAGTGTACAATATACTAATAAAATATACTAACTTAAAAATACAACTAAATATTAAAAACAAACTAAATTATAAATAAATTAAACTAAAAATAAACTATATATACAAACTAAATTGAACTATAAAATATAGTACCAGACCGCTGTCTGTTGGAAACGTGCCCAAAAGACTGGTCACATTGTCTCGTTGAATAGCAACCCTAATGCGTTGCCCGAGGTATAAACCAGTCTTTTGATCTCGTTTCTCGTAGATATCCACTAGACGTTTGGCTATGTCTCGATAAAACCTCACAGGCTTATATATTATATAGAATATTTATTTTTTCATTTATTCTACTCTCTCTCTCTCTCTACTGCTTTACTGCAGCAATTTAAAAAGTTGTATAAAAAGTAGGTAAACAGATAATTAACCACGACAATTAGTATCAATTTCAAAAATGCACAAATACAAATATTTTATATTACTTAACTCATTTAAGAATGAAATCCGAGGCTTGTGTACTATTTATGGATGATATAGTAGGCTAAAGTTTAAAATTGTAACTCTTATGGTAATTACTAAAATTATAAATCATTTTTTATTTCATACCGGTGACAATGGGACCATAGCTTTATGACTTGTACTCAAGTAGCAGATACCGTGTTCATTGGAAGTTTGGTAGTTGTATAATGGTTTCTGAGAAACAATACTTTGTGTTCAAAGATAATAAATAAACATTACCTAATGTATTTACACTTCGAAATAATATACATTGTTTTTTCTCAGAAGATCAGATGTTGTTTAATATATTACATAAGTAGTTTTTTTTTAAACAAAAACGGGTCGTTTTGGTCTTACGCCAAAAGGAAGGTTTGCACTGAAAATCAGCGTTCTGTCGGATATATTTCCGGCACAGCAATATGATAAGTGCAAACCTTGTTTGCTGAAAATGCGGCATACAAATTCTCAAAATATGTTCTGTGTGTTATAATGTATAAAGAATGTAATTACGTTGCTATTTCTTCAAATAAAGTTTTCTTTATTTATTTTCTTTATTTCTATATTATGATTTGTGCTCTCAATCAATTAATGTCTTACAATTCATTCTCTTCCCTTCTTACCAACAATTTTATGACAAAGGCTTACTGCCTTCTATCTACATCTTGAAGTCGGTGCGAAATAAAACATATAAATTACTATATTTTGCACTTTGTAAGTTCGGGTGGAATGTTGCAAGTTAAATTTGACCAATTTCCCAATTTCCAATTGAGCTGAAATTTTGCACACATATGTATATCGCGTGACAATGCGATGTACATATGTGGTACCATGGAGCTGATCTGATGATGGAGGTGGCCATAGGAACTCCTGTGCTAAACAAGATAGATCCGTCGTGCTTGGGCTCGTTTTACTTGTATTGGCTAGCACTCTGCTGCTACATGATATCCAGGATCGCGAAAGCTTGTATTTCAAAACGTTTTTAAAAAACAAGTTATTTTAGGTTTCACTTGGCACCAACTTCAAGATGTTGTAGAAAGGAGGCGGTTAAATATTTATTTTTGTTTTCTGGTTTGAAGTCCGTTTTACAATAATAATAATAATCACACTATTACAGACCATAGTAAATAACAGAAAGTTTGTTTCCGAAATTTACCATGCCGGGTTCAAACCCGGAGCCTCTGCGTTCCAACGAGTTCGGCCGGCTATGACTGAGCCCGCTCAACCACAGAGGCCACACCGTTTTGTTTTCTTTACCTAGGTAAGCGTGCTCCATATTCGACCACATCGTTGTCTAATATCATTAAAAAAAATCATCAAGGCACTGACTAAATGTCTACACAAAGCCACAGTGTTGTCATTTGGTTATTTGTTGAAACATTTTTTATTATTTTACTTATTATGTTTATTTTATTATTATTTATACACTAAGAAACTCTTAATTATTATTTTGATATGAATCTTATAATTAACAATTGTTAATCTGTCTCTGTGTTCGTTCGTAGAAGGGGGCGAGAAGGTAGGTGATAAGTCATCTGTCATTGCTGTCAAACCACAGACGATGTAAAAAAAACATTCAATGGTCCATTGATCATCTCTATAAAAGGTCAATTACGTTTCGAGTTACACTGACATAGAAAGAGACAAAACAGGTTTCGGGTAAACATCCGGATGCGTCACATTCTGAGATATTGGAAGCTAAACCAATTTATAATATCACTTAGAACTATAGAGACCTAATTAGGATTATCAAGTTCTTCAATATTATGCCTTATTTTTATGTATTAGATATCAAAATCCAATTACTCAAAATTTTGATTTAGGTCCGTATAATGTTGAACGTGCGATATGATACGTCAATTAAATTTAACACAGCGTTACGTGGTATACTACGCTCTCCCAGAATATCGGCGCAAAACGTTGTAATAATATAGGGGAAATCCTTGAGGACCATAAGCCACGCGAGGGGGAAAGGTCGCGGCTCGTGAGTGATATTCATCAGGTCGGGGTGGCACTAGCACCTCATGTCTGCTGTGGTATTGCTACACCGCAGCCAGGATGATAATTGTTACGAGCAGAAACGGAGAAATAATACAATTTTATCGATGCAGGAATGGAGAAAGAATACAATTTCCTGTCGTAAGAGGCGACAAAACAAGCCACAGCCAGCTGGTAGGATATTTTCCCTACTGGATGGCTAGCACCCCTGGCCTCGAGTATGCCGCCATAACAACTTCGACTTGTTCCGCGGCATTAGTAATCAGATTCCAGTCTTCCCTTTAGGGAGTAGCAGCGCATTTGGTGTTGCAAATGTCCATAGGCGATGGTAACCGCTTTCTATCAGGTGGGTTATCTGCCTGTCTGCTAAACTCATGCAATAACAAATAATATTGGGATATAAACTAAAACCCCTGTCTGGTCCTTGAACGTCTCATTTCCAGGTTTTGGGCTCATTTACGCATTCAAATCCCACCCGGATGGACGACGGCCGGCCCCTTTATGGGCTGGTCCCACCATTTGTTAGCCGGAGGGATTTCCGGCTACCTCGGGTCTCATCTCCAGGTGAGAGGGAGCGGAACAATGCGCCTCCCTCCTCTCCGGCCTTTGCGTAGGGGGCGGGTCCAGTTCTGCCTCCCATCATATCCCATCCTCCCTATCCTATCCTAGCCTGGAAACGCTTTGGTTTCGTCCCTTGTGTTCCAAATGTCTATAAGTATCTTATAACAACGTTTCATTAGGTGGGCCGTCTGCCTCCTGCTAACTTCGCATTAAATAAAAGCCATAAAAAAAATATATTGCTAAAGTACAGGCATTCTTACAGTCCTTCTGATGGAAAGTGGTGACCATCACTCTTGGAACATTTGCAACAACAAAGGTGCTAAAATGTGAGGCTAAAGAAATGGCAAAGTGGAACTTTATGCTATGTCTTACAACCAACAAAATGTCTAGCTAGACACGTGATAAATTCACAAAGCGATTCTCCAAAAGCCAATGCTTTAGGCCTATTTAGTTGAGAGCAGAAAGTATTTAAATTTACCGAATGTTGAGAATTAACTATTTGTATCGCTCATGACCTTGGCCTGACACAGGTTTACCACCTGTCATCCCGTTTCAGGAACTACGACGGGATTATCGCTAATAGTGGCATCAATTTGTTGTTCGAATCAATGCTCGTCAAAAAAATTACAATATTCGATGTAAATAATTGTTTAATCATAGTATAGAGGTTCGCGTTTGATAACTATCTCACCTGATGTTAAGTGACGATGTGATCTAGGACGGAGCACGCTTACCTAGTAGATACCTATTCACTCGTGACTTGAAGACCATTGGTTTATATGAGTCCGGGAACACGAACTCCAGCAAATTGTTCCACTCGACAGCGGTGTGCACAAAAAATCTGGCAGCAAAACGTTAACTTCTAACAATAGTGTGTTCACCATGTAACGATTATGCAAACCGGTCTGATCGTCCGATGATAGAAAGCGGATGGTGGAACAAGTTTCAAGTTCCATAGCACACTATCCGAAGTGAATCCGATAAATAACCGACGGACTAGCTGCCTTGCGGCGATGCTGAAGGCTTTGAAGCCGAGCATCAATTAAGCTTCCCTATATTTATGGCTGCAAAACTCGGCAAATACTCGATGAATTCTTGAAATTGACGTAGTAGAGCAATGCTGGATTCATCTCGATTACAGCTGGCTGGGCCAACTCGATCATGTGATATCACGCTCTTATAATGCATGAAATGGTTACAAACAAACAACGCAATTATCTTAATATAGTGTTTCATGCGATGAGTGAGAGTTCTGAAGACTCATTTCCCTAGTCGATCCCCTTATTTGATTCCTCCTGTTTTATGCTTCTATCTTATCCTTAAGACTAACACCGCGTTGGCTACGCGCCTAGTGCTGCTACTTCTCTCATCGTCATCGGTCATCTGCCTGTTTTTCAACTTCGCAATCAAAAGTAGAATAGATTTCAATTAAAAGAACTGATACAGTCATCCAACCATCATGCGCAAAAAAATTACTTTTGACCTCTGTTTTCTTTAAGACCCTCTTAATAATAATTCTGCGACCACGAGCTTTGTTTTGCAAAATGTCGATATTTTTAATCGAGATTATTTCAAAGAATTTCAGTAAGTATCCGGTATCCGTATTTGCTTTCCTTGGAAGCTATTTATTGAAAAACATAACGTAAACCATTGTAACAGAGTTCATTTTGCTTTGTATAAGTTTTCTTTTGTGAGCTATCGCGTAGAAAATTGTTGATTACATAGGAATAGTAATTTATGAGATCCTCCTGAGGATTCTTTATATAACTTGGGTTTGTTTTTTGCGTCAGGAATTTTCCTCCGGAAACCTTTGCTTAGCGGAATATTAAACTTTGCCATATTAAGAAAGGCCAGAGTGGAACGACAGGAATACCCACCTGGTGTCGAAAAAAGAAGTAAATCTGTCTCTAGACACCGACATGCAAAGCAAATTAACAGGGAAATTTTTGTTTTGAAATTATTTTTATTTTAGGCTTCTGTAGTCATTCTGTTACAAATGGAATCAAATCAAATCAATCGTTTATTTGAAGAAATTGCGACGTACTTACATTGCTTACATGTTAATAAAAAAAACTACATGGAAAAATACTCAGCGAGAAATTTCTGGGTTCCCAAGACATTTTGTCATAAGTATTTTAATATTCGTCGATGTGTCTGTTTGTCTGTCTATACTTGTATGTCATTCATATATCATACAGTCAGCTTTATTAGAACTTTTTGATTGCTTGGTTACAACACATAAGCAAGCCCCACACATCTGATGTTAAAATTCAACCGGTAGTAAGCCAAGTAAATGAATAGTAAGATATAGGAAATTCCTTTTGATGGAAAGCGGTTACTGTCGCCTATGGATATTCACAACACCAAAGGTGCTGTCGTCTTCGTAGTGAAACTAGCCACTGATGCCGAAACAGAACTCAAGGTTTTGTTTTGTTATGGAGACACACTCCAGATCAGGGGTGGTAGCCATAAGATAGGCGAAATACTACTTGAATTAGCGCTCAGCTGTAAGAAGTTGTATCATTTCTCCCTCCCAGCACTGATAAATAGCTGAATTAGAAAATGTAATTCTAATGTTAGTTTCAATCTTTCCAGGTACCTCAAAAACCTAACATACTCGTGACCCGAAGTGTTGTAGTGAAGTGTTACCGTGTCTAGTGTAATTATGTTGAAGTGTTAGTGATGCGGCGGAGTGGAACCGGTGCCACCGGCTGGGCCTGGCTGGCGGTGCTGGCTGCGCTGGGCCACACCACCGCTTATACTGACACCGAGGACTTCCTAAGCGACCTTGATAAGCCAGGTGAGTCTGTTTACAGTCTAAGATCGCGTCTTGAGTAAGGGCAAATCTCTCACGTAAAGTCCGCAGCGTGCGTAACCCAATAACTCAAAGAGCTGTTAGAAATTCATGAGCTGGTACTTGAGGGATTGTAAATATTTGTGTAATTTGCCTTCTGTGATATCTTCGTTTTCTGTATAAATAACAATGAAATGAATGAATGGATTGCGTACTAGATTTTTATATATTCAGGGCAGTACAACGTCTGCTGGGACCGCTAGTTACACAGTGAAAGTCAGGCAGGCTTGAATGAAGGGTAGTGAAATTAATCGACTCTTACAATTTTCATTTAGTGACCAGCCAACCAAGTGATTTAGACGCTTAAGGGAGTTTACATTGTATATCTTAACATATTCGATCCGATTGCCTTTGCAACTTTTGTAATACATTTGTTTATCATAATATCTAATTTCATACATCAGCCATGCGGCAAGGGTTATTTATTACCTGGTTGCAGTACCGAGCTGCGACGGCACGTGTATGTTTCGATCATACATTTTGTTGTCATTTACCTGCCTTTATGGGTTCTTAACACGAGGATTAAGAAGGCAGACTTAATACAGTCGGTTCCGTAGGAAATGGATATTCGAACATATTGTAAAACTATTAAGAAACAAAAAAAATCGGGTACTTTTGATATCATGCCGAGGGAAAAGTTTGCACTGAAAATCAGCGTTGTGCCGAATCTTGATCTTCATCAGAATCTTGATGACAGATATTAGGACCGGCGTGAACGGTGTGATACCACGCGAACACAACATCAGAGTCAAATGATCATCCTTCAGCTTATCATGTTTCGAATGATGAGTGAGAGATCCGACGGTCCACTTCGACTTCTCCCTTTTTATTTAATGAGGGGAAACCCGATTGAGGGCTGTCAGCCGCGCTTACGGGGAAAGTCGCGGCCAGTGTGTGAGCATTCACTAGGACGGGGTGGCACTAGCACCTCTAGGCAGAACTAAAGATACTATTGCCACACCACAGTCAGGGATCCGCACTAAGAACCCTCGTTATTCCGTCCTTCGCCCTTAATGTCAGGGCCAAGGACATATGGACCAGCCCCTCCGCTGGCCCTGGCAGGTGGTGGCCCTTCCCCTTCTTTCTATTTTTTATCCAGGAGAAATAGAAATCCGATTGAGGTCCATAGTCCGCGAAAAGCGCAGAAGCATGAGGTTATAGTGCCCGAAGCAGTAGCAGCCCTGGTCAGAACTGGTGCCATTATATTAGGGATATCTACTAAAATCACTGGGTGTTACGTTTTGCGCCTTATGTCCGGGCTACGTGAATACGTGAAAGCGGAAATTATCCCAACTCCGCATGCCCTGCAGGTGGGGGCCTCAATAACCCATATTCACAGTTGGGGAACTACTTTTATCCCATGTCATCTTCCAGGTCTAGTTAGGTGTGGGGCGGTTTGTAACTCATCCCACAGAAGGAAAGGTGAGCGCGCGCGGAACACGTCGCGCTCTCATCTCGACGGCTTAAGCAGGTGGTTGGGAACCCCTATTCCTCAAGGGACCCTATCCGTGCTACCCGCTCACGGCGGCCGAAGGGCGAAGCCCATCCTCCGGTGCCAGTGCATCCTCCTTCTCCTGTGGCGGGAGTGGAACAAAGACGTCCGCTCACGCTCTTGTTCCGCCTCCTACTTCGTAAGTATGACCCACTCGCAGAGGGAGGAGACGGCGTCCTATCCGGATTTCCTCCCAATCATGGTGCGAACATGGTGCGTATAATATGTGCAGCGCCGTATCCTTGTCGCCTGTGTCACAATGGTGTCACGCTGGCTAGGCTCGCAGCCGGAGTGACACAGGTACCTTCTGAAGCTGCCGTGCTCCGCGAGGACCTGTATCAGCCCGAACGTGACGTCTGTGTCCTCTACTTCCTATCCGAACCCCTCTATAGCATCCTAAAGGCTGACAACGCGCTGTCTCCGCTCCTATTGTTGCACACGTCTTTAGACGAAGGTAAACACTTTCCAGTAGATGGGGCGCCTGACTGCTTGCGTCTGTCGCAAAAAAAAATCAAAGTTGAAATGGCGGGCACAAAACAAGCTGGTCAAAATTAAAAAGATATCAATCAAGGTTCGCGTTTCACTTCAAGTAATGACCGCAGTATTTAACTTAACCTAGCTTTCAATTAGGGATGTTCATACAAAAAAAATATCGATATTATTTTCGATATAATATATCGTAATGTTGTATCGATACTTTGCGATATATCGTAGAAATATATCGATATCTTCGATATATCGTAACAAAATGAAAGAAAGAAAGAAAGAAAGAAAATATTTATTTAGAACAATAAAACAAAGTTAATATAAATAGAGAAAGAAACAAAATAAGTCCTAAATTGGACCCAGCCTCAGCATAATGCTAGCCAACAAGGACTAGCGCTGTTCTTCCGTCTGGGACCATAAAGTGAAGTTACGGTGAACAATACAACACATAATAACAAAATATATAGTGTAATGCAGTTTCATTAAGTTTAATAAAATTCACACTAAAAAAATATATATGTATATAAAAAGCAATAATTTAAAATCGTAACACAAACATAATATATAAAATAACTGCAGCTGCAACGAAACAAATAACATATATCTATTTATAAATTGACCATATTATAATAAATTAAAATAAATAAATTCATAAAATCATATAGCACTCGTGTCATGCCTAAGATCACATTGTGCGTTCTGATGAGCATTTAGAAATGCCTTGAGTTTGAACCTAAACAATGATATTGACGTTATATTTCTAATAGGTGGAGGAATATTGTTCCAACATCTTGACGCTGCATACCGGAAGCTTCCTCTGAATGCTGCTGTGCTGTGTCGTTCCATTGCCAGTTGTATTGCACATTGCCGCGTGCCTATTTGTCTTCTGCTAGAAGCCCAAGAGAGCTTCTCGTATAAATAGGAAGGAGACTTGTGCTTTACAACTCCAAAAAGCAGACATGCTAAATGTAGCTTGCGGCGATGCTTCATCTTTAACATTGAATTTTTATTTAAGTAAGGTGTCACATGAGCCCTTAACGGGATTTTAAAGCAGAACCGCGCACAAGCATTCTGAACTCTTTGGATAAGGCGCTGAGTTCTGGCCAGCAGACGAGGACCAATAACTACGTCAGCATAGTTTAGACGAGATAAAACTAAGGACTCAACTAGTTGAATCCGCAGAGCTTCATTTAAGTACGGCCTTATTTTATATAAAATTTTTAACTTATAAAAGCAGTTTCTTACACAGTTAGCTACATACTTTTCGTATCTTAAGTCACAATCTACAGATAAGCCTAGATTACGTGCCTCATAGACCCTTTCTATTGGTTTATCCGTCAGCATAACACTTTGTGAAGGATTAAGAACGGCAAGTTGATGCTTACTACCAAAAACAATGTATTGTTGTAAAATGTAATTTTCTTATTTAGTTAGTTTTTAATATTAAGTATTTGATAGGGATCAGGTTGATATAAGTAAAAATAGCTAGGAATAAGAAACAAATCAAGTTTAATTATTTATAATACCCAATATTTTTTGTCGAGACCTTGCTCAAACAAAATTTTAATTAAAATGTAATATATAAAACAGGTAATCAATTTATTGCCACAGCTTGTTTCTTCTATACATTGAATTGTAGCCGCTTTTATATATTGTGCTATTTATTTATATTAGTTAGATTTTATATAACTGTATTTACATTTCGTAAAATGTATCAAACAAAACAATCAAAACAGATAGCTTTTATTTGTAAATTATTCTGTACTGAGACCGAAACGAGTACCCACAGACACAGATTATACCATTTTTAATACTAGTGCTGCCCTTACTAAGAGTAGGAGTAGTATGTTGTTTAGCGGGGGGCGATTATGACTAATGTCATAATCGAATTATTTTCGAATATTAATATTGAAAATCGATTATGAAATTAGTAGCTTACTTATTTTATAATCGAATCATTTCATTAGTATATCTCATAATCGACCAGCGCTGAAAAACTACAAAAAAATAAAACTGAGAGTTTATTGGAGAAACTCAGAAATCGCTCTTTAGCTGTTGAGACGAATATACATTGTAGGTTAGGTATGTAGTGGAGTTTAATTTGAAGTCATTTAGAGTACCTATTTTGTTAACCACGAAACTTTCGTTACTGGGAAGGCTAGTTATTCAATAATTCAGGGTTTTACGTTTTATTTTTACTCAAGTTACCAACCATAAATCAGTTTAAAAAAGTAAAAGTTTATTCTATAATTTCTACCGATATTTGATGTATCGAATAAAATGTATCGATTGTACATATCGATACTAGATTATTCGATTATATCGGGAGGAATCGATATATCGTGTACATATATCGATATTTTATTCAATATCGATATATATCGTGCACTCCTACTTTCAATTTATAGCAAAGGGTTTTTTATCATCGTATATCATCAAACAACAACCAATAAATCAAAAAGCTGGAATTTTAAATAATATTAACTGTCGGTCGAACCCTACTCCGCCCCCTATCGTTTTTATTTCAACAGATAATAATACATCAACTGTTCAACGTATGGCCTTTATTTTGGAGTAATATAGATAGAGGCGGCAAAGTATATGACCTAATTTGACTTATGAGTTAGGGAACAACATTTTGTGTGAGAAATGTCATAGTCATCAAATTTCTCAAAGTGCATGGTAGAACAGATTAAATACAAATACCTACAGCCGAGATCATAAAAATCTTCAAATCTTATACTTAATCCCTATTAATATTATAAATGCGAAAGTAACTCTGTCTGTCTGTTCCGTTTTCACGTAAAAACGTACTGGACCGATTTGGCTGAAACTCGGTATATATATATTTTCGATGCCGAGAATGAACATAGGATACTTTTTATCCCGAAAAATGGGATAGTTTCCGGGATAAAAATATATTTGTCTTTTTGTTTGTTATGCTTTTACGGAAAACTAATGGGCCGATTTGGCTGAAATTCGGTACGTATGTAAATTAAATACCGAGAGTGGACAAGGGATACTTTTCATTTTGGCCTTTTCGGTAATTTTGGCCTTTTTGGTCATTTTGAGCATTTTGGCCTTTTTGGTCATTTTGGCCTTTTTGGTCGTTTTTTGCCTATTCCGTCATTTTAGTCATGTCGGTCACTGTGGCCTTTTTGTTTATTTTGGCCATGTCGGTCATTTTGGTCTTTTTGGTCATTTTGACCATTTTGATTATTTTGGCCTTTTTGGTAGTTTTTGCCTATTCCGTCATTTTGGCCACGTCGGTCATTTTGGCCTTTTTGGTCATTTCGATCATTTTGCCTTTTTTGGCCTTTTTGGTCGTTTTTGCCTATTCCGCCATTTTGGCCATGTCGGTCACTGTGGCCTTTTTGGTAATTTTGGCCTTTTTGGTCGTTTTTGCCTATTCCGTCATTTTGGTCATGTCGGTCATTTTGGCCTTTTTGGTCATTTTGTTTATTTTGGCCTTTTTGGTCGTTTTTGTCTATTCCGTCATTTTGGCCATGTCGGTCATTCCGGCCTTTTTGGTCATTTTGACCATTTTGATCATTTTGGCCTTTTTGGTTTTTTTTTCTATTTCAGTTATTTTGGCCTTTTTGGTCTTTTAGTCATGTCGGTCATTTTGACCATTTTGGTCATACTTTTTATCGCAAAAATAAAAATAAAATAGATGAAAGTTTGAGTGAGAGACTAATCGTTTCTGAAGTTTATAGATATAAAAATTCATAATCTATAGAAAAAAGTGCGATAGTAACTCGATCTGTCTGTCTGAATACCGAAAATGGACATAGATACTTTTCATCCCGGGAGACGGGAAAGTTAATAAATAAATTAAAAAAAGTAAATCTTATGAGGGCAATTAGCACCAATATAAAAATATAAAACAATTTAACCTGTTTTAACGCCGGCTGTTTAAACAAGAGGTACGCACTAGAGTTTGACCCGCGGCCGAGCCGCGGGGTAAACTCTAGTAATGTATAAAGCTGAAGAGTTTGTTTCTTTGCTTGAACATGCTAATCATCTCAGGAACTACTGGTCTGATTTGAAAGATTCTTTTAGTATTAGATAGCTCATTTTATCAAGGAAGGCCTTAGGCTAATATATATATTATCACGTTAAGATCAATAGGAGCGGAGCACCAATGAAGAATGCTTAAAAATCGGGGGTTTTTTAACTTACTTTTTTTACTTATCCACGCGGACTATGTATTTTTTCTTTACTTCATTTTTTTAGGTACTTTGTTAATAACCCCTTAAATTTGTGTATTGCCATTTGTAAAGGCTCTTAGAAAAAGATATATGTTTGAACAAACTTACTTTATATCTGTAAATGATGCCTCTTAAACACACAAAATATTATTGTTTATGTACAATTTTTTTAATTATTAACAACGTATAAGTCTTAGTTTTTGAATAATGTATATTTGTTAATGTTTTTTACAATGAAAGAAAATAAAACTAAATTATAAATAAATTAATATAATGTACGTAACAAATTGCTGACAGAGGAAAATGTGTTGAATATTGGAGTTATAATAATGTTTACATAGGTCTTTTGTGAAAGGTTATAATATTTTTGAGCAAAAAATGAAATAATTTACTTTGAACGATAAAGGTCGGATTTTTCCCGAATAACTTACTAAAAACAAAACGATATTGAGTTTTTTTTAGCGCTTTTTTTGCTTTTGAATATACTAATATTTATAACATACATTTGCACGGGATACTCCCCTTTAGGACAAATGGAAATCACGATGCTCAACGGTTGTGTCTAAAAAGGTACTCAAACGATTATCGTAGTTATTTACCTTGTTGCGACGTTTATATGTAATAAACATGATATTTTGGGATATATCGAATCGAAATTCAATCCCTGATTCTGTGTGGTTTTTAAGACAGTATTCAGGGTTATGTTGGATCAATTATTAAAACCTTATTTTTACAAGCTTTTATTTAACTTGCAATGTTTGTATGTAAATAAATATGTTCGGGTAAAATCTTACAACTGAATTTTTTTTAGCAGTTATTTTCAACCGAATGAGATGAAATTTTGCATATATTTAGTTTCGATGACAATGCATTATTAGGTAAGTATTATCCCCGCAAATTGCTAATGCGCTGGAACCTTGTCAAATTAACATTCACGTAACGTCATCCGCAACTCGATATGTACGCGTACTCGCCGGCCAGTGATGTTAACGGTACTGAGTGTTTGGCTACGGTCACGTCACCAAAATGGCGGCCAGGCGCAATAGCAATTTGCGGGGATAATAATCTACACTAATAATACTGATACACCCAAAGAACGGCTTTGGGGCGAAGATTTAAGTGAGTAGCCACACCTCGGACCTGTATCCGGGGGCGAAGGCAAGGCCCCCGCTTCCGGGCTTGCCTTAGCCAGCCAGCATGGAGTCGAGATCGCTGGAGCTCAGACTCAAGCTCCAGGGGTGGAAATGATAAATGGCCTAAAGTCGGAACTAGCTTCGATGAACCTGCGGCCCACCTCTAGACACCCCTTAGACACTCACACCCATATTGCACCTGTCTTCTATAGTATCTTTTGGAGCCATGGAGAAAATTGCGACGGGCAGACGCCATAGTCCCCATAGCGCCATAGGACGGACTATGGCGCTATGGGGACTATAGTCATGTCCACTAGAGGCTGTCCACTAGCAGCTCATCCCTATAGCTCGTTACCTTTTGTTCTCATTTTCCACAATAGTCCTACACTGACCAGGCCTTGTCCTTGGGTGCACTTTTATATGGAGTAAACAGGGATAATCGCCGGTGAGTGTCACACCACATTTACATAAAGTTTGTCAAGGGGCGGGCCTCTACGTTTTGGCCTTCCCATGCCCCCCCCCCCACCCAAGCCCTCCAAAAGTCCAGGCCACTTTTATGGCCCGTAGTCTTGAGAGAATTACAAGTAAAATAATATTACACAGTATTCGGCTGAATACCGATTAGTTAAAAAAAGTGGCTGAATACCGAGAGAAGATCAATACATATCTTTTAATGATAGAAACTGATGACATCATAAGTTTATTCGCTCCTACGAAATCTATTAGGCTGCCATGTTTGTTATATGAAGTATCTCCGTTGATGTTACTGTCCGCTTCCCTATTACATAATCACTTACACAAAAATAATAAATACAGATAATTATAAATACAGTACATAAAAATAATACTGTTACGAGTTGCAGGACTCGAATTAAAATGCCGTTAGAGTTACATAGCACAGGTACAAATATAATAATAACACGCGCAAAATCCCTCACTAAATAGATTACCGCTTGACTGACTATCTCTTCATTGGGGCATTGCTTTATACTGCACAAAAACAATATGTCTCTCGGCCGCGTGGACTGAATTTCTTAGAATCACACCTGTCTAATGACTGCCATAAAAGATTACAATACACAATAGGCTGTTTTTCTACTTATAAATTTTAAACACAAAGTAAACAAAATAAGTCCAAATGCCAAAAGGCAATAAAATGTGTTTCTACAGACGCATGTGTGAATTTGTCTTTTGTCGGCCTTCAGGTCGTAACAATATAGTACATAAAAATAATAAATACAGAGAACTACAGAACCTATATATGTTTATAACCAGCCTACGCTAATCAACATTTTTAAATCTCATAATATTTTATTGTTTCTAAACGTTTATTTGTCTTGATAATTGATTTCATGATGGTTTGGTAAGTTGTGGTTTGTGTTTTTGAATACCGATCACGTACTTCGAGCGACTAGCGATTTACAAAACTAGTTTTGTGTGATAGAGTTCAGTTCAGTTCACATCAAACTAATATTACAAGGTTTCAACAACATTCATTAAACTCTTTCATTCAAAATAAATAAATTTAGTCTTTATCGTTTTTTTTTTAATTTGACATAAAAGTAAAAATTTACTCTGCACTAAAATTTTACGGCTTTGCTACGTATATATTAAATTTATATTCCGAGTAAATATATTTGGTTACCCACTCTGAAGGTACTTCTAATACTTTGTTTTGTATATGCTTTCATATATATACCAAATTTGATAAAAATCGGCTAATAATAGTCGTGAAACTAGCTTATTTTATAGGATAATAAAATTATCCTCTGATCATTCCTGTAACAAAATAACTACACATATTTCCTAATAATTCATTCATTTTCAAGGTATCAGAAAAAAACAATGTCTCTTTGACCTATATAAATAAGTATTTCAAAATAAATAGTTTTATATTAATGTTTTAGGCAAAATGGAAAGCCCAAAGTGATTTAGTAATTTCTCAAAGTAAATAGTGAAGGAGCCCTTTCCAGAATTAACCTACCCGGTAGTTGAGCTTGTTATAAGTTTCAGAATCTTCAACTTATAAAAGGAAAATAATAAAACAACCAACGTTAATTAAAATCTTGTTTTGCACACTATTAAAAAGAATTTTCAACTTGTATTTATATTTAATCTGATGTGTCGACCATTTTTCACTAGCTATGATTATTTTTTTATACTCTTTAAATCAGTTTTGGCTTCTCTTAACATATTTTATTTTTTATTCTACATATATTAATTATTATACTTTAGTATCTATTATTTAGTTTATGTTTTAATTAAATATAATTTAATTCTAAATTCACTATTCAAAAATAGCTTCCAGACGTTTTTGCGTTTGTAGTAGTGTACTATCAGCACACAAATAAATAAACGAGTACTTTTTAATATTAAACGATATTAAAATAATGCATATTAAAGTAAACACAATTAATTAAATTTCAAATTTAGGTGCCATGTAAATATACAAATATTAGTACAAACGCAAAAATGTATCGAAGCTGATTGACCTGTAAGTAATTGTTTATGGTTACTATATACTGTCTACAAGCCTAATCAGATTTATCCAATTTAAAACGTATCATGTCTTAAAAAGAATTTGGAGTCAATCCGTGCGGGCACAGAGAAAGAATACAACCTCCTGCGGCCGGGAGGCCTTTCGTAAGAGGCGACAAAATAACTCCTAGCCAGGGGGTAGGGTATTTTCCCGTATTTAGAGTATGCCGCCATATCAACCCTGAGTTGTGTTCCGGGATTAGTGACCACATTCCAGTCTGTATCCTTTATAAAGTGGCAGCACATTAGTAATACCTTTGGTAATTCAAATGTCTATAGGCGATGGTAACCACTTACCATCAGGTGGACAATCTGCCTGCCTGCCGAACCTATACAATACATAGATTAAGGGCTGCTTGCATAACGATCGCCTTTTAATAAAATTAGTTAATTATATTAAACTGCCTAAATACGTTTTACACAAAACGTATTGACAGTTCTTTAAAAATATTTAGCCGCAAATTTTGCGTTGTGCAAGACGCTAATTGTATTTAAGGGTGTTAAATACGTTTTGTGTTTCTTTAATAAATTTACGCAACCTTATGCAAGCGGCCCTAAGTAATGTAAGTCGCGTGAAGCAGTCGCTGTTTGTCGCGCGTGAATACTTTGTGGCCGTTCTTATTATGTATGAAATCTCCCAGACGATAAAGGAAATATTAAGGTTATTTAAAAAGCGTGATGTTATATTATTGTGATAGACCTATATTTAAAGTACAATTTGACTACAATAATCTGAAAGAGAAACGCGTATGGTAGCACTTTTGGGTTTTGTAGTCATTTAGTAGGAAACGCCGGAAAAAAATCAAATTAAATACCGCGCTGAAAACCGTTAAAACGTAGTTTTACTAAACTAAAGATTAGTAGGATTTGTTATCTATCAGCTCCTGATCAATTCAAAAACATACTCGTTAAGTTAAATAACTTGGTAAGTTATAGCTTTTGGATTTCATCGTCGTCAGCAAGCTTTTGGATGATATATGTATTTACATTTGTGTTTTATATTTAAGAATATTAAGTATTGTATGTTTCTCTAACAAATTAAATAAATAAAGGATCATCCGATTTCAGGGTGGACTCAAAATAAGCATTGTACTGTTGCTGAAGAATTTGATGAAATTACGAAGCCATTGAGCTAAACATACAAGTTGTGTGAAGCCATACTTAGAAAGGAGATGTATTGTGGATAAATTAATGGAGCACAAATCATGGCACGATTGAGGCGAGGAAAATGAGATTAAAGAATGGGTGTATCCAAAGAATGCGGAGTGGGACCAAGTGAGGGCCAAAGGGAGCCACTCTCACGCAAAAATCCGTTCCATTAACTAGGCCCTTGAAATATTAAAAGTATTTTCACGGTGCGCTAAGATTTAAGGAGGCATCACACTGCCACGTCAAAAACCATAAATCTCTACATCTCTATAAATATTATGAACTCGAAAGTTTTTAAGAATGGATATATATTTTTTATTGCGGTTCAGCAGACAGGCAGACGGCCCACTTGATGGAAAGCGGTTACCATCGCCTATGGACTTTTGCAACACCAACACAAATGCGCTGCTGCCCTCTTAAGGGAGACTGGAACCTGGTCACTAATGCCGAAACACAACTCAAGGTTGTTATGGCGACACACTTTAGACCAGGGGTGGTAGTCATCCAGTCGGGAAAATGCCCTACCACCTGGCTGTGGGTTGTTTTGTCGCCGCAGGCCGCCCGGCCGCAGGAGATTGTATTCTATTCTTTCTCTGTTCCTGCACGGATATATAGATGTATGGATGTATGTTTGTTACTCTTTCACGTAAAAACTACTGATCCATTCAGTTTCAGTTTAATAAAACTTTAAAATGCTTATGCTTACACATTATAATAACACATGGTTAAAATATATAAAGATGTGAATTATCGAAAATATAACGATCACTAGTATGGTATAAAACAAAGTCGCTTCCAGCGTCTATCTGTGTTGGCAACACCTATATACAAATTTGACTTCGTCACATAAAGGTTTCTTTCTAAAATGCAAATTTAATAAATTAATTAAATATCTCTCGCGGTGCAACTTCTACCCTTTTTAGCTGATTTGATCATCAATTAGATAAATTTATATTGCAAGTTGTATATCAAACCTTTACCGTTTTAGTTAGACTAGACCCTACTGAATCAAAAATTGAAAGTCTTAAAACCAAATCATAGTTCAAAATGACTTTTGCAACAAAAAATATATTTAAGGTCCAAATGTCGCTTACGACCAAATGGCGGTTAAGGCTCGATATACTAAGGTTCAAATGTCATTTACGATAAAATGGCGGTAAAGGATTATATACAAAACTTATTAAAAAAATTAGTTTTATGTAAGTAAAAAAAGAGCTGTATTTTAGGGTTTGAACCACACCTACGCCGCGAGGAGGAATCTAGCATCAAATAAATAAAATCGTAACAATGTAACTGGCCCTTAACTTTAACACGAATCTTGTTCGTGCCTCGAATATTTTGTATTACAGGCCACCGTCAGGGTTAGCCCGTGGCTTCTTATTCAATATAGGCAAAAACGTACCGCGAAGACGTTACTCATACTTTCGATCCTGTGCTCTTGGTAATGCTCATATGTAAATCGACCTTTGAAATGATAATAGGGAAAATAAATTGTTCCGTGGTTAAACAATTTGAAAATAAACTTGATATTTAGCTAGTAAAGTGTAAATATTCTTCCTCCATCCCATTGGATAACCAGACGCACAGGATTGCACAGTTACATGATAGAAATACTACGGTAAACTAAAGCGCTTCAATTTTTCAGGGCACTGGCGAAGAATGGAATAATATTGTTATTGTTCTCTTATTTTTCTGTTGTTTTTCTGGTGTTATTCTATTGTTGTTCTTGTTGTTATTGTTGCTCTGTTGTTGTTCTGTTGTTCTTGTTGAACAATTAAGTACATAAAGTATTTAGAGAATACGACTTCCGTTTCGCTGTCGACAATGATGTCGAAAGCGGGTTGAGTGAGGTCCCGTAGTAATTAAGACTCGAGAATTTGTGCTCGAGGATGGTACGTCTGTCGTCCTACAAAAGTTTTAAAATTTTGGACCTTTCCAGAGTGGTTCTTTTGTTATTTTTCATCAACATAAAATGACCGCTATCTAAAGTTTATTGCTACCGTAATAAACTGTAAATGAGTCGAGATTTTATAATGAATTTAATAAAGAGAAAAATATCAGGGCGTCTCATTCGAATATGAACTACATGCAAACATATCACGTACATAATGTATTAGAGAATACGGGTCCCGTTTCGTTGTCGAAAGCGGGTTGAGTGAGGTCCCGTAGTAATTAAGACTTGAGAATTCGAGTGCTCCAGGATGGTGAGTTTTTTATCCTACAAAAGTATTACAATTATGGATTTTTTAGAGAAATTCTTTTGTTATTTTTCATCAAAATGAAGTAACCGCTAGAATTTACCAACTACCTACAAATAACAAATAATATTTTTTTTACCTTAGCATTATTAGAAAATTGACATTATTTGTATGGAGTTTATGTGAATTTTACCAGTATAAAGGCAAATTAATTAATATTAATTTTTTTAACGTAAAACTTTATACTTCCTACAATTTGCTCACTCATATATATCGTAAACTCACTACACCACACACTTCATCCTTTTATGATAGCTCTTCCAGTGCAGGCTGTCAAACTTTGTAACGAGCTGCCTCTTACTGTCAGAGAGGCCAAAACATCGCCAACATTTAAGAACGCACTCAAAAAACACTACTATTTCTTAAATAATTATGCCTAATTCTTATACTAGGCTAATTAATGTATATCTTATAAATATGTTCATAGGCATCTATTTAATTTGTCAAGTAATATAAGCATGTGTATTTAATTTATTAATATAGTATAAGCCTGTTTATATTTAATATCGACTTTATAATATGCACCACCTACATCGCTAGATTAGGTTAAACTATTCCTTCAGGTTAGGTTGCCTGGAAGAAATTACTTTAAGCGATAAGGCCGCCTTTTGTTTCTACCATGACAATATTGTTACAACCTAGGCGTCGATAAAGACAAATTCCACGTACAGATTTGTAGAAGCACATTTATAACCCATCGGCATTTGAACTAATAACTAATAACATTGAAACTATTGTAATTCTTTTATGATCGTCTTCTTTTGTTTACTTATTTATTGGCATACGTTTCTAAAGAACAGTGTATTGTTGTGTTGTCTACGGCCGCTTGAGGCTGCAATCAAAAGCCAGGTGTTATGGATATAAAGTACAAGCTGAGTCTGGGCAATTCGGTTCACATTGCTGGACGGGCATACTGCATTTGTGCAGTATAAAACGATGGCCTGATTGAGGGAGGGAGGCAGTCGAGCAAGAACCACGCTCAAAGTTAGACGTGTGTACATTCCAGAATCTATTAGTGACGGACTTTACGCGTTTTATTGAATTACGACCTTCTGCATTACGTTTGGTTTTGTTGTGTTCGGTTATATTTGTAACTGTGTTATACGTGTTTGTATAGTTCTAATAAACTCTATTATAATTCCAACGGCATTTTAATTCGACTCCTGCAACAGGTAACAATACGGTAAATGTGCATTTTTGAAATTGTATATTTGATGCGAAGCCGCAAACAACAGCTACTTTATATATTTGTAAGAAACAACCAGGCACCATTTATTGGGGTTTCCTGATAAATAGCACCTTCTGAAGGTCTCGTAAAGTTCTTAATGTTCATGCAATTTTCCCGCCAAGTTATGGCGGCTGCAGTCGATTAACACTTCGTTGCTGGGCTCTCAAATCATTTTCTATTCCGCCTTTGAAAGGAAAACTCAATTTCATTGAAAGGGTTTTTTAATTAAATAATTTCCCTACAACAGTGTAAGGCTCTTGGTTTGGAACGTTGCAGAGGTTTGAACCTAAGATCGATTTTAATTGCTTTTTAACCGATTTCGAAAAAAGGAGGAGGTTCTCAATTCGTCGGGATCTTTGTTTTTTTTTTTGCTTTTTTTCTGTATGTTCACCGATAACTCCGTGATTTATGACCCGATTTACGTGATTCTTTTTTGTTCGACGCGGAATAGCTTCCAATTGGTCCCCTAAAAATTTTACATAGTTTGGCCCAGTAGTTTTCATTTTATGAACATTTTTTTGTTCCCGGTTCTTGGGACCTATATTTTTTAAGAAGCGCGGCACCATTCGTAGGTCCACCCATACATAGCTAGACACTAAAAAGTAACAAAAAAAATTTAAAAACTTCGTTTAAAAAAACCGACTTTAAAAACGAAAAAATTTAAAACTACGTTTAAAAAAACCGACTTCAAAAACTAAAAAACTAAAATGTATAAAATAACTTATTGGGGTTGTCTGGAAGAGATCGCTTTTTAGCGATAAGACCGCCCTTTGTACATAAGTAGATATAATTTTAGTCTTTAAGTTCATGATTGTATTGGTGTACAATAAAGTGTTATCTATCTATCTATCTATCTATCTTATTTCTAAAGCTATTATTATTAATATATATTATCTAAAACATCTTAAAGTCGGTGCTTAGTAATTTCAAAATATAGTAATTTTTATGTTTTGCTTTGCACCGACTTCAAGATGTTTTAGATAATATATATTAATAATAATAGCTTAAGAAATAAGATAGATAGATAGATAGATAGATAACACTTTATTGTACACCAATACAATCATGAACTTAAAGACTAAAATTATATCTACTTATGTACAAAGGGCGGTCTTATCGCTAAAAAGCGATCTCTTCCAGACAACCCCAATAAGTTATTTTATACATTTTAGTTTTTTAGTTTTTGAAGTCGGTTTTTTTAAACGTAGTTTTAAATTTTATTTGTTACTTTTTAGTGTAGTGTAGTGGGTGGACCTACGAATGGTGCCGCGCTTCTTAAAAAATATAGGTCCCAAGAACCGGGAACAAAAAAATGTTCGTAAAATGAAAACTACTGGGCCAAATTATGTCAAATTTTAAGGGGACCACATGGCAGCTATTCCGCGTCGATCAAAAAAAGAATCACGTAAATCGAATCATAAATCTCAGAGTAATCGGTGTACATATGGAACGGAGTGAAAATTATTTTCATGAAAAATGTTCATAAAATGAAAACTACTGGGCCAAACTATGTCAAATTTTTAGGGGACCACATGGCAGCTATTCTGCGTCGAACAAAAAAAGAATCACGTAAATCGGATCATAAATGACGGAGTAATCGGCGAACATATGGAACGGAGTGAACATTATTTCCATGAAAAATGTCCATAAAATAAAAACTACTGGGCCAAACTATGTAAAATTTTTAGGGGACCAATTGGAAGCTATTCCGCGTCGAACAAAAAAAGAATCACGTAAATCGGATCATAAATGACGGAGTAATCGGCGAACATACATAAAAAAAAGGAAAAAAAAAAAAAAAAAAAAAAACCGACGAATCGAGAACCTCCTCCTTTTTTCGAAGTCGGTTAAAAAGCTAAAATGTATAAAATAACTTATTTCTTAAGCTATTATTATTAATATATATTATCTAAAACATCTTAAAGTCGGTGCTTAGTAATTTTCAAAATATAGTAATTTTTATTATGTTTTACTTCTCCTTTTTTCGAAGTCGGTTAAAAAATTACTATATTTTGAAAATTACTAAGCACCGACTTTAAGATGTTTTAGATAATATATATATTAATAATAATAGCTTAAGAAATAAGTTATTTTATACATTATAGTTTTTCGTTTTTGAAGTCGGTTTTTTAGTTATTTGCTGTCTGGTAAATGTTTCTGTTGTGTCATATGTGAGGGCAAGGAAGGAAAGGACCTACCCGGCTTTGATCCTTCCACCTGGACCCGGCACAGTTTTGATAATTTTAAATATTTTCGGTTTTAACTTGCACGTACGTGTCGGTTCAGAGCGAGAGATTTTTTTTTAATTTCGTGGCTGCAATGAACGTAGCACTGATTTTGCCAATGTCAGAGTAAGAAGAGGCAGGTGAAAATAAAAAATATAATAATGAAACTAAAAATTTGGCCAGTAATTTATACACGTTTTCTGCAAATCTGGAGATAAATGAATGTTTTATATAGGGTTTATAATAGAATACAATATGAGAGAGAATTCAAGTTGACAGCTTTGACGTTTTGCAGTCGACCGCGTATACAGATGGCGCTCTCTCTTGACATCTTCAGGTTTTCTTTTTTGTTTTTTTTTGCCGAAATTATGGAAAGGGAATAGTTTAAAAGGACATAAGGAATTAAGGTTTAGAGCGACATACTTTCAGTTTATGTTGTTTACCTTACCGAAATCGGTAAGGAGGACTATGTTTTTGATGAGCATGAGTTCAGTAGCAGAGATGTGGCAACCGCCGTATCAGCCGTATGAATGATACGAGTCCCCCAGGTAACAGGGACCCCGAAAGTTTGTAAGCAAAAAAATTTGAAATGTTATCCACAATTTTTGCGGAATCCGCAGGAAAAAAAAAGTGTGCGCCTCGGGACATCCGACAGAAGTGATAACCTTAACTAATCTAAGTTAAACTATTCAATATTGAAATGGTTTAACTTGGGAAAACCTTAGGTTATTACTTAAATTTCATGTATATAATATGATAATGTAAGGAAAGGTTATTTATTAATAAAATCTTTGATTGATTATAAAATATATTTTATTCTTAGTTACAATTCTTGAATATGTACATTAGAATTTTGTGTATGTACATTATTAGTATCATTATTTAATCTAATTAGGTACTGAAATACGACTAACGCTGTGGGTAGTGAGAGGGGAGGAGCCTGCCAACCGCTGCCATACGCGTGAGAGAAAGGGAGGCCAGACAGACTGACGCCGTAACGCGTTACGTAACGAAGCGGTTTACCCTCCCATAAGAAGTTATCACTTCAAAAACCCCGGATATTCCGTACATAGGAAGCCGCTGAAGGCAATAAATAGTAAAGCTTTGCTGACTAAGAATGTCCACTTTGGCTTAGAAAAGAAAGAAAAAACGTTTATTTGGTGCACACAACGAGACAGACATGGAATGAATTGTACGGTGATGGATAATAAGTATTAAAAAGTCTCGCGATGGTACCAAATAGGTGCAGTTCAGCATTCAGCATGTGCTATACATATATATATATATATATAGTGTGAATAATAATAAATTACATACATAGATATACATACTGTTAATATAAACAATAATAATTAGTACTCATAGAATTGAAACAAATATTTGGGGGATACCGATAAAATAAATATTCTTAATAGGCTTCAGACGCAGACATCACACATAGACAGAAAGTGAAACCACCTCCACCAGCATCCACCACTCTTCAGGGCGGCCGCCATTTAGTTTGTATTACACGACATCCACCGCAGTAGTCATGATGACCATAGCGTATATTAATATCACTTACACAATCGTCATAGGTAATATTTTAGTCGATTTATTAGATAATTCGATTTATAATGAAATTACTATTTCTACCGATTAGTCAATTTTATAAGCCCACTAAATTATAGTCTGGGTAAATTAGTGCATCAGTAACTAATTATTATAATTGTATTTATGATCCTGGCAACACTATGATGTAATTGCTATTTTTAGCAATAATGCAATATTATTGTTTTGTAGGGTAGCATTTTCGTATAAAAGGCGGAGTGGCGTTTAGAAGGTGTTCATTGCTTACTGTACGGTGTGAATAGTTACATCAAAGGCTGAGCAATAAAGGGGAAGGCCGCCATTTAGTTTGTATTACACGATATCCACCGCAGTAGTCATGATGACCATAGCGTATATTAATATCACTTACACAATCGTCATAGGTAATATTTTAGTCGATTTATTAGATAATTCGATTTATAATGAAATTACTATTTCTACCGCTTAGTCAATTTTATAAGCCCACTAAATTATAGTCTGGGTAATTTAGTGCATCAGTAACTAATTATTATAATTGTATTTATGATCCTGGCAACACTATGATGTAATTGCTATTTTTAGCAATGATGCAATATTATTGTTTTGTAGGGTAGCATTTTCGTATAAAAGGCGGAGTGGCGTTTAGTAGGTGTTCATTGCTTACTGTGCGGTGTGAATAGTTACATCAAAGGCTGAGCAATAAAGGGGAAACCCTGCCCAAATAATTGATATTTGGTACTTTCTTACCCAAATCTCTGCAAGGCTGTTTCATCTGCCAAAAATAGTAGCCTAATGTAGCCACACTACACAAGTAATAGTGTCGAGTAAAAAGCTCCTCAATGTCATTAAGTGTTGCATGACGTGGAATTCTGCCGGCACTTCTGATACATAAGAAAATAGTATTGTTACGACCGACAAAGAACAATTCACACCTGCAGTTCATTGCCTTTCGGCCTTTCTTTGGACTTGTTTTGTTTACTTTGTGTTTAAAATTTGTAATTAGAAAAACATCCTATTGTGTATTGGAATCGTTAGCCAGGTGTGACTCTTTTATTATAATTGTTATGCGGTCGAGACATATTGTATTGGTGCAGTATAAACCAGTGCCCAAATTGAGAGACGAGGCAGTCAAGCGACGATTACGATACGAGCAAGACGTGTGTACATTCGATAATAAAAGTTCTAATAAATTCTATAGTAATTCCAACGGTATTTTTAATTAGAGTCCTGTAACTCCTAACAGTATTAAATATTAAAGGTGTTAAAATATATAGAAAGAATTATCAATGAAGTCGGGATGTGTTCCGGTGCTTGTACAAAGATATTTCCTCATTCTTTATTCTTCCATGGTAACCACAAATAATATATTAGAATTTCGTAATATTCATGCGTCGTATGATATACGGCAGCGTGGCTGTGGCGTGGGTTGGCTCATTCGCATTGCAAATGGACGTCACCGACGTTAAAAACGGAGCGAATAAATCGTCGAGGAATAAATAGTTGTATTCAGCGAGTAATAAATCTGTTTTTGTCCGTGCAGAAACGAGGAAAGAATACAATTTCCTATCCGTTCGGGATCGGAGAAAAAATACAATTTCCTATCCGTGAAAGAACGGAGAAAAAATACCATTTCTTATCCGTGCAAAAACGAAGAAAGAATACAATTCCCTGCGGCCGAGCGGCCCGTCCTAAGAGGCGACAAAACAACCCACAGCCAGGAAGGGTATTTGCTCGTCTGGATACCTACCACCCCAGGTCTAGAGTATGCCGCCATAACAACCTTGAGGTGTGTTCCGGCATGAGTCCAGGAACACACCTCAAGGTTCCATCACAATTGGACCCTGTCTGCTGTAATCCAGCAATAAAAAAAACTCGAAATCGACTTGACCGATTTCGATATAATTTTTTGAGTGTGTTTGAGTGGATCCTCGGATTGTTTAGATACACAATTAGAATTTGTAGGAGGCGCTGGGATCGGGTTCTAGGATCCTCCTAATCTGGTGGTACGGTATTTTCCCGTCTGGATGGCTACCACACCTGGATTAGGGTATGTCGCCATAACGACCTTGAATTGTAAAAGTCCTTGCACAGGAAGCTGAATAACGAGCAATGTAGCGTGGATTAGGTATTTTGATCCATAATTACACCAAAAGGAAGGTATGCACTGAAATTCAGCGTTGTGTCAGATATTATGCCGGCAAAGCAATAAGCTGAGTGCAAACCTTGTTTGCTGAAAATGCGGAGTACAAACTCTCAAAATATGTTTTAATGTTTAAGATACATGTCAACAATGTAAGTAAGTTGCTATTTCATCAAATAACTTTTTCTTTCTTTCAGTTGTGTTCCGGCATTACTGACTAGAATCCAGTCTCTCTTTAGAAAACACATTAGTAGCACCTTTGTTGTTACAAATGTTCAATGGTGATGGTAACCGCTTTCCATCAGAAGGGCCGTCTACCAGTCTCCTGAACTTATACAATATAAACATACATAAAAACACGTTTGTAATGTACACCCCATTCTCACCTTTCTTTCCTGTCTCAGCTTCCACAATATAATCCTGAACCCATAATAGTTAAATGATTATCCAACTCCAAAACGGCTACCGTTCAATGATCGTATCTTTTACCCTAAAAGATCAGAAGGGGCCACATCAGAAAACTATCTTAACAAGTATTATCTTTATCTTCACTTTATCTTTAGATAGTGGTTGCGTGGTTTCATAAAATTTAAATAAATAACACAAAAAATTGGTTAGGCCGATATGGGATCACACACGAAGATTATTATGTTTTAGGTGAAACGTATACTGAAAGCGATGCGATTGCGAGCTACAAGTTATTTACTATAATATCTGAAACCATTAAGCACAAGACTATTAATTTGTGTAGTAATAAGACTAAATATCTAGCCGAAGTAGTTTCTGGTATAATAAGCTATAATACACAGACAGACATTTTTATTATAAATATGTTTGCGTTTGACTACGATCACGCCTAATGTTAAACCATGATATGGGTATAGATGGAGCACACTTACTTAAATAACACATATTCTCACGAAATTTAATGACACCCCGATGATACCTGTCGGGTTACACGGACTCATTTAGTGCATTCCATAACTCTGTCATACGCAGAAGGAACGTAGAGACAATGGGGATTGTTCACAAAAAAATTACCCTCTGATTTTATATTTTTATTACGTAAAATAGGGTATTTTAAGATACTAATTTGAATATTTTTCTATTTTAAGCGTTAGTTTTTTTATAATTCGAATTTAAAGTTATTTCTGCGATGGCGTCATAAGGCACAAGTTTACATTGATTTCTTTGCCTAGAAAACAAAAATAATAAAAGCAAGTTTTATCTATATCTAATCATAGTAATCTGTGCTACTTATTTAAATATCACTGTCATTACTCATTACGTATCGTGATCATTTTTGTGTATTTTGTCGCTAGGCTTATAATTTTTCGTGTTCAACCATTATTATTTTCTATAGTTATCGTTAACTTTTTTATAGTGGTCTTTAGGGAAAATCCACGTTACGTAACTTATTTATTTATTTATTGTTATATTTACGTTTATTTTTATATTATTTATATATTTACGTTTTTTGGAATTTTAACTAGACAGAAATGATTAGAGACACTATTCCTCGAAATGGTTTTTCAAATAGCCAGATTGAAAAAAAGTGAACAATCCCCATTCAGGTACACGCACCTTAGTGTGATTAAAAAGGGTTATTACTTTAATGTTTCATATTTAAAAATAGAGAAGACAAAGATATACGAATAAACAAAAGGAAGAACTTGGCTAGTTACCAGTCCGCACCTCACTTTTCCCCTAGGGTTTCACACACCACTACGATTTACTTATTATCGTGCGATGTAATTAAATTATTGTTTTTCCTTTATTTTGTGTTGCGATAATTCTAGGATTATATTTAATGAAACTTTTTTGTGTAACGCATTCTGCATTTAAAAGTTTCTTTTCTTGATGGCGAGTTGGAGGAGGAAGATTTATAAGGTGTTCCTCGGCGCAACCAAATAGCATTCATATAGCTTAGCTTCTGGGTCATGGTATAGAACCAGACTATGAGCGCGTGGATATCAGATAAGATATCTTCATGTGTTTTATGAACGTCGGATCCAGGAGCGGAGCCTTAACGAGCCATCGACATTTCGGAAATGATCCCGAACACGTGGGCTTGTTATAATTTATTGTTTTTTAAATCGTGTTTGTGTCAGTGGAACAAGTGACTTAGAGATAACGGAAATGCCGGCTTTTCTATTAAATTTAACATGTTCTTCACGTATAAGTATAGACAGTTGAAGACATGACTGAATACAAGGGATGTATATATGTATATAGTCCTCCTTGATGTATCCGTCAACCGCGAACCCTTTTTTGTGTTAACGCAGGGGGAAGGGCTAAAATGCAGGCATAAGGCCTGTATCGAGGGTGTGTGGGGATCTCAGCGACAGGTTTTCCACGCTCGCTTCTAAAGTGAACCTGTTGCGAGAAACGGCCACCAAACTACCATTAAATCTAAACCTGCGCCCCATTTATAGCGCTTTTACGGGGCGTCACGGGATCTTGTACAGAGTAACTGCACCATGACGCCCCTACGCTCTGTAACTGGGCTACCGCGGGGTACAGAGTGACCCGCTTCGTACAGCAGGGCGGGTAGTCCGCTATTACCCCCGTGACAACGTTCCCTTGAAGGTAACTATGGGAGAAGATGCGCCTGCGCCCTTGTCAAGTCCGGCAGTGCGAGCGCAAGTGGCTGGCGAAATTTGGTATTAAAAGCTCTTTTGCAACGAGCGCAATACAGCCATTTGTGTAGCTGTAGGAGATTTTAGTAGTTAGCAATAAAAAAAATTAACTCGTCAAATCAACATATTTTATCCCTATTATCTTAGTTATAAACCACAATCGAGAATTTTCGTATAAGAATTAGTTGGGCGTCTCATTGAAACGAAGCTATTCCCGAACATTCAGCTTGATAGTAATTATTTTTGCATTAAGTATTAGTACTACAACTTTTGAGTGTAGGACCAAGATGACATACCACGCAATTTGTAGGACAATGTGGATAGTAAATTATGCAAATGCATAAAATATGCTAAACAATATAAAAAAAATCAGCTGGTTAGTAATTATTTTTCATGACCTTGTTTATGATACATGTTGGAGAGGGGGGACTCCCTAACAAAACCTTATGTAGGACAAATATTTTTCAGGTTATTTAGATAATTATCTCGACAATTAAAAAAAAAAAAATGGTTAGTAATAAATTTTTAAAATTCGTCAAATCAACATATTTTATCCTTACTACCCCTATTAAGGTACCATTTACCAACGTTACTGTAAGGAAAAAAGTTGGGCGTCTAGTCAAAAGGAAGCTACTCACGAAAAACCAACTTGTTAGTAGTAAATGATGAAAAATGTACCAGGAACCAGGGAACCTGTACTATTATTGATTTGATGTATTTATTATGCATAATTTTAAAATAATATTAACATTCTGCACACCTTTTTTTAAACTATAAATGTGCGAAATTTCATACTCCTCCATCCGCGCAATTTTCGTAAAAAGAGGTACAAAGTTTTTGCTTCACGTATTAATATATGGATGTCATTTGCCTGCTTCATCTACTGAATTATGTTTTTATAATTATACGTAGCTTGCTTTATAAAGTTTCTCTCCCTCTCTTCTAAGTAGCTCTTTTTTGAGTTTTTTGTTTTTAAATTTAAATACTCTATAAACTGCAAATGTAGCGCAGGAGACAGTGAATCCATAAATTGTTATATTGAAATCATATTTTACCTGTGTTCATGAATTAAATTACTTTGAGCGTAAGTCGTGCTCAAGCCCTCGCGTTTCATACTGTAGACTTCCGTCTCATACCGTGGACTCCCGTCACATACGGTGGACTCGAGGCTCATATTATATTTAGCTGTCTGACTTTGTATGTCACAGTCATTTTATTTCAGAAAATATTTGGTCTTTGTGAATGAAATTTGACAGAAAAATGTAGTGTCTACGTGGTGCCCAAAAAGTAAATTAAGGTTTAACCATGTATGAGCATCAATCAAACAGCGTTAAAAAAGTAAATTTATAGCGGTATAATTCACCCAATAATCCAAGCCTTAACAGTTAATTCGCGCATCCATATAACCAGCACTTACAGCCAAATAAGTGTAGTATTTGCGCATTGTAACCGTTAAAAGGGCTGAAACAAACTGAAACGCGGTAACCGCAATGCGTCATAATACCCGGGCTATAGCTATTGTGACCATGATTTGCGGACTAGCGTGGGACAATAGAACGTTATTTAAAAATATGTCCCGTTTTCCATATATCCTTTTTTCCACATTTGAAACGTTGAATCCTTTATTGCATTTTTAAATATGGAAATGTTAATATTTGTATGCTTTCAACGAGTATATTGTATTTGCATATTAAAGCTTTGTATGAATACCTTCTATCAAATGCGCTATGAACAACGTTATATGGTAATGTTCAACACTACCTAATACGGCCCGGCATGTGCTGCAATGCTCTTAATCAAGATTTTAGTAGGTGCCTTGTGAAAATGTGTTGTTACGACCCAGAGGCCGTCAAAGACAAATTCACACTGCCTACCTGTAGAAACACATTTTATTACCTTTCGGCATTTGGACTTCTTTTGTTTAAAATATGTAATTATAAAAACAGACCATTGTGTATTGTAATATTTTATGATAGTCATTAGCCAGGTGTGATTTTAAGAAATTCAATCTACGTGACTGAGAGACATATTGCATTTGTGCAGTATAAAGCAATACCCGAATGGGGAGATCGGCAGTCGAGCGTAAGCACAAGCGAAGCAAGTCGTATGTACTACATTCGGTAATCTATTTAGTGACGGACTTTGCGCGTGTTATTATATATGTACCTGAGTTATACGTGTTTGTATAGTTATAATAAATTATATAGTAATTCTAACGGCATTTTAATTCGAGTCCTGCAACTCGTAACAGTATTATATCAGAAACACCCGGATGAGCGGTGCGCAAGTTATAGACAACAAACACGTTCAATTTTTGATAATAAAAGTCGGCTGACCACCATCTATTTTTACTGTACATAGACTGATTAATGTGTCAATTAAATAATTAACGTGATATACTGTTTTTAAGAACTTAATTTTAATATATAGTAAAGACCAAATTATCTTTATACGAGTACTTTAATGACACTGAACCATGAACTAGGAAGTTCCAAATACATTCTAAGAAAAGAAAATTTATACTTGTATAAAGGATTATAATTATTGAAGCGTATAAAAATGTATAAGCAGCCAAGAAAGTGGTTTACGAGTTTCGACAACAATTCGTAGTTACCGAAACTTTCACTAAGGTCGAAGTTTGGAACTGGAATATATTTGAAACTTTTGTTACTGTCTCATAGATTCTACAAGCGAAAACAGAGCTTATCGTCCTATGAGGCGTAAATGATATTCGATTTTAGGATGGTAAAACACTTTCTTCACTGACTATACATACATATAGGAAATATATATCCACATCTAGTGTCCCATAAGTGTAGGCATACACAATGGATATCCAATTGCTATCATTTTTACACACATCTTTCGCTTTGTCTACTTTCATTAATCGCTTTATACAGGTATGTTTATTTGAAATGCGTCAACCTGTATTTTCATCAAAATATCAACAATTCAATCAATCAATCCATGATCATGCTAAGTACGGCCAGATATATATCTATAATTGTATAACCTGTACTATATATAATAGTTAATGAAGCAATATTTTATTATTATTATGACATGCTTTTAGGTTATTGTTTATGACATTCTTATTATAATATTACGTATATGATACAAGCAAGAACTGCATGTCAAGGAAATGAATATGCTGCAATGGATATCTGGAGTGACGCGGAAAGACCGTGTGAGGAACTCCCGCCTCCACGGCAGTCTTCATGTCTGTGACATAGCTGACAAACTGCAAGAGTGCCGCTTACGCTGGTACGGCCACGTTTTACGGAGACCCGCTAACCATGTGGAGAACAATTACCTAGCCATTCCGCCTCCGCCCGGTCGAAGGGGAAAACCCAAGAAATGTTGGCTTGACGTTGTGAAGGATGACATGCCTACCAATAGTCTCAAACCGGGGGGTGCGGAAGACCGTACGAAGTGGAGTAGAAAAAGTAGGAAAGGGGACCCTGGACGTCTGAGTGAATGCTTCGAACGCAACTGGGATTTAACGCTTGGATGATGATGATGATTCTTATTATAATATTATCTTTAAATCTTGTACCATCATAGATACTCTGATATGTGAACACTCATGTTTAAGAAATAAATTATCTTTGGCTTTGTAGAGATATTCCTATGGTCATAGAGACCGTTGTCACCCTAGCCAATTCTAAGACTAGACCAGCCACAAGTCTAGGGTATTATGTCTTAGTTTAAGCACTGTACTTATTTCCAGGCCATTAATTTCATGACAGTGACATTCTGGTACCGTAGTAAGATAAATTAATTAGAACAATATTATGTGAAATTTATTGACATAGCTTAAAAGAGATTATGGTGGAATTATTTCAAGTGAGAAACAATAGATAAATGTTTTGTTGTATGTTTTTTTTATTAGCTCAGCTAGGGAGAGTATCCATCTGATGGTAAGTGTTTTCCCATCCCCAAGGACATTTTTTTTAAACAATTGCAACTTCAGCTTTTAGGTCCGTACCTTTTTTGATTTTAATTCAAAAATTAGATTGTATTTGTTTGGCTATTTATGTTTTTTTAAACTATGTTCGGGTATATACATAATGAAATTTAAACTATGTTAATCCTTTACTATAACTATTACATCTTTGTTTTTATTAAAAAATATACAGCAAATTTTATATTGTAGAGCAAGGATTCCCAAACTATTTTGGGCAAAAGAGCACTTTTTCGAAATGAACTTGACAACTGAGACCCCCATAGCCAAATTACTTTGAAAATCCTGTCTCAAATTTTTTTAGTATAGATATAAAATACTTACCAATTTAAAAACTTTGCGATTTCTTAAGTCAGTAAACTGGACATCATTTTCTCATCAACATTTAACAAAATAAATAGGCATAAAATTCAGTAAATATCAAGTGTAGTTGATTAAAAAAACTGGCTAACGGACGACCTGGCGGTAGGTGGCTACCGTCGCCCATGGACATCTGCAACACTAAGGGAGCCGATGCGTTGAGACTTTAAGTATCTGTTCACGCCCTTTTTAAAGAGCCCTCATATTAATACAAATTACGTAGAAATACTTAAGAAGGTAATTATTATTTGATACTTTCTACTAAAATATTAGTCAATCGTACAATAAGTAGGTACCCGTAACACAACGTATACAATACCTTGAAAGTTTCAAATAAGAACTTGTATTAATTACTAGGCGTCGACTTTTAAACCTCGTTGACCCCCGAAATCTGTTTTCGTTTATGTCGAACCCTGGGTAACCGATTTAGACCCTAGGGAGTCGATATCGACCACTTTGGGAATCCCTGTTCTAGAGTGTTATTGTTAATCACCACATCCCCATGGTCTTTCAATACTAGGTAGCTGATGCAATATCTAATATATCTATCTATCTTTAAATATCTGTTTATACTTTATTAGAAGAGCTCCACATTGTAGCGCTCTGAGAAAACCGCTGGAGTTCATTCCACAGCAACACGTATCGCAAGGAGTTAGCGTCACGTACAGTGGACATGTGCCAGGAATTTAGAAAACGCGGATAAGCACCAAATCGCAGTACAGTATTGTGGCATTTAAATTACAAAGTATAATATAATATGACATATTTTAGACAGTAAAATAATTCAACCTGTAAACCCTCGCTCAAGGGCCAAGTATACTATTACAATAACGCCAGAATAGTCATTCAATGATATCCCAATGGCAGCATAATGACAGATAGATAACTTTTTATTGTACATCAATGGAAAATATAAACCTGCCGACTAACAGTCTTATTCATATTCAGTTAGAGTAAGTTTGTAGGCTTCTTGAACAAACTAATACTACTAAATCTCATTGTGCACAAAGAGTGGTCTTATCGTTCAAAAGCGATCTCATGTATACAAACCCAGGAATCGATTTTTAAAAACTGTACCACTAGCCTATTTGGCAGTTTGGCCTCGAAATAAATCTCCTCAAAAGATGTCCATCCTCTGATATCTTAGGCTTCCGAAGTCCATAATGATCCTGCTATGTTTTATGTAATCTTCGCATCCTTGGTCTTGAGGAGCCCTGCATCTCTTTCCGGTCCTTGGGTACCATAAGAATATTTTTTAGTCCATTTTACTCCTTTGTTCTTTAAATTGTGACCTATGTATTTCCATTGGCAATAATTAGGATTATGGTACTTCAAATTCTTTTCTTTTTTGTACTATACTAGCAGCACGGTATGATGACCATTTTTACATATTACAATAGTGACCTGTCTAACGTGAATGTGTCAAGTTATTTTTTATTTTTTTTAATGAAGTGCGAGTCACATATATTATACATTAAATTTTTTGAAGTGAAACTTCGTTATTCACTATGGTCTGGGTGTCTGGGATCGGCTCACTTCTACTGCATGTGAACTGCATACACACACATTTTTTTACTTACTATACATTCATAAAAATAAAAATAAAAAATATTGCCCGTAAACGTAGTTTAATTTATAAGTAACTTCATGAACGGGTTAATGTCAAAGGGCATCATAGAGTACCGCTAGTATAGACAATAAACAAAATTGTTCATAAGCTGAATATGATAACGACATCAACTTTATATGCCATTTACGGAACCACACAATACGGCCATAACAATACGTCGAATAATTCACGACAATTTATTGATAATATCATAAACACGATCGAATGCGACTCCGTCACAATAACTGACCTTTGAACCTCACGCTAATTGGTCATGCGACCTTGTTTCAAAACACTAAAATATATAGAATGGGACCATGATGGACCTCGTGATTTATTGCTTGAGTGTATAAACAAAGTTTTTTCGTGTGAGTGTATAAACTAGTTTATAGAGACTCTAAACCGATAGTATGTACAATCAGTGGCGGATTTGCAGTCTTGGCCGCCCTAGGCTCCAGGCCATTTAGTAAGTACCAGGCACCCCTTTCTCAGCACCCATCATATCGAGTACATAATGAATTTACTTTTTTGACAACTTTTATCGAAATCGATTCAGAAATTTACTTAACTATAACATCTGCTAGTTTGTAACAAAAAACACAGATTTCAGGGATAATTGCAGTGCGGCCACCATAATGTGCGCGAGCCTTTAGAATATTTACGTACTTTGAGTTATTTCTTGTTATCAACAGTGAATTTTGTGTTACGATTGGCTGCCCCTAATAACTGGCCACCCTAGGCCTGGGGTTACTGGGCCTTAGGGAAAATCCGCCACTGTGTACAGTAGAAACCTTTCAGGGTCTCTCCACATCATAATGAGGCGCTACGAGACCGTAATCATAGGTATGACTAGTGTGACGCCTCGATGCAAGCAGACATGAAGGTGTCGCTTTTTTTGTTAGCGCACAAACTGCCTGACTACCCACTAAACCTTCCAGTGTCCCTCCGCATCAGGATGAGTCGCCACAGTACGGTAACCATGATTATGACTGCCGTGACACCACGATGCAAGCCATGAAGGAAAAATGTCCCTGGGACTAGAATACCCCACGGCACAGGGTGTGGCTAACCGGGAGAGTCCCCCGGCCTACCAGTCCCACTACGTTATCAGGAGGAGATGGGCAAAGCGGCGCCTGCGACCCCCTCATCACCGTCTTGGACAGGGTTCATCCTCCTCGCTTATGCTTTCGTCAGCTTCCTTCTAGGATATATTGTCATTGCAGAAGTAGGCCACCGCTAGCCAATTTGACTCGCCGCGCAGCATCTAGTCGACTACAATGCACATTCCGAATAATCCCATTGTGGTCCCCATGCGACACATTCATTCAGCGTGTCGATTGGGGGGCCAGGGTCGGCTATCGCCTGATGTCTCTGTGCAGATAATTACCGAAGCAGCCGTACCCAGTAAGTATCTCGCCCCATCTGAAACCACGATCACGCCTAATATTAGACGATGATTTAGTCAAAGAGGGAACACGCGTACCTAGAAAATACCTATTCACACGAGACTTTGAAAACACTCGATTGTATAATACTTTTCGGGAAACACGGACTCTGGTAGTGCATTTCATAGCTAACTATGAGGGTCATCGTCTCTGCCTGATGGTGGTAGAGCCGTTATGGAGCCTCGAGCTCTTTGCCTCGGACTAAATTCGCAGCGTGGAACTACACCCTCGGTGACGGGGTACGGGAGTCGCCTGACAATCAAGGGTTGTCAGCGGCTCGCTTTGGCCAGTCAGCGGCGTTCAGTGGCCATCACGGGCTTCGCGTTGCCTATCTGCAATATGGAGGAGATTTTCGCGACCTCTCAAACATCGCCCTGATCCCGGCTATTCTGATGTGCAAGCTATATTATTGTAAAGTTTCATCAAAATCCATTCTGCTGTTTTTGCGTGAAAGAGTAACAAACATACATCCATACATACAAAATTTGCGTTTATAATATTAATAGTATAATAATTCCATAATGTCTTTAATACTTCAAAAATGGATTTAGTTTCTTTATATTATGCGTGTTTGTATGACAAAATGGAGGTTCAAATTCTCGACTGTTACTAAGATATACGAGTAGCCTAAAGCCACGAGTATATTATTATGTTTGAATATTCATTACAATGTACATGACCGCTATGTTTGATTACCAACATCGGTACCGTGCCTTTAGAGGAAACTTTAGAGTATCTCACATGACATTGAGTTAAATTCAACAATATTGTTACGAACTACAGGACTCGAATTAAAATACGGTGGAATTACCATGGAATTTATTAGAACTATACAAACACGTATAGTTTACATACGTAATACAGGTACAAATATAACTGGCCACAACCAGTACTAACTGCACGATTCAATAACACGTGAAAGTCCGTCACTATATCACTTATCGAATGTACATGTCTTGCTTGTATCGTAATCGTCGCTTGACTGCCTCACCCTTCCGTTCGGGCATTCGTTTTATTCTGTAAAAATACAATATGCCTCGACGCAAAACAATAATTTCCAAGAGTTAGTTCGACACACCTGCCTAATGACTGCCATAAAACAAGTCCAATAACAATATAATGTTTTTCCTAATGACAAATTTTAAACACAAAGTAAACAAAAGAAGTCCAAATGCGGGAAAGGTAATAAAGCAGGTTTATGGCAGGCAGATGTGCATTTACTTTTTGTCGGCATGTAACAATACTGTCATACACTTTTTTTGTGATTCTATTTAACCGTCTAATATTGTCTTAAAGAAAATTCAATTGACCCAGTAACTCCATAATAATGAGTCTCCCTTCCACACGGTTCAAATTAGCCATTCCACAGACTATATGTTTGATTAACCCCCCTTTGACTTTTGTTATTCTTCACAGAAGCCTGTTTTATGGCACATGAAAGTCGGAAAGAGCCGGCCTTTTTGTACCGTTGTAACGTTGGAGTGGTATGAATAACCCTAATATTAACCCGTTTAATAATAATTTTTGGAACGGCAAAAAGGCGGTGGGTTCGTCCGGGACAATTTTAAGGGAATTCGGACTTGAAGGTTTTAATAACTTTTGGGAGCTCTGTTATCCGGGGTATTAGGTAATGTTTCTTGAAGTACTTAAGAGTTTTTTACCCTTTTTTTGCAAATAGGCTGATTAACCTTCCGGGTCGAATGCTAAAATTTAAATGTGTTTATTTTTAAGGTAATATTTTTCTAAGTTAAGCAAAAAGGTAGATTAGTGACTGGAACTTTTAGACCAAACAAATGTATTAAGTTGAGATGTGGGTTAAAAAAAGGTTCAATAATCAGCCCTAAATTCTTAATGGAAGAAGAGAAATCTTAAAAATAAGGATACAAATAAAATAAGTTATCAATTCCCATAATCTATGTGAAAAAAATTGAACAAATAATCATACTAGTGGTTGTCCGTGGTTGTTGTGGTCGTTGAGCGAGAGATATAATTATTTTTATATAAATATCTTGCTTTTTGTATTATTTCAAATATATAAACTTAATAGACAAAAGAATGGATATTTATACGTGTGTATCTCTCAATAATTTTCACTCGACAAAAAACAGTTTGAAATATAAAACAAAATCAAATTCGTAATTCTATTCGATAAGAAAAATAGGTTTTATATTAATGAGACTGCAACAGTGGTCGAAATTCGACCATAATAATTAATTTAAATTATAAGTTTGAACATTATTAAGGTATTTGCTGTGTGTTTGCTTCACGTATTAATATACATATATACTGAAGACTAATTTATTATATATACCTTATAAATATGTTTGTATATATAACGTTCGTATAAACGACGAAAATATGCAACTTATGTGATTCGTAAGGTGATAATTAAACTACATATATCAAGGCTTCAGTGTAAACCAAGTTTTCCGTGAACCCGGTGAATAATTTCCAGCGCAGCAAAAACACGTAGGAACCTTGGTTTAGTCGGCTTTGAACGCAATTTTAACGTCCTTCGCTCAAATGCCATAATAATAACGAATTTCAAGCGTTAGCTTGGAGTTTAAGTTTTTTTACTGTGGTCCATTTCAAGAGGTACAATTTATACCTAATAATAAATTTTATGTCTTAATTAATCATATTTATGTTTAGTGATTTTAATTTAAAAAAAATGTAACGAAGTTTCTTATCGCACGTTACTCGGCAGATAGTAGCTAGACGAAAAAAGAGTTAAACCGAAATGAAAACTGCTGAACGCTATATGTGTGTGTATACATTGTTACGAGTTGCAGGACTCGAATTAAAATGCCGTTGGAATTACTATAGAATTTATTAGAACTATACAAACAGGTATAATACAGGTACAAATATAACTGAACACAACCAGTCCAAACGTAAAACACGATTCAATAACACGCGCAAAAGTCCGTCACTAAATAGTTTACTGAATGTACAAAAGTCTTGCTCCGCTTGTGGTTATCGCCTCAACTGCCCTCTCTCTCAATTGGGGCATTGCTTTATACTGCACAGATGCCATATGTCTGCCCGACCGCGTGTACCGAATTTCTTAAAATCACACCTGGCTAATGACTGCCATAAAAGATTACAATACACATTAGGCTGTTCTTCTAATCACAGATTGTAAACACAAAGTAAACAAAAGAAGTTAAAATGCCGGATAGGTAATAACATGTCTACAGGTATGCAGGTGTGAATTTGTCTTTTGTCGGCACCTAGATCGTAACAATATATTATATGTGTGTTCGTGTGTGAGATTGTGATTACTTTTAACGTATGAGTGATTTCGCATGAATTAGTTGAGAGTGTTTCCCAACGATGTGTACGATAAGTATCCCCACCTTATCGTTCATGCTCATTGTTAGGGCGGAAGGGATAGGGGATAGTCCCTTCTTCGACGCCCTGGTTTACGGCAGCGGATCGGGGCCGAAAATGCACCACTTTTTTTTGAAGCGGGAGCTTTGACTTGCACCAATCAACAAACGGGGTACTGGAACTCGTGTAATTTATTCATAGTCAAGTAATGTCACTCGATTACTTTAGCTTAAGCCCTTTTACATGAAAGCGCGCTCGAAAAAGTATTACTTTTGTTAAACGTTACAGAAAATGAGTTTGATAACGCCTTTGCCTTGTCTCCTTAGAACTCGTTCTAGATTTTTATTCTGTTATACAAGTTTTATATAAAGAAATTTAACTTGTTCTAAACCTTTAATATTCTCACGCAAATGTTTTAAAACTTGGTCCACTTTAAATCCAGTATAATAATGGGCTGAGGGTGTTGTTGGGTGCAGTGCGTCAGGGATGTTCACAGAAGCGCGAATCGATGACTTTTCGGCTGTTGCGGACAGAATCAACCCCGACATCTCCCCCGGAAATCCCGTATACCCGCTTACCGCAAATATGTAGCCCGCTCGGTTAGCTGCTAAGCGTCTGCATTTTAGTAGTACCTTGGTAAGCACGATGCGAGCCTCCGGGATGGTCAAGTGTATACACACAAGGAAGATTAAGAAGACCAAGAAGAACAGGAATCTTTCGGAATACTCTATAGCCATGAACTCTCAGCGTGACTACGTGGATTTTGTGGACCACTAGTATATTGTGATAGTGTCAATTGCACTCATCGGTGTAATCGATACAATAAGTGTTATCTTGGTTTAGTGGAATATCTGGGTTGTAGTGCTAAGTTGTGTTGGTTAACCCTGAACGTGCCGTTTAGTACAATAGTGTTGATCGTACTTGTTGCTGTTGTATCACCTACAAATAAATACAGTCCATTTGCTAAGTGGTGTTTCAATTAGTGCGACTCCTGCGCCGCAGCCCCTAAAGAGATGCGCATCCCTACTGGCCCGCGTTCGCAGCAGGACCAACAGCATGATCGGTCTTTTTGTAGATTAATGAGACTCGCCACTGCTACGTAAATGGGTGCAACTGCACACCCAGTAGATGCATGAGTTTCTTTGTTTTCTGTCGCCTCACGGCCTGGTGGCCGAGTCCATACTTGAAGTGATTTTGCAATACATGTCCCTTTGAAGCAGTGGAGTAGAATATTGGTAATAATTATTATAGTGATGCTGGTGTAATGCCCTAGTATTTGTCTTCTTAATTAATTGTTGTGCCCTGAATTAATTTACAATTTGATAACTTTGGCCTTCCATTATAGAGGAAAGGACAGTTAACCCGCCACGTTTGTCCAAGGTGGCTTGGCAGGTTTGACACATCAGTCATCTCGATGTACAGATTGCATTACGATGTTTTCCTTCACCATCATGCATTCGTTCCGGCCAGGATTTAAACCACGCCCTTTGAGTTCCGGTCGCGTGCGCTAGCCGTTACGCTACCACTACCTACCAACTAGCAAGTAATAGATTGAAAAATGTCTCTTACATACTGTTACACGTCGACAAAGTGAATGCACACCTGCAGTTATTACCTTTCCCGCATTCGGATTTCTTTTGTTTACTTTGTGTTTAAAATGTGTAATTAGAAATACATCCTATTGTAATTGTACTCATTTATGGCCGGAGGTGTGCAGATTACGTTTTCTTGGAATTCAGAACATTCAGTCCACGCGGTCGAGTGTTGTATTGTATAGTTTAAAGCAATGCCCGAACGGAGGGGTGAGGCAGTCAAGCGACGATTACGATACGAGCAAGACGTGTACATTCGATAAGCAATATAGTGAAGTACTTTGCGCGTATTATTGAATCGTGCAGTTTGTACTGGTTGTGTCCAGTTATATTTGTACTTGTGTTATACGTGTTTGTGTAGTGCTAATAAATTCTATAGTCATTCCAAGGGCATTTTATTTCGAGTCCAGCACTCGTAACAATACAAAATTAAAATAATAACACGTTGAGGCGTCTTGAAGCATTTATTATAATAAATAATATTCACGCTTCCTTTTGAATTTTTATTACTTTTATAATTTTATAGCTGTTTATAATAGCTGCGCTATAAACGTGTCACATTACACCGCGATATGTATCAAAAGCCCCGTTTACACGAGGAGACATCTGTCGAACGACTTTGTCGCCCGACACGCGATGTCTACGTGTCGGGCGATGACGTAGTTAAGCTCCCTCGATGTTACAAGCTATTATTATACAGTTGTCATGAGCTATAATCAAGTAGTCACTCGCTGAGTGTCGACACACGCGATTTTGTACTGAAACTTCTATATAGACGGAGTCTTAGGATTTTTCTGTCACGAAAGAGCGATACGGCTGCGTGGAGGAGCGGCATACATTTAGACTAGACGTGGTGAGAGGCAGAATAATTTTAGAGTAGACTATCGACGTGGTTTTTTTTTGTTTCCGGATCGAATTCAGTTTTTTTTTTTGTTGGTAAGATAAAATATTTTTAAATAAAAAATTCATTCATTAAAATGTACCTAACCTTACCAAATCATCATTTAAACCTGCGTAAAATCGAAATGTGTGCTGGGTAGTAGAAGTGAAACTTCAACGGACACGTGGCAAAACGAATCACAACTAAATATTAACTTGAAGTTTTACGGGCAGGTTTTCAAATTGGGCAAGTACACAGTCTGCCCGCAATCAAGTTAAATTTTGTTGCGATTCGTTTTGCCACTTATACGTTGCGATTTGTTTTTCCACTTTTTGTTTCGTAAACTCTTGTGAGCCTTCGACATTATTTGATGTGAATAATGTTTCAGTGACACTAGACCGTCGTTGCGTGCTGCTATTCTGTCGCCATACTGCGCAACGCAGCGGCGGAATTAAGCGAGGCTCTCTCGGTCTGTCAGGGCTCACGCGAATGGTGATTCTGGGGAGCCACCTGGCCAGTGAACCCCACGGTATCAACGCCGTTGTTCCCCATGAGGCGTGCTCTCCGTAAATAGATTTCCTCTCGTCAAAAAAATGTTTCAGCGACACTGATCAAACCTTGCTCTCAGAGACATCTCAGTGACATCTGGGTAGTGTAGACTCAAACATTAAGTGACTTTTCTACAGTCGCAGATACACGCGATGTGAAAATCGCGCGACAGTCCCCTGCTAGAAAGTCGCCTAGCGAATACATGGCCTAAGATTAGACGCTTACCTTATATCGTGAGATAGGCGTATCCAGCTTTAACGTTACCCTCAGAGTCGATTAATGATCAATTAATTTTAAGTAGGTACGAATCCAAAATTTTGCTAATCAAATGAAGAATCCCATTTTCTTAAAAGTTGGTCGTAACTACTTACCTTTAGTTACCGGTAGTTTTTGGTGCGTAGAATAAAAAAATTAAAAAAAACTATGTTAAATGTACATTGAATAATTTTATCTGGGGTATGAGGCTATCTATAAAACTGTAGTAAAAATAAATATTAGCTGGTACTTGCTTTCAAAAATATTATATTTTCTTATTCTCCTCTCAGAAGCAAAAAATATGATTGAAATCTAGTAAGGCCCTTACTGAGCGTTTCGAAGCTTAATTTATTACGCCTGGCCGTGCCTTATCGTGCTTTCAGATAAAAAATATTCAGGTATAAATAAAATTGAGTTTCGACGTTAAGTTTATTGGATTTCTAAGCAACGATAGAAAACGTATCAAGAAAATTACTGAAACGTTTTTAAAAAGTTGAAGAAAATTAAATATTGAAATCAAATAGAAATGTAGAAATTTCGTAAAAAGCTTCGTGACATATAAGTATATTTATTTTCGTGCTTATAATGTTGATATGAATAAGATAGAGTCAATATTGGTAGGCCGTGATGTACTCGCCATGATTGAATTGAGGATATTATAAAAAGCGTGAACTTGCTTAATTTGGGGATATACAATATGTGTGTTTGTCTGCTGATTACAACAAAGCACCTTTTTTGGGCCACTCCGTAATTTTCCTTGATTCGAAGAAAGGTGGACAGACGTGTTTCGGTATTGTTCTCAATAAACAAAAATATTTTTCTTATAACGTAAACAAGTTTGTCCCTGAGGGGGCCTCAAGACCACAGTATTTTTTTTTATTGCGAGATTGTAATTTATAGTATTAATGTAAAAAAAGTATATCGGGCAAAATGTAATATATTGTGTCGAATGATGGTGGAACCATCTAGTTAGTTTTAGAACTTTTGGAAATATCCAGAACGATCTAGAACGAAAAGACAAGGACGGATATATTTAGAAAGAGATAGACGACGAAAGAAAGAAAGAGATAGATAGATGTTAGAAAGGGATAGATTTATAAACGAAAGTTCCCGAATAGAAGGTTCGGGAAAGAAAAGACAGAGATAGATAGATGTTATAAAGGGATAGATGTATAAACGAAAGTTCCCGAACAGTAGGTTCGGGAATGAAGAGACGGAGATAGATAGATGGGTTCTAGAAAATTCTTCCGGGTATATAAACAGCGTAAGGCGCGCCTACCGGGCAGTTTAAAGTTGAGTTCAGTACAAGACGGTGAAACGACAAGTGCGATACTAAAGAGTTATTAGAGAAGGTTAATAGAGGACAGAGACGAACTAAGTGGTGAATTTAGTGACAAGTTTGGTGGACAGATACGTGAAGGAGGTGTGTAGCGTAGTTCGAGAGAGTAATCAGAAGCGAACTACACGCAATAATATTGGAGGTGGTCCGTGCAATATCGGCGACGGTATTGAGGGTGTGACAACTTATCGTCGGGACTGTGCCTCGTCGGTCGTGCGTATAGGGGCAACCCTGCAGAGAGGTACTACGTGCGGCTGTTGTAAGTCAATAAAAGCTTTTAAATTAAACACTGGTGTTTCCTTCCAATCCATAAGTGCGTAACCCCGCTCGTACGTAACAATATTTAAAGTACAAACCTTTATATTGCTGAGAGTATTTACTATTATCTATAAGAAGTCAAAGAAAAAAAACAAACAGTAAATCCTTTCTCAGTACAATAAAGAAAACCGGTATTAACCATTTAAAATACCATAAAACTCGAAGACAAGTTGAAATGAATGCGGAAACGTTCTTGGGAGTAGCTCGGACACTTTTAATTATGTCGGTAATTTCTTCGTGTAACCCTTTTACACGAAATAAGGAAGACAAAGAAAACATTTTTTGTAATGTTTCCCGCAGTAGAAAGGGGTTTTCTTGGCGCGGAAATTGGAGACGCGCCGCGGTCGTCTGATGTACTGGGACCACGCTGTCAAGCATTCTGAAGCTCTTAATAAGGACTAAAAGAGACATTTTAATATTTTCTTAAGTTTTCGCGACTTGTATACATAATAAAACTACGTTTTAACGATTTTAAGCGCGGTAATTTATTTGATTTTGCTCAATCCGATGTTTCGGCCCCTTTTCATTTGTCGTCCGTGACCACGGCCACTGAAAAGGGACCGAAACGTCGGCTTGACCAAAATCAAATAAATTACCTCGCTTAAGAGACATTTTACTTCTATTTTTATTGGTATAGGTTTTTTTTATTGCAAGAGTTCAACAAAGAGGCAGACGGACGGCCCACTAATGAAAGGTGGTTACCATCGCCTATGGACATTCGCAAAGTCAAAGATGCTACAAATGCGCAGCTGCTCTCTAAAAGAAGACTGGAACCTGGCCACTAATGCCAGAATACAACTCAAAGTTGTTATGGTGGCATACCCTAGATCAGGGGCGTTCCAGACGAGTAAATGCCCTACCACATGGCAATAAATTAGTTTGTCGCCTCTCACGAGAGGCCGACCGGTCGCAGGAAATTGTATTCTTTCAATGTTCCTGCACTGATTGTATGGGCCACTTGGTGGAAGCTGTTTACCGTCGTCTATGGACGTTTGCAACATCGGGGGTGTTGCCAACGCGTTGCCGGCCTCGAAGATATTTTATAACGCCCTTAAATGATCCCATGTTGTAGCGAAGAGGGAACGGAACTGTTGAACTACGCGTGCAAATGTTCTAGGGAACCGTTGTGTATATGAGCGTGGAAGCTCCAGGAAACGGGGGTGAACTTCCCGTTGAAAGCAAACGGTGCGATTGTACAAATGAGACTTTGACTCCAGATCAAACAGATCTTCGGAACACTCTCCATTGTAGAGACGGTATAATACGCAGAGGGACGTTTTGTGACTCTGCTTTCAATTCTCTCTACATGCGTAAACCACTTTATCATTTTCTTTTCTATTCTAGTCACTACACTTCTTTCAATCCAGAAAATATCTGGGCTAGAGTATTCAGCCATAACAATCTTGAGTTGGTATAGAGAGCGGCAGCACATTGTTAGTATGTGTGTTGTTAGATATATCCATAAATCATAACCGTTTTCTATCTGGTTGTTTTGCTTCTGTTAGGTCGCTCTCGGTCGCGGTCGTCTCTTCGTTCCTTCACGAATAAACATGGATAATAATAAACACACAAATGTTCATGTAAATTCTACAAAGCCACATCTAGAAAAGTATGTAAAGAATAATGTAAACTGATGTATTTATCCTGAATCCAACTAACTCGTTGACACCCGCAGCTAACACTTTAATGCGCGAGCCGTGCCTGCGTACATTTATAACAATATTTTGCCCCCACCCAACTTACCAGGGCCCTTTATTTCGAGGAAATTACCTCGTCTCTGCGCTGAATACAAAAATCTTGGGCGGTTGACACTGCTACTTTTCGCTTCCATCTTCGTAAGGTCATCACTATTATCTACGGTTTGTTTTGACGGGATGTGGCTTAATTTAAAAGGATGTTTGGATGATAGATGGATATATATTGCTTTTTTTTAATTTTATATTAAAAAAAATCGTATCTTAAGGATATTTTTTTATTCATTGAACCGGACAGGAAGGTGGCTATTAGATGGAAAGTGGTAGAACCATTTTTATCTTGATACAGCTGTTAGGATCACCTCGATCGGTATAATATCACACTTTCACATAATATCAACGTGAAAAGGTCAGCATTAAGCTAGTCGTATTTCATGCGATGAGTTATACTTATACCTCTTATACCTGTACCTATACCTGTACCTATACCTGTACCTATACCTGTACCTATACCTGTATCTATACCTGTATCTATACCTATACCTGTATCTATACCTGTATCTATACTGTACCTAAACCTATAGCTATACATATACCTGTACCTATACCTCTACTTATACTTCGTATACCTGTACCTATACCTCTACTTATACTTCGTATACCTGTACCTAGACTTATTATAGATAAATCTGTCTTTAAACGCTTCAGCCTATATATATATTGCACCTATTCGCCATACATTGAGATTTTTCTTGTCAATGGGCTGGTATTTATTTCTTGCCGAAATCAAACAACCATATGTTGACTCGAAACTAGTAAGGAAAGAGTATAAATTGCACCTCTATAAATATCCAATGTACCACGTCCGAAATCTCTTATCTTCTTAATAATAATCATTAAAACTCCTATATTACATTATACATTTGTTACACCATCTTGCAATACAATCTTCGGATCTTCTCTTCCGTACGATCGTCTGTTGTTTTATTTTTCTTTAATTCTTCATCCACCCTTCTCACTCTAGCATACCGTTCGGATACACGTATTTACATATCATTACATATTCAAGAATAAAAACTTTTCGAGTTGAATATACTTATCTGTAAAATTAAACATAAGACGTACATATCCATTGGCGTACAGATAAATTAATGTAAAACAAGAAGAGAAACAGAGATACGGAAAGTGGCAGAAGTATTATTTTTCATCGGAAACGTTCAAGCTTATTGTTAACGAAAACTCTCGCCAGTTCACGAGCTCAGTACAATGTTATGAATAAATTAGAAAAGTTTTCCTTTGCCTTCTAATGGCCAGGAAATTAGCGGAATAACTACGGAATTTTACATTAATATTTCATCTCTTCATTTATGTAGGTATTTTGAAAAATATATTGTTACAATGACAAGGTTCTTGGTAAAACAAGGTGACAGAGAAAAATGTCTATAACTCAAAAAACTTTTAAAAAAAGGTTTTTAAATACAAGCTTTTGAGATCTTGGATATCATGTAGCAGCGGAGTGCTAGCCAAGACAAGTAAAACGAGCCCAAACACGACGCGTCTATCTTGTTTAGTACAGGAGGACACCTTCCGCCTCCGTCATCAGATCAACTCCATTATACCATATTATTTATTGCATTGTCACGCGATGTAAAAATGCGTGCAACATTTCAACTTAATCGGAAACCGGCAAGTTGGTCAAATTTAACTTGCAAGATTCCACCCAAACTTACATACATCCATTGCAAGTTCAATAAAAGCTTGTAAAAAGGTACAAAATATAAGTGAAATCTTAGTACATGTTTCGTCTTATAAGAAACACAAAAATAAGTTTAAGTAACAAGTTAGAATAGAATATACTTTATTGCAAAACATTGAGATAGTTCGAGAAGCTTAAGTACAGAAAAAAATAGGCGGTCTTATCGTTAAAAGTAATTTCTTCCAGACATCCTTTGGATGGATTAGGTAGATGTATGTAATTTGTTGATTAAATTGATGTATGTCCAAACGATGATAAAGACTTGTTTGCAAGTTAAGTAATAGAAATGTATTAGATTAGATTAGAGATTTGGTTTTGATTACATACATACATACATACATACATTACTTCACGCCAGGTCCCTTGCGGGGTAGGCACGAACAACAGAGCGCCATTTAGGCTTATTCTTACACACCTCAATTGCTTCTTTGACATTCATAGTTCTTGTCATGCACGCTCGTCTGTTCTTAAGGCTCCTGACATCACCTTCTGCTAGTACATGATCAATTTGATCATGGAAGGTGTGTCGTGGCCTTCCGCGACTTCTGCATCCATCCACTTTAGCATTGTATATCTGTTTAGTCATTGTTTCATCATACATTCTTTCCACATGCCCGGTTTTGATTAAATAGAGCATAATATCATGTCACAAATATTCATACTAATCCTTGCGGCCGGACGGCCTGAGGCGACAAAATAACTCTCAGCCAGGTGCTAGGGCATTTACCCGACTGGATGGCTACCACCCCTGTTCTAGGGTATGCCATCATAACAACTTTGATTTGTGTTCCGGCATTAGTGGCCAGGTTTCAGTTTTATATCCGGTATTGCTAATGTCTCATCACACTTGGGCCGTCAACATGCCTGCTGTGCTTCAGTAATAAAAAAGCATTTTTGATTTACAAAATATAATCTATAAGAAAAATGAAATTTACCCGCCTGTTTCGTTGCCGCTGCTTATCCTCGGTTCGCGGGTAACAATGTCTTGGTGTTATCGTAACGGCTGTATTGCCGACAGTAGACCTTAGCTTTAGTTATACCTACACACTAAAGGGTCATTTACACGTAGAGAGTTTTTCGACTTGAAGATACGATTGTCGAAACCAAGACAAAAAATCATGTAAACTAACCTTACGATATCGTACGTGGAAGGGTGATAATCTCCCGGTCATTTAATATTGACGTCTCTATACTTTTTTTATTGCCTGAAACAAGCAAACAGGTGGATGGCCCACTTGGTGAAAGGTGGTTACCGTCGCCTATGGACGTTTGCAACACCAGGGGCGTTCAGGGACTCCAATACTATGTCACTAGAACAATTATAGCTTAAGTAAGTTTTCAGTTCTGATGTGCAGTCTTACAACTGACAGCTTATTTTTCAATTTCATTCACAAATTATAAAAATAAATCCAGACGAAAGTTAGCTAAAAATAAACAGATAATAGGGTAGGTACGATGGGGAAATATTCTTATTTAACTCACATAAGCCTGCTGCCCACGTGTTTAGTAAATGTCATTGGATAACGTTTTCTCTATTCACTCCGACACGTGCTCCGTCATAAAAAGATTATAATTTTGCTATATTTAATCTTTTTTCCTCTTGGCATTTACGCATTATTAAAAGGTGTATTTATTAAATTTCGACTAGCAGACCAGAAAACTGCCTGATGCACAGTGTAAGATAAGATAACTAACAGTGTAAGATAATACTAATGTTGTCTATACCGACTTCGGTTATAGCGAACTCTAGTTACAACGAAAGCCAAGAAAAGTGATTTTTTAATCATAATAAATAATCATTTTAAACAGAAATCCTGGCGATGAGTTCCATTCGGGGGTGGATGGCAACACTGCTTGCGAGTGATCCGCCCTGAGAACTCCAGGCGGAGGTGCTCGTGACGGTGTACCGCTCCCGACAGGAGGCGTGGGCGAGAAGCCTGGTGCACTGCCAGGTTCGAATCAAAGCGATCAAGGCGCGGGAAATCGAGGCCATGATGACAACTTGGAAGCTGGCGTAGTGGAAGCTATACATCCCTACCTATTTTGATGTGTCTCACGTACACACGGGACCCTTACCCTGTATGTTAGGGTCCGGTTACTTGCCGGCCACGGGTGCTTCGGCAAGTATCTGCATCAGATTGTGGGGCGGTATTCCGCCTCTCTATGTCACTAGTGCGGTGCACCTCTCGATACAGCGTATCACATGCTCGTGGAGTGTGCCGCTTGGAGAACCCAGAGATTTCTACTTGAGACTGACGTTGGGACGTCGTCGAGAAACTTGGTCAAAGCATGCTCACAGCGGTGGCTACTAGCAGGCGATTTTCTCCTTTTCTGAGTCACTAAGCCCGCTGAGAGAGAGAGAGAGAGGGAAAATACGGCGGAAGCGGCATTCGTCAGCCGTCAACAGACAGGTGCTCGGAGACGCTGATGTGCGCTGAACATACTCCCATGATTCCTTAGCAGAGGGCCGCTGTTTACGAGGTTATCAACCTTCACGTCTGCTGTACGTAGTGTTGCAGCTCTGTCTACCTGGATTTTTTCCAATCGGCACATTAGGACATCACGGTGCAGTAACTCTGTTCTATATCCCGTGGCATTCTTACTACGTGGTTGCGAGAGGAAATAAAAATAATAAACTTAAGAAGAATGCATAAACAAGAGAAAACACTCGCCTCGCGTCAGTGCTGTCACCGCAATATTAAATAACTTTAATTCGCCTAATCAAAGTCTAGAGAAGTGTGTGAACCACCGGGGGAAGAGTGGAGTTTGGAGGCGGACTTGCGTCGAGGTAACTTCCCCCTTGCTTCTTCCACGTCGTGACGTCCCTTTGCCTCGCCTGGCCATCGCATTTAAGTGGGTAGTTTGTCGGCGTCTCCCTCCTTTGGGAGAGGTACCGATACCATTACGAGAGTCTCACACGTACACGTGCAGGCGGCACTAGGCGCTGCAGTTGACCTCTCCCCGTATTCATGGAAAGACAGAAAGAAAAATTTTATTAGCAGAAATAGCGACGTAATTACATTCCTTGTAAATTTTTATATTATTTTCACTCAGCATATTGCTGTGCCGGAATTATATCCGAAACAACGCTGATTTTCAGTAACTAACCTTCCTTTTGGAGTGGGCATGGCCCGTATATGTAGCAAGACATTAACCTGCGTTATTAAAAAAAAACTAATTGACCATAGGTGTTGGAGCCAGACCTGGCAAATATAATTTGCGTTTGAGTGCCATATTTTTGGAAATGGACACAACACGAACAGTTGTTAATCGATAAGTCGTTTGTCGTTTGAAGGCAATTTAATATTCTCAACAATATTACGGGTCCTTTGTGGTTTAAAGCGCCTCGTATAACCTTAATTAAATATTGATAATGGTTCAGTCTTAGTTTCCGGGGTGGCGTCACATCTTGACCGATATAGATTCATTATTAATTAATTACTATAAGCTATTCTGTTAAAAGGATTCGACTAAATTTAATAATACTGAACTTTAACTAAATTTAATTTGATTTTTGGAGTAGGCAAGATAAAAATCTTATTTCTTTTATTCATGCTAATTTCTACTGGAAACATGTTTGGAAGGTCATTGTGGGGGTTGTTTTAAGTGGTGCTTCGATGATAGCTACACCTTTGGATGGGGTGACGCACCACTGTCGAGAGCACGTGGCTCAAACGCCATAAGGTACAAAATAAAACGAGTTTGTACTCTTGTAGTATATTGTTTCTAATTCAATTTAGACTGTATATACAAAACTCTTATCAATTACGTGATTTGTACACCAGTATTGTTCTTCTGCTTCTCTCTGCGTATTCTACCGACTGTATAACGGGGAGTTTTCCGAAGAACTGTTAAGAACTTCGTCTTCTTTGTACTTTGTGGTACTTGTACTTTTTTAAAAAGGGTGTCATAAAATTTCTTCGAGGCCGGCAGCGCATTGGTGACATCTCTGCCGTTGCAAACGTCCATAGGCGACGGTAACGGCTTTCCACCAGGTGGGCCGTCAGCCTGTTTGCTGCACTCCATGTATAAAAACAATCTGGTCATTATTAAACATAATATTTACACGTTACGAGATTGGACATCTTTGATGATATAGATAAATAGCTAACCTTATCGGCAGCTCTAACGCCGATATCTATCAGTCACACAGGATTTTTATTTTACTGACCAGGCTCTCAGCATTTCAGCTTATAAGAAAAATTGTTACCAATTTAATTATTGTTAGTCTGTGCGCGGATCCGAAGCAAAAAAAAAAACCGAGATATTCCTTACACACGAAACCGCTGAAGATACTAATATAATTTTGTTGTCGTCAGTTGTTGTATAAATGTTTGTTGAATTATAATAAATAAATACAATAGACTTTATATAGACTAACCCAAAACCTTGTCGACTAAGAACGTCCACTTTGGATAAGTCCACTCATAAGTATATATCTTGCACATATCTTCAACGTAGCTTAATCAATCATCCAAACAATAAAAATCACTACTGAGAGCACCCGTCATTTAGTTGGTTTCAATAACTCACTGCACTTGACAAAAAACTTATTTCTTACATATCTGTTTAACACCGCAAACGAAATCCGACGACACAATGGCAGCAACCTCGTGAAGTAAGTCTTAACTGGCGGGGAGACAGAGACAGATATACATGCGTACCAGTATACAAAAAGAGAAGGAAATATGCATGCGTCAAGAATATGTACGATGAAACATGAACAATGAACAAGAGATAGTGTTACTAAGATTCAAAAACCATTGTTCAGGATTAAATAATAAACAGTTAGTGTAAGAGTAAGTATACTTTAGAATCGAGATAAAAATGTACTTCCATCTCAAACTAAACGCTGAACGATTCAAGAACTCCATTCCAACATGAAACATCTGATAGAGTGTACTCGACGTTTGTTAAAATAACTGAAACTCTCAACCACTATCGGGTTCCGTACAAAGAAGCGTGGCATACAGCTTGGTTATCGAACGATCTCTATTTAATCCGCATGTAGATTGCATCTCTATGGCAAGGCGAGGTGACTTACGACGAACATATTATAATCTCAAAGAGTTCTTTGGCGGGAATAGGTTTTGCTTTACAATTTTATTTCAAAAACATATGTACTGTTGGTTAAAAGTGAGCAATAATTGTTGCATATTACATGTATTTGAATATATTGTAATTAAGACGAAAAAACTAATGTCACCAAAAATTGCGGTTACGTGGTGCACCGGCACTAAAGTCGACGATATGTGAATTTTTGAAAATCTACAACATGACTGAAACCATTAATGGAAGATTATTTCAAATATTTAAATATTCATGGATACTGATAAAAATGCACATACATAAATAGCAAAGCCATATTTAAAAAGAAAAATAATCTCAATATAACTTTAATCTTTGAATATTTACTCAGAATTTCAAGCTTACTAAATAACCTATATCCGATAAAATTCTTCAGAAATTTCTTAATTCTAGACTTCCGAATTATTCTTATCGCTGAAGTATCGTATACTATTTATTCTAATTATCTCCCTGTCAACTTAATAATGATTTATTAAACTATTTTATTACATAAGTAATAATGGTCTTTAATTGAAGTAAACCAATTCAAGGTGCCTCCGCTAGTCACATATTTTGTAATTTTGGAGCCAATGACGGTTCAAATACTTAGACAATTCTGAGCGAATGTTCACTACAAGTCAGTGAGGGAAATCTTGGAGGGTGTTGGAAAATAAAGATTTCCCTCGTATGAATAGAGTGTTTGCCATCTACCCTCCACCGGAGTGGGTACACTAAAAATTTAAAGCCTTTTAATAACGAATTAGTTTTACTGGAGAAACTTTGTTGGGTTTGCTAGGTTGAAAGATTGCTTCAGTTATTCATAAATCTTTTCAATCTAGTTATATGGTGGTTTTATAAATGTTAAAAACGCAGTCTTTTATATAGTCTAGTGTTATAAATGTTGACTATTATAAAAAAAAATACAAGCCTTACTGTCTCGGACAATAATTTCTTTGAGGTCGGCAGGGTATTGGTGTCATCTCTGGTGTTGTATAATTATGCTCATAGGCGAGGGTAACCGCTTTCCACCAGGTGGGCTGAGCTTACGCATATTGACACTCCTATTTATAAGGGACAAGGATCCGTTATTTTGATGTACATGTTTCATCGCCATGTTTTCCTTCACAGAAAAATAGACATTCAAATTCCATTCTTCGGAAGTGTCCACCAGATGAAGAAGCAAAGCGCTTGGTCCTAACTGGCGGTGCTTTCACTATGTAACGGTGGCATAAACTGGTGCATCTGGTTATCCAATGGTAAAACGGGGATGATGGAACTAACGCATGCAGTTCTGAGTAACACTCCCCGAAGTGTGTCCGATAGAAGACCTACAGCCTAGCAACCTTGCCTCTATGTTCAAGACTTGAGAAATCGAATATTAAAAACTTAGTTTAAAAAAACCGACTTCAAAACAAAACATCTTAAAGTCGGTGCTTAGTAATTTTCAAAATATAGTAATTTTTATGTTTTCCTTTGCACCGACTTCAAGATGTTTTAGATAATATATATTAATAATAATAGCTTAAGAAATAAGTTATTTTATACATTTTAGTTTTTTAATTTTTGAAGTCAGTTTTTTTAAACGAAGTTTTTAAATTTTATTTGTTACTTTTTAGTGTCTAGCTATGTATGGGTGGACACCCACCAATGGTGCCGCGCTTCTTAAAAAATATAGGTCCCAAGAAGCGGGAACAAAAAAATGTTCGTAAAATGAAATCTACTGGGCCAAACTATGTCAAATTTTTAGGGGACCACATGGCAGCTATTCCGCGTCGAACAAAAAAAGAATCACGTAAATTGGATCATAAATCACGGAGTTATCGGCGAACATACATAAAAAAAAAGCAACAAAAAAAAAAAGATCCCGACGAATTGAGAACCTCCTCCTTTTTTCGAAGTCGGTTAAAAAGACGGTAACCTTGATGTAAATCTTTTTCCCCAGCTTCTACCCGGTAGCGAGGTAGGGTTGAAGTCGTTGGATCTGTTTATACATCTATCTAACTTTCTGTATATCCATTTGTCAATCTTTCTATCTATCAATTTGTCTATCCATCTATCTATCCATCTGTCTATACATCTACCTATCCATCTATTTATCCATCTGTTTATCCATCTATGTATCCTTATACCTATCCTTCCATATATACTTATATATATCCATCTGTCTATCCTTCTATCTATTCATCGATCTATCCATCTGTTTATTCTTCTATCTATCCATCCATCTATTCGTCTATCTTTTCATCTACCTATCCATTTATCTATCCATCTGTCCATCCATCTATCTATCCATCTGTCTATACATCTACCTATCCATCTATTTATCCATCTGTTTATCCATCTATGTATCCTTATACCTATCCTTCCATATATACTTATATATATCCATCTGTCTATCCTTCTATCTATTCATCGATCTATCCATCTGTTTATTCTTCTATCTATCCATCCATCTATTCGTCTATCTTTTCATCTACCTATCCATTTATCTATCCATCTGTCCATCCATCTATCTATCCATCTGTCTATACATCTACCTATCCATCTATTTATCCATCTGTTTATCCATCTATGTATCCTTATACCTATCCTTCCATATATACTTATATATATCCATCTGTCTATCCTTCTATCTATTCATCGATCTATCCATCTGTTTATTCTTCTATCTATCCATCCATCTATTCGTCTATCTTTTCATCTACCTATCCATTTATCTATCCATCTGTCCATCCATCTATCTATCCATCTGTCTATACATCTACCTATCCATCTATTTATCCATCTGTTTATCCATCTATGTATCCTTATACCTATCCTTCCATATATACTTATATATATCCATCTGTCTATCCTTCTATCTATTCATCGATCTATCCATCTGTTTATTCTTCTATCTATCCATCCATCTATTCGTCTATCTTTTCATCTACCTATCCATTTATCTATCCATCTGTCCATCCATCTATCTATCCATCTGTCTATACATCTACCTATCCATCTATTTATCCATCTGTTTATCCATCTATGTATCCTTATACCTATCCTTCCATATATACTTATATATATCCATCTGTCTATCCTTCTATCTATTCATCGATCTATCCATCTGTTTATTCTTCTATCTATCCATCCATCTATTCGTCTATCTTTTCATCTACCTATCCATTTATCTATCCATCTGTCCATCCATCTATCTATCCATCTGTCTATACATCTACCTATCCATCTATTTATCCATCTGTTTATCCATCTATGTATCCTTATACCTATCCTTCCATATATACTTATATATATCCATCTGTCTATCCTTCTATCTATTCATCGATCTATCCATCTGTTTATTCTTCTATCTATCCATCCATCTATTCGTCTATCTTTTCATCTACCTATCCATTTATCTATCCATCTGTCCATCCATCTATCTATCCATCTGTCTATACATCTACCTATCCATCTATTTATCCATCTGTTTATCCATCTATGTATCCTTATACCTATCCTTCCATATATACTTATATATATCCATCTGTCTATCCTTCTATCTATTCATCGATCTATCCATCTGTTTATTCTTCTATCTATCCATCCATCTATTCGTCTATCTTTTCATCTACCTATCCATTTATCTATCCATCTGTCCATCCATCTATCTATCCATCTGTCTATACATCTACCTATCCATCTATTTATCCATCTGTTTATCCATCTATGTATCCTTATACCTATCCTTCCATATATACTTATATATATCCATCTGTCTATCCTTCTATCTATTCATCGATCTATCCATCTGTTTATTCTTCTATCTATCCATCCATCTATTCGTCTATCTTTTCATCTACCTATCCATTTATCTATCCATCTGTCCATCCATCTATCTATCCATCTGTCTATACATCTACCTATCCATCTATTTATCCATCTGTTTATCCATCTATGTATCCTTATACCTATCCTTCCATATATACTTATATATATCCATCTGTCTATCCTTCTATCTATTCATCGATCTATCCATCTGTTTATTCTTCTATCTATCCATCCATCTATTCGTCTATCTTTTCATCTACCTATCCATTTATCTATCCATCTGTCCATCCATCTATCTATCCATCTGTCTATACATCTACCTATCCATCTATTTATCCATCTGTTTATCCATCTATGTATCCTTATACCTATCCTTCCATATATACTTATATATATCCATCTGTCTATCCTTCTATCTATTCATCGATCTATCCATCTGTTTATTCTTCTATCTATCCATCCATCTATTCGTCTATCTTTTCATCTACCTATCCATTTATCTATCCATCTGTCCATCCATCTATCTATCCATCTGTCTATACATCTACCTATCCATCTATTTATCCATCTGTTTATCCATCTATGTATCCTTATACCTATCCTTCCATATATACTTATATATATCCATCTGTCTATCCTTCTATCTATTCATCGATCTATCCATCTGTTTATTCTTCTATCTATCCATCCATCTATTCGTCTATCTTTTCATCTACCTATCCATTTATCTATCCATCTGTCCATCCATCTATCTATCCATCTGTCTATACATCTACCTATCCATCTATTTATCCATCTGTTTATCCATCTATGTATCCTTATACCTATCCTTCCATATATACTTATATATATCCATCTGTCTATCCTTCTATCTATTCATCGATCTATCCATCTGTTTATTCTTCTATCTATCCATCCATCTATTCGTCTATCTTTTCATCTACCTATCCATTTATCTATCCATCTGTCCATCCATCTATCTATCCATCTGTCTATACATCTACCTATCCATCTATTTATCCATCTGTTTATCCATCTATGTATCCTTATACCTATCCTTCCATATATACTTATATATATCCATCTGTCTATCCTTCTATCTATTCATCGATCTATCCATCTGTTTATTCTTCTATCTATCCATCCATCTATTCGTCTATCTTTTCATCTACCTATCCATTTATCTATCCATCTGTCCATCCATCTATCTATCCATCTGTCTATACATCTACCTATCCATCTATTTATCCATCTGTTTATCCATCTATGTATCCTTATACCTATCCTTCCATATATACTTATATATATCCATCTGTCTATCCTTCTATCTATTCATCGATCTATCCATCTGTTTATTCTTCTATCTATCCATCCATCTATTCGTCTATCTTTTCATCTACCTATCCATTTATCTATCCATCTGTCCATCCATCTATCTATCCATCTGTCTATACATCTACCTATCCATCTATTTATCCATCTGTTTATCCATCTATGTATCCTTATACCTATCCTTCCATATATACTTATATATATCCATCTGTCTATCCTTCTATCTATTCATCGATCTATCCATCTGTTTATTCTTCTATCTATCCATCCATCTATTCGTCTATCTTTTCATCTACCTATCCATTTATCTATCCATCTGTCCATCCATCTATCTATCCATCTGTCTATACATCTACCTATCCATCTATTTATCCATCTGTTTATCCATCTATGTATCCTTATACCTATCCTTCCATATATACTTATATATATCCATCTGTCTATCCTTCTATCTATTCATCGATCTATCCATCTGTTTATTCTTCTATCTATCCATCCATCTATTCGTCTATCTTTTCATCTACCTATCCATTTATCTATCCATCTGTCCATCCATCTATCTATCCATCTGTCTATACATCTACCTATCCATCTATTTATCCATCTGTTTATCCATCTATGTATCCTTATACCTATCCTTCCATATATACTTATATATATCCATCTGTCTATCCTTCTATCTATTCATCGATCTATCCATCTGTTTATTCTTCTATCTATCCATCCATCTATTCGTCTATCTTTTCATCTACCTATCCATTTATCTATCCATCTGTCCATCCATCTATCTATCCATCTGTCTATACATCTACCTATCCATCTATTTATCCATCTGTTTATCCATCTATGTATCCTTATACCTATCCTTCCATATATACTTATATATATCCATCTGTCTATCCTTCTATCTATTCATCGATCTATCCATCTGTTTATTCTTCTATCTATCCATCCATCTATTCGTCTATCTTTTCATCTACCTATCCATTTATCTATCCATCTGTCCATCCATCTATCTATCCATCTGTCTATACATCTACCTATCCATCTATTTATCCATCTGTTTATCCATCTATGTATCCTTATACCTATCCTTCCATATATACTTATATATATCCATCTGTCTATCCTTCTATCTATTCATCGATCTATCCATCTGTTTATTCTTCTATCTATCCATCCATCTATTCGTCTATCTTTTCATCTACCTATCCATTTATCTATCCATCTGTCCATCCATCTATCTATCCATCTGTCTATACATCTACCTATCCATCTATTTATCCATCTGTTTATCCATCTATGTATCCTTATACCTATCCTTCCATATATACTTATATATATCCATCTGTCTATCCTTCTATCTATTCATCGATCTATCCATCTGTTTATTCTTCTATCTATCCATCCATCTATTCGTCTATCTTTTCATCTACCTATCCATTTATCTATCCATCTGTCCATCCATCTATCTATCCATCTGTCTATACATCTACCTATCCATCTATTTATCCATCTGTTTATCCATCTATGTATCCTTATACCTATCCTTCCATATATACTTATATATATCCATCTGTCTATCCTTCTATCTATTCATCGATCTATCCATCTGTTTATTCTTCTATCTATCCATCCATCTATTCGTCTATCTTTTCATCTACCTATCCATTTATCTATCCATCTGTCCATCCATCTATCTATCCATCTGTCTATACATCTACCTATCCATCTATTTATCCATCTGTTTATCCATCTATGTATCCTTATACCTATCCTTCCATATATACTTATATATATCCATCTGTCTATCCTTCTATCTATTCATCGATCTATCCATCTGTTTATTCTTCTATCTATCCATCCATCTATTCGTCTATCTTTTCATCTACCTATCCATTTATCTATCCATCTGTCCATCCATCTATCTATCCATCTGTCTATACATCTACCTATCCATCTATTTATCCATCTGTTTATCCATCTATGTATCCTTATACCTATCCTTCCATATATACTTATATATATCCATCTGTCTATCCTTCTATCTATTCATCGATCTATCCATCTGTTTATTCTTCTATCTATCCATCCATCTATTCGTCTATCTTTTCATCTACCTATCCATTTATCTATCCATCTGTCCATCCATCTATCTATCCATCTGTCTATACATCTACCTATCCATCTATTTATCCATCTGTTTATCCATCTATGTATCCTTATACCTATCCTTCCATATATACTTATATATATCCATCTGTCTATCCTTCTATCTATTCATCGATCTATCCATCTGTTTATTCTTCTATCTATCCATCCATCTATTCGTCTATCTTTTCATCTACCTATCCATTTATCTATCCATCTGTCCATCCATCTATCTATCCATCTGTCTATACATCTACCTATCCATCTATTTATCCATCTGTTTATCCATCTATGTATCCTTATACCTATCCTTCCATATATACTTATATATATCCATCTGTCTATCCTTCTATCTATTCATCGATCTATCCATCTGTTTATTCTTCTATCTATCCATCCATCTATTCGTCTATCTTTTCATCTACCTATCCATTTATCTATCCATCTGTCCATCCATCTATCTATCCATCTGTCTATACATCTACCTATCCATCTATTTATCCATCTGTTTATCCATCTATGTATCCTTATACCTATCCTTCCATATATACTTATATATATCCATCTGTCTATCCTTCTATCTATTCATCGATCTATCCATCTGTTTATTCTTCTATCTATCCATCCATCTATTCGTCTATCTTTTCATCTACCTATCCATTTATCTATCCATCTGTCCATCCATCTATCTATCCATCTGTCTATACATCTACCTATCCATCTATTTATCCATCTGTTTATCCATCTATGTATCCTTATACCTATCCTTCCATATATACTTATATATATCCATCTGTCTATCCTTCTATCTATTCATCGATCTATCCATCTGTTTATTCTTCTATCTATCCATCCATCTATTCGTCTATCTTTTCATCTACCTATCCATTTATCTATCCATCTGTCCATCCATCTATCTATCCATCTGTCTATACATCTACCTATCCATCTATTTATCCATCTGTTTATCCATCTATGTATCCTTATACCTATCCTTCCATATATACTTATATATATCCATCTGTCTATCCTTCTATCTATTCATCGATCTATCCATCTGTTTATTCTTCTATCTATCCATCCATCTATTCGTCTATCTTTTCATCTACCTATCCATTTATCTATCCATCTGTCCATCCATCTATCTATCCATCTGTCTATACATCTACCTATCCATCTATTTATCCATCTGTTTATCCATCTATGTATCCTTATACCTATCCTTCCATATATACTTATATATATCCATCTGTCTATCCTTCTATCTATTCATCGATCTATCCATCTGTTTATTCTTCTATCTATCCATCCATCTATTCGTCTATCTTTTCATCTACCTATCCATTTATCTATCCATCTGTCCATCCATCTATCTATCCATCTGTCTATACATCTACCTATCCATCTATTTATCCATCTGTTTATCCATCTATGTATCCTTATACCTATCCTTCCATATATACTTATATATATCCATCTGTCTATCCTTCTATCTATTCATCGATCTATCCATCTGTTTATTCTTCTATCTATCCATCCATCTATTCGTCTATCTTTTCATCTACCTATCCATTTATCTATCCATCTGTCCATCCATCTATCTATCCATCTGTCTATACATCTACCTATCCATCTATTTATCCATCTGTTTATCCATCTATGTATCCTTATACCTATCCTTCCATATATACTTATATATATCCATCTGTCTATCCTTCTATCTATTCATCGATCTATCCATCTGTTTATTCTTCTATCTATCCATCCATCTATTCGTCTATCTTTTCATCTACCTATCCATTTATCTATCCATCTGTCCATCCATCTATCTATCCATCTGTCTATACATCTACCTATCCATCTATTTATCCATCTGTTTATCCATCTATGTATCCTTATACCTATCCTTCCATATATACTTATATATATCCATCTGTCTATCCTTCTATCTATTCATCGATCTATCCATCTGTTTATTCTTCTATCTATCCATCCATCTATTCGTCTATCTTTTCATCTACCTATCCATTTATCTATCCATCTGTCCATCCATCTATCTATCCATCTGTCTATACATCTACCTATCCATCTATTTATCCATCTGTTTATCCATCTATGTATCCTTATACCTATCCTTCCATATATACTTATATATATCCATCTGTCTATCCTTCTATCTATTCATCGATCTATCCATCTGTTTATTCTTCTATCTATCCATCCATCTATTCGTCTATCTTTTCATCTACCTATCCATTTATCTATCCATCTGTCCATCCATCTATCTATCCATCTGTCTATACATCTACCTATCCATCTATTTATCCATCTGTTTATCCATCTATGTATCCTTATACCTATCCTTCCATATATACTTATATATATCCATCTGTCTATCCTTCTATCTATTCATCGATCTATCCATCTGTTTATTCTTCTATCTATCCATCCATCTATTCGTCTATCTTTTCATCTACCTATCCATTTATCTATCCATCTGTCCATCCATCTATCTATCCATCTGTCTATACATCTACCTATCCATCTATTTATCCATCTGTTTATCCATCTATGTATCCTTATACCTATCCTTCCATATATACTTATATATATCCATCTGTCTATCCTTCTATCTATTCATCGATCTATCCATCTGTTTATTCTTCTATCTATCCATCCATCTATTCGTCTATCTTTTCATCTACCTATCCATTTATCTATCCATCTGTCCATCCATCTATCTATCCATCTGTCTATACATCTACCTATCCATCTATTTATCCATCTGTTTATCCATCTATGTATCCTTATACCTATCCTTCCATATATACTTATATATATCCATCTGTCTATCCTTCTATCTATTCATCGATCTATCCATCTGTTTATTCTTCTATCTATCCATCCATCTATTCGTCTATCTTTTCATCTACCTATCCATTTATCTATCCATCTGTCCATCCATCTATCTATCCATCTGTCTATACATCTACCTATCCATCTATTTATCCATCTGTTTATCCATCTATGTATCCTTATACCTATCCTTCCATATATACTTATATATATCCATCTGTCTATCCTTCTATCTATTCATCGATCTATCCATCTGTTTATTCTTCTATCTATCCATCCATCTATTCGTCTATCTTTTCATCTACCTATCCATTTATCTATCCATCTGTCCATCCATCTATCTATCCATCTGTCTATACATCTACCTATCCATCTATTTATCCATCTGTTTATCCATCTATGTATCCTTATACCTATCCTTCCATATATACTTATATATATCCATCTGTCTATCCTTCTATCTATTCATCGATCTATCCATCTGTTTATTCTTCTATCTATCCATCCATCTATTCGTCTATCTTTTCATCTACCTATCCATTTATCTATCCATCTGTCCATCCATCTATCTATCCATCTGTCTATACATCTACCTATCCATCTATTTATCCATCTGTTTATCCATCTATGTATCCTTATACCTATCCTTCCATATATACTTATATATATCCATCTGTCTATCCTTCTATCTATTCATCGATCTATCCATCTGTTTATTCTTCTATCTATCCATCCATCTATTCGTCTATCTTTTCATCTACCTATCCATTTATCTATCCATCTGTCCATCCATCTATCTATCCATCTGTCTATACATCTACCTATCCATCTATTTATCCATCTGTTTATCCATCTATGTATCCTTATACCTATCCTTCCATATATACTTATATATATCCATCTGTCTATCCTTCTATCTATTCATCGATCTATCCATCTGTTTATTCTTCTATCTATCCATCCATCTATTCGTCTATCTTTTCATCTACCTATCCATTTATCTATCCATCTGTCCATCCATCTATCTATCCATCTGTCTATACATCTACCTATCCATCTATTTATCCATCTGTTTATCCATCTATGTATCCTTATACCTATCCTTCCATATATACTTATATATATCCATCTGTCTATCCTTCTATCTATTCATCGATCTATCCATCTGTTTATTCTTCTATCTATCCATCCATCTATTCGTCTATCTTTTCATCTACCTATCCATTTATCTATCCATCTGTCCATCCATCTATCTATCCATCTGTCTATACATCTACCTATCCATCTATTTATCCATCTGTTTATCCATCTATGTATCCTTATACCTATCCTTCCATATATACTTATATATATCCATCTGTCTATCCTTCTATCTATTCATCGATCTATCCATCTGTTTATTCTTCTATCTATCCATCCATCTATTCGTCTATCTTTTCATCTACCTATCCATTTATCTATCCATCTGTCCATCCATCTATCTATCCATCTGTCTATACATCTACCTATCCATCTATTTATCCATCTGTTTATCCATCTATGTATCCTTATACCTATCCTTCCATATATACTTATATATATCCATCTGTCTATCCTTCTATCTATTCATCGATCTATCCATCTGTTTATTCTTCTATCTATCCATCCATCTATTCGTCTATCTTTTCATCTACCTATCCATTTATCTATCCATCTGTCCATCCATCTATCTATCCATCTGTCTATACATCTACCTATCCATCTATTTATCCATCTGTTTATCCATCTATGTATCCTTATACCTATCCTTCCATATATACTTATATATATCCATCTGTCTATCCTTCTATCTATTCATCGATCTATCCATCTGTTTATTCTTCTATCTATCCATCCATCTATTCGTCTATCTTTTCATCTACCTATCCATTTATCTATCCATCTGTCCATCCATCTATCTATCCATCTGTCTATACATCTACCTATCCATCTATTTATCCATCTGTTTATCCATCTATGTATCCTTATACCTATCCTTCCATATATACTTATATATATCCATCTGTCTATCCTTCTATCTATTCATCGATCTATCCATCTGTTTATTCTTCTATCTATCCATCCATCTATTCGTCTATCTTTTCATCTACCTATCCATTTATCTATCCATCTGTCCATCCATCTATCTATCCATCTGTCTATACATCTACCTATCCATCTATTTATCCATCTGTTTATCCATCTATGTATCCTTATACCTATCCTTCCATATATACTTATATATATCCATCTGTCTATCCTTCTATCTATTCATCGATCTATCCATCTGTTTATTCTTCTATCTATCCATCCATCTATTCGTCTATCTTTTCATCTACCTATCCATTTATCTATCCATCTGTCCATCCATCTATCTATCCATCTGTCTATACATCTACCTATCCATCTATTTATCCATCTGTTTATCCATCTATGTATCCTTATACCTATCCTTCCATATATACTTATATATATCCATCTGTCTATCCTTCTATCTATTCATCGATCTATCCATCTGTTTATTCTTCTATCTATCCATCCATCTATTCGTCTATCTTTTCATCTACCTATCCATTTATCTATCCATCTGTCCATCCATCTATCTATCCATCTGTCTATACATCTACCTATCCATCTATTTATCCATCTGTTTATCCATCTATGTATCCTTATACCTATCCTTCCATATATACTTATATATATCCATCTGTCTATCCTTCTATCTATTCATCGATCTATCCATCTGTTTATTCTTCTATCTATCCATCCATCTATTCGTCTATCTTTTCATCTACCTATCCATTTATCTATCCATCTGTCCATCCATCTATCTATCCATCTGTCTATACATCTACCTATCCATCTATTTATCCATCTGTTTATCCATCTATGTATCCTTATACCTATCCTTCCATATATACTTATATATATCCATCTGTCTATCCTTCTATCTATTCATCGATCTATCCATCTGTTTATTCTTCTATCTATCCATCCATCTATTCGTCTATCTTTTCATCTACCTATCCATTTATCTATCCATCTGTCCATCCATCTATCTATCCATCTGTCTATACATCTACCTATCCATCTATTTATCCATCTGTTTATCCATCTATGTATCCTTATACCTATCCTTCCATATATACTTATATATATCCATCTGTCTATCCTTCTATCTATTCATCGATCTATCCATCTGTTTATTCTTCTATCTATCCATCCATCTATTCGTCTATCTTTTCATCTACCTATCCATTTATCTATCCATCTGTCCATCCATCTATCTATCCATCTGTCTATACATCTACCTATCCATCTATTTATCCATCTGTTTATCCATCTATGTATCCTTATACCTATCCTTCCATATATACTTATATATATCCATCTGTCTATCCTTCTATCTATTCATCGATCTATCCATCTGTTTATTCTTCTATCTATCCATCCATCTATTCGTCTATCTTTTCATCTACCTATCCATTTATCTATCCATCTGTCCATCCATCTATCTATCCATCTGTCTATACATCTACCTATCCATCTATTTATCCATCTGTTTATCCATCTATGTATCCTTATACCTATCCTTCCATATATACTTATATATATCCATCTGTCTATCCTTCTATCTATTCATCGATCTATCCATCTGTTTATTCTTCTATCTATCCATCCATCTATTCGTCTATCTTTTCATCTACCTATCCATTTATCTATCCATCTGTCCATCCATCTATCTATCCATCTGTCTATACATCTACCTATCCATCTATTTATCCATCTGTTTATCCATCTATGTATCCTTATACCTATCCTTCCATATATACTTATATATATCCATCTGTCTATCCTTCTATCTATTCATCGATCTATCCATCTGTTTATTCTTCTATCTATCCATCCATCTATTCGTCTATCTTTTCATCTACCTATCCATTTATCTATCCATCTGTCCATCCATCTATCTATCCATCTGTCTATACATCTACCTATCCATCTATTTATCCATCTGTTTATCCATCTATGTATCCTTATACCTATCCTTCCATATATACTTATATATATCCATCTGTCTATCCTTCTATCTATTCATCGATCTATCCATCTGTTTATTCTTCTATCTATCCATCCATCTATTCGTCTATCTTTTCATCTACCTATCCATTTATCTATCCATCTGTCCATCCATCTATCTATCCATCTGTCTATACATCTACCTATCCATCTATTTATCCATCTGTTTATCCATCTATGTATCCTTATACCTATCCTTCCATATATACTTATATATATCCATCTGTCTATCCTTCTATCTATTCATCGATCTATCCATCTGTTTATTCTTCTATCTATCCATCCATCTATTCGTCTATCTTTTCATCTACCTATCCATTTATCTATCCATCTGTCCATCCATCTATCTATCCATCTGTCTATACATCTACCTATCCATCTATTTATCCATCTGTTTATCCATCTATGTATCCTTATACCTATCCTTCCATATATACTTATATATATCCATCTGTCTATCCTTCTATCTATTCATCGATCTATCCATCTGTTTATTCTTCTATCTATCCATCCATCTATTCGTCTATCTTTTCATCTACCTATCCATTTATCTATCCATCTGTCCATCCATCTATCTATCCATCTGTCTATACATCTACCTATCCATCTATTTATCCATCTGTTTATCCATCTATGTATCCTTATACCTATCCTTCCATATATACTTATATATATCCATCTGTCTATCCTTCTATCTATTCATCGATCTATCCATCTGTTTATTCTTCTATCTATCCATCCATCTATTCGTCTATCTTTTCATCTACCTATCCATTTATCTATCCATCTGTCCATCCATCTATCTATCCATCTGTCTATACATCTACCTATCCATCTATTTATCCATCTGTTTATCCATCTATGTATCCTTATACCTATCCTTCCATATATACTTATATATATCCATCTGTCTATCCTTCTATCTATTCATCGATCTATCCATCTGTTTATTCTTCTATCTATCCATCCATCTATTCGTCTATCTTTTCATCTACCTATCCATTTATCTATCCATCTGTCCATCCATCTATCTATCCATCTGTCTATACATCTACCTATCCATCTATTTATCCATCTGTTTATCCATCTATGTATCCTTATACCTATCCTTCCATATATACTTATATATATCCATCTGTCTATCCTTCTATCTATTCATCGATCTATCCATCTGTTTATTCTTCTATCTATCCATCCATCTATTCGTCTATCTTTTCATCTACCTATCCATTTATCTATCCATCTGTCCATCCATCTATCTATCCATCTGTCTATACATCTACCTATCCATCTATTTATCCATCTGTTTATCCATCTATGTATCCTTATACCTATCCTTCCATATATACTTATATATATCCATCTGTCTATCCTTCTATCTATTCATCGATCTATCCATCTGTTTATTCTTCTATCTATCCATCCATCTATTCGTCTATCTTTTCATCTACCTATCCATTTATCTATCCATCTGTCCATCCATCTATCTATCCATCTGTCTATACATCTACCTATCCATCTATTTATCCATCTGTTTATCCATCTATGTATCCTTATACCTATCCTTCCATATATACTTATATATATCCATCTGTCTATCCTTCTATCTATTCATCGATCTATCCATCTGTTTATTCTTCTATCTATCCATCCATCTATTCGTCTATCTTTTCATCTACCTATCCATTTATCTATCCATCTGTCCATCCATCTATCTATCCATCTGTCTATACATCTACCTATCCATCTATTTATCCATCTGTTTATCCATCTATGTATCCTTATACCTATCCTTCCATATATACTTATATATATCCATCTGTCTATCCTTCTATCTATTCATCGATCTATCCATCTGTTTATTCTTCTATCTATCCATCCATCTATTCGTCTATCTTTTCATCTACCTATCCATTTATCTATCCATCTGTCCATCCATCTATCTATCCATCTGTCTGGCCTGCTATCTATCCCGCTTAAAACCCACGGCTTGTAATCCATTTTAAAATGAAATATCACCAAGAGTTATATAGCACATTTCACTCAGTTTCCCTTAAGGTCAGTTAATAAACTCGAACGAGACAGTAAAACAAAGGCACATGGTTCTAAACATTACTACTGCTTAAAGAATCTGTACAAACAATGTCTTTCAATGTGAATGCGGACACAAAAGGGTCCAATTTAGGGAGAAAATCAATAAATTTCCTTCCGAGACCCTGTTGTTTCACGAAATAAGGTTCTTTACTTAACATTGTTTGCAACTGAAGTCAGTTTCTGATTGATTGGGACTAATCAAACACTTGTTCATGATACGAGTATGGTGGCTTCTAAAGTAAATAGCGTGAAAATTGAGAACGAATCTTGTAAAATTTTAATGAATACCTATGACGAGTTATTGAGAGAAATAACAATCTGATATATTTTTCTTCTTCTTCATGTAAAATTTTCATACAAAATGTACGGGAAAAGTTTTTGCATTTTCTGACTTTAGTACTCCAACTTAGGATGCCATAGTAGTTTTTGATCTATCAGAAACAGGATCGATTGGCAAGATTTTTTTTGTAAAATAGCTACACTGTCTTGCTGACTGTATATTATTTTGAAAATCTGTGAATTGGGATCAAAATTTCAGGAAAATTATGAGTAGTTTCTTAAGACCATTTTCGTATAGCTGGAAAGGTTAATGTACCTTCCTTACTGATCCGCTGAAAGTTTTTACGCTGTATAAATTCTAATTAAGTATTTATGTAAGTAAAAAATAACATAACTTATTTCTAAAGCTATTATTATTTATATATATTATCTAAAACATCTTGAAGTCGGTGCATAGTAAAACATAAATTTAAAAACTTCGTTTAAAAAACCGACCTTAAAAACTAAAATGTATAAAATAACTTATTTCTAAAGCTATTATTATTAATATATATTATCTAAAACATCTTAAAGTCGGTGCTTAGTAATTTTCAAAATATAGTAATTTTTATGTTGTACTTTGCACCGACTTCAAGATGTTTTAGATATTAATAATAATAGCTTTAGAAATAAGTTATTTTATACATTTTAGTTTTTTAGTTTTTGAAGTCGGTTTTTTTAAACGATGTTTTTAAATTTTATTTGTTACTTTTTAGTGTCTAGCTATGTATGGGTGGAACTACGAATGGTGCCGCGCTTCTTAAAAAATATAGGTCCCAAGAACCGGGAACAAAAAAATGTTCGTAAAATGAAAACTACTGGGCCAAACTATGTCAATTTTTTAGGGAACCACATGGCAGCTATTCCGCGTCGAACAAAAAAAGAATCACGTAAATCGAATCATAAATCTCAGAGTAATCGGTATACATATGGAACGGAGTGAAAATTATTTCCATGAAAAATGGTCATAAAATGAAAACTATTGGGCCAAACTATGTAAATTTTTTAGGGGACCAATTGGAAGCTATTCCGCGTCGAACAAAAAAAGAATCACGTAAATCGGATCATAAATCACGGAGTTATCGGCGAACATACATAAAAAAGCAAAAAAAAAACCTAGATCCCGACGAATTGAGAACCTCCTCCTTTTTTCGAAGTCGGTTAAAAATGGAGGTACTGACCAGGGCTTTAGATCCGTGACATAGCCGCGGGGAAAACGTAATATATAATTTAATATCTGATTAGTATACATAAAGCCGATAGAATCAACAATTATGTGCAAATAAATTCCACTCCTATATCCCATTTATCCCGTCTGATCCCTGTATCTTGAGTATACCTCGCCCCTCTCCCCACTCCACCCACCCACTACAAAAAATCATGTACCAGATATCTAAGCAGCAGCTGTTAACCCGCTTTAAAAGTGAAGTATCTACTAAGTACAATATTCTTCAAAAACTTTGATCAAAGTTATAAACGATAATCGTATTTGAAGACACTTCGATAATTCTTCTTCGAAATTCTACGAAATTTATATTTTTAGACGATAATCGGGTTACTTCTATTCTATTCTATTTTTGGCGATTTGGATTCAACGCTACTGGCGCTGATTCGGCCAATGTCACAGTAACAGAGGATGTCAGGTGTGGGTTATTGGCAATAGCACCTAGGGACAACAACATAAACAGAGTTAATCTAACTACCTTATAAATAAATGTTATTTATTGTTATAAACTTACATAATACATATATTAACAGATTTTTTATTGGCCAGTGCTAAAAGGAAATTTATGTTGACAGGGCGAGGGAAATCTCCTGGTAAAATAACGTAGAGTGGAGTGATAATTTTTTGGCAGTGCAAAATCGGGTTACTTTCAGGGCGTTCCATTAGGGACTGACAACGACCACGTTCACGACCGCGATTTTTCCCGTTCCACTTGCTTCCGGACGTTATAATCATAAACGCTAGTGGAACGGGTTATGGAGCGTTGATGTCATTAATGTCATATGCAAATGTCATTAGTTGATATGAAAATCGCGCCTTTTTCAATGTGTAGGGTTGACTAATTTATGTTAAAAGAAATATAGCTATTAATACAAAATGTCCTTAATGGGGTCAATTGGGTACCGGCAACTTCATCGCGGTAATAATTCAAAAGAAAGCAATTCGCCTAGCTCAGATGAAGAGTGGACGTTAAGTTTATAAAACGTAATACTAAAAAACGTGATCTCAGGCCACGTATTACACAATATACAAATATAGTCGATCGTTATTCAGATGAAGAACTTAAAAGCCACTTTAGACTTTCAAGAAATACATTTAATTATTTATTATCTATCTATCTATAATTCTGAATTCTGAGTTATAACTCTTTCGTATAATTCTGCAGCAAAAGGTATGTCTACATACAATTAATTTCTCATGAATTTTATAATTATATTCAAGTCAACGATAATGAAAACTGATGAGAAATAAATTATGTAAATAAATGTTAATAACAAATAAAGGAAAATGATAGATGGCTGTTCAAAATACATTAAAATTAATTTTACAAAATTAATAAAGAGAGATATTTTTTCATTCGCCATCTTTGTTTCAAAATTCGCGCCTTTGTCAACGTATTGACAAGAGAGAATTAATGCTCTATGGTCAACGTCCACTTCGACCCACCTTTTGACATGGGTTGTTCCAGGCGTTGTGTGATCGAAAATGATAACGTCATTAGTGACGTTTTCGCCACGACCAGGACAATCGCGGTCGCCTTGTGGAACGGCTAACTGAGCATTTTGGGCGTTGTGCGTTACTAATGGAACGCCCTATTAGTATTTCTTTAGAGTGACAATGTAGAGCTGTCAATGTCACTCTGACACAACACCGGGCGAAAGAGTCCGCGCTAAAATAGATGGCTCCCCCACAAGATAAAAGAACTTAAAGTTGTTGGAGCCAAATCGCCAAAAATAGAATAGAATAGAATAGAACTTAAAGTTGCAGATCCGCTATTTGACAAAACTTTGTTCGTAAGATAGCCTGAAAATAAATTTACAACAACTTTTATTATTCAGTCATTACCTGTATCGGTTTACGGATGAGCAAATAATTACTCTGGTAGGATTACGGAGATTCAACGCCTCGTCTTTCATAGCTCGGTCTCTAGTATGCTTTATAATATGTCATCGAGAACAGCGTACGTCACCATTAGTTTTTGAGATAAGAATCTCTGAATTTGATAATATTTGACATGCTCCTTACGTGTCCAGTAGAGTATTGTGCGAGATTGGATTACTCAATCACTATGCGCTGGTATATGGTTAGAGTTTTTTTTTATTGTATGAGTTCAGCAGACAGGCAGACGGCCCACTTGATGGAAAGCGGCTACTATTGCCTATGGATATTTGCAACACCAAAAGTGCTACAAATGCGTTGTTGCTCTCTTAAAGAAGACTGGAACCTGGTCACTAATGTCGGAACGCAACACAAGGTTGTTATTGCGGCATACTCCAGACCAGGGGTGGTCGCCATTCAGTCGATTAAATACCCTACCACCTGGCTGTGGGTTGTTTTGTCGCCTCTTACGACAGGCCGCCCGGCCGCAGGAAAGTGTATTCTTTCTCCGTTCCTGCACGGATAAGATTGTAAGAATGACATGGTTCTACTCTACTCGCCCGACTACTCTACGCCAATACACATTCACGAAGTCATGGAGCCTCATGACCAGAATATGCAAACATATCATCGACATATGCTGACATATTTATATACTTAATACTAATAAGACATACCGAAACAAACACATACACAGTACAGCTCACAGTTCAACAGTAATTGGTTGTTAAATCGTGCGAGGACTTCTAACAGTATAAGAGGCTTTCGAAACACAAAAGGGTCGCTTTGTATCGAACAAAGGTACTTGTAGGTACGTAAGTACTAAAATTGACGGGTCGTATAATTTGATACATGTTTCTGAGATGGTAATGAAATTGAACTGAAATTTGATACAGTGGGCATAATACGAATTTGAGACTTTGGAATATATTGTTACGAACTTGAGCAATTCAAATTAAATGTCGATTAGAAGTTCAGAAACTTTATTAAAAGTACTGTAGGAAAAAGGAGAGAAAAGAAACGGAAGGGAACGGTTTCTTAAAAAGGGTGTCATAAAATTTCTTTCAGGCAAGCAGCACGTTATTGACAGCTCTGGTGTTGCAAACGTCCATAGGCAACGATAACCGCTTTCTATGAGGTGGGCCGTCTGCTGTACTCCAACCTTAAAAAAAACTCTCAGTCATCGTAGGATTTTTTTATTGCGTTAGATCAGCAGACAGATACACGGACATTTGCAACACCAAAGGTTCTATAAGTGCGCAGTTACTTGCTAAAGGGAAGTGCCGGAATACAACTCAAGGTTGTTATATAGGCATTTTTTTTTGAGGCGGGAGTAATGCATTTCCCGTACTACCGGGTCGTTTGTTAAGGATTGGACCAAAGCGAAGATAGGGAGCCACACCAATGGCCACCAGAGTCAATCCCCGGCATGTGTGGAGACTTGAATACTCAATACTCCACTAAAACCACCCTCCTCCCATGTGCCCCGCGCTTATTGGGAGGAAGCGCCTGAAACTTTGCCTTTGCTGGAGGGCTTGTTATACTGGCATGCTCTAAACCAGGGGAACCATCCAGACGGGCAAATACCCAGCTGCAGAAAATTGTATTTTCTCTCCGTTCCTGCACGAAGGAGAACGAGATACAATTTGCACGTTTACACTTCACTACCTTTAAAAAAATATATAGCACGAACTAAACTTTCATGGAAGACAGTAACAAAGGGGAAAGCCCATACTCCATAGTGTAATTAGGCCCCGATGGACATAAAAAAATTACAATAAAAATTGAGTTTTTTTAAATCTTAATGGTATTAAATATCTTAAAATTATGTTCATATTGACGGCACTAACTATTGTAGATATATTCAAAAAACACAAAAGTTTTTAGGTTATTTTTCTATATGAAAATGTGTTGCTACAACTGTGAAAACCACAATTCACACAATGTTCTTCAGTCATTGTTTAATCCGTTATTGATCGGTATCCAAGATCGAAAGCAGCCGTTATCCTTGTTTCCAGAGCGAAGTTGTCGTTGAAGGATAACAGAACCAGGTTGCAGTAGAAGAAGTCGAAGAAAGATCAAAACACATTCAAATCGCGCGTAAGCAACAAGCGAATTGTCTCTCCATATATTCAATGTACTCTGTGGAATTGTCAGTTAGCCTCTCAGGATGATAGAATGACATGTCAGATTCAATTCAGTGTTGCCACTATCAAGGATAAATAAAAGACGATTATTCTTTAACCTAATTAAAATATTATTATTATATTCCTTTTTTTAACAGTACACGTTAGTTTTATGTTTCGTTTTAATTGTTTTGTAATAAAAACCACATAAAAGTCCCGTAAGTATGCCGTTGATTTTAATGCATATTTTGTGTATAGATCGATTTCAGTCAATCGATTAATCACAATACCAATATGATTTTGATACTGGCAATTTGCTACAACTTCCTGGTTTTTTATCAAACTTACCTTTTTTATCGAATTGTGATCGATGTGCCGATTTCAATGTAGGTAAATACATATTTTTAATAACAAAAATTACACTGTTCTGCAATGAAATCCTCCTTTAATTTTTTTTTGTCATAAATGAATTGACGATTCAAATGTTCTGAATCTATCCCCGTTGGCCGATTTTTTCCATCACGTCTAGATTTTTTGATATGTTTTTTTTAAATTTCAAGAATTCGTTTTATTTTTTTTATTTTTTTTGCGCGTCAATGTTACAAACAGTGTATGTACAAAATAAGTTTTAGAGAGAAAATTTTAAAGGAGGATTTGATTGCAGACCAGTGTTATGTATATAGTATTTTTTCTCTAGTCAATTGTTCATTGAGGGCCTCGTATGGGCTTTCCCCTTTCCTTCTAATATCGGTCGGCTTCCATATAGAAATACACAGAACGTTTGTTACCTCTACAGGATCTTTCATATTATAAGAACTGTTAATTATTTCTAACCTACATATGGAGCAGCCAGATGTCCGGTTTTCGACCAGACAGCCGGTTTTCTTCATGTTTGTTTGGTCAAGAAAACCTTGGTAAACCGGACAAACTTTTATCCGGATTTAAGCAATTCGTTCATTATCTGGCGAACTCTGTTCGTATCTTGCCGTAAATACTGTAATAATTAATTGTTTTTTTTAAATATTGTAGTATTTTTAATAAAAGATATTTTATAGTTTTCAGTGGTTTTGATTTTAAACTACAAACAAGATATCCTAATTTATCAATGTTAATATTAGTGTCTACTTGGCGAGGCTACCCGTACGACCATACGGGTGTCCTTTGTATATGTCACGGTTGAAATGCTCTGCCAATTACGTAGACAGGCGTGTTCCATTTCTATTACAAATATAGCTGCTAGTTATACTGAATTCAAAGATGCCATCTCAGACAATAAAACTTTATTAAAAGCAGTGGCATTCACTACTAAATAACTGAAAAAGTGTTTTGGCTCTTAATTAAGCAATAGATGCAAGTTTAGTAGTAACTAATAAGATAGTCTTCAGTAAATTTATATGTTAATAATGGGAAAATCAGACGTGCCCAGTCTCTTCAGGCGTTCAACGGACTCGTGAAGGATTATTACATCGGGCTCTAAAGTCAATCATAACATCTTTGATGTTATGCAATAAAGTATGTTCTATTCTAATAAATAAAAACATGTCTATTTTTTTACGTGTCTGGCAACCCTACCTGCATAGTTAAAGATGGCGATTTTAAAAGGGGTTTTGACTTTTGCACAATGCCTATCGACCCCAAAAAAGATCTATATAAATTTCCAAAAAAATCACGAGAAAAGGGCTGAAATTATTCCTGAGAGCTCTAAAACCGATAACAATAAAACGCTTCGTCGGTTTTAATCCATTTCGGCTTTGTCTTCGAAGTGAGGGTAGTTTTTGCTTGATTAGACTAATGCCCGGTCCGATCGTAATCGTTCGTGTATTACAACCGGCATTAACAGATCCCCTTTCCACGGTTAGATTGTTCGGAATTTGCAAGGAATACGAGTGGATTGGTATCTATATTAATTAATAGGGATTTCGTTGCTGTTGTTATTATTTAGTATTAATTGTATTTTTTCTTTTAAAACGACTCTTCGTGTATTACAACCGGCATTAACAGATCCCCGTTCCACGGTTAGATTGTTCGGAACTTGCAAGTAATACGAGTGGATTGGTATCTATATTAATTAATAGGGATTTCGTAACTGTTGTTATTATTTAGTATTAATTGTATTGTTGCTTTTAAAACGACTCTTCGTGTATTACAACCGGCATTAACAGATCCCCGTTCCACGGTTAGATTGTTCGGAACTTGCAAGTAATACGAGTGGATTGGTATCTATATTAATTAATAGGGATTTCGTAACTGTTGTTATTATTTAGTATTAATTGTATTGTTTCTTTTAAAACGACTCTTCGTGTATTACAACCGGCATTAACAAGTCCCCGTTCCACGGTTAGATTGTTGTTGCACTGGCACTGCACTTTTTAAATATACTAAAATTGGAAGTTATGAAATACTCGAAGAAATTGATTGTGCTAATTTTACGGAATATAAGATTTTCTCCAAGGTTCCAAAACCGGTTAAAAAAAACCAGTTACAACCTAAGTACATAGGAACCTTTCTTTCGATGTTGTTCTAATATTAACCTCAATGTCCATTAATTACGTGAGGCATTTTTGAGAATTTTTCGACCCGCCGACTCTTGGTGAGATTTCGTAAGATTTTTCTCAACTCCTTCCCCCTCCCCTCCCTCCCCTCCCCTTATCTCACGCGAGATTCTTAAAAAAATATGTATGTATATATATATATATATATATAAATATATATATATATAGGTAATATTCACAACATATATATATATATATATATATATATATATATATATATATATATATTGTGAATATTACCGTAATTTAAAATCATAAAATTAAATAATAAATTGGTATACTTAACCCACCCTTGGGCAGAAGCCGTTGAGAGCAAGGGTGAAGCCTTGGCAGTCAGCCTTGATATCGCTAAGGCCTTTGACCGGGTCTGGCATAGGGCACTTCTTACGAAGCTGCCATCATACGGGATTCCTGAGGGGCTCTGCAAGTGGCTATCCAGCTTTCTTGGTGGGCGCAGTATCAAGGTCGCTGTCGACGGTTGCTGCTCTACCACAAAGCCTATCAATGCTGGTGTGCCTCAAGGCTGTGTGCTGTCACCTACACTGTTCATCCTGCATATCAATGATCTGCTCTCTATAGAGAACATTCATTGCTATGCGGATGACAGTACAGGTGATGCTAGATATACCAGCCGGGCTAATGCCCCTCGGTCGCTAGTGGAAGAAAGTCGGGTCAGACTTGTGTCTGAAGTGGAGAACTCCCTGGAGCGAGTCTCTGAATGGGGACGACAAAATCTTGTCCAATTTAACCCCACAAAGACACAGGTCTGCGCATTCTCTGCAAAAAAGACCCCATATGTCCCTGCGCCACAGTTCCAAGGAACAACCCTTACCATCTCCAACCGTATCGGGATTCTAGGCGTTGATATAACGAACGACGTGCAGTTTCGGGGTCACCTGGAAGGCAAGGTTAAACTTGCCTCAAAAAAGATGGTGTGCTAAACCGGTCTAAGCAGTATTTCACCCCGCGGCAAAGACTTGTGCTTTACAAAGCACAAGTTAGGCCGCATATGGAATACTGCTCACACCTATGGGCTGGAGCACCCGCTTACCAGACCGACCCCCTTGACTCCATCCAACGTCGCGCCGTTCGTATAGTCGACGATCCCATACTAACAGGTGGCTTAGAATCGCTTAGCCTTCGGAGAGACTTTGCGTCCCTCTGCGTATTCTACCGCCTGTACAACGGAGAGTGTTCCGAGGAACTGTTTGATCTGGTGCTAACCTAATTTTTACAACCGCACCGCTCGCCATCGACGGGATGTTCACCCCCATTTCCTGGAGCTCCCACGCTCAACTACGCAAGGGTTCTCTAGAACGTTTATACCGCGTACAACAATGATCTGGAGAGAACTTCCCGCCGAGGTTTTCCCTCTGCGCTACGACATGGGGTCGTTCAAGAAAGGCATTATAAAATTTCTTAGAGGCCGGCAACGCGTTGGCAACGCCCCTGGTGTTGCAAACGTCCATAGGCGACGGTAACCACCTTTCATCAAGTGGGCCGTCCGCCTGTTTGCCTGCTTCAGGCAATTGAAAAAAAAAATAATATTAAACAAAGTTTTAGAAAAGTTTTTTCTAATTCAGTCCATGAAGACTCGTGCTTGGAGACTTACTGCCCTGTGGGATTCGGACGAATACGACAAAAACTATTATATTATATAAATTAGGCCATATTTTATTCTAGAAATAAATTTTCACGCAATGTGAAATTCACACCGTGCCCTACTAGAAAAAAATTTACGTGATATTTGTGTTACTCGCCGACAAAGTGAATGCATACCTGTAGTTCATTACCTTTCCCGCATTTTAACTTCTTTTGTTTACTCTGTATTTAAATTTTGTAATTAGAAAAAAACATCCTATTGTTATTATATTTGTTTATGGCCGCAGGTGTGCAGATTACGTTTTCTTAGAAAAAATCAGTCCATACGGTCGAGTGTTGTATTGTATAGTTAGTATAAAACAATGGCCCGGACGGAGGTCTCAGGCAGTCAAGCGACGATTACGATACGAGCAAGACGCGTGTAGTACATTCGATAAGCTATATAGTGACGGACTTTGCGCGTGTTATTAAATCGTGCAGTTTGTGGTGGTTGTGCCCAGTTATATTTGTACCTGTGTTATACGCGTTTGTATTGTTCTAATAAATTGTATAGTAATTCCAACGGGATTTTAATTCGAGTCCCGCTCTCGTAACATTTGCTAAGGCCCTCCTCCACGTAACTAATGGACGCCCCCTTACTTTAGTTTTTAAATTAGTTAGCAATTATACTGTAGCAATATAATTTGTCCTGAATAAAACTATTTTATTTCTATACAAATTGAAAGATAAAAGTTAACCGTATCAATTATCGGTATATCGACCTGAGATTAAAAACAAGGCGATTCAAATATCTTCTAAATATAGCAAGAAACTTATATCTCAATTTCTTGTGACTAATTATGAAGTTCAACCGTTAATTATTCATAAATTTTCCGAAACCTTATTTCCTGTCCTACTAATTACGTTACGTCAATTAAAAGAACCTTGTGGCGAACTAATGAGGTGTTTTTGTCGAATCATTTTTGAAACCAAAATTGTGTTTGATCTTAGAAGATTAATTTTTTAAGACCGACTAGATATTTTGTGACGATAATTATGTTTTGTTGCTTATTAATGCATATTTTAAGTTTTCTTATAACCTAAAGAATAAATAAACAATAATATATGTATTATTATCTATTTATATATCCACCTGTCCTGACCTACGAGACATTCGGACGCTCTCCAGCCTGATGGTGCACAAGGTCGCCGGGAGGCGCTGGATGACGAAGTCAGAGGACAGGGATGAGTGGCGCCGACTTGGGGAGGCCTACGTTCAGAAGTGGACTGCAATTAGCTGACGACGACGATGTGTTTTAACATTATATATCTGTAGATATAACTAAAGTTGTCGCTACTAGTATATATAATAAAACTACGTTTTAACGGTTTTAAGAGCGGTAATTTATTTGATTTTTATTATTCCGACGTTTCGGCCATTGTTCAGTAGCCGTGATCACGGAAGACAAAGATGTCAAGTGTCAATTAGTATTATTAAAGTTTTATTTAGTGTACTGCCAACTCGTTTATTTTAATTATTTAGTTTTAATTTGGTTTATAGTTATTATTTACTCTATGGGAGCCTAATTTAATTTACCATCACAACAAAGAAAAAAGATAGAAAGATAGATTACACTTTATTGTATACCATTACAGAAAACACAGATGAATTTATAGCCTAAAAAATATTCTAAATGTGCACAATGGGCGGTCTTATCGCTAAGAAGCGGTCTCTTCCAGACAACCCCAACAATAAAAAGATAAATATTAAATATATAAGGAATAAAAAAATTAAAATTCCGGACATTGAAGTTCGTCCGGAGAGAGGAATTAAAAACTTTATTAAATTAATTACGTACAATAACTGTTAAATAACTAATACTGATTTTTTAAACTCATAATAGCCAACAAATCCACGATGGTATTGTCAGTATAAATGGGATTGCGTTATTCAATTATTGCGTTACATCCGTAAGGAATTGCTCCATTATACTTGGTAATCGGAGTATACATAACTTGGTTCACTTGGGTATCTTCTCTATCTTTAGAGATAAATGATAAACTAGGATTGTTGTGATTCACAGTTATGAAATGGATTGCGATATTAATTCAGAATTCGAAATATACACTTGTGTCGGAGGTAGAGAACTCCTTAGAGAGTCTCTAAGTGCGGAAGACAAAACCTTGTCCAATTCAATCCTACAAAGACACAGGTCGGAATATTCTCTGCCAAGAAAACCTTATTCGTAGATGCGCTTCAGTACCAAGGAACACCCCTTACTGCCTCTAAGAGTATTGGGAACCTTGGTATCAACATTGCAAAACTTGCCTCCAAGAAGCTGGGAGTGCTAAATCGGTCCTAGTCGTATTTCACTCCGCGGCAACGCCTTGTGCTTTACAAAGCCCAGATACGACCGCATATGGAGTACCTCTCGCACTTATGGGCCGTGGCACCCGCCTACCAGCTAAATCCCCTGGACAGTATTCAACGTCGACTCGTTCTCATTGTCGACGATCCCATTCTCACAGACGGATTAGATACGCTTGGCCTTCGGAGAGATTTCGTGTCTCTCTGCGTATTCTACCGATTATACAATGGGGAGTGTTCCGAGGAACTGTTCAGAATTTTGCCTTCGTCTTTCTTTTACCACCACACCGCATGGAATCGGCTTGGCGTTCATCCCCACTTCCTAGAGCCGCTTCGCTCTTGTATGCAACGGTTCTCTAGAACGTTTGTTTTTCGCACCGTGGCGATTCGTAATGAGCTCTCAGCCGTGGTTTTTTTAAAAGGGTATCGTAAGAATTCTTCGAGACCGGCAGCGCGTTAGTGATATCTCTGGTATGGCTAACGTCCATAGGCGACGGTAACCGCTTTTCATTAGGTGGGTCTGCCTGTATGCTGTATTCCAGGTATAAAAAAACGGTATTAAAGTAATGAAATAAATAGTTCAATGACAAGCGCCTAGTAAAAAATTTGAAAAAATACAAGACCAACTTCAAAAGTAACTAAAAAGGAAATCCGTGTAGGAACGAAGAAAGAATACAATTTCCTGTGACCGGGCGGCCTCTCGTAAGAGGCAAAAATAAACAAAAAGAAGCATTTACGTGGATGACCGAATGGTAAGTACTATTATTAAGATGAACTAGTTCAACGACTGAAATGTACTAGAAAGAAGCACTTACGTAAATGAACGAATAAGTAAAAGACCAGAAAAACTGACAACATTTACAACGAGTCGCCTCGAAGTTCTTAAAAAGGCATTCATCGAATAACCATATATCATTAGCACGCATAATGTGTAGGTTAACACACATTCAACTGGAATGATTGATCGTAAAAAAATAGCAGTTAAATAATATTAAATACACATATGACGTTGAAAGAACCCAGACGCCACGGGAAGTAGATTTTATTTTCATATGGAAGTAATAAATTTTGTTAATATCAAATTTGTGCGACGAGCGTGCATGACAAGAGCTATGAATGTCAAAGAAACAAGTGAGGTGTGTAACAATAAGCTTGAATGGCGCTCTGTTGTTCGTGCCTACCCCGCAAGAGACCTGACGTGAAGTTAGGTATGTATGTATGTGCGACTTTGTCTGTGTTAGTCTAAGAATTCGCGATATGGACACAATATGATATGACACACGATATGACATGACTCATAACTGTGTTTCTACTTAGCCTATGTTCCAGAAGGGACTCACAACCCGTTCATCTTGCTTGCCGGCGTCACAATCGTAAACTCAAGTGGAGTTATACGACCCACCTACTGACATGGTCGTTGTGAGCGCTGCGTGAGCGAATGATGACGTCATTAGAGACAATTTAGCCACGACCATAACGACCGCGGTCGTCTTGTGGAACGGCAGACTAAGCATTTTGGGCGTTGTGACATTTCTTTCTTCTTCTTACGGCATATATGATCTTTTCTTCACAATATTTTAATTATTCCTTCAAATATGACGGCGCGTTCGCTTTTCGCACGCATATCATTCATTCATTGTAATGTCATAATATAAATGAAATCATCCCGCAAATTGTAAGTATATAAAAATTAAATAAATAACCTAACATAAAATATATAAATGCATGTATTATATAAATATACCCGCTCCGCACCCAAGTATAAGATATAATAAACATAATATTAAATACTATAAACATATTATAATGAATAAACTGAAGTGAAGAAGGGAAAGCTGGTAACGGTAGACCACGACGTACACACCATGATCAAATAACAGAAGTGTCAAAACAAGGTCAGTTAAAAAGCATAACAAATAAATGTGCATGTATGAAGAGGTTAATGAAAGTAGATGAAGCGAAAGTTGTTTGTCAGGATCGTCGCAAGTGGAGATCTATAGTCTCTGCCTACCCTCATGGGAAAAAGGTGTGATAATATGTATGTATGTATGTAAAAAGGGAAAGAGAGTGCAGCTGCATTTCATGCCCATTAATCAGGTACGTGCGTGCTCAATCTCACATTCTCATCTAAATTGCCCCACACTTCTTTTTGTACAAACTTTACATAGTCCATTGTTAACCTTTTAAAATCTTGGTAGCGTAATGGCCAGCGCACCCGTCTCAAACTCCAAGGGCGCGGGTTCGATCCTGGCCGGAACGCATGCATTTAGTCAGTTTTCTGATCTAATGTGCATATTGTCACAATTACCACGTGCTAACAACGGTGACGAACTGCACATCGAGGTAAGCGATGTTTCAAACCTGCCAAGCCGCCTTGATCAAGCGTGGCGGATATACTATCCGTTCCCCGTTTAATGGGAGGCCCTGAGCCCAGCAGTGGGATATTTATGGTCTGATATTATATTGTTATCCTAAATCCAGCGGCGCCGCAATACTTAGGTATCGTCATATTAAGCCAAATTCAAATAATATATAAATTTCTAGCCTATGTGTTAACTACACTTAATATTATAAGTGCGAAAGTAACTGTCTGTCTGTTATGCTTTCACGGAAAAACTACGGGATTAATTTTGCTGAAATTTGATATATATTTAGTCTCGATACCAAGAATCGACTTAGGATACTTTTTATCCCGAAAAATGGGATAGTTTATTTATTGGGACTATTCACGCAGGAACGGAGAAAGAATACAACTTCCTGCGGCCGGACGGCCTGTCGTAAAAGGCGACAAAAGAAGCGCCAGGTGGTAGGCATTTTCTCGACTGGATGGCTACCACCCCCGGGTCCAGAGTATGCCACCATAACAACCTAGAGTTGTGTTCCAGCATGGATGACCAGGTCCCAATCTTCCTTAAGAGAGCAGCAGCGCATTTGTAGCACCTTTAGTGTTGCAAATGTCCACAGGCGATGGTAACCGCTTTCCATCAAGTGTACTGTCAGCCTGTCTGCTGAACTCCTGCAATAAACAAAATTTGAATAGTTGATTTTCCGGAAGTGAATAGCGCCTAGATAATAATGTTACGAGTTCTAGGACTCGAATTAAAATACCGTTGAAGTTATATTTTTTTTGAGTTTATTAGAACTATACAAATACTTATAACACAGGTACAAATATAACTGAACACAACCAGTCCAAGCGTAATGCACGATTCAATAACCCGCGCAAAGTCCGTCACTAAATAGATTACCGAATGTACACAAATTTTGCTCCGCTTATGGTTAAAGCTCGACTGCCTTGTCCATTAATCAAGGCATTGCTTTATACTGCACGGATGCAATATGTCTGCTCGGCCGCGTGACCGAATTTTGCTAGAATCACACCTGGCAAATACACAATGGGCTGTTTTTATAATTAAATTTTTTAAACACAAAGTAAATAAAAGAAGTCCAAATGCCGAAAAGGTAATGAAATGTGTTTCTACATGGCGGCAGGTGTAAATTTGCCTTTGTCGGCACCTCGGTAGTAATAATAATTTAATGCAATTCGTTTTACTTTACTTTACTTACGTTTTACTTTGTTTTGTTTTGTGGGAAGTAAATAAATAATATAAAAATCTGTGTAAATGCTAGCTCTCTGAATAAACTAGTACTATGTATTACTTTATTTACTTGGGAATCCTCTCTCTCTCGTTTTTACGTATCATTAATCAGTCCGTAAATTCGTCATGTCCGCCCATTCATCCGTCTTTGTAGACCACAGTTATTTTTCCGTAAAACTATTGGGTTATGAATGAATGAAATTTTGTAGCACTCCATATTTAACATGATAAACGCGAAGGCGACTCTGTCTGTCTGTCTACTATCTACTCTTTCACGGAAAACTACTAAACTGTTTTTGCTGAAATCAGGCGTATATTTGGTCTCGATACTGTTAAACTTAGGTTCCGACAAAAACAAATTCCACTGCTAATCTGTAAAAAACACATTTTATTACCTGTCGGCATTTGAACTAATTGTAATTATTTTATGATAGTCTTCTTTTGCTTACTTATTTATTGGCATACGTTTCTAGAGAACAGTCTATTATTCTATTGTACTCGTTTCTGGCCGTATCGGCTTGCAGCCGAATCATTAGCCAGGTGTTGCGGATTACGTCGAATACGATACGGGCACATTTGTATTTGTGAGGTATAAAACGACGACCTGATGGGGAGAGGGGACAGTTTAGCGACAATTACGATCAAGGCGTGATGTGTGTACAATCGGGAATCTAATAGTGACGGACTTTGCGCCTTTTATTGAATTACAACCTTCTGCATTACGTCTGGATGTGTTGTGTTCGGTTATATACGTACCTGTGTTATACGTGTTTATATAGTTCTAATAAGCATTTTAATTCGAGTCTCGCAACTCGTAACAATACCAAGGATGGACATAGAATGGTTTTCATCCCGAAAAGTGGCATAGTTTCCGGGACAAAAGTAATTTAATTCAGGTTCGGAATCTTTATATAATTACATTTGTGTGTATATACGTATGTATATATAGTTAAATGGTTTTTGTACTTATGTGCACTGTGTAGGTATACTTATCATCATTATTTAAAGACTGCACCACCGTCAGTTTTCAAAATCTATTAATTGCTTCCAAGGGTTACATGCAAGCGATCGCTTTTAGCGATAAGGCCACCCAATGTACTTACTATCTTTTGTATTACTCGTCTTCTGTTAGTCTATGCTTTGGTGTACAATATAGAGTTACTTTCCCTGAAAGAGAGAGAGAGAGAGAGAGAGAGAGATAACTCTTTATTGCACACCAAAACATACAATTACAAAAACTGACCATATTTACAATATTTTCTAGGCGATACAATAGGCGGCCTTATCGCTCAAAGCGATCTCTTCCAGGCAACCTAAATCAAAAACAAATTTGAATCAGACGATGTAGGTGGTGCAGGAAAAAGGCAATCTATACATATAATAAAATTGTAGAGGTCGAATTTCTGTACAATGAAAAAAAATGCTAAAAACCGAGTCAGGGGGATGGAAGAAGTGAAATAGAACTAATTTACATTTTTTTCGAATGTTTTGTTTCTCTGTTTGTCTGTCTGTTTGTACCGGCTAATCTCAAAAACGACTGGACCGATTTACATGAAATTTTGTATGGTGATAGCTCAACCTCAACATGTAGGATAGTTTTGTACCCGAAAAATTAAAGAGTTCCCGTGGGATAGCTAAAACCTCTAATTACTTAAACAGCTTATAACAGACTAAAAGTAATTTCTCTGCAACATAACATAATATAATATATCTTATATATAAAGCTGATAAGTTTGTTTCTTTGTTTGTTTGCTTGAACGCGCTAATCTCAGGAACTACTGGTCTGATTTGAAATTTTTTTTCATTGTTAGATAGTCAATTTATCGAGTAAGGTTATATATATGTTATGGCTATAAACCGTCACGCTAAGAGCAAAAGGAGCGGAGCACTAATGTAGAATGTTTCAAAATAGAGAGGGTTCTTTTAAATTACTTTTGTTTTAACTATTCCACGCGAACGAAGTCGCGGGCAGAAGCTAGTGGATACATAAATACTGAAGATAAATTAACAAATAAATATACAAATACATACATATATACATAGTCATAAATATACACGTATACCATAATATTTATATTACAAAATACATAGCTTATTATAATACATTGTGTTAATCAGACATAGCTATTTATGGACAAATTGTGTTTTCTGAGTCTGTGAAATGTCCTGAATTCTCAAAAATTGGAAGAACCCTTCAGAATCGAAGCTACGTATAGAACCATATTAAAAAAGAAAACTCATCAGTCAACTGACTGATTGAATACAACTAAAATTTCTCTGATAAAGATCCGCCATTTCACCTTCAAACCACGTCATTAGTCAACCCACAACAACACCCCATCAAAAATTTCGATCATAATAAACTTCTAACAGCTAACAAATAACCGGCACAACTTGAGCAGCCCGCTGTACATTACCACATTGATCATTCCTTAATGTTGCTTCTACATAAATTTACATAAACATGACGTCACTACACATGCCTGTGGATTATGTGCTTCGAGTTGTTTTAAGGGAAGGTAGTTCAGTGCTTCAAATGTGAGTTATTATGAAGAAAGTTTTTTAAGAACGATTTCCTTGTACTTAAAGGACACTGGAGTAGATTTAGAATATTGTTACAACTCAGGTCCCGACAAAACAAACACCCACCTGCATATCTGGAACAAACTCATTTTATTACCTGCCGGCATTTAAACTGATTGTAACTCTTTTATGATCGTCTTCTTTTGTTTACTTTGTGTTTAAAATTTGTGATTAGAAAACAGCCCATTGTTTTATTGCACTCTCTTATGGCAGTTTGTTTAGCCAGGTGTGGTGGATTAAGCCGACTTAGACACGGGGATATTGCATTTGTGCAGTATAAAACGATGACTTGATGAACGGGGAGGCAGTCGAGCGAGAACCACGATCGAAGCGATACGTGTGTACCACAATCGGGAATCTATTAGTGACGGACTTTGCGCGTTTTATTGACATACGACCTTCTGCGTTACTTTTGGACTTGTTGTGTGTATATACGTGTACCTTTGTTATATATACGTGTTTGTATAGTTCTAATAAACTCTATAATAATTCCAACGGCATTTTAATTTGAGTCCCGCTAAACTCGTTACAATATCTTTAATTTAAACAATTATGTACATACATAGTAAATATTTAAGGCGAGGACAGGTTTTACGAAGTTGGACACTAATAAGGACCTCCTTAATTATTATTTCTGGAGTACACCAGAGAGGTTGATAGCCTATCTGAAAGGAAATTTGTTATCAGCACCATTAAAATTATACAACACCCAAGGTGGTTTCAATTAATACAATTGTGTGGTATGTGAGGGCAAGGAAGGAAAAGGACCTGACCCGGCTTTTGATCGTCGAAACTGGACCCCGCACAGTTTTGATATTTTTAAATATAAAATAAATATTATTATTATTATTTTTTAATATTAATACTAAATCGATAAGCATTATTAATTGTAATAGGCACATGTTGCACGCCCTAGAGGCAAAAACATGTAAACCTATGGAATAATCCTACCATCTTTTTTATGTACAATGTTTTATGCAATAAATGATGATTTGATTGATTAAATATTTTTCAGTTTTTCGGTGTATCGGTTGAGAGAGAGAATTTTAGTTAACAGCCTTGATGTTTTTCAGTCGACCGCGTATACAGATGGCACCATCTCTTGACATTTTCAGCGATTTCTTTTTTGAAGTGACAACTTCTTATGGGAGTGTAAACCACTTCGTTACGTATAGCGTTATGGCTCCAGTCTGTTTGGCTTCCCTTTCTCTCACGCATAGGTCAGCGGTAGGCAGGATCCTCCCCTCTCACTCTTACCCACAGCGCTAGCCGTTTTCCGGTAATTTGATTAAATAATGATACTTACAATGTACATACACAAAATTCTAATGTACGTACATATTCAAGAATTTTAACTAAGAATAAAATATATTTTATAATCAATAGAAGATTGTATTAATAAATAACTTTTCCTTACATTATCATATACATAAATTTAGGTAATAATCTAAGCTTATCTCAAGTTAAACAATTTCAATATTAAATACTTCAACTTAGATGAGCTTAAGTTATCACCTCTGTCGGGTGTCCCAGGACGCTCAGGTTTTTTTTTGCCGAATTTATGGAGAGGTAATAGTTTGAAAGGAGAAAAGCAGTCAAGGTTTATTATAGATTGACACACAAGGTGCTAACAAACTGCTGCTGGCCTCAAATGGAGGACTGGAACCTGGTCGCTGATGCTGGAACACAACTCAAGGTTATTATGGCGTCATACGTGTAATCCGCATGTTGGTCTCCCCAAAAGAGGAGACTACATACATATTATCACGCTTGTTCCTCTAAGGGTAAGCAGAGGGGATTGATTTCCATTTCCTACAATCTTGATATACAACTTTTGTTTCATCTCATTTTATTAGTCTCGTCATACATATGTACACGTTTATTACATGTGCATTTTACTAGGCCATTATTTAAGAAATTTGCGATTTGGTCGTGGTAAATACGCAGCGGCCTACCATCACGAATTTTACCATCCACAATGTTGTAATATACTTCTTCTGTCAGTGTACTTTCACCCATTCTCTCTTGTATATTACAAACTTTTATTTAACTTGCATTGGATGTATGTATGTATGTAAGTTCGGGTGGAATCTTGCAAGCTAAATTTGACCAACTTTCAGGTTTCCGATTGAACTGAAATTTTGCACACATATGTATGTCGCGCGACAATGCAATAATATGGTACCATGGAGCTGATCTGATGATGGATTCGGAAGGTGGCCATAGAAACTCCTATACTAAACAAGAAAGACCCGTCGTGTTTGGGCTCGTTTTACTCGTCTTGGCTAGCACTCTGCTGCTACATGATATCAAGGATCTCAAAAGCTTGTATTTAAAAACCATTTTAAAAAAGCTTATATGCAGTTATTTCAATTAGCCCATATAAAAATTTAGAACAGGACATTTCGCATCTCTAACCCCGCCCTATCCAGTTCTACGCTAGATAAATTAAAATAGGCAGAAAAAGCCGAGCCCAAATTTGGAGGGGTAGTTTGCAGTGGCCCCGTTTGTATACGTCTGTTCGGACCGGTCAGATCGTAAATTACGCGACTGAACCCATTTTTGGCAAACATTTTTATATAGTAGGTACTGCTTTTTGTTTGGTCAGTTTTTTTTCGTGAAGTTTTGCCAGGATTTCTCGTCTGGATTACAGTGAACGTCATGCTTTGTTTTGAAGGAAGGAAATGTATAAAAAAATAGACTTTTCGTTCAGTCTTGTTATTGTAACCTTTAAACATCTTTTTTGTTGTTACAATTTTCAGTTTTGGGATAAAATCTATTCTATGTAGGGTCTAGTTTTTGGGGAAAAAGAAGCCATTTTAAATACCTTGATTAATGTGCGTTTCGGGTATTAAAAGTGAATAACATTTTCTTACGTTTTCGCGACTACTATACATAAAAAACTACGATTTAACGGTTTTAAGCGCGGAAATTTATTTGATTTTAATTATTCCGACGTTTCAGCCACTTTTCAGTAGCCGTGATCACGGAAGACAAAGATGTAAAGTGTCAATGAGTATTGTTAACGTTTTATTTAGCCTATCGCCAACTTATTCATTTAAATTATTTAGTTAAGTAAAACTGTCATACGTCCAATGTTTATGTACGGATGTGAGGCTCTGACCCTAACATCGAAGGAGGAGAACAAGCTGTTAGTGACTGAAAGAAAACTCCTATGAAAGATCCTGGGTCCGACTCGGGGAAGCGATTTTAACTGGCGGATCCGTAAAAATGCCGAAATCGAAGAACTGGTGGATGAGCCCAATATTATAGACGAAAGCAAGGCACATCGCTTGCGCTGGCTTGGCCATCTACACAGAATGGGGGAGAATCGCGCTGTGAAAAGAGCCTATCTGGGCAGACCAACGGGACGGCGACCAGTTGGTAGGCCCAGATAACGCTGGAGGGACGTAGAGGAGGCTGATCTGCGCGAGCTTCTTGCCGATGACTGGCAGGAGACAGCGCTGAACAGGACGGAGTGGAATATTCTCGTTTCGGAGGCCAAGATTCATTTTGGGTTATTTATTTAAGTTATTTAGTTAAGTAACATAATAAACGAAATTGAACTTTGCCGCTTGAGAAAAATAAAGAGAGATACATATACTTTTATCAGTTAACCCTGTTCAAAACCGAATTACAAAGTCGTAAAGAGCTCAGCGCTCAATTGACTCTATCTTATTAGTAATGTTCTTGAAAGACTGTCGTGTACTGGATAAATAAATTAGAGATAAAAAGTGTAGTCCAAAGTTCTTTTTAAAATGTTCTGTAAAACGGCGTAAGAGCACACGACACCTTCACTTAAGGCGAGCTAACGCGAAATTCAATATTCAAGACGACATTTCGTTGTAAACATCGCGTGACGGGCTTTTTTGTATGGTACAACTTAAAAGCGGAGACGTGTTATTTGCAAACACTATCGTCAGGTAGCTTGATGTCTGATTTTGCTTTATGCAACATGCCAGTATAATATACTGGTTCGAGTTGCAGGACTCGAAGCAAAATGGCGTTGGAATGACTATAGAATTTATTAGAACTGTACAAACACGTATAACACAGATACAAGTATAACTGAACACAACCAGTCCAAACGTAAAGCATGATTCATGAACACGCGTAAAGTCCGTCATTAAACAGTTTACCGAATATACACAAGTCTTGCTCCGCTTGTGGTTGCGGACTGCCCCCACTCTCGATTGAGGCATTGCTTAATACTGTCCAAATACAATATGTCTGCTCGACCGCATGGACTGAATTTACTAGAATCAAATCTGGCTAATGACTCCATAAAAGATTACAATACACAATGGGCTATTTGTCTAATCACAATTTTAAACACAAAGTTAAGAAAAGAAGTCCAAATGCCGCAAAGGTAATAAAACGTGTACAGGTATGCAGGTGTGAATTTGTTTTTTGTCGGTGTTCAGGTCGTAACAATAGTATTATTTGAAATGCAAATACGAATTAGTTTGGAACACTCACATGTTAAGTATGCGACAGATAATCAAGAAATTTTGTATATATGACAACGTGTATAGACGTATATGGTGTATATAAAAGGACACAAGGTACCTTAATTATAAATGTAAACATATATTTGTATATATGCGTTTGTGTGTTAAATAAATAAAAGTGAAACATCCGATCATTCAGGGGGTCAGTTGAAAACCAGCGTCAGAAACTCGTGTCTGGCATTTGCTGAACTGCTCCAATTTGGTAATATTGTGAGACATACTGTTTGTTACGTATCTAGTATGTAACTTTTTTTCTAATATCTAATATATTTCAATGTATTCAAATAATTTTTTTCTTACTTTCATCCACAAAAAAGTAATATTTCTGTTTTTCAGTTTTGTTTCTGTTCGAGGGATAGACAATTATAGCTGAAAACATGGGTGGAATGGGGGAAAGGAAAGAGAGAGGCAGTTTAAAACGTTATCAGAATAATCAGGGACCCGGTTAAGTGATTGGGTTAGTTAGTTAATTCGGTAGTTGACAGTATGAAAAATATAGGCTGATTGTAATATATATCGTAGATTACGATCTAAATATGAAAAAAAAAATTGTTTTAACTAAAATATTAAATATTAATTGATATTTTTGAGAAATAAAATTGTTATATTGCAGCCACGTGACAATGAACGCCGGTCAGAGCGCGTGACGTCATAGTGTGCAAAACACAAGAAGTTATCAATGACTTCTCAAGTAACACTTCAATGAAACAGATGTTTGTTTTGCACGCTGTGACGTCATGCGAGACGCCATGACAGCTTGACGCGTTTTTGTGACGAAATGTCAAAATATTTATAAAATTGCTAAATTAAATATGTTAATGTTGTTTTTTTGCTGAAATATTAATATTTTGGCTAAATTAGACCATAAAGCTCAAAATAAACCTGTTTCTCACAATTTGTCAACTACCGAATTTGCGAAATCCCAACTGGCAGACTAGACTAGGGAGCCTAGTCTGCCAGTTGGCATCAACAAATCAACTTATTGTTATTATGCGTCATATTGATATATCGCGGCCATCTTGCCAGTGCGATGTGTTGCTAAAACCGGTGAAGAGCTGCGCAAGCGCAGCTATCCACCGTTTACACCTGCGTGGCTGGCATCCCATGTGCAAATGCATATCGAGTGTTGCAATCAGGTGGCTTGACAACTACATAAATTAACACGCGTATACCTTTTTATACAAAAATACATTTTGTAACAGTTGTGTGTTTTGTAACTGAAATTTGTTTAGTACTGTAACTAATCATATTGTTATCTATTTTATGATAATAACATACTTTTCCTTTTTAACCTTCTGTTTTCTGAATATTATTCGGTCTTAGAGAACGACGGCGCACCACCTATAAATTCGATAATAACCGCTTACAGCCTATGAAAACGTTACCTCTTATAAATTAGGACATAAACTCAAATTTTGTTGCGTCATCGATCATCTTCAAGGAAGCGTTAGCGTTCACTCGCGCGGTGCGCCCAAAATTACTTACCTAACTCAACTGAGTCGCGGTGTCGACAAAAAATTACAGTTTCTCGCTTTCAATGGGGAAAGCGCCTTACCAGTAATGTTTTTTTCTTCGGCTTGAAATGGAAAAGGTCCCGACCTTGTGTACTGGTGTGGATTAGAATTGAGTTTTGTTTTATTGATTTATATAATAAGCGTTGCTACTTTTGGACCTTTATTTATTTATTTATTTCATAGGTACACCAACAGCATAGTACACATTAATAAAACTATAACACAATAATAAATATAACAATTAAATAAATGCATACATGCCAATAACAGGCGTACACAGCTTTATCTACAGTTTGTCACTATTACATTAGAATTTCAGAATTTATATAAATTTAAATTTATTTAGATAAATAAGGTGAATAATTTAATTTACATGAAAATACGTGATTAATTTCTTTTTAAAAATTACTAAAGAGTCGCAAAAGATATCTATGTTCGGAATCTTACCGGCTATTTCATTGTATTTGTTGCACATTCTTGACAATGGTAGGACCTTCATTGACAAATAATTTTAAGCTATTGCATAGCTTTTATCGTGGGCTTTGAGCGCGGCGACCGAATCATGAAATTCCGTAACGAAAATAAAACCTAACACCCCCCACTCCGCCTACCATGTAGCTCGGCCGAGCGTTCGCTTAACGTGTATGTATATGGTACGACTGTACGAAGCTCGTACGGATCGAGACGAGCTTCGAAATCGGACGAATACGTAAGCAGCTGTTTGTGAGAAAGTATCTAGGTGTATAGGTATCTATCATATCTTTATAATGCCACATATATACCTACATGTAAGTATACATGTAGGTATATGTGTATACATAGGTGTACCTATGTACCACAGTGAATAGCAGTTGCTGGTGAATAGCTGTATGCGTAAAATTTGTGTATAAAGTGTTTTAAATATGAATAAACAAAGTGCATTTATTAATGAAGAAAGTGATGAAAACATAGTGAAAGAAAATGAGTGATAGCTTAAAAATACTGCATAAATAAATAATTATAATTGCATAAGTTGATAAAAAAGGCTATGCAATAGCTTTTTGTATCATCGTATTGTACAAGAAAACAATTTTTTTGTAAGTTACAGGTTCGCGACATTGTAACTGATGTTTGGTGAAAATGAAAAGTTACTAGTGGTCGCCTAGTGGTCGAAATTCGACCATAATTGGTTTAAATTATAATTTTGAACCCTATTGTTTGCTACTAACGCAATTCTTCATTTCATAAAACCTCATTACATTAAAACATTATAGTATTAAAAATCACTCATGTCACTCGCCCTACATACGTCTAAACATCATCACAATAATTTATATATAAAATCTAAAACTACATACAAAGCCTGTAAAAACATAAATATATATCTAAAATCTCAAAAGACTTTAAATTAATATAACCATAAAACATCTATTAAGTGTCTGTTGTCAGACTATATTTCTATGATCACAGATATCACCAAGGCTGTCAATTTGACTTTAACAGTAAACAAAAGAGTATATATGATATAATATAAGATAGCAAACCGACAAGTGCGATACCAGAGAGTTAGAAAACTAGTGGAAAGTTTAGTGGGCAGTTCAGTGAACGAGGAATTTAGCGTAGTTTATGCGCGGTTCATTCGATGGTGAACACTGTAGTAGCAGGAGGTGGTCTATGCAATATCGGCGACGGCATTGTCAGCGAGTCATCTTATCGCCGGGACAGTGCGTGTAGACCCCACTACACGCACTGCGGAGAAGAATCACGTATTTAGTCAAAAAACTAATGTTTCCTTCCAATCTCAAGTACAATACAATTTCCTGTGGCCGGGCAGCCTGTCGTTAGAAGCGACAAAACAACCCACAGCCAGGTGGTACGGCATTTGCCCGACTGGACGGTTACCACCCCTGGTCTAAAGTACGTCGCCATAACAACCTTGAGTTGTATTCCGGCATTAGTGACCAGGTTCCAGTATCCCTTAAGAGAGCAGAAGCGCATTTGTAGCACCTTTGGTGTTGCAAATGTCCATAAGCGATGGTAACCGCTTTCCATCAAGTGGGCCATCTGCCTGTCTGCAATACTCCTGCAATAATAAAAAACCCTGCTAATACGTAACAGTATATAATATAAATATATCATAAGACATTGGCAATATAGAAGTAAACATCGAAAAATTAAACTGACCTGAGAATTTCGCACTGTGAAGAAAATGCACCTACCAAGCATAAAATGTACTCCTTTTTATAACTCCCTTTATCCAGCAGCTCATGCACCCTCGTTACGTGTCACGTCATAGCAACGTCAAATGCCAATGTACAAGAATGGCGATGCTCAGACACCTTTATGTTTTGTAAGAGTCGTCGACTAGCTTACAAAGCCGCTTGGAAAATGTCTGAAATGTTCCACGTCATGTGCTGCGATGTTTCGAGAAAAATTCCCATATTTTACTTGTCTTTTTGGGTAAATTCTTTGCTTTTGTTAAGCTGTCTCATCCATGCAGAGGGCCTAAGGCGGTCGGGTTTGGAGAATCGCTTAGTGAAATTGACACGCGTTTAAATAAACTGGTAATAGTAAGACATACAATAATACTGTTACGAGTTGCAGGACTCGAATTGAAATGCCGTTGGAATTATTGTAGAGTTTATTATATTAGAACTATACAAACCCGTATAACACAGGTACTAATATAACCGTACGCAACAAGTCCAAACGTAATGCAGAAGACCGTAATTCAATAACACGTGCGAAGTCCGTGACTAAATAGATTACCGAATGAATACAAGTCTTGCTTCGCTCATGATTATCGCTCGAGTGCCTCGTCCCTCAATCGAAGCATTGCTTTTTACTGCACATATGCAATATGTCTGCCCGGCCGCGTGAACCGAATTTCCTAGAATCAGTATTTACGTTAAACCCGACATACCTGGCTAATGACTGCCATAAAAGATTACAATACGCAATGGGCTGTTTTCTAATCACAAATTTTAAATACAAAGTAAACAAAGGAAGTCGAAATGCCGAAAAGTAATAAAATGTGTTTCTACAGGTATGCCGGTGTGAATTCGTCTTTGTTGGCGTCTAGGTCGTAACAATACTTTGAACATACGTAATGCCTTGATCTCACGTAACTAGTGCAGTGGCGAAACAGTGAAACGATACTAGGCCGAGAGAGTTGGGGGTAGTTCATAGGTATTTTGCTTGTATGGCGAGTCACTTTAGTTTTCATTCACTGCATCAACATGATGTTTCGTAGAATAAGATAATATAAACGGATTTTCTATCTGATTATAAGACAAATAATTGAAGAATTCTAGACTTTAATAGACGAAGAAAGTAGTAGTGTTGGAAAGAGAAAATGGATTGTAAGGAAACCTGTTTTTGGTGCAAACACTTTTGTTTTAAATTGAAAATTAATACTGTTGGTGATGCAGTGGACTGTTGGGTTTGCTGGGTTTGGTCGCTGGTTTAGGTGCCGAAATGAAGTGGTGAAATGTTTTCTACGGGCGGCTTCCAACTTCGTTGGCGTGGTCGGCGGGAGGAGCTTCTTACTTGTTTGGCTTAGCGCGAAGTGCTGCTTGTCACGAACTACGATTGGGCCTTGCTAGGAGTGCACGATATATATCGATATTGAATAAAATATCGATATATGTACACGATATATCGATTCTTCCCGATATAATCGAATAATCTAGTATCGATATGTACAATCGATACATTTTATCCGATACATCAAATATCGGTAGAAATTATAGAATAAAGTTTTGCTTTTTTAAACTGATTTATGGTTGGTAACTTGAGTAAAAATAAAACGTAAAACCCTGAATTATTGAATAACTAGCCTTCCCAGTAACGAAAGTTTCGTGGTTAACAAAATAGGTACTCTAAATGACTTAAAATTAAACTCCACTACATACCTAACCTACAATGTATATTCGTCTCAACAGCTAAAGAGCGATTTCTGAGTTTCTCCAATAAACTCTCAGTTTTATTTTTTTGTATATTTTCAGCGCTGGTCGATTATGAGATATACTAATGAAATGATTCGATTATAAAATAAGTAAGCTACTAATTTCATAATCGATTTTCAATATTAATATTCGAAAATAATTCGATTATGACATTAGTCATAATCGCCCCCCGCTAAACAACATACTACTCCTACTCTTAGTATGGGCAGCACTAGTATTAAAAATGGTATAATCTGTGTCTGTGGGTACTCGTTTCGGTCTCAGTACAAAATAACTTACAAATAAAAGCTATCTGTTTTGATTGTTTTGTTTGATACATTTTACGAAATGTAAATACAGTTATATAAAAAGTAACTAATAAAAATAAATAGCACAATATATAAAAGCGGCTACAATTCAATTGTATAGAAGAAGCAAGCTGTGGCAATAAATTGATCACCTGTTTTATATATTACATTTTAATTTAAATTTTGTTTCAGCAAGGTCTCGACAAAAAGTATTGGGAATTATAAATAATTAAACTTGATTTGTTTCTTATTCCCAGCTATTTTTACTTATATCAACCTGATCCCTATCAAATACTTAATATTAAAAACTAATTAAGTATGAAAATTACATTTTGTTACGATATATCGAAGATATCGATATATTTCTACGATATATCGCAAAGTATCGATACAACATTACGATATTATATCGAAAATAATATCGATATTTTTTTTGTATGAACATCCCTAGGCCTTGCAAGGCGCCCCATATATATACACAAGCTGCCTCCGCCCACCCCCACTTCGTTGTAACACCCCCTTTGATTTATTTCTTTAATTTTTACGTTACATAAGCCTTAGTTTACTTAATCGCTATTACAATATTTGCAACATTATAGATCCTAGCCTATCCTGTGGGTTCTTCATTCATGCGACCCATAGTCTTGAAATGCGGGACATTTTTACGGGCACATTCCTCGCCCCCCGCTTCATTAGTATAAATATAAAGCGCCGAGCGCGCGGTCGATTACAGTTCACCGCTGTCGTTCGTCGCGCGCGCACGTCTCCCGTTCCGCCTCGGCAGTCCGTTATTCGTGTTCGTTGTGTTCGTTCGTTTACCCGGTCGACTTGTGTTTTATCTGTGACAGTGCAGTGAAACGTGCATCATCAGGTGGTTTATCCACCAAATCGTTCGTCCCCCTCAGGGACAATGGACGGCGTGGAGCCCTATCTATCGCCGTTAGAGGGCTTGTTGTCGTTTTTACGACAGCAATTCCCTCAAGCGCTCGACCAATTTTTGAGGACTCCGGAGTCCCAATCAATGGCGTCCGTCATCTCGGAACTTAATTCCGAGAAACCCGTGTCCCGTAATTTACACGTGCAAGGGACCCCCGGGCTGGTACCTGCCGCGAGCGTCGCACCCCCCGCAACCCCCGCCACCGCACTTGCCGCGGACCACGTGCGCTCTGCCGTAGCGCCCGCACCCCACGCGTCCGTACCCGCCGCGTCACCGATACGCCCACTACCCGCAACCCCGCTCAACGATGCCCACCGTGTGGCATCAAAGTCGCGCACCTCGTTGTCTCGTGGTTCCGCGTCGGGACAACCGCGTTCGAGCTCCGCGAGTTCGACAACATCGCGTTCGCGATCGCCCATCCACCGCGTAATCGACTCTCGTCGAGAAATCGATTTAACCCCTGAGGTTCCGCAATACCCCAGGGATGCCCCTCTTTCATCGGCCGATGAAATTACCCCCATGGATGTCGCGCCTCCCGCGAACATCCCGTTAAACCGCGAAGACGATGACGGATTCATAACCGTCAATCGAACGAAAAAACGAAAGACCCAGAGGGAGATCCCCTCCAACCCCACCCCCACTGCCGGCACTCAGCCGACAGCGGCACCGTCCACCCGCCCTGGACCACCTTCACAGCGCCCGCCGCCACCCCTGATCATACGCGAGAAAGCCCATTGGCTTCAACTCGCCAAGGAATTGCCAGGTAAGGCAATCTCCATAAAAGAAGCCCGTGATACCCAGCACGGCATTAAAGTTATGGTCACGACTTCAAGTGACCACCGCGCCCTAACTACTCTATTATGTGACCGTAAAATCGGTTACTACACTTACGCTCTGCCGGAAGAAAAACGCCTTCGGGCTGTAATCCGCGGACTACCTCAGGAAATTGAAAGTTCCTACATTCTAGAGGACCTTAAGTCCCAAGCCCTACCGGTGCACGAAGTACACCGTATGCACAGAGGCGACTCCACAAAGTCGCCTCTAAACCTAGTATTGGTTGTCCTCGACCTCTCCCCAGAGGGGAAAAAGATCTTCGAACTTGAGAAGGTCTGTGGCCTCTCTGGCCTTCGTGTGGAACGCCCACACGAAAAACATACACTGCGGCAGTGTCATCGCTGCCAACTTTATGGGCACTCTGCCCTTCATTGTCAATCCCGTCCCAGGTGCGTCAAGTGCCTGGGCGACCACGGGACCTCGGAGTGCACTCGCACCCGGGACTCCCCAGAGCCACCGAGCTGCATCCTCTGCGGCCAAGCGGGCCACCCCGCTAACTACAGAGGCTGCCCTGCTGCCCCCCGACCCAAACGCAAGGTCGGAAAGGGCAATGCCCAAAAAGGCACTAGAAAAGTGCCGAACAAACCCGCATTCGTGGCCGCCCCTCCTCCAGTAGTAAACCACTGGACGGGTCTTCCCACGACGGAAGCGTTTCCTCCGCTAAGGACGCGTGCCCCAGTAATGGCCAACCTTCCCCTGGCCACCCTCGCCCCCGCCTCTATTTCTAAGGTATCTTCTGGGCCATCGGCCCACCACTCTATAGCGGAGGACTTAGCTTTGGCGACTAAATTCGCCAAAAACTTGCCCTTCGACCTAGAAGAGGTCCAACTTTTGGCTAGGAAATTGAGACAAGTTTCAGAGTCAAGTCAACCCTCTCTCCGGGACCAACTCGTGATCGAAATGGATCACGCGTACCTCCTCCAAATACTTAGATCGTTGTAATTAATCAATAAAATCAAATTATTGTTACCGGTAACAAATGGCACATGTAGGAAGAAATAAACCACGCTCATTGACTCTGGCTACTTATAACGCCAACGGCCTTCGAAACCAGCGCGACTTGGTCCATGACTTCCTGGTTACCAATCAAGTAGATATACTACTAGTACAGGAGACCTTCCTGAAACCGAGTAACAGAGATCCAAAGATCTCTAACTATCGGATCACTAGACATGACAGGGTAGGCCGTGGTGGCGGCACCCTGATCTATTTTAGAAGATCCTTACACTGTATGCCTTTAATCACCCCCCCACTAGAAGGTATGGAGGTATCTGCTTGCAGACTAGCAATGACTGGCCACCAACCTCTAGTCATAGTCTCAGCATACCTCGCATGCCAAAAAACCCTTATTAAGAAAGATTTAGAAGCCCTATTCAACTTAGGCCCGGCTGTCATAATAGCCGGAGATCTGAATTGCAAACACGAGCAGTGGAATTGCAATACCACTAACCCCAATGGCAGAGCTCTAATAAATATATCAGACAATCTTTTGTTTGATATACTTACTCCCATGACCCCCACAAGATACCCCCCCAACCGTGACTGGGGGACCCCAAACACTCTCGACTTAGCATTACTGAGGGGCGTAACCCTTCAGTTCCATTCGATCGAAACGATGGACGATATAGATTCGGACCATCGCCCGGTTATCCTCAGATTAGGACCACAGACAGACCCGACATCTGAAACTAGGACGTCTGTGGACTGGTTGAGACTTGAGAACCTCCTCAAGGCAACAAGCTCACAAGACCTGGACCGCATCCCGGACCACATTGAGTCCCGCCAAGACACGGAGACGGCGATCGAGGCCCTTACTAGCCACCTTCAATCCGCAGTGCGGAACTCGTCCAGGCAGGTACCGGTGGAGGATGACCGCCACTTATGCCTGCCGGACGAGGTGAGGGTGCTGTTGAGGGAAAAGAGAGCCGCCTCCAGAGCTCACGATAGATATCCTACCGAGGAAAACAGAGTCCGCCTTCGCGAACTAGAGCGCGAGGTCAAACTACGTATCCGGGAAGTCAGGGAGCAACGTTGGGACAGAACGTTGAGAGATATTGAACCAACTCACCAGGCATACTGGAAGCTGGCTAGAGCTCTCAAATCAGACACCCTTACTGTCATACCCGCGCTAGAAAGAGCCGACAACACCGAGGCGTTCGATGACGAGGAGAAGGCCGAATGCCTTGCTCAGAGTCTAGAGCTTCAATGCTCCCCCACTACACAAAACGTCGACCAGTCACACCTGTCGGAGGTGGACTCCGAGGTCGAACGTAGATCCTCCTTACCAGCGGAAACCACACTCGACCCGGTCACGGTCGAAGAAGTGCAAGACCTGATCAAGTCCCTCAAACCGCGAAAGGCCCCAGGGACCGATGGCATTAACAATCGCGTCTTAAAACTCCTCCCCGGCCACCTAATTATAATATTGGTGAGCATCTTCAATGCCGCCATAACAAACTGCTCCTTCCCCGCGATTTGGAAAGAGGCAGATGTCATCGGTATTCACAAGCCTGGAAAACCGGCTAATAAACCGTCCAGCTACCGTCCGATCAGCCTACTGAGCGCACTCAGCAAGCTTTACGAGAGGGTCATCCTCTCTAGACTTAGAGATTTTGCCATCAGCAAACATCTACTACCCGACGAGCAGTTTGGCTTTCGTGCCAGACACTCATGCGTGCAACAGGTGCACCGCATCACGGAGCACATACTATCTCACTTTGCCCATCGCCCCCGCTCTATAGGAACAGCCGCCCTGTTTCTAGACGTAGCTAAGGCCTTCGACAAGGTCTGGCACAACGGCTTGATTTACAAGCTGTACCAGTTCGGTGTGCCAGACAGACTCGTGCTCATTTTGCGAGACTTCCTCCTAGGTCGTAGCTTCCGTTTTCGAGTGGAGGGAACGCGCTCGTCTCCTCACCCACTCACAGCCGGTGTACCACAGGGCTCGGCCCTGTCCCCACTACTCTTCACGTTGTTTACCAGCGACATCCCAAAAACTCCAGATGTGGAGCTGGCCCTCTTCGCGGATGACACCGCACTCTATACATCAGATAAGAACAGACAAATGGCCTGCGTCCGGCTGCAGGTAGCTGTCACAGAGCTAGGCAAATGGTTTCGTAAATGGAGGATAGAGGTGAACCCGGAGAAGAGCGCAGCAATGTTCTTTTCCCCGGGCACGCTTCGCTCCCCCAAACGCGCTTCCCTTCGCCTAAAAGCCATCTCGCTCTATGACCAAGAAATTCCCTGGGCAAAGCACACCAAATACCTGGGTGTCACCCTAGATCAGAACTTGCGCTTCAACGAGCATATCACTATAGTCCGAAATAGAGCGCGATTTGTGATGGGTCGTCTAGCACCCATGATAGATAACCGAAGCAAAATGTCCCTCAGACACAAGCTTACTCTATATAAAACATGCATCCGCCCGATCATGACATATGCGAGTGTGGTATTCGGCCATGCCAAGCCTACCCATTTAAATAAACTGCAAATCGTGCAGAATAAATTCATGCGCAGAGCCGTCGGTGCTCCCCTCTATATGCGTAACGTCGACCTCCACCGCGATCTGGAGCTTCCCTCCATCAAAAACTACATTACGTCGCTCTCGCGTAAGTATTTCGATCTCGCGCCGCACCATCGAAATCCGCTCGTCGTGTCCGCGTCCGATTACAAGCCTCGGCGAAAGGCTCTCGTGCGACGACCGCGTAATGTCCTTACGGACAAGGTCGACGTTATTACAAAACGGCTGGCCCGGATCAGCCCGCCCGCGGTCAGGACGGCAGGCTGGCAGGCACCGACAGACAGACATAGACGGCGGCGTCTCAGACAACGCCAATCACGATCTCTCCACGTCCTCGAGAGGGACGCCAGGAGACATAGCCCCCCCACAGGATAGACTAGGCGTGTTGCTGGGAAGTTTCTTTCGCCGTTTCTTCTTTCCCAGCCATAACACGTCGCGAAACGGCAGTAAGATAGCGTAGGCCGCCGCGAACCGCCGATCCCGCTCCGCCGGGATCCTTCTTCTCGGGCTTTATATTACCCGACGCCCGTTCTCAATTAGTTCATTGTGTCGCCCATTGGCGGGCATCATCAGATTCATCCCCCTCTCATGGCAACAGTCCAGCCGAGGTAAAACTCCCTAGGGAGCTCCCTCAAGCAAGTTGCCCCCGGGCTCGAGCGCCTTCGCCTAGCGAAGGCGCTCGCCCCAAAGACCCCGGTAAAGTTGTGAGGTCTTCGGACCAACAACATAAAGTCAAGTCAAAAAAAAAAAAAAAAAAGCGGTCGATTACCTCAATATCAAAACGGGCGCAGTCGCGCGCGGACCTCTGCCTGCACTAACATTATGGCCTACTCGCTATGGAGTAGGCAGTAGTGCAGGCATACCTCACGGATCCCGGGCTTCGGTTGCGTTCTGCATTCCCGAAGCCCGGTTTCCGCTACCCTTTTTGGGTCCCGGGTTCCAGGCGGCGTTCTGCACGCCTGTAACCCGGTTCCCTTTTCAATTTTGAGTCCCGGGCTACGGACGGCGTTCTGCACGCCCGCAGCCCGGTCTCGTTTACCAGGATCTATATGGGTCTTAAATGAAACTCAAAACATTAAACATTTTATTTTCAGCAACTTAGGCTATTATGACAATACGCATATACTATTATAAATATTAGGCTTCTAAAATGAATCAATTAAATTATGTTAAACAAATACAAAAACAATGTACGAAATATATGACTATATGCGTCTCTGTCCGACCCGTCTCTTTCTCGCGTTTAACGGTCGTATACATGTTATCTACAAGGCTTAGCAAATTACCTATGCTCTTATCACCTGTGTAGACAGACGGGTCGGCGAGTTTCTATGATACAATTCCGTCGTCAACAAATACTAACAGATAAAGAGAAATCTGTTTTATTTCGAACTAGTGGTCGCGCAGTAGTCGAAATTCGACCAAAACTAATTTAAATTATAAGTTTGAACATTATTAAAGTTCTGAAGTTCTGAAAAAAAATATTAGCATTCTGCACTCCTTCTCTATATAAAGTATAAGTGTGCAAAATTTCATACTCCTCCGTCAGCGCAATTTTCATAAAAAGGAGTTCAAAGCTTTTACTTCAAGTTTTTTCATATATTTTCGAATTAAATAAGTTTATCTCTTTTTGGTGACGCTTTTTCGTTTCATCGATTTTTAAATCACAAAAAAAAGACTGGCAACGCGTTGCTTCGGCCCTGCTGTTGCAGACATCTATAGGCGACGGTAACCGCTTTCCATCAGATGGGTTGTTTGCTTGTTTACCAGCTTTGCAATAATAAAAAATACCTACCCAATTCCACCGAGATTAACGTGGGCGAAACTTGTGAAGGCGTATCGTTTCGGGAAATCTCGAGACTACACTATAAAATAATGTCCTCCATACTTTTATTTCCAAGCAATTACACTTAACACGATTATGTGCCATAAATAAAATGGAAACTACATTACGTTTTGGGTCCGTTGTATTTTCGGCGTAACACGCACACGGCAGCGATTAATTTCTAAAGAACTCGAGCTACGTGAATACAGAGCGCCACCGTCAAATTACTAGGCGGACACACCGACAGATAGTGTCGCGAGTAAAATATTTATTATATTAATACATGAAGCAAAAACTTTGTACCCCTTTTTCCGAAAATTCCGCGGACAGAGGAATAGGGAATTTAGCACACTTATAGTTTTTTTTTATTGCACGAGTTCAGAAAACAGGTCACTAAAGCCGGAACACAAATCAATGTTGTTATGGCCACATACTTTAGATCAGGGGTGGTAGCCATCCAGTCGGGCAATTGCCCTGCAACCAGTCTGTGTGTTGTTTTGTCGCCTCTTATGATAGGCCGCCTGACTGCAGGAAATTGTATTTTTTCTGCGTTCCTGCACGGATAGATAGTGTGTAGTGAGTGTAGTGTTGAATATATTTATAACAAAGATTTTAGCATTTTTTTGTCCCGTATCTTGTATAAAAAAAAACTTCGTTTAAAAAAACCGACTTCAAAAACTAAAATGTAAAAAATAATTTATTTCTAAAGCTATTATTATTAATATATATTATCTAAAACATCTTAAAGACGGTGCTTAGTAATTTTCAAAATATAAAGTAATTTTTATTATGTTTTACTTTGCACCGACTTCAAGATGTTTTAGATAATATATTAATAATAATAGCTTTACAAATAAGTTATTTTATACATTTTAGTTTTTGAAGTCGGTTTTTTTAAACGAAGTTTTTATTTTTTTTTTGTTACTTTTTAGTGTCTAGCATACATATATATATATATGGGTGGACCTAAGAATGGTGCCGCGCTTCTTAAAAAATATAGGTCCCAAGAACCGGAAACAAAAATTTTTTCGTAAAATGAAAACTACTGGGCCAAACTATGTCAAATTTTTAGGGGACCACATGGCAGCTATTCCGCGTCGAACAAAAAAAGAATCACGTAAATCGGATCATAAATCACGGAGTTATCGGCGAACATACATTAAAAAAAAAGCAACAAAAAAAAAGATCCCGACGAATTGAGAACCTCCTCCTTTTTTCGAAGTCGGTTAAAAACCAAAAACATAGTTCGATTCACTCACACCCCAAGAACACCTTCTAATAAGCACCTTCTGATCGAATAACGCCACAGAAATACTAACACATATACTTTTGCCAAAAAATATTTTGTATTTTTAAGATTTTGTTTTCCATCCTTCGTGACAGTACACCCGCGACCGTTATTTACTCCGCTACGGCCTTTTATTAGCTGTGTAGCCGAATTCTTCCGAAAGGTCAGCTGTTCACGTAACACGTGAACTCCTTTATTTGTTTCAATGTGAGGGACGTATTCTGGATTGGTATTAAGTAAGGAGCAGATGGGTTATGCTGGAACACAACTTATTTTGTATTTTATTGCCTTCGCAATAAAGAAGACATTTGTATAATGGTGTTATAATATGATTGTTAAAGGAATGCTCGGATTAAAAAAGTTCAGTTTTAGAACTTTCAGTTGATGAGTCGTGACAGCTTGTGTGTTCTAATTTTAAAAAGATAATATTTCGAATTCTTATGTCTGCGTTCATTTCGTATGAAATGACAAAGATAATTTTAAATCATTATGACAGAGTAATAAATTTATTAGAATGGGTTCTATTTTATGGGGTACAATAAAAAATGGACTATATTAGGTTGAAATAATTTTATTTTGAATTAGAAGAACTTACAATGTAATTAAAATTATGATTATAAAAAATCCAGCAGACAAACACACACACATACATTATAGATAGATAACACTTTATTGCTCACCAAATAAACGATTTCAAAAATAAACAATTACAATATTGTCATGGTAGAAAGAAAAGATTTGTATGTAGATGTGATGTAGATGATTTTATATATATATATAAAATATATATATCTCTCTCTCTATATATATATATAGAGAGAGAGAGAGAGAGAGGCAGAGAGAGATAACACAACACTTTATTGCACTCCAAAATATACAATTACAAAAACACCATATTTACAACATTTTCTAGACAATACAATAGGCGGCCTTATAGCTCATAGAGATCTCTTCCAAGCAACCTAAATAAAAAAAATAGAATCAGGCAATTACGCACACTTATAGTTTATATAGAGAAGGAGCGATGAATGCTATTTTTTTTTATTATGCATAGAAAATGCATTAAATCAACATAAAAAAAACACTACACACACTACCATGTATTTGACACACACACGCATATATACTCTTTTGTTTATGGCTCAAGTCAAATCAACAGTGTAGCCTTGGCGAAATCTGTGATTATAGAAGTATAGTCTTTGACATTAATTATTATGGTCGAATTTCGACCACGGGCGATAAAAAGTATTATTAAATTACTCCATATAAACGGACTTCAGAATTATTATGCAAATAATACATAAATAAAATAGATATTAATAAATATAATAATTTTATTATTATATTGATTATATCTATTTCAATTGCACGCCAACACTATCTATGTACTAAGATCTTGTCCATCCAAAGTTTGCCTGGAAGAGATTGCTTTTAGCAATAAGGCCGCCCATTGTACTACCTTTTAGTAAGTAAATTTTTTGTGAATTTGTATTCTTCTATGTAATGTTGGTGTACAATAACGAGTATTGTAATTCTCGCAGGTCATAGCAATTGGCTTGATTCCCATAAATCCTTACAGTACGCACGCATTATGACGGCAAACGAAAAGTACTGGGATGAGTTTAATCCCGCTGAGATCAAAGTATCCAATATATGGCGTACAGGCAATTCCACCATTTGGGGATTATCTACATTTAGGAATTCACATCAAACGGGATTTACTTATGTACATCTCTTTTTAGGTAATAAAACTGGATTTGATCCTTTTTGCTTTTTAATACGTAATAATAGGCTTTGGTTCTTTGTCTCTTTGAATCCTAGTAATTTACAGCGTTTCAAGTATTGGTACTTCTCGTTTTCCTTTTTCTAACATTAAAGTGGACTGTATGTATATATTTAACTAGCTGTCCCGGCAGACGTTGTCCTGCCCTGAAGAAATAAAATTTAGAACTCGATTACAGCGCCATCTAAACCATTCTCGAATCTACTTGAACATACACAAAAAAAAACATTTAAATCGGTCCAGCCGTTTAGGAGGTGTTCACTGTCAACACGCGTACAAAAGAATTATATATATAAAGATATTTACTAGCTGACCCTAGAAACTTCGTACCGCCTAAGAATCATAAATAAAAATCGTTGATTTCTGAACGATGGGACGAACATCAAACATTTGACAGGTAGGAATCACAGAGTACTTTATATATACGGGTATAGAGTCAACAGTCATAATATTATACTAAGGCACTCTATCGGTATACGACACAATACAACGGCAAAAGTCGTCCAGGGCGTCCAGTATTATTTTGATTTTTATATTCAACTTTCGGAAATTGCGGGAGTTAATAATTTAACTCCTGAAATTCTCAAAAGCCTTTTCAAATAATGTTTATTTGTTAGTAAATAACACAACAATTTAGCGGTAGCGTGATTTATTATGTTTCCATTTTTTTAAATATTCAAAGGCATACATTTTCATAACATCATTTTGAATCCACATCTAATCTGGTGCCGTTAGGATGATTTACTTACAAGTTTTACCACATCTGGGCACACAACAACCTCTTTCAGAATAAGCCATAATCCAAGTCAACAGAGAACAAATCGTTAGGCATATCGGTGTTCAGGGTACATGCTTAAATCCAACGTGACTACAGAACACCAGTAAACGTGATAAGCGAAGTCTTCGGTGTCCAGGAATCAAACAAAGTTGTCGAAAAATAATCAAAACACAAACAAAGTACATACGTTCACGAGTGTGACTCGTATCGATCGGAATGGCGTTTTGGTTTTGACATAATTGACATCTTTGAAATAAGTTACATACTTTAAAATATATTTATTAACCGATATGGCTTGCAAAAACATAGAAACATATCAAATATTTCTTAAACAAGTATTAAAACAACTGCGTATAACGAAACATATTATTTTCTTTCATTTGGTGTTTAATTTGAGAACAGTGACATCTACTGCAATACGTACCTACTAATAGAACGCAAAAAATCTCTAAGAAAAAAGAATTGTACTAACTGTTATGACACTGGTAGGAATAGTTACTAAGGCAAAGCGAAATTGTTGTTTTTACTATATTCCAAGCATTTTTTTCATATTTACTCACCTTTTAAACCTTCCCTGGACTTCCACAAATAATTCAAAATTAGCCAAAACAGTCCAGACGTTATCGAGGTTTAGCGAGACTAACGTACAGCAATTGATTTTTATATATAAACATTTTAGAATTAATCTTCCTGTCATTATAAAAAAATATTGCAGGAGTTCAGTAGACAGGCAGACGGCCCACTTGATGGAAAGCGGTTACCATCGCCTATGGACATTTGCAACACCAAATGTGCTACAAATGCGCTGCTGCCCTCTTAAGGGAGACTGGAATCTGGTCACTAATGCCGGAACACAACTCATACTGTCCAGTCGGGCAAATGCCCTACCACCTGACTATGGGTTATTTTGTCGCCTCTTACGACAGGCCGCCCGGTCGCAGGAAATTGTATTCTTTCTCCGTTCCTGTACGGATAGAGATAAATGCGAAAGTTGGTATGGATATTTGCTACTCAATCACCCCAGAAGGGCTAAACAGACCTGGATGAAAGGGTATAGCAGGGTTTCTAAGTAAAAACTGCCCCCGCGGCGTTTTCCATTCTTACTATGGGGATCGCTGTGTTATTAAATAAAAATATTTCACCCAAATTTTAGGCTCTTTATGACAAATATTTTTCGAGTCTTTTTGAACAACCTATTTTTCCGTTTTTTTCTTCAATAGTAAAATTATAAATTAAGTCATGGCGAATTTTTTCCTAGTACTTGGGAGCAAAAGGCATGAAACAATATTGTTATTGTAATTCCTAGATGAAAATTGAAATTAATGAAATTGTATATTTGGTGAGAAATAAAGAGTTATCTATTCTATAGTCTGGAATATCACAAAGGCTACTTTTTATCCCAGAAATATATTTAGTGCGAGCGAAGCCGCGGACAAAAGGTGATCTAATATGTATTCCTATAAAATGGCAACATATTACCTATCCCATATTGTCATGTCTTTTCCCGAAATTGTGGCGGTATCTGAAACACCTGTAACGTGCCGAAACACGCAATAACCCGTGTCCCGGCGTCATTCGCTCGCAATCTGTTTATTACTAAACGCTGGTTGGAAGTGGGACCCTCACGACGGGAAATATGCTTATGAGGCTCTGGTACAATTCAGGAACGTATGCTATAATAGGGCAGTTACCAGTCAAATCGATTGAAATATTTATTATCATAGATTTTGGTACTAGTAGCAAGTCATGACGTCACATTTTTAACACGTGAAATCACATATTAATTACACCACCCCACAAAAAATAAAAATTGGTCAGTCCTGACCACACCCATCTATTCTTATGCATTGAAATGCGCTGATTCCGAATCTGGTATGAGTTTGGTCCATACATACGTTTTATCCGTACAGGAACGGAGAAAGAATACAAATTCCTGCGGCCGGGCGGCCTGTTGTAAAAAGCGACAAAACAACCCACAGCCAAGTGGTAGGGCATTTGCCCGACTGAACGGCTACCACCACTGGTATAAAGTATGTCGCCATAACAACCTCTTTTTGTGTTTGGGCATTAGTGACCAGGTTCCAGTCTCCCTTATAAGAACAGCAGCGCATTTGTATCACCTTTGGTGTTGCAAATGACCATAGGCGATGGTAACCGCTTTCCATCAAGTGGGCCGGCTGCCTATCTACTGTACTCTTGCAATAAAAAATATACACCTTAAAAACTTGGACCAAACTAACTGCCCGCTGTGGCTATAAACATCGGCTTTGGTCATCAGAATACAGGCTTCGCCTAGTTTGAGACCAGTAGGTAACATATTGTAAATTTGACTTTAAGACAGTGAAGATATATTATTTCTTTTTTTATTTAAACCGCTGTCGTCTATGACATGGACCAAAGCAAACTAACAAGGAGTACAATGGTATATACCTACTACATAGCTCTGGAAAATTCTCCACAATATGACATCATTCCACTTGGAGTACATATTGTAATGTCTGTCCTATTTTATGCTACAATGCGTAACGACAATGTTTTTTCGCATCCTGAGGACATGTTGCTTTCTGGAATACAAATTATGTAATCTTTTTTAATGCTTTTTTGAAGTGAAACTTCTTTAGAATCGTGATTTGAAACTCGATGGAACGAAAAGGCGACGTTAAAAAGAGGTAAACACTACTAAACTGCGAGAGAATGAGATACAAGTTTTACATTGTTCATATTAGAGAGTCAATAAGAGCGATGATTAATTATCGCTCAAAGGCGATCTCTTCCAGACAACTCCAGGAATGAATTGAGATGATAATGGCTATGATGGTATAAGTAATATATAGTACGAATTACTTACTTTTTAATAATAAATACTTAAATTATTATTGCTTAATATACATATCTACAAAATCTTGTCTGATATAGCGTATAGCCTTAACGGTAAAAGAATTGTTGTAGAAAGTTCAGTTATGCGCGGGGGTGTTCTCCTCCAGCATCTAGGGAGCGGAGCAGTCATCCCCCTGTTGACGAAGTGAGTTTGCACTGCTTCCCGGGGCATTCTCAAGCACTGATGCGCTAGGATCAGCGTGGCCGTAACTACGTTCTAAGTCTGACGCTTTCCCTAACATAAGCGCGGGGCACATGGGAGGAGGGTGATGTTATTTGAGTCTCCACACAAGTCGGCGATTGACTCTGGTAGCTATTCGTGGCTCATCGCTTTAGTCTAATTCCTAGCAAAGGACACAACCCGGGTTGTGTGCGAAATTCATTTCTCCTGCCTTAAAAAAATTATAAAATGCGCAGGGGTGTTCAGTTTACGTGTAGTAGAAGAGAGCACGAAATACATTTCTAAAGTTCTAAAAATCTTAGCAAACATTATATGCAGTATTAATTTTGTATAGTTCAAATTGAACTTAGCTTCAATAGACTGAAATGAGGCCATAATTGCCCGGGGATACCTTAATTGCCTGGTCCCCTTTCCACAAAGTTAAGGCTCCCTTCCAACGACGAATGGCGGGCACGTTTACTTAAATACACGCGTATTTAACATGACTATAATGTAAGGGTGCCCTGTTCCATTATTCTGGCACAATCCAAGACGGGTAAGCGGCCCACTTAGCCCGGTGAGTTATTGTGCAGACTTAGACCGGTTGTTTGAGATTATACTATTGTTAATAACGTATAATAGAGTTATTATTTTCATAGTTTACAACTAGTTCTCTTCGCGTGGAAAACCCTGGGTAGTAAAGCTCTATAAATGAATGAACGAATGAGCACATTTTATTGACCACCAAAATTAAAACTACGTTTTTAAAAATTAACATAATAAGTTATTATGAAGGTACACCACAAAACAAACATACATTCACACAATAACAAAAATTACAAATAAACGTGTATAATTTCTAAACTTTTCCTAAATTAAAATGTAGAGTAGAGTTTTAAAGGGAGTATAAAAAGTATCCAATGTGCTCTGCACGCGTGGGTTCGGATCTCCTCCTCGACGCCAGTTGAGATGACTATAATAAAACAATACAGCAGCGGTATTAAGACTGTTCCTTGGCTATGTATAAAAAATTCAGTTTATCTATTACCCACAAATTATGTACGTTACACACTGCTGCAGGGAAGCATGATTCCGGGCATCGTTCCATTGAGGTCAGGAGATATGAGCGCACGCGAAAGACAACGTGTCCTCCTCTCGACAGCATTATAGAGTGGGAACTACGCCAGGGGTAGGCGGACGAAGGTGGAAGTCCATCCTCAATGGTCGGCGCGTCCTACATAGGCGGGAGCTTGCTCCGCTACCTCCTTAAGTGGTGGGTCACACCACCCAACGGGTTAACCTTTTCTTTCAGAAGGAACCACCACAAATTTGTTGCCGAACTGTCACTGCCGAACACACAGCTGATTAGGAAGCACCACAAATTTGTGGTCAAATACAGATAATTCAAACTAACGTTGAACTTATGCTTTCTCTCTCTAACTACATAGAATTTGTATTAGAGTAAAAGAGACGATATAATTCTCTTGGTTTTGGCGCAACAATTTTGATGGCAATTTTAAGGGTTAATCAACATCGACCCCCCATAACAACATAAATCAACCCCCGCAGCATTATAGGAATTCGTGTACAACCTGAAACTTCATGAAACTTGAATGTTCGATGAAAGTAGAAGCCCAGTGGGTTCGAACACACGACAACAACTGGCAAACATCGAAAGTTGTGCCGCAAAACGCGGCGTATACTTCATTATGTAAGGAGGCGAAAGCTACGGGTCCAGTTTGAGCGGGTTCTTATTTTATCGTGGTATACTAGCTGTGCCCGCAACTGCGTCGTAGTGTTTTTTTTTAAGCGGAATTCTATAAAATCCTTATAACATCAGCTATCTCCCAGTAAAACTCTAGTCAAAATTGGGCCAGCCGTTTCAGAGATTAGCCGGAAGAACCAATTTGGTTCAAGAACAGCTGGTGCCCCGTCGGTGACAAGAGAAATTATCTTTAAAATCTTTCTTAGAATAAGACTCCAATATTGATACTAATATTATAAATCGAAAGTAATGTGTGTGTCTCTAATTCACGGAAAATCTACGTTACCGATTATGCTGAAATATAAATAGTAAGTGATGTAAAATACCTGTTATCCTAGAGGAGGGATCGTTTTTGCGTAACAGATCGAAATTTTGCGGGGAAGTACAAAGCATAGGTAATATCATCAGGTAGATATTTACTGCAATATAACGCGTATGAATTTGTAGGGGGTTTTTCCTATATAGAATGTTAATGATAAAATTATGCTACTGATATGATTGTGCTAAGATTAATGGCAGGTTTGCCGACTGTCCGCGTACACTGCTAACCGAGTACTGATGAATGTTGTATGCTAAAAAGCACGTGTCCGTAAACCGCTTACACGATACAGAATTCTTGCTCTCAAAATAGTATGAAATTTGACCCAGAAATTAGAATATCTTCCGCAAGATGCGAGTCGAACCTTACCGCTAGTGAAGCTGCGAACAAAAACTTTAGCATTTGATTTTTTTATTGCATTATTTCAGCAGACAGGCAGACGGCCCACTTGATGGAAAGCGGTTACTATCGACTATAAACATTTGCAACACCAAAGATGCTACAAATGCGCTGCTGCTCTCTTAAGGGGACTGGAACCTAGTCACTAATGCCGGAACACAAATCAAGGTTGTTATGGCGGCATACTCTAGACCAGGAGTGGTAGCCATACAGTCGAGCAAATACCCCACCACCTGGCCGTGGGTTATTTTGTCACCTTTTACGACGGGCTGCCCGGTCGTAGGAAATTGTATTATTTCATCGTTCCACGGATAAATATAAAACGCTATTTCCCGTCAGTTGATATCGCTCCCCGCTAGTATTGCGACCACACCCATGCAAACTGAGTCGGTAAGAAGAATGGCGTCAGTATATTTCATAGAAAACTGTGAACATTGTTCATTGTGGTTACATTTCACTGTTTCATGATGTTACAAGCGCTGAAGGCTCTGCACTTGTATTACTCGTTTTTCTGAAAGTTAACAGTTGCTCATTTTGTATGTATTACATTCGTGGAAGTGAAAAGGTGTGTTTGGATAATTTATTTTTGGCATTTGCAACGAGTAATAGTTGTTTTATCTCGGAGGTGTTTGAGTTGTTTTAACCGACTTCAAAAAAGAGAATAATGTTACAACTTAGGTTCCGACAAAAACAAATTCCATTCCTAATCTGTAAAAAGTAAAAACACATTTTATAACCTGTCGGCATTTGAACTAAATGCAAATCTTTTATGATTGTCTTCTTTTGTTTACTTATTCATTGGCATATGTTTCTAGAGAACAGCTTATTGTTTTATTGTGCTCGTTTACGGCCGCTTGCGGCCGAATGAATCATTAGCTAGGTGTTGCGGATTACGCCGACTACGATACGGGCACATTTGTATTTGTGTGGTATAAAATGAAGGCCTGATGCAGAGGGGAGTTGAGCGAGAACCACGATCAAGGCGAGACGTGTATACATTCGGGAGTCTATTTACGGTCTTTGCGCGTTTTATTGAATTACGACCTTCTGCATTACGTTTGGATTTGTTGTGTTCGGTTATATTTGTACCTGTGTTATACGTGTTTGTATAGTTCTAATAAACTCTATAATAATTCTCACGGCATTTTAATTCGAGTCCCGCAACTCGTAACAATAAGTTCTCAATTTGACTGTATGTTTCGATCGAATTTATTTATTTTAGTAGAAGAGGAATCGCAAGCAACCCTCGACTACAGGCATGTACAGCGTGTTTTATTTTTTCCCCTAAAGCTATTCGAGCATTTGCGTAACTAACAAACAGAAAGGAAAAATATGAAAACTACTGAAATTTTTATTAAACTCCCCACTAAACTCGTCACTGTCTTCTTCTAAACTCTTCTTTCAGCTCTCTCGTATAGCACTTGTCGCTTTGCTGTCTTCAACTGAACTCTTCCGCAGGCGCGCCTTACGCTGCTTATATACCCGGAAGAATCTTCTAGAAGCCATAATTTCGATCTTCATTTCGTTATTCTTTTGTTCGCCATCTATCCCTTTCTGTATCTGTCCTTGTACCTTACTTTCAGAATCTTCTACCTTTTTCTGAAAGACTGGCTTACGCTGCCAAAACGTTCTACCCTCGGTCGCCACAATATCCATAATTCGTATGCAACGTAAATGTGTATGCAACACACAAAGTGATAAGGGGATGATACTGCCGATTTGCATTCGAATACAAACAGAATATAATCCGCCCATTTAATACATTATCATATGGGCTTTGATTAGTGCCTCTGCTTAATAACTTGATGGTCAATGGTACAAGAGATGGCGGATAGGTTAAATTTAGTTACCTCTGTAGACATCGTGATCTTCTTTCCTTGTTTTTTTATTTTATTCCAGGAGTTCAGCAGACAGGCAGACAGCCCACTTGATGGAAAGCGGTTACCATCGCCTATGGACATTTGCAACATCAAAGGTGCTACAAATGCGCTGTAGCTCTCTTAAGGGAGACTGGAACCTGGTCACCAATGTCGGACGCAACTCAAGGTTGTTATGGCGACATACTTTAGACCAGGAGTGGTAGCCATCCAGTCGGGCAAATACCCTACCACCTGGCTGTGGGTTGTTTTGTCGCCTCTTACGATAGGCCGCCCGGCCGCAGGAAATTGTATTCTTTCTCCATTCCTGCACGGATATGTGGATATATGTATTGTTAAATACAAGGTTAATTTTAGATGAACTTTTTACAGTAATAGGCAGACGGCCCAATTAATGGAAAGTCATTACCGTCGCCTACAGACATTTATCACACCAAAGGTGCGGCACCAATCTTTAAAAGATGGCTGGAACCTAACCAGTAATGTCGGAACACAAGTCAAGGTTTTTACGGTGGCATACCCTAGACCAGGGTGGTAGCCATCCAGACAGGCAAATACCTTATCACCTGGCTGGCTATGGGTTGCTTGCCGCCCCTTACGACGGGCCGTCCGGTCGCAGGAAATTGTATTCTTTTTCCGTTCGAATGGGGTTTTTCAAAAAAGGTTCAAAAAATTTCTTCAAACTGCATTGATAACATCTGGTGTTGGGAATCTCCACAGACAACGGCTTTCCATGACGTGGGCCGTCTGCCTATCTGCTTTACATTGAAAGTAGCATGTGAGGACTTTTATAAAATATGTTAAATATTTATTCATTGGTTGGCTCTCTCACTCGCCGGTCGCTATTACCGCACCCACAGTTTAGTTATTATACTATTCCAGAAATAGCAATATTCGTTTAAAGTAAATACGAACTCGCACTTTCGTTTACAGTATCTTTACTGTGATAGAAGCCGATTAGTCTCACAAGTAAGTCACCCATAATCGTGTTTTAATATATTTGACTTGTACCAAACCTTTTAATCCCATCTATCGCTCAATAATACAATATCCTGCTTTATAACTCGACCCCTGGTCATTTAATTCTAGCGTAAATTTTATCAATGCATTAACAGGCCAAATCGATTTACCACTTACACTTTGCCTCCATGGGTGTGCTGTTATTCTTCAATTTGAATAAATATATATACACATGTACATACTCATACATATACACACACGTATGATATGACAATAAAGATTATCCGTGCAGGAACGGAGAAAGAATACAATTTCCTGCGGCCGGACGGCCTGTCGTAAGAGGCGACAAAACAACCCATAGCCAGGTGGCAGGGTTTTTGCTCGACTGGATAGCATCCGTGGTCAAGCTAGAGTATGCCGTCATAACAGCCTTGTGTTGTGTTCCGGCATTAGTGATCAGGTTCCTATCTCTCTTAAGAGAGCACCAGCACATTTGTAGCACCTTTGGTGTTTCAAATACCCATAGGCGGTCGTAACCGCTTTCCATCAAGCGGGCCGTCTGCCTGTTTGTTGAACTCCTGTAATGCAAAATAATAAAGTTACACTTATATAATAATAATAGGAATGATTAGATACAGATTATTAATTTTGAAGCACCGTAAGGTCTCTTTGTCTTATAGCAATAGGTAACTGATTCCAGAGACGCACAGCCTGGACGCTGAAAGAATAATTATAAGAACAGGACGTGATTGCTGGTGTTTTTATTTTGTATTTAGGTGAGGAGCGCAAATTATGGGAGCTAGATACATAGAGAATTTTGAAACGTTCCATGAGATAACGAGGAGTGAAACAATATACTATAAAGAAGAGTGAGGATTTTTTTTATTGCAGGAGTTCAGCAGACAGGCAGACGGCCCACTTGATGGAAAGCGGTTACAATCGCCTTTAGACATTTGCAACATCAAAGGTGCTACAAATGCGCTGCTGCCCTCTTAAGGGAGACTGGAACCTAGTCACTAATGCCGGAACACAACTCAAGGTTGTTATGGCGACATACTTTAGACCAGGGGTGGTGGCCATCCAGTCGGGCAAAGACCCTACCCCCTGGCTGTGGGTTGTTTTGTCGCCTTTTACGACAGGCCGCCCGGCCGCAGGAAATTGTATTATTTCTCCGTTCCTGCACGGATAACGGAGGATATGAATATTCCGACGACGATTGATGGGTAACCACTTAAATGATTTTCAAAAGAACTAAGACTCCGAACGAAATACTAATTAATTAATACCTCAATTATGGACTAGAAGGACTGAAAATCGAGTTATTGGGTAACCAGTGAACCTCAGCTAATGTTTGCTTTGACATTCTTTGGCGTAAATGCACTCGTTTAGCACTTTAAATGAACACCATTCAACTCTAATAGGCTTGACTGTATATGTTGAAGTGGATGAATGAAAAATAGTAAATATTTGACATACGAGTTAAATTTATTTTTACTGCGTAAAGTACAAGCGTCAGTGCCAAGTACTTACCTAATTTATTAACTAACTAAATGCTGCCGCTCAACCATCCAAAATGAGTCCTGGCCTCCGAAATAAGAATTCTTCACTGCTTTCTGTTCAGCGCTCATCACTCTAGCGATATTTGGGCCGATCAACTTGTCGCCGTCCCTAGGCTCTTTTCTTGTAAATACTACATATTTATATGTGTACATATATTTATTTATATATATATATATATATATATATATATATATATATATATATAAATATCTGTGTGTGTAAATATATATTATTACCTGTCGGCATTTAAACTAATTGTAATTCTTTTATGATCGTCTTCTTTTGTTTACTTATTTATTAACATACGTTTCTAGAGAACAGACCATTGTTTTACTGTATTCATTTATGGCCGACTCATTGGCCAGGTGTTTCGGATTACGTTGACTAAGATATGGGCACATTGCATTTGTGCAGTATAAAACGATGGCCTGATTGAGAGAGGGGGCAGTCGTGCGTGTATTCGGTAATCTATTAGTGACGGACTTTGCGCGTTTTATTGAATTACGACCTTCTGCATTACGTTTGGATTTGTTGTGTTCGGTTATATTTGTACCTGTGTTATACGTGTTTGTATAGTTCTAATAAAGTCTATAATAATTCTAACGGCATATTAATTCGAGTACCGCTAAACTCGTAACAATATTATTTAAAATTCTACCTTCATGCTTTGCAATGATGTAATGTCTGTCGTGACAGTACCTTTAAGGGCACAGCGGAAGATCAGCGCTAGTTTAGTTTTAGTAAGACCAGCAATATGCTGATACTGATGCCCCTTTCAGGACAAGATTATGTTATGTTAGTTTTAAATTTGTTAAAAATTGTACCTACACTATCCAATGTAATTTGTCCTCAATAAAATGATTTGCTTTCTTTCTTTTCACCGGGCGAACGTTCCCCATTCTATGAAGGTGGCCAAGTCAGCACAAGCGATATGCCTTGCTCTCGTCTATTATAGTGGTCTCATCCACCAGCTACCCAATTTATTGCTTGTTACTATATATTTTAGGGATTGGGTTTAACTAACTACAACCTGACCCTCCTCTTCATATTAAACAAATCAGAAAACTGCTGGTGGTCCAAAATAATGAGTTAGTAGTAGATACCATTAATATCTCCGGCGCCAGCATTTGGTTAATAAATAATGTTTTTTGTTGCAGGTAAGGCATTCGGACTCAATGAATAATTTAAATATTGAGGTAAGGTTACTGATTGTATTATTTTTAATTTATCATTATTATTTATGTTATTATCGTAAAGGCACAAAAAGATGAATAGCATTCTCATCTATGAATGAATCTTATATGAATAAATATGCAAGAGAATGATATATGTTTATTAATAGTCTAGCAGTACCTTCGTTGGTGTTGCCATGCTGACGACTTTTTGGTTTGTAAATTGCATCGGCGGCACTTAAACGCGGTACATAGTGCCTTTTCAACCGAATTATAAAAGGAAAAGGCTCTCAACTTGATTGGTATATTTTTTTATGTATGTACACCGATTACTCTGAGATTTATGATCCATTTTACGTGATTCTTTTTTAGTTCGATGCGGAATAGTTGTCGTTTGGTCCCCTAAAAATTTAATATAGTTTGGATAACTATATTAAATTTTTAGGGGATAATGTATATTAAAAATAAGATATTTTAATTAAAAATAGCTTTAGAGATAAGTTATTTTAGGCTTTTTAGTTTTTGAAGTCGGTTTTTTTTTGGCTATATTCGTCTATCCTACAGAAACTATATTATTTATCGCGATAAGTTGTATCTTAAGTGTTGTTCCGGGATACAAGCTAGCTCTGTCTTAGGTTTCATTGAAATCCATTCAGTAGTTATTACATGATGTTCTAACAAACTGACAGAGACGAATTCTAAAAGTTGCAATTTCAGAATCTGCTGGTCATTTATGAAAAGCCAAAAAGTGTCTATAAAGGCACGCTTGGCTGTGTAACAAGGGGTGTTGGTGCCAGCACTAATGTACGGCAGTGAAAGTTGGGTGTGGCAGAAGAACCATGAAAGTAGAATAAATGCAGTTGAAAAGAGTATATATGAGGTAAGCATGAATATGTTACGGAATAGTGTAATAAGGGCACGTCGTGGATTGAAAGAAGATTTAATAATAAGAGATGAAAAAGGAATGTTAAGGTGGTTTGGGCATGGATGAAAATAGAATTACAGAACAAGTGTATGACAGTATTGTGAATTGTAGAGATGGTACCGGTAGACCACGACGTACACACCATGATCAAATAACAGAAGTGTTAAAACGAGGTCAGTTAAAAAGCATATCAAATAAACGTGCATGTATGAAGAGGTTAATGAAAGTAGATGAAGCGAAAGTTGTTTGTCAGGATCGTCGCAAGTGGAGATCTATAGTCTCTGCCTACCTTCATGGGAAATAAGCGTTATAATATGTATATTATTTTATGGTTTCAAGGGCAAATGAAAAATATAGTAGCAGTCTTTAGTTATTTCTAAGGCACCCTCCTCGATATGTGCATGATCAGATATGCATGTGCCCGATTTTGTATGCTATAGCCGAACTGAAAAGCTCCCCCTTTTAGAAGTACAGTGTAAACTCCATGTAACGTCATTTTATTTAACGACAAACTCCCTTAGGCATCAAAATCACATGGCTTTGGTTGGTTTAGCTTGTTTTCCATACATGATACACTCTATATAGCAAAACACCCACTCTCAATAACGACAACAAGTAAATAATAAAAAGTTCTTTTTAAGTTTCTGAAATTAGTAAAAGCTACGCAGCTGTGTACGTTGTTTTACTATCTGCGCTTGCTTATTGTGCACTTTACTATCCTAGCCCATAATAAACTCGTCTGTCGTGTCATGCATAACGAAATTTTTAAGGAATTAAAAAATACCGCAATTTCTAAGTGATTCCTTCATTATCAAGATGCATCAACGCAAGATATCAATATAACACGTAAAAAATACAATAAAATTACTGATGGTGTTTAGCCATGTTTGAACAAATAAATTTGATTTGATTTGGTGCAGCAAAAGACGGCAAAAAAAATAGAACTCTCCATTTAACGACAAATCTCTATAACGTCATAAAATGTAGTCCGTTCAGTGTCGTTATATAAAGTTTACACTGCATATGATATAATATTAAATATCTTTGTGACCCATTACATCTTCATATGGAATGTCAAACTGAAAACTGTCTTTTAAAATTTTTCCTGGATATTTATCAAATATTAAATATATTTAGCTCAATATTACTTTCATCAAATCAGTGGACAATGCAAAAAACTGTGATAAGTATCTAGTGGATCACAAAAGTTCTAAGAATATACCTCTGTTTCTGTTCATGTTACTACCAGATATTTCCGCCTCAACAAATATATAAAAAATACAGTGTTTCGACAAGATATATTTTAGCTAAAAGAAAGAAGCAAACTTGTCGCTGAACCCGACCCAGTCTCAACCCATCGCACGCCAGATTCACCTCGCCTAAGGACCTGCTACATTCGAACTCTCGAGATCACTTTGAATCAGGAAGCAGCCTTTGTAAAACGCCCTCACCATTTTTAATAGACTTCTTTTTCTTAAGTCTTAGTTCCCTTTTTTTTAAGCGAATTATAATTTAGGAATTACTTTACACTTTCTAAGTATATTAATTTTAGCAACATGTTTTATAGATTATTTGTAAGTTCTGTTTATTTTTAATTTTAATTGTATTGCATTTTATGACACAGCCCGAACCTGATGTGGCGTCGTTGGAGAACCTAGTTCAGTGCCCTAAATGCTCACAGGCCCGTTATTTTAAAGGTAATAGAGGCTTGAAAATACATCTCGGCAAAGCTCACAGGGACCAAGATGCATTATCAACCTCAGCCACGCCCCAACAACCTCTTTCTAGTGACACTAATATTTTTACTCTTTCGGAAAAACTAAGTAGACTAAAACATTCGGTCCAAATTATAAAAAGAATCCCACGAGGAGCTAGAATTTCGGTATGCCAAATTTTTTCCAAATTTATTCGAAATACTGTAACTTTAAATTCTTTACGAGCCTGGGAGGATTTATTACAGCTCCCTTATAAAATTTTAAACATTAAGCCTAACGAATCTGGAAATCTTACAACTAAAATTAAAAAATGCTGCCAAAATCTCCCAGAATTAGATGAATTTCGTACAAATAGAAATATTACAAAAACTGACAAGGAGTCTACATACAGACTCAACATTGTAGAAGCAAAACTTTCTGATGGAGACGTCAAGGGGGCGGCTAGAATTCTGTTTTCCAACGACACCATTGCTCCCAATAACGAGACGACTCTGCGGGCTTTAGAAGAAAAACATCCACATTCAGATGCAGCTCCGGGCTCCAGCTTAGTATGTCCTGAAGAAAGCCTAATTGCAGCACCAAAATCGGTTTTTACTTCTGTTATGTCTTTCAGAAGTGGTTCAGCCGGTGGGCTTGATGCCTTGACCCCCCAACACCTAAAGGATTTGTTGGGAGGAGGTACTGGCACAACTGGTGAGACTCTTCTGAAAGACATAACAGACTTAATTAACCTAATGCTTTCAGGTGGAGTAAATAACGACGTTATTCCAACTTTATACGGTGCAAATTTATGTGCTCTTAATAAAAAAGATGGAGGCATACGTCCTATAGCAGTCGGTACTACATACCGCCGCCTTGCCGCCAAGATATGCTGTCGGGAGATAACGGATTTAGGCTCTTCCTATTTTGCAGCACGCCAATTAGGCTTTGGCATAAAGGGCGGCTGCGAGGCGGCGGTACATTCACTTCGAACCTTTACGCCCAGAGACTGTTGCGAAGCTCTTCTGAAGGTGGATGTAAAGAACGCTTTTAATTCGGTTAACAGGGCCACCTTGCTGGCTCAAGTGCGCGATAAGTCCCCAAGAATTTTCAATTTTATCCACCAATGCTACTCTGATAAATCAATTTTAATGTCCCAAAATCATAAAGTTTTTTCAGAAACCGGTTGCAAGCAGGGGGACCCCCTTGGGCCGGCCATATTTTCACTCGCCATTCATCCCATTATAGAAAAATTAAATTCTAAATTCAACGTATGGTACCTCGACGACGGCACCCTTGGAGGAGACTTTGATACTCTTAAAAAAGATAAACAATATTTAATTTACGAGTTTGATAAAATTGGTTTAGAGCTAAATTATTCAAAATGTGAGATATATTTCAGTGAGAAGGTGCCAAATATCTTTAATATTATATCAGATTTTCATAGTTTGGGACTAAATTTTAAAATTGTTGACAAAAATAGCCTAAGCCTCCTTGGGTGCCCCGTTTTTGAGGAGTATTTTTCTACTTTCGTTAGTAACAAAATTCAAAATTTCCAGTCAAAGATAGAAAGCTTAAAAAGTATAAGTTTACATAGCGCATATTATATTATTCAGCACTGTGTTTTTACACCAAATTTTATATATATTTTGAGATGCTGTCCTATATAGCAAAACCAAAATATTCTAAAAACGTTGGATAATGTTATTCGGTACTCGTTCTCATCGATTTTCAACATTCCCTTTGATGACCGTACATGGACCCAAGCCTCCCTACCAATAAGGTATGGAGGTTTAGGTATACGCAAAATTTCTGCAGTTTCTTTACCCGCCTTTCTGTCCTCAGTGTACAGTACAAAGGACCTCATTGGTGAAATATTAAATCCGTCACTTGGTGACTTTGAGGTCCTGTATTTGACTGAGGACAGAAATGCTTGGTCTATGGCCTGCCCATATCAAAATTTACCCATAAATCTAAAGTCACAGAAGCTATGGGACGGCCCGCTTTGCTCATTGGTGCATAAAAATCTTTTGGATACGTGTGCGAATGAGACGGAGCGTGCTCGTCTCCTAGCTGTCTCGCGTTGTGAGTCTGGCTTGTGGCTACAGGCTCCCCTCGGCGAATTTAGGCACTTTTCTAGACGATAACACGTTTAGAATAAGTGCTTGCATTCGCCTAGGGGCGGCCTGTGTTGTCCCACACCGCTGTCAGTGCGGAGATAAGGTCGAGCGCCTCGGTCAGTAGGGTTATCGTGCATCAGGAGTGCTGGTAGAATTTCACGCCATGCAACACTTAATAATATAATCCGTCGGGCTCTTGTCACCGCCGGGGTACCTGCCGTTCTAGATCCGAACGGCTTGTGCCGCGACGATGGCAAGAGACCCGATGGTATGTCACTGGTTCCCTAGAAGATGGGTCGCCCCTTAGTATGAGACGCGTCTTGCGTTGATACTTTGGCAGCGTCCCATCTTCCAGCTACTAGCATGTCTGGCGGTACAGCTGCTGCACAACAGGAGGGCCTAAAACGGCGCAAATACTCAGCCATCGGGAATGGCTACATATTTGCGGCTTTTGGGGTCGAGACCCTGGGACCATGGGGGCCTCAGGCGCACAAACTTTATCGAGACATAGCCAAACGTCTGGTGGATGTCTCACGTGACCAAAAGACTAGTTTATACCTCGGGCAACGCATCAGCATTGCCATTCAGCGAGGCAATGTGGCCAGTCTTTTGGCCACGTTTCCGACTGACAGCGGTCTGGAACTAGATTTTATGGTTTAATTTTAGTTTGTACATATAGTTTATTTTTAGTTTAATTTATTTATAGTTTAGTTTATTTTTAATTGTTGAAAGACAATAATTCATACATAAATTTTATTATCACTCTTTCCTTCTTGACGCAGATGATATTATGATGCTCTCGGTCCCCTCTTGCATTATCTTTATGACATGTATGGTGCAAGACAATGAACATCTGCGGATACGGGATTCTTACACAGTTTGTAATATGGCGTTTTAACTTTTGATTTTCTACTTGACATCAATCTCGAATATTGCCGTAGTCTTATTTTGTTGATTAATTTATAATACATCACAGTGCGCGGGCTGCAATAACTTCTATTTCAGATAGATTTTTATCCTATAAACAAGACTAATTTAAAAATATGTGTAATGGAATTAAATATACAATTAGGAATTGTTACCAAAGGAACGCACGTATAAACGTTCAATAACACAGTATATCACAATTTAAGTGGAACGCGACCCCACACAGTAAATTTACGAATGACGGTGGTAACAAATATAGTTTTTGATAAGTGTTAAGCTTTAAATAACAGTTTTAAATAGTATTTCAATTGGAATTTAAGTGTTAAATAATAAAGAGTTGTCTTATATTGTATGTGTGGGAATGATGTATCTTGAACGCATGGTGTGATAAATGTAAGATTATATTTCTAAACGAGCCCATAGTGGGAAAGAGATGACGACTGAAAGAAGAGAATAGACGACGTACGCACCACGCAAAAAGGCGCTTTTATTTTATTAATATTGCACGGTGCTAATATTAATAAATATGAGATTGAACGCACGCGCATGGCTGCAACTCATAAATTATTGTAATTCTTGCAAGCCACTATCCTCACATATTATATAGAAAATAAAACTAGGTTTTGTCGGTTTTATGTGCGATATTTATTAAACATTACTCATTGATACTTAGTATCTCTATATTCCGTAATCACAGCTATTAAAGTGGCCGAAACGTTGGAATAAGAATCAAATAAAAATACGGCGCTGAATTCCGTTAAAACGTAGTTTTATTATGTGTATGTGTAAATCTTAAGAAAATACTATATTTATATAATAACAGCCCATAAATATCCCATTTCGGGACTCGGGCCTCCCGTTATAGGGGTACGGACAGTATACCCGCCACGCTTGTCCAAGGCGGCTTGGCAGGTTTGACACATCGGTTATCTCGATGTGCAGGTTGCATCACTATGTTTTCCTTCACCGTTGTTATAGTTATTATATATTGTATACTATATGTATACAATATCAAAAACCTAAATTAAAATCCGTACCATCTTACCAGATTACTGTCACTGGACAGTGTATCTAGAACGCTAGCAGCATTACCTGGATAGGAAAGCAAATTTTTTGAACAAGTCGAGCTCTAGCCTTCCGGTCTTCTCTTGCCTCGACAAGTCGTTTTCTAATTAATTGTTTGAAAAAGCTCGTAATTTGTACACTTACGAATTACAGTGTAAACTCTATATAACGACACTGAAGGGACTGTATTTTATGGCGGACGTTATATAGAAATGTCGTTAAATAGAGAAATGCCTGTTATTTTTGTCTGACGTCTTTTGCTGCACCAAATCAAATCAAATTTATTTGTTCAAAACATGGTTAAACACTACCAATAATTTGTTGCATTTTTTTACTTACTAAACTCCACGTAACGTGTAATACAGTGTAAACAATGTATTTAAAAAATGCATTTTATTTGAAAATTGCATCGTCCATCCGCTACAAGCTCATCATTTAAGCCACCTTCCAACGGACCGCTATAAAACAGGGTTGAGCACTGAAAAAGACATCAGCCCTTGAGATTTCGGCCTCTAGGTGTGAAGTCCTAATCGCATGCGACGCTATCCCGGTTTACGACTATCGTAAATCATTCATACTTTATCTTGTTACTGCAACAGTATATCGCAGCGGTGTACTTAAGTTTTGCGTTAGGAAGTTAATTAAGTTATATCAACGTATAACTCAAACTATTGGAGCTAGGAGCTTGAAAATTTGCACGCGGGATTTTCCTCTACTGTAGATGCGTACTAAGAAAGAATTTTTAAAAATTCGACCACTAAAAGTAAGTAAGGAGAAAGGGGATAAAAGTTTGTATGAAAACCTGTAATTTTCAAAATAATATTCACGAAATTGTATATACCTGCTTATGTTTTTTTTTTCAATTTTACCTCTTTCATGTTTTAACAAGGGAACTATGGATCTAGAATATTTTTACTGCTGCTGTTTAATAATTTGGATCAATCTGATTTTTTACATTAGCATCTTTATCTATTTAGTTTTTTATTTATTTATCGAAACGCAGGTCGGGTACATCTAATATCCTATTCTTATATATGTAACAATTTATCCTATTATTACGAGTCGCGATACTCGAATTAAAATGCCGTTAGAATTACTATAGAGTTTATTAGAACTATACAAACACGTATAACACAGGTACAAATATAACCGAACACAACAAGTCCAAACGTGCAGAAGGTCGTAATACAATAACACGCGCAAAGTCCGTCACTAAATAGATTACCGAATATACACAAGTCTTACTTCGCTTGTGGTTATCGCTTGAGTGCCTCATCTGTCAATTAGGGCATTGTTTTATACTGCACAGATGCAATATGCCCGGCCACGTGGACCAAATTCCTAGAACCAGTTTGTACTTTAAATCCGAGACACCTGGCTGCTGATCACAATACAACAATAGGCCGTAAAAGATACACAATGGGCTGTTTTTCTTAATCACACATTTTAAACACAAAGTAAACAAAAGAAGTCCAAATACCGAAAGGTAGTAAAATGTGTTTCTACAGTTATGCAGGTGTGAATTTGTCTTTGTCGGCGTTTGGGTCGTAAGAAATGCTTGTGACCGTTTTCGGTTCAGTTATTGAAATGGGGCGAGAAGCTCTGTGATCCGTCACTTGTCATTATTGTTTGACGTTAACGACAGTGACGTTTGTACAGATTAAATAACACTGTTAGTACAGATTTTACTCGCTACACCTGTTACGTATTTCGAGTATCTCTGGCAGTAGGAGATATTGAGTAGCCAGCTTTACAGCTCGAGGCATTAGTTGTTATGATGTCTTTAAAGCGTTTTATTGCCTTAAAATGGGGTTTGGATCATTAAAATGGGGTTGTAAATTTAATTTTAATTTACGCTGGTGTTGGCTGAGACTTGCTTTTGGCTATAAAATGAATTAACTTTACGATGGGTTCACACGGTAATCGTTGTACGGTAGTCAATATAAGTGTAATTTATGTATTTTCACTTTGAAAATCATTTATAAAGGCGTCTTTCATGCTGCCCTGCATGTACATGTTGTTTGTTTAGCCTTAGCAGTCTGTGGCTATAAATAAACACAATTAATTGAATTACCTCGCTTTTTATAACAATGTTATGAGTTGCAGGACTAGAATTAAAATGTCGAATTACTATAAAGTTTATTAGAACTATACAAACATGTATGTGTAACACAAGCAGAAATATAACCGAACACAACAAATCCAAACGTTATACAGAAGGTCGTAATTAAATGAAATGCGCAAAGTCCGTCACTAGGGTTCCCAATCATAGTACACAAGTCTCGCCTCGATCGTGGCTGTCGCTCGAATAACTTCCCCCTCCATCAGGTCATCGTTTTATACTGCACAATTGCAATGCCCCGTATCCGAAACATCTGGCTAATGAGTCGACCGCAACGGCCATGAACAAATTGCAATAAAACAATGGACTGTTCTCTAGAATAATTAGTAAACGCTTGCCAATAAATAAGTAAACAAAAGAAGTCCAAATGCCGAAAGGTAATAAAATTTGTTTTTACAGGTATGCAGGTGTGAATTTGTGTTTGTAGGCGTCTAGGCTGTAACAATAATAACCATAAACAAAATTAAAACTAATAATTAAAATGAACAAGTTGGCTATAGGTCATTACTAAACCGCTCGCGTTAAATTGCGGTGCGATATAAGCCAAGTGGCCCATACCCTCCAATGACTATACTAATGAAAAAAAATACCTTTAGAAGTATACATACAAAGTATAAACTTTGTTATTGCTACTTAACAGTAGCATATTTTCAAAATGACCATACAAAATGCAAGTCACTGTCCCACGGCTCGTCAAGCGAATTCTCTATACGCAGTTTGTTAAACAACTTCACATTTAAAAGTAGGCAAAAAAGATGACTTGAACCGAGCATTTATTACCATCGCGGGAGCAAACGAGCATTTGTGTTTTACGACTTCGTTTTTGAATGGGTTGTATTGTGAATTTTGTATGAAAGGATGAGCGTAAAGCGGGGCTGATCGATGGATTTCCTTACATACATTTCATGGTGTGGTGAGTTGCGGTAGCTTGGTGGTTAATGCACTTGCGTCCCAGACATGAATGTCTAGGGTTTGAATCCTGGCAGGAAGAGCATGAACTATTTAAGCAGTGTTCTGATCTAATGTGCATATTGTTACAATTACCACGTGCTAACTGTGAAGAAAAACATGTTGATGAAACCTTTACATCAAGATAACCTATGTGTCAAAATTGACAAGCCGCCTTGGAGAAGCATGGTGGGTTCCCTGTCCGTTCCCTTAAGAAGTTTGGTGGGGCCAGCCCAGCAGTGGTACAATTATGGGCTGTTGTTATTATATTTCCTGATGTATTTGATGCAAGGTGTAGAGTAGCTCGCAGAGGCTGTTTTCCTAGGAATAGGATAACACAGGCCTTCCTAGTGACGACCACTCGATATCGCGTGATCATGTGTACGGTGAAGACTCACATCACACGACATCGCGTGATTAGCAATGAACATATAAGTCCTTCTAATTCTTGCAACTCTTCTCTTACCTATACCATCTCTATAATATGATACTCTTTATTGGTTGAGGTAAAACCTATTACAATAAAGTATCATACTCAGAGTAAGGTAATATTCCTTGAATGGTAATTAGCTATAATTTAATATTTTTAGAATAAAATAGAAAATTCATTTATTGCTATTAAATTCAAAATGATTAAATATTATTTATTATATAATAATATATAATATAATATTTATTACGACAAAATAAAAAAGTATGTATATATATGTAGAATCTTCTCACCCAGTTCTACACTCGACACTGAGCGAGAGATACCCAGCAGCACTTTAAATCACACTGACATGAATGGTACAGTACGAGTGGCGTGCGAACGTAGCAAACCAGCAATGGATGGCGTGTCAGCAATTAAACTCGTAATTGTCGGTTCGAACGTGGTTTTGTTGCATTGTTTTGGTACGGAGGGATATGTATGTATCCAGTATATTGTAAAGATTTATTCACTTGCTTCATAAATGTCTGTAATGTAGAATATTATAGAGGTTTGTAATATTATGTTTTGTATACTATAACGTCATGTTTTGTGTAATAGTTTTAATTATTAAAATTATATTTTTGGTTGAAATGACAAATGATTACAGCATATTAATTATTACATTTACAAACAAAATGTGTGTGTTTCTCCAGTAAAATGTGTGGTCCAAATATGTCCTTAAGCAGAATTTGTAATTATTTGCCGTGTATGTTTATATTTTTATAGCTATATAAGATGTTTTGGGTGGGGTATTGATATACAGCACCTTGATTTCAAGTATTTGGAGCGATGAAGGGGAAGAATAGGGATGAATACTTACCCCTTCTGCAATCTCTATATCAATAAAAATTCTTGAGATATTAATGTATTTGTAAATATAACCTCACTTATGTTTTTCACTAATATTGCACTTATAGGTCTAAATTTGTAAAATATAATAAAATCTAATAGATTTTCCTTTGATTTTTCAACGACAACATAAAAAGGTGTAAAATAGTCCAAAAACACAAAAAGTTGTTGAAAATGAAATAAAATACAACTAAGCAATTGACGTAAATAGCAAAAGCAAGAAACTTGAAAATCATAAAACTTATATATTTAAGTATAAGCAATTCAGGAAAGCCTTGCCTGAAGACTGAGCACCTCTTCGAGCCGCTGAAGCTGCCCCAGACGTCCGCGCCTGGGTATCGTTTTAGATCCAAACTCCAGCCCAATTGGTTTTGAGTAATGGGCAACGGATGACATTTTATTGAAAATTTTGTTCAATGTCTGGAGGTCACCAATAATGACCTGTGGGTCGTCTGCCTGTCTACTGAACTCATGCAATAAAAAATAAAATAAAAACATGAAGTCCATCGTTATATAACATTCACCGCTTACGTTGTCAAACCAGTTTATCTTTCAGTAGACATCATCAAGCCTAATTACAGCATCGGAAGTTGTTTGTCAAGTTGCCGAAACATCGCAAAGCTGTCCCCTTCCCAAAAAAGACTCCTTAACGTGATTCCTTGTGACAAAAAGAATTTCAACAATGCTGTCGTATCTAATCAGCTTCGCGTTTACGAACGCTTTGCCTACATAAGAACGAGCATTCAAAATGAGGGGGAATAAGGCCTCTTAGACTGACAAACTTTAAAAAAGAAATGTCTTTTTGAAAATTAGCAGAAAGTTTTTATTGAAGTCATACTTCTTTAGGCGCGTTAGGGAAAAATGATGAGAGTAAATTTTTAGCGAGCACACCGTCACACGAAAAACCAACACCATGAAGTTAGCTATAGTCAACCGACACCCTGAAGTTAGCTATAGTCAACCGACACCTTGAAGTTAGCTATAGTCAACATTTTAGTTTTTCTATTGTTAGTGTCGTTTTTTATCTTGTTAGGCCAAAGAAGTATAACTTCTAACGCGTGTACATAAGTACACACAAATTTTTTTGAACTTATAGGTGTCATGCTGTGCAAGTTTTATTTTTCTGCTAACAACTGCCTCACAGTTGTAAATTTTATATATAGAATTCTCCCACAGGACCCGTACATTTTTCCGAGATAAAAATTAACGTATTTGCTATTCCAGACTACAATCTATCTCTGTACCAAATTTGATCATGATCCGTTCAGTCGTTCTGGCGTGATTGTACAACAAACATCCATGAAAACTTTCGCATTTATAATATTAAAACCAAATTCACAATATATATTAGTATAGATTTCTATACAATAAAAAATATTTTAATCTACATATTGTTGTTACGTGCGAGCGAGGCGTACGCACTTGGGATTGGAAGGAAACGCCAGTTTTATCAACTAAATGCTTCTATTAACTCACACAGCCGTACGTGATTCTTCTCCGCAGGGTTGTCCCTACACGCACAAATAACGACGCACTATTCCGACGATAAGACGTCTCACTCAGAATACTATTGCCAATGTTGTGTAGACCACCTCCTGCTGCTGCGGTTCTCTCCTCCAAATTGACTACGCGTCACGCGCTTCTGAATCTCCTTTTAAACTATGCTCAACTCCTCCTTCACTCAACTACCCACTAAACTTTTCACTAAACTCACCAATAAACTCGTCACTGTCTTTTACTAATCTTTTCTTCCAACTGTCTAACTTGTTACTATCTTCTATTAAACTTCTCTCGTATCGCACTTGTCGCTTCGTTTTTTTCCACTGAACGACTCCATAGGCTTAATATTCTTTTCGTTAGTCTTTTATTTAGTTTCTGTCGCTTTCTAAACATCTATCTATTTTTATCTTTTCCCTCCTGAACCTTCTATTCTAGAATTTCGATCTTCATTTCATTATTCTTTTGTTCATCATCTATCCCTTTCTAAATGTATCTGTCTTTGTCTTGTCCTTTCAGAATCTTCTACCTGTTTCTAAAAGTCTTGAGACTAGCTTACGCTACCAGAAAGTTCTACCCTCAGTCGCCACAACATTTAATACATATAAGCCTTCCCAAATTTTTTAACCAGACTTCCTGCAAAAAATCCCTCTTAATTGAAATACTAATAACAAAAAATACAAAAAAAGGTTGTGAAGAAACCTCAGAGCTGCTTGTACTGAACAAACTGATTGTGTAAAGGGCTTCTATAGCGACCCCCTTCACAGAGAAAAAAGGGGGTGGGCCAATTTAACCCCCCCACAAGTTCAGTGAAATCTTTTGTGACAAACTCGTCAGAACTGGGGTAGAAACGGGTATCTGAAGGAAAGTTTATTCCGCCGACTGTTCACCTTTTAAGCGTGTTACTTTTGACGTAACTTGATCATCTCATTTGGAGTCGAGTGTGTTGCCGCGCACGAATATTTTCGAATGGGAACAATTTTTTGATAATCCTTTGTCGCATATGGGTTACGTACTTTTGTGATAGCTGCTTATTTTTCCTTAAAGAGGTTGGCGTTCAACTTTATCTCACCTATTTTCTATTCTCTTAAAGGTATTTCCGCACATTTGAAAGAAAAAATATTTTTGGCATGTCTTGAAAAGTAATTACATTTTTTGATTTGTAGTGATTTATTTTAAAGAAAATGTTTGATATTGTCGCTAATTGTTCGCCTTTTAAGCGGGGGAGTAAGCGTATTACTTTTTACGTATTTTGATAATTTCATTTGGAGTCGAGTGTGTTGCCGCGTACGAATATTTTCGGATGGAAACATTTTTTTTGATAATCTTTTATCGCATATGCCTTACGCACTTTGATGAAAGAGACCTATTTTTCCATACAGAGGTTTGCGTTTGATATTATTTCACCGGTTTCCTCTTAGAGATAATTCCATGAATTCAAAAGATTAAAGGTTTTTTTGGTGAGATCTGGAAGGGTGATAATTTAACTTTGTGGTTTTGTTTTCATGAAAATATACTCTGACCTTAACTGAAATTCATCACTAATATTGATTTTTTGGTTAAAATTAATAATACTTTAAACATATTCATTTTTATCCGTGCAGGAACGGAGAAAAAATACAATTTCCTGCAGCCGGGCGGTCTATCGTAAGAGACGACAAAACAACATCAACAACATCGGGCATTTGCCCGACTGGATGGCTACCACCCCTAGTCTAAAGTATGTCGCCATAACAACCTTGGGTTGTGTTACGGCATTAGTGACCAGGTTCCAGTCTCCCTTATGAGAGCAACAGCGCATTTGTAGCACCTTTGATGTTGCAAATGTCCATAGGCGATGGTAACCGCCATCCGTTTCCATCAAGTGAGCCGTCTGCCTGTCTGCTGGACTACTGCAATAAAAAAGTAAATACGTATAGTGTTTTTGAGGAAATTTTCTATTATTTGGTGAAATTTGCCTTTTTTTGCTTCCATACAAACTATATTGTGCCTGAATACCATTATATTCAAACGGTTATAAGGACTTGACAGTTTCACAGCTCAACTAATGCAAATGTAAACCAGGCTATAGTCTAATGTAACTGTCAACACTGAAGCTGAATTTAATAACTACAGGGTAAACTCTATATAACGACACTGAAGGAACTGAGCTTTTTATGGCGTTATAGAAAGTTGTCGTTAAATGAAGAGGAGTCTGTTATTTTTGTCTGACGTCTTTTGCTACACCAGTAATTGTTGTTGTATTTTTTTACTATTTTATTCATATCTTGCAATATTGAGGCATCTTGGTGATAAAGGAAGTACTTAGAAACTTCGGTATGCATGATGCCGGCAGTCGAGTTTGTTACGAGCTAGGATAATAACGCGATAAAAGAACATACACAACTGCACAGTTTTTACTAATTTTAGCAACTTAAAAGGCACTTTATATTACTTAATTGTTGTCGTTATTGAGAGTGGGTGTAATGTTATAAAGAGTGTATTATTGTATGGAAGACGAGCTATTTTTAGCCAGGGGAAAGCCGTTTAAGAACTAATCCGCGACAGGCACAAAAGCCTGGGGGATGTTCGCGACCCGTGTGAGTGAGGGATTCGCTAGATCGGGGGTGGCACTAGCGTGCCCAGTCAGAACTGGTGCCACACTATTGCCACTCCTCAGTCGGGAATACCCACCAAAACCCCTGGGTGTCCCGTCCTGCGCCTTATGACAGGGCTACAGGTAATGAGCTGCCCGACTCCGAGATGCCCTGGCAGGCGTGGGCCCTCCTCACTGGGCCTCTTCCAATGCCAGGGGACTATGGAAGACGAGCTAAATCAACCATAGCCAAGTGATTTCTACGCTTAAGGGAGTTTGTTGTTAAATCGAGTGACTTTACATGGAGTTCACACTGTATAAAGTAAAAGGCCCCACATGCTAACCCTACTGGTGAATGAAAATGTGGCATAACCACTACATATTGATATGAATGGTTCTTATTTTCCTCTAATTTATTAATTGGGTCGGTTAATGAATGAACTCATATTCCGTGCCAAGGCCCCTTTGTTAGTCTAGAATTAATTAGTAATATATACATAAGAACGAAACGCTTTGTAATCCTTATATATTATGTAATAATAATTCCTCTCGCAAAAAAATTATGGATATCCCTTAATCTCTCACGGGCTGAACTGATTTAAAATACGTTGTCCTAAAGCTACGGTTCAGTTGATAGCGATTGGCGATTTTTCAACATCAATGTTTGTTAATTACTTATTTGATTTATTTGAGTACTATTATAATAAAACTTTAACAATACTCATTGACACTTAACATCTTCGTCTTACTTAATCACGGCTACTGAGAAGTGTCCAAAGCGTCGTAATAATAACAATTAAATAAATTACCACGCTTAAAATCGTTGAAACGTAAAATCATTGTGTACTAGCTGTACCCGCGACGTCGTCCGCGTGGAATTTGATTTCAAAACCCCCCGATTTTGAAATATTCTTCATTGGTACTCCGCTCCTATTAGTCTTAGCGTAATGATACATGATAGCCTTCCTCGATAAATATACTATCCAACACTATAAGAATTTTTCAAATCGGACCAGCGGTTCCTGAGATTTGCGCGTTCAAACAAACTCTTCAGCTTTATAATATTAGTATAGATATAACTATACTAATTTTATAAATAACTACAATTATGACAACGGCGTACTCACGTGCCCTCAGTGTGCACGGAGTTTCGCCGCCAAGATAGGCTACATAAGCCATCTTCGCGCGCACCAGCTCCAATTACTCGACTAGGGGTCAAAGTGGTCGCCATAACCGAAAACGGTTGGAACAATCATCATAGATATAACTAGTTGCAAAAACTTAAGAATGTATTTTAAAGATGTGTATATAGAAAATAAGCCTTTAAATATTCTTGTACAATCCGCAACAGTTAACTTGAGATTTCGCTCGGATGACGTAAGCGCGAGACTGACTCGATCGTACGCGTCGATGGTGAGAGCGGTAATAAGGCGGGGGTCGGGAGGGGAGCGCGCATTCCGCTCAGGTCTCAAGTTAACTCTTGCGGATAATAAGTATTAATCGCTTTCAGAGCGACTACAGCTTTACCTAGCAAACGTTAAGGTCAGGTCAGACATAAATAGCAATTTTGTATACGCACGTTATTATTCTAATATTCAAATGAGTTTAATCATTGGCGAGTCGCTTTGCTTATACTGCTGTAAATTAACAGAGAGATTAGAGTGGTTTTCGCTGTTTTATTATAACTTACTGGATTAATCAGTTGTTTGATCCAAAATGCCACACTCAGAGTTTTTAATTGACGATAACCTTAATTACAATAAAAAAATGTGCTTTCTTTTACTGAAGGCAAATGAAGTGTCGGTAAAATTGAGAATCCGGCAATTAGGCTGGTGTGCATAGACAATTAACCGACTGTTAAAATAAAATAATCACTGATTAGCCATATATTTTTAGCGATTATTTTATTTTAACCATTGTTTAAATGTCTATGCACACTAGCCTTAATCTTCTACAACGTTTATTTATTTATTTACTTACAAACATCGCTATCATTACAGTAATCACTGATAGAATAGCATTGTGTCACTATATATAAAACAAGAAATAAAAAAGATATAAATAAAATTCTTGAATATTCTCATAAAAAAATTAATGGAAATCCTCCTCTTCTATATTCAACATTAAAGCCAGAAACTAGCTCTCTCTCTCTCTTTCCTTCAGCAAAATCAAAAGGTGTACGAATTGTCTCAGCTAAACTAGTAAATATTCAACATAAAAAGGATACATAAATATAATTAATTATTCACATATAAATCTGATTTAAAATAAAATATTTCTAAAGCTATTATTATTAATATATATTATCTAAAACATCTTAAAGTCGGTGCTTAGTAATTTTCAAAATATAGTAATTTTTATGTTTTACTTTGCACCGACTTCAAGATGTTTTAGATAATATATATATTAATAATAATAGCTTTAGAAATAAGTTATTTTCTACATTTTAGTTTTTTAGTTTTTGAAGTCGGTTTTTTTAAACGAAGTTTTTATTTTTTATTTGTTACTTTTTAGTGTCTAGCTATGTATGGATGGACCTACGAATGGTGCCGCGCTTCTTAAAAAATATAGGTCCCAAGAACCGGGAACAAAAAAATGATCGTAAAATGAAAACTACTGAGCCAAACTATGTAAAATTTTTAGGGGACCAATTGGAAGCTATTACGCGTCGAACAAAAAAAATCACGTAAATCGGATCATAAATCACGGAGTAATCGGCGAACATACATTAAAAAAAGCAACAAAAAAAAAAGATCCCGACGAATTGAGAACCTCCTCCTTTTATCGAAGTCGGTTAAAAAATATAGATAAATTGAATCTTTTAATCGTTACAACTCTAGATATTGAAATAAGAGCTAATGGTACATACATAGTCAATAATCATAACTGTTATCGATTCATGAAATCAATAATGTCACATCTCTACGGAACCAGCACATCACTATGTGTCAAGACTCTGTGGTTCAATAAAATGTACAAAAAAAGTTCAGGCTTAAAGGCCTAGTTGCCAAGCCAAAAATATTAAAAAAAAATACAAAAAAGTATGCGTTTAGGGACAACCGACAGAAGTGATAACTTGCGTGAGAGAAGGCGAAGGCAGACAGACTGGCGCCGTAACGCGTTACGTAACGAAGCGGATTACCCTCCCATAAGAAGTTCTCATTTCAAAACAGACATAACGAACAACAAACAATTGTTTATATTCAATTAACAATATCTCAATTAAAGTAAAGAGAATTTAAGACTTGGTAATACTTTCAACGCAACATCATCAACATAACATAAATTATAATGTGATATGCAGTTCTCGTGAATTCAGAAACACTGTACAGTTTGTAAAATTGGATCAATTATTGGTGTTAATTGTGGATGCTGGCTGTAGTTGTTGGAGTGCTGGTGCTATCTTGTAGTAGTGCAGAGAAATACTTGGTCGCAGCTTCAGCGAAACGCTGTATGTTAAACCACACATACATAAAAACTAAAATCAAAATAGAAAACGAAATAAATCTGTCCATAACAAAATTAGTTCCAATCAAATAAAAAAGATAAACCATACAACTAAAACAAATAACAAAGCCGCGAATGGATTTCAAAACATTTGAAAATTTAAAAAAAGAATTCCAACTACAGAAACAAACATGGCCGAATGACGAATGGGGTGTAACAAAGCGGACAGCCATATGTTTAGCTCACGATAAACAGATCATTGTCCCTCGCTGCGCTGCGCCGGCGCATCTGACCGACGGGCAAAAACTCGCAGGGTTTTTGGGTTCCGTATTGTACAAGTAAAATGATATTGGTCACCAAAACAAACAATTACTAAACATCATAAATAATAGGAATGCGAACGCATAATACAATAAAATAAAATAAGAATACATAACTAAGAACAAGCGTTTAAATAAAACAAAAAATATATTGCATGAGTTTAACAGTCATTTAATTATTTTATTCAAATATCCTCCATTCTTAGTACATTTATAAAATAGATAATAGTAGTTATATCCAAATAAAGATAAATAAATCTATTTAAAGAATAACTTGGCTAAAACAATTATAATATTTAGTTATAAGCAAGTGTCTTTGTACTATTTTTATGTATGCACTTATTTGTGCATTGCAATCCAGTTTATATTATAGTCGTAAGGTTTTGTAATTTGTTTGGTGCAACAATAAATTTTAAAAAAAGACAGACGGCCCGCCTATGGACATTTGTCGCTATCTAAAGGGAGACCTGGCCCCTATTAGCCCCTAGGCGGGAACACAACACGAAGTTATGTCGGCATACTGTAGAACTAAGAGTGGTAGCCATCCCGACGGGCAAATACCCTACCACCTAGCTGTGAGTTATCTTGTCGCCTCTTACGAGAGGCCGCCCGCCGGTGGAGAATTGTGTGCTTTCTTACGTTCCTGCAAGAATAAAAAAGAAGCTAAATAGTGAAAGTTGGCTATGGCAGAAGAAGCATGAAAGTAGGATAAACGCAGTTGAAATGAGAGCTTTGAGAATTATATGTGCGGTTAGCTTGAATGATAGGATAAGAAATAGTGTGCTAAGGGATCGTTGTGGTTTGAAAGAAGATGTAATAACAAGAGATGAAAAAGGAATGTTAAGATGGTTTGGATATGCAGAGAGAATGGGTAAAAGTAGAATCACAAAACAGGTATATGACAGTATTGTGAATGGTAGAGCTGTTGCCGGTAGACCGAGACGAACATACCATGAACAAATATCAGAATTGTTAAAGACAGGTCACATAAAAAGCATTTCAAATAAGCGCGCATGTATTATATGAAGAGGTTAATGAAAGTAGGTGAAGCGAAAGTTGTTTGTCAGGATCGTCGCAAGTGGAGATCCATACTCTCTGCCTACCCCCATGGGAAACAGGCGTGATTTTATGTATGTATGTAAAAAATAATTATGTGAGTAGTTACTAATCATCACACGACTTTCCTCACCAATCTATAGCATTGATCAGATTCAAAAATAAAATATATTATCAAAAATAAGTTGCCATTTCTATTACGAATTTCAAATTCAGAAGTTATTGTTCAAAATAAGTTCCACTGGAGAACACTTTTTGAAGGTCATACATGTAAGTCAAAATTTAAATCTACTTCCTATTCTACATACACCGCTTCGCCACGTGTTATTGCTGTTAAGGAGAAAAAGCGGCAAGGAACTCCCCAGCAACACGTCTAGCTACAAAAATCCTTCTCATCATAATTATTTATCTATCTCAGGGCTTTTTTTTAAATACATATATTAGTATACAATTACTTTTCAAGGAATTAATGAAGTTGAAACTAATAAATAAACTAATAATAATGAAAGAAAAAAAGAAAGACTTTATTTGAATAAATAGCGACGTAATTACATTTCTTATACATTATTCAGAGCATATTTTAAAAATTTGTACATTCCATTTTCAGCTCAGCATATTGCTGTGCTGGAATTATATTCGAAACTGCGCTGATTTTCATCGCAAACCTTCCTTTTGGCGTAAGATCAAATCGACCCTATTGTGAACTAATGCTACTTGTGTAATATTTAATTAGTAAAACAAATGAATAAATTTAAATAAAACCAACAATAAAATACTTTGCTACTTTAAAATAAAAATAAATACATAACATATTATTATTAAGTTAGGTTTATTTTAGTTTTTAAATTTTATTAATATAAATATAATTCCATTCTACTGTTTGTTAAAAAAAAATGGTTTTAAAATAAATACATAACCATATAATTCCTTTAATCTATCTGTACATCCCTGTATGTATGTCCGTGTAAAACTTGTATTGAATCATCTATTCGAGTACATGGCAAGAAATACTAAAAAATCAACTGTGACATATCTCCATAGACGAATATAAACTAACTAATAATAACTAATAAACTTAGTAATAATAACTAATAAACAAACTAATAATTACTAATAAACTAACTAAACCCCTTTGTATCGAACTTCTTAAAACAGTTCGTTATATAAAAAGCAGCCCATAAATTTTAAATATCCGGAACCTTAACTCTCAATCATTTATTTTTGTTTCACGTTATTTTTTTAAGACTGACTTAAACATCCGGTATTATTTTAACAGATACATCGTTTAGGGTTGTAACAGTGTTGTAATTGTTTTCTTAATTGGTTCAGAGGGTCTTTTTTTATAAAGGAGGGTAGAACTCGTTAAAAGGTGTCGAACTAAAGTAGCTCTTGAGCACGCTGTTTATTTTATGAGTCGAAGTTTGAGGTGCGTTTTATGGCTGTTTTTGAAGGTAATTTTACATTTTCCAAGGCTATATAATATGCTGAGTGCAAACTTTGTTTGCTGAACATGCGGCGTACGAATTATCAAAATATGCTCTGTGTATATAGTATAATAGTCGTGGTAGCGTAATGGCTAGCGCATGCGTCTCAAATTCAAGTGGCGAGGGTTCGATCCTAACCGGAACGCATGCACCACTTTGGCAGCTTTCTGATCTAATGTGCATGTTGTTACAATTACTACGAGCTAATAACGGTGAAGGAAAACATCGTGATGTTTGCTGCACAGCGATATAACCGATGTGTCAAACCTGCCAAGCCGCCTTGGACAAGCGTGGCGGGTATACTGCCCGTTCCCCCTATAACGGGAGGCACGAGCCCAGCAGTGAGACAGTTATGGGCTGATATTATTTATTATTATATAATAATATATAAGGGATATAATTACACGATATTTCTTCAAATAAAGTATTTCTGTCTTTTCTATTTTAGTGCTTTTAGTGATGATGTCAGCATGTCAGCCCTATCTCACCATAATCATACAATTATACAAAATTGTAAATAAACGTCTTCACTATTTTATATATTAAAAGAGCCACAAACACCCACGTCCATCAAATTAATTCCCAGAGCATCCACCAGTCCCTTCCTACCTTCTCTGGTCCGAACACATTCCACTAGAAAATGTTGTTTGAATTAAAAGTTAAATTGGAAAAATCAGTTGCTTAGAAAATGATTCTACACTATTGAACAATATTTATCCAGCCTTTTGTACTGTCTTCTGTAAAGTTTATATTTTACATAACACGTAATGAATCCATGGAGATTTGTCGCAGTATGAATTCTTAGTATGTAATTATTGCGACGGTGACAATATTTCTTTCTTGTTTGTTACAACTCCATTCACTCTTTTAAAAGTAATTGTAATACAACTTCTATATATGTTAAAAAAGAGCCCGAGCTAATATATAAATATTTATAATGAAAAAATCTTTTTGAAGTGAAACTTCTTTATCGGCGTTGGAAAAAAAATTACCGTCACATTTTTCGGTTACGCGTCACGTCACATTTCTACGCAACGAGTTGTTGAGAGATGGATTGTAAATCTGTGAGACGAGCATTGTAATATTTCTTTACTTTATTGTGTTTTATTTATATACGAGTTTGATGATTTATAAATCATTTATTTAGTATCCTATATATGTATATATATATATATATATATATACACATATATTAAAGTGATCAGCAAAATAACTTTATTTAACCAATTTCTGTAAAGTTGCATATAGTAGATCATTTTTCGAAAAATGAGGTCATAAAGAAGTTTCACTTCTTACGTGTGTACACTAGTACATGCACACATGTTTTTTTTAGCTAGACGTATTGCTGGGGAGTTTCTTGCCGCTTCTTCTCCTTTGAACAGCGATAACACATTGCGAAGCGGTGTACATAGAATAGGAAGTAGATTTAAATTTTGACTTACATGTATGGACCTTCAAAAAGTGTACTCCAGTGGTACTTTTTATTTTGAATAAAAATGATTGAATTTTAATGCCGGAACACACCTCAAAGTTGCTGCGGCGGCTTACTCTAGGCCTGGGGTGGTAGCCATCCAGACGGGTCAATACCCGTTTAAAAGTTTAACTCTTGTCAGTGAAGTTTCCTGTAATCATCTCTATTCTCGGTCAGCTGTTTCACTTCTTTATTCGACACGACAGCTGTCCGTTTCTTAAAGTGATCGATGAAAGCCCTCCTAGTTCTTCCTTTTTTCTTCTACCTTCCACTTTTGACTGCCAACTAGTGATAAGTATCATCTTCTCAAGGTCCGATTATAAGATTTAAAGTTCAAACAATTAAGCGTGCACTTTAATCGAAGGTCAGTTGACCTTTTGGATTGTCATACCTAAAATAGGTTCTATTTAAGGCTTGATCTGAGATCAATGACCTTTTAGTATCTTTTGTTTTTGACCTTTTAGTTATATTTACCTATTTATGGGAGGTATTGTTAAAACAAGCAAACAAGCTTGATCAGAAAGCTTATTTTTTAAAGGTATAGAGAATGAATACAATTTCTTGCGCCCGGGTTCCTGTCATACGAGGCGACAAAACAATCCACAGCCAAGTGGTAGGGCATTTTCCCGACTGGTTGGCTACCACCCCTGGTCTAAAGTATGTCGCCATAACAACCTTGAGTTGTGTTCCGGCATTAGTGACCAGGTTCCAGTCTCCCTTAAGAGAGCAGCAGCGCATTTGTAGCACATGGTGTTGCAAATGTTTATAGTCGATGGTAACCGCTTTCTATCAAGTAAGCCGTCTGCCTGTCTGCTGAACTCCTGCAATAAATAAATAAAAATAGTGTATGAAATTCTCTTAAACCGCAAGGTGCTCTGATTATGAGTATTGTGTCCAATTGCGTTTCTTTTATTACCACAAACCCTTCTGAGTTGTTGCAAGTTTTACAATATACTCGCATTGAGAACGTACTCCTATTTGAAGTCAGTTCAAACAATATAACTAATACATTCCTTTACAAATAAACGCGCTTGATAAATGGAATAATAATGCACACAACAGAACTCAGTAGGAGCGTAACGATAAATAAACATTAATAAAATATCTCTGCGAAACGGAACGGGGTGTGTTAATAAGTTATTTATACAGGATGGGTTCAATATTCGTTCCCACGGCGTATTCACACGTCACTCTCATACGTCAATCGTGTCTATTTACGACGATCTCATGCTCATTGTATAAACATTTAGAAATTATCTTTTATGGTTCAAATAAAGGCAACTACGCAATGTCTAACACGTTAGAAATGTTGCTGGGAAGTTTCTTGCTGCTTCTTCTCGTTAACAGCAATAACACGTTGCGAAGCGGTGTACATAGAATAGGAAGTAAAATAAATTTTAACTTTCAGGTATGACATTCGAAAAGTGTTATTCAGTGGAAGTTATTTTGAATTTGAATTTCAACTTCTATTACGCGTACAATTGGGCTCCAAGTCTGCTAATACGTCTCAATGGTAAAGTAGTGGTGTCATAATGATGGGACAATATACAATAGAGTAGAATATACTTAATTGTAAAACATTAAGATACAGTTCAAGAAACAGAAAATAATAGCGGTGTTATAACTAAAAGAAACTTATTCCAGAAAACCTTAGGAAATAATATTTTTCACTTGCAAAAGTACAATCCATATGAAGGACTTAGTTACATTAAAAAATCTTCCAAACAAACATAACAATAAATAATAATAATAATAAACCCGCAGGGGGGCTATGTGGCGAAGCTTTAGGTAAGTAGCGACAGCTCGGACCTGACTCCGGGGGCCAAGGGAAGGCCCCTGCCTCCGTCCTCCTCCTCCACGCAAGCCCTTCAAAAGTCCAGGCCATTTTTATGGCCCGTGGTCTTTAAAGACATACAAATAAATATTTAAAACTGATGCTGTCGAAATTTCTCAAAAATCACTCAACATATTCGAAAACTAAAAATTTTGGTAAAATATACATGGGGGTATTTCGGGTACCCCTTCATATAAATTCGATTTTCCTTTTGAACGTCACTGTTCGGGCCAACCTGTATAATTCACATTTGTACCAATTTTCTTTATGTTTTCTTATAGGCAAACTGGCAGACGGATCCACTTGATGGGAAGTGACTACCGCCGCCCATGGACATCTGCAATACTAAGGGAGGCCCTTTTCCTTTTTCCTGTAACCAAACATTTTCTAAAATCTCGCACAGTCCCTATATTTGACGCTGAATCAAAAAGGTCGACCTCACACTGGCCTTTAACAAAAACACCGCGGATTTGGTCAAGCCGTTTACACAAACAACGGTTGCATAAAAAAATAAAAAGCATTTGAACATAGAACGTTGCTGGCTGGTATGCTCATTAGACGACACACTTTTTGTACGACGACGTTGATCACCCGTACATTTTTTATCGCGTACATATTTCGAAATTTAATATTTGAGTATTTTATGATCGCTTTTGAATTTGTCTGTGGAGTAGCGAAACCGATATGCTCGATTTCGAAGCCCAGAATTGTCCGTTGTTTATTAATAAACATGACTAGCTTAGCTTATTTCAAGTAAAACCTCTTTAGAGTCGTGATTTGAAACTCGATAAAACGAAAAAGCGACACTAAAAAATGATAAACACATATATCTTTAGGACTATTCTTACGAGAGGATGAGATAGAATACATTATATTTAATAATTTAAACACTTTGCTCATACAAATAGAGTTGGAAATGTTTTGAAGTTTTTCGTTAATACTCCAAATTTCGTGTTTTGAAGCATAAATATATTATATAAGATATCAAATGTGACGTCAAGAAATTTAGAATCCCTCCTACCCCTAGTCCCACTTTGTTTCACTTTTACTACGTGTGAACTGCATACACACACACTTTTTATTATTATTGCGTAGCTGGCAAAAGCACAGATAGCTCAGCTCGTGGAAAGAAGTTACCTGCGCTCATTGACGTTTGCAGCAGCTATGGCAAAGCCAACACGTTGCCAGCCTTTAGGATAGGTTAAAGAAGAGGGGATAGGGAGGTGAGATAGGGGAATCAGAGAAGAGAAATGGAAGAGAGGGGACGTGATATAGGATTGGAATAGGGGGATGCAATATCTCTGTTCGAATAGATCGGATATGGAGAAAGGAAAGTGGACCAACACGATTACGATATTCTATGAGAGCGTGATATCACCCTGATCGAGGCGGCAAGAGCTTTATTCAATATAAAGAAGAAAAAAAGAAAATATTTAATTCTAAAAATATAACACTTAACAATAATTAATAATAATAACAATATCGTACTGATAGTCATGTCTGTTAACGGTCTAATAGCGAAGAGCCTCGACCGTTACCTAGAGAATCTCTCGGTAAATGGGTGAAGGGCCAGATACAGAAGGCGGTTCTCCTGAATACGGCACATATTGTGAGGAAGGTCCTGTCTCTGGAGCCCTAACCACCGGTAGCTTGGATCGACGTTTTTATATTTGTTTAATATGTGTAGCTATTTTATGTATATAAATTAATATATATGTGAAATAACAATAATAATGAAAATAAGTGTAAGGTAGTGATTCCTATATGGATTTACCATGTCCAAAAAGCTTCGTCGTCCAAGTAGCTTGAGTAATTTCGATGTCTGTGTTTGTCTGCCAATTCAAAAATAACAACATACATATTGTAACTATTGGTTCTTAAAATGTAATAAATACATAAATACCTTTTTGAACTCATTCACGCTCTCGGACAATTTTGTTTGACGTTTAAACGACCTACAAATTCGAAACTATTCTTCTTTTTTTAAACAAATTCGGTGACATGTCAGTTTTTGACATCATGTTGTATTTTATCTGTGTTAGATAAACCTCTTTGACGTGCTTTCAGAGTAGATTTTTTTTAAATAAACTTTTAGCGTAGCAACTACAGCTTAGTACAGGAGTGTATAATGCTAATTGTAAAAATGTAAATAATAAAATTTGTGTGACAGGTTTAATATTTTTGTTTGTTGTTTTAAAATATAATGCAGAATAGAATCTTATTCTGTGTACGTAAGAGAGCATAAATACAATGAAAAAACAACTATATTCTTAGAAAAAACAAACATATATTAAGTTAGACTACCTACCTACACTACTCGAATAAAGAAATGTTAGTAAGCAATAAAAAGTCATATAAAATATATACATAATAATCCTTTTTTTGGATCAAATTCAAATCTTTTTATTCAAAATAAGTTCCACTGGAGAACACTTTTTGAAGGTCATACATATAGGTTTAAATTTAATTTTACTTCCTAGTCTATGTACACCGCTTCGCAACGTGTTATTGCTGTTAAGGAGAAGAAGCGGCAAGAAACTCCCCAGCAACACGTCTTGCTAAAATTGTTTTTCTTTATATGTCTTATTCCATTTATATCTCAAGTTCTTTTTTTTATAAGTTTTATACAGAAGTATGTTACAGAATGACTTTTGAAGAATTAATGGAGTTGTAGCAAACATTGCATATTCAATAAGACAGAGATACAATTAAAGAAAAAAAAATTACTATAATTAAAATAAAGACATGACGTAATACATTTTTTTATTTGTTTTGCTGCAATAAAGCATACATTATCGTTTCGAGTAAACATAGACTTCAGACTGACAGGGCGGGGGAAATCTCGTGGTAAGATATCGTAGAGCGGGGTTTTAATTTTATTGCAATGGAAGAAAACATGCTCCCTTCAGGTAATCCACATTCACAAAGGGAGTGGTCACAAACCCTGATCTTGGCGAGGAAAACTGGGGAGCAACAAAGTGGAGTGTTAGTAGTGCTCTTTTCAAAATATTGTTACGAGCCGCGACACTCAAATTAAAATGCCATTAGAATTACTATAGAGTTCATTAGAACTATACAAACACGTATAACACAGGTACAAATATAACCGAACACAACAAATCCAAACGTAATGCAGAAGGTCGTAATTCAATAAAACGCGCAAAGTCTGTCACTATTAGATTCCCGAATGTACATACGTCACACCTTGATCGTGGTTCTCGCTCATCTGCCCTCCTCTCTCCATCAGGCCCTCGTTTATACCTCACAAATACAAATGTGCTCGTATCGTAGTCGACGTAATCCGGAACACCTGGCTTATGATTCAGCTGCAATCCGTAAACGAGTACAATCGAACAATAGGCTGTCCTCTAGAAACGTATGCCAATAAATAAGTAAAAAAAGAAGACTATCATAAAAGAATTACAATCAGTTCAAATGCCGACAGGTAATAAAATTTGTTTTTACAGATTAGGAGTGGAATTTGTTTTTGTTGGTACCTAAGTTGTAACAATATCATCAGAAAGTCATATAAAAGACATTTAAAAATACCCGCAACTTTTGTTCTCTTACTCCAAAGTCTATAAGGAAATGAGTTAGAAGCGCCAAAGTTTTATGGAAATATAGTAATTTTTCCTCAACAAAAAGTAATTCGTAAGTCAACTTTGAAAACAATTTCCATTTTCCTCTTAACCCTGTACAAGATGAAACTGTTTAAAATGCATAGAAATATTAATAAAAAAAAGTTTTGAGTTTTTTCTTAAGAAGGTGCTTGCCAAAATTTTTAAAAATTACTTCTGTGCATTCATTTACAAACATCTTGCGTAGAATATTCTCTTTAGCTTTTGGGTTTTTTAGGTACATACTATTCTTACTTCATTACTATTTTAATTTTATTATTACTACTAATATTTCAATAATTATGGTTTTATCCTTGAATTAAGAAAAATACTAAACTGATGCAGTAAACATTTACCTAAGTTCCTACTTTATCTTATACTAATATACAAAGCTAAAGAGTTTGTTTATTTGTTTGCCTGAACGCGCTAATCTCAGGAACTAGTGGTATGATTTTAGCCCATTTATTGAGGAAGGCAATAGGCCCCCGGAGTCAGGTACGAGGTGTCGCTATTCACTTAAAGCTTTGCCACAAAGCTTCCCTGCTGGTTATTATTTTTATTATTATAGATAACAAATCTAATTTTATATAATATTAAGAATATTATATAAATTTAATGACAGTTTTGTGATATAAATATTATAATGATATTTAAAGACTTATATTCTATCTTACCTACATCTATATATACCTCTTTATCTCTCTCTCTCTCTCTGTCTCATCACTAATACCTCTGGTATTACAAACTACTCAGTCAGTCAATCAGTCTGTCAGTCATTCAATCAGACTGTCAGTCAGCTAGTAAGGTCAAGAAATTATATATGTATAGATTGTTATATTTTGGTAGCAGTACCTTAAGAAAAAACACTTTCGAAATCCCCAATGATTCTCAAAACTTCTCCACTTCGAGGACACCTGTCCGACATTACTCTAAACTTTTGAACGAAAACCCCCCTCTTTTTAGTACCTCTTCAAGCGTTTTATCTCGCCGACATTTGGAAGCGAGTGTATCTGAAACTTTCTGATTGGCTATTATGCTGTTTTGAGCCACCGTCAATTTAGTAGGGTTGTCTAACTTGTTATAAGTTACCTCTGGGCGTTAATTTTTTGATAAGGTAAGGTAACTCTTTATTATACACATAATATTGGTGGCAGATGCTTCTTTTTTGAAGATGAAATTTGAAAGAAATTGGACTGTATGATTATTATTAAACTATTTATATAACTTAGAATATACTTAAAGGAGTAAGTATTGACAAATTATGCGAGAGAGTCGAGAGAGAGAGTGGTAAGTCGTCAATGAGAATTATATAAATTTTTTCCTCCAAGGCCGCTCCTATATCCCGCGTACCGTCTGACGCCTAGCTGCTAATTGTGCGAGCTCCGGCTGGTGGGTCAGGGGGGTGCTCTGTGTCCGCAACACATAATATAATATCAAATAAATTGATACCGATAATAATATTAAACAAAATAAATAACCTGCTCTTTACCGCAATTATAAAATATAACAAACATAGACAATATAAAATACTACAAATATATTACAACAAGTAAACTAAAGTGAAGTGAGTAGCAGCCGTATTTTATGCCCGTTAATCAGGTACCAAGCACGTATTCAATCACTCAATCTCACATTTCTATTTAAATTATCCCATACTCCTTTTCCTGTAAAATTGACATAGTCCGTTGTTATCCTAAGCCCAGGTTGAAAAAAAGCCTTTTAATTCTTACGATAGGTACTATTAATACTACTTAGTAGGTAGGTAGGTAGATATTCTTAGGGCCGCTTGCATAACGATCGCTTTTAAATAAAATTAGGTAATCATATTAAACTGCCTAAATACGTTTTACACAAAACGTATTGAGAGTTTTTTAAACATATTTAGCGGCAAATTTTGCGTTGTGCAAGACGCTAATTGTATTTAAGGGTGTTAAATATGTTTTGTGTTTCTTGAATAAATTTAAGCAACCTTATGCAAGCGGCCCTTAATATGTTAATTGATTAATAATTTTAAATTAATTGTTGGTATTATGATTGTTTGTTGGATAATTTATGTAAGAAACCCAGATTAGGTAAAGGCCTCCTCCAAAGATTCCCATCTGTCTCTGAACTGGACTATTTGATACCAGTTGGGGCCGGCTATTTTTATTATGTCCTCTTTACAACGTATCAATGGTGTCCCTCTGATCTGTTGCCTTGTGCTTCTGTCCACAGACTTTGTGAAGTCTCTTTAACTCTGTGGTGTTAAGCCCAGGTTATTTAACTAAATATTTCTGTTCTTTTTCATAGTCTAGATAACTACCCATTTTTGGTTTAGATTTACTATTAATTATTTTTACATATAAATACATGGAATTAATTTAAGATACTTTTTAAAATAAATAAAACTATGAAATGTAGTAGCTGGCAACCCTGTTGCAAAGTATTGATTGTTTTTGAAGACAATAACACACAAGCGCTTGATTTTAGCTCTCTTTTGGGAATGGTTCATAGAAATCGTGGTAGTCAAATTCAAATTGAGTTTCGCGTTGTTTTATTTGAAAACTTTGTCTTAGAATTAATGAAGCTTTATTTTCAGATACATGTGGCAAGTTTTTGATATTTTAGGTGGTAAACTTTGTGGTTCGCGTTACACGATGTCCACCGCAGTAGCCATGAGAACCAGCGGGTATATTAACATCGCATAGACAATCATCATAGATAATAATATTTTTAGTCGATTTATCAGATAATTCGATTTATAATGAAATTACTATTTCTACAGGTTAATTAATTTTATAAGCCCACTAAATTATCGTGTAGATAATTAAGTACCTTTCAGGAACTCTACTGAAAAATGTTAGTTTTTGATGTTATAAGAAGTTCCTCTAAAGAACAGCTCAAGAAAATAAAATTAAGAGGTCGCTCCAAATTTTTAAGATTTCAAAAATCGCCAGAAATTGTTTTTTTTTTGTTACGGTATAATTTTACAGACCAAAAGATATTACGTTTCTGAAAGTTTCAGTTGAAAATTTGTAATTTTAATACCGCCTCTAGACACAATACTCGTTCGCGTTGCTTCGTTTAATTATCTACAATTCATTTTATTTATTTTATCTACTGACAAGATTTATTAATCCAATTAATACGAAAATCTGAAATTCATGTTATCAAGGCGACTACCGAATAGTTGCCTGTGACTATAATGTCTAATATTATTTATTACGTAAAATTTATTAAGATATAATAAATAATAATATTTTATTCGTACTAAATAAGTGCCCGTGTATGGTGGTCATAAATTCTTCTTTCAATATTTCTGTCAAAGCTTATTATAATGGAAATAGATAAAAATTTGACAAATAATCCTCGTTAAATTTACAAAGAAATATGAATCATTGTATTGTTGGATTGAATCGGATTATGATTTTTTTCTGAGCCTATTATAACCCACGCGGAAAGAGGCGTTGAGTTGCGCAAGCGCCGGTAGGTGTTACACTTATCAGCACCTATATGTTACAGTTCCATAAATATACCAGTATATTTCTAAATACAATAGCATACAACATTCATATACTCAAGATCTTATGCGTTTTGATTCCTTTTATTAATAAATTATCTTTAACACACTACACTATTTATAAGTAGACTAAGAAAATGTTTGTAACTATAGTTACCAAATTGATGAATTTGTGTTGATAAATTTAATTAAATATTTAACACCATGTTTCTATACATCTTTACTTTTAAACAACCAGTAGATCTATTCTTTGTTTGAATCAAGATTTTATTCTTTAATTTAAAAATTACTGGCTGATTGAAACAGGCTCTTCATTTAGTATTGTATGTTTTATTCATTGCATTCATATTGTACTTTTAATAAAAATTAGCAATACAATTTAAAAGTTACTTTATTACAAATTTTTACCACACAAAACCCGTCACCCGTTAGACTGGCAGCCTGCTCGCCTGATGGATAGCGATCACTATTGCCTATGTACATTTAATTTTCTAACACCAAAGTGCTACCGATCTTGAAATGAGACTGAAACCTAGCCTATTGGAACGCAATGTATATTTCTCATTAAATCGAGCCTTTATTGCCATTTTATTGTAAGCGACCTCTGCACCTAAGTAAAATTGTTGTTGCAAAAGCTTGTTTGTCGTTACAAAATATTATTTTGTTCTAAAACTGTCCGTTTTTGGTTCAGTATGGTCTACTGTTCCTAAAATTGAAAGTATTAAAACGTAATTAGTGTTTTAAATACCTTTCACAACAATAAATATAATTAGGGCAATTACACATGAAATTTATGAAGTTGCTTTGTTTGTTCAAAATAATTTACATTTATACACTAAATGCAACAGTAAGCGCCACAACAGCACAAACCTGCTTTCACCTCCTTCGAAAACCACTTTATTTCAAAACAGTCTATTCTGTGTGGCGACTAAAATTTGCAATAAACTACCACTAAAAATTAAAAAACTGAACATCAAAAACTTTATAATAAAATTACGCCAATTATTAAAAAATGAAGCATATTACACGATACATGAGTATCTTTCTGACCCAAATACAGGAGTCTGATTTTGTGTCATGAGAAATCCAATTATTGTTAGTCATTAGTATTATAAATTGTTTATTAATTTGTATCTAGACAGAAGTTTTAAATTCAATAATTATTGTAAATACTGGTTTGTAATATTTGTTCTTTTATATTTCATTTTTTTATAGTATCCTAGCAACCTTTGTTACCTGTCTTTACAAAATAACTCTTCAATAAAAACGTACATGAAGAAGACTATTTTTAATTTTAACACGTTATCAGCACGAAGCTCTAAAATTTAGCTAAGCTAATGTTGAAAAGCTATTGAAAACAAGTATTAATTTTTATTTTGTTGAAAGAAAAATTAGTTATGTAAGTATCTTAGCAACCTTTGTTACCTGTCTTTAGAAAATAACTCTTCAATAAAAACGTACATGAAGAAGACTATTTTTAATTTCAACAATTATTTTGTCAGCTACATATGTGGCAGGATACAGTGATACCTAAATTATTATAATTATGGACATCATACTCAAACCTGTATACACAAAATAAATTACTTTGAGTTTGTGGCATGCAATGTTTTCAGTAAACAACTCATACCAATAAGCAGACAAAAATTGTTTTGACGTCCCCCAGACTCACGAAACGAAGCGTACAAATATGCACAGACTTTAATATGCTGGCCATTGCGACGGGTGACCGGTGATCGGGTCGATCGTTAATACCTGCCCGTCTGGGTCATTTGTCATCCTCACGCCTCCGGTCTACGGTGCAACGGTTTATTGGTATGTGGAACGTGAATTCCTGTTCCGGTTATTTTAATGGGTTCACGGTTAGAGAATAAGAAGAATAAGCCTAAATGGCGCTCTGTTGTTCGTGCCTACCCCGCAAGGGACCTGGCGTGAAGTAATGTATGTATGTATGTACGGTTAGGGGATCGTGCCCTTTTGTGCCCTGATTGAGAACCACTGGTCTTGTTTAATCTTTTTACTACCATTTCTTTGCAGTGTCTCTGTTGTGAGCTTTAAGTCTTTAATTTTCTTGGGTCTATATTCATTCGGCCGGGCGGCCTGTCGTAAGACTGACAAAACAATCTTTTTATCCGTGCAGGAACGGAGAAAGAATACAATTTCCTGCGGCCGCGCGGCCTGTCGTAAGAGGCGACAAAACAACCCACAGCCAGGTGGTAGGTATTATATATATATGCTCGACTGGATGGCGACCACCCCTGGTCTAGAGTATGCCGCCATAACAACCTTGTGTTGTGTTCCGGCATTAGTGACCAGGTTCCAGTCTCTCTTAAGAGAGCAGCAGCGCATTTGTAGAACCTTTGGTGTTGCAAATGTCCATAGACGATGGTAACCGCTTTCCATCAAGTGGGCCGTCTGCCTGTCTGCTGATCTCCTGCAATAAAAAAAATGACCAACCCTTAAAGTATCTTTGGATGTATTGATATATGTATAAGTAAGGGTTTGAAGAAAGAATAAACAGACATATACGCACAAATCATCGTTATATTAGAATCAAATTCAGCTAATAAGTTTATTATCTTATCTCTGCACTGGGATTTTTCCATATCATCCAATAGAACTGAGACAAATGTAAGAACGAGGCCATTCCTTTTATTTGGTTTTAGATATGAGAAGCTAAATATCCATTATCATAGAATAGAAGTAGAATAGAAAACCCTTTATTATTCACCGAATAAACAATTACAGAATAAATAAATTACAACAATGTAACGGCAAAACAAAAGGCGGCCTTATCGCTCAAAGCGATGTCCTCCAGGCAACCTGACTGAGAGGATACAAAAGGAAGAACAGTACAATGTGGACATTAAACAGCTACGTTAAGAAGATAGAAAAATATATATTTTATTATAAACTAGGCTAATGGTTTTTGACAGGTTTTTTTAAATATGGCAAGTGATTTAGCTTTTCTGACATCTACGGATAAAGAGTTCTAAAAGGAAACAGTCTGCACAGCGAAGGATTTGGAGTAAAATAATTAAGAATGTGCAGGTGCCTTTAACAGGAGGTTATTAGAGGAGCGCAAATTGAAGGTGTGTAAATCATAACGCGCATTATGAATTTAACGAATGAGTTTTCTTAGCAGTGAAAGTGCTGCTAGAGTAAATAATGTTTTAGTTTTAACAGGTGCAACGAATCCGGTAATCTTTAATTACTCTGACACACTAACACAGATACTTCGTGGGAAATTATTTTTCTCCGTCTTTAAGTCGAAAAATGTTTCCTTAATATTGATTAATGGGTATACGACGACTGATAAAAGGGGCAGTAAACGATCAATCTTGGTAATTTGGTTAGCCGCGGTGGAGTCGAGTAGCATCATTCATTTATTTAAGCACACAAAATATTACTGTCATAAATAATTCAGCTTTAATTCGATTTGTTTTGTAGTGAGACAGAGGAAGTATGCCAAATACAGGGGCACTGAGGAAAAAGATATATAGTGCAGACTCCAATTGTTTGGGAGCAGGCAAAATAATAGAGACATGATAACGATATTGTAACTATTAATGTTAATTAATTTAAAATTAATACATAGTACATAGTTTCTATCCGTGCAGGAACGGAGAAAGAATACAATTTCCTGCGGCCGGGCGGCCTGTCGTAAGAGGCGATAAAACAACCCACAGCCTGGTGGTAGGGTATTTGCCCGACTGGATGGCTACCACCCCTGGTCTAAAGTATGTCGCCACAACAAGCTTGAGTTGTGTTCCGGTATTAGTGACAGGTTTCAGACTCCATTCAGAGAACAGCAGCGCATTTGTAGCACTTTTGGTCTTGTAAATGTCCATAGGCGATGGTAACCGCTTTCCATCAAGTGGGCCATCTGCCTGTCTACTGAACTCAAGCAATAAGAAAAAAAAACATAGTGCTTGATTGTCGTGAATTTCCAACTACCTTCATATGTAACATAATACATACAACTGTTATTAAAAAGGTATTTACGGTTCTTCTTATACATATAGCTATTTACAAAGAAAAAACAAAAAACTTGAGAGGTGTCAGGGGACACCCGGGTGGAACGAAGTTCCTTTCGATTAATTAGTGAAGGAATTGTAATAAAATTTTATTTTTTATTATGTACAAAAAAGCTGTATACACTCAACAAAAATAATCGTTGCGACACCACACTGTTCAATGCAAAATAGACAGACGAAACGAAAATAACTGGCTTGCTTTCTATGAGAGAGAGAGACAGACAGAGAAACACGCGCACGCCGCGCGGCTTACAACTATAGCAAAAAGTGTCGTTACAACTTTTGGTCTTATTTTTTTCCGTCTAGCCCCCTTTCGCAACGCGCGATAAGGAACTTCGTTCCAATATAAACAAGTCAACATTGAGTTATTTTTTATATTTATTTTTTCATTTTGATGTATTATCATCGTGATTGAACATGCTTGCAAAATTGTAAAATCGAAGTCTCAGGTAGTAAGAATCTGGGAATGTTACTATATTACCCCACCAGCATTTTGGTCAGCTTTCACTAAACAAAGAAGACTAAATAATAAATAGCATTAAAGCAGTACAAACAAAGAAAAATAGAGAACGACTATTAATTTTTTGAGATTGACGACGTCTGTGATTTAAACAATATGCATTAAATAGTTTTTGAGATATCAGATGATTTAGATTAAGTTCACTTTGGAGAGTATGCAGCTGAGCTCTTCGATCTGATCCTGCCATCTCCCTTCCATCATCGTACAACCAGACTCACCGGCATGCGGCATCGATACATGGTGGATATTCCACCTATAAGAACGAACCGCTTTGCATCTAGCTTCATCATACGCACCGCAAAGGAACTCATTGCCGGAGTTTATTTTTCATGATACTTATAACCTGGGTGTCTTCAAGTCCCGTGTGAATAGGTACCTACTAGGTAAGCGTGCTCCACTCTAAACCACATCTTCGCTCCACATGGGGCAAGATTGTGGTCAAACGCGAACCAGAAAAAAGTGTTTTTTACCGTTGCCTTTCCAAATAAAGAATATAGTGGTCCTTGATCATGTGAATGGAATGTGAGTAATTTGATCGATCGTAAGATCACATGAATGATGATTGGCGTTGGTTTGATCGTTTAAAGATGCCTATAATTAACATAATAATTAATAATATATTGGGTTATCTTATGAGTTAATCGTGTCGCTGTAGTGTAAATTAATATAGTAATTTCCTTATAAGTTAGAGATTAGTTAAATTGTAGAACTGTGTGTTATGCCTCGTCGAGATTACGCTTACTTCTACGGCAGGATAGTGGCGAGAGAAATGGGCACCGCGAGTATGTAAACACAATTGTTCAGTTGAAATCGTACTATTTATACTGTATGAGGTATATATAGTAACGTAATCTATAAATATTGAGGAATACACACGTCGCCGATTTCTTTAAGTATACACCAAAATGACAGTCCACGACAAATTTTGCCAGATGGTAGGGCATTTGCCAATCTGGATGGCTACCACCCCTGGTCTAGAGAATGTCGCCATAACAACTTTGAGTTGTGTTCCGACATTAGTAGTCAGTTCCAGACTATCATAAGAGAGCAGCAGTGCATTTGTAGCACCTTTGATGTTGCAAATTTCTATTGGCGTTGATAATCGCTTTCCATCAGGTGGGCCGTTTGCCTGTTTGTGCCGTCCGTTAGTCGGACTAAAATTTAAAAAACGGCTCCATCAATTTTGATGAAATTTTGTGTGTGTGTTTGAGTGGGTCCCTGGATAGTTTAGATTCACAATTGGACCCGATAGGTGACGCTGCAATCAAGTGTAGTTTTTTTCTGAACATGACAACCCCTGCTGGACGACCCATTAGTATACAAGATTTTTATAATAACTGTTTTATTCAATAAATATTAAGAAATCGCTTTGGCTTAGCTTACTATGATGTAATATTGTGTAAATAATCGCAAATAAGTGCTTTAGACGTACTTAGAGCTTAACTACTAGCTGGTTAGTATAATAGCCGTCCTATAAAAGCCATTAGTTAGCCCTAAACCGACTTATATTACGCAAATTGCAGCCGCTGAGCGTACAAAATCGGGTTAGTTCCGCCCCGCGGCGCCGCTCACTTTGTAACGAGCTTCAAGTCCTTGTGAACTCTGATTGCAATACCGACTGAGTCGTAAGCGAATCGAGTAAACTTATAATATTTTAAACAGCGATTATTAAGGAATTATCTTATTAAAATGATGCTATTCATAGGTTAGGTTTAAGAAAATGTGTTTAAAATTAGTGGACCCTTATATGGCTGGCCAGACCGAATTAGTTTTTGGACTGTGGGGTCACATAATTATTGCATAATATAGCTGGCCAGTGGTTTTATAATATATATTATGTATCGCTATAGGAACACTTGGGTCTCTCTTTTCTAATTTGGCGCTTCACATGTCGTAGATGACCAAAGTTGAAAGTTGCACTTCTAATATTAAATAAAAAACACTTATTCACTTGTTTGCACTGGTTTATAGAACTGACAATTTGAAACATAACAAAAAAAGTAACATGAATTGTATAACAAACCATAGCACGTTTGATTATTAAACAGCGCCATCTAGTTACAATACTTATCATTAATGTCCTTTGTGACACATATCTAAATTTTCCAGGCGTTTGTTTTTGAAAGCCTTCACGTTTTTAAAGATTATGGATCGCCAAGTAGACCTTTGCATAGCAAGATCCTCCTATTTGTCAGTTTGATGTCGCATTCTGGCATACGGCTTCTGTCACACCATAAATTATCATGTCATCCTTATAATCCATTCCTACCTTTACATATCCTATCTTCCCTATACCATCTCCTTATTCCAATTCCATATCCCAGTATCTTTATCCCATTTCTCCAGTCTCATCTCATCACTCTATCCCTTCCTCTTTATTCTATCTTAAGGCTACCTGTACACGAAGAAAAGCCGCTAGGTCTACGCAAGAATTCGTATCGTTTCTACACGAACTGTTCGACGTTGACCAAAAGAAAAATCTTGCCTGCACTAGACATGATGCGCTCTTTGTTGTTGGTGTGAAGAGAGAGGAAAAGGTGAGAAATGACAAGGTGAAACTTGATTAGTGCACCCACCATACATACCCTACGCACGACTGTCCGAAAACAATCTCATCATTTACGTGTTCTCATTTATTTTGTATGGGGCAGACACGAGCAATTTTCTTGGGTAAACGTGTACCAGAATCTTAAAATTTGGCGTTTGCTTCACCCCTGCTGTTGCAATTGTTTATAGGCAACAGTAACCACTTTCCAGCTGGGCGGTATGTCTGTTTACCAGCTTCGCAATTAAAAGACTTCAGCTTATCTATTTAAATCGAAATATAGTCTTAATACAAATGACATGAACTTAAGTTATAAATACCTTCATACAGTTTCCTCATAAGTCCCATGCACAGCAGAAATTCGATGTTGATTCATCACCAAGAACTCAAAAGGGGAAATTTAAGAGTAAAACCTCTTAAATTTTCCCCTTTGAGCTCTTGGTTTAAAGATCTCATCTCGAACCGGCTAAGATCCTTTGTGCGATCCCCGGATGCTTGCGACGTGAAAGGATTTTTTGAAGACCGCTTAAAATGGTTCCGTTTTAATTTGGCTCCGCAAATAGCGGAAAAATGTCGTATATTTTTGAGCCTTAATGGATAGTTTTTAAGAGATTCTTCAGTGTTTTTAGCTGGAACTTGTAGGGTTACATTTCGCTGTGCAGTTTTGTAATAAAACTACGTTACGTTAAAATTTCGGCCACTTTTTAGTGGCTGTGACCACGGAAGATAAAGTGTCAACGAGTATTGTTAAAGTTTTATTTAGCGCCTAAAACTGTTAAAACGTAGATTTTCTATGTGTACAGGTCGCGAAAACAAGAAAATATTGTTGTGAAGTTTTATTTCAAATAACAGTACCAATTATACTTCTGCGTGTCATAGAGATAGATGTGTATAAACTCACGTGAAAATATTGCATCAGGAACAGGGGCAATCTTCATATCTGTGCCATAACAGACAAACTGCAAGAGAGTACTTGACGCTGGTACTGCTATGTTTTATGGCGACCGGCGAATTATGTGAGGAATAAATGTTTATCCATGCCATCTCCACCAGGTCCCAGTTGAAGGGATAGGCCCAAGAAATGCTGGCTTAATGTTGTGAAGGATGACATACATCCGTTTTACATACATTTACCATTTTATCCGTGCATGAGAAAGAATATAATCTCCAGCGGCCGGGCGGCTTGTCGTAAGAGGCGACAAAACAACCAACAGCCAGATATTTACCCTTCTGGGTGGCTACCATTCCTGGTCTAGAGTATACCGGAATAATAACCTTTTTTTTGTTAAGTCAGTGGGAATGTCTTTTCTTGTGACACACACACGGGTCTTAGATACAGCTGAAGACGAAAAGCGCCGCCTAGTGCCGCGCACTTCGTGTGAGTGTGGGTCTCTTGCACCAAACAGCAAACGGGATCTCCTCCATTAAAGGAGGAGGCCAAACAAACTACCCACTAAACCTACCTGGGTCCCTATAAGAGCATATATCTAGAATGCCAGGCATGTATAACATAGATAAAATATCGATTTGGTACTAAGCCCCGTACCACTTTGCACAGTAGAGATGATTCCACCGATACCCCAATGGTAAACAATGGCCTTCTACCACGGCGGTATAACCTTGTGTTGTGTTCTGGCATCAGTGGCCAGGTTCCAGTCTCCGTTTAGAGAACGCTAGCACATTGGTAGCGACTTTGGTGCTGCAAATGTCAATAGGCGAGGTTAACCGCTTTCCATCAGGTGGGCCTTCTGCCACTCTACTGAACTCAAACTTAACCGTTTTTAGTAATACCACAACATATATTTGTATTTAGTTTGAAAGATAGAAAAGCAATTTTGTATCGTCAAGCTGAAGACGGTAGAAAAGGTTAATGAATCCGCCTCGATGGCCCTCGACTGATATAACATAAATTAATTGCACCCCAGTAATTTATATAAAACGATTCTTCTTGCCGAGTGACGGGGCTTAAGCTTAGGGTATGGTCCAAGTTTGGTCAAGCGAGCGACCTGAAATAAAAAATAAAATAAAAAAAATAAAAATAAAATAGATATTAAGAATCCATTAAATTCTAATTTATTTAAGAACTGGGGACCTAAAGCGGTCTACTATGAAGAATCGCCTAGTGAAATTGGCACGTATCTAGATATACTGGTCGTTGTAAGATTAAGCATAAAGTTCCACTCTATGTTACAAGATATGTTTCAAAACTTTGTCGGAATAAGCTATTTTTATGCACACAAACAATAACAAACCGCTCCAGAGAATATTCCCATAGGATTCCCGAGATAGAAAAAATCACTCATTTGATTACATAAAATTTGCTATCAATCAGTGAATCACGATGAGATTTTTGATTCACATTTTTTTTATCTGGCTATTTCAAATAATTCCCAGAAAAATTGCCGCGGGATTCACAGGATAAAAAGTAGCGCAAATTTTCAGTCTAAGAATTTGCTGCTGATCAGCGATTGCCTGGTAGTTTTTACGTGAATCCTAAACAAGACAAGAAATCTAAAAATTTGCTACGTGTTCTCCTGCGTTTATATGGTGTATTCCAGTTGCTTTTAGTTTTTCTAAATAGCTTCATTGTACAAACATTTTATAATATTATAGATGTACCTATGGCATCTCAAATATAGCACAAGTACTGCTCTATTGTACATTCAAAAACATACATTACATTAGCTTTGTATGGGAGGTCAAATATTCTCCGCTTCCGCCCTTGATATGGTCCACAATCAAAGATATTGGGATGCCAAAACCTTCTGTCAGCGTGTACCGATAAAGAGCCAAGAATAATAGCTTTGATGGACGAGTGGGCGGAAAGAGATCACCTAATGACGTAAGAGCTTATACGCCTAACCAAAAAGGGCACTTACAATATTCATGGTGTCAACAGGATTAGGAGAATTGATCGTTGACAACGATTTATGGTGTCAGGTGTTTTTAATATAGGATAAGGTGTCTTGTCTTGATTATAATTTCTTAATCAATTGGAAGCCCGAAGTCAAAGAAGAAACTGCTAAGAACGGCATCAAACGAAATAACGAATAAGTTATATACTGATGCCAGTAATGTTTATCACCGTAAGAGACAAACCAATTTATCCGAATAGCAAATATATGTAACTATTTGTTTCATTAGAATCGTTTTGACTTTTTCGTATCTAATGCCGATGAAGAAATTCGGTTGAAAGATACGACAGTATTCGTTAAATGATACAAGATAGATAGATAGAAAATACTTTATTATTCACCACATACACATAAAGTAAATCATTTACAGTCATTTTGTGTCAAGGTAGGAACAAAGGGCGGCCCACAGATCACAGAAACACAGTGTTTCTATGATCTGTGGGGCGGCCTTATTGCTTTACAGCGATCCCTTCTAGACAACCAGGGCTGTGGATTGTGTGAAAGGATTCAAGAGTGAATGACGGTGGTGTGCAAATCAAATACATGTAATTAATAGGATACATAGATATTACACGGTACATATGATTAAGAAAAAGAAAATAAACAGTAACACATATTAATATTATATATATCCAAAAATATATATTATTAGGGGTAAGTACATGGATTACTTTGCTTGCTTCATCCATATCGAAGGACAGAAATGAATCAAACTACAACTGAACTAAAAACATTTTGTAACTTTCGCCTTGTAATCAATAATCTCTGTTGTAACTTGTTATTTAGATACATAGCTATCACCCCTGGTCTCTATATTGACCTTGTACTATATTCCGGCATAAATGGCCAGATTCCTGTCCTTTCTTCGAGGCCTGCAGCACATGTGTAGCACCTTTGGTGTTTCACATGTCCATAGCCTACGATAAATATTTTCTATCAGGTGAGTCTCACGTACTCCAGAAATAAACAAACCTGCTGTTGTAATTGGTAGAGAAAAAACAACAGAAGAACTTGTACAGTAAAACCTCTGTCAGTCGAATTAGAAGGGAGACGCGAAAAAATTCGAGTTATAGAGTTTTCAACTTATGGAGGATTTCAACTTAAGCGAATACTGTGAGGAAACTTTCCACTTGTAAAGGTTAAGATTTATATTATATTTATATCTATAGAGGGTGTAAAATTAAAAAATGTTATGACTTTTTGCGGGAACTGAAAGGTTATGCTGTGCAGTGCAGTTTTATTTTCTAAAAATGTGTAAAATTACTCTAAAATGAACAATAGTTGTAGGATATTGATAGTTTTTCAGTAGTAATTATGTGTTTTGTGAGAAATGTCAACTGTATAGTCACATGTGGCCTTTTGAGTTGTCACAAGAACTCCGTTGACTGGCACTAGCTTATTACCTACAGTTCAGCTGTGCTACACCTATATGTAACATAATGAAGCTTATGCTTAATATAATGAAGAAACTATATTGTAAACTAAGATCTGGCTTAAAGGCCTAGCTGCCAAGCCATAAACCTAAAAAAAACGAGTTATCGAGGAAAAATAAGAAGTGCATTTTCTTATACTCACTAAATATTTCGGTTTATAGAGGGTGCAGATTCCGAGCAACAGAGGTTTTGCTGGTTGAAGGCAAGGTTGAACACAATTTATTTTCGAGTGTGGGAGGTTTTCGACTTATCGAGGTTCGACTTAAAAAGGTTCTACTGTATTATCATTGTAAGCTTAAACAGCTACTTTGTGTCTGGGTGTGAAGAAGTCAATTGAAATCACTTTCATTCAATTTAAACACTTAAACGTATCGCTATAATCAAAATGCAGTTCACACTTAGCAGCGAGGCTACCGAGCACAATAACATATCATCAACAAATCGTAACTTTTCATTGTACTGCGGGTGGTCCTATTACACTTTAGATGGTTGTGCTCTCTACAGAAATGGATTGGCCTTTTAAAGTAATTCAATTCTCTTGTTAGGAGGTCTGATTTCGTGGTTTGATAAATTGCATTGTAGAACACGAATTGTTATTTTATTGTGTAAACGGTGAACTTTTGTTAATTACACTCTAGGAATAACATTTTAATTGTTTTTGGCATACATATTCAACGTTATAACGGCTTTAAGAAACGATAATTATGTTTTAGGCTATGATATATATGATGACTATATTTTGGGAGGTAGTGTTTTATGTATTCAAATTCAAAAGTTCTAATTAAATTAAATTCAAAATAAATTCCACTGGAGAATACATTTTATATGTCAAAAAGTCATAAATATAAGTTAAAATATAATTTTACTTCCTATTCTATGTACACCGCTTTGCAACATGTTATTGCTGTTAAGAAGAAGAAGCGGCAAGAAACCCAGCAACACGCTTAGCTATAAAAAAATTCATCATAATTATCTCTATATATCAAGCTCTTTTTTAAACATGTAGATGATGTATTGTACTACAATTACTTTTCAAAAAATTAATTAATGTTGGAAATTTGTATATATTTTTTGTACGTTTCAGGAAACGTTTGCGACCTCAATTATTGCTCAGCGCCATCTATTAGCTTGTAAGTGTTCCACTACTTCTATAACTCTGCAAACACATTGAAATTAAAATCATTAAAAAAATTATACATTATAATCCTACTATTTATAACAATTACAAATAAATATAACTTATTTTTTTTTTAGTAGGCAGACGGCTCCCTGGTGGAAAATGGGTTACCGTTGCCCATAGACAATTGCAACACCAGGGGTGTCACCAACGTGTTGCCGACTTGCCGACATCTAAGAAATTTTAGAATGCCTTTCCTAAAAGAACCTATATCATAGCGCAAGGGGAAAACCGTGGGGGAAGTTCCCTCCAGATAATCGTTGTACGCGAATCTCAAGGAAATACGGGGTGAACATTCCCGTCGCTGGTGAGCTGTGCGGTTGTCGAAGTGAGACGTTGGCCAGATGAAACAATTCCTCGGAACACTCCCCGTTATATAGGCGGTAGAATACGCAGAGGGACGTGAAGTCTTATTTTAAAAAAAAAACAAAACAACAGACCTGAAAAGGCTTTATATTGTTACATGTCGTCAAAGAAATACGCACACCTGCCTGTCGTAAAACGCAGTTTATTACCCTTCCTGCATTCGGAGTTCTTTTGTTCACTTCGTGTTTAAATTTTGCAATTAAGAAAAACATCCTATTGTTATCGTACTTGTTCTATGGCGGTCATTAGTGTTGAATTTGTTCAAAAGGATTAGTCTTTGTTGTTATTGCATTGCGTCGAAGCTTGCCAGGTGTGCGGATCAACTCAGTGAACGCGGTCCTTTGTTGTATTGTACAGTTTAGTATAAAGCAATGCCCGAACGGAGGGGTGGGGCAGTCAAGCGAGGATTACGATACGAGTAAGACGTACATTCGATGAGCGATATAGAGACGGACTTTGCGCGTGTTATTGAATCGTGCAGTTTGGTACTGACTGTGTCCAGTTATATTTTCACCTGTTTTATACGTGTTTGTACAGTTCTAATAAATTCTATAGTAGTTCCAACGGCATTTTAATTCGAGTCCTGTGTAGCTCGTAACAATATATAAACAAGTCACAATCGCGCAGTACATTAGGTCGCATCCGATTGCGGCAGCCGGACCGGAAGGGCGTCATTATAATTGCTCGCTGCTCCGTCCGATCGAGTCCGATCCATTACACGCTCGTTAGACATTTGAATGGCTAAGATATTATATGTGATAGAGATGGGACACAGAGAATATTTTATCGTGTATTTTATTTAACGGTTCCAAGCGCGTTAATTTATTTGATATTTAATATTCCGATGTTTCAGCCATTTTTATTTTACCTCCCACTGATTTTAATATTGTTACGCCTTAGATGCCAACAAAAACAAATTCACACCTGCATACCTGTAAAATCACATTTTATTACTTTATTATTGTGTTTAAAATTTGTGATTATAAAACAGCCCATTGTTGTATTGTAATCTTTTATGGCAGTCATTAGCCAGGTGTGTTGGATTAAGATACGGGACATTGCAGTTGCGCAGTATAAAACGATGACCTGATGGAGGGAGTGTGTGTGTGTGTGTGTGTGTGTGTGTGTGTGTGTGTGTGTGTGTGTGTGTGTGTGTGTGTGTGTGTGTGTGTGTGTGTGTGTGTGTGTGTGTGTGTGTGTGTGGAGAGTCATTTGAGCGATAACCACGAGCGAAGCAAGACGTGTGTACTACAATCGGGAATCCTTTAGTCACGGACTTTGCGGGTTTTATTGAATTACGACCTTCTGCATTACATTTGGACTTGTTGTGTTCGGTTGTTGTTTGTACTTGTGTAATACGTGTTTGTATAGTTCTAATAAACTCTATAGTAATTCTAACGGCATTTTAATTCGAGTCTCGCGACTCGTTACAATATTATATTAAAAAAAATTAACTAGACATGTTTACTTGAAGAGTTTCTTGCACCGCTTCTTTTCAAGCCACAACATGTTGTGAAGCGGTGGTAAATTAGATTAGGCTCCCATAGAGTAAATAATAACCATATACAAAATCAAAACTAAATAATTAAAATGAACAAGTTGACGGTAGGCTAAATAAATAAAACTTTAACAATACTCATTGACACTTGACATCTTTGTTTTCCGTGATCACGGCTACAGAAAAGTGGCCGAAACGTCGGAATAATAAAAACAAACAAATTACCACGCTTGGAATCGTTAAAACAGAGTTATATCACGCATACCAGTTATCCTCAACCAATTTTGTAACACATTTAGTTTAGATCAGAATACATGTTGAGCTAAGTGACGTGATTCTAAATCCAATATGGCAGACGACCCAGGATGGCGGACTAGTTATTTTTTGTGCACTTTAATATCATGGCAGTGCACAAAAAATAACTAGGCGAGTATCAAGTTAAAGGGTTTGCAGAAAATAACGCGAACAACTACAAAGTAAAAAAAAACATTTTTTTTTTAAAACAAGCTTTTATTTAAAGCTCTAAAAAGAATAAAATAAACTTTAAATGAAACCCATAAATTCATTATATTACACAGTCCTTATTAATATTATAAATGCGAAAGTAACTCCGTCTGTCTGTCTGTTCCATCTTTACGGAAAAACTACTGGACCGATTTAGCTGAAACTCGGTACATATCGCGGGCTTCAAGCCAGAGGGGCGTATAAAAAAAAATGCGTTTTCTTATTTTGTCTATCATTTATATTTTTATCGATACACCACCTTTGTTTTTTCTTAATAGTAGGTTAATTAAAAAAAGAGCATTTCACGTAAGTTATAGAGATACATTGAAAAAAAAGTTTTTTGTATCTCGAAAAGTTGGCTTATACGCCCCTCTGACTTCAAGCCAGAGGAGCGTTTAAGCCAACTTTATGTAATTTTAATACCGAAGGTGGACGAGGGATACGTTTTATCCCGGATAATGGGATTAGATTTATTTGAAGGTTATCCCAGAAAGAAGGATAGGTTTTGTGATTTTGTCCATTTCGTCCACTTGGCCCAGTGGATCCACTGGGTCCACTTGGTCAACTTGGTCCACTGGGTCCAGGGGGTCTATGTTATCTATTTTTTCAAGTTTTGTCATTTATTTAGTTTATAGATAAACGAGGGAGTATAGTTTGCGATATGAAATGATGTGAATCTTCCGGGGGCAAAAACATAAAAATTTAATACAATGTAACCTTTATCGTCTTTAAACAAGAGATACGCACCGGAGGTTGTAATGTCTCTAGTATGTAATAAATTGATGGATTTGATTGTGAAAATGACGGCTCTATTGTTTCCTACTCTATCTGGCCATACGCTAGTTTTAGAACGGACTCACAAAGAAATATTTCGTCTTTTAAATGCAATATCAAATTCCTATTCAAAAGCGTTAGAAGCGAATTAACTTTTTAATCAAGAAAAAATAAATCACTTATTCATAAGCTGGGAAGTTGGCTCGAATAGATTCACAATGGCGTTATGGAAATAAATTAAAAAACATTCATTACTTTGCCGAGAACTTAATTTTCATTTCCCGCCTCGTGCTGAAAGTGAAAATATGCAAATTATATTATAAAGAACTGAATTTGTATTATTTCGAGGGAAAGGGCCCTTTGTGAGTTTGCGGTTGAGATGTTTACGGTTTGACACTTGTACATTTTAATTCTGAAATACAGACATCTTTAGATAGCTTAATATATTCAACTGAAAATATCTTCAAATTTTCTTTGGTTTACTTTGTGCTTAAAATTTGATTAGAAGACAGCCCATTGTGTATTGTAATCTTCGATGTAGTAGGCTCAGTGTTCTACTTATAGTCTTAAGGCATTATAGGTAGAATAAAATTTAAGTTTCCTTCACTATACTAGTTTCTGTTGTGTTTAAGTGTTTGGGCTGAGAGGATGAAATACACGTACGTATTCAAAACGCCCTGAGGTGCTGCGCAGCCTAACATGAGGTAATGGTCCCGGCTTCTAAGCAATAAAACCAAAATCAGGATTTTCAAAACCGCCATTGTACCCATCCTGATGTATGGTTGCCAAGCCTGGACGCTTGCCCGAAAGGAAGAGAACCAACTGTTAGTAGCTGAATGAAAGGTTTTCCGTAAGATTTTGGGTCCAACGACGAGAGATCATGGCAGCTAGAGGGTCCGAATCTCGTGGCCAAGCGTAACATAATAGGAGAGATAAAATCTCACCGCCTTCGTTGGCTCGGTCACGTGGAACGGATGGGAGAGGATCCAAGCGTAAAGAGGGCCCTGGGCGACGTCCAGTCGGTCACCCCAAGTACCGGTGGAGGGACAGAGTGGAGGCTGACCTGTATCAGCTTCAAACCCTTGATTGGCAAGAAATCGCACAGGACATAAACAGGTGGCGTGTTCTCGTTTCGGAGGCCAAGACACATTTTGGGTCACTAAGCCAACGGAGTTAGTTAATTGTATTATTTATGAATAGTGTGACATAATTCATGTAAATAAAACCGTAACGCTGTTCTATCGATTTTTTTATCGATATGATTACAGCACTACATTCCATGTAACATAGGCACGTATGTGAAATTTAATAAGATTACAGAGTATTTAGCAAGGGGTTACGGAAAATACGATGTAATACGTAATGAGCGAAATTGCGAGCATTTTCGGTGTTTTAAGGTAATTCCTGATTGGAATATATAACAATACCAGAGTTCATGTCAAAAGCTTTATTATTATTCAAATACTAACAGTATTAGAAATTTATCGGTATAAAAAGTGACCTAAGTGTGGACTACGGATATAAGCTACCATGCCGAATTTCATTTAAATCTGTTCAATAGTTCTTACGTAATGCTCTAACAGACAGGCAGATATAAAAAAAATGTGTCCGTGTACTAGTGTACACACGTAAGATGTGAAAGTTCTTTAAATTGTTAAATAAATAAAGGCTTTATTTATTTGACCTACCGCCAACTTGTTCATTTTAATTATTGTCTATGATTACTATTTACTCTATGGGAGCCTAATCTAATTTACCACCGCTTCGCAACATGTTGTGGCTTGAAGAGAAGAAGTGGTGCAAGAAACTCTTCAGCAAACATGCCTAGCTCTATTAATTTTATATAATACTAGCTTCTGCCCGCGACTTCGTCCGCGTGGTACGGTTTTTTAAGTATCCCACGGGAGCTGTTTAATTTTTCGGGAGCAAATGTATCCTATATGTTGACCAGAGATATAACCTATCACCATACGAAATTTCATATAAATCGGTCCAGTCGTTTCGGAGATTAGCTGGTACAAACAGACAGACAAACAGAGAAACAAAAAATTTGAATTAAATCTAAATTAGTTCTATTTGACTCTTACATCCTCCTGACTCAGTTTTTAGCTTTTTTTTTAATTGTACAGAAATTTGACCTCTACAATTTTATTATATGTATACTGTATAGATTATAATGGATGGGAGGAAAAATAAAAATACTCTACTTGACTGTGGGCTGTTTTTTCGCCTCTTTTGGCAGTTTTATTCTAGTCCTAGCTTCTGCCCGCGACTTCGTCCGCGTGGAATAGTTACAAAAAAGTAAGTTAAAAAACCCCCGATTTTGAAACATTATTCATTGGTGCTCCGCTCCTATTGGCCGTAGCGTGATGATATATAGCCTTTAGCCTTCCTTGATAAATGGGCTATCTAACACTGTAAAAAAAATCAAATCAAACCACTAGTCTCTGAGATTAGCGCGTTCAAGCAAACGAAACAAACTTTTAAGCTTTAAATATAGGTTTATTGCATTGTTAAAAAGTAATTTAAAAAGTGTGGGTATTTCGGATCCGGAGATATAATGAAATTTAACGAAGCATTACGTGAAACTAGCCAGACAACTAGTACACCTGGTTTAAAACGTTTCGCAGCTATAAAACGAATGCAAAGTAATAACATTACTCGGAAAGAGGGCATTTCTACAGCTGTTTTGGAACAGGTGTCCGGAATAGATTCGAATATCGCCTGAAACTTGTGTTTAGGAGCTTTAAAATGCAGAATACTGCATTGTTTATTCAAAAGATTTTTGTTTGACTGAAATTTTATTCAAATTTACCGTAGTACAAGTAGCATCCACTCCTATCCACAGTACAGCGGATAACACGAGAAGGGAAGATAAGACGAGGGAGAGAGTATAAAAAATGGGATGAAGCTATGAGGGAGCTGAAGCCCTCCCCAAGAATAACGAGGGACGTGGATACGTGGAGAGAGCTAGAAGATGCCTATGTACCAAATAACTGCGCTAATCTTCAAGAAGCAATACTTACAAAACTTGATTGATTTTTTTTATTAGCAATAAAGGCTACTTCAATTTTAATTTTCAAATTCAAATTCGAAAGTTTTGATTCAAAATTAGCGGTCACGGCAGACGTTTTCCTATCCTAAAAAAATAAAATCTAGGACCCGATTCTAGTGCCTCCTATCGGTTCCAATAGTGAATCTAAACCAACTGGGAACTGGAATAGACACAAAAAAATCATCAAAATCTGCAAAGTCGTTCTCAAGTTATGCGCGTACATATATTATTTCTATGATACATTTTTTATTTACATAGAAGATAAGTTCTACTGGAGAACACATTTTTAAGGTCATACATATACGTCAAAGTTTAAATCTACGTGCTGTTCTATTAATTGCTGTCTGGTTGTCCGATGGTAAAATGGGGATAGAAGAATCAGCTCGTGCAATTCTAAGAGGCACTCCCCGAAATGTATCCGATAGAAGACAGTTAGCCCCGCGACCTTGCGTCTATGCTCTAGACTGAAATTGAGCATAAAAAAGACGTTAATTGTCAACCAGCTTCCTAGCTCTTCTCAATTGATTCCAACGCCTCCAACTGGTGTTTATGTCCTAGCCAATGCACCATAACGCCGGAAGGTCTAATGGGTGTTTCCAACTTCTTCTACTATCCGAAGCTTGTGCGAAGTGTCGGCCTTCTGAAGTCCCGCATACCCTTTGATGATTTGATGATCTCCCGGGGCTTGAGAAAATGCGCAAAAGACTTCCTCCAGCGTTAAAAAAAGAAAATGTTACGTTAGGTTGTTCCATCTCTTTTTTTGCTATTTTATCCGTGCAGGAACGGAGAAAGAATACAATTTCCTGCGGCTCGGCGGCCTGTCGTAAGAGGCGACAAAACAACCCACAGCCAGGTGGTAGGGCACTTGCCCGACTGGATGGCTACCATCCCTGGTCTAAAGTATGTCGCCATAACAACCTTGATTTGTGTTCCGGCATTAGTGACCACGTTCCAGTCTTCCTTAAGAGAGCAGCAGCGCATTTGTAGCACCTTTGGTGTTGCAAATGTCCATAGGCGATGGTAACCGCTTTCCATCAAGTGGGCCGTCTGCCTGTCTGCTGATCGCATGCAATAAATAAAACAATTATAAAAATTATGTTCTATCTTCTTAATATCTCTATGGTTACGAGGTCGATGCTATTTATACTGATTTTTCCAGCGCCTTTGACAAAGTAAGTCACAATATCTTACTACAGAAATTAGGACATTTCGGTGTACATGGGTCACTACTGCACTGGTTCCGATCATACTTAGCTAAAAGACTACAAACTGTGGTTGTTAATGGTAGTGAATCGCAGTCATACATTGCTTCATCAGGTGTACCGCAGGGTTCTCAACTTGGTCCTGTGCTATTTTCAATTTTTATAAATGATATCGTTACTAATATCATTCACTCTAAGGTACTACTGTTTGCTGACGATATGAAGATATTTAAAACTATACATTGTGCTGTAGATTCTTTACAAATGCAAGAAGATTTAGGAAGAGTCGAGAAGTGGTGTATAGACAATTACATGAAACTTAACCTTTCTAAATGCTACCACATCAAATTTACCAGAAAAAAAGTATCAGCAAATTTTGTTTATATGCTCGACAACTCTAACGTACAAACAACTGACTCGATAAAGGATTTAGGTATTTTGTTTGATAGCTCTCTTAAATTTAATCTTCATGTTGACTCTATTGTGCAGCGAGCAGCAAGGATGTTGGGTTTTTTTATTGAGAAATACAAAAGACTTCAAAGAACCACTTACAAAAATTATATTATACAACACTTTAGTTCGTTGCCATTTAGAATACTGCTCATGTATATGGAATCCATTCTATAGTGTTCATTCTCAAAAGGTGGAAAAAATACAAAGATCCTTTACCAAACACTTGGCATACATCTCTTCTGGAATCTCACACCGTTGCCCCTACTTTATGCGGTTGTCACATTTTAGAATGCAGACGCTCAGCAATCGCCGAATGATGTTCGATGTTTGTTTTTTTGCATAAACTCGTCAACAATAGCATAATGTGTATAAATCTTATCGAAGATGTAAAAATAAGTGTGCCTCGTCTGATTCCTCGACATGTTATTACGAAAGTCTTCTACATTCCTCCGGTTAAAACCAACCTTGGCCTCAGCAGCCCTATCACAAGAATGTGCAATACTTACAACCGTCTAAACTCAAAATTAGATGATCTTGATATTTTTCACAAATCATATAATTGGTTTAAAAATAAAGTGTTGACATCAGCTGTGACTTTAAAATAATTGACAGGGCGTTCATGTTTACGCTTGTACATAGTTATATAATTATTTTTAATTTAATTCTTGCATATTTTTTTTTGCTTTCCTTATATTCTTTTGACAACATTATTTACATTCATTAACTTTTTTATAATATTTCTACTTGACATATGCATAATATAGACATTAATTAATTAAATTACTAGGAATTGACATTTAAATTGTAAATGCTGTGCACTCCTCTAATGGGTCCACACATCAGAACCTTTGTAGTGAATGATATGTAATGTAACCATAATGTGTGTGCTGTTGGTGTGCCTAAATAAATAAATATCTCAAAAAGTCCTGAGTAGGACATGTACGGGATAAAGTTACCATAGTATAAAGTGAAAATGATACTTTGTCGGTTATTGGAGTGAGGGGCAGGTGTGCGTAACGACCCGACGCTCAGCTCCGCACAACACCGTGAAATGCACTTCATTTATATTATACGAACAACTTGACTACGTGTTGATAGGGTGACTGGATAGGCATATAGTAATAATGTAGGTAGTTATTTTAGTTTATTATTTACTTGTGGTCTCGGCAGACGTTGTCCTGGCCTAAAAAAATAAAAATCTAGAATCCAATTCCAGCGCCAACTACCAGGTCTAATTTGTGAATCTAAACTATCCTAAGTCTCACTCAAATACATTTCATCAAAATCTTAGAACCACATTCAAAATCAAAAGTTTTCATTCAAAATAAGTTCCCCTGGAGATCACTTTTTGAAGGTCACACATTCAATTTTAACTTATAAAATTTAATTTTACTTCCTAGTCTATTACACCGCTTTGCAACATGTTATTGCTGTTGAGTAGAAGAAGCGGCAAGAAACTCCCCAGCAACACGTCTAGCTCAAAATTGATTTTCTTTATATTTATTATTCTATTTATATCTCTTTAAGTTTTATAACGAAGTATGTTACAGAATTACTTTAAAAGAATTATTGGAGTTGTAACAAAGCGTGCATATTCAATCAGACAAAGACAGAATAAAAGGAAAGAAAAATATTATTGTACTTACAATAATAACATGACGTACTAAAATTTTATGCTGCAACATTTCTCCATAAATTCCTTACAAGCTTGGCAAGATAAAAAACGAAAACAAGAGGATGGAGCGAGCTGCTATGTAAATGAGGTTTTGTCATTTAAGTATTTTTCAATAGTGTAGTATCCCTTTTTAAGCAAGATACTTTTTAAGAGTGTCGGGTCGAAGGTAAGGAAAGGAATGCTCCGGTGGTTTGGGCATGTGGAAAGAATGTATGATGAAAGAATGACTAAACAGATATACAATGCAAAAGTGGATGGATGCAGAAGTTGCGGAATGCCACGACACACCTTCCATGATCAAATTGATCGTGTACTAGCAGAATGTGATGTCAGGAGCCTTAAGAACAGACGAGCGTGCATGACAAAAGCTATAAATGTCAAAGAAGCAAGTGAGGTGTGTAAAATAAGCCTGAATGGTGCTTTGTTGGTCGTGCCTACCCCGCAAGGGACCTGGCGTGAAGTTATGTATGTACTTTTTAATTCATATTCCAGCGCCAAGTATTTTGTTTAGATTGATGAATTACATTATCGAAGTTCTAGTAGAGATCCTTTTTTTATATCCCTAGCCTATATTAATCAGGTAGCATTCTAATAGTGAAAGAAGTTTTGGAATCTGTAAGAAAGAAAGAAAAAGATTTATCGATTTAAAGAGATCGGTCCAGTAGTTCTTGAGTTTATTTATATTCTATACTACTATATACTAGTCGCAATTGTAGTAACAACATCAACAAATAAACGCAAATACACTCATATACACGCCATACTCACCTCACAATGCTGACACCCAGATACAACATGGCTCTTAAACAAGAAAGAAAGAAAAATATTCATAGCCGCTAAATATTGCACAAGAAAACAGTAAATACACTTGTTTGTTACGTATAAACAATATACTATCCTACTAATATCACAAACGCGAAAGTTTGTAAGAATATATGGATGTATGTTTGTTACTCTTTCACGCTAAAACTACTGAATGGATTTTGATGAAACTTTACAATAATATAGCTTACACGTCAGAATAACATATAAACTATAATTTATAATATTATAAACGCGAAGGTTTGTGTAGGAAGGTATGCATGTATGTTTGTTACTCTTTCACGCAAAAACTACTAAATGGATTTTGATGACACTTTACAATAATATGGTTAACACGTCAAAATAAGACATAGGCTATATAATAAATAAAGATATAGTGTGGAGATTTTCCATCGCCACGCGGCTGAGACCGCGGGACGCAGCTAGTGACAATATAATATGATGTACGAAAAAAATATAAACACTAGAAAAATCTACTTTAAATGCAAGACAATGAGGCTGGTAATTCAGCGTAATGCAGTGGTCAGAGCTGACACATTGAATTTTTTTTTTAAATTTTCTATATTTTATTAACGTAAAAATTCAAATGTTAGTATTGTTTCTTGTACTCGCGCAAGCAAAGGTCGTCTTTAAGGTGACGAACGTTTCATTCCGCCACTGTACAAAAGTTATAGGAACATTATTGTTATTTAATGTTTATTCCTCACAATTTAAATAAGAATCTGATTCACTACTAATAGCAAGTGTGTGTTAACACTGAATATTTATTTAAATTATTCTGTCATTTGAGACATTATGGAAATTATTATCACTAATAAAACTGGCAATAACAATAACTTTTGTCGTAATAATAGATAATAAATGATCAACAATAGATTACTTGTTTATGTATTAGCCAGATTCACGTATTTTGGTGACTGTGTTAAAAACTGAATAAGATAAATACATCTTAATTAAACTACGTTTTAACGGTTTTTAGCGCGGTATATTATTTGATTTTTATTATTCCGAAGGCTACTTTTCAGTAGTATTTACTTATTATTACTATTTATTGCATTATTTAAAAAAATGAGTATGGGTGTGTGCAGTTCACACGTAGTAGAATCGAAGAAGGCGGTCTTATCGCTTAGCGATAAGATCGCCCTTTGTACCCTACTATAATAATACTAGTTCGTAAGTTTTTCTGTAATGGTGTACAATAAAGTGTTATCTATCTATCTATCTAAGTGAAACTTCAGCGAATATACTCACGGATAATTCTTCTCTAACTTTTATGACACATAGTTTGTTTTTAATAATACAATTTACAGTATATCTAATAAGAGATATTGTAAATTGTATTATTTATAAAAAATGTTTTTTTAATAATAATTCGGTCAAACATGTTTCTATAATAATAATAAGGAGTGGCAAGTCACCGTCATTTTTCCATGTTTCCCGAATACTGCGACGGCCAGACGCCATAGTCCCAATATTCCCAGACCCCTAGTACCACTAGTAGTTCACCCCAATAGCCCGGTACTTTTTGTTTTTATTTCCTACAATAGTCCTACACTGGCCGGGACTTGTCCTTGGGTGCATTATTATATGGTGTAGACAGGGATAACCACCGGTCAGTGTCACCCCATATTTACATTAAATTTGTCAAGGAGCCTCTACGTGTTGGCCTTCCCATGGCCCCACGCAAGCCTATCAAAAGCCCGGGTCACTTTTATAGCCCGTGGTCTCTAGAGACATACAAAAAATAATAATAATATTCGACACATAAACACACACATTGTATATCTCCAATCTAAGCAAGTGACACAGAAAGGAAAAATAACACACATGGCACTAATCTTCTTCTACTTCTATTCTTATAGGTATATAAAAATGATTGTCTGTGAGTCTTTTACAGAATCGTTAACTATTCTATTATTATTATTAATACATTTGATCATGTGATTATCTTTAGCATAGTTGTTGTGCATGAGCCAGAGAAGGTTTCTGAGTGGGCTCACAATTGGGCCCGGTAGGTGGCGCTTGCTGTCGGCATATCGATTGTAGCTTTTCCAGGCAGGACGAAGTCTGCCGGGGCTGCTAGTTAGGACAATATATATAGATAGACAACACTTTATTGCTCACCAAATACACAATTACAATATTGTCATGGTAGAAACAATAGGCGGCCTTATCGCTGAAAGCAATCTCTTCCAGGCAACCTGACTTAGGAATAATTTAATCTAATCTGACGATGTAGGTGGTGCAGATCATTAAATATCAAATATCATAAATACACATACTTAAATTACTTATACTTACTATATATATAGGTGTAGACATAAGGCTCACTCAGCACATGCACTTCCTCACACAAGCATGTAACGGATACACTCTACATTAGTATGAGTTTAGTATTAAAATTAGAATAAATTAATATAATAAGTTATTCTTAAGGTACACCACAATACATACATTCATTAAATTTCACACACAATAACAAAATAACAAATAAGCGGGTACAACAAACTTTTTCTTATATTTAATTATACAAAGGGTACGGAAACTAGAGTACGTAGAGAGGTTAATAAAATTTGAAAAAAATAAGCAAGTTACGCTTGTATTATATAATTATATATGTACAACGAACAACTCAGGGGCCCATCCCAAACACCCAGACCATAGTAAATAACGATTTATTGTAGAATAGAATAGAATATACTTTATTGCATAACATCAAGATACAATTCAAGAAGTTTAAGTACATAACATAATAGGCGGTCTTATCACTAAAAGCAATTGCTTCCAGATAACCTTAGGATGGATTAGAGAAAAATTGCATTTTTTTTTATTGCCTTAAGTAGGCAAACAGGCAGACGGCCCACCTGATGAAAGGTGGTTACCGTCGCCTATGGACGTTTGCAACACCAGGGGTGTCGCCAACGCGTTGCCGACCTCTAAGAAATTTGGGTTTTGCAATATAAATACAATAAAAAAGTATATATGTAAGATTTTGAAATGACAACTATAAATAAACAAGGAAATAAGACAAAAATATATTGATATATATAAATAAATAATAATCATAGTAATATTGTATAGAATTATGTAAATATGGGAGAAATGAAGATGTTATGATTGACAGTACAGCCCGAGGCAATAATCCTTCACGAGTCCGTTGAACGCCTGAAGAGACTGGGCACGCCTGATTTTCACTTTATTTTAATCTGTAATTAATTACCTAATAATGTCCATAAATGTTTAATATCTTCTGTATTAAGAGGCTTGAAAGCAAGTAAAATTTCTAGTGATAAAACAGAGATAATAAACGATAGCGGTTAAATTCCAAGAAGTTTTGAAGGTTTTGGGCTAAATGGCGCATGAAATCCTTCGGTAATCTTAGTAGATGATTTGAGTATAGAAATTCTTTTAATATTCCACTTTTGGTTTCAATATGCAGGACTCGAATTAAGATGCCGTTGGAATTACTATAGAATTTATTAGAACTATACAAACACGTATAACACAGGTACAAATATAACTGTACACAACCAGTCCAAACGTAATGCACGTTTCAATCACACGCGCAAAGTCCGTCATTAACGTCTTGCTTCGCTTGTGGCTATCGCTAGTCTGCCTCCGCCCTCTATCATGTCGTTGTTTTATACTGCACAAATGCAATATGTCTGCCATATCTAAGTCGGCTTAATTCGCCACACCTGGCTAATGACTCGGCCGCAAACTGCCATAAAAGAGTACAATAACAATGGTCTATTTTCTAATCACAAATTGTAAACACAAAATAAACAAAAGAAGACGGTCATAAAAGAGTTTCAATGTTATTAGCTCAAATACCGACGGGTAGTAAATGTGCTTTGTTTACAGATATGCAGGTGGCCCAAATTGTGACAATATTTAAGTTTTCTTTTTCTAGGGTTTCATAACCATTTTGGTAGAAACAGAATCTTTATGAAATAGTTATGTCCGTTCGTCTATCCGTCTATCTTGGTATGTATGTATCTGTATTTTTGTTCGGAAACTGCTGGGTGTGGATGAAATGTAGTTACAATGTTTAATCTAAGAAATTGGCACATAAACAGTTATAACTGTTAGTCACATATGAGACCTTTCACAATAACGTTTGTTTATTTTTCAAATTCAAATTACAATTTATTTATTTGCTTCAAGCATGGTGCATAAATTTGAGGTGACATTGGAATACTAGGTTCACATGTTTTGCCTATGAGGCGTGCAAATGTTCTTTAAGATTGCTAAAAACACATTATCACAATTGTACCTACTTATGCAAAACAGAACCAATCCACAAACTTGCCAAAATTGGGTTAAGGATCCAGAAGGCTTTCAAAATGTGCCTTCTATTGACTCAATAAGAATCATAACAAGATCTGACAACATTTACAGAATAAAACATTTTTTCAACACACTTGCTCATAAAGTGGCTCTATGGTCACCGCAATTAGGCACAGAATGACACCCATAATCAAACTGCGACTAAAAAAATTATAACTCACTAGTGAGTTATAGATTTTTTTTAATTTTATTGGTTGAGTAGCATTGTTCTTAAAAAAGTTTTTATTCAAAAAAAAGATCGTGTTCTATAGAACAAATAAATTAATGTTCCTATTGCTTGCTCATTTCATGCAACTTCTTATTTAAATAGATATTTTTTTTATTATTATTTATTTTAACTCGTACGTGTTTAATAAATAAAACTTTCAGTCATATATAACTTTTTTTTTCTCTGTAATAAAAGAGAACTTTAAATTCCCCATTTTGTACGTGGCAGAATAGGCGCAAACCCTATGCGCGGAAAATAAAAAAAAAACCTCATTCCTTTAGTCTGTGGCCGATCGCAGTGCGCGCGCATAGGAAAATTGTTATCTACTAAATAAAATGAGTTCTTGTTGTTATTTTATTCACAAGTGCGTTGAAAAACGTCGTATGATACACGTGTGTATTGATGATTACCGTCCTCGGCTCTCTTAAGACCCTCGCCTACGGCTCAAGTCTCAATGGCGCCTCGGCGGTAATCACCAATGTTACACACTAGTACCATAATGTACTATTATCACAAAGTAGCTAACCCGCAAAACACAAAGAGTATAATAAACTAACAAGATTCATGACCCATGCTAATCCAAAAACGTAAAAGGTTTAGTTGAATATATAGGACAAAATATAATATACAATATTCAACAAACTTTTTTCCAAAATATACATATAAATATACATTTTTTTGTATGCAAAATTTTAATAAAAACGGCTTTTTCTCAAAACTGTCAGTAAGTAACTGCATAAGTAGGTCCAATTATTAATATAAAATTAACAAGAACCAAATATATATATATAAATACACTAATGTCAATCATATGTAATGATCAAAAAATTATCCTAAAAATTCGGTAACGGAGTAAAAATATTTATCCAACAACCATTTATGTAGTATTTGTTTGAATCCTCTGGAATTTGGTTATAAACCTTCACCGACTTATAATTTGTTTTTTTTTCTCTAGTGACGTGATGTCTAGGGAACAATTCGGTATTTTCTTTTACAAATATTGCAACTTGTTTAATATACAACAAGGCACAGACAACAGCTGGAGCCTTTTGAAAAGTGGCCTGCATGGTTCTAGATAGTGTGCGCTACAAAATGGTCGTATATATTTCTTTTGACATCTAAATACTTTGTCCTAGTCAGTTTCAAAGTTGACACACACAAGCCACATGTCTATCAAAGTTTAAAGGCAGAAATAGGTCGTCTATTTTCGGCATTAGACATGAGTAGATCTATCCATTGCAGGTCGATGTCAATCATTATACTCCATTGAAATGTTACATGAGCTTTGCATTTGTTAGAGGACGCAATTTTATTCTTGGGACATGTGTGGGGGGTTAATAGAATCTTAAACTCAAGTTTGTGGGGTCGCCACCCTTGTCCCCCGGCCGCCATCTTGGAAAAAGGGGCGAAAACCCTTTTTACGCGATATCTCGGAAACTATGCGTCTTACAAAAAATTTGTAAAGTCATAATTTGTAGCAAATTGTTTTGCCTACAAATACATTTACATAACTTTTTGCCCTAAATTAAAAGTTAAAGAAGTTATAAGCAAAAAAGTGAGAAATTATTTTTTCATTCCTAACTCTTTTCCTTACCATAGAATTTACCAAATTTAACTTATCGAATGTTAAGCAAGTAGAAAAGGTCCCCCGTTTTCCCCGCCACCTATGAAGTAGAGTCCGTACGCGCGTTTTTTTTACGTGGTATCCTCAGTAGGCCTACTCCACGGAAATCTTGCTTATAAGGTAACCCTCGACATCATAATATTTTTAATCATTTATTAACTAGCTACTCTAATCGACTTTTCTTTGATGGTCCAGGCTGTGGCTCAGAATCTAAATCAACGTCAAATGTGAAAGTTTGAGGAATGACAGGAGTTAAAATTGGAGTCATTGTTGGAAGTTCATCTTCAAATTAATTTTCTTCCATTAACTTTGATATCTCCATAATGTTGTTGCATGTTTCGCCAGAACATACATAAAAAAACGCGCCTACAAACTCTACCTCATAGGTGGCGGTGAAAACGGGGGACCTTTTCTACCTGCTTAACATTCGATAAGTTAAATTTGGTAAGTCCTATGGTAAAGAAAAGAGTTGGGAATGAATAAAAACAATCTCAGTTTTTTGCTTATAATTTCTTTAATTTTTAATTTAGGGCAAAAAGTTATATAATATATAAACATATTTGTAGGCAAAACAATTTACTACAAATTATGACTTTACAAATTTTTTGTAAGACGCATAGTTTCCGAGATATCGCGAAAAAAGTGTTTTCACCCCTTTTTCCAAGATGGCGGCGGGGACAAGGGCGGCGACCCCACAAACTTCAGGTTATGGCAGATTTATACAGGGTCAGTAGCTGTCGTCAGTGCTGGCGCCGAAAACTTACTCATACGATTTACACGCAGTCAGTACTTCGTCAGTAGTCGAGGATATTTTTTATGGTGTACACACGTTTGTAAAGTCAGTGCGGAATAATGAATTCTCGAAAACAGCAAAAAATCAGAGTTAATAGTAATGCTGTTGCGCGCATTTCTTTATTTCTATAATTTCGTTATTTATTATCCCACAGGCATTCATTGTCGCGGTAAAGTTGAATAATCTTCAAGTTCTGTGTGTCGCTCAGTTTTCGCGTCTTTTTGTGATGTGGTGCAACGCAGCATGGTCCCCGTACAATAAAGCGGCAGCGACTGACTTCGGCATTTACACGGCGTCAGTTGCGCTGGCGTGGGTAGTGGGGGGAGCGCACTGACGCCGAAAAATATGAAGCGGGAATATTGAAGTCAATACTGACGCGACAGTATTGTACTGACTTGAAATCAATTTACACGATGGCAGTGCCAGGTCAGCACTGACTCGGCAGTGCACTGACGTCAGTTACTGAGTCAATGTAAATCTGCCTTTAAGCTTCTATTGACATGTCCCAAAAATAAAATTGCGTCTAACAAATGCAATATTCGGCCCTTAAATTGTAAGATTTCAATGGAGTACTATGGATGTCGACATCCAAGCAAAGCGTCCCGCATGTATTCATCGTATCAGAGTAACAATACTGATACTATCACCAACGGCCTAGTGGATGTTGCCATGGCAACCATTGAAATGACAGGACACCTGTCTGTCGCTCCCTTTGAACGTATCTAGACCCATTATGCTTGGCTAGACTTCTCTGAGTGACAAGAACTAACGTTGAATACAATACTCAAGTCGATATTACGGAAATTGAAATAATATTTTTGTAGTGAAACTTCTTTAGAATCGTTGTGATTTGACACTCGTTGAAACGTAAAATTGACACTAAAAGAGATAAACACAAACATAAACCTAGAGGACTAAGCCTGCGAGAGTGTGAGATAGAATACATTATATTTAATCACTAACTTCGTCCCCGTGGAATAGTTAAAAAAAGTAAGTAAAAAAATCCCGATTTTGAAACATTCTTCATTGGTGCTTCGCTCCTATTGGTCTTAGTGTGATGATATATAGCCTATAGCCTTTATTGATATATGAGCTATCTAACATTGGTAGAATTTTTCAAATCAGACCCGTAGTTCCTGAGATTACAAAACAGAAACAAACAAACTCTTCAGCTTTATATATTTGTATAAATAATCATTTAAACACTAAGGTCATATAGATAGAGTTGGAAATGTTCTGAAGTTTTTCGTTAATACTTCAAATTTCGTGTTTTGAAGCTCAAATTTATTATAATGGTTTAATATATCAAATGACTTCACGAAATTACGAATCCCTCCCACCCTTTTCACACGTTGTTTCACTTCTGCTGCGTGTGAACTGCACACACATACTTTTTTATAAGCTGATTAGAACTATATATATATATATATATATGTCGGAGGGAAGTTATAGTTGAATGGATTATTATTTGGATGTATAACGCACAATATCATTTGTTTACATTTTAATTACTTCTAAAATTCTTAATGTAATTTAATTAGATTTGTTAATGTTTCTAAAACTTGCAAGATCGTTCTAACCTAATAAAAGTTATGAATATTGTAATTTAATAAACTACCAATCAGAGCAGAGCTTATGGCAGAGCGGGGTCAGACGCCCTCTATACTTTGAGTAGTATCTACTTCGGTAGACTGAGGAGTTTTTGTGGCACATTCGGTTGGTGGCAACAGGTCGAGTTGGACCATGAAGTATTTTAAAGAAAGTATTGAAGCTGGAAGTATGAGCGGGTGCCCTGAACCCGCTGCTCGGTCAGAACGAGGCCGTTCTGCGACATATATATATATGTCGCAGAACGGCCTTGTTCTCACGACCTCTTTAGTTATTGCAGGTTTAGTGGGCGTCATCAGGATAAAATGCGAGCATAAAACACAATAGCCACGGTTTATACACTTTTAATTTAGATTTGATCAACATTATGACATAGTTTAGACCGAGCAGCGGGTTCAGGGCACCCGCTCATACTTCCAGCTTCAATACTTTCTTTAAAATACTCCATGGTCCAACTCGACCTGTTGCCACCAACCAAATGTGTTACAAAAACTTCTCCGTCTACCCAAGTAGATACTACTCAAAGTATAGAGGGCGTCTCAACCCGCTCCGCCATATGCTCTGCTCTGATTGGTCGTTAATTAAATTACAATATTCATAACTTTTATTTGTTTAGGACGATCTTTAAGTTATAGCAACATTTAACAAATCAAATTAAATTACATTAAGAATTTTAGAAGTGATTATAATGTAAACAAATGATATTGTGCGTTATACATCCTGTCAACAATACATCGTCATGTCGTCATAGTCATAGCTTCCCTCCGACACGGCCTTCCTGACGTATTACACGCCCTCGTGTAATAGGCCGCCCATTATGGATTATCTGCAAAAAGAAAGAGATATTATAGTTCGGCCACTCCTGACCAAGGACAACGTGTACATTTTCATTCTGGTTTTTTTTTTGAGATCTGAGTCCTAACAGACTCCAGACTACACACGAAATCAATTCAGCAGTATCGAAACTGCCACCTCGTCGCCCATCGAGCTACGCATTTTGGGTCAAACATCAAAGCACAAATCAAAACATAAAACACAAAAATATCCAAATAGTATACAGTCTCTCATTCTATCGATACCACTTTTCAATCGATACGTCGCCTCTCATTCCACCGATTTCACTTTTCAATAGCCACCCCGCCTTTTATTCCACTTTGTAATGGCCACCTCGCCTCTATTTCACTGGCCACCTCGCCTCTATTTCACTGGCCACCTCGCCTCTATTTCACTGGCCACCTCGCCTGTTACAAAGGTTAAATAAACCCAGAGACTCAAGAAACACGAACATTGTAAACCTTTTTCATTTTAACTATCAGACTAAAATCTTTCACTCTATATGTACCTCTAAATTTAAAAACTACCCATTATAATAGTCAACTGCATTTACCAAGTTTAATAATTATTGAAATTCCATTATTTTAACTTCAAACAAAAACCGCGTGAACGCATCAGTCACCCAATCCACTAACAACACTTCTCAATCAGTCAATCAAACCAATACTTCTAAATGAGTGATGTACTCTCAACCAAACCGCGCTGGGCATGGCTCGGATGACAGTCCTTGTGACCAGAATAGACAATCAGAGCAACCAAGGTTGTCACTCTACGGGCTCCAGGGTCGACAACTTATGAAAACTCATAATAATAGAGGAGCAAACAAACTCAAAATAATTTTCCGATTAACAATGCGTTCAATATCTAGGGTATTCACCCTAATTCGAATTTGAAACTATCACACAAATAATCTCAAATAAAAAATCAACTTACCAAAGTGTCTACTAACGTAAATACCCCCTGTGTACCTTATAGTGACTTTCAAACTTCTTCATAGCCACACTTTCTTCACGATAAAATTCTAATCATCTGACATCTGAATCTAAACTGTCTTTCATATAATGCCTGTAAACTTACTTTTACAAGAAAGATAACATAGCGTAGCAATAATGTGTCATAACCACTTTCCACTATACGTTATCTAAGTAAAAAAAACTCAAAAACTAGATCCGATTTTCACATAAAAATTATTGGAAGGTAAACTTGAAAAGACAATGAATTTCATGCACATCGTTTATAACATACAGTAGTTTTCTTATCTTAATCAGAAAACCAAGGATAACGTCGCATAGGAATAATATGTCAAAGGCAACTGTCTACCATACATAATCCAAGTAAAATAATTTAAAAAAACTAGACCCGTGTTTCACATAAAAACTCTTGGAAGGTAGACTTGAAAAGAATGAATACACGCATATCGTTTACAACAAACACAAATTTTCTTGCAAGTAACCAACTCCCAAAAATAATGATGAAAAAGTAAACTACCTACGTAATTTGTTTGTTTTCCATTTTTTGGCAACCATATCGTAATTTTTCGTACACGAAAAATATCACTTAAATATGAGGGTAGTAAAATTGTCTACCACAAACGATGAACTATAATTTTTTTAAATCTCGCTTTCTTCATTTTCAGAATTCGCACTAAAATAATAATTAAAAATTACCATACCTCCTGTGCCAAGTAGAATAGGCACGTAATTTTTACCTTGGATTAGACTTCACGATCCATAAAATTGCTTTTCTACTCGCTGTACTAACGTGTATTTGAACCATTGCTGGCACACAGTAGGCCCAACGGTGACCAAACCATGCATAAGCCGAGACACCGCCGCTCCACAGGCACATTCAGGACGTAACCACTACGTCGCCGCTATTTCCGCCGAGGGCCCCGACATGTCAATCGTCCTCAAATGCTTTTGCTTCCACTGTGGGCATCCTTCAATCCATCAGCACGCCTTCTTATACTGGCAAGGCTTCGCAGTCATTGCTTTCATTGTGGGCACAGGCTGAGATCCCACTTCTGATGTCGCAGAACGGCCTTGTTCTCACGACCTCTTTAGTTATTGCAGGTTTAGTGGGCGTCATCAGGATAAAATGCGAGCATAAAACACAATAGCCACGGTTTATACACTTTTAATTTAGATTTGATCAACATTATGACATAGTTTAGACCGAGCAGCGGGTTCAGGGCACCCGCTCATACTTCCAGCTTCAATACTTTCTTTAAAATACTCCATGGTCCAACTCGACCTGTTGCCACCAACCAAATGTGTCACAAAAACTCCTCCGTCTACCCAAGTAGATACTACTCAAAGTATAGAGGGCGTCTCAACCCGCTCCGCCATATGCTCTGCTCTGATTGGTCGTTAATTAAATTACAATATTCATAACTTTTATTTGTTTAGGACGATCTTTAAGTTATAGCAACATTTAACAAATCAAATTAAATTACATTAAGAATTTTAGAAGTGATTATAATGTAAACAAATGATATTGTGCGTTATACATCCTGTCAACAATACATCGTCATGTCGTCATAGTCATAGCTTCCCTCCGACATATATATATATATGTATATATATATATATATGTATATATATATATATATATATATATATATGTCGGAGGGAAGCTATAATTGGATATATTGTTGACTTGATAAATAACGCACAATATCATTTGTTTACATTTTAATTACTTCTAAAATTCTTAATTTAATTTACTTTGATTTGTTAGATGTATCTATAACTTAAAGATCGTTCTAACCTTATTAGGTTAGAACGATATAAAGTTATGAATATTGTAATTTAATAAACGACCAATGAGAGCAGAGCATGTCTAGAGCGGGGTCAGCGCCCTCTATACTTTGAGTAATATCTACTTGGGTAGACTGAGGAGTTTTTGTGGCACATTTGGTTGGTGGCTACAGGTCCAGTTGGACCTTTGAGAGTTTTAAAGAAAGTATTGAAGTTGAAAGTATGAGCGGGTGCCCTGAACCCGCTGCTCGGTCTAAACTATGTCATATGTCACACTATGGCATATGGAACGAATGTATGATGAAAGAATGACTTAACAGATTACAATGCAAAAGTGGATGGATGCAGAGTCGCGAAAGGCCACGACACACCTTCCATGATCAAATTGATCGTGTATTAGCAGAAGGTGATGTCAGGAGCCTTGAGAACAGACGAGCGTGCATGACAAGAGCTATGAATGTCAAATAAGCAAGTGAGGTGTGTAAGAATAAGCCTGAATGGCGCTCTGTTGTTCGTGCCTACCTCGCAAGGGACCTGGCGTGAAGTTATGTATGTATTGTCAGTGGAGCGAGTCGTAGTCCAGGGCAAAATGGAGGGCACGCTGAACCAACCAAGTGAAAACCGCACTAAATAGTCCACACCACGAAAGCACGAGGCAAGCTACAGTCCGAGAGGAATGGCGAAGAAGCTTGCCACCACCCCTTTCATGAGGACCACGACCACTCTGCCAAGAGTGTGACGACGGAAAAGAAGAATGTATGTATTTCACGATCTTCTATATAATTGAAACAGTACTTAGGTACCTGGCGACAGGAATGAATTAAATTTGTCATTAGTCTTATAACTATGAGTTGAATGTTCAAAGTATTGATATCTTAAAGTTGTGTACAGTTTCCAAAATTAAAATTCACAAATAGTTCTAGGTATTTTTATTTTTTATTATTATTTCGTTGTTTGTTAGGGTATATTATTGTAATTGCAGTTTGTTATTATTGTATAATTCTTATTCAAAGTTACCCACATGCTTGGGTCTTAGGACATATGAATTTTTAGAGGTGATGCTGTGTCGGAATATGTTTCGGCACAGCAAAACACTGAGCGCCAACCTCATTCCATTTTCTCTTAGTTGTATCCTTAAAATACTGTGGCGAACGATGGTGGAACCATCTAGTTAGTTTTCGAACTTTTGGAACAATCTAGAAAAATCTAGAACAAAAAGACAAGGACGGATATATTTAGAAAAAGATAGACGGTAAACGAAAGAAAGAGATAGATAGATGTTAGAAAGAGATAGACGACAAAAGATAGAAAGAAATAGATAGATGTTAGAAAGGGATAGACGTATAAACGAAAGTTCCCGAACAGAAGGTTCGGGAAAGAAAAGACAGAGATAGATAGACGGGTTCTAGAAAATTCTTCCGGGTATATAAACAGCGTAAGGCGCGCCTACAGGGCAGTTTTAGAGTTGAAAGTTGCAGTTTAAAGTTGAGTTCAGTCCAAGACGGTGAAACGACAAGTGCGATATTAGAGAACGTTAATAGAGGACAGAGACGAACTAAGTGGTGAATTTAGTGAGAAGTTTGGTGGACAGATACGCAAAGGAGGTGTGTAGCGTAGTTCGAGAGGGAAACCAGAAGCGAGCTACGCGCGATAATATTGGAGGTGGTCCGCGCAATATCGGCGACGGAATTGAGGGTGTGACAACTATCGTCGGTACTGTGCATCGTTGGTCGTGCGTATAGGGGCAACCCTGCAGAGAGGTACTACGTGCGGCTGTGTAAGTTAATAAAAGCTTCTAAATTTAAAACTGGTATTTTCTTCCAATCCATAAGTGCGTACCCCGCTCGTACGTATCAATACGTAACACGTTAGGGGGGGGGGGGGGGGGTTATTACTACTCTAAGGTAGGGTTGCCAATAAAAAAAAATTGTGTTATTGTTTCTAAACTGTAAAAATATAGTACTATATTTATTTTTCATTATAAAATCTACACCTATGAACGTGGTAAATGTACCACGTTCATAGGTGTTGTGAGATCAATAATATTTTTTGAAGTGATAACTTCTTATGGGAGGGTAAACTGCTTCGCTAGGTAACGCGTTACGGCGCCGGTCTGTCTGGCTTCCCTTTCTCTCACGCATACGGCAGCGGTAGGCAAGCTCCTTCTCTCTCACCCTAACCCACGCGCTATATACATACAAATTAAGTAATAACCTAAGCTTTTCTCAAGTTAAACAATTTCTATATTAAATAGTTCAACTTGGATTAGGTTATCTCTTCTGTAGGGTGTCCCGAGACGCACAGGTTTTTTTTCTTTCTTTAACTATAAACATATCAGCATGTGTGTCAAATACATGGTTGTATGTGTAATGATTGAATAAATTTAATTTTTATGCATTAAACAAATATTAGCATTTTGCACTCCTTCTCTATATAAACTATAACCGTCTTATTAAAATTCGACTTTAGTCTCAGAGTAAAAGTTACTCCAAGCTGCTGGGTAGTTTTACGACGGATTAAGCATAGAGTAAGCGCTGACAATTGACAATTTGACAAATAAACTGACATTAATATAATAAAATAACAGTAAATAAGGTTTTATACCTCCTCATATTAAAGTTTTAGCAGCCATAAGAATACGGGTTCGTGAAGAAGTAAGTGAAATAATGATCATCTTTCAGTATTCATCTATTTCTTAATAAATTCAGCATTATACAAACATTTTACTTAATAGGTTCTAGATGATGCAGGAGATCTTAGTGTAATAAGTCAGTCAACAATATCTGTTATATGCAAACAAGTTGCCCTGGCACTGGTCCAAAAGAGAGCTCAAATTCATACAGATGCCACATAGATGAGCATGTTGTTGAAGACTTTCTTGCGCCCTTCTCTTCAAGCGACATGTTGCGAAGCGGTGTGGTAGCATAGATTACTTAAGAAAATACTACAATAGTGTGTCTAAATAGTTTTATTTTAAAATTAATATCTTATATATTTTATACATATACTTTTTTATTTTAATTATGCAAAACCCACATGTTACACATTTTTTTTTCTTATCCATCCCAAGGTTGTATTGAATTGAATTGCTTTTAGTGATAAGACTGCCTATTGTCTTCTGTACTTAAAACTTCTTGAATTGTATCTTAATGTTATACAATAAAGTATATTCTATTCTCTATTATGTTTGTATAGTCTTTAAGGATCCTGCAAAATAGTTGCTGGCATAGAAAACATTATTAATATTATGGATGAAATACCACGGTTCAAAATTACATAGTAATTAGTCCTCATTCCAATTGATAGAGCGGTTACGTTTATGACTCATGCTTTAGTGGTTTTTGACGTGATTTTAACTTTGCAAATGAAAAAAAAACCATGCACTGCAAAACAAATTCAAATAAATTTTAGGTAATGTTTGTGTAGGAAACTAAGAATCATTTATCAACTAGACACTATAAATGTTAATTGTCGACATTACTTGTCATTTCCACTCACCAAATCGGTCTTTTTACTTTTAAATGATACGTGTTGCCATAATTTATTCACTAATCTATAGTGTAAGGAAGGTATTGTTACTCTGAGAATACTCCGTGTATATTAATAACACTCGTACGACGAAGTTAATGCTTAGTTACTCAAATAGTAACTAGTCCGGCCTAAAGGCAGATTACTCCTAGGATTAAGATTTTTTTTATTTATAAGGCTGTATGTGTGTGAAATTTCATACTCCTCCGTCGGCACAACTTTCATAAAAAAGTTTGCTTCACGTATTAATATTGTGGCGAACGATGGTGAAACCATCTAGTTAGTTTTAGAACTTTTGGAACAATCTAGAAAAATCTAGAACAAAAAGACAAGGACGGATATATTTAGAAAAAGATAGACGATAAACGAAAGACAGAGATAGATAGATGTTAGAAAGAGATAGACGACAAAAGAGAGAAAGAGATAGATAGATGTTAGAAAGGGATAGACGTATAAACGAAAGTTCCCGAACAGAAGGTTCGGGAAAGAAAAGACAGAGATAGATAGACGGGTTCTAGAAAATTCTTCCAGGTATATAAACAGCGTAAGGCGCGCCTACTGGGCAGTTTTAAGTTGAGTTAAGTCCAAGACGGTGAAGCAACAAGTGCGATACTAAAGAGTTGTTAGAGAAGATTAATAGAGGACAGAGACGAATCAAGTGCTGAATTTAGTGACCAGTTTGGTGGATAGATACGTGAAGGAGGTGTGTAGCGTAGTTCGAGAGAGGAACCAGAAGCGAGCTACACGCGATAGTATCGGAGGTGGTCTACGCAATATCGGCGACGGTATTGAGGGTGTGTTAACTTATCGTCGAGACTGTGCATCGTTGGACGTGCGTATAGGGGCAACCCTGCAGAGAGGTACTGCGTGCGGCTGTGTAAGTCAATAAAAGCTTTTAAATTAAAAACTGGTGTTTTCTTCCAATCCATAAGTGCGTACCCCCGCTCGCACGTAACAATATATAGATTATCACATTATATTGAAGAAATTATAATAATATATTACTTTAAGCCGGAAACGAGGATCCGTGAGAAGACCAACATATGGTGGGATTATAATATAATGCCTCGTAGGTGTCATTATATTAGCTTAACGTACCTCCTACGTAGTGTTGCCAGAGGCTACAATTAATAGTAATCGATTGACAAACACAATGTCTATTCCCAGGCTAATAAAAGTTGCGCCACTTTCAAAGTAGATAAAATCGGGCGACCTCCGTCAGGACCTGAAAGTGGTGTGTCACCAACATTATCTATATATTATACAAATTGTTACGAGTCGCGGGGCTCGAATTAAAATGCCTTTGGAATTACTATAGATTTATTAGAACTATACAAACACGGATAACACAGGTACAAATATAACTGGACACAACCAGTACAAACTGCACTATTGAATTACACGCGCAAAGTCCGCCACTATATAGCTTATCGAATGTACACGTCTTGTTCGTATCGTAATCGTCGCTTGACTGCCTCACCCCTCCGTTCGGGCATTGTTTTATACTAAACTGTACAATACAACAATCGACGGCATGGACTGCGTTTTCCAAGAAAACGTAATCTGCACACCTGCGGCCACAAACGAGTACAATAACAATAGGATGTTTTACTCAATTACATATTTTAAACACAAAGTAAACAAAATAAGTCTAAATGCGGGAAAGGTAATAAACGACAGGTGTGCAATCACTTTGTCGGCGTGTAACAATATAATTTGATAAAAAATATGTCACATCGGATGATGAAGGTCGCTCTTCAGCGTCTCTTAAACTTAAACAAAAGTAAGAATATAATAATAGCTGCTTCTTAAGAAATGTTGCAGGAACAAATATCTAATATAAACATTCGTGCCTATAACATTATTAAGATAATAATGAAACCACATATTAATAGTAAGCGTGTGTAATGAGCACACCAGTAAATCAATATCGGAACTTCTAAGACCTCTAATTAAGTTATGCCGGAAGTAATTAGGGAAACGCTCCGCCGCCAGTATCAGCTTGCCCCGATTTGTTGGACTTTACAATCAGGTTGGTTTACACTTGAAAGTCGATTGTTTGGTTTGAATATGACTGAAGTACAAAATCTATAAATATATTCTATTGATATATTTCTTAGTCCGTATATATCGACTGTTACGAGTAGCAAACCTCGAATTAGAATCCCGTTAGAATTACTATAGAATTTATTAGAACTATAAAAACACGTATAACACAGGCACAAATATTTCCGAACACAACAAGTCCAAACGTAATGCAGAAGGTCCGTTGCTTATTAGATTTCCGATTGTAGTAGTAGTAGCTCGACTGCCTCCCCCTCCATTAGGTAGTTGTTTTATACTGCACAAATGCAATGTCCCCGTATCTAAGTCGGCTTAATCCGCCACACCTAACTAATAACTCGGCCGCAAACTGCCATAAAAGAGTACAATAAAACAATGCGCTGTTTTCTAATCACAAATTTTAAACACAGAGAAAACAAAAGAAGACAATCATAAAAAGATGCAATTAGTTTAAATGCCGGCAGGTAATAAAATGTGTTTTGTTTCAGATATGCAGGTGGATTTTGTTTTTTTTTCGTGTCGGGACCTGAGTTATAACAATACAAACAACAATAAATCAAAACTTCTTCGATATAACGCTTTAATCTTCTTTGAAACAACTTTTATAATACAGCTGTTAAACACTTCTTTAAATATGAATTTCTTGTGAACTGCAATTATTTTAATTATGAAAGAAAACTGCACGTGTGTGACATAATGACGATTGTAATACTAACAGGGGGGAAACAGATAAAAAAAAACCTCTATGTTCAAATTAAAACATCTAGTATGTTTGGTGGCCAGTATCATCCCACACCAAATTAATAAAAACTTTTGGATGGAGATTCCAACATGAGCTTAATAATCCTTAGAATTTTAACAGTCGCGCAGTCTAAGAAGAGCCTTGCTCGCAGACAGTAGTCAGCCCACGTTAGCTAGGAGAGCAGTGTAGGACGCATCTGTTTCCGTTAGCCCGGGCAAACGATGACAGGAGGAACAAATAATTAAAGAATCGCAACTAACTAACTTCAATGACGTGGATACATCCTAAATAAACACCCAAGACTACTGATTGCACATGTAAACAGTGTAGGTTTGTTCTCGGCGCCAGTTACAGACCCTGCGGGCGCGATGCGATGGCCGGGAGAAGGCAAAGAGACATGGGAGAACAAGCAAGGGAAGAGTAACTTACCTCGCTACCAGTCCACCGCCACACTGTACTCGTCCCCCGGGGTTCACACACTTACTAGAATTTGCTAGGAGAATTAAAGTTCTTTAAATTAAGTTACAATTGTTTACTTCTATTTGTTTTCCAACAATATATACATAAAATAAAACTGTAGAGGTCGAATTTCTGTACAATGAAAAAAAATGATAAAAACCGAGTCAGGGGGATGTAAGAAGTGAAATATAACTCATTTAGATTTTTTCAATTTTTTTGTTTCTCTGTTTGTCTGTCTGTATGTACCGGCTAATCTCCGAAAAGATTGGACCGATTTAAATGAAATTTTGTATAGTGATAGCTTATATTCTTGTCAAAAAATTCAAGAGTTCCCGTGGGATAGTTAAAAAGCTTTAATTACTTATACAGCTTATGCACCTAATTAAGTATTGATATTGTCGGTATCATCATACCTTGAAGAACTTGTTTTGTTTTGCGCATTCTTCATTTAAAGGTTCTTTTCTTGATGGCGTGAATATGGAGGAAGATTTAATAAGGGGTTCCTCGACGCAAATCAGCCTTTACGTTTATTTCCAAGAATGTTAATTTACGAATCCAGTATCCATACATCTGCAAGCAATCTCATAATAATGTTACGACCTGAGCGCCGACAAAAGACAAATTCACACCTGCATACCTGTAGACGTTCTATTACCTTTCCGGCATTTGGACTTCTTTTGTTTACTTTGTGTTTAAAATTAGTGATTTGAATAACAGCCCATTGTGTATTGTACTCTTTTTTGGTAGTCATTCGCCAGGTGTGATTCTAGGAAATTCAGTCCACGCGGCCGAGCAGACATATTGTATTTGTACAGTATAAATCAGTGCCCCAGTGGAGGGATGAAGCAGTCTAGCGATAGCCACAAGCGAAGCAAGAGGTTAGTGACGGACTTTGCGCGTGTTATTGTTTCATGCTTTAAATTTGAACTGGTTGGGTTCAGGTATATTTGTACCCGTGTCATACGTGTTTGTATAGTTCTAATAAATTCTATAATAATTCCAACGGCATTTCAATTTGAGTCCTGCAACGCGTAACAATAATATTTCATCAAAATTTCGGTTGATCATCCAAGGATGTCGTTCAAAATCTATAATGGTAATATGATTGTTGGGTACAAGGCGGCTGTGACTCAACCCTCGGATAATTGAGTTACCAAAACCCCGAGGGGTGAATTTTAAAATGGTCCATGTAATTAGAGACTGGATTTCGTAGCGATTGCTTCTCGATTCGTTCCTTTAACATCCGATATGGATTGTAAAAGCGATATTTTTGATTAGGAACTTTTTAAACGACGCCGTGTGTAATTGATATTTTTGATGTAAAAGACTTTATTTGCGATGCAAAATTACGAATCGCGAGACTCGAATTAATATGCCGTTAGAATTATTATACAGTTTATTAGAACTTTACAAACACGAATAACATAGGTACAAATATAACCGAACACAACAAGTCCATACTTAATACAGAATTCGTAATTCAATAAACGCACAGTCTGTCACTAGGGTTCCCGATTGTAGTACTCAAGCCTCGCCTCGATCGTGGTTCTCGCTCGACTGCCCCTCCCTCAACCAGCTCATTGTTTTATACTGCACAAATATGATGTGCCTGTATCGTAGTCGACTTAATCCGCCACACCTGGCTAACGACTTGTTCGCAAACGGCCATAAAAGAGTACAATAAAACAGTGAGCTGTTTTCTAGAAATGTATATAAGTAAACAAAAGAAGACGATCATAAAAGAATTACAATAGTTTCAATGTTATTTGTTAGTAGTTCAAATGTCGGCGGTTAATAAATGTGCTTCTACAAATCTGTACGTGGAACCTGTCTTTGCCAGGTTGTAACAATATTTTTGTCAGAAAAGGTGTAGTAGATACACTTACCAGTTCCATAGCTGTAGAATTTTTGTATTCTTTACTTACATACATACATATTGTCACTCCTGTTTCCCATTGGGGTAGGCATAAACGATGGATCTCCACCTGCTACGATCCTGACAAACGAAACGCAATTAAAGGAACGTTTTGATTTTCTACATCTTTGTCATTCCCGTTATTTGCGCTCTTGTAATAATCTCTCCTTAATGACACTTGTACACACTCCTTTCTTCGTTGATAATTCTTTCATGGTACAGGCTGTCCGTTGTCCTAAATTTCTTTGGTCCTCGCAAGTCTGAAACATGCTGCTGATTCTGTATATAGTCTGATACATCTTATTTTTGTATAGCATATAAAGTTTATTATTATTTTTATCTTTAGTTTTGGAATGTTTCTTAGTATTTATTGTATTCACCGCCACTGTTGTCTTAATATTTTCCTTAGTTTTGGGGGTTGCCTCGAAGAGATAAGGCCGCACTTTGTAACATTTACTGCACTTAGTTTTAAGAACAATAAAGTGTTTTCATTCATTTATGACCATGTGTGTTTCTATAACCAAATGAATCTTATATGTTCTATGCTATAACTGAGCGAAAACGCCTCAGGTTATTTGAAGTACTGCAGCCATCGCTGACCAACCGTACGGTTGCTCTACGCACGAGGCGATTCAGTTTGCGGTGGAAATTCTAACCGCACACTGCGGTCAACCAGGCGCGCAGGCTGACCAGAGTATGACTTAATACTTGATACCTGTGAACGCTGCTGATCAACCATATTGAATCAATTTGGTTGAAAGGTACAGAATTGAAAAAATACGAAGATATGATATTGAATGAGTCGAGTTGTTGCAATTTAAATATTAAACAAACGTATAGCTACACAAGTCAACATTATAGTTATCATTTCAGTATTAAATCCAGGTAGCTAGTGAGCTTTCCAACTTGAGCTTCACCATCTCGCAAGCTCTTCGACTTCTCTTTTCTTTTCGTTAGCAGCTATCAAACAACAAACAGAAAACAATATGCCGAAAGTATATTTATTGTCTTCCCAAGGTATCATTTTATTAAAGCGTAGAACATTTCGTAATGTATAATGTACGTAATATTGTATTTACGTATGTAATTTTATATTAATTTCATTTTCCCTTGCAAGACAATAAGGAAACCTATATAACTAAAATAATATCTTATATGGGGAATCCTTTTGCAAATTAAGTTTCCAAATAGTATTGGACATTGAGCAAGTGTATAGGAGAGTTGCCATTCATGGACTGTTTAGTCGGATAAACTATAGGTCGGAATTTATAAGCACTCAAGGCACATCTGAATGTAAGTTTCAAGGAGTTTGTATAAACACAAATTTGTTGCTGAACTGTCACACACGACTCATTGGGAAGTCCCATAAATTTGTGGTCAAATATATATAATTGAACGGAACGTTGAACTGATGCTTTTTCCCTCTAACTACATAGAATTTGTATTTAAATAAAAGAGACGATATAATTCTCTTGGTTTTTGCGCGGCTATTTTGATAGCAGCTGGCATCTTGTGGAAAAAAAAATATATTACATTTGGCCCGTATAGAAGCTTAAAAATATTTTGAGGTATGAACATCTTCTTGGTATACTACTTCATGTCATTTTGGAATCTAAGTTATTACGATCTTAATTCTGTTGATAATCCTGATTTACACATAAATTAAGAAGCGAATTAACTTGCTAAACTAGCGAGTTAAGTCATTCTCGTTATTTGGACAGACGACAGACATCCATTTAATCGACAACTTATGTAACTGGCGATTATCTGTTTAAAAAACGATAAAGGCTTAACTAGTTAGTTCCTCAAGTTAACTGGCTTCTTAACTAATGCAGACTTTAAACTGATAAATGCAATTTGAAACTGATTTTCTGGAAGCATCGAATTTTCACAGCGTAAAATCCATACAAACATAGTACATATTATCACGCCCTGTTTCCCTTGGAGGTATGCAGAGACTATAGATCTCCATTTGTGACGATCCCGACAAACGACTTTCGCTTCAACTACTTTCATGAACCTCTTCATACATGCACGTTTATTTGATATGCGTTTTACCTGACCTCGTTTTAACGCTTCTGTTATTTGATTATGATGTGTAGGTCGTGGTCTACCAGTACCAACTCTACCAACCAACAATACTGTCATACACTTGTTTTGTGATTCTATTTACATCCATCCTCTCTACAGCGTAAAATATAGGTACATAAGTATGGATTGTACGTCGAGTTTTTAGTCAAAGAGGTTGTCAGCTCGTCATTATGTTGCATTAATCCTAACACATCGCTGATTTTCAGTGCCAACCTCCATAAACTATAAGTTTTATAAATAAAGTTATAAACGGAATAATAAGATAATTTATACGTGTCCTAATAATTAGAAACCAGTTCTGGGAAAAATCCCGAGTGATTCTCTCCGTCAGGAACGGAAAAATAATACTAATTCCTGTAGGCGACAAAACAATTCACAGCCAGGTGGTAAGGCATTTGCCCGTCTGGATGGCTACCATCCCTGGTCTAGAGTATGCCGCCATAACAACTTTGAGTAGTGTTCCTGCCTCAGAGTCCAGGTTCCAATTTCTCCTTCAAGGCCGGCAGCACATTGCCTGCACCTCTGGTATTATTAATGTCCATAAACGTCGGTAACTACTTTCCATCACAGTTGGGCTGTCAGCCATTCTGCTGTGCTTCAGCAATAAAAAAAATCCTGGCATGCAAATTATCACAGATTTTATGATAGACAATTTGCTATCGATCAGTGAAAATATGACATATGAATCATACTTTTTTCAACCGGGCCACTTTAATCTACTCCCATGAAAATTACCGAAAAAATATCGGAACATAAAGGACCGCATTTTAAGTCCGGAAATTCGCTATCGATCAAAGAAAACCGCATCGAAATCGGCCCAGTAGTATTTACGTGAATCCCGAACAAACAAAAAACACAAAAAAAATGTATAATAATTATTATAGATGTGACCTCTCCCTTTCGTGTAAGTCCATGTTCTCCTACACATTAAAGGATCCCTGAGAGCCATACCGAAGCATGAGAATAGGCTTTTTAAAAAAAAATTACAAACGATCGAATACGGTGTACGTGACGTGGATTCGAATCCGGGATGATTGGGCTTTCATTTGTGTTGGTCGCGCCATGTTTGTCAATTTGGACCTTTCATATTGCTATTAGGTTATTATGGTGGGGTGATACCATGTTAGGTTTTGATGAGGGCATGTTTGTTTTGTTATTAAATCGACACATGCTTATGGGTTTATGTTCTTCATATAACCAGACGCGTAATGGTGGTTTTATAGCTTCGCTTGAGGAAACTTTAGTTTCCTACTCTGATGGAAATCTCTTTGGTGATATTATGGTAAGAAATTATTTCATAATGATGTATGTAGTGCTGAATGTCGTATACTTCTTATTCATCATCGAACTCAAAGATATAGTCTGACATGTAAAGATCTAGGTTCTTTTTCATATTGAGTCAGAGTAAGTTTGATAACAATATTCATTATTAACACATTATGGACGTCTGTCTTCCGTGATCATGGCTACTGAAAAGTGGCTGACACATCGAAATAATTAAAATCAAATAAGTTATCGCGCTTAAAACCGTTAAAACGTATTAGATAGCAAACATTAATGAACTTGTAGTGGATACACTTACCACGTTCATAGTTGTAGACATTGTTACAAATTTTTAACACAAAGTAAACAAAAGAAGTCCAAATGTGGAAAGGTAATAAACTGCAGGTGTGCATTGTTCTTTGTCGGTCGTAACAATATTTTTGTATTCTTTACTGGTTTTTATCCTGATTACCATGCGTTTGGGTTTCCAACGCAATTATTCGCTTATACATGTCTATTAGAAACTCGCAATAAAACTAGTAATTACACGCAATTCTCTCACAAACAAAGTAGATCAAGTGCAAGGTCAATATTTTGGCATTTGGCTTTTAACAAGTGCTACCTTAAGAAAAATATAGCAACAACACCTTTTATCTTTCCAACGTTTATTATTCATAAATAATCATAATTTCTAATCATAAAATAAATTATAATATATAACTATCCACTTCGAATTCCTTATTTATTTATTTCAATTTAATATAACAAATACTTAATGATGTAGTTTTGTTATTGTTAATCAATGCCTATATAGCTGTGCTAGCCAGGACGTAAGGATACGACCAACCAATGAAAGTCGTGTATAAAATTCGCTCTCATGATTGGAATTCAAAAATGTTAAAAAGACACGGGTTTGGAACCAGGTACGAGAGAGACTTTTTGTACTTCTGAAAGATACTTACTAGAGTGAAAATTTTCGACGAATTCTGTCTTTAACACCATTAACAGCCTTTATAGTTATAACAGCACGCGGCTGGCCTGATCTCTTCTAGTCTTCGACAGAGGAAGTGTTGTTGTATCTGTCGATAGTACGATATAGGAACATAGGGCTGATACCAAGTTTTTGAAGTGTCTGGAATAAGACCGACGGCTCCATACCCACTTTGTGCTAGGCGATGACTGCAATCCTATTTTCTTTAACACCCCATTCCATATTGTAATTTGATAATGAACACGAAAAAATATGTAAAATGGCGCAAAATCGAAAGGAGTTTTCAAAATAATATACGTGTTCCAATTTCAAAATAATTAAAAAGTTGAAAAAAAGAAAAGTTTTTATATAACAGTATTTATGGCCGGACTAGTTATAAGCCAGTTTTAACATCGAATTTATATTTATTCAAAAGCTAACTTACATCACGTCTAATATTATAGCACTCTCTTCAAACTTGATAGGCATTTAAAACAAAAAATGAAATGTCAAATAAAATCTTAAAACATCCAAAAAGAACTTACACAGACGAGAAATTTAGTGAGAAAAATCCACAAATTCAATGAAACGCTGATGATAAGGTTCTGAAGAGGGTCCTTTTTCAACAAAGGAGGTACGCAAGACCTTTCTAAGGTCATTACTCTTATTTCAAGTAAATAATTGTGGAACATTTATTTCGCGTCTAGCAAAATCTAGTTTTAAACGACTGTAACTGGAGTGCTTCATTATCCTAATCTTAGACCATTAGTGGAAAGACGGAAACTTGGACACTGAAAGTGAAGCCCGCTTAAGGATGCCAACTCTTGCCAACACTTGACCCAAACTCAAATCTTTTACAGATTTTAGGCGAAACTGCACATCAAAACTATATCCTTGAATTTCTATTAAAAATACCATACTGATCGCAAACAAGCGTTATTGGTAATGCCAAAACTGGAACCACTTATCCTCCCCAAAGCCCATAACACCGCATCACAGGGCAAGAGTTGGCATGTTAAGAACTAATGATCGCATAAAGCAAAACTTCGCCCTATAAAGTCGTGACCAACTTTGTTATGGGGAAATAACTAGGATTCCATATCGTGACGGGTTGCTCCAATGGGCATGGAGCTTAGGGTCCCGTGGAATATTTGAAATTTCTCTAATTGCATTAATGTATAAATTTATCATTATAATACGTGAAGCAAAAACTTTGTACCCCTTTTTACGAAAATTGCGCTAACGGAGGGGTATGAAATTTCGCACACTTATAGTTTACTAGCTGATGCCCGCAACTTTATCCGCGTGGTGCGGTTTTTTAATTATCCCAGGGGAACTCTTTAATTTTTTGGGATCACAAGTATCCTATATGTTGACTAGAGATATAACTACTACCACCACACAAAATTCTATTTAAATCGGTCCAGTCGTTTCGGAGATTAGCCCGTACAAATAGAAAAACAAAAAAATTGAAAAAATCGAAATTAGTTCTATTTAACTTCCTTCATCCCTGACTCGGTTTTTAGCATTTCTTTCATTGTACAGAAATTCGACCTCTACAGTTTTATTATAGATATAGAGAAGGAGTGCAGAAAGCTAAATAATAATTTTTTTTTTTTAATTATATGTGATAATAAATACATTATCAATAAAAAATACATTACGTATATTAGCATGTATTTGACACACATGCATATATACTCTTTTGTTTATTGTTAAAGTCAAATTAACAGTGTAGCCTTGACGAAAACTGTGATTATAGAAGTATAGTCTTTGACAACAGAACCTTAATAATGTTCAAACTTATAATTTAAATTAATTATTATGGTCGAATTTCGACCGCTGGACGACCACTAGTTTTATTAAATTCTTCTGCTAGTAGTGGCTCTAAAGCCGTTCATTGTTCCCTCCTTTACTGTTTAATGTGACTATAGACGGTGAACTTTTCAAGTGGGTATTCAGGACTAAATCCAAAACTATGTAGTAGCTTTTTCTTTTCTTATTAGTAGTTATTTTAATTGTGATTTGAATAATTTAGTCTACAAAATGTTCAGCTCTTTTGGTATTTTATTATATACTAGCGGCAGCCGTTGTCATGCTTTAAAAAAATAAAAATCTAGGACCCGATCTCCGCGCCACCTACCGGTTCTAATTACGAATTTAACCATCCGGGAACCCACTCAAACACATAAAAACAAAATCACCAAAATCGCTCTAAGAAGATTCTAGAGCCCAATCTCAGCCCCACCTACCGGTTCCAACGGGATAAAAAATATTGTATGTCCGTCCCCTGGTTCTAAGCTACCTCCCCAGCACTTTTCAGCCAAATCGGTCCAGTCGTTCTTGAGTTATAAATAGTGTAACTAACACGACTTTCTTTTATATATATAGATTTTTGGGGCCATGCATACTACTACAGAGTTTTTCTTTATTACGTATATTCCCAACTGTGAGTAAAAATAATTCACAATAAAACTGCATACATGTGTGAAAACATGTATGTATATAAAACAGTTTTGTACAGAACCTAATAAAAACATACAATATTACACTTAACCAGTTATTACTTTCATAGCTGTAATTTGTGTATAGTGCCCATAAGTTTATACTGGTTGAATATTTTAAAGTGAGCAATTACTGAACCAATTCAAAACGTATCGAACATTGTTATGGTTGTGTTTTTGTAATATACCATAATGTTTAAGTTTTGCCTTGATTTATTAAGTTGCTGATATGGTTTTGTATAGATCTCGAAATAGGGTAGCAGATTTTCATACAGAAGAACAGAAAAGAAAAGGGAGAAGACTAAAAAGAGCCTGAGATAATATATAAATAATTATTATGAAAAAATCTTTTTTAGCTAGACGTGTTGCTCGAAGTTTGGTGCCGCTTCTTCTCCTTTGAACAGGGATAATACGTTGCGAAGCGGTGTACATAGAATAGGAAGTAAATTTAATTTTGAATTGTAACTTATATGTAAATTATTATCAACCACTTTCCACAGTTGGACAGTCAGCCTGTCTCTTGTACCCCAGCAATAATAAAAAAATATGATGAAATAATCTTTTTTAGCTAGACGTGTTGCTGGGGAGTTTGTTGCTGCTTCTTCTCCTTTGAACAGCTGTAACAGATTGCGAAGTGGTGTACATACGATAGGAAGTAGATTTAAATTTTAACCTTTATGTATGGCCTTCTAAAAGTGTTCTCCAGTGGAAATTATCTTGAATAAAAAATTTGAATTTTGAAGAGAGCTAGCTAAAAAAGATTTTTAGATCATAATTATTTATATATTATTTACGGCTCTATTTTTTAAATACACATATACATTATATTACAACTACTTTTCATAGAATGAATAGAGTTGTAACAAAAAAAAAATTGTCACCGTCGCAATAATGACATACTAAGAATTCATACTGCGACAAATTTCCATAGATCTAGGACCCGATCCCAACGTCACCTACCGGTTCTAATTGTAATCCAAATCATCCGGGGACTCACTTAAATACACATTAAAAAAAAATCTAAATACATTTCTACGATGCATATTTATTTATAATATTAATGTCAGTTGCTAGATTTTACAGTTGCATAGATAATGTGTCATCTACCTTATTACTATGTGTGTGTTTGCTATTATAACTTGGTTATTAAATGATTGTTTTCTTTGTCCTCCAGTACCCACGTCAGACGTGCAGGGAGTGTTGGGGAAGAAGGCCTCCCTGCCTTGCGACATCCAGCCCCTCCACTCGGATGACGACGTCGTCATGGTGCTGTGGTTCAAGGAGTCTGACAACGACCAGCCTTTGTATAGGTACAAAGTTCGGTCTTGATTTTATAATTTTGGTAATGGTGTAGAATAACAGTTATCCCCTAGCCTGGAGTATGCCGCCATAACAACCTTGAGTTCTGTTATGACTTTAGTCGGTATATGATACCCTATGATCAAGACATGGGCCGATCAAAATGTGTAAAGTATGGATATTAAAGCTGTACATTAAAGCAATTAAAAAATCAACTGGAATAGACAATATAAACGATGGAGAAGACAATAATTTTTTTCTCATCAGTTTGTCTGTTTGTTTGGGATTCACGTAAAAACTACTCGGTTGATTTCGATGCGGTTTTCGCTGAATGACGGCAAATTCTTAAACTTAAAATCTGCGCTACTTTTTATCCTGGGAATCTCGCAGGAATTTCAAGTCAAGTGGACCAAGTCTCGGGCATATCCTAGTTATAAAATACAATTGCACTGAACAATATTGTCAGATATTTATAGTTGTATATTTGATGGTATTATTAGTCATAACTACAATCAAGGGCCAGGTTCCAGTTTCCCCTTCGAGGCCGGCACCACGTTGACATCAGCTTTAGTATTGTTACATGCCGGCAAAGGTGAAGACACACCTGCCTGTCATAAAACGCAGTTTATCACCTTTGCCGTATTTGGAGTTCTTTTGTTTAAAATTTGCAATTAGACAATAGCCTACTGCTATTGTTTTCGACTTTGTTCGCAGGAATAATTAACAAGGTGTGCAGATTACGTTATCTTGAAAAAACTCAGTCCACGCAGTTGATTTTTGTATTATACAGTTTACTATAAAACAATGCCTGAATGGAGGGGTGAGGCAGTCAAGGGACGATTACGATACGAGCAAGACGTAGATTCGATGAGCGATAATATAGTCCCGGACATTGCGCCTGTTATTGAATCGTGCAGTTTGTACTAGTAGTCTCTAGTTATATTTGTACCCATGTTATACATGTTTGTATAGTTCTAATAAATTCTATAGTAATTCCGACGGCATTTAAATTCAAGTCCTGTAGCTCGTAACAGTAGTAATAACACGCGCAAAGTCCGTCACTATATCGCTTATCGAATGCACGTCTTGCTTTGATCGTGGTTTTCGCTAGACTGCCTCACCCCTTTGTTCGGGCATTCCCTTTTATTCTATACAAATACGATATGCCTCGACCCGAAACAATAACAACAAGAATTAGTTTACACATTTGCCTAATGACTGCCATAAAACAAGTACAATAACAATAGGCTATTGTCTAGGTGCAAATTTTAAACACAAAGTAAACAAAAGAAGTCCGAATGCGGGAAAGGTAATAAACCAGGTGTGCGTTTACTTTGTCGGCGTGTAACATTATTATAAAACATGTGTTCTTCAAACAGCTATGATATCCGAGGCCGCTCTATCAACCAGCCAAAACTGTGGTCTTCGCCGTCGGTGTTCGGCAACCGAGCGTTCTTTCGAGGCAGTGCAACACCAGCTGTCCTGATGGTGGACAACGTAATGGCAGCTGATGCAGGAGTCTACCGGTGTAGAGTAGACTTCAAGAACTCTCCAACGAGGAACTTGAAAGTTAATTTTACAGTTATAAGTTAGTATGACTTGAATAGTTTAATAAATATAAGCAGGGACTGTTACTTATAAAATGTGTTTTAACCTTGACAGCTCGTAATAATCCAAGCTATATTAATTCAAACTATAATATTTTATCTACTAATGAGCTTGTGAACAGATAGTGCAAAAAAGCTAAACTAACTTAAAAATAAGATTAAATACGAAAATAAATTAAGTAATAAATAGTAAGACAATTCTATAAATAAACCTAACTTAAAGATAATAAAAAAATAAAAACCCTTATCAAAGCCCGTCCAGCCCCACCAGACCACTGTCGCTGGGCATTGTACCTAGAAGGCTGGCAGCATCACCTCGCTGGATCCTTCTAATCCTTTGAGCGAGGTAAGCTCCAGCTTTCTGGTCTCTCAACAAAAGCGTATTATTGGTTTTTCATTAATATCTCTCGCCGCACGATTAACCAAAGAAAGTACACACCGGTCCTTCCGTGCTTGAAACAGTACTCGCGCCGGTGTGTATATGCAATATCAAAAATTGTCTATGACAATCACTCATAGTCTACGGCTAACCGCCAGAATAAAGTACGGAACGTAAACCAATCTTTTGTACCCGCTACTAAGTTTTGTAATACACGCATTTCTCGAGCAAAAGCTGCTTTATTGAAGACTTCCTACGCTTCAGTATCAGTTATTATAATAGCCATACTGAAACTCCGAAGTGGTCATCTTAATTTCAGTCATACTGGGTCATAGGACCTGAAGAATATTCAACTGAATTCTACAACGATAATCTATACGAATATATGCATAGATTCCACCATTAGGTGTATTTTATCAATAATGTGGGTACCTTATTATATTACTAAAGATATAGGACTTTCCTTCACAAGTATTGTTTGACTTCAAAATTGTATAAAACAATTCATAATAATTACATTATATATATATATATATATATATATATATATATATATATATATATATATATATATATAAATCAATTGCTGTTTGTTAGTCTCGCTAAAACTCGAGAACCGCTGGACTGACTTGGCTAATTTGATTTTAAATTATTTGTGGAATTCCAGGGAAGGTTTAAAAGGTGAGTAAATATGAAAAAATGCTTGGAATATAGTAAAAACAACAGTTGTTTAGAAATCAATTTAAAAGTCGTTCAGAAATCAAATTAACTTTAAAAGTGAAGTTTTTTTTAATTTTTCTTGGTTTTGAATGTCAAACGTTTGAGGTTCGTCCCGTCGTTCAGAAATCAACGTTTCTTATTTATTGATTCTGAGGCGGTAAGAAGTTTGCCGTTTCAGCTAGTTATCAATAACATTATGTTCTTTTACGTTCAACAACATATCAATATGCAATTGTTGCTTAAAACAATTATTGGTTACTTTACTAGGTTAATCATTTATGTATTTAACTGGGGAATTAGCGCTACGAAGATTATGGTGATATAACTAACAAAGTTACTTCTTATTCTATGTTCAACAGGCGTTACTAATGTTGTAACTATATGGAAGTTGACTTCCAACGAGATTATGCATCTTTTATGACAATCCTAACTAAGTTGTTCGCAACACGAGTATAAACCGTTATTTACATGATACTTAGTTGAGCAGCCTGAATTTTCTTACGTAGCACCGTCATATTATGATATCTTCATGTAGTGTAGTGTATAATGGTGTTAAACCATTTTGAAATGAAACTTCTTTAGAGTCGTTGTAATTTGAAACTCGATGAAACGAAAAAGCGATACTAAAAGTAGCTAAACACAAAAAATTCAACGTTATTTAATTCAAAATAAAACACATTTCTGTTTTCTCGTTAGAATTAATTTTCAGTTTAAATAAAACTTAAAAGATTTCAAATTAATTTTAGCTCCATCTATATATACTTAAGGCAAATATTCTTTTATACGTAAACTAGCTGACTCGGCGAACTTCGTACCGCCTTATTCAAATAAATTAATAAACAAACAAATTGAGAAAACATGGGAAAGGGCTCATAGAATTTGAAAAATATATAGCCTATAACCATCTACGATTAATTCCGCGTCGACTGGTTGTGGTTTCATGATGATCGGTCCAGTAGTTTTCGAGTATATAGATATATATAGATAAATAGCCATAAACCATCTAGGAAAAATTTCGCATCGAATGGTGGTAGTTTCATGTCGATACGATCAGTGGTTTAAGCGTGATTGAGCCTCAAACGAACACCATTTTCATTATATATATATAGATAGATAGAAAGATAGAAGATAGATAGATCAAAGGAAATTGTACGTAACAGTGCATTGAATTTTGAACTTTATGCTGGCGATTTAGAGTGTAATTTAGATTGAATTATTACGAATAAGGATCAAAATACCTAAGAGTAAAGATGTCTATAATAGAATAAAAATGCGAAAATTCTTCCAATCAATAAGTTAGTGAGACTTGCTAGTTTTACTTCTACTGCGTGTGAACTGTACACACACATTTTTTGTTTTTAGTTCCTCCTAGTCGTCCTACGATATATGACGCGAAACGAAGAGACAGGACGAAACTAGTCGAACCATACAACGAAGGATCTAACGTTTTACTCATATGTGAAGTTGATGGTGGTGAGTATATTTTTGAAAGAACATCATGTTTATTTATAGTTACTTAATAAGACATGTGACATAAAGAGATTAGTACATCAAAAATATAAGTCTGTCGAAAAGGCTATAAAACTGATTCAGGCATGGCTAAGCGGTCTAACTTACGACGATACTGAAAATGTGCTAAATATCACGGTCTGAAAAGTGTGATACGAAAATGCATAAAGACAGACACACACTCTTGCACACACACACACACACACACACACAAACACAAATCTGCCCGCTGTGGCTATAAACATCGGTTTTGGTCTTCAAAATACAGGTTTCGCCTAGTTTGGAATCAGTAGGTGATATAAATAATGTAAACATGACTTTGTGACAATAAAGATTATTATTATACTTACTTACTCACTTACTTCGTTGGCTCAGTGACCCAAAGTGGGTCTTGGCCTCCGAAACGAGAGCATGCCACTTTTCACGGTCCTGTGCGGTTTCTTGCCAATTAGTGGCCCCTAGCTCCGACAGGTAAGCCTTTACTACTCTGTCCTTCCAGCAATATTTAGGACGGCCGACCGGACGCGGACCTGCCGGCCGTCCCAAATATGCTTTCCTCACGCTGCGATCCTCTCCCATCAGTTCTACGTGACCGAGCCAGCGAAGGCGGTGAGCTTTTGTTTCTTCCGATTTAGTTAAAAAAATGTGTTTTCAAGTAGATTCGAGAATAGCTTAGATTAACAATTGGTTCCGATTGATGGCGCTGCAATTGGTTTCTAGATTTTTATTTTTTAAGGCCAAGGCAACGTCTGCCGGGTACATTTAGTTATATACAATAAGAGAAAACAAACAAAGATTATTTTTTTTTACTTTAATCTGCTTTCAGATTGATTTTTGAATTTATTGATGCACAAAACAGCCGGAAATATTCATTCGCTTCACATTGCTCAATACTATACATATAAAATAATATGGCAGCAATATGCACTACTTTACTCTCTGCCATTCATCATTCTCTCTGTAACTTGTCTATGTCTAGTTTGAATTTAATTTCAATTAACGCCAATAATAAGTCATACAGACCATATCCAGTTTTATTTAGAAGAAGCAACTGCCACTGCCCCTAACTATTTTAATCTTCTTCTTTCCAAATCTGCGGTCACGAGTGTAAATTTCAGATACCCCATATGTATTCGTTTCTCACTTTATCTATCGTCGTAATATCATACATCCAAATAGATTATAAATATATCGGCATGCATAATTTGAACATTAAAGCTTTTAGACAGTACATCCATTGCAACAGAGTTATTAGCAGGAAATTCAATCTCCTCGTGCAGTCACTAAGATATCTCGTGTAAATAAATCTACGTCAACATAAATTTTCCTTTAACATCTATGGTTTTTATTGGTAAATAAAACAATTTTATTATATGATCCATCATAATACTAGGTTATTATCGACCACACACTTCCCATCATTAACGCCTACGATATTTACGCGTTTTATGATGAGCCTATTGTTTTCAAAAATAATAGTACAATCATGCGAGCATATTAATCTTTTGATTGTCGCTTTTGTACATAATGTTGATATAAAATCATTATTCATACGCATACGCTCTTAACATTTTTTTCTGTCTTCTATTCACTAAGCATTTATTAGAATCGTTCATGATATCTAAATGATAATGTCACCGAATAAAATCTTTGCAGAAAATATCTCATAAGCGGTTTCTTGGGCCAATCCAATTGCTTATTGCTAAAGGAAAATTTCGTGACACTGCAAATATAGGATCATTAGTTCACCTAAACTATACTAGTTCTCTGATATTCAAATACAGTCAAAGCGTTATTTTCCATGTGTTCATTGGATACATCTTACTTTGTATCTCAAAGTGTTCGTTCCTATCTACTTTTGTATAGATACTTACTAGACTATATTCTTTTATCCTTGCTAGTAAGTCTGTTTAGAATATCATTAGCATATCATTGTGTATATTATAAATCTCATTGTAAATCAACTTCACTTTATATTTTGATAGCTAAACATAATTTTATGATGACGATTTCCTTTCACACTTACAGACATACATTGTATTATCATTTTAGTAGAAATAGTAATGAAACGAAATTTTTCTTAAGTATAATTTTGGTATTCTGTTATATTTTTAACAGGTCGACCAAGACCGCGAGTGACGTGGTACCTCGAGAACGTAGTGATAGATGATTCCTTCGACCAAAGGACTGATGGTGTGACAGTCAACACTCTGACCTTCCCCAATGTTGGAAGGCAGCATTTGAATGCAAGGCTGGTCTGTCAAGCCTCGAACACGAATCTAGCACCACCTGAAACCAAAGTTTTAATATTAGATATTAATTGTAAGTCTTTTAGATTTGGTAGTGGTATCAAATTTTGATTATAATTATTATTTATAAGCAATGCTGTGTCGATATATACTTTTTTCAACTTTACCAAGTGGACTATTTAATCTTCCAGAATAAAAATACTCATTTTTTATCTCTGATCCCCAAAGAAGGACCAAGTGTCTTATAAATTAGTTAACATCGAAAGTTGTAGAGTTGGAATCACAAGTAATACTAGTTTTATTCACAATAATATTTCATGATATTTTGATGAAAATTGTAATATTTGATACTTTAAAGCATTGACAGAAACCAAACTAATTTTTTTTAATGTGAGAAGTGTTATCGATGAATACGGAGTTAATATTGTTTGTTACGTTACGTACATGCAGCAATAAATTATGTACGTGACGTAACACTGATATTAGACGGATCAACCAAACTGAATCAAATTGGTTGCAAAGTGTAGATCTCAAAGAACAATACGGTATTTACTTGAGGTCGGCAACAGGTCAGCGATACTTGTGGGTGTTGCAAACATTCACGGGTGAAGGTAGCGGCTTTCCATCAGGTGGACCGTCTGCTTGTTTGCTTGCTTCAGGAGAAAAAACAATAACATTGACTGATTCAATTTTATGTTTAGATGGATCATTTTGGTTGCTTCATCCAAATTGAAAGGCATAAATGAACCGTTTAGTAGCGGCTTAAGATCTAAAAGGAATCGCATAAAAGCTTTACTATTTAAACAGACAAATTAGACATGAGTCTGCATCAAATTAACATCCATCCATTCTATCCGTGCAGGAAGGAAAAATGAATACAACTTCTTGTTAACCCACAGCCAGGTGGTAGGGTATTTGCCCGAGTGAATGGCTAACACCCCTGGTCTAGAGCATGCAGCCATAACAACCTTGAGTTGCGTTCCAGCAATAGTGGCCAGGTTCCAGTCTCCCTTAAGAGCGGCAGCACATTGATAGCATCTTTTGGTTACAAATTTCCATAGTTGATGGTAACTGCTTTCCATCAGGTGGGCCGTCTAACTGTCTGCTGAACTCATGCAATAAAAAAAGATACAAATTAATTGAGATATTATTAAATTCCACATACTTCTCATACAATTATGTTTTCAGTAAAACCAATAACAGTAAATATTCTGACAAAGGAGAAGCAAGTATCTGCTGATAAGAGGTACGAAGTGGAGTGTAAAACGACAGGGTCCAGACCCGAAGCTTATGTGACGTGGTGGAAAAACAACAGGCAGCTGAAACGAATGGCTAAAAATGTAAGTGTAATACAAAGCCGATTACTACCTTTAAAGCGACACAAGACTAGATGATAAGCGTGGAAAAACAAGTGGTCCATGTATGATGTGGAGTCTCATGCATGGAAGGTGCATTTGTAAAATACATCACGAATATTAGAAGAAAAAATTTAATACCAACTTATAAATAAAATCCATAGTATTTTAAGGTGGAAGCAAATCTGACTGTCTGGTATAGGGTTGCCAACCGTGCTATAATATGTAGTATCGTACTATATTTTAGCCAATGTAATTTTAGCTTAGCTTATTGTTTAGATACTTACGATTATTTTAAAAATAATAGATCTTTGCCGGCCACATCAAAAAGTTGTAATAAATACACGTGGAAAATGCAAGAATGAAATAAATAAAATATAGATTAAATAATTAAAAATAGGTGTGTACTATTTTTTCACCTTTATGAAAAGTACCATATAATTATAATCGTAGTCTGGTACGCTTTCATAGAAAAAACTAGAGTCCTGTATTTGCTGATATTTGATATGTCTCAATACCGAGAATGGACATAGGATACTTTTTATACTGAATAATAGGATGGTTTATTAATTGGCTGAGTATTCCGAGGGAAAATAGCGCCTAGACAAAGATTTAATGCAATGTAACCAGTGTCAGTGCATGTATTTTAAATAAACTAATATATTTTTATGTAATATCCTCTTTTAAAATTTCGACTTATAAACATTGCATATAAATACCTCTAACCTAAAAACGAAAAAACTAAACTGTATAAAATAACTTATTTCTAAAGCTATTAAATATAGTAATATATAGTAGTAGTATTTTTATGTTTTGCTTTGCACCGACTTCAAGATGTTTTAGATAATATATATTAATATTTAATAGCTTTAGAAATAAGTTATTTTATACAGTTTAGTTTTTCGTTTTTGAAGTCGGTTTTTTTAAACGAAGTTTTTAAATTTTATTTGTTACTTTTTAGTGTCTAGCTATGTATGGGTGGACCTACGAATGGTGCCGCGCTTCTTAAAAAATATAGGTCCCAAGAACCGGGAACAAAACAATGTTCGTAAAATGAAAACTACTGGGCCAAACTATGTCAAATTTTTAGGGGACCACATGGCAGCTATTCCGCGTCGAACAAAAAAAGAATCACGTAAATCGAATCATAAATCTCAGAGTAATCGGTGTACATATGGAACGGAGTGAAAATTATTTTCATGAAAATGTTCATAAAATGAAAACTACTGGGCCAAACTATGTAAAATTTTTAAGGGACCAATTGGAAGCTATTCCGCGTCGAACAAAAAAAGAATCACGTAAATCGAATCATAAATCTCAGAGTAATCGGTGTACATATGGAACGGAGTGAAAATTATTTTCATGAAAAATGTTCATAAAATAAAAACTACTAGGCCAAACTATGTAAAATTTTTAAGGGACCAATTGGAAGCTATTCCGCGTCGAACAAAAAAGAATCACGTAAATCGGATCATAAATGACGGAGTAATCGGCGAACATACATAAAAAAAAGCAAAAAAAAAAAACCCGACGAATTGAGAACCTCCTCCTTTTTTCGAAGTCGGTTAAAAACAACGGTGTCTGTACTTTTTGTTTAAATCATTATATATTAATACATGAGACATTACTCGCATAAACATATAAAAGTTACATAATGAAACTTTCACGAAATCTAGATCCTTGTTTCGAAGGAACCTGTAACTTGCATGTACAAAAAATAAATCATAACTACCTGCAAGTTTAGTATTTGTGCTTTCTATCTCGTTACAAATTATAACTTATTTTTCAATAACTTATAAATCGCACCATTAAAATTATACAGACCCAAATCAAAATTTTGAGTCATTGAATTTAAATATCTACTACATAAAAAGGAGCAAAATTGAATAACTTGATATTTTTAATTAGGTCGCCTATAATTCTAAGGGTGCGAAATGTTCCCATAGTACAAGTGAATTGTAAAAAATCTTTTATGAGAAATAAATTTCTTCAACCCTAACCTTTGAAACTATGAGGAAATACGTGCACAGAACTGTGTTAAAGCCATTTCATTATTTTAACCACAAAGCGAGACAAAGTATTTCTCTGCTATCAACCATTATTCAAAGCATCACTGCTCAAAGGTATCAAGAATAAGGCTACAATGCAACATTCAGTTCCCCTGAAACATTTGTACTCTCACGTTCTATTCCCATTTGCGATCCACCTTCATTCTTCAACCGCTATATCCAAAGCGTTCTGTTTTCACAGACTTTTGTCCCATTCAGAGCGAGTCCTATTGTGTTTTAATTAATAGATTCTTTTCAGTTTTTTGCTTTGGGTCGAGCATTCCTACTGTCACTTGTGTTGTTTTATTTCTGAAGTAGTATTGTGCTTTGTGGGTTTTTATTAGCTTCTAATTTATGAGACCGCTGGTTGTGAAGTGGTTCTGATACTGGAATAATTACGTTGTTTGTGAAAAAGTAAAAAGAAACATATTTTGGGTTTTGTGCTTTTATGTGGTAAATTGAAGTATATATTCTAAGTTGCGTCGTGTTATTGAAAATATAAGTACTGCATGAAACTACCAGTCCGCAAATTATTGCATAAAATATTTGGGTCTAGATAAGTTTTCAACTAGCAATTATTGTAATATATATTAAATAATTAAGAGTAGAGCGTGAATTACCCGGACAAATTACATAGGTGTTCTGAAGACCGCTTTTTTCGGATAATAGATCTGTATTGATTCAACCAAACATATTTGTTTACAGGTGAATCAAAAGCTTATTTAATTTTACAATTTTTTATCTTCAATGACAAATAGCAATTAAAAAACAAGTGCAGACAGTTTTATAATAAAACATATGTACATACTTGGTACAATGAACGGTTTAAAAAATCTTAAATATTCGTCTGTCGAAGCAAGCCGCTTACGAGCAGCTAAATCACGTATATGATACTGATAGATATTTGATACTGGTCGTTTTGAGCTTATCTTTCAGACCAATAAAATACAATAAAATACAATAAAAACTCTTCAGAAACACCAATTATGTTTTTATCTTCAATATCTAAACTTGTAGGCGTCGTAGTTCGTATAAGCGATTGTTCGGTGAATCGACTTACGGATAATCAATGCTCCACTGTAGATAGATAGATAACACATTATTGCTCACCAAAATATACTAAAAAAAAGACGACGTGCGTCTCGGGACGGCCGACAGAAGTGATAACTTAACTAACTAACGCGACAGTAAAGGGAAGCCAGACAGACTGGCGCCGTAACGCGTTACGTAACGAAGCGGTTTACCCTTCCATAAGAAGTTATCACTTCAAAAATATGCTAATTACTTCTTGGAAAAACAACATTCAGCCTTATCGCTAAAAGCAAGCTCTTCCAGGCAACCTAGCTTAAAAGAAATTCTTAACTAATCTACCAATGTAGGAGGGGCAGAAAAAACGTAGGACTGTACAATTCAAATATACATACTTTCAATTTATAAATTTGTATTTTGGTTTAAAAATTATATAGGTATCATAAGTTGCCTAGATCGATTGGCATCCATTGTTCAATGATATCTCGTTGAATCTACTGAGCGCATTATTGTACGCAAGCACGGTTTTAATTTTAAACTCTTCAATCATACTATCAATGCTAACTACTACTATATCCAAAAATCAATGTTCTGGCATTCCTTTTTTGCTACTGCATTAACCTTCATTCTTGTTACCAATAAGGTAATCGAAATTCTCAAGAAATTATAGAACTTTGAAAACAGTTTTGCAAAAAATTATGCATTCGGGAGATTCAGACATCTACCTGAGTACTGTATAGAGATATGTCTATTATTATACCAAAGGTCACATTACGTATATGCTATGTTGTTGCGGTTACTGAAAATGAAATGAAACTCCAGACTAATATGAAAAATCAAATAGCACATAAAACCTTGCTTCAATTATGTTTGCTTCAATGACACTTATTTCTAGAGTTAAAGTATATTTCTCTTTCAGTTCTCGGAGAATAACGAAACGTTAAGCGTTTTGAGCTTAGTGCCGAGTATGGAAGACGACGGGAAGTATTTGACATGTCGGGCTGAGAACAAACACATCCCGGACTCAGCCATCGAAGACAAGTGGCGGTTGAATGTCCACTGTAAGCACAGTTATTCTCGTGTTTCAATTGTAGTCTATATCTTTATCTTCTTCTCCTATAATAATTTTGTAAATGGCTCGAAAAAAGTCACGGCTGCTAACTCGGACAAGCAAATTCCGAAAATACAATTATTTAAATTTTTGACTACCTGTCTGTTAGATCATCACGTGAAAACTACTGAACTCTAGCAAGCTTCTATTCCGAGGCGTAACTTGGGATAATTTTCATCCCGTAAAATGACGTCGTTTCCGTGGGATAGACAAAAATAGTAACAAGCGGCGCTACGTTCGCATTTTTTTTTGATAATTTTGGATTTTTGGTTGGCTCCTACTCACCTCTATGTTTTGCTGGGGTCTTGTCTAGACTATACGGACTGGTTTCCTTTGTTAGTATTATATGTAATTATATAGCCACTAATACCAAAGCTGTAGTAATATTTATAAAGAGGAAAGATTTTTATTTTTGTATGTTTTTAACGAATAAACTCAAAACTACTGGAGCGATTCTTTCACCTCTCGAATGCTACATTATCTGATTGTTGATTGTTATTGAAGGTTATATAAAAATTTGCGAAATCCCTACTAAAACTTCAAAAATGTAACCCATCAATCTAAACAAAATATTTAGCCCTGGAATCGGGTTCTAGGATTATGATGCAATTTTGTGTATGATATTGAATGGGTCCCGGGTGGTTTTAGAATCACAATTAGTCTCAGTAGGTGGAGCTGGAATCCGCTTCTAGAGTTTTATTTTTTTTATACCGGACAACGTCTGTCGAGACCGATAGTATAATATAAACACAAGAAACTAGTGTCTAAGAAAGCAATAATTATCTAAGTTTAAAAGCGACAGAGAATAGTTTGAAAACAAAGTCAAGACATAAATAAGTTAGCACATTTAAATAGTGTCCGCGAGGCGCCTCGAACCATTCGCCTTCTGCAATTTTAATCCGACAACTTGTAATTGGCTAACTACAAAAGGAATTCCCAATGTTTTTGAACTTCATCAAATACAGTTTTAATTCGTTTGTTTTGCAATCTGAATACATTTTTATTTGTATGTAATCATGCAAAAGATTATAATCCATTCAAATCGAAAAGTATTGGCGAATACCATAGGGATATCCGGTAGACAATTCGCAATCCGCGGTGCAAATCCATCACTGACATATGTGACGTGATCTAATTCGAATGTATGTTGCAGATGTCCCAGTCGTAGACCTCAAGATGGGATCAAATCTCAATCCTGACGAGATCAAGGAAGGCGACGATGTGTACTTCGAATGCACTGTTAAGGCTAATCCGAAGACGCATCGTCTCTTGTGGTTTCATGACGTAAGTAAACGTAGAATAAAAGAATTTAAGTCTTACAGCAGTTAGAATAAAGTTGAATTTGATTTTGACGTATGTAATATCGACTTTGGAATAACAAGAGTTTGATGCTGTGACAAATGTCATGAGTTTTAGCAAAGTGAAGTGTCGTTTGAAGAAGATCTTTTGTAGTTTCAGTAATAAGTTCGCTATTACTTGAAGTAAGTACAACGGTATTTTAAATATTTCTAATACAGAAACAAAGAAAATCGGATTAGATGATGAATTTGAGGAAGTTTATGTTAATCCACACCCAGTGGAGTCGTAAGAATTGAAACCCTAGAGAATCTTATACTAATACATAAAGCTGAACAGTTTGTTTGCTTGAACGCCGTAATCTCAGGGACTATTAGTCTGATTTGAAAAATTCTTTCAGTATTAGATAGCCCATTTATCGAGTAAAGCCATATATCATCATGCTAAAATCAATAGGAGTGGAGTACTAATGAAGAATGTTTCAAAATCGTTCTTTTTTCCTTTTAAGAGCTTCCGCTGCGTGTGTTTTACCTTCTACGTAAACAGAGTCACGGGTTAAAGTAACCATTAGCCCAAAGTAACTATTCCACGCGGACGAAGTCGCGGGCAGAAGCTAGTATTTAATAACCCCACACCATATAGGTGTGAGATACCTTTGATTGACTCAAAACACAGGCCTTGTTCCTAGTTTGAGAGTCAAAGGTATACCTACTTGTCCTAAATTCTGTAGCCGTATTCTGAACTAACACATTTTTCTTTTTCGTTAAATTGTAAAACACTAAAGGCTTATAAAGATTTATTATTGTTAATAAAAAATCCCCCTTTACTAAAAACTACTCAAATAATCTTGTTGAAACAATTTTGTTGTTAATATTTTGTCCATACTCTTATACCTCGCTCGAGACGTAAACAACGTTATTTAAGGGTTGTGTTTTACCTAAATATCTACAAACCCCCAAAAGTTAAACTGTTGTCAAGAAATTACATATGTACTTTTTAAAACAAAGATACACCTGATACGTAATACGACATATAAGTATGTCGCCATAACAACCTTGAGTTGTGTTCCGGTATTAGTGACCAGGTTCCAGTCTCCCTTAAGAGAGCAGCAGCGCATTTGTAGCACCTTTGGTGTTGCAAATGTCCATAGACGATGGTAACCGCTTCCCATTAAGTGGGCCGTCTGCCTGTCTGCTGAACTCTAATAAATAAAAAAAATCCGGTCCAACCCGAAAAAAATAGGATATTTGAAATCAAAGAATTCTTAGCTAGACGTGTTGCAAGGAAATATCTTGCCACTTCATTTCCTTAAAACAGCAATAAAATATTGAGAACCGGGGTTAATAGATTTTTTTTTACTAAAGGAGTCTATTTGACTTAATATAATGACATTTATAAACTATAACAAAAGAAAACTTATAACTTGTTTATATTATATTCTTCCCATAGAGGGACTATGGGAGAAGAGTATAAATAGTATACTGAGATAAGGTCACCGTCTTCTATAGGTAAGATGTCCAGAAGGCTGGCTACGTTTCCTCACTAGATCGTCATCGTCTCGATGTCCGAGATAGGCGCCAGCCCTCTGATCACCTGAAGAGTCGAAGAGTCGAAACTTTTTAACTTATTTATATAAAAATTGCTGAATTTGAATTGGAATATTCTTTTTATAGAATACAGAAATATATCACAATGATGGAGCGGGTATTATATTAAGCGCCCAGAGCTTGGTTCTCCAAAGCGTGACAAGAGCAGCCGCTGGGGACTACACTTGTATGGCTGCCAACAGCGAAGGGAAAGGCACCAGCAATCCCGTTACTCTCCTTGTTAGATGTAAGTATTTACTTATATTGTCGCGATTTTTAGATACAACACCAATTTTGACTTTTACTAAGAAATAAATTAGATAAGATTCTCATAGAACAAATAGTAACAACTCTCCTACGTTTGATCCTTTTTCCCAAACATCTATCTTTGGTACAAAAAATCCTTATCGTTCCATACTCCTCTATTATTAATATCTAGTTGACTCCGTTATCTCTTGGCCCCCGAAACGAAAGCTCCTCACTGTCCTCTATCCTACACCGTGTCTTGCCCATAGTAGGCTGGAAGCTCAGTCAGGTTTCCAAATTACCTTTGCAGCGATATTTTAAACAGTTAGCCGGTTGCCCCAAGCATATTTTTTCACACTCCGATTCTCCTCTATCCGTTCTACGTGACCAAGCCAACGAAGACGAGCCTTTATCTCTGCAATTATGTTGGTCTTGGACACGAGCTTTTTTATTTCGGAATTCTTCTTTTTTGTTAGGTCCAAGATTTTCCTAAGAACCTTCCTCTCTGCGACTAACAGACTGTTAATATTTGATTTGACTTTCGTTTAAACACCTCTTCTACGGTTGTATGGACTAAACCTATACCTTCCTAGCTGACTGCAATGTAAATATAATATAATGTTTGCTTCTCATAGAAAATTTTGCAAAAACTCTTGCAGTCATTTACTACGGTCTTGATGTCGGGTATCGGCCCTAGAGTCTGTATTTGATTACGTATAGCATAAGCGTAACTTTTTTTATGTTTGTTTGCTAATTATATATCGTTGATTTATGACCTTATCGTCCTGAAAAGTCGCTTTCTTGGCACTTATTAATTACTATTCCAACAGTATAAATGTGAAATGTTAAAACTAGCTTTAAGAGACTCGGTTCCCCTTTACTATATACTCGTATACTAGTTTGACTAAGGTCCGACATAACTCAGTGCTCTTTGGCGCAATTCCCTAGAGGACTCCTCGGGGCTTAAAGGTCTTATATTCGCTCACAGTCGTTCTAAAATAGTGCTTTGGTATATTTTCGTTTGAAATTGGCCCTTTAATTTAACTTTCTTATTTGTACTTGGGAATATCAAATAATTTATTTACACAACTAATACTACGCAAATACTATCATCAGCGTAATACATTATACCAAGTGCAAATAATTTCAGTCTCTGTGGAGTCTGAACAATATGTTTGATTTCACCAAATATATCTGTATTTCGTACAATAAATGAAAGTGCCGATGTCCTATTTGTTCCTCCCCTTATTTCATTCCTTTATCCCATCCCTTCTATCTTGTCTCCTACGATATCCCCTCCTTTACAATGGGATAGATCCCATCCTACAGGCTAGCAATATGATGGCTTCGCCCCTGGTATTGCAAATGTCTATAGGTGATGGACATCACTTTGCATTAGGTGGGCTGGTTTCGCAATATAAAAAACCTATTTTTCAAACAGTGACTAAATTGCAAACTCCGTTTTGGTACCATCTTTTGTGTTGCAATTACCTTAAGAGACGGTCACTAATTTCCATCAGATGACCCGTTATTGTACTGCAGCAATTAAAGCAATCAATTCTCTGCTATAAAAACGTCCGTTTTTAAAATACTTATCTTTAGGAATGATACTAAGTGACCCGTGGAGAGATGGAATGCTCCTCCATGGTAAAGGGAAGATCTTCCGCCAAGTTCATCTCTCATGCTGGCTTAGGCCCGATTATTAATATATATACATATATATCCTTTCGTATGTGTCGGAAATGTCTTGCGGCTTTAATTATTGCACAGTGCACGAATCCACTATATTTCTTGTAGTCTATCTATAACTTTCTTTTGAATAAGCTCCAAAACGGCTTAAAGGATTACAATGAAAATTGTAGAGATTAAAACAGCAATTTTATTATTCAGTTTACGTGATGCTTTTCATCCGATATCATTCTTGTGAAGAAACACAGTAAATAATATTTGAATTATACTGCAATTCAGCGTCGTGGAGGCTAAATTAGAAGTCCATAGCTTCGCAATGTCTAACGATAACCCTCTTATCTTTAACATCTGTAAAGCTGTGATATAGGACGCGTATAAACCGTTCAGCTTTCCGACTCGGGCCCTCCACCCTGTCATTAAAACTCTTAGACGTCGCACTTTGCTCCGTTGCAATTTTATAACATCTCCCCCTTGTTAGGATTCGATGGCCCTTTATAGATTCAATAGTGTCCTTTGTTATTTTATGAGAAGTGCTATCACCGGCGCTGTTCGATTTTAATGGAAACGCTATTGTAAGTTTTATTGATATAAAAATCCACACAGATTATGAAATGTAAGTAAGCCGTTGTTCGGTGAACATCATACTCGCGTTTCGATCTAGCGACTTTATATAACACTGGTTTGATTCTGAAAGAATGAATAACTTTGAAAGCTTTTTGATCTAACCGGTATATTGTTACGTGTTAGGATTTCATGGACCTTTAAAGATTCAATAGTGTCCTTTGTTATTTTATAAGAAGTGCTATCACCGGCGCTGTTCAAATCTAATGGAAATCTTACTGTAAATTTATTGATAAAATAATTGATGGTATTCAAGTGTTTAGTTAAGTAAATTAAGTTTTAATAATTATTATTTAACAAAATTTGGTCGCATTGGTCTTACGCCAAAAGGAAGGTTTGTACTGAAAATCAGCTCTGTGTCGGATATAATTCCGGCAGAGCAATATGCTGAGTACAAAAATCTCAAAATATGCTCTGTGTATAATAATGTAATAATAATGACTGGAGGCATTGTGGCGAAGCCTTAGGTGAGTAGCGACACCTCGTACCTGACTCCGGGGGTCAAGGCACGGCCCCCACCTCCGTAATCGCCTTAACCAGCCGGTATTTTTTGTTCACATTTCCCACAATACTCCTACACTGGCCCGGGCTTGTCCTTGGGTGCATTATTTAGTGTAGACAGGGATAATCGTCGGTCATTGGTCACGCCACATTTACATTAAATTTGTCAAGGGGCCTCTACGTGTTGGCCTTCCCATGGCCCCACGCGAGCCCTCCAAAGTCCGAGCCATTTTTATGGCCCATGTTCTTCAAAGACAACCATATAATAATGTAATCACGTCGCTATTTCTTCAAATAAAGTCTTTCTTATTGTTTATAGTTTCCACATAGATTATTGAAAGTGATTAAGATGTGGTAATTTTTTTTTAGTAAGCCTATAATGCATTCAATTTCGTTCTAGATGCTCCAGTTTGTGCTGACAGAAGAGATGGCGAGCTGTTCGGAGCTCTGAAGCATGAAACTGTGTCCCTTCGATGTTCAGTCGATGCTAACCCAGCACTGGTCTCCTTTCATTGGACTTTTAACAATTCTGGCGAACAAACCGAATTACCACCCCGGTAAGGTTTAAGTAATAGTAACTTTTTTTTTAAAATTTCAGTCACAGGAAATTTATGGATAACCTAATAAACAGGCTCTGCTAATTTAGGCGTTAGTTGGTTAACAAATTAAGTTTCTCTATAAAATAAAAAGTATATGTCATCTATATGTTTTGTTGTGTGTGTGTTGTGTATGTTTTGTATATTATGCAAATAAGTATTATGTGCAATTTGGTATCAACAAAATATTTTATTTATTAATGCATTTTTTTAAATTGATATTTTATATTCTGGCAGGAAAGCATGCGTGGTTTAGGCAGATTTCGGCCCCAATGTGCATATTGTTAGAGTTATCACATACTGGTAAAGGAAAACATCGTGATGCAACCTGCAAATCGAGATGACCGATATGTCAAGCCTGCCAAGTCACCTTGGACAAGCGTGGCGGGTATACTGTCCGTTCCCCTATAATGGGAGGCCCGAGCCCAGCAGTGGACATTTATGGGTTAATATTATTAATCAATCTAGTTTTTTTCTATCATTTTTAATTGTTAACTGTTTAGGTTATATAGTAGCCACGGGCATACCTCGACCCTCAACTACACGCCCACAACTGATATGGAATATGGTACTTTGGCGTGCTACGGTGAGAACGCTGTTGGTCAGCAGAAGGTCCCATGTGTCTTCCAGTTAGTTGCAGCAGGTAAATAAATATATGTTCAAATACTATATAACCTATTTCGATCTATACCTACAGATAAATACAATTGCATTCTCTGTTTGTAATGTCAATATAACAGCTTGTTCTTAAATAGATTTGAAAGTATATACGGTGCCTGTATCAACAAATCAATTTTTAAAATTGAAACTGTCTGTCTGTCTTAATATTCCGGCTAGTCTCTGAAATGGCTGGACCGAATTTTCCGAAACTTTCACTGGCTGATATCTGATGTTATAAAGAGTAATTTAGGCTATGTTTTTTGGGTTCCGCGAAAACTACTACTAGCTGTGCCTGCGTCTACGCTAAGGCGGGATTTGGCCTTCAAAACCATGCAAGTTTTTTTGAAATATACATTAAAATCTGTAGAATTAAAATCTATTGCATGTATGGTAAGAGCGTCACTTCGGAACGGCTGGATCGGTTTTAATGCAATTTTTTTTGTGTATTTCGGTGTATGCCAAGATGGTTAATCAATTGGATCCGTTAGGCCTCGAATTATAATTTTGAAATTAATTTTTAAGCTTATTTGAAACGGACTGACACCCAAAAAATTTAATATCAGTCGTTTTATGATAGACATCTTACTAATACATATAACACAACTCAAAGGTGTTACAGCGGCATGCTCTAGGCCAGCGGTGGTAGCGATCCAGTCGGGCAAATGCCCTACTACATGGCTGTGGGTTGTTTTGTCGCCTCTTACGACATGCCACCTGGCCGTAGGAATTAGCATTATTTTTTCGTTCCTGCACGGATAATATATATCAGTTTTAATCGAAATCTCAGACAGATACCTACTGCAATTTTACCTTTTAATTATATTAATTAGCATTCGAAAACGTCTGTAGACGGCAGTGAGCACTTTCTATCAGGTCTGTTTGTTTCCTGCTTTAAAGATTGTCTGTCTTTGTCCAGGACGTCCCTTTCATCTCCAGAACTGCACGGTTGCAAACCAGAGTATTGACTCCTTATACGTGGAGTGCGTTGAGAACTTCGACGGCGGACTCCCTCAGACCTTCCTGATGGAATTGCTGGAGCTTCCATCATTGGCTGTAAGTTTGTTTAATTCTCATACAAATTGATATAGAATCTTTTGCACAGTCGGTTTCATTAATATAATTATAAGCATTGCAAACGATTCAAAATATTTTCAAAATTTTTGACGTCTCTAACAATGTTGTATCTGAAATAGCGCATTAAAGCCGTCGCCACATCTGCGTGAAAGGCCTTAAATCTTCAACATTAACGCAGATGAAATCTCACCTTTGTAAAGACTGTTACTTATTTTCTTAATTTTTACCAGTTGTAACATATCCCCTTCAGAACATGTATATAAATAGGATAAGAAAATGAAAAAAATAAAAAGTTAAAAAGACATTGAAATAAAAATAGACGCCAACACTTATTTTTACCTTTAAAAGAATAATAAAAGACAAGAAAGGAAACAAAAGAATAAAGCGATCTCTGCCCTGACACATGGCGGAGGAAGGCAATAATAAAAAATAAAATAAAAGATCCCGACGAATTGAGAACCTCCTCCTTTTTTCGAAGTCGGTTAAAAATAAAAACATTTCCCTTCATTCATAAACGCCTTCAGTTTCCTGATAGGTATCTGAACAACTATAATAAGTTTACATATAGTTCGCACATTTTAGAAAACTAGTTAAATCTCTACGTAAATGTATGAAATGTTTTCTTGTTACCACTTTTTTAAATATTTTATTTCTTTTTCAGTATTAAGGTTAAATAAGAAATAAACTAAATATGATTATAATGGGCGCTCTACATTATTGCGTGGACACAGGAATGTAGAGCGCCCTTAACTTTTGTATATTGTAAAATGTCAATGATTAATAATCTGCCAGATCCGCTACAATGTGTCAACGAATAGGACCCCGCCGTACTTTGAAGTCAAGGGTTTGCCACCTGGTGTCAGCTACAGGATCGACTTGTACGCCGTCAATGCCAAAGGTCGAAGTGACGTGTCCACGATAGAAACTGTCACACTAAAGGGACAGGCTAAGTTTACTGGTAAGTGTCGTCGGCTTGTATATCTGTCTCTCTGTTTTTTGTATGTCATAGTTATTTTTGAATTTTACTCGCGTTATTTTTTTGGTATTGAAAAGTAACCATCTATTGTATAATTACTAATCCGTCTTTGCGTTAAAGTCAGGTCTTCGAGTAAAACCGTTTAGTTGTTGCAATTACATTGCAAGTTCCTAAAAGCCATGTGTTTCGGATGAAAACTGACTACTTCGAGAATCGCAATGAAGGGTGTGCATATTGCTGGGGTGTCCGTGCTTATGTTGCGGATATATAAGGCCGGCCCGTTAAGACAGAGTTAATTGAGTTTTAACTGGAATCGAGGCGTTACTAAGTGTTAATTCAGAACCGGAATCTTATGTCGACAGACTTTTATGTTATAACATTTTATGTTATTAAGATTTTTGAAGTTATTGTATTTGGTAGAGTTTGTTACAACTGAGAATCACGTGTGTGTACTACAAACATATATTCTAATATATATTTCCTCCGTGCAAGAACGGAAAAAGAATACTAATTCCTGCGGCCGGGCAGCCTGTTGTATGAGGTGATAAAACAACCCACAGCCGGGTGGTAATGTAATTGCCCGATTGGATGTCTACCACCACTGTTCTACAGTATGCCGCCATAACAACTTTGACTTGTGTTTTGGCATTAGTGACCAGGTTCCAGTCTCCTTTGAGAGAGCAGCAGCGCATTTGTAGCATCTTTGGTGTTGCAAATGTCCATAGGCGATGGTAACCGCTTTCCATCAAGTGGGCCGTCAGCTTGTCTGCTGTGCTTCAGCAATAAAAAATAAACCATTTTGAAATTCAGTTCCCACAAATTCGTACCAATAATACAATGCCATAAATAAAATAAAAACTTCGTTTAAAAAAACCGACTTCAAAAACTAAAAAACTAAAATGTATAAAATAACTTATTTCTAAAGCTATTATTATTAATATATATTATCTAAAACATCTTAAAGTCGGTGTTTAGTAATTTTCAAAATATAATAATTTTTATGTTTTACTTTGCACCGACTTCAAGATGTTTTAGATAATATATATTAATAATAATAGCTTTAGAAATAAGTTATTTTATACATTTTAGTTTTTTAGTTTTTGAAGTCGGTTTTTTAAACGAAGTTTTTATTTTTTACTTGTTACTTTTTAGTGTCTAGCTATGTATGGGTGGACTTACGAATGGTGCCGCGCTTCTTAAAATATAGGTCCCAAGAAACGAGAACAAAAAATGTTCGTAAAATGAAAACTACTGGGCCAAACTATGTAAAAATTTTAGGGGGACCAATTGGAAGCTATTCCGCGACGAACAAAAAAAGAATCACGTAAATCGGATCATAAATCACGGAGTTATCGGCGAACATACATAAAAAAAAGGAACAACAAAAAAAAAAGATCCCGACGAATTGAGAACCTCCTCCTTTTTTCGAAGTCGGTTAAAAAGTAACATTGTACATACGAACTTCATAAATATTTATACATTACTATGGATAAATTACTGAAAGGTCCGAAATAATATCTAATTATCATAATAAATGGGTCAATAAAATGATTATATTATGCAAAATCCTTCACACATTGCCGAAATGGAGCAATTCATTTTCTTATCACGAAAATTGCGTGAAAATTATAATGAAAACGTACAGTTCTCGACTGGTTTTTGTTCTGAAACCTATATTTTGATTTCGCTTGCATATTTAGGGTAACGACCTGGTGGCAGTCACGCGAAATGAAACTGCCTTAATTTAGGTTGTTATTTTATGAAGGTTTAGGAAATTATCGCCAGATTGAGCTTTGGTAATGCATACGTAATTCATTTACGACTAATTTTACACCACATGGTGTTCTATATTAGTGTCATGTACGTAGTTCTTTTTCTCCGTCTTTTGGCGAACACGCTTTTACTACTATTTATTTATAAAGAGTTTTACATATAATTATATATTGTTACATACCGACAAAGAAATGCGTACCTGGTTTACTGCCCCTCCCGCATTCGGAGTTCTTTTGTTTACATCGTATTTAAAATTTGCAATTAGACAATAGCCTATTGTTACTGTTTTCGACTTTGTTGGTCGTTCGTAGAAATAATTAGCCATGTGTGCAAATTACTGTTTCTCGGAAACCCTAGTGCACGCGGTCGATTTTTTGTACTGTATAGTTAGTATAAAACAATGACCGAACGGAGGGGTGGGCAGCCAAAGCGATAACACAAGCGAGGCAAGACGTCTGTACATTTAGTGACGGACTTTGCGCGTGTTATTGAATTGAGCATTAGTACAAATATAACTTAACACAATTGGGACTTACTGCGTCTAGTTATATTGTACCTATGTTTTACGTCTTGGTATAGTTTTAATTAATTCTATAGTAATTCCAATGGTATTTTAAATCGATTCCTGTAGCGCGTAACAATATTATTGCTATTTATTTTTTGGGTAATAACTTCTTTACTGCCCGGGAGTTTTAGGTAAGAGGAGCTTGGATGGATAAATGGGTGGATGGATATTTGGATGGTACGTGAATGGATGGATAAGGGGATTGAGGACTGGTAGGATGTTGTACTTTACATGTAGGTAGTTTTGAATTAAACACCGCCGACTCGGTCTTGTTTCATTGCTCGCCTATGATAAAACCTTTAATATCTGGCGACGAGGATTAACGCGAAATAATGTTATATTTAATAGTTTAGTTACGTTAATTAGTTAAAGCACATAAATAATAAAATGTCGATCGAAAAAGTTGAACAATTTGACCTTTCAGGTGAAAAGTGGGCGGCTTATGTTCGCCGGGTCGCACAGTTCATAGCTTGGGTAGGGTATAGATATACTGCAAATTGATTACAAGTATTTGGAGGGTTGACGGGGTGTGGACGGGGAGGGTAGGGATGAACACTTACCCCTTCTGTAATCACTATATCACAAAAAGTAAACTTCTTGAGATATTAATGTTTTTGTAAAAATAACAGGCCCAAACCACCTTAACATTCCCTTTTTTAACCGACTTCGAAAAAAGGAGGAGGTTCTCAATTCGTCGGGACCTTTTTTTTTTTTTTGCTTTTTTTTATGTATGTTCGCCGATTACTCCGTGATTTATGATCCGATTTACGTAATTCTTTTTTTGTTCGACGCGGAATAGCTTCCAATTGGTCACCTAAAAATTTTACATAGTTTGGCCCAGTAGTTTTCATTTTATGAACATTTTTCATGGAAATAATTTTCACTCCGTTCTACATGTACACCGATTATTCTGAGATTTATGATTCGATTTACGTGATTCTTTTTTGTTCGACGCGGAATAGCTTCCATGTGGTCCCCTAAAAATTTGACATAGTTTGGCCTAGTAGTTTTCATTTTACGATCATTTTTTTGTTCCCGGTTCTTGGGACCTATATTTTTTAAGAAGCGCGGCACCATTCGTAGGTCCACCCATACATAGCTAGACACTAAAAAGTAACAAATAAAATTTAAAAACTTCGTTTAAAAAAACCGACTTCAAAAACTAAAAAACTAAAATGTATAAAATAACTTATTTCTAAAGCTATTATTATATATTAAACTAAAATGTATAAAATAACTTATTTCTAAAGCTATTATTATATATTAATAATAATAGCTTTAGAAATAAGTTATTTTATACATTTTAGTTTTTTAGTTTTTGAAGTCGGTTTTTTTAAACGAAGTTTTTAAATTTTTAACTCTTGTTCTTCATACACTTTTTAAATCCCGTTTTGTAACAGAATTTAAGACATGCTGGTATTTTTTATTTTATTAATCCACACGATGTCACGACACGTTTGATCAGTGGTTAGTTGAGAACGGATTGGGTATGGAGAAAGGAGCGGTATTGAGCTGGTGCGAGAGAGCAAATGTGAAGTGTAAATACTGTTACAACCAAAGGCAAATTCCAAGTACAAATCTTTAAAAGCACATTTTTATTACCTGTCGGCATTTGAACTAATTGTAATCCTTTTATGTTCGTCTTCTTTTATTCACTTATTTATTGGCATACGTTTTTAGTGGAGAACAACCTATTGTCTTTTTGGACTCGCTCATTAGCATAATTAACCAGGTGTTTTGGATTACAATGACAAGCTGATTGTGTCGACGTTATGATATGAACACATTTGTATTTGTGAAGTATAAAACTACAGCCTGATGGAGACAGGGGCAGTCAAGCTACAACTACGTACCGGCGCGACGTGTGTACATTCGGGAATTTAAAAGTGACGTTTTTTGCACGTTTTACTGAATTACGACCTTCTGCATTACGTTTGGATTTGTTGTGTTCTGTTATATTTGTACCTGTGTTATACGTGTTTTGTATAGTTCTAACAGAGTCTGTAGTAATTCTAACGGCATTTTAATTCGAGTCCCGCTAAACTCGTAACAATACAATTAGCTACTAAATAATAGATGGCGTTAGCACTAGTGCCACTTTGAAAATCGATTTAAATTATGCAGTTTCTCACCTTATCTATTCAAACACTACAAGTACAAATTCAAATTAACATACTTACCCGACTACACTTCAACATAGACGTTCGGTATGCAAAATGGTCGCGTGAATATTTATAATTTCTTCAACACTTGAATAATCGCGTGGTTGGTTTACATATCGTAACACCGCACCATAATAATGTGAACGTATCGATTTAAGCTGCTTGTAATTTTTAACACCTGACAGAAAAAGAGGATTTTATAAGTTTAATATTATCTATGACGTCATAGGTAGGTGTTTGAAATGTAATTTAAATTATATCTAATATGATATTGTGACCTTCATAATAACACAATACAATGTTGCATATAAACAGTATATACAGCCTTGGGTTATGTAACCAAACTAAGGATCTTTCTTCGAAAGTTTGGTTACATAACTGAATGCTCCACCGTGTCGTCGTCGCGCAGTCTGAAGGTTCTTTTGGTCCCTTTGCTCTCTTCTCTTTGCTTTCAGTTCGCTAGCCCGTGCGAGTCTGCCTCCGTTTTTGTTTTTGGAGCTGACCCAGCTGAATTGCCGCAGATGGCTGATTCAGCGATACCGGACTTTGGGGGCTTCCCGTCTCCATGGGAGCGGAGGCGTTCAGCCCGGAAGCAGCACGCTCGAGGAGGCACCTCCTGTGAGGTTCGACCTCGGCTCGACCGCTGCGGGGGATTGACTCTATATTGGGATTTAGCCGTAAAAGGCTGAATGAGCTAAGCCAACAGGCTGAAGTGATTATTTGGGGACTCGTCATCGACTCCGCCGGCGGAGCCGATCCTAGTCTATCGTTACTACCGTTTCGCAACGTGTTATAGCTGGAGGAGAAGAAGCGGCGAAAGAAACTCCCCAGCAACACGCCTAAGCTAATCTTGTATGGCTACTTGTGTCTGAAATGAGTGATTTGGATTGGTGGGTCTTACGTTTGTATAAGAGGATCCGACCCGGGGGCTCTCCGGTGTCTGTTATGTATGCGTCTGTTATGCCTGGCTGATGTTCTGAGCCTCGGGGGGTTCATGATCGCGAGGAGACGGGTGATTTTGTCCGGCTTGCTACTTGGTAATTTTAGTTACTGTTAACGTTGATTCAATTGTCAGGTAATTCATTGTAATCAAATTATCTTCCTCTAATAGGTGAAAGCAACACATTGGGAATGTCTCCGGTGCTCGCGTCTATCGCAGCGATGTCAGCACTCTTGGCCACGACGGTTTGCGGTGTATTAGGCTTCCTTTACAAGAAACACGCGAATCGCCACCGGCATCTACCCGCAAAACATGCGCCGCTCAGGTAAGGCTTTTTGCCTACATCCTGGACTGATAAATGTGTTGTTTTGCGTTAGTGTTGTTTGCAAAGTTATCTTTGATATGTGTATATTGTGATGTATGGATCTTTGTGTAATACGACTTTAAATGGATATGAGATTCATGTGAGAATATATATTTTTTTGTAAATATACATATACGGTCTTATTCATATTAAATTTTCTTCTATCTATCGTGTGACAGACGGAGGACATAATAAGCTTTTTACCATGAATCTTTCTTTACATTAAAAAAGTTGCTTCCCCGTTGCTATCATATCACATTCCAATAAGTTGCAGTTGAATCTTGGTCGGAAAAACCACATCGCTTAATCAATTTTCATAACGTAATCTGCAGGTAACTGCTAACTACGATGTTGTTTTTGGATAGGAAACTTCCTGCTGCATGTTTCTCAGTCAGGATTCGAACCCATTTGAAACGCTCGTTTAAGAACCTAGAATGTTACTCACAATGCACAACTTTATATATAGGCTGATAGTATTCATATTTATACACAGTGAAGCAATGTACGTGGAGCGGTCCCCAAACTGCCCGACTCCGGTCAAGCAGGACTCTGAATCCAGGGCCAGCAGCGCTGAGCCCAGGGACCGGGAAGGGCGGGTGGAGAGGGGAGCGAGGGGTGCACTCCTGCACACCTCGGAACCAAGAGACAATGACGACGCTGATCCAGATATCATACCTTGTCTGTATGGTGAGTTGATATATGATGTATGTCGATGAAATACTCAATAATCTTAAGAACTAGAAGATAGCACAATGGGTGGCTTTATTGCTTAATGCAACCTCTTCTAGGCAATCTTTGGATGGACAAGATCTAATTGTAAAAGTAGCGCAGGCAAACTAGCTATTTAACACCTAATATATATAATAATATATATATTATTTATTTATTAATTATTTTATTTTATTTGGGGGTTAACAGCTGTGGTCTTACAAACTAACGTTACAGAGAACTACTAAAGAACAGCTATTATAAACCTTCACAGGTGACAGGGAAATAAAAATAAAATATAAATTACAATAATTTTAGAAAAAAAAGAACATAAATATGAAAATTTTGTGACGGAGAAACTAATTATTATTAAAATAGGCTTTGATTAAATTCGCATTTACAGATTATCCACATCTTCTTTTATATAAAGCTGAAGAGTTTGTTTGTTTGTTTTGTAGTATGTATATTATATATTCGTGACCTTCAAAAAATTTTCTTCATTGAAACTTACTTGGGGCAATGATGAGACCAGAAGAGCTAAAAGTGCAACAAGAAAAGTTGGCGTAACTATAAAACAGTTAATGATTGATTATCTGACTATGATCGCGGCGTTCTTGAGCAGATTTATTTTCCCTTAACAGAAAGAAGGCCAGTGTCGAACGGGTACATGAGTCTGCAGCGGCCGCCGTCGACCGGCAAGCTGAAAGTCAGCGGCGAAGACATCCGCTCCGAGCCGGACGGTGGTGCCTACTACACGGACTACCGGAAGAAAGACTATAGGATACCATTAACTAGTGTAAGTCACATTTTAATACACCTTCCATAGCGGGTGGGCTAAAAAGTCATTTTAACGGTTTTAAGCTCTGTAATTTATTTGATTTTGGTTATTCCGACGTTTCGGTCATCTTCAGTTGCCGTGATCACGGACGACCAAGATGACAATTGTCAACGAGTATTGTTAAAGTTTTATTTAGCCTACCGCCAACTTGTTCATTTTAATTATTTCGTTATAATTTTTTTATGGTTATTATTTACTTCTATGCGAGCCTAATCTAATTTACCACCGCTTCACAACGTGCTATGGCTTGAAGATAAGAAGCGGCGCAAGAAACTATTCATTAAACATGCCTAGCTCTAAATTTTTTATATAATATTAAAATGGGTGGAAGGAAAAATAAAAGAAATTATCAGTCGAGTTGGTTTGTGTTTCGTTGCACGCAGAAAGAGCTCACAGTGTCTTGAGGTCTGGCAGTTGGTTTTTGCTGGGTTTGGGTCTTAATAGTTTTGATGATCGGATTCCAAAAATTATATTAGGCCCTCATAGAGTAAATAATTACCATAAACAAAATTGAAACTAAATAATTAAAATAAACAAGTTGGCGGTAGCTTAAATAAAACTTTAACAATATTCGTTGACAATTGTCATCTTTGTCATCCGTGATCATAAATATAATATAATATAATATCAGCCCATAAATGTCCCACTGCTGGGTTCGGGCCTCCCGTTATAGGGGTAATCCGTGATCACGATCACTGAAAAGCGGCCAAAACGTCGGAATAACCAATGTCAAATAAATTACTGCGCTTAAAACCGTTAAAACTTCTTTTTATTATATAACATCGCTTATGTTGTTTTTCCATAGCAGGCACGAATTACGATCCTAACTGTGTACATTGTTCAGATGCGAGTTTCGGTCTGGATGTCTTTGGAATGACTTGTTTCTGTTGTTGCAGTCTTACCATAGTTTAGGGCGCGTGAACAAGGGGGTGAACGCGTGCAGCCCCAGTTCCGCAACGGGGGTGACTTCATCCCTCACTGCGCACCGGCTGCGGCCCGAGGTGGTCACAACGTCGCATCGAGTCCAAGAGAGTTGTATATAAAATATATCAAATAAAACCCTCCGACTGTAAATACATAATTATTTTCATCTAAAATATTCTGTTGGAAAGATTTTTTAAACCAATTTCGGCTAGTGTAATTATTTTTTTTAAACATTATCAATTGTTTTAATAAAGTTAAAAAAAATCTCAATATGCAAGGCCAAAAGTCTCTCAAAACTAACTTAAAAATTAAACTTAGATATTCAATTTTTTTACTTTTAGTACCCAATATAGCAAAAAGACAGGATAAATTGCTTAAATTCCCTTATTAGTTATCTAAAACATGTCGAGATTGATTTATCTAACGTCTTATAGTAAAATTTGCTAACTATAAGTCATGCGCTGAAGGTTTGCCGATGACATCCATTTCCTTAGTACTACTTAAACAAGCCCCGGTCTCGGTCGTAGGAGGCAAGAGGGGCGACCATTGGCAAACCTTCTGCGCATGATTACAATAAGGAAATTTAGGTACCTTTGCCTAATTACCTGGCAACATGGTGTTCAATCTTTGGGATGGTGTTGCCAATGATCTAACTACGATTTCCATAGACGTATGTATGGTGTCTATGTTCAGAGGCTGTCAACTATACTTAATAATTAAAAATATTTGAAAACACGAACGGATGAAGGAGTTATGTAACATTTTAATTACGAACCTAAAATTAGAATTTGATTAAAAAAATAGTAAGTTATCAAAATAGAAACCGAATTCAAGAGTAAATAAAAAGTGAAAAAAATCTACAATATCTTGAAGTCGTTGCGGAGTAAACCATAAAAATTACTATATTTTGCAAATGTTTTACTGTTTTTTTTTACTTAGCAACGACTTCAAATAGTAGTCATTTTCTTTTTTACTAGATTTTATTTTTTATTTTTTACTTTATGTTACATATCTGGTGTGTTCAATAATGATGAAATTAATATTAAACTGTCCTTAAACTGCACTGAATCCAAAGCAACAAGATTTATCAAAACCGGTTATTAAAGTTAAAAAAATACTTGACGAATTGAGAAGCCGGTTAAAAATAGATTTTTTTTCTACATTTTCACAAACGCATGTCGTTATTTAACATACATTTATATATTCAGTCGGTACACGTCAATATTGTAAAATTATTTAAGTGATAACTTTTTATGGGAGGGTAATTCACTTCTTTACGTAACGCGTTACGGTGCCAGTCTGCTTTCCCTTTCTCTCACGCATACGGCAGTGGTAGGCAGACTAAGTTATCACTTCTATCGGGCGTCCCGAGACCCACACTTTTTTAAGCCAAAAAAATTGTTGTAAAATTTCGACGTCATTTCGTAAAAGAAAAAATTGGACACGTTAAGCCTTGCAACAGAATATTAGAATAATAACTAGGTAAGTAATGACTGTGTTCCTTTATAGTCCTAACATTTTTTGTAAAAGTATTGTATCGAATTTTCTGTAAAGAGAAATATAATGTAATAATGTAAATTAATGTTGTAATATTCATGTGATATGCTTCTTTGAGAGTATGTGTTGCCGACGTACAGTTGTTTTATGACTTAATATTATGCTTACTTAAGCTGCTGTAATACTTTCGTCAGTAGATAATTCAGTATGCCTAGACGTATATTCTCACAATTCTTCTACTACAATATGGCTAACCATTGGCGTCATAATGGCTGATTTATTATACTTAACTTGTTTGGGGACTATGTGAATTTATTTTAAAAAATTACCTAAAATCCAGATATTTTTATAAGAAAGTTTGTGTTGGCTCAGAGGTATTACTAGAGTTTACTCCGTAAATATTAAATAAATCTAGAGCTTCTAAAATCAAAACAGCTTATCTTATCTACAAATATTTATTAATTTATAATAAATAAATAAATAAATAAAATAAAATAAATTTTTATTAATTTAGATCTTATTTCAATGCATTAAAGATCGAAGTTGTATAATAATAATTGCGGTTACAAGACCTAATTATAAACATTGTATCTTACACTGGTGGAAATTATTTTAGATCTTATTTCATTGCTTTAAAGTTTGATATTGTATAATAAAACACGTAATGATTTTGCGTTAATGCTTCAATTATTTTACTCCTCATAAAATTTCCATACCGCTTTATACGAAAATTCTTAAGGAGTAAACTCCGAAAATCGTCAGTCATTGCTATCTAAGAACGACCTAAAATTTGGTCTAGACTATAAGCGACATATGTTTGAGGTAACACGTGCGTGTTTAAATAATATAATTGTGGGGCACTATAACGCACGGATAATATGCTGGCTCGTTCAGGTTGCACGCAGGAACATCACACGTCTTTTAATTCCGCTTTTAGAGCCAACACTTCGTCCTTCGTACAAGATTTTCAGAATAGTAAATGTTTTTGGTACGGCCAGTTATCTCAATAAATTCATTAGTTTTTGAAAAGGTATTAGCGCACGGCGCGGTGTGATCTTGTCAAAACGTTGACTCAAGTGTCCAAAATCGCTGCCCTTATTGCATTGCATCTGCTCTGTATTGGCCGTAGTAACACAGAAAGAGGGTAGACAGCAAAATTAATGAAGCGATGTTCTACCTACTTCATACTAGGCAAGGACCGAACAATAATGGACAAATGAGACAATTTATTACTGTATACAACTATTCTGTACCTTAGGCGACAGAATAGTAGCGTATTATTATAGGCAACATGTGAGCGATAGTCGCTGATCTGTCCTCAGCCTAATGTACAGTGACAATAAGCGTTCGAGACTTTAACAACAATTTTGTACGTCGTCAATGGTTCGTGTAATTGGTTGAAGCCTGAATCACCCTTTTTAACGTTTACTTTGCAAATGAAACTATTTTAAAAAAGCTCAATGTGTGTATTGTATTTATTTGATGTTGAAAGAATGTTTAATTTATTCAAATTGGAAGTAAATGTTTATTTTGTATGTATTGGTGAACTGTTTGTAAGTACAAATGAGAAAACTGCTTAATGATATAGGTACATCTGAATTTAATTGTTTTGGACAATTGGATGGAATTATGCAACTCTGTACCAATTTTCAACTTTGGCGAAATTAAGTTAAATATACAGAATAGTTCAAAATCATGAATTTTGTATATCGTAATAAGATCCACGGTATGAACTTTAATATTTTAATGATAAGGTTTCTTGATCGTTTTATACAGTTTTTGACGAACATCTTAATTATCTTATAACTGCCACTTATAGTAAAGCAGAATACTAATCCTGTAAATAACGTGACTCGTAACACGCACTCCAATCACTGTTCATTGCTTTTCAAATTCGTAAATTTTCTGATACAGAAAATGAGCTATTTAAGACTTTTAATTTATGATTGATTTGAGATTAAAATATCTTTTAAATAATAAGGCTTGATTAAAATTTTAATTAATATTTTCTATAAAAACAAAAATGGAATTTGAAGCGCGTGTTACGTGTTTTTACTGAGCGATTATCATTTCTCAATAATCTTTTTTCATGCCTATAGGTTGGTTATTGTTTGCATAATTACGTCCATTAATATATTATAATGTTTTGTTTTACTGATTCCATATTGTCAACCTTCCGTAAGATAAGATTTTTATTAAATTCTATCCACTACAAGGATACCAGATGTATAAAAAAAAAAATCAGAAAGTAAACTGAATTCAAGAGAAACTTTTTTTTTTGTATCAATGAAGTAGTAGGTTGGTGCAGAATACGGAACCAACATCTACGTAAGCGAAATAACTTGAAAAAAAACCTCTTGTAACACTAAACAAAATAAAATGTTATATATAATATATATATATTTTTAAACATAGCAATGTCAAATGGGTTTTTTTAATATTTGTGTATAATTATTTAGAAAATATTACCATCGCAATGTACGTATGTAAAAATGTAAAAAATACTTCTATATGTAATCAAAATGAATGAAATCTAGTCTAATATTAGGTCTAACGGTGCTAAGTTATGTACATTTTAACAAAAAACTGTGTATGTCATTTTGTGAGACTTCTAAACATGTTTCACGCGATTGTACTTGTAACGTTAGGCTTTGTACACACGACGCGATCATTGCATCAAATCAATTGTCGTCGTGTTGCATTTTATTTGCACTCTTACAATTGTAAGATTGATGTCCCGAGAAGCTCAAAACTAACCAGGTGTTGGCTGTTGTCTTAGTTTGGTTGTCTTAGGCTGGTGTGCACCGACTTTTAACCGATGATTAAAATAAAATAATCGATGAAATTGTATGCATAAACAGTGATTATTTTATTTTAACCGTTGATTAAATGTCGGTGCACATCAGACTAATGCTGGTGTGCACCGATATTTAACCAATGGTTAAAATGAAATAATCGCTAAAAATATATGGCTAAATATTGATTATTTTATTTTAACCACCGATTAAATGTCGGTGCCTTAATTGTTCACAATCAGTTATTTGCGTAAACTTTTTAAGCATTGTAAGGTAACCGTCTATTGTCAATCACTAATCTCTTTGTGTTATGGTCAGCCTTAGAATAAGACATCAGAAACCGTATTTATTGTTAAATTTTCGCTGCAATTTCATTGAAGCCATGTTGTTTCATATTACGCTGATAAATTTTAGAATTTCAATCAATGCATTTTATTGTGGGTCCGTTTCTGTACTGGTAATATATAAGGTTGGCCATTAAAGCAAGAATAGGTAACTTTTTAACTTACCGATATTTTGGTATCGTAAATGACACCCATCACCCTATCAATAAATAATTACATATCAAGTATATATTACAGTTTGTATATAGGTAGGTATAATTAGAATGAAGTTTCATAAAATGTCGTACAATTAGGCTTACGTCAATTGCCGGTAAAACCCATACCAAGTATGGGACTTGACTATTGTTAAAAGATTGTTTCTTGTAAATGTTTCCAGAATAAAAAATAAAATGTCAAGCATTTATCATTTTGTAGTTTTAATTCATACCCTAATAGTGTTTGATACCTACACGACCGAGACATATGACAGAGACATGAGATATGACACCGTGACAAACAACCGTTTTGTGTGGAATTGTATTATATAAAAATATATAGAATGCGACGACTGCAACGAGTGACAGATGTTCACGAAACTGTACACAAAGAGAAATTGGCATGTGTCACGGTCGCCTGTCTTGTGTCTCAGTCACGTATATCAAAGTTTACCTTGATAAAGACACAAAAACTTATTTTTGTTATGTGTAAGAAGGTTCTTCGGGTCTACCTTCAGTATGAAAAGTATTATGATATTTCCATCCACAGCATGAAATGTTTTAGTTAATAAATGATGCCATCACAAAAATTTACATTTGACAATATCTTCTCGTATGGAGGTTAAGTTATTAATGTACTTATCTCCCATGTTTGACTCAGTCAACAGGTCATCAAATGCTGGTCTAGTTATACGTTTAGTAAAGAAGATATATCGAAATAAATCGATAACTATGTTGCTCACCGAAATAACACAAAATGTTTTATTACTTTTTTTGGTAAAACAATAGGGGGCATTGACGTATGAAGCTATATCTTCCAGGACCTGAACATGAGAAATACTCATACAAATTGGATCTGATACCAGAATCTGTGTGTATGAAAAATTGAATGAGATATGTATAGTAACTTATTGCTTTGATCTATATATACTTGAGAAGAACCGGCAAGAAACTCCCCAGCAACACGTCTAGCTAAAATTATTTTCGTTTTTATTATTCCTCTCTCTGGACGAACCTGTTTTGTCCGGGGTTATAAAACTTTTATGTTTGTTATCTTTACAAAAGGTTACTTACGTATTGTTACATGCCAACAAAAGTAAATGCACACCTGCAGTTTATTAACTTTCGGCATTTGGAATTTTGAGCGTTGTGAGATACTAAAGGAACGTGTATTTCATATTTGGTATTATCTATTTTTATCACACAGGAGTTTTTGACTTATTAGATATATACACTCTTATTTTCTACACAATACTTTTATATTGTAAAATATATGTTAAATATAGTATTTATTTATCTAATATTATTGATATACAGTACTTTCTGGACTATTTTTTATCCAGAATTCTAAAAAGTTGAGGAACTTTAATTTTGGACATCAGGACTAAAATTAAAGTTGACATTATTGCTCAATTTTACTTCATATTCGTCTATCTTAGTCTTATTTTTTGCAGAATTCGGATATTTTTTTTTTATAGCAGGAGTTTAGCAGACAGGCAGACGACCCACTTGATGGAAAGCGGTTACCATCGCCTATTTACATTGGCAACGCTAAAGGTGCCACAAATGCGCTGCTGCTCTCTTAAAGGAGACTGGAACCTGGTCGCTAACGCCAGAAAACAAATCAAGGTTATTATGGCGACATACTTTAGACCAGGGGTGGTAGCCGTCCAGTCGGGCAAATACCCTACCTCCTGGCTGTGGGTTGTTTTGTCGTCTCTTACGACAGGCCGCCCGGCCGCAGAAAATTGTATTTTTTCTCCTTTCCTGCACGGATAAGATAGATATAAGAATAAAACTACGTATTAACGGTTTTAAGCACGTTAATTTATTTGATTTGTGTTATTCCGACGTTTCGGCCGCTTTTCAGTGGCCGTGATCACGGAAAACAAAAATGATAATTGTCAACGAGTATTGTTAGTTTTATTGAGCCTACCGCCAACTTGTTCATTTTAATTATTTAATTTTAATTTTGTTTATGGTTATTATTTACTCTATGGGAGCCTAATCTAATTTCCCACCGCTTCACAACATGTTGTGGCTTGATGGCTTGCTGCGTGGCTTGAGGTACGATATATTATTTCTCGTTCGACAGAAACCGCTTGCTTAGCTAGTATAAAAGAAAACACAAGTAATACCCAATAACAACAGACATACGACACCTCTATTTATATTCCCACATTCTCCAGTAAAATTTTATGCCCCAAATAAAATTACAATGGCTATAAATAGAAGAACTATGAGAAACAGTTTCATAAATAAAAACTCTTTTATGTTCCAGTTTCTTAAATGATAGTACATTCAAATTTTATTTCACTATATTTGTATGAATGCAGTTGTGTTTAGACTATCAATATTATGAATTTTATTGATGATTAAGTGTTAAATTGTATAGAAAAAGTCACTTATCCAAACTAATACAAATGTGACTTTGAATGAATGAATGAATGAATATGTTTTATTGTGTTTTAAAAGATACAGTTAACAGAAATGAAAATTTACAATACAATAGGCGGTCTTATCGCTATTAGCGATTTCTTGCATACAATCCTTGGATGAATCAGTAGTTTGATAAGAACAGAGGTATGTTGCATTGTTCTACCGAATCAGTATCTAATAATCTTATAATTATATACATACATGATATATATACATTATACATTAATAAAATATAAACAATATACTAATACGATATATATAAATAAAGTATTATAAAATACACTTACAAAAATAAAAATACTTTGTTTGTGTGTGTTTGTTGTTTGTTTGTATTGATGATTTTTCCTTCGTTTGACGTTTGATATTTCTGAATAGAAAATTTATTTTATTTATTAATTTAATTCACAAAGCAGACTACAATCAATACATTATGACTACATTATAATCAGCAGTAAGGCGGTGGTGATATGGTAGGGCGGACAACGTTCGCAAAAACGCAGAAGTTCAAAGAATAGCAGCGCGGCAGCGGTGCGGAGGCGCAACGAAGCGGTAGTGTGATGGTGGCGACAATAAGCATATTCCTTTATTGTATATTAATAAAATTATTCAAACAATAGTAATTATACGGGGATGAAACTTTGAAAAAGAAAAATTTAATATCAAAAACCCATTAAAAAAAATTGCTACATAAAACAAAAAAGCTTGAATATAACCGCTAAATAGTTTTTGAGATGTGAGGTATTTTTGGTCAAGTCCTATTTGGGGTACTTTAACCAAGTGACAAAACACAGCAATACTTATGATGATTACATGTTACTTGAATATTAAATAAGTAAATTATGTCACAAAAGCACAAAACATATTCTTTATATTTTTTAGTAAAACAAAAAAGTGTTTAAACACATTCATACAAAGATTGATAGTGTATAAACGGCCTATTTCGGACTATGTAGAAAAATTAATTCATAAATATTAAATTAATATTTTGTGTTGTTGAGCGACATTAATATTCTGTACATTTAAAAATAAAATCAGCTCTACTAAAGGCTACAATACTTTCAATGGGTTGCAAAAAGTTTTAATTATTATAAAGTTAAGAAATGAAAACTCTTTATTGTTCACCATAACTTTAACCTAGACAATTTAATATGAGTACATTTCCATTAGAACAATGGGTGACCTTATCGTTTATAGCGATCTCTTCCAGGCAACTCGTTGTCCAAGGAGACGTTACAAGAAAAATTAAATAGTATTAAGTGGTATAACTAAATTAAAACTAAATTATTGTTAAACGATTATTTGTCTTGTATGTGTCGCATTTGAAAATAAATATATTCTTTATTCTTTCTTTCATTTATTTGACCATCAACCAAAATGATCCGAATCCGTTATGCTGAAACAAATGCCCTGCCTTTTTAACGAAAAGTTTATTTTACTAGGTTCTCCGAGAGGACCTGCAATCAATATACAAAAATCACCATAAAGCTTACAAATGTAATCTGAAAATATTCTATATTGACTCCCAAAGCGGAGTATCAGGCTCACGTGTGCAGACCTGGGAGTAAAACAGAAATATAATAGAATGATGAAATCTCCTCCTATCTTTGTTATAACATTAATATTGTGTATCTTTTTTTAAATGCCATTATGTATCATAACCTATATTCTATCCGACTCTCTGCGGCATAAATGAAACCATGAGGTTTTTGTGCCACAGTCGAATTTGTTCTAATGTGTAATATGTGTAGCTGTAGGAGATTTTAGGGCGGTTCTTTTAATAAGGCGTTGCTGTCTAGAGTGTTCTACGCGCTGCGTTTTGAAGGCAGCAACAGAATCAATAGAACTTCGCCACTTTCTTTGCAGTGCATGATGACATCACCACATTTAAAAAACTTCAACGGACAAGTGAAAAACGAATTGCAACAGACAAGTGGCAAAACGAATCACAACAAATTTTTAACTTAAAGTTTTTACACTTACCTGTTGCGATTCATTTTTCCATTTGTCCGTTGAAGTTTCATTTCTACTAAGCACACATTTAGATTTTTCACAGGTTTACTGTAAATTATGATTTGGTTACGTTAGTTGCATTTTAATGAGTGCATTTTTTATTTAAACATATTTATCAAACAAAAAAAACTGAATTCGATCCGGAACCAAAAAAAACCTTAATCTACTCTAACATTATGCCGCCTCTCACCACGTCTACTCTAAATACATGCCGCCTCTCACCGCACGGCCGTAACGTTTTTTCATGACAAAAAAAATCCTAATACGGGGCTATTAGGATTTTTTCCCCGTCTATATAGAAGTTTCACTTCATAAAACTAATGCATTGTCGTCTATAGTGGCCGGGTATTGTGTTCCTACCCCCCGCAGGGCGGCACTCACAGTTTATGACTGGCGAGATTTACCGACTATTTCACACAATTCCGTTTTTAGTGCATCGTACGTATCAATAAAAAAGGTTATTTTTTAAAAACCGTCCGATATTCGTTAGCAACGAGTTATCGGTTAAATAGGGCAATTTTTATTGACCAAGTGAAAGCTGAAATTTTGCTTTTATTGACAATTTGAAACATTTTCTCTCTTTATATGCACTGAGAGCGACATAATAATTGTATGAAAGTATTTTTGATTGACGGCTTTTGTTTTTTTTTTTTTAATCATGTCCGAATTCTAGCTAGACGTGTTGCTGGGGAGTTCCTTGGGAGTTCTCTAAGGAGAATCGGCGAGGAACAAGCAAGTACGACAGCCATAACACGATGAGAAACGGTGTACATATACCAGGAAGTAGAATTAAATTTTTACTAATATGTATTAACCTTGTTTGCTAAAAATGCGGCGTACAAATTTTCAAAATATGCTCTATGTATAAAAATGTAAGGAATGTAAAGGAATGTAATTACGCCGCTATTTCTGCAAATAAAGTTTTTCTTTCTTTCTTTCTGACCTTCAAAAATTGTTCTCTAGCGGAACTAATATTTAATAAAAACTTAAATTTGAATTCTAAGTGGAAAATATCCTGGAGCAGGATTTTATTTTATTACTCCACTTCGGCAGACAGGCAGACTGTCCACCTGATACGAGTAGAAGACGGATGCCATCGTCTATGGACATTTGTAACGCCGAAGATACCACCAATGTGCTCTGCAAAGCTTTGTTAAAAAGATTATGTTTTATTGTGAACCTGGCAAACAAGCAGATAGTTCACCTCATGGAAAGTGGTTACCGTCGATAGAGTTGCAACTCGAGTTTCAACGGATGTGCAAAATCATATATGCAAAATTGCTCCAAATGCTGTCCAAAATGGTGGCCGCATTTCCACCTTGAATGGGAACGCTGATGTGTTGCCTTAGGTGCAAGCCAGCCTTTTTGTCACGCGAGACGCGTTCATAGGTCTCGAGCTCCAGGATACAGCTAACAGGATAGTGCGATCTTTATGCTATAGTATAAATATTGTGTACAATATCCTGCATCCATTCTTCGGATATAACATCTGTAAGAGCTGCCGTAATTATGATGAAGTTAGCAAATCACCCTGGAAATTGATAGGATGAGGGTATTCTAACGTAAAATTAAATGAGATCGGTGCAGGATACAGTGATCAAAATGTTAATTTATCATTGGCGATCTTTATAGCTCCCTTACTATGAGTTCTCGAACCATTCAATGACAATTTCTCACTATCGAGAATGTCCCTCTATCTATCTCGAAACAAGTGTATAAAAGTAAGATGGTAAAAGTAGTAGACTGCAGCCCATTAGCCTCTTTTAAGGCTACGTTACATTGGAGACAACGACCACGTTCACGACTTTCCATTTGCTTGCCGGCGTTACAATCGGAAACCCAAGTGGAACGGTTATTCAACCCACCTCTTGATGATGACGGCATTAGTTACGTTTTCGCCGCGGCTACATCGACCGCGGTCGCCTTGTGGAACGGCGAACGGAGCATTTTGGGCGTTGTGAACTACTAGTGGAACGCGCTGTAAATGGTGTGAATGCACGACGTGTATGACAACTGCTTTTGTTCTTTTTGAAGTGAAACTTCTATATAGAGGGGGTCTTATGGAGTTTTGGCTCACGAAAAGATGTCACAGTCACGTGATCACCGTCACTAATTCTTACATTTTTAAACTCGTGATATCTTTCGAATGGAATGTCCGAATTGAATAATTCAAAAAGTTATATAAAGGTATTGAAGCAGTCTTAAATATGAAGTAATTTATTTTGATAAGGATTAATATCAAGATACAAATAAAAAACCTTTTCTAGCGGCGGCATTTTAATTAATTTTTTATAATAAAAAAACGCTTATTGTGGCATAACTATAATAGTTAGATATATGTTGTAGCGATACTTTTTGTAAATAATGATGTGTTCTACAAAGTCGTAGTACATTATTTTATTTTATCATCAATAGTTTTCGCAGCGCACGCGATTTTAGGTATTTTTTTTATACCTTGGATTAAATTATTGGAGTTTTAGTAATGATCCTTAATTTTTTGTAAATATAATATACCCTATGTCACCCGGGGATAGCGTAGCTTGCCAACAGTGAAAGAATTTTTCAAATCGGTTCAGTAATTTCGGAGCCTCTTCATGCAAGCAAAAACCAATCTTATCTTTCCTCTTTATAATATTAGTCTAGATATTCATAAATATATTTATTATAAAATTAATTAGATATTTGCATATTATAAAAAGCGTAAGATTTTGCGCTGGCAGTTGCTTAATAAAATTGGGAGCTGGGTTGCCCTAAAAAGCGCTATATCTAGCTTCGAAAGCGCTAAAGTGGCAGACTTGGTGAGCCGAGCCAAGCGCCGGGGAAGTCCCGCAAACGAGAAAGCGAGCGAGAGAGCGAGCGAGGATATACCTCGTTCTCCGACGACCTCGTCCCTCTAATACCTAAAATCGCATTCTGCGCATCGGAAAGTGGGATGTTCCAATAAGGAAACAAATTAACAACTACAAAACTTTGCCAACGGTTCAGTTTTTCGAAAGTCACAACGAGGTGAACGACAAAAGTGTTGACAGAAAAAAATTGTCGGTGCGTGTGTAGTGTATTACACTATACAGACAACATATATATAGGAGTTACATCTGCTCTGTTGGTATTCTCCGCGGTGTGTAAGTATATTTGAAATATTTTTTTGAAATACTTTTTTCTGTCACTAAAAATCATCAAAGCCGCGTGTTCTAATACTTTTTAAACTCGTGATATCTTTCGAATTGAATGTCCAAATTGAATAATTCAAAAAGTTATATAAAGGTATTGAAGCAGTCTTGAATATGAAGTAATTTATTTTGATAAGGATAAATATCAATATACAAATAAAGTGCCTGTTCTAGCGGCGGCATTTTAATTAATTTTTTGAAATAAAAGGACACTTATTGTGGCATAACTATAATAGTTAGACATATTTTATGCTGTCGCGACACTTTTTGTAGATAATGATGTGTTCTGCAAAGTCGTAGTACATTATTTCATTCTATCATCAATAGTTTTCGCAGTGCTCGCGATTTTAGGTATTTTTTACATCTTGGGTTACGTTATTGGAGTTTTAGTAAGGATCCCTAATTTTTTTTGTAAACATAATATAGCCTATGTCACCCGGGGATTGTGAAGCTTGCCAACAGTGAAAGAATTTTTCAAATCGGTTAAGTAGCTTTGGAGCCTCTTCAATGCAAACAAAGAATTTAATCTTTTCTCTTTATAATATTAGTATAGATATTCATATATATTCATTATAAAATTAATTACATATTTGCATATTATAAAAAGCGCAAGATTTTGCGCTGGAAGTTGTTTAATAAAATTGGGAGCTGGATTGCCCTAAAAAGCGCTATATCTAGCTCCTAAAGCGCTAAATTGGCAGCTCTGGTGAGCCGAGTGCCGGGAAAGTCTCGTAAACGAGAAAGCTAGCGAGAGAGCGAGCGAGGATATACCGCGTCCTCAGACTACCTCATCCCTCTAATACCTAAAATTGCGTTCTGCGCATCGGAAAGTGCGATGTTCCGAGCCGCTATTAATGGAGGCAAACTTAACTTTGCATCGAACTATAGCTCTGCTCTCCACGTGACTAGGCATCACTGCCTCTATTTGTGGTATGTGTAAAAAAATTATAAATAAATAAATAGAGTTTGTTGAGGAAACAAAAATAACAACAAGAAAACTTTGCCAACTGTTCAGTTTTTCGAAAGTCATACCAAAGTGAACGACAACAAACGACAAAAGTGTTGACGTAAAAAATGGTCGGTGCGTAGGTAGCGTATTACATACACCATTAAAATGTACTTAACCTAACCAAATCATAATTTGCAGTAAACCTGCGAAAAATCCAAATGTGTGCTGGGACACATATTAGAAGTGAAACTTCAACGGACAAGTGGAAAAACGAATAGCAACGGATAAGTGGTAAAACGAATCGCAACGGACAAGTGGAAAAAAGAATGGCAACGGATAAGTGGAAAAACGAATCGCAATGGACAAGTGGAAAAACGAATCGCAACGTACAAGTGGAAAACGAATCGCAACGGACAAGTGGAAAATCTTCAACAGACAAGTGATAAAATGAATCGCAACAAAATTTTGACTTGAAGTTTTACGGGCAGGTTTTCAAATTGGACAAGTACATTAACAATCTGCCCGTAAAACTTCAAGTTAAAATTTTATTGCGATTCATTTTATCACTTGTCAGTTGAAGATTTTCCACTTATCCGTTGCCATTCTTTTTTCCACTTGTCCGTTGCGATTCGTTTTGCCACTTATCTGTTGCTATTCGTTTTTCCACTTGTCCGTTGCGATTCGTTTTTCCACTTGTCCGTTGAAGTTTCACTTCTAATATGTGTCCCAGCACACATTTCGATTTTTTATTAATACAGAAAATACGCTAAACAATTTCTTTTTGAAGAATTAATGGGGTTGTAGCAAACAGTGCACAATGAGAAATAAAAAATCAATATTACCGTCGTAATAATGAATTAAAATTACACTCAAAAATTCACAAAGCAACGTTTCTCCACACATTTAAAAGTAAACAATGACACTATAATTTCATTAATGTATAAATATTAATACATTTATTTGATTTTTATACCAATATTTTGATCACTTTTCTGTAGCCGTAGTTACGGAAGACCGCTACTGAAAAGACGCCGAAACGTCGGAATAAAAATCAAGTAAAATACCGCGCTAAAAACCGTTAAAACATAGTTTTATTATATTTATTGGTTACGAAAATTTAAGAAAATACTATGTATAATTTAGAAATTTATAAATAATCTAGTACAACAAAAGAAAACTTATTTGTATTGTATTCTACCCATAGTCCCTCAAGAATCGTGAGTAGAATACTAAACTTAGATCACTGTCTTCTATGGGTTAGGTGCCCAGAATGCTGACTACGTCTCCTCGCTGGATCACCATACTGATCCGTTGCCCGAAGCAAACACCAGCCCTCTGATCGCCTGAAGAGTCAATGAGTCGTTTTGATAAATTTTGGCAGATAAATTTAAATATTACACAAAATATCACAACATTATAAAATATCATAATACTGGTATATTCATGATCGCAAATAGTAGGGCCATTATGTGTATACCATTCCGCCCTAAGCATTTCCCGGGGTGCCCGGAAGTCGTAAACTTAAAATAGATACTCCTCAGTACAAGTGCTTGCCTCTTTGTTTACTCTTAACCGGTTCCTAACCGGATGGAACCGGTTCGCACCGGATGTAAACGGTTATTTCTGCGCGATTTCATCCGGACAAAGGGGAGTGCTGAAGTTTGATGTTTGTTTTACCGGTACAATAAATAGTTGGAGAATTTCTCGTGTTTATATAGAAGTTTGTTTTATTTGGTCTGTAAATATTAAGCTTCAAGTGTACTTGAAAATATAGTAGACTAGAGTTTTATACTATGTAAAGATGAAGTTCTACGGTATATATGTATGGATATACCTCGATCTCTTTGCGAGCTACAAATTTAAATTTAAACAAAGCTACATCGAAGTACGTTCTAACACCACTTAATAATCAATAATCATTCGCATGTAAACCAAGTCTTATTCTGATGTACACTACTGCAGTAGGCATAACTACACAAACACATATACACACTACATACATCATAGTCCACTCTACGTCTTTGACAAACTAACTAACTGCTGCGGCTCACCGACCCAAAATGAATTTTGGCCTCCGAAATGAGAATACTTTGACAATCTATCTATACTAAATATACCATATATTGCCATTGTCAAAGACTAAATAAAATAAATACTATTAACTGCACTATACTTCTACTAATTACAATTTTAGTATAGTAATAATAAATTTAAAATGGTTCGAGTTTGTACAAGGGTTTAAAAATGCGAAAAATATCAGGGCGGCTAATTCAAACCAGCAGATTCCAAAAATACAATGATTACAAAAATAGATTTTTTGTCTGTCTGTCTGTCTGTTAGAGCATCACATGAAGATTACTGAACGGATTGAAATTAAACGTGACATTTATATCATATATACAACCCACAAGAGTTAACTTGAGACTTTGCTCGGATGACGTAAGCGCGAGGAACCGACGCGTCGATGGCGAGAGCGCTAAGAAGACGGGGGTCGGGAGGGGAGCACGCATTCCGCTCAGGTCTCAAGTTAACTCTTGCGGATAATATATGTGTATACATATATATATATACATATCGATTGCCAAGGCAAATAGAGGCAGGGGCCTTGCTTTGGCCCCCCGGCGTCGGATAGTAGGTGTAGTTACTCACCTAAGACTTCGTCACAAAGCCCGCCTGAGGGTTTATTATTGTTATATCACGTTTTATTTTTTCTTTCTTTTCTATGTTTTTCTACAAATATAAAAAATATAATTACTATTATTAATGTGTTAAATATTCACAGATCACGTATGTACATACACTAATACGACCATGCGGTAATGGTGTTATTTTTTAACGCTTTAAATGAGACGCATTTGGGCAGACTCAATTACTTTAACACTTACGCAGGTGTGGTCGCAGCATTAAATACATTATAATGGTGGTTCGGGCATGTGGAAAGAATGTATGATGAAAGAATGACTAAACAGATATACTATGCAAAAGTGGATGGACGCAGAAGTCACGGAAGGCCACGACACATCTTCCATGATCAAATTGATCGTGTACTAGCAGAAGGTATGTCAGGAGCCTTAAGAATAGACGAGCGTGCATGACAAGAGCTATGAATGTCAAAGAAGCAAGTGAGGTGTGTAAAAATAAGCCTGAATGGCGCTCTCTTGTTCGTGCCTACCCCGCAAGGGACCTGGCGTGAAGTTATGTATGTATGTATAATGAATAGAAATCAATGGCGTAATCACAAGCAATAGTTGTAAACATTTTATTGAAACCTCATCCGTCATAGCATGTATCTGTAAGGTATTTAACAGAATACATTAATGTTAATGTACGAAGGTTAATATTAAATCTGACGTGAAAAATTCTAATTCTGTACAAAGCGGCTTCAAACAATGAACACGTAGAACGTGCTTTTGAAGCATTAACACTTTTGTTTGGATTGTCACCTAGTATTTAAAACCGCGATATTAATCTTTTGTCATGTCATGTTATGAAATTGCTGGTTTTAAAATGGCCTAATTTACAAGCGGTAGCAAGTTAGATGTATTCTTTTTATTTATTTATTTTACTTCAGCCTCTAGGTACCTACCTACCTATGTACCTACCTACCTATGTACCTTTAATAAGTTAAGTATAATTTATTTATTATTAGTTCTTAAATCCTACATTAATTATAATTTATTGTTAAGACTTTAGCGGGACTTGAATAAAATGCCGTTGAAATTAATATAAAGTTTATTAGAACTATACAAACACGTATAACACAGGTACAAATATCAACAAATCAAAACACAACAAATCTAAACGTAATGCAGAAGGTCGTAATTCAATAAAGTCCGTCACTATTACATTACCGATTGTAATTAATTGTACGCCTTGATTGCAATCGTCGCTTGACTGCCCTCCTCCCTCAATCAGGCCACCGTTTTATACTGCACAAATGCAATGTGTCCATATCGTAGTCGACGTAATCCGTAACACCTGCCTAATGATCCGGCCGCATCATAACGACCATAAACGACTACAATAAAACAATGGACTCTTTTCTAGAAACGTATGCCAATAAATAAGTTAACAAAAGAAGACGATCATAAAAGAATTACAAATTGTTTAAATACCGACAGGTAATAAAATGTACTTTGTGGATTTTGTCTTTGTCGGGGGGCTAAGCTGTAACAATATATTGTTGCGAACCGAGGATAATCCTTTGCAGGTGTATTATTACCCCTTTAAATATAAGTGATATATTGTTCGGTTTAATCCTTTGTATGCCTCCTGGTAAGACGTCATAAAGTTAAATAACAGCAGCAGCAGATACAGCTGCGATCAAGACGTTACCTAGTGTACTTTCGTACTTTCAGAATCTTTTAACAACGAACTTTGCGCAATTTATGTTATTACGATTTTCTGCTTTACGCTTTAGACTTATCGTATTCGTTTGTGCTTGTAAGAACTGTAAATTTCGTGTGTGTACTTCTAAAAAACTGTGTACATTCGAACGACATTTCAATTATAATCCCGCAAATACGTGACAATATTCTAACAAGGGGTTTTGTTTCGTATGTCTGTACATACATTTATAATTATATCACGTAATGTTTTTATCTACCATGTACTTGAGCAGATAAATGATATGTTTTGTGGTGTAAGTAATTAGTTTTATTTACAGCATGTTACTTTTGACTACTTACTGTCAGAGAGGCCAAATCCTTAACAACATTTAGAAATTTACTCAGAAAACACTATTTGTCCATAAATAGCTATGTCTGATTAACACAATATAATCATGCTAATACATTTATTAAAATAACTCATGTATTTTTTAATATATTATTGTCTAAGTGTATATTTATGACTATGTATATATGTATGTATTTGTATATTTATTTGTTAAATTAGTTTGAGTATTTATGTGTCCATTGCCTTTTTCCTGCACCACCTACATCGCCTGATTCAAATTTGTTTTTTATTTGGGTTGCCTGGAAGAGATCGCTTTGAGCGATAAGGCCGCCTATTGTATCGCCTAGAAAATATTGTATATATATTCTGTTTTTGTAATTTTATGTTTTGGTGTGCAATAAAGTGTTATCTCTCTCTCGCTCTCTCTTATTTACTTCGTATTTATTTCATGTCTTATAATTAGGCTTATCCTATGAGTCTTGTGTTTTTGTAGCTTGTGTATCACAAGAGTTATATCACCTTCTCAATCTATATATTACTAAATATGTTGAGATTTCTTTGTAGCCCATTTCAAGACGATTACGCGCAGGGAGGAGTGTGAGATTTGGCATAGTCAAACTTTATATTGAAAAGTTATGCAATAAATAAAAATCTATCTATCTTTAATATATATCTATAATATTTTATTTATCTATATTCGATAGTCTCCGGAGGAATGGGATAAGTCTTTAACGGCCTACCTGCAGCGTGGAGGTTTGATTCCTGGCCTAATAAATTTCATGTACGAAATTTTCGATGTTTAGTTTACATAGTAAATTCTGTGTGTCTGGGAGCGGGTTCAGAGTGTTCCGGTGTACATAACCCATAACACAAGAGTAATATACGCTTGTGTTAACGGTAATTTATATAGTAGATAGGGATATCTAATGTACACACACACATTAGTATTAGAGCTCTAAAAATTAAATATATCAGTAATACCATTTTACGTGCAGTATAAGTTTACTAATCACATCAAGATAATAATAGTGGTAAACTTGAATTTATTTGTTAACGCGTAGGTGTGCTATTTAGGGTCCCTTATATAATTAATTTAAAGTAAACTATGATTTTCTTGATTGAAGCAAACAAACAGACAGAACATTCAATTGTTGGAAAATGGTGTTATTGTTACCGTTACGGATGGACGTTTGCAATACCAGGGGAGTCGCTAACGCGTTACTGACTGTCAATTGTGAACTGATTTTCATTTTTTTTCTTGTAATCGAAGGCGTATACTCCCAAATTAGTCCCATTGTCACCATGGCAGGATTTGATGAGTAGTTACTAGGGTAATCGAGAGAAACCCTCGTTTGTTAACTTACTTGTTTGTTACATGATATCATCGTCAATCTTGGAGCGTATTTCAATTTTTTTCTTTATTCGTAATACTAAGCTCCCAAAGTGTTGCCATATTTGCCAATTCAGTATCTGGTGAGTGGATTCCAGGGAAATTTGGAGTAACACTTATTAAAGGACGCTGAGCGCCTACGATTCAAAAGAAGTTTCACTTCGAAAAGCTTCTATACGCGTTTCAGTATTATATTTTCTACAGGCGCTTAATTTTTTTGAATTCGTCTTACAGGATTTCTCCGTCAATCTTATCGGCAGCTCTAACACCGTTATCTACTATCTGAAATTACATAGCATCACGCTTATGTATTGACTATGGTCTTTGACGGTGCTAAATTATACATTAATAGATTGTTGGATGAAACCTGACGCAATACTAGCCTTTCAGATGGGATAGAGTGCATGGGCTAAACGAGATTTTACTAAGAGATCAGATAGGAGGAATGGACTGGACGGAATAGGATGGACTAGGGGATTGGAAAGGAAAGATGAGATAGTGAAAGGAGCAAATGGGCCATCGAAAATCTCACAGATATTATTAGCTCAAGCCTATCCGTTACACGCCGATAATCTGTGAGAGCATGCTATTAGGACATTGATTCCAACATACCTCTACCACGTTGCAAATTATCTACCTTAGAAAGATAATAATTCTAGCATGCCTCTACCACGTTGCAAATTATCTACCTTAGAAAGATAATAATTCCAGCATGCCTCTACCACGTTGCAAATTAACTGCTTTAGATAAGATAATTATTCCAGCATGCCTCTACCTCATAATATTTTCTTAAGTTTTCGCGACTTGTACACATAATAAAACTACGTTTTAACGGTTTTAAGCGCGGTAATTTATTTGATTTAGGTTTATCCGACGTTTCGGCCGCTTTTCAGTGGCCGTGGTCACGGAAGACAATGATGACATTTGTCAAACGTGTATTGTCAAAGTTTTTATTCAGCCTACCGCCAACTTGTTCATTTTAATTATTTAGTTTTAAATTTTGTTTATGGATATTATTTACTCTATGGGAGCCTAATCTAATTTACCACCGCTTCACAACATGTTGTGGCTGAAGAGAAGAAGCGGCGCAAGAAACTCTTCAGCAAACATGCCTAGTTCTATTTTTTTTTTATATAATATTAAAATGAGTGGAAGGAAGAAATAAAATAAATTATCAGTCAAGTTGTTTTGTTTCGTTGCACGCAGAAAGAGCTCACAGTGTCTTGAGGTCTGGCAGTTGGTTTTTGCTGGGTTTGGGTCTTAATAGTTTTGATGATTGGATCCCAAACAGGTGGTACCAATAATAATATACATAAACAAAATTTAAAACTAAATAATTAAAATGAACAAGTTGGCAGTAGGCTGAATAAAAACTTTGACAATACACGTTTGACAAATGTCATCTTTGTCTTTCGTGACCACGGCCACTGAAAAGCGGCCGAAACGTCGGATAAAGCTAAATCAAATAAATTACCGCGCTTAAAACCGTTAAAACGTAGTTTTATTATGCCTCTACCACGTTGCAAATAATCTACCTTAGAAAGATAATTATTCCAGCATGGCTGTACCATGTTGCAAATTATTTGCCTTAGATTATCGGGAACCCACCAGCTCAATATCGACACGCACTCAACAAGCTATTTTATCACATAAGTACTCAGTTTACTTTTAAAAAATTGTTTAATTTATTGTCTTCTTATGCTGTACGATGACTCGTATAGACATAAATCTTTATGTGTGATAAATAAATCTTGTTAAACGTGTTTTGGTTTGAAACATACTATGTTTTACTATTGTTATTAAATCGTTAATAGTGGGTACTTTGGTATTGTTATGGGATTTTTTTGTGGAATGTTTAAAGAATTTGGAATTTTCTACTTAGACTTCCGATTCTTTGTAATACATAACTCACAAGAAGTACATTAAAAGTCATGTTAGCCATTATAGTATAGGATCCCGCTATACAACGACCTTTACCGAGATGATTATTTGATGAAACCTATTTTATATTTAATTTAATGTGTCAATAAATATATTGCATATGGGTTGCCTAAAAAATTTCAGTCCAGTATATGATTAATTAATAATTAAATTTTTTATTTTTTTTTAACATTTCACATGTTTGTTTATTAAACAAATTCTATACCAATCGAAAGTATGTAGCCCATAGAATATGCAAATGTTAGGTTGCCTATTCTTTTCCGGTCACAACTCTTGTGTAGCCAGCTATAATCCTTTTCGTGTTCAAGATCAAATAGCGAGAGTTGTGACCGGAAAAGAATAGGCAACCTAACATTTGCATATTCTATGGGCTAAATACTTTCGATTGGTATAGAAAGTATACTATACTGTACTTTAGGGGGGACTCCATCAGGTCATCGTTTTATACTGCACAAATGCAATATGTCTGCCCGGCAAAGTGGACCGAATTTCCTAGAATCAGCTTGTACTTTGAAATCCGTAACAGCTGGCTAATCACAATACAACAATAGGCCGTATGCCAATGAATAAGTAAACAAAAGAAGACGATCATAAAAGAATTACAATAGTTTCAATGTTATTAGTTCAAATGCCGATGGGTAATAAAGTGCTTTGTTTTAGATATGCAGGTGGGTTTTGTTTTTGTCGGGACCTGAGTTATAACAATATAGTCGAAAGAATAAAACTATGATTAAAATTAGTAAAAAGGTTTACCAAAATACATACATAATCAATAGCATGAATTCCATATGAAATGGGTTATATTTATTTAAAAAAAGTTATGAATAAACGATGTTTTGTATTATTTTATACGTTCGGCTCAATAGTTGAAATGTTCGCGCCATTGCGAATCTCGTGTGCCTAGTGTTTGCACAGCATTAGCGGGGCTCGACCAGCTATTCACATATTTATCGAAACGCTGATTGCTGCTTGTTGAGGGCCATACTATTTGCGCACATCTCGAAATCAAAGTGACCAGGTAGAGATTTGAATTCAGTTAGATTTTTGTTTGTTGTTATACTTTGGTTTTAGTTTTGTTCGTATGTTTTGGTTTATTCGTTAGTTATGTGAGATGGCCGTCGGAGAAAGTTTTAAAAAACCAAATATAATTGTTACACTTTATTTAAATTAATTATCACAATAATAACTTAGTACTAATAGATCACGATAATCAGTTATGACCGAGTCCTACCGCGATTGTAGCCAGTCTGTCCCATCCATCGGTCCGCAGGGTGGCTCCGAAGCTTCCCAGGAAACTCTCCACTCAGCACTCTCTCACGCGCATGCTTGAATCACCCACAGGTGGCTTGATTGAGGTGTTTTATTTGAATTTGTTAAGTTGTTGTGTGAGAAACGACAGAGTTGCCTCATATGTGTGGAAAACCGTAGGGTTACCACTGTTTTTGTTTTGTTTGGGTTTGTTTGTTGTTGGGTAGTGGGTTTGGGATCAATAATTTAGCTCTAGTATTTAATTTGAGTTTTTTCTTATATTATAATTTAATTTTTAAGATAGTTTATAGTGCGAATATAATTTAGCAAAGTTTAGGATGTCAGATAGAGTCCTGCAGCCATTTTGGCAAAGACAAAACAAACACTTTGCAGAAAACAATAAACAACAAGTCTATCACTGTCACATTTATTTTCTCAAAAACTACTGAATCTGCATAGATAAAACTACACAGGTAGATGTAGTCTATAGAGCACTATAAACTTATGTATAAATATGTGACAGAAATGAAGATTGTGGATAACCGTCATACATACACACATTAAGAACATTAAGGTCAGGGGGTCGAAAGAGCTTTTTCAGTGTACGTATGGGTAGTAGTTTAATCAGTAAAAACATAAAAATATGTTATATAACGATATTGGTAATTACTTTTTTGAAGCCAGTATACGGCGAGATAATAACACCCAGTCTTAAAAAGTGTCCCTATTTTGAAATATGAGCTTGTATATATAGTATAGTATAGAGAAATTAAGTGTTTCTCTTATGGTTAAAATCAGAATTGAGGGCATCCGTAAGAGAACGAAGGTAAACAGAGCTTGCAAAATTTGTAATTTGAAGTGGCAGTGAGCCGGTCAAGTCTGTCACAGGACCGAGGCCGATGGAGCAAAGGGTCCTGGAGTGGAGACCACGTCTCGGCAAACATAGGGTAGGATGCCCGCCAGGACCGGTGGATTGATGACCTGCGCAAGGTGGGGGTAGTAGGCAGGGGCTGGATGAGGAAGACGGGAGACCGGTATATGTGGCGCGTACTTGGAGAGACCTTTGTCCAGCAGTAGACAGAAATTGGCTGAAGAAGACGAAGATATCAACAAAAAATAGTTATATTAAGATATAATTATATTTCTGAGATATTGAGTATTCTTGATGAAATCGTTGTTAAGATAGCTAAATGACAAAAATAGTGGACAATTATCACCTATATATAATGTTTTGTATGTGTGAGGCCTAACTTAAACGGTTATTTTTTTGTAAATTATTCAATTATTACACTATTCGAGACATATTTGAAGAAGAGTTAAATTTCGATTTAAATTTGCTTTCGAGTTTACGAAGTAATATTTTAGTTGTCGTTTCGATTATTTTTTTCGATATTGCGTCGAGTGGAAATATTTCGAATAGTAAAAAAAAGCTGGAGTGAAATAATATTAATACTAAACTATATACAGAGACAGAATTATAGCCATACAATTTTAGGTTCTACATACACATGTCACAGTGTGCAACTGAAAACTTACCGTACCGGGCAAACATGTAGTGTTTGCCCTTTGAAAGTGTGCGTCAAAAATGGCTCAAAATAGCTTTGTTCAGCAACACCAATTAAAAAATGAATAAAATAAACTCAACTGTCGACATCATGCTTTGCGAAATTTCTAAGTACTTCCTTTATCACCAAGGTGCCTCAATATCGCAAGATATGAATAGAATAAGTAGAAAAATACAACAAAATTACTGGCGCAGCAAAAGACGTCAGACAAAAATAACAGACTTCTCTCCATTTAACGATAACTCTATATAACGCAACAAAATGCACATTCCTTTCAGTGTTGTTATATAAAGTTTACACTGTTAACGCACACAAGTTTTTAAAATGGGTTTAATTTGCTCACGTAGGCTTTGTCAATACTTTTATTTTGTCTGAGACTTTCAAAAACCAGTGTTTAACTTAATGTATCTGCTAGTATGTATGGAGATTTTCAAGTTGTAAGCATAAATCTAATCTACACTTCACTAAAACATCTCAAGCATTCAGTTTAAGTCTTAGTGCACCTGAATTTCAGACTAACTTGAACACTCGCAAACCACTCAAGAGGTACTAAACCATTGCTTACAAGTTAGGCTAAGTTCACACGTAGGCAGCGCGGTAAGCTAAATGTAAGTTTTATCGGGGTTTCGCGGTTCGAAACTGTATTTACGAGACCACTTGCATAATATCGTGAGTGTGCACATGGGTTTAGAGGTTAAGTTGGGTTCAAGTTATAGAGTTTTTAATAGGAACTTGAAGGGTGGTGGTATTTTGGTGTTCAGTTTTAGTTAAAAATGAAAATAGTCATAGAATATTGTTTTACTTTATGAATAACTGTAGAAAAAAGATGTGAAGTGATAGTTTTAATTTTAGTATTTAATATATTTTTTTTGCACTAGTTCATCAGATAAGCAGACGGCCCATTTGATGGAAAGTGGTTACCATATCCTATGGACATTTGTAATACCAAAAGTGCTACATGCACTGCTGCTCTCTTAAGGGATACTGGAACCTGGTCACTAATGCCGGAACACAACTCAAGATTGTTATGTTAGCCATCCAGTCGGGCAAATACCCCACCACCTGATTCTGAGTTGTTGCATTGCATTCTTTCTCCATTCCTGCATGGATATTTGCTGGTAAATTGGAAAAGAAAGAATAGATAACACTTTATTGCTAATCATATATACACTTTAATAAATACAAAATAACAATATTGTCATGGTAGAAACATTGGCCGCCTTATCGCTTAAAGCAATCATCTATTCCAGGCAACGTAACTCAAAGAATAATTTAACCTAATATGGCGATGTAGGCGGTAAATATTATTAGGTAGAACTTAAAGAGACATACTTAAAATACATAAATATTTTATAAATTAAATACATACAAACATATTCAGACGATAGCTAAATTATATTGATTTATTCAGCATCGTCATCCGAGCGTTAAATAGAGGTTGCGTTCATAGCGTTCACTCCAACGCCCAGGTTCCGCTTCAACTCCAAGCCAACATTTCTTAGGCGGCATGGCTAGATATTTGTTCCCCACGTAAATTAAATATAATTATAAATTATATTGATTTATTATTTGTAAATAAATATAATAGAAATGTCCGCGTGGATTTTATTTTGCTGAAAATTGCCTAAGTTATTCTTTATTATATCAGCTATCCCCCAGTGAAAGTCCCATCAAAATCGGTCCAGCCGTTTCAAAGATTAGCCGGAACATCCAGACACAGCCATACAACATTTTTTATAATTTTTTAATAATAATTTAATTGTTTTTTTCTATATAAGGACCGTATATACTTTCATGTGCATTCAGTAAAAAGCTGTTATATTGACATAACAAACGGAGACACTTCAATTTATCTATAGAGATAACTATTGTTTTTCCATCTCCTTAGCGAATTATTTCATCCTATTTTTAGTTGTTGTCTTGTAAGTCTTGGTAGCGTAATGGCTAGCGGCACGCGTCCCAAACCCAAAGGGCCCAGGGTCGATTCTGGCCGGAACGTCATGCATTAATTAGTCAGTTATCTGGTTTAATGTGCATATAGTTACAATTAACACGTGCCAACAAGGGTGAAGGGAATCATCGTAATGCAACCATCGAGATAAGCGAAGTTTCAAACCTGCCAAGCCGCCTTGGACAAGCGTATACTGGTGGGTATACTGTCCGTTCCCCGCTATAATGGGAGGCTCAAGCCCAGCAGTGGGACATTTATGGGCTGATATTATTATATCTATCTATCTATTATATCTATATCTTTAAGACGGAACCACCACAAATTTGTTGTCAAATACAGATAATTGAAACGAACGCTGAACTGATGCTTTCTCCCTCTAACTACATAGAATAAGTATTATAATAAAAGAGACGATATAACTTTCTTTGTTTTGGTGCGGCAATTTTGTTGGCAGCTTTGGATATTAACTTTGTACCCTCAACAGTGTTAAGAGAAGATCATTTTAATATTCGATATGTGGTGACACAGAATCGCTTTGTCAGCATTTTTCGCGTTCAGGCAAATACACTTATGTGTGAACAATATGCCGTGTAAATAGTTAAAATCTCAACCTGGTTTAATTTCTCTCACACCACAAAAACACTTTCTGACAAGCAACCACACCACAGTAGTGACATCATCAACCGCCAAAGATATGTTAGTGAAAATTCTCACAATATTGCATACCCAAAAGGTTCCAGTAAAGATTTTAATATCAAAGTTCATATTGAACAATATGTATGAGATCGTGTTCATTTGAATTGAACTCATGAATTTGATTTCAAAGCATTGTTTATGAACTATCATTGTTCAACGGATTCAGCCGGTTAATGCGATTCAATTGTTAGGCTTTTATTAATCATGTTCTGTTTTAGATTATGTACTGACGACATAACAGTGCTAGATGTTTGTGGAATAATTGTCTAGGCATAGCTTTTCTCTTACGATTTGCTAGGTTGTAGAGCATTTGCCCGACTGGATGGCTACCACCCCTGTTCTTACGTATGTCGCCATAATAACCGTGAGTTGTGGTCCGGCATTAGTGTCCAGTCTCCTTTAAGAGAGCAGCAACGCATTTGTAGCACCTTTGGTTTTGGTGTTGCGGTCTGCCTGTCTGCTGAACTCCTGTAATAAAAAAATATGCGTGCTGGGACACATATTAGAAGTGAAATTGCAACGGACAAGTGGAAAAACAAATGACAACGGATAAGTGGAAAAAAAAATCGCAACGGACATGTAGAAAAACAAATCGCAACGGACAAGTGGAAAATCTTCAACTGACAAGTGACAAAATGAATCGTAACAAAATTTTAACTTGAACTGTTACGGGCAGATTGTTAATGTACTTGTCCAATTTGAAAACCTGCCCTTTTTGCTGTTTTTGCCATATCTGCGGAACTCAATGTCTAATACCAATGAAATTTCCATGGGATCATTATGAAACAATACTGAATCGAACGCAATAAGAATGACCAAAAATTCGTTTAGAAAAATAGTTATGTCTGAAAAACTTCAAAATGTTCACATTTCTGCCTGAATTTAAGATTTTTCTGCTATATCTTCGGAACCCAGTCCCAGATGATGATTTCAATTAGTAATTTTTTAAAGCCTTGACCTTGTTCTGTCACAGACGCTGAAAGCAGCGTCCAGCATTAACGTTGGACGTATAATGTTTTCAATATAAGTATATATATATACGTATAAGTTCTTGTCGGTCGCGTACAGCTTTACGCTGGACGCAGCCAACGGCGCTGTAGGAGACCTTAATCAATATTTGGTGGGATATCCGGTTTTGATTTCATGTTTCCCTACAGGGCATGGTATTAAGAATTTAAAAACGTCACCTTCAATACAATAAAGGTTCCGTTGACCCGGCCGGGTTCAAATAAAATAATTTACGATACACAATAAAATATGTTTACCGACCATACGCAGACAAAACATAATGTTATTCTTGTAGATATTGAATGAAAAATGCAAGCTCGGTTACCTCCCGCGACACTTACCATTGGTGGCATAATAATTTAGTGACGTGCATATGGATGGCACAGATTAAATATTATACTTTATTTATTATTTGGAATTAAGAAAGAAAGAAAGAAAAGAAAGAAAAAGATTTATTTAGAACTACAATAAACACCACTTAAACTATTTAAATTAAAACAAATAAGTAAATGTAGTCCTAAATTGGTCATAGCTCAGCAAAGTTGCCGGTTAAGATAACCAGCGCTGATCTTCCGCTAGGACCGTCTGTGACATACACGGACACGGGCAAATGAAAAAAAAAACAGATATGAAGTGAATATACAAAAATTGAGATTGAAATAGAGAGAAAAAAAAAACCATAAACAATACTAAATAATAAAAGAATAAATACACATTATTTATAAAAAAAAAAAAAAAATTACAATGTTTTACATATTACTTATGAAATTAGATAGAGCGATAGAGAAGAACTAGACTAATAAATGATATAACATTTAACACACACTGACACGGGATAGATCAGGCACACCCTCCACATGCGCACCATCATATTGCACTTGTATCATGAATAAGATCGGCTTGGCACATTTGATGGTCATATAAAAACTTTTTCAGTTTGAGTCTAAATTCATGAATAGTTTTTATATTTTTTATAGGGGGTGGGATATTGTTCCAGCATTTGGAAGCTGCATACCTGAAACTACCCCTAAAAGCTGCTGTGCCATGTCGTAGCGTCACAAGCTGCGTAGCACATTGCCGCAGTGCAGCTGATCTTTGTGAACCGAACCAAGAAAGCTTTTCATACAAATACAGTGGAGACTGAAGCTTAACTACTCCGAAAAGTAGGCAAGCAAGATGAAGTTTACGGCGATGCTTCATTTTTAACATGGAGCATCGGTTCATAAAAGGCGTCACATGACTTCTAAAAGGAATGTTAAAGCAAAATCGTGCACATGCGTTCTGTACTCGTTGGATAAGTCTCTGTGTTCTGCTCAGTAGCCGAGGACCAAAAACTATATCGGAATAATTAAGCTGGGACAAGACTAGTGACTCAACTAGTTGGATTCTTAGACTCTCATTTAAATATGGTCGAATCTTATACAATATTTTAAGTTTATAAAAACAAGATCGGACTGATTTGGCTACATGACTTTCGAATCTGAGTTCACTGTCAACGTATAAACCTAAGTTTCGTGCTTCGTAAACTCGTTCAGTTGGTACTTCATCAAGCATGACTGTAACTGTTGGGTTAAGTTTTATTAAATTATTTTTACTCCCAAAAACGAGGTATTTGGTCTTGGACGGGTTTAGCACTAAGCAATTATTTTTAGACCACACAGCTATTCTAGACAAATCTTCGTTTAGTTTTGAAATAGCACTGTCAATGTCAGCAGGCTTAAATGAAATATACATTTGAGTATCATCAGCATAAAGGTGAAATTTGCAATTTTGTATTTGGTGAATGATGTCTGCTGTGTATAAAATAAAAAGAAGAGGGCCCAAAATTGATCCTTGAGGTACTCCTCTACTCATCAGCAACTTTTCTGAAGTAGAAGTGGAACCATCGCTATGATCAAGTCTTACGAATTGATTACGGTTACTTAAATAGCTAGTGAACCAGCTTAACGCTTTTCCGTCAATACCATAATATTTTAATTTTGAAAGAAGCAAGTTAATGTTTATACAGTCGAAAGCGCGGGAGAAATCGAGCAGTACGAGCAAAGTGCACATGCCATTATTTTGCGCACAAAGTATATTATCCGTAACATCCAGTAAAGCAGTAACCGTACCACGACCCTTTCTAAAGCCTGATTGTAACTCCGGTAGAATACCATTAGACTCAAGGTACTCTGTTAATTGTAAGCAGACTGCTTTCTCTAAGACTTTTGATAAACACGGTAATATACTAATCGGTCGCAAGTCTTTTAGACCAGTTGGATTTTGAGTCTTAGGTATGGGTCGGATAATTGCGTTCTTCCAAGTATCAGGAAATATACATGTGCCTATTGATGTATTTAAGATGTGCTTAATTATGCTCAAAGTGTTAGGTATTGTCAACATAAGCATGTCAAGGTTTATTAAGTCACAACCATTTGCATTCGATTTTAAACTTTTCAAATTTTTTTGTATTGCATCTAGACTAACCGGCTGCAATTTAAAAACAGCGTCACTAAACTTATTGTTCTCAAAATATGATAGTAAAGTGGGACACGCATCTGAGACACCAGGTGTGTTCAAAAAATGCTTATTAATGCTATTTGGGTCATTGAAATTTGAGGGAAGTTCTGTGCTGGTTTTGGGAATAATAGTGTGTTTGAGGTTCTTCCATAATAATTTTGGGTTGTGTATTTTGTTGTTGATATTATGTTTAAAGTATGCTATTTTTCCGCGGTAGAGCGCTTCGTTTACAGTAGCTTTTAATGATTTATAGTAATCCTTTTTACTTAATAATTTGGTTCTGTGATAATCCTTTAGAGCTCTATCACGCAGTTTCATCATTAGTTTTACAGTGTCAGTAATCCACGGATAGGAACAATTTCTAATTACGCCCGATCTTACAGGCGCATGAAGGTCAAACAACGATATGACAATGTGACTAAAAACGTCAACTATTTCATTGACGTCAGCCATTGTCAATAAAAGATCCCATCTTATAGCCTGCAAGTCAATCTTGAAACTATCTAGACAAATATTTTTAAGCGGTCTGTACTTTATTAATTTTGGTGTTGGTCTGTCTTGCTCAATGTTAAATGAGCAGACTACAAGACAGTGACCATGAAGGGCGCCTAAATGATCGAGTTCAATTTTTTTCGAATGTAAATTTGTACAAACTACATCAATGAGTGTTCTCGAGATATCAGTGAAATGAGTTGGTTCATTGACGATTTGTAAAAGATCAAAGTATGCTAGTAACGCTAATAGTTTTTGTGTTTTTCCGTCTGTTTTGTTTATAAAGTTGATATTAAAATCTCCAAGTAAAATCAAGTTATCATAATGGCCTAAAGAATTTACTGAGTCTGTAATGGCATCAAAAAACAGGTCCACATTCATCCAAGGAGGTCGATACGCTGTGCCGATTGCTAGCTTTTTCCCGTTTATAGTCATAGTGACCCACATCTGCTCCACAGTACTGTGTAGTGGGTTCACAGGATGAGGCCAGGTGCGCGCATTTAAACCTTGCCTTATATAAAACCCAACGCCTCCTCCACGTGAACGCACTTCACTGGGGCGAGGTATATGACGAAGTCGGTACCCTGGCAAGGTTGGAGCTCGACCTTCTTCACCCACTCTAAGCCACGTCTCATTTATTGCCAATAAATCTAAGCCATAACGCATAACAGAGACTATAAAGTTATCTTGATTGGTTCCTAAAGAGCCTGCATTATACAAACCTATTTTTAAGTGTTTATTGATCATTTTCAATATGTAAAAAATCTATCCATATAACACAAAAAGTATAAACTAAAGTTAAACATAACAAGTTATAAAATATTAACATTACGATTAGTTCGCAATTTATATACAATTTTCCTAAATTAAGGTCAAATGATGGCACAGTTTTAAAATAGTAACATTTACGACTGGAATATGAAAAGTGACACATTTTAAAATAATTCATAGCCGTAAAATAGATAATTATAAATACTGCACATATAGTTAGATATAACAACAAATTGTAAGGACGGATGATTACCAAAATGTTTACACGAGTACATATTGAATTTAAAAAAGTATACGATATAATTTGCCCTGACACATAGTTTTTAACAATGCTAAGTAACATTATTAATTTCAAAAACACGAGCTAGGTCATTTTCTGAACGAATGAGAAACGCTTGTTTGCCATCACCTTGCCGAGCAAAAATGCGTCCTTTTTTTGTCCAAGAATATCGCCAGTTCCGTTTGCGACATTCTTCACGGACTTTATAAAATAAGAAGCGGTTGAACCGTGTAAGCCTCTCATTTATGTAGATGCGACGAGACAACGCCGAAGGCGACGCTAGTCCAATATCCGCTGCAGTCAAGTTGCGCCGCACGCGTGCGGCGTGCAAGATTTCGTCGCGCAGATTACGACGCGCGAGCCGCACTACAACGCGGCGTGATCGCTCCGTAGTTTCACTTCCGCTAACGGCGTTACTCATACCAACGCCGCCAATGCGCTCAGCAAATACTACGTCCCGGCCCTCAATCTTGACTCCAAGTTTCGCAGCTAACACGGTTACTATCTGGTACACATTTTCGCCTTTCTCTTCAGGGAGAGATCCAATATCCAGGTCTGATGATAATGCCTCCTGGTCTCTCTCATTTAATTCTATTTTAAGCTGTGCTATAGTGCTCTCTAGTTCCGCCGTGCCTTTAGTGTCAGTTATCATCTTGTTTTGCTCCAGCACGTCCAGCCTGCGCTCAATACTATCTAAACGTAGTCCAAAGCCCGATATGGAGGTACGGAGCTCAACCATCTGTATACGTAGCTCCCCCATATATTCCGCAATCTCACGCCTCATGGCCCGTACTTCATTTTCATCCTCTTCTGCGTGAGAAACATCGGACCCGGAATAACCAGCCACATGCAGTGAAACAATTTCCGCTGGAGACTCGCTACCGCAGATGCCTTTTACCGGGGTAATACTATTGTCACCTTTGCGTACTTTCTTTTTACACTCGGGGCACGCCCAATTTTTAGACACAATAGCCGTTTCCGATATCGCTACACAGCCCCTGTGAAATATTAACGGGCAAGTAGAACAAGTAGCGCAACCTATCGGCGAAAGGAACTTTCCGCACGCTGAGCATTTAGCCATGTTTCCTTTTTGTATTGAATACAAAAATAAACCAATATTTTACAGTAGATGTCGCTAGTTAAGCTTATTACACCTACAAAAATGATTGCTAGTGGGATAATATTTTCTACCCGCTTAAATAAATATTGATTATTATAATAACAGCTTTGAAAAACACTTAATCACTGATTTTTCACAGTTTACTTCGCATTTGGTTGCACGAACACTTTCACAATAAGTTTCGATGCTGATGCTGAGAATGTTACCACTTGTACATGGGTTTATAGCAGTTTTATATTTTTAAAGACAAAATTAGTTACAAACACGTAGCGTAGAATTGCCGTCCGTGACGTCCCGAATTAGGGGTTGCCTTGCGGTTTCCCGGCGACCTTACTTTATTTAGGGAGTACACATATTTACACTGTATGTGTACTGTGTAGTATATATAATATATTATAGTATTGTTACGAATTTGTAGGGAATTTACATACATACATACATAACTTAACGCCAGGTCCCTTGCGGGGTAGGCACGAACAACAGAGCGCCATTCAGGCTTATTCTTACACACCTCATTTGCTTCTTTGAGATTCATAGCTCTTCTCATGCACGTTCGTCTGTTCTTAAGGCTCCTGACATCACCTTCTGCTAATAAACGATCAATTTGATCATGGAAGGTGTGTCGTGGCCTTCCGCGACTTCTGCAACCACCCACTTCTGCATTGTATATCTGTTAAGTCATTCTTTCATCATACATTCTTTCCACATGCCCGAACCATCGGAGCATTCCTTTCCTTACCTTAACCCCGACACTCTCTTTCAGACCAACTCTCTTTCTTACTTCGGTATTACGAACGCGGGGAATTGTAGGGAATTTGTAGGATGTAAACTCGAAAATACCGTTGAAATTGTCACAAACTTTATTAGAAGTTCACACACGTAATTAACAGTTCTTAAAAGAACAGCCAAATACTAAAAAAGTTTGGTTTTTATAGGGTAGAAAATCTTTATAATATACATCGTGCAAAGTTCGTCAATACTCGCTCCGAAAGTGCACTAGGCAACGCTTCGTTCGCAGTCAGAACACGATTAACTTCTTTCGCGACTGCCCGATCCTCTCTATTTGTAAATTAGACATGGTCTCCTAACAACATACTGCTTACTGGTTCTTGAAATCGTTAAAATGGTCGGTTTAATGATTAGAAGCCATTAAGCCGACCGTCGTCGTCTTTTTCGTCAGCCATTTGAAGTCCACTGCTGGACGTAGGCCTCCCCAAGAGAGCGCTACTCATCCTTGTCCTCTGATTTCCTCATCCTGCGCCTACCAGAGACCTAGCATAGGTCGCCGGTCGATCGGGATGGATGGCGTCCGACACAACGTGTACCGAGATGCGGTCTTCACTTCAGGACTCGTTTGCTCCATCTGCCATCGGTCCTGCGGCAGACGTGACCGGCCCACTGCCACTTCAACTTGCTAATTTTGCGAGCTATGTCGGTTACCTTAGTTTTTTCGTTTTATTCATAAGAGAAACACCCAACATAGCTCGCTCCATACCCCGTTGAGCGACTTGGAACTTGTGGACCAATCCTGCGGTCAGCGTCCATGTCTCGGCCATGTAGATCAGGACGGGAAGGACGCACTGCTCGAATACTTGTCTTCAAGCATTGCGGAATGGTCGACGAAAAGCCATTTCAGTGTAATTATTATAATTTTAATTTATTACGTTTTATTTTAATTTGTACATATATAGTTTATTTTCCTTTTGATAAATGCATTTACCAAAAACTCATTCGCCTCGGATACATCCGATATAAAAACTGAGATTTCGGATAGTGAAGTACACGTTTCCCAGCCATATCGATGAATATTTATGTGGGTTCAACTATCGAGACCAAAAAGCAGTGGGCGGTGTTATGCTTCAATACACGACACTATTGTTGTATTCACCTCCGGTCAGCCTATAATAGTATGATAACAACGTACTTATCCTGTATGTATTTGACCCAGAATCTGTGATATACTTGATCTGTTTTTGTGTGAATACAATACAATATATTACTCTTCATTGAACACCAACGTTACATAGAAAAAATACACAAAAACTTACTTACTAAAAGGTAGTAAAATGGGCGGCCTTATTGCTAAAAGCAATCTCTTCCAGGCAACCATTATCCTCTTACAGATGGATAATGTCTAATTGCATAGATAGCGTTGGCATGTAGTTGAAATAGTTTAAATCTATATATATATAAATCAATCGCTGTTCGATAGTCTAACTAAAACTCTAGAACGGCTTTTTTAGGGTTTTGTACCATGTACCAACTAAAAGTTGAGTTGGTACGCTAAAATACCAACTTTCAGTTAAAATAGTGTATCAAAAAAAAAATGTGTTCTAAAATTTTTATAAGCTTTTGATAGATATGTACAATATTGATTAATGTCATAATTTATTAACCATAACGATATTGACGCTTCAACAATTAACTATCTATTCATAAACGTACTACGATGATAAGTATAGATAAGGCAAAATTGTAATAACACTAGTAAAACAAACTGTAATAATATTAAGGACCTTTATGTAAAATTATTGGAAATAAAGTAATAAAACAAAAAGAAGACGAAAAAGAAAAAGATAATAAAAAAACAAAATGCATAAAAAAGAAAATGTACAAAAAAGGTAAAGAAACATTTATTCATACACATAAAAGATAAATAAAGATAACAAGATAAAAAAGGCCGGACAAATCTTCTACGTCAGGCGAAGGCGATTAAAAAAAAACGTAATATGATTTGTTGAGAAGTGTGATAGTAATAATTGAATGTCTATTTGTCAGTGTCATTTAATTAAGTTGTATAACATTCTATTATAGCTATATATAATACAGAGAAATTATATTGCGTAAACGTACCAACTTTTTTTTCAAATACCAGCTTTTAGCAATGGCTGTACCAGGTTTGTTGGTGTGTGTGGTGTGGTTGTACTATCTAACATCACTGCCTCCACCGATATGGGGCCCCAATCCACCATGAATTATAAGTTATGATAAGGAGAGAAATAAATGATTAATAGTTAAGGATCAATATCCTAGACCCTAGCCTAAATTACAATACTTCACAATGTGCTCAAAGTTCACTAACAAAATCAATAGTTTTATTCAAATACCGCAATTAATTAATGGTTATACCTAAAATTAGTTTCAAGAACAATTACTGGTAGACGATTTGAAAACAAGTAAATGTGTTATCTAAATTATAATTTCGCATAACTCGTTAGATTAGAATTGCGAGCAAAAGTTGGGACTTTTTTTTGGGTAATCAATCATTTGTTAGGGTCTTCTCGTCAATAAGTTTGTCCAAGAAACCCCTGACGCTGACAAATTAGGATATTAATGTCTTATGACTTTTGGTACCGACAGACGTTGAAGGAAATATAAAGAAAATTGTTGTGAATTTAGTAGTGTTCTGTGGTCGTTTTGTGAATAATGGAATCCTTATGCTTTTCTCATGTCTGCCAGTTTGTACGTTTGTCTATGTGTATGTTGCAGTAATTTTTCTCATATACTACTGGGTTTATTTATATCAACTTTGACTGGAAGATCTGATCTATATGTACGGCTCTACTAGTGCATGCTCGAAACAGCTTTGTGCTTAGGGCGAGTTTTTTACTATTCACGTTATTATTGTGGCAAGTGATGGTGGAACAGTCTAGTTGGTTTAAGACTTAGAAAAAGGTAGGAAACTCTGGAAGTAAATACGTGAATGGCCCCTTATGGTAATACAAACAAAAAAAACTAAAATAAAAAAGACTACACTTTTATAATATTACCAGGAAATGCCCGCAACTTCATCCACGCCTGACTTGAAATTCCCGCGGGATTACCGGGATACAAGATATCAGAGCATTTAAAAAGAAATGTAAGCTATTGTTCTAGTGAAGAATGTGTCAGAATAAGCTCATTTTTATGCACTCGAACAGCTTGAAACGCCTCCCGGGAGAATTTCCGCGGGATTCCCGGGATGAAAATACCAAACAGTTTATTAAATAAATTTTGCTATCGATAAGAGAAAAATTCGGATTGGAATTCATTTTTTTTAATCTGACCATTTTAAATCATTCCCAGAAAATACCCGCGGGATTCCCAGGACGAAAAGTAGCACAGACTTTAAGTCTATGAATTTGCTGTCCATCGATTCGATTTATTAATTCCACGTGGACGAAGTCGAAGGCGCAGCTAGTAAACTATATAATATACAAACTAAAGTAACACAAAGACATACAAATAAAAATGGTACTTATTCGTAAGGTACACCACAACACAAATATTGAATAAATGTCACACACAATAACATAAAATAACCAATAAGCGTGTATAAATTCTAAAAAATTTCTTCGAAATTAAGTTGTAGATAAGCTTTTTTAAAAATGTCTTTAAATACAAGCTTTTGAGATCAAGGATATCATGTAGCAGCAGAGTGCTGAGACAAGACAAGACATGTAAAACGAGCCCAAACACGACGGGTTTATCTTGTTTAGTACAGGAGTTCCTATGGCCACGTTCCGACTCCATCATCATCACCTCCATGGTGCCATATTATTGCATTGTCACGCGATATACATTAGCGTGCAAAATTTCGCTCAATCGGAAATTGGTCAAATTTAACTTGCAAACAATTTAACCCGAACTTACATACATACATCCATTGCAAGTTAAAATAATAATAATAATACTTTTAAGCTTGTAAAAAGGGAGGGAACTTGGGGAGTTGTTAAAAATGCTTAACAAATATAGAATAGAATTATTTAAAACTTTAATTTAACTATAATTATCAAGAGATGTCGATAAAGAGCAAAATTCATTAACAATTTTAATAAAACATAATATTTGATATGAAATATTTCAATGGGCGCTTCCCTTTGTCCGTCGAAATGCGACAAGCATTGACGTCAGCATCAGAAACGTCCTGAGATCATATATTTTATGTCTATAGGAACTTGCACACTGAATGCGATGTGCGATAATGGAGCTATAAAGAGACACTGCCCCTCTCTACGCATTCTACTGTCTGTACAACGAGGAGTGTTAAAAGGAATTAACCAAAATACTGTAATGGTTCGAGGCTCGAAGGACCAAAAAACTGTAATGGTACAAGGTTCGAAGGACCAAAAAACTGTAATGGTTCGAGGCTCGAAAGACCAAAAAACAATTGTTCGAGGCTCGAAGGACAAAAAATCTGTAGTGTATATACAGTTTTAGTTTAGGAGGGAAGGGTAAAATTTAAAAAATACCAAACCCAACGAGCGCTGTAATGACACTGATTTTATTACTGAAAATATACGAATACAAATGTGTTGTTAAGCATTAGGCCGCAGTTGTTTACTTGTAAAATGCTGTCTATTGCACATACTTTGTACAGGAATATGACAAGTTTATTATATAGTATGCTATGTCGTAAGACTAATACGTATGTCAATTTCCTTAAGCGATTTTCCAAAGATGGCCGCTTTAGGCCCTCGTTTTTACAATCACACCGTTCTCTATTAGCAGCGTGTTCATCCCTTTCCTTGACTGACTCCCAAGCGCCACTATGCGATGGTTCTCTAGAACGTTATTACGCGTACAATACCGATCTGGAGAAAACTTTTCTCCAGATCGGTATTGTCGAGCCAAGTGTCTCTTATTGAGCTACGATGTACTTTATTAGGGGCTTAAATTTATTTGAAACCGGCTATATGTTGGAGATGCAAACATCCAAAACGTTTATATATTAATATTATAAGCCAAAGTAGCTCGCTCCCAGACTAAAAAGATGAGGGCTTGAATCCTTACCGGAAAAGCATGCACCACTTAAGCAGAATTCTGATCTAATGTGCATATTGTTACAATCACTACAAGCTAAAGGTGAAAGAAAACATCCAAGTGAAACCTGCACATACACATAAAACTGATGAGTCAAACCCTCAAGCCTCTTTGGACAAGCGTGGTGGTTTATTATGGCTGTGTTACCCTTTGAAATTGGGAGGTCCAAACCCAGCAGTGAAACAATTGCGTGCTGTTAATTATATTTGTAATATAATGGATTATTTAGGAAATGGAAACCATGTAACAGATACATTTCACACTAGCGTAAGTATTTAGTATAAAATTAAAAATAAATAATATTATAATTAATTTCAATACAAATACAACACCCAACAAATGACACATACCGACAATTAGATATAAGAAGCGTGTAAATTTTCAAACTCTTTCAAATTAAATTTCTTAAAAAGGTACGGAACTTAGATTCCGTAGAACTAGTATAAAACAAAAAAAGACGGCGTGCATCTCGGGACGCCCGACAGAAGTGATAATTTTAACTAATCTAACGTGAGAGAAAGGGAAGCCCGGCAGACTGGCGCCGTAACGCGTTACGTGACGAAGCGGTTTACGCTCCCATAAGAAGATATCACTTCAGAAAATGTAAAGCATTAGAAATAATAATAATACATACAACGTCAATATTAGCGGAACACCAGTAAAAATCACAAAAAAACATTTTTTTTCCAAATACTTTCTGATTACACATTTTTCTTATTAAGCTGTTATTTGAAAAAATAAAACGCTGACAGGCGTTTTTCATTGATCTGTTCTTGTTTCCCGCTAACATTTTGTCGAGTAAATCGTTTATTTTTATTACTACTAGCGGAACAGATTCCGCTGAATGTGCCGGTATGTGCAATATTATAGCATAGTATTCACTGCAGCAAGTCCTTGAGCATGTATAGGTACTCCCATAAATGTTGTTCCACATTCAATTAGGGTCCGGAATTTTGGATTTCGTTACCCTCGTCAGGGAAAAATCCTTGGTTGGTACCATGTTAATAAATTTCACTCCCGTTTTGTATGGAACTTTTGTAATCTGTGATCTGGACGATACAAAGGAACGGGTGGGTTTAATTTTCTATTTTTTCCTCTCTTATCAAAAAGAGATTTGTTGAGTGGAGTGATTATTGTTGTGCAATGTTTAGGTATTAGGAATTAGAAATGGATTTCCTTATGTCATGTATGGTTTAACCAGAACGACTTATATAAATATATGCTTTGTCACATTTCAAAATCTGAAATACAGTGTATACTCTATATAACGACAGTGAAGGGACTGTACATTTTATGGCGTTATAGAGAGTCATCGTTAAATGGAGAGAAGTCTGTTATTTTTGTCTGAGGTCTATTGCTGCCCCAGTAATTTTGTTATATATTTTACTTATTTAATTCATATCTTGCGATATTGAGGCATCTTGGTGATAAAGGAAGTGCTTAAAAGTTTCGGTATGCATGACAGTCCAATTTATTACTGGTTAGGAAAGTAAAGCGTTAAAAGAACGTACACAGTTGCGCAGCTTTTACTAATTATTTTAGCAACTTGTAAGGTACTTTTTATTACTTAATTGTTGTCGTTATTGAGAGTGGGTGTAATGCTAGTGCTATATAAAGTTTATCAATGTCTGGAAAACAAGCTGAACTAAGCGAAGTGATTTTAACGCTTAAGGGAGTCTGTCGTTAAATCGAGTGCCGTTACATAGAGTTTATAGGTACTCTATTTATAATTATTAACGAAAAACTTAAATATTAACTATAATTAAATATTTCCAACTCTATCTGTATGAGCAGTGTTTAGATTACTAAGAAATATTTTAAATAGAAATAAGACTAATTTCAGAAATTATTTTATTATTATAAATTTTTGATGTAAAATTGCAAATGTGTGACATCACACTACGGAGCGAGGAATCTCACGAATATGACAAGGACGAGGGGGGGAGGGGTCAAAAAATCATCAAATTCGTGTGACCTCACTTATAGATGGCCACTTACCATTACCACCTATAAGTTCTAAACCTTTGAACCGATACATGGTAATAATTTTTAGTGTAAATTTAGTCTGTAGGCAAATACTAAATCATCACATAGTATTGTTACGACCGACAAAGAACAATTCACACCTGCAGTTTATTACCTTTTCGGCATTTGGACTTCTTTTGTTTAAAATTTGTAATTAGAAAAACAGTCTATTGTGTATTGTAATATTTTATGGTAGTCTTTAGCCAGGTGTGATTCTTGGAAATTATTGTCGAGTATTATATCGAGACATTGTAGTTTAGTATAAAAAAATGCCCGAACGGAGGGGCGAGGCAGTCTAGCGATAGGCACAAGCGAGACAAGACGTGTGTACCTTCGATAAGCTATATAGTGACGGACTGCGCGTGTTATTGAATCGTGTATTACGTTTGTACTGGTTGCATCCAGTTATATTTGTACCTGTGTTATACGTGTTTGTATAGTTCTAATAAATTCTATAGTATTTCCAACGGCATTTTTAATTCGAGTCCCGTAACTCGTAACAGTATAAAACAAAGCTGCTTTCCAGGTCTACCTATCTGGATAATTGCTAACTCCAACTCCAACTAAAACGCCCATTAGCTACTTATCATAAACAGCATTTAATTATGTCTTTTAAAATAATGATACATAAACTTTGGTTGTTTACTCAAAAAATGTTCCTTAATAGATGAAAATTAAAATAAAACATGATTATTAATGTACGTCTTATCTTAATTATAGCCAAAGGCATTTCAAGTATGAAATAATTATAATTTACACGGACAACTTATCAAAGCAGCTAATTTAATGAAATATAGTGATAATTTTTTTAAAATGTTACTATTTTATTTTGGAAATTGTAGCGATTTGGCGCTTTTAAATTCCGATTGCTGAAGGATCGATTATTAATGAAATTAGAACTGTAGACACAGTTATAAGAGGAAGCGAGAGCGGTTTTTATGACCAGATATGTAAGAGACTGGATAGGCAGGTATTGCAACGGCGACCCCTCAATATAATTATTTCGTCGCCTGTATATGTCGCCCTTATATGGCTGGCCAGACCGAATTTGTTTTTAAATTCCCGGCCACATATCGCACAATATACTTGGCCAGCGCCGTTGTACGTATAGCTATAGGAGAGCTTCGGTCCCTCTTTGCGAGTTTGACGTTTGGTATCCAGATCTTCTAAGTGCTTCTCTTCGAAAGCCTTGACTTTTTTAAGATTCTGGATCGCCCAGGAGTCCTTTCCATAGCAAGCTTCTCCCATTTTGTCAATTTTATGTCGCATACAGTTAGATGACGCTTGAGCACCTCCTTATAACGCAAGTACGGACCACCTTGTTACATAGTGCTGGAACTATTGTGTTTAACTTAATCCTTGAGCTTCCTCTGCTTATGTTAAAGATTTAAGCTGTGGCCGAACGCGTTCTATTTACAAAGTTAAAAGAGAGAAATATACCAGGTATCTACCATGTAGGAGGTTTGCCAGGTGGTAGGGCATTTTCCCGACTGGATGGTCCCCTGGTCTAAAGTATGTCACCATAACAACCTTGAGTTGTGCTTTGGCATTAGTGACCAGGTTCCAGTCTCCCTTAAGAGGGCAGCAGCGCATGTGTAGCACCTTTGGTGTTGCAAATGTCCATTGGCGATGGTAACAGCTTTCCATCAAGTGGGCCATCTGCCTTCCTGCTGAACTCCTGCAATAAAAAAAGATACACAAAGAGCCTAAAAATTAATAACCCAGATATAGAAACGGAAAAACAACACAAATGGCACTAGTTAGGTTAATATATATAGGTATATACATAAGGCACACACTGCACATGCACTTCCTTACAACACCAGCATGTAACAGATACACTCTACATTAGTATAAGTTTAGTATTAAAATAAGAATAAATTTATATAATCAGTTATTCTTAACACAACATAAACACACATTCAACAAATGTCACAATAACAAATAAGCGTGTATAACTTCTAAAACTTGTTCCTAAATTAAATTGTAAAACTTATTTATTAAAAATATTTTTAAATACAAGCTTTTGAGATCCTGGATATCATGTAGCAGTAGAGTGTTAGCCAAGACAAGTCAAATGAGCCCAAACACGACGGGTCTATCTTGTTTAGTACAGAAGTTCCTATGGCCACCTTCCGACTCCATCATCAGATTAGCTCCATGGTACTATATTATTAAATAGTCACGCGATATACATATTCGTGCAAAATTTCAGCTCAATCGGAAACCGGGCAGTTGGTCAAATTTAACTTGCAAGATTCCATCCGAACTTACATACATAGGTATATAATAATTACATACATCCATTGCATTTGAAGTAAAAGTTTGTAAAAAAGGGTAGGGAACTAGAGTCTGCAAAGATGTTTAAAAAAACCTTGAGTTGTGTTCCGACATTAGTGGTCAGGTTCCAGTCTCAGTTTAAAGAGCGGCAGCGCATTGGTAGCATTTTCGGTGTTACAAATATCTATAGGCGATAGTGACCACTTGCCTGGTTACCTATTTCCTAATAAAAGTCGCCGACGCTCGTCACAGTGCCACCACTTAATACTATCACGCACCGGAGCAATTTGTAGACTATTTTTTGTGCGTGCCGTCCGAGTAATTGTTAGAATTAATTCAGTGCCGTGTTACTGCTCGCCGCACGCGACTCGAATGAATTATCGTCCCCACTTAAACTTATTTCCCATTGTGGAAAATCATCGACAGGAGCGAGAGGTTGGGGACTGTTGGGGAAAACGAGTGGAAATTATTAAGTCCTACGAGGAAGGTTAAACACTTTCCTTAACCTAAAACTCAAAGGCGACAAAGAATGAATGAAAACATGCGTAGAGCGGTACATACAATAAGAGCCTTAACCCCCATTTTATCGTAAGCGACACTTAAACTAAGGTACATTTTTTGTCGCAAAAGGTATTTTAAACTATTATTTTGCTTTCAGACTTTCAGGTTTGATTCAGTAGGGTCTAATTTAACTAAAACTGAAAGTTTTAAAGTAAACTAATTGTTTCAAATATGTTTTATAACAAGATATATATTTAGGTCCAATTGTCGCCTACGACAAAATGACGGCAAAGGCTGGAATACGTTGTAGTCTATTATAATTATGGAAATACAGTGGTCTTTCTCAGATGCCTGACGCAGCGCACATACGCTGTGCGCGGTGTCCACATGTCGCACGCCGCGTTTGCAGTCATTCTTGAGAACTCTAGCGCAAAGAGATAAAAAAGCGGCCTTGGAGGCTGAAAATTGTTTACATTGCTCACATATATATAGTACCAATACACACTACTCTACTCTCTGCCATTCATCATTCTCTTTGTATCCCGTCTATCTATAGTTTTAATTTAATTGTAAATAATGCCTATAATAAGTCATACAGTCCACATCGACGTTTATTTGGAAGAATCAACTGCCACCAATACTGTCATTAAATTTCATTGTTTCATTCCCCACTAATGTGATTAGAAACGACGTCTGCATTGAAAGTTTAATATTATTCACTACAAAAAAAGCTATATGGTTTTTTTTTATTGCAGAAGTTCAGCAGTCAGGCAGACGGCTCATTTGATGGAAAGCGGTTACCGTCGACTATGGACATTTGCAACACCAAAGGTGCTACAAATGCGCTGCAGGGAGACTGGAACCTGATCACTAATGCCGGAACGCAACTCAAGGTTGTTATGACGGCATATTTTAGATCAGGGGTGGTAGCCATCCAGTTAGGCAAATACCCTACCACCTGGCTAAATGACTTTGCTGGTGACGATTAACGTAACTAAGCCAATCATAGTTTGGAGTAAATTCTTTAATATTGTAGATCGTACGCACGTTGTCCGCCATCTTTCAGTGACAGTGACTCGTCACCAAATGTCATATATTCGGATGCAAGGGGGACATATTGAAACTACCGTGGTCATCGGATAATAATGATGAGTAGTACACGTGCGAAGCAGTACATTTGTCCCGTTTAAAATAGATTTGTACTGATACGGCTCAAAATTTTAATTTGTACTACCTCAAAAAATTTTTTCAGCTACCACTCACGCGTCAAATGTAAGAGGAAGGACGGAACGAGGAAAACAGTAAAATAACGTCTCTACGGATATTCACAAGACAAAGAGGAACAATATGAAATGTACGACTGTTAGTAAAATGAGGTGAGTGATACCGATCATATCCGATTCTTTACGAACATTTCTGAACTAGAAGTTTTGTACGGGAAAAATGAGGGAATGACGCTCACTGCCTCACTGGCCTCATCGCTTCAAATGTACTGCCGCGGTACAAACCATACAAATCTTCTCGCCCCATTTGAAATGGTATAATGTACTGGTTCAGTACAAAATGTTATGTTACTCTTAGAAACTCATTTAATTCAATACATTCAATCATGTCCTGCCCAACTCTAACGGATAACTAGTTTATTGCACTGACTTAATATAAATTTATATAACATATACTATACAATCTATTATAAGACAATTTTATTGACAGTCAAGAATTTACATAAAATATATACATTTTTTATAAGATATCGGAAAAAGAAGACTACTAGTAACAGAACGAAGGCAATGACCTATTTAAAAAAAAATTATTACCAACGAACTCAATTATCATATTTCAAAATGTACAAGTATATAAAAAATCGCCCTCTTTCGCACATTACAAATTGTTCACATTGCAATTGAAACCATAAATCAATTCTCAAACATTTCACGCTAAATTAGCGCACAACTTTCCACAACTTCATATAATACGAGTACGTCTGTTACATGAATCGCTACGGCGTTCGCGTTATTAGTCACATCGTATTCGATTTCATGTACAGTGCTGCCAATTTATTAGTTAATGTGCTGCTTTATAGTTAGGCTGTGCAAAATATAAAATATTTAACAAAATCTGCCAGAGCATGCGGAGTTGGTTACGTTCCGATTTCTAGCCCTGGCATAAAGCGTAGGAAGGAACAAAGGGTTATTATTCTTCCTAATACCACCTCAACGAAGCGAATCTCACACTACCCCACCGCGTTTCCTTCGCAGTGGAGAGGCCTCAATTTGCCCTAGTCAAAAAAAGATTGACGTCCAAACAAACGTATTTCTTTTGCTGGAGGACAGCAGACATGCTGACGGCCCATCTGTGATGGTAAGTGGTTACCGTCGCCTATTAACATTTGTAACGCTAAAAGTGTTACAAATGTGATGCTGGACTCGTAGTAGGGAGTGGAACCTGGCCACTAATGCCGGATCACAACTTAAAGTTGTTATAGTGGCATTCTTAAGATGAGGGGTGGTAGTCATCCAGACGGTAGTCTTATCGCCTCTTACGACAAGCCGCTTGGCCGAAGGAATTTGTATTCTTTCTCCGTTCCTGTCCGGATAAACTAAACATTACAAATATATCAATATTTAACGCTCTTAAGGCTAATCGAAATATTGTATTACGCTTTTCAACAATGATGTGAACAGTTGTTGACACTATTGAGATCCTTAAGCTACAAACATTATTCAAATAAAAGTGGTTTGAACAAGATAAATCGTTTTTGAAGTATGGAAAATTTTAAACTAGCAACTTCTATGGTTCCGTCGCCAAATATCATCCCCAAGGGACCATTTGTAATTTATAGACTACTAAGTGCTTGCCAGATTTATTTTAGATATCTTTTTGATCTTCTAGTTTGACGTAGTAATTTACTTTCAACATTTTAAGGCGATTAATTTATATTAATAAACCAAAATCCAAAACAAATTATCAAAATTCAAATTTCGAACTAATAACGTCATTTGTAACGTATTTCGCACTATTAAAGTTTCATTGGTTGCACTGTATGCTAATAGTAAACAAGCACAGTTAGCTAACGTGCGAGCGCTGCAAGCAGCTCAAATATCAAAGACAAGTTTTAATGAGCGGCAGCGAGGTGGTGGTTTCAGATATATTAACATTCGTTATTAGGATATGTGAGAAGGTGCATGCAGTTGTTTGCAGAACCCCTTGCAAGAAGGAAACTTAAATGACTAGGTACTCGTCTTTGGAAATTAAGATAGTCATACGATAGAGAATTTGCTTATATTTTTTATACCTGTGTTTTACGATTTCGATTCCCTCTTTATAGATCTATTTGATAACATAGTTAAACATGGGTATTATTGGTAGTTCCTTCTTCTAAAACGAAACTCGATATTGACGGGACTGTTTGATTGTTACAGTTAAATTATACATAGAATAAATAAATATAGGAAGTACATATTGTTGCTATTACGGATGAGCAAGTAAGTGCGTGAGTTGAGTGAGAGTGGTTAAATGTCCGTTTTTCCGGCCTCCAAGGCCGCTTATATATCCCCGTCCGACGCCTAGCTGCTAATTGTGCGAGCTATGGGCGTCGGCGTATGGGCGTTTTCTCCGGCGGGCGGGTCTGTGGGGTGCTCTCTATCCGCAACAGGTAATATACGTCTCGGAAAAAGGTTCATCGTGGAAAACTAAGATATCCCGCGGGATGAAAAGCTAAAGTTTATGCAGATATAGTCGCGTGGAAAATGTCTATAGTTTATTAGGAGCCCTAACACTATCCTGCAATTTATGCATTTTTATGATACACTTTACTGAGAAACTATCACACTTTCAGATTTGTCTTTGACATAGTAATTTCAAATTATTTCTAAATGTGTTTTCTATCATTAATATATTATTTTATACTCATTAAAAAAATAGAAGGTATACTTACCAATTTTTAATAATTAGTATTTTATTGTATTCCTAACTCCATCTGTTGAAAATTATAAAACAAATAAGACATGAACTGGACTGTTACTACTAATCTTAAAAATGATTACTAAGTAGAAAACTGAGCCCTCTAAAACACCGCTTTTTGCTAGTATGCTAATTTGATCTATATCGTTCCCTTCATCTTTTCTGAATAATTTTAAATCAGTTCAGTATGTCTTATTCTTCCATACTTCTCTATTCTGTTACATGTTCAACTCTGTCACACCACAAATCTCTTCCATCCATCTCTTTATTGGCCTATTTTTTATCCCAGCAATATTCCAGTCAAACATTATCTTTGTTAATTAAATTTCATACCTGATCCATATCAGGTCCTTAATTATTCTAACAACAATGACAATGCTTAATATCCGTGCAGGACCGGAGAAAAAATACAATTTGGTTGTGGCGGCCTGTCCTTAGAGCTGACAAAACAACCCACAGCCAGGTGGTAGGGCCTTTGCCCGACTGAATGGCTACCACCCCTGGTCTAAAGCATGTCGCTATAACAACCTTGAATTGTGTTCCGGCATTAGTAACCAGGTTCCAGACTCCCTTAAGAGAGCAGCAGCGCATTTGTAGCACCTTTGCTTGTTGCAAATGTCCATAAGCGATGGTAACCACGTTTCATCATGTGGGTTGTCTGCCTGTTTGCTGAACTGCTGCAATAAAAAAAAATGCTTTTAAATCCCCTGTACCGTCAAGGTAGTATACATACATACATAGCTTCTAGTGTAGGTGCTCCATTATAAACTATACAATCTCTTAACGCTACGCAAGATCGTGGTCATATGACAATTATAAGATCAATAGCTGTATTATTGTAAAATTATTTGTTCAAAAACGTGAACCAGACTAATACTTCTGAGATAAATTTGTTCAAACTACAAAAGAACTTAATCAAGTTAAAGTTGCTGGGGAGATATCAAATCAAGGTGTAATCTAAATGATGGCCAAAGGTCCTGAACTTACCATTAAATAAACTGGTAACGAATATCCCATAAATCTAGTCGAACATTATCTTTGTCAGATGATTTCAGTCCCTTCTGAAAACATGCTCATAAATCTGATCTAATAATTGGTCTATTTACGAAAAAGATTTATCAAGATCGCGAGTCGGATTTCCAGAAATAAATTGTGTTCAAATAAAGATATAAAGCGTGACAAATTAAATAACTTAAAAGCAGAATTTAAAACTGAACTAAATCTACTTAAAATTGTTGAAGGAGTGTCTAATTAAAGTGCAATCAAAGTGATGATTAATCGTGGTAAGACAATAGGTTGATGATGAATAACCATAAGTCTAGTCTAATATTCTATTTAACACATGATTTCAAGCCCTCCTCATAACATGCTCATAAGCTAATCTAATAGTCGAAGTATTGATCGAAAAGATTTTTCAATTGTGCGTTTTGGTTTGGTTAGCTCCACGTGTTAAATGTGTTTAAACTTACTAAAGAAATCTAGCGTCACAAAGTAAATAACGCAAAAGCAGAGTTTAAAACTGAGCTAAAACAACTTTAGGTTACTAATGAGGTGTCTAATTAAGTTGTAATCTAAGTGATGTTTCCACGTCGTAAACTAATTTACCAGCAATAAACCGTTAATGAATATCCATACATTTAATCTAAAATTATATTTGAAAGACGATTCCAATCCCCCCTGACAATCGGTATATTAACCAAAAACATTTTTCAAAAATTCCACCGAATTGGGATACAATTAACTTGTTTGATGGAGTTAAGTTTGTTCATACTCACTAAAGAAGTCTAGCGTGACAAAGTAAATAACTCAAAAGCAGAGTTTAAAATTGAACTAAATCAACTTAAAGTTGCTGGGGAGGTGTCAAATCATGGTGCAATTAAAGTGTAGGGGTGTAAAAATGGGCTCGCGTGCCCTCCACCGCGGAATTGAATTAACTGCTGTAATTACGTGACTGGAGCACGCACTACACTGATTGATACGATGGGACAAGCCTTTTATACGGAAACCACAAACAACAACTTCAAATGTATTTATATATAGGCAGGACTTGTACGTTTCTAGCACCCACATTATCTATTCACTGTTATTTAGTCTAGAGAGTTATTTTTATATGAAATCTGGCAGTGCCAGTGAAACTTCGTTCACATTGCTAAGACGACAAATAGAATAAATGTAATGACGGTACTAAAACTAAAAGCGACAACAGCTCCATCTTGTTGCCAATATATGTCTATTCCGCGGAAAGAACGTTATTTATCAGGGTAAATAATTATGTTAGTCTCTCTGTCGATACAAACCACTCGATAGTGGTTTTTTAATTATTTCAGTAGTGTCTATTGATGCTATAAAAGACTAACAGAAATTTTAAAAGTTACATTTTTGAAATCTGCTGGTCCTAATTAGCAACTATGGGGCACTGTAGCCCATGGATAATACGGTGGTTCATTTTGTGATGGAGTGTATGAGAGAGGTATGGAGTACAGCAGACCTGCTGACGGCCCACCTTATGGGAAGCGGTTACCATTATCTATGGACATTTTGGCCTCGAAGATTTTTTTTATAAATCAAGTATTAATAAATACCACATTAATATAACAACCTAATATAATTTATATATAGTAACCTAAATACTTAAAAATAAACTAAATTACAAATAAATTAATATGAAGTATGTAAGAAATCGCTGCCAGAGGGAAGCGTGCCCAGAAGGCTAGCTGCATTGCCACGCTGCATGGCAATGCTGATTCGGATGGACCAGCCTTCTGATCACGGGTGGTGTCAAAGAGTTTCATACAAATTACCCAAATTAACTAACAGTGTCGATATTAAGAAAATGTCCATTAACACTTTTTTTTATTGTCCCTTTAAAAATGAAGACACTTCGTCCATGTGTTCTTTTTTAATAGCTATCACACTACACTATAGTTTGGTTTATAGTATTAGCTGAAAATGTTATCCTTTTGAGCTTTCTCATTATGTCCGTGCTGTCGAGGAACTTGATCGGCTCAACATTCTCATGATTCAAATATTTAGTGACACCTGAAAAAACCTGGTAGTGCTCAGGGAAAATCTATGTTGGGATTGGATTCCAAAACTCTACGGTGCACAAGAGAAACATGAGCAAGAAAGACTCCAGTGATTTTTATCACAGAATACTCAGGCGATAGTAACCACTTTACCGAATAGAAGATTCGATACAAGTTGCTACACGTTTTATTAAATTTTATTTTTACATTAGGTCCGTGAGGTCCATCGACAAAGAGTTTCTTCAAAGAGATTTGCAAGAAAGGAGTTGAATTAATTATGATAATTTATTATTTAATGAAATTGGTCTTGGTCTTACGCCAAAAGGATGGCTTGCACTGAAAGTGCAAACTTTGTTTGCTGAAAATGCGCTGTGCAAATTCTCAAAATATGCCCTGTGTATAATAATGTATAAGGAATGTAATTACGTCGCTATTTCTTCAAATAAAGTTTTTCTTTCGATTAAGTGGTCTATCCAGATATAAAAGAAAATAGAGATCAACAATTGACGAAAAAACATATGTAATCTGTATTTTCTATATCAAGCCAATAGACTATTTGTCAATTTGTGAAGCCGACAAATCGTGACCTCGCGTCGACCGCATCGTTGCGCACACAACCGCGATCGTTTACCGGTTGAAACCGGATTGGACCCGGATAATCCGGTTATTGTTCGTTACGGTCGAACAAAGCGATTTTTTAGTAAACGCCGTTTGTTAAATTTGTTTGCGTCCAGTTTCAGAGAGGTTAAAAATGTATCTTCCTCTTGAATCAATAATTTTTATTGTCCTAATGTTGTTGTTAATTGAAGCGACGAGTGGACCCACTGCCACTTCAAGTTGCTAATTTTGCGACCTATGTCGGTTACCTTGATTCTCTTACGGATATCCTCATTTCTAATTGTATCCATAAGAGAAACATCCAACATAGTGTTACGGTTATTGAGTAGCATAGTTGTTTTGTTAATGACCCTCTTATTTCTAAACGATACAATCGGCCACTTCCTTAATTGAATAGTAATGTATTTTTAGTAGTAGTTAGTCTATAATTTATCATAATTATATATAAGAATATTCCTCTAATATGATGAGGTAACTGTGTAGATTATGATTCGGAAATCTCTCATTTGTATATAGACGGTATTCATTACATTTTATTTTCATGTTGGCAGATGCGATAGATTTGTTCGGTTTATTTTATCACATGTAAAACTTTAACTATAATATTTTATAGAATATCTTATATAAAATATTGTCTAAAATTCTATATTGTCTAAATTTCAATTAAAGAGTTATGCATGCATAACCTTTTAATTGAAATGGTTCGTCAATAACTTATATCGGTTGTACCAATTGCTACTTGTTAGTTAGCCTGTTAAATTGTTGGAGGGATGGCGAGGTGTTCTTAAAAGGCTTATCGAGTATAAAGTGTAAGTGTATTACATACAAACACATTGAGTGTTAAAACCGTAAGGTTCTCTAATTATAAATATTTAACCAGTTGCTGTTCTTTTATTAACATAAACCCTTCTGAGTTGTTGCAAGCATTACAACAGCTTGCTCCATAGCTCGTTGAGCGACTTGGAACTTGTGGACCAGTCCTGCCGTCAGTGTCCATGTCTCCGCTCCGTGGGTCAGGATGATGTATGATGTAGGCTAAAGGAATTATCTTATATATAAAATTCTCGTGTCACAATGTTCGTTCCCATACTCCTCCGAAACGGCTTGACCGATTCTCATGAAATTTTGTATATTGGGTAGGTCTGAGAATTGGCTACTATCTGTTTAGCAAACCCCTAAGTGATAAGGGGTGTCCACAACAAAAAAACAAAACATTTTTTGTGATACAGCGTTAAAAAATACAAACAATCCTAAATTTTCAATCCTCTACGATCAACCCCTATTTATTAATAGCGATATTAGTATTTTTATAATTTTCTACGGGGATGATTTATATTTTAATTTGAACCAGGTAGAAGGCGCTGCAATCGGGTACTAGAATTTAGGTGTTCTTTTTGTTGTTGTATGTGTTGAAGTTTGTCCTGGAATGGTTTGAATAAACGATTAGACCCAGTAGGTAGCGCCGCGATACTCCTCCTAAACGCTGGGCCTGATTTTAATGTTTTTTTTTGTTTGTTCAAGTGGATTTGAGGATAGTTTAGATTTATTGATAGGAACATTTGGTCCCGGTAGATGACGCTGGAATCGGATTCTAGATTTTAATTTTTTAAAGGCAGGACAACGTCTGCCGGGTACAGCTAGTATTTATATAAATAAAAGTTCGAGAAAAAAATATCTGTGAGTATTTACGCTTTGGTTCAATTTGATTAAACCTTAATATTTTGAGCACAATCAGCACATTGACAGGAAGGACACAAAGGGAACTCACCAGATCTCCTTCAAATGGTTACGACCGTTCTTCTATGTTATTTTATCGTCTGGCCACTACTATTAAGTCTATAATAATATTTAAATATTTGTAGCACTACACAATTTAAAGTACTTTTTTAATATTCATTTCAATTAATCGGCTTACGCACAGAGCACAATTGCACTACCTCCTTTCTTCGCACGATTTCTTCCGACCCAGTGAGCAAGGTATATTTGGCTCACATAGAGGGAGTTATGAATGGAAGAAAGGGACGGATAATTATACTTCATGCACTCAAGCAATGTTATTTAAATAAATGAGTCGACAGTTTATTTATCATACTGCCTCAATTTCACATATCGAATGTATAAAATGTGGATTTTACCTTTAATATTAATTAAAATGCTATAAATGGCGTAAACAGTGAGTATGTTCTATGAAGTTTCATTTCTACTGCGTGTGAACTGCACACGCTTTTTTGTCTCATCTCTATTGAAAAGCAGAACTTGAATAAGGGACAAATACACTTTTTTTTAAATATATGACTAATGATACTGAATTTCGATTGTGGTTCACCATTTAAGTGGTAGACCAAAACAATTCAGTTAGTTCATCGAAATTTCAGGTTAATTTTCATCCATGTGGTTAATGTTTCATTTATTTCCATACAATAGGGCTGCGGGCACAACCTTAATATTATACCTATAGACTTAATACTCCCAAACATTATTTATCTCTTTTTCAATAATTCTTTTACTGTACAGGCTATTCGACTCTGGAATGAGTTACCTGTTACTGTGAAACGAGCTAAATCTCTAACAATATTTAAGAACATGATAAAAAAGCACTACCTACAACATGGTGATATTTGATATTTCTACGTATATTTATGTATTATGTATGTATATATTTATGTATGTAATATCAATAGGTGTATTTATATATGTCTATTGTCAAATGAGATCTTTTATGAAATAAAAGATTTATGGATTTGTTAAACGTGTTGCTGGGAAGCTTCTTTTTGTTTCTTGTCCAAAACGACGCGAAGCGGTGTACAGAGCATAGAAAGTAGATTCAATTTTTAACTTATTTCATTTAATTAACTAATATTAAAAACATTTAATTTTTTTACAGATAAATAAATATAAGTGTCCAATGCTAAACAGGGATCCTGCACAGCTGGTCGCTTATTCGAGTAATTTGTTTAAAACGGACTGTAATAATATTTAGTAGATTTATGAGAGTGAGACCTGAAGTCAAATTCTGCATAACAACTAATGGGATAGTTAGCACTAATCTACGAATCTACCTTGAATGGGGCAGCTAGGTCAACTCCTAGAGAGCACGGCACTAACAAGTCCTCGGGTAGCGCTTCAGGTCTTCGATTTATAGCACACACACCAAAAGGCACACGGTTATCTATCGGCTATGTTGTTAGAGTTTAATGATAGCTTCATATCCTCTAATATTTATGTATACCTTTGACCAATATAATATGTTTTATTCCTGCCACGGGTTGTCTGGAAGAGATCGCTTCTTAGCGATAAGACCGCTCATTGTGCACATTAAGAATATTATTAGGCTATAAGTTCTTCTGTGGTTTCTGTAATGGTGTACAATAAAGTGTTATCTATCTATTTATTATATGTGCGAATATGACTTTGTTAATTTGTGACCCTTTTTACGCCTTAATTACTAAACAGATTGTCACGAAATTTTTTATATATGTTGTTAGGTGTATAAAATAGGACATAAGACCTTTCATCCAGAAAAAACTTTTTGAGGCATAGACGAATGGCTGTGGGGGTAGAAACGTAATCTATCGGTAGCTACCTCACATTTGACGGTACACTGGCTCGGAATCTCATCTCGTTGTATGTATGCGGGGCGTGAAGAGAAGGTGTGCTCCGGTCGGGTCAGGGGGATGCTCTTTATCCGCAACAATATTATCTTTTAATCCATAATTTCCAAAACGAACAGCTTTGTACAAACAGTACACGAATAGAGTAGCAATCCATTAAAACGGTTGGCTTGGCACAGAAATCGAACTTAGCACCGGGAATATAATTCATACTGACGGCGCTACAATACTGCATCTATGCTTTGTCCCGTTCGCTCACCGCTTCCGGTCTACGGAACCAGCAGCGGAAGTTTACTTAGAGGTGCAGCCTAAGCCCGAGATATATATTTCGGTTGGTATGTTGAGAGACGAAATTAGAACGATTGAGTTTCAAGTCAGGTTTCAAGGGACAACATGACATGTAAGGCGGCTAAGAAAATGAGGTGAACGAGGCCGATCACATCCGATTCTTAACGAACATTTCCGAATTAGAAGTTATGAACGGAACAAATGATAAAATGACGCTCACCGCCTCATCGCTTCATATGTACTGCCGCGGTACAAATCTCCTTCTATCATTTGAGTTGGTATGTGACTCCTGACACCAGTTTAATTCATAAAAGAATACTCCATGTCCACTCATTGACTTCCGTCACATGGTTATTTTGTATTAAAAAACACGGCTCCTACATATATGTCGATATCCCAATTTGATTCTGGAAGGAAAAGCAAAGATAGATAGATTTTAGAAAGGGATAGATGGTGAAAGAAAGTTCTGGGATTGAAGGCTATGGAAGGAAAAATAGAGATATATAGATGTTTAGAAAGGGATAGATAGTAAATAAAAGAATACCGAAAAGAAGATCAACATTATGGGGTCCAGAAGATTCTTCCGGGTATATAAGCAACGTAAGACGCGCCTACCGCGTAGTGGAGTTCAATTCTAGACAGTAAAGCGACAAGTGCGCTACAAAAGAGTTAGAAGAGAAGTTTAATAGAAGACAGTGACGAGTTTAGTATTTAGTGAAACGTTTAGTCGGCAGTTTAGTGAAGGAGGAGTGTTTCGTAGGTTAAGAGGAGATCCAGAAGCTAGCTACACGTGGTAAATTTGGCGGTGAGCACCGCAGCAGCAGGAGGTGGTCACAGCAATGTCGGCGACGGTATTATGAGTGAGACATCTTATCGTCGGGACAGTGCGTCGTTAGTTGTGCGCGTATGGGCAACCCTGCGGTGAGGAATCACGTACGGCTGTGTAAGTTAATAAAAGCGTTTAGTTAATAACTGTTGTTTCCTTTCCAATCCTAAGTGCGTACCCACGCTCGCACATAACAGCCCTAGTAGCATTTTGGGTAGGCTGATTGTTGGGCCTCTGTCTCAGTTTTGGTTGGCCAACAGTTAGACTTGTCATCCCTAAAAATAGTTGTGCCTACCGTAGGTAAACCGTTGGCCCTCCTTCAGGGGCCAACAATTTTTTTCTTACAAAGGCCCTAGGAAAGAATTCATACTGTATTCCAACGTTGGCTAAGCGTTCGTTTTCTTACAAAGGCCCTAAGAGAAAAATCATACTGTATGCCGATGTTGGCTAAGAGTCTATTTTCTTACAAAGGCCCTTAAAAAGAATTCATACTGTATGCCAACGTTGGCTAAGCGTTCGTTTTCCTACAAAGGCCCTATGATAGAGTTCATACTGTATTCCAACGTTGGCAAGTGATCATTTTTTTACTATGGCCCTAAGAAAAAATTTATACTGTATTCCAATGTTTGCTTATTGCTCATTTTCTTGCTAAGGCCCTAGGAAAGAATGTATACTATGTATTAATGTCGGTCTTCCACACAGATGCTACTAAAGATTCTATACATTGTCTATTGTTGGCTTATTAAGGTTCGTAATAATAAACTGAGCTCACTTGCTGAAATACGGGTTGTAGAGCTTTTGACGATGGAAGGCCCATTAGTCAAAATCCGTTGATCTCAGAAAGTTAGAGAGTAGTTTATTAATTACGAACATATATCTGCCAAGCATAGGTAAAGTATTAAACCTTCAGTCAAGCTTCTGTAAGAAAATCCATTATCAATACGTAGCATAAATTTTTTGTTAAGGCCTTTTGGAGAACATAAATATTTAGCCAATATTAGTATACAGTTAAAGATTATAATGGGAAAACGATAGATAATCTCCTGAACAAAAAAAATTGTGTTTGCACAGAAATTTCTGCTTAGGAAATTAACCCATTCTCATATATATGAAAGAGAAATCATCTGAAATAAAATTGGTATAATTGTGTCCACCTGCTGTGGTGACTTTTCAAACATACTCGATTAATAAAATAAAACATTGTTAATATGTTCAATAAAAATGTATTAATTATCAAAGCAAAAAAAAAACATAGAAACTTAATGGTACCTTATACATAATTATGAGTAAAAAAGCTTAGGTTGCCGAAGCAACTTTTTTTTTCGATAAATAACAAAATCAGCTTTTAAATCGAACAAGAATTGATACAAAATTTGACCATATGATTATGCAACTACACTTTCACATAACTTCCGAACACTATGTTTTATCAATTGGACACAAATAAATTAATATGTGCATATACTGTATTACCTACGACAACTAATGATGTAATGTTAAACTAACAAACGGTATACAAATAAAAGTACCATCATCAACACCAAAGTTAGGCAAAAGTAAACATTTTTTATATAAATCAGAAGATTTAACATTTATTCTCATTGTACCACTGACTTTGTATATACCTAACTTACTACTTTCGATTGGTTCTTTATAAAAATCAGTTTTATTCAAAAAACAATCACATTTCAAATTATAAGAATTAGGTTCTGAACAACTCTCTATTGATTTGACCACAACAACATCTCCTTTAAAAGTAACAAAGCATGAATCACCTGGAGTGGTGCTTAAGGTACAATTATCACCGAATGGGATTTTCTTTATTATATCCCCTTTATATTGAACCTTTGTTTTTCGGGGCACAGTACTCATATCAAGGTTTGTTTTTTCACCTAGCCTTTTGGCAACTTGTTCCAAGGGCAAGTTATGTGACCGAACCAAGCGCTTTATTTTTGACATAAAATTTTCGAAAGGAAATGCTGAAAACGAATCTAAGGGTCCAAAATTATATACATCTCCAGCCAGATGCAGAAGATTGTGTACATTATACACAAGGAATTCTTTACTATAGAAAATTGGAACATGTTGTACAAAACAATGCAACAAGTTATTTGCATATGATCGCCAGACATCGTCATGACATATATCATTGCATAGTATGTAAACTGAACAATGCAACATTAAAAAATGTTTATATAAGCTACTGCCTGGCCAAATATTCTGTAAAACATTGGGTCCTAAATAAAGAAGAAAGGCCCGAAATTCAGTAGCTTTCCAATATTTGAATAACTTTAGTGGTCTGGGACGCCTAGAGAACTCGACTGGGTAATGATTACGACATACTTGTAAGCGCCTAGAAATTTCATTAATCTTACGAGAATCTAGTTTACATTTTTTTGGACCACTTTCAACCCAACACCGAATAATTTTTTTTACAACACCTAACACACTAAATGCATAAAATCAAGCGGGACTTGAGTGACAAGGCCTACTTCAAGTTCTGTAAGTAAACTTTTGGATAATTGATGGTCGTCATATTCTTGTTTAACAAATCCAAGGTCAGTCCTAGGAATTAACTCTGCTGTATATGGCCATATAGTTCTGCCCATGAATATACCTTCTTGCTGGCATTTTTCACATGCATGTAATGAATTGTGGGACTTAATACTTTTTATAAATGATCTAGCTGGTGCATCTGCAATGATGCAGCTTATTCGAAAGTCAAATTTCACGCCATTAATGTATAAACCATTTTGCTCTAAATGTAAACATTCTTCAACAAAAGGACGCAAAAATATATCAGCATTGTTCGGTTTGGATTCTCCATAATATAGTGCTACAATAAACGGTTTCCGATCGATAGATTGATCTAAAATACATAAAATGGGCCAAAAGGAATTTGTTGAGCTAGAGAATATTGGCAAACCATCTATATTAACTGATACAGATAAAAAAGGATTTGCATTTGTTTGTGAGATTCTTCTTTGCAATAATGGGTAATTTTTTGTAGTTATTCCCTTTGAGGCTATTTGAATTAAATGTGTCTCAAGGCCAAAATATACAAACGCGCCCCCCGCACTATTTTTTATGTTAACATACTGTGGCGTTTCCAATAATGTCCGTGCATCCTTAGGCAAAGTAGGATGGAAACATTTTAATGTTTTCAATAAATCATTGAGAGCATAGTGGCTTATGTTATGTTTTTTGGACCACATTATAAGAGAGGAATTAATATCCATCAAGTCCTCCCCTCTAACGGAATTAGTATCTTTGATGGGACTATCTAGTGGATCAGAAGCTACACAATGAGAACTTGAGGATACATTAACTGAAATTCTATTATGCAATATATTATCTGTATATGTAGTGTGCTCTGATTCATTAGACAGTTCAGGAAATGTATAATCTAAACTAGCTATTTTAACTGAATGCTGAGATTCATTATTTTGTTTATGCAAAATCTTAAACTCATCCCTTATGTGAGCTGTCCTTCTTGCTAGAATGCGTTTTTTGGACCGTTTTGATAAACCAGGGTTAGTGCCTAGCTCGGCGGGCATCCCGTCCTCCATTGCGATCCCTGGCGAATCTGAACCAATTAGATATCACTTCGTGAATTTCAGCATCTGTTACTTTTTCTGCAATTTTGTTTTGACGCACAGCTTCTACAAACAAAACAAAGGAAATTTCTATTAAAAATAAATGGATAAAGTACACTGGGCAAATGCTATATGAATTAGTAACTAAATAAATAAAAATTATTAAAAGTAGAGTTAAAAATCTATACAAATAATAAAATTGAAGTGTCTGTTTGTGATGTCAAACAAAACAGCTTTTTACTAAATGCAAATGAAAGTATATCAAAAACGAATTTTTAAATTTTTCGTCTGTTTTCTGTTTGTTCTGCGTAATCTTTAAAACGGCTAGAGCGATTTTGAAGGGACTTTCAATGACAGATGGCTGATGTTATACGGAACAACTTAAAATAATTTTGATTTGAAAAAATAAATTGTACATTTAAAATGAACAAACACTTTTTTGTTAATTGCACGCAGATGAAGTAACGGGCACAACTAGTAAGAAATAATAACAAACATTATTATTTTAATTGGGAAATTATCATCAAGATTTATTTAATTGGAATATTTAAAGGTTCTACTAAGTTGGTAACAAAAATACTTTTACTTAAGACTTTAAGATTCATTTTATTCTGTTTCTGAAGATATAAACAATGTATAGATATACATAAGACTAAAAAAAAATATTAATATTAAACAAATATATAATATTATGAAGACAAAACTTACCTCTTATAATTTTAATTAGTGTTAAATCCTTTAATGGTATTTTATGGTTTTTCCCAGTCCAATTGCACAGCACAGCAAACCTATTGGTAAATACTTTTTCAAGGATTCTTCTGATAATTGTGGGTATCTTGTTGCCACCAACAAAGCTGAGATAATTAATCTGACAAATGAAATATGCATTAGAAATTGGCATGATAATAAGCTTAATAAATAACCTTATCATTATTGTTATTATTATTATGATTTTCATTGGTGTAGTAACTGAAGATTACCATCAGGCATTTACTACATAACTAGTATGCAACTTACTGGCATTTTTTGTAAACAGCACTATTTAAAATCAATATGCACACTAGTGTTGAGTTGTACACAATTATAAAATGAGATTTTAAGAGCAATGTGACAATTCTGTATTAAGCCAGTACAATGTACCACCTCATATGAGGTGAGGCGTTTTGTATGGCTTCTACAGCGGCAGTATATTTCAAGTGATGAGGCTGATGAGCGCTATTCCCTCATTCGTCACAATTTATACTACACGCGGTACAATAAAAACTTTTAATTCAGCAATGTTTGTTAAGAATTGGATGTGATCACCCTCAATCACCTCATTTTGCTTTGTATTTAAAAGGTAGAAGTCATACTGTGACATGTCATGTTGTCCCTTTTTATCATGTGAATTTCCATAGAGACATTATTGTAGTTGCAGCATAAGCCTTGTTCCTTCCTTCCTCTTAAGTTTCATTTTATTTGAGAAGTAGTGTGATAAAAAATTGAAATCTTACATTTTTCCACTATTGAATTGAATTAGTACAAATGTACTGGCTTGCTTATACATGTCTCACTTAACACTAATGCACACCACATCCAGTAGTATGATATATGTTAATAATAGATATTCTATGTGTATAAATTTAATACTACTGGCAAAATCTCATTACACAGCTTGAACTATAACTTGAATATATGCATGCTTAAATATGAATGTAATGTAATACACATGCTTCTAATTTATAGATGTAAATATACTTTGTGTAGCATTACCAAATGTTTACTGTTTTCTTCAATTGAAATCCAATATTCTAATTTATTCATTGCTTCATTATCATCACATGGTAATGTTATATCATCAGGGATTAAAACTTCCAAAGATGTAGCAGAAGAACATCTGATTCTTGTCAATATTTCTTGTTGTGATGTTTGGAGTTCTTTTATGCTATTTTCAATATGGGCCAAGTGTTTTGCAATAACATCTAAAATAAACATGTACATATTAAAGGTAAAAAAATTAGAAATTCATAATCCTACTAAATGTGAACATTTGTGAGTTTCAATATTTATTTAGAAATCATATCTTCACAGCTAAATGGATTTGTGATTGTCAGACACATAAAGACTATAACTGGGATTATAATGTAGGATGTTTTATCTTATTATTATTCCAAGAATAAAGTCATGAATTAATTAATAAATATTATAAATAATTAATTTTTCTTACCTAAAGCATCTGATTTAGGTGGCAAATCTTTTAACAATGGTGTTAGTGTCAAGTCCAGTAAACCTAAAATCACACAATAAAATGATTTAATATTTTCTAAAATTTTCATGACTAGTACACATATACACACACACATAATAAGTTTTAGTGGCAGTATTTTGTTTGTATTTATTCCGATGTTTCAGACACTTTTCAGTAGCCGTGATCACGGAAGATGTCAAGTGTTGTAGACTAAATAAACACTTTAACATCATTCATTAATATATATAATAATATCTTTATCTTCTGTGATCACAGCTATTGAAAAGTGGCCATAATGTCGGAAAAAATCAAATAAAAATCTGTTAAAACATAGTTTTATTATGTATGTAATTCATGTTTTGGTTACTTATGTCTGGCATTGACTCTTGAGGCAATACTCCTTGCTTCTCTAGTGGTAGTTGTTTGCCAGCAGGGGTTTGTCTATATTGTTGAGATTCTATACAGGTTGCAGGTGGTGTTGGATTTATAATTAGAGATGAATTATCATCTATATGGTCATCACTGGTATCATCACTGTCATATATTTTTTTAGTCCTCCTACGTATTCGGATGTCACAATCATCACTATTAACTTCAGAATCAATTTCAGCTTGTTTGGCTTTTTCTCTTGCCTTTACAAGGCTATCTGTAATTAAAATACTGTATAAAACAATTTTGTATATGGGAGGCCTGAGCCCAGCACTGGGACATTTATGGGCGGTGATTATATTATTTGTATACATATTACTGTAATTATGTGGATTAGTTAATTCTACCACTATTGATCAATTAAAAAATAATATTACACATTGACAATATGTTGACATGCAAACATGCACTTACCAGTTTCATAAAATATACGTTTAATTTTGTGTATTTTCCAACTCTCATCTGGCTCCATAGTACCATTCAAACACTTATGAAATTTATTGCTTAATTTATGTGGAGGCCATAAGCAATTCTTTTTTCTGGGTGTAAGCCATTGTTCACGTATTACACTTACGCCACCACCCTCTTCTTCACAAAATTCAATTACATTGAACATTTCGTGAGTTTTTGGCGGGAACTGAAAGGGGATGCTGTGCTGTGCAGTTTTATTTTCTAAAAATGTGTAAAAATACTCTAAAATGAACAATAGTTTTAGGATATCGATAGTGTTTGAGTTATAATTATGTATTTTTGTGAGAAATGTGAACTGTATAGTCAAATGTGGCCTTTTGAGTTTTCTCAAGAACTCCGTTGAATGGCATCGGTTGTAGCCTACAATACACTCTCCTATACTCTACTACTACTACTTGAACATTTTGTAGTCTGGTGTAAAGAAAATATAATCTTGGTTTAACGGAACAAATGACATTGCTAAACTATTTATTTCATGAATTATCTATTCTAACTGGTGCCTAGGTATAATTGTATGTAGGTAGGTAGTTAGTAGTTTCAAATAATATAGTAGGTAGGTAGTTAGTAGTTTCAAATAATATAGTATGTAGATACAATGTTTGTAAAGCCAACGACCACAAGAAGCAATAGGTACAATGCCATTCTGCTATATCTTAACTGATCTGTACCACAAGACTATGGATTAAAGTATTGCACATTTGGACGTTTATATATGGTCTAAGGTATTGCATAATACCTACTTCAGACCGTTAAAATCAGAAACAAACTAACAAACAATACGAGAAGTACATGCAAATTATTCCTATTATACCAAGACACATCTTCCCAAAATAGTCTGACCATTCCAATAAAATTCTTATCTAAATATTAAGTTGTACTGTTAAAGTTGTTAAACTGGTACTTACCTTTACTGTAATACGTATTTTCTTACACACAACACAAATATGAAAATAACGGCGGATGGACGTCAAATCAAAATGGTCAAAATGAACTTGACAAAAATGTAACCAACCTAACCTGATTTTCGGAATGTTGCCAGATGATTATATAATTTCGCGAACTGCTCTAAGAAAATTTAGGTCTGAAGGTAAACAAATTAAATAAATAATTAATAAATCTTTATTTCATAGCCATTACAACATAATCATATTACAAGTAAAAGTTACAAATAAAATCTGACAAAAAAGAAACCGCTTTAAAGAGCATAAAATAAGTTTTTCTACGACATCTTAAAGTCGGTGCCAAGTAAAACAAAAACTAACAATTGGCAAAAGCACTGACTTCGAGATTTTTGTAGAAAAGCTTATTTCATGCTTTTAAGAGCGTCTTGAAGGCGGTATCTTTTTTGTTAGAAATTTTTATTTTTCACTTTTAAGTTGCTTATATGGTATCCAATAAGAAACAAATTTATACTAAACTATCTCGATGTATTTACACGACGAATTGAGAACTTTCTTTTTGAAGTTGGTTGAAAAGAGATAATTGTACAAAAAAGAAGCAAGCTGTGTCTAGTCAGGTGGTTGACAATTTAAGACCCCTTATTCAGTTCAAACCGATGTTACAGTTAGAATTGGAAGCTATCCGACTGCAAGCAAGTACTTGTAGTAAAACGCTTGTTGGTTACACGAAGTAGAAAAAACACGTCGTCTTCAGTTCAATTTTTTTTTAATAAATCTTTTTAGCATCTTTGAATTTAAAATTGATTCATCCTTTCAAGTTCGTAAGTCCAATTTCATTTGTATTCTTCTTAATATCTTCTCAAAAATATTGTTCCTCATAACTATAATAACCACAAACGACCGAGAAAGTGTTACTAAACCTGCTACATAGTATGATGAAATGACTTTAATCAGTAGTATATACAGTAGCACTACTAATAAAACCATCTTCGCTTCAAAGATAATGAAGCGCTTAGGATTATTTATTTATTTTAATCATTTATAAAGACTACAAGCAAACGCCTGTAAGATTTTCATTACTACCTAGTAGAAATTTTGAACGCGGGAGGCCCAATCCCAATAGTAAAAAATTAAATGTAAGCTAGATTAAGCTAGTTTGGTTTCATGACATTTTAAATACAAATAAGGAAAATATAATAAAAATTTGTATTTCTAGGTGTGTTTATTATATTTTAAAGGTACTCCATCAATTCAATGTATTAAATATAGTTATTATAACTGTTACGTACATTTGAATATATTATTATTATTCAGAAAATCAGTAAATTATAATATAAAGTCGGTAAAGTACGAATGATTGCCAAAATCTCTAGTAAAATGAGACCTTGGCAACATTGAGATCTCGGTCGAGGCGTCCCGCGTCGCGTCCGTTATATAGGTTTCCCGCGTTTTTATTAAATGACGAATATATTACAAGTTTTAAGTTTTAACGGTCTCATCTCCTTTAAACGCATTTGTACTTAAATCAAAATTAACAACAGCACTTTATTTCACTGTATTTGGGGCATTTTTTTTATTAAAACGTTGATGATTGATGTCCTATTGTTAGTACATAATTATTACATAACCGTTGGTAATACCTATAACATTATTGCATCATTGGCCCACTGCAACATTAACCACATTGCATGATTTTCTAAGAATTGCATGTACACCAAGTGAAATTATACCATACAAATAAACTTTCCAAAGTTTCCAATAAAATTAACACAATACTCCTTTAAAGAATAGAATAATAAAATAATAGGAAAAAACATTTATAAAACAAGCTTTTATATACATACCTACTAGAAAAGTCTGTCGCGAGATTTGTCCATATAATACAGAGTTTCCTGTGTAAATGAGATTTCGCGACAAGCTTTTATGGCGTAGACAGGTACGTTTTATGGCATATAAAAGCTTGTTGAAAAACATTATGTTTGTTTACAATTTTTTTTACTGATCGCTGATCTCGTCGAAGGGTCGAACGGAGACGTTAGTTTATTCGTATTAATCTTAGCATACCCTTTAATCTGATACCCATATCACGGCAGTTCACGAAAAATAACCAGTTTACCATCTTAGGCAATCCGCCATATTGGATTTAGGATGACGTCGCTTAGCTAAATATTTGTCATTCAAACTAATGTGTATACAAAATTTCATATCTACCGGTTGAGGATAAGTACTATAAAATTTAGTTGTAAGATTTGGTTCGAACACAAATACATTGTAAGTTAATATATAAAGCTTGTAAAAATAACAGTGTATTTTCAATATAGTTAGGCCAACGTAACACCTGTAATACAAATGCTTTGTGACAAAACCAACTACTGTAACATTTGGCCCTTACTTACACGTTTGTGGTAAATATAACGTTATTAAATACGTTATTGGCCCATTGCAATAATAACCACAACGGAACAATTCACGGACAATAATCGATAAATTGCAAGTCTATAATAAAAATGTAGTTTTCTTAAACTTTATAAGTTACACATCGAAGATTTTTTGATTAAAAATAAATAATAGCTTTTTTATTGTAGTTGGGCCAACGTTACACCTGTAATACAAATGCTTTGTGACAAAACCAACTACTGTAGCAGTTGGCCCTTACTTACACGATTGTGGTAAATATTATGTTGTTAAATACGTTATTGGCCCATTGCAATAATAACCACAACGGAACAATTCACGGACAATGATCGATAAATTGCAAGTCTATAACAAAAATGTAGCTTTCTTAAACTTTATAAGTCACTCATCTAAATTTTCTTGATTAAAAATAAATAATAGTTTTTTTTATTGTAGTTGGGCCAACGTTACACCTATACTGCATAGTACGTTGTAGTTAAACCAACTATACTGGTAGTTGGCCCATTGTTACAAGATTGTAAGCAATGTAACGTAACATTTATATGGTTGGCCCAATGAAGGGGCTCTGTTGGCAATAACACTACCATGTCCCAACGGCCTGCCAACTGTGGGCTATGGTTGGCTACGACACCCCAACAGAAATTGCTACTAGGGAGTACTTTATCCATTATAACTCTACTAAGGTAAGTTTAAAAATAGCTTAGTAAAAGCTAATGACTGAACTTAACTTTGAAAAAGAAAAAACTTGAAATACCCAAGAATCAGCAAAGCGAAATAGGCACTGAAAGTATTCGAGTTGTTCAAGATAATGAAAAAAGTTGGTCAAATGATCACTCGCCTTCCTGCCGCGGTGGGCACTTATTCTTTAACCGGAATAAATATTTTTTAATATAAATAACAAAGCATAAATTAAAACTTATTATTATCACACTAAGCTCGCTAAACACGGTAAGATAATAAATGTTTTTTGAATTGAAACTTCTTTAAAATCTCTGTAATTTGAAACTGGATATAACGAAAAAGCGACATTAAAAAGAGATAAGCACGTAAATCCATAAGACTAAGCTTGCGAGAGAATGAGGTAGAATACATTATATTTAATCAAACACTATGCTCATTCAGATAGGGTTTGAAATGTTTTGAAGTTTTTATTTAATAATTAAAATTTCATGTTTTAAAGCTTAAATATATTATACTAGCTGTCCCGGCAGACGTCGTCCTGCTCGGAAAAGCTTCAATCGTTATGCCAACAGCAGCACCACCTACCAAGTCCAATTGCGAACCAACTCAGAAACCTTCTCTGGCTCATGAACAACAACTTTGCTAAACATCATCACATGATCAAATGTATAGTTTACCATTATATAACGGACATTTATTTTGATATATAAGAAGATTATATATTATAACGATATAATATACTAAATATGACGTCATTAAATTTAGAATCCCTCCAACAATTTTCAAATAAATTCTTCAAATATTTTCTTTCTTTCTTTCCATACAAAAGAGCAAATCTAATTATTTATAAATAATAAAGAACCAGAAGAACTATATTTAAAAAATGAGAATAATTTCGAATGTTACCTGTTACTCATGTACTGCAAAAGGAAAAACGTCTTGGCCTCGTTCTTACCTTGTATTTTCTATATGACTTGCATCTGTTTCTAGAATAGGGATTCAAAAGTCAAGATTTTTTAACTTAATACTTTTTACATCTAGGAAGTAATTATGTTACTTCCTAGATTTAAACTTTATTTAAGTGTAATATCCAGGACACTATTATTAGAGTCTGAACAAGTACAAAACTTGAATAAAAAATATTTTAAATAGGCACGTAGTTGCTTATAGCTTTTTAAAAAATAGGAGGAAACTGTTAATTGCATGCCTTTACTCGTGATTATCAACAATCAAAACTCGTTTTTTTAAAATTAGTGTATTATTTAAAGATTGTAAAAAAAATAAAGAGGTCGCCCCAAATTTTTTTAAGATTACAAAAATCGCCAAAAACTGATTTTTATTCAATTTTTTCTCTCGTCACGGTATAATTTTATAGACTAAAAAATTATACGAGGACGATTCTGAAAGTTTCAGTTCAAAATTTGAATTTGAAAATGACGCTCATATTTTTTTTAAATATACTTTTATTAAAAATTAAAAAAAAATTATTAACATTTTTTCGTTTTTTGGAATCTCAAAAATTTGGAGCGGCCTCTTAACTTTTTTTGAGCTGTCTTTTGGAGTTCTTAAAATATCAAAAACTAATAGTTTTCACTTGAGACTAAAAAAAGTCGTTTTTTTGCGCCACCCTACTGCACACCCTCCGAAGTGTATCCGATAGAAGTCTGAATACTCTGTTGTTATGTGTTTTAAAAGCGAATCGTGCAAACCACTAAGGAATCTTAACGTTAAAAACAAGTATCCCCCGCGTATTGTTAAGGGTAAAACGTTTAATCTAATTTCAACAGAACTAAAAGGCCTGGAAAAGGGATGGTACTACTGTGAAAAATATGCATCGTTATTCGGAACGTCACAGTGACGTTTGAAAATTAATGCCCCCTTATATTTCTAACATTGCAAATAAGACAAATACAGAAATAAAATTCCAGAGTAGGAGGACAACATAAAATAAAAATTCAGACTTTTAGCATTATTGTGAAATATTCATGAGTGCATTTAGATTTTTTTTTTTAATTTAAGATTCGAACTCCTGGTTCTTATAGTAAAGGAGGTATCATCTACTAATAAAGTGCACGTAGTAAATACTAAAAGTCTTATTTATATTGAGCTAGAGTATTTTTGTAGGCCAGTTTGAGGTTCTGTCTAAAAACTTTCTCAATATGAATAAGACCGAAATGTTTCAATAAATTAAGGGAAGTATTTACTCTCATTAAATACGTACTAGCAGTGTACGTGTTCCGCTGATAAGCAAAGTAAATTCAAAAAGTAATTTTATAGAGAATTTTAAAAAAACCACAGACAAAAAAACAAAAGAATTTCAAGGCTTTTTTGCACATATTCCTCTTTAATTAAAATAAATGTACCTATACGTTTGTTCTGTTACACGTGTAGTAGATAGTTTATAGCAGTATAGATATCACGAAATAAATTGTTTTTGCGGGCCTGAATACTTAATATTCTGTTTTGTATTAAGCATCGTCGAGCTCTAAAAATTAACGCTGCGTTTTAGGTCAAAATATGTTAGCGTGTATTTCGACCGCGTGTAGTTCCCCAGGTGAGCGTTAAGGGAATGAGTTCTCCGAGTTAAGTGTTACGGGCAGACAGACAAATTGTACGCTTACTCTTTAATTTCGATGTTGACTTTTCGTATTTGTTATCTTAAGTCTGACTTCTTCAAAAAGCCATGAAACTCTCTCAATTCAACATAACAACACCTTTGATTGCTTTTGTTTTATCTAATAGCTAATCTCAGGAACTACTGGTCTGATTTGAAAAATTCTTTCAGTGGTAGATAGCCCATTTATTGAGGAAGGCTATAGGCTATGTATCATCACGCTAAGACCAAAGAAGCGGAGCCACCAATGAAGAATGTTTCAAAACCAGGAGGTCTTTATAAATAACTTTTTTTTAACTATTCCACGCGGACAAAGTCGCAGGCAAAAGCTAGTGAATTTATAAAAGAGAAAATTATTATGGGGATAGGGATTTTTGCCTGTCTCCATATCTAGACTGTGACTATCTAAATTATATCCCGAGCTAACGCTTAAGATCTGTTTATAACCCGTTTGAGAACTATCCACCGCGGGGGAACGTCATGGAGAGTATGGGATTCGCCGTGTTGGGGTGGCATTGGCACCACAAGCAGGAAGTACTATTGCCACCTGAGTGAGGCATACCCACTAATACCCCTTGGAATGCCTTCCTTCGCCTTATGCCAGGGTTACTGGAAACGGGGAACTCTACCAACTCCGCGTGACTAGGCAGGCGGAGGCACAATGACGGAGGGAAGCATAGCCCCCGCCGCCATCGTGCTCTAATCCTAGCGTGGGGCGGTTTGGATTGGTGGTTGCGCTTTCCTCTCGATGGCATTAAAGGCAGACACACCAAAAGCAAGCATGGCTGGTAATTGTAAGTCTTTGCACGGAGTGCACGGAGCGTCCGAACTGACCTCTCTCTCATGCGTAAGAGACTGGTTTCGCTACCACGCATTAACGGCGAATCGAAAGCCTGTGGAATTTATTAAACTACCCACATCAGCATAAAAAGGTTTAGACTTTATTAGAACTTTACAAACACGTATAGCACAGGTACAAGTATAACAGAACACAACCAATCCAAACGTAATGCAGAAGGTCGTAATTCAATAAAACGCGCAAAGTTCGTCACTATTAGATTCCCGAATGTGCGCACGTCACGCCCGTATCGTAATCGTCGCTTACCTGCCCGCTCTCCATTGGACCGTCGTTTTATATTTCATAAATGAAAAAGAATCCGCAACACCTGGCTAATGATGCAAATGAGCGAGTACAATAGGACAATAGACTATTCTCCATAATAATTAGAAAGGTATGCCAATAAATAAATGAACAAAAGAAGTCGATCATAAAAGGATTACAACTAGTTCAAATGCCGACAGGTAATAAAATGTGCTTCTACAGATCTGTACGTGGAATTTGTCTTTGTCGGCGCCTCGGTTGTAACAATACTATTTATATATTATATCTATCTATATATATATAAAAGAAAGTGGTGTTAATTACACTATTTATAACTCAAGAGCGGCTGTACCGATTTGGCTCAAAATTGGAGATGTAGCTTAGAACCAGGAGACGGACATAGGATACTTTTTATCCCGTTGAAACCGGTAGGCGGTGCTGAGATCGGGTTCTAGAATACTCCTAATCACCAGGAGCGATTTAGGTGATTTTGTTTTTGTGTGTTTGAGTGGGTCCCTGAATGGTTTAGATTCGCAATTAGAACCGGTAGGTGGCGCTGGGATCGGGTCCTAGATTTTTATTTTTTCAAAACAGGACAAAAGCAGCCGGGGTCGCTAGTTATATATAAAACTTAATAACACGTTAGAGTGGCGTTGTTTCATGTGTACACCCAATAATGTTCCATTTGTTCGTCACTTTTGTCTAAGAATAATCGTCTCATCAGCAAAGGGTCTGGCGTTGGGGGGTTAATTCTCGCATTATGAGCGAGGCACGGCATAGTGCCCTTTATCGGTCCTTTTGTGTATACCACTCGGCTATAAGTGGGGTGCGCACGCGAGATTCACTTTCGCTCGTAAGGGCCCGAACTGCCCTACGCTTCTTAATATATACGTAAATTCAAAAACAAAAGGTTTAAATTGAAACTACATTTTAATTCAATATAGCCTGAGGTAAATAAATATGAACAAAAATAATATTTAGCTAGACGTTTTGCTGGAGAGTTTTTTACCGCTTCTTCTTCTTAAACAGCGATAACAAGTTGCGAAGCGACGTACAATAGGATAAGTGAATATTAATTTTGACTTATAATATGTTTCCTTCTTTTCTTTCACCATATCCCAATTAATAAGGGTCGGTACAATATGTCTTTCCCTTCGACACTCCTCTACTTTGACATACATCTGTCACACCACAAATCATCATATCATCCTTCACACAACCCATCTGTTGCGGACAGAGAGCACCCCCTGACCCGCCCGCTTGAGCACACCTTCTCTCAGCGCCCAGCATACCGCCGACGCCCATAGCTGGCGTAATTAGCAACTAGGCACCTTCTGTCAAGTCGAATTAGAGACGGTCAGAAAGCGGGAAACCGCTTGCTGCCTCGTCGCCTGGTCTCGTGACCTCGAACACCCTGTGGCCGGCGGCTATACGGTGGATGCAATCAGGCCGCAGCTGGAGAGATGGGTGACCCGCACCAGCGGAACCCTGACCTTCAGGACGACTCAGATACTGACCGGACACGGTTGTTTCGACCAGTATCTGTTTCGCATTGTGGGCTGCTTGCCTTCCCCGGACTGCCGCCAATGCGGCGCACCCGATACGGCGTTACACACGCTTGTTGAGTGCGCTGCATGGACGCCTCAGCGTTTCGAGCTCGAGACACACGTAGGAGCCGTCCGATCGCTTGGCGACTTGGTAACGGCCATGTTGCACAGCGACGACAGCTGGGAGTCTGCGGTTACTTTCTGTGAGGCAGTAATGTCTCTCAAAGAGGCCGCAGAAAGGGACAGGGAGCGAAGTCCTGCAGCGCGTGCTAATGTCTCCACCCGAGGTCGCCGGCCTTGAGCTAGCACCCGGAGAGGCAGGTACGCGCATTACTTCCCTCCCTGAGTTAGGTTCCGGTACGAGGGGCCCCTTGCTACTAGGCAACGCAAGGGATTCAACTGCCCCCGTTTCGAAGTGGGGTGTGTACTCCCAGGGCACACTCCAGGCACTTTATTGCGCTGGATCGACTGTTGCGTAACTATGTTCTATATCTCAGTCTTTCCTTCACAACAAAGCGCAGGGTCGACGGGAGGAAGGGGTTTTTAGTGGGTATTGAGGTTGTTCGCTCGTGTAACATCGCTCTGAGTCTTCCACACTCCTCAGTGTCAAGCCATCGCGGACGAAGCGCAAACAAAGTATACTATTGCTAGCGTTATCGCCCCCGGTGGATGCGCGCCGTTTCCTAGTGACGGCCCTGAGAGTGCGTAAATCGGTTAGCATTTTCCTTCGCCTCAAAAAAAAAAAAAAAAAATTAGCAACTAGGCGTCGGACGGGATGCAGAATATAGGAGCGGCCTTGGAGGCAAAAATATTTCGTTCACTATTCTTCGTCATTCATTTATTTTTAAATGTTCATAATTCTACTCTCTCGCATAACCTGTGCTTATTCTAGGTATATTTCGACTCATGTAAAAAGTTAAATAATAATAATTATACAGTCCCATTCATCGAGTTTGATTTCGCAACAAGAAGCATCTGCCACCAATACCATCCATCTTGTAGTTTAACATTCTTTTTGTCACGTGACTTTCATCCTTCCTTTATATGCCCAAACAACCTAAATCTTCTTCCTCTCAATTTTTAACCGACTTCGAAAAAAGGAGGAGGTTCTCAATTCGTCGGGATCTTTTTTTTTATTTTTTTATGTATGATCGCCGATTACTCCGTGATTTATGATCCGATTTACATGATTCTTTTTTTTTCGACGCGGAATAGCTTCTAATTGGTCTCCTAAAAATTTTACATAGTTTGGCCCAGTAGTTTTCATTTTATGAACATTTTTCATGAAAATAATTTTCACTCCGTTCCATATGTACACCGATTACTCTGAGATTTATGATTCGATTTACGTGATTCTTTTTTTGTTCGACGCGCAATAGCTGCCATGTGGTCCCGTAAAAATTTGACATAGTTTGACCCAGCAGTTTTCATTTTACTAACATTTTTTGTTCTCGTTTCTTGGCATCTATATTTTTTAAGAAGCGCGGCACCATTCGTAAGTCCACCCATACATAGCTAGACACTAAAACGTAACAAATAAAAGATAAAAACTTTGTTTAAAAACTTATTTCTAAAGCTATTATTATTAATATATATCTAAAACATCTTGAAGTCGGTGCAAAGCAAAACATAAAAATTACTATATTTTGAAAATTACTAAGCACCGATTTTAAGATGTTTTAGATAATATATATTAATAATAATAGCTTTAGAAATAAGTTATTTTATACATTTTAGTTTTTTAGTTTTTGAAGTCGGTTTTTTTAAACGAAGTTTTTATTTTTTTCAGACACGAGTGTGTTAGAATCGTATTTGTTATTGTAAAGTAACCATATGACGGAAGTAGTCATTAACCGGATAGTGTTCATTGATCTAGTAATCGGAAGTCGTATAACCACATGTCAACGAAGAAGTATTTATTATCGAGCGGATATCGAAAATGGAGTAACCGGAAGTTGGAAGTTATACGGCTGGCGGAAGTTGGTGTTATGACGGAAGTGAAAATGAAGTGGCGCCAAAGTATTACAGGATGGTGTCACTGCAGACGCACTACGAGGATCTTATAAATACTCGGTGTAACCGATAGTCTTCAATCGACGACAGTCTACAACCAAGTCTTGGACAGGAATCGCATATTGTGATCGATAATAGCTGCCTGAGAATGGCAGTATTCTTGGAGGGCAAATTGCTGCTCGACACCTGACAAGCGTGTAGACAACTCTTGGAGTTGTCCTAATATTTCTGTGTATTATTGTACTGTATGTAATATTGTAATTGTAATAATTCTAGTGTAATAAACTTTGATTATAATATTTCAGATTAATATTATTTTGTTATTTGTCAGCTTGAGATGACAAGTGCAACTTTCAAGATCCCCTTATGTAATCATTTCTCACCTTATCCATTCTTGTAACACCACACATCCATCTCAACATTCTCATCTCAACTGGTCGTATGATAGATTTATATATTTAGCCTTTTAGATTCAGTGGCATTTGTTTATCGCACGTCACATCGGTTACCTGTCACCACTTTAGCCATGCTATATTTATTCCTCTCATTGACTTGTATTGTATGTGTGACCTTCAGGAAACTTTCTCAAATGGAACTTATTTTGAATAAAAAGTTTTAAATGTCAATTGAGACTGTTGCGGACAGAGAGCACACCTTCTCTTCTTTTTCTCTTCACGCCCCGCATACCGTCGACGCTCATAGCTCGCACAGTTAGCAGCTAGGTGTCGGACGGAACGTGGGATACACAGAAGCGGGCTTGGAGGCCGGAAAGGCTCATTTATTCACATTGCTCACGTATATATAGCACCTATACGCACTACTTTACTCTCTGCCTTTCATCATTCTTTCTGTGTTTTGTCTCTGTATAGTTTTAGTTTAATTGTAAATAACGCCAAAAATAAGTCATACAGTCCACATCGAGTTTTATTTGGAAGAAGCCACTGCCACCAATAGAAACTATTTAGCTATTGATTATTCTGAAATTACTTCTACAACGTTTTTTTTATCGTGCGGTTTAATCCTCTTAATTTGAACACAGCCTTACAACGTGGCGGCCTCTTTGGTCCGTGGTCTAAGTAAACTTCCGGTGGGGCACATCCGCCGGAAGTGGCTCAGCCGTTAGCACCAACCAGACAACACATCCGCTCTTATATTGGAGGGAGCGAGTAATTGAAAAATGTCTTTGTACTTTAAACTTTATCCAGTTTATTGATATTTAATTTCAGTCTTTGAAAAATTGCATCGTTTATTTAATAAGTACAAGTAATCTATATATAGTGTTACATGCCGTCAAAGAGAATGCACACCTGCAGTTTATTACCTTTTCCGCATTTTGACTTCTTTTGTTTACCTTGTGTTTAAAATTTGTAATTAAGAAAAACATCCTACTGTTATTGTACTCGTTTATGGCCGCAGATGTGCAGATTACGTTTTCAGTTCACGCGGTTGATTGTTGTATTGTATAGTTTAGTATAAAACAACGCCCGAACGGAGGGGGGAGGCAGTCAAGCGACGATCACGATATGAGCAAGACGTGTACATTGGATAAGCTATATAGTGACGGACTTTGAGCGTGTTATTGAATCGTGCATTTTGTACTGGTTGTGTCCAGTTATATTTGTACCTGTTTTTTACGTCTTTGTATAGTTCTAATCAATTTTATAGTAATTCCAATGGCATTTTAATTCGAGTCCCTTACTCTTACCAATATAATAAAACTGTAGAGGTCGAATTTCTGTACAATGAAAAAAAAATGCTAAAAACTGAATCAGCGGAATGTAAGAAGTGAAATAGAACTGTGAAATAGATATTTTTGTTTCCCTGTTTCCCTGTCTATATATATTAAAACATTTAGACATTTGCTCAGAAATCACTATTTATCCACTAATAGCTGTCTGATTAACTCAATATAATCATGCTAATACATTTATTATAATAACTTGTGTATCTTGAAATGCATTGTTGTATATATATGACTATGTATATATGTATGTAAGGTATACTTACTTCTTATATTAATTTGAGTATTTATTAATCTATTGCCTCTTTCCTGCACCACTTACATCGCCTAATTTAAATTTCTTTGAATAGGTTGCCTGGAAGAATCACTTTGAGCCATAAGACCGCCTATTGTATTGCCTAGAAAATATTGTAAATATACTCGTTTTTTGTAATTGTACATCTTTTCTCTCTCTGTATAGTTTTTATCCTATTTCTATGTGTTATTATACTTGCATTTTCAAATGTAATATTCAATAGTCACTTTAAAAAACTATATAATATTGTAGTCCCGGACAAACCGACCCGTGAAAACAGACTTCACCCGTACACGATCCGGGTTAATTCCGCCCGGATCGCGTCCAATATCTGTCGGCGGGTTTCCGCGCGATTGCGTCCCGCGGAACCCCGATTACTCGCCTTCCGAACACCGCATTTCATCCCCATGACATTACGTTAATTGTCTTCGCGGTCTAATAAAATTTATCTATAGGAACTCTTTGAAAAATGAATTGTTAAAAACATATGTTAATAAGTCGTGCTTAGAAGGTTTTTTATTTATTTTGAGGCGGGGAAATGCATTTCGCACACTACCGGGTCCTTTACTAGGGACTAGACCAAAGCGACGAGAGGAGTCAACCACGAATGGAGCACCAGAATCGAATCGCCGGCGTGTGTGGAGACTCGAAAACCTACTCGATACTCCACTAAAACACCCTCCTCCCATGTGTCCCGCGCTTATGGCAGGAAGAGCGTGAGACTTAGAACGTAGTTACCACGCTGATCCTAGCATCAGTGCTTGAGAATGCCCCGGGAAAGGCACTTCATCAAGAGGGATGAAGACTCCTCTGCTCCCTAGATGCTAGAGGGCCCCTGCAGCGGAATTATGTCGGGAGGAGATCTTGCGCATATCTGCGCCTCCGGGACCCCGACTGACGTCGGTAGAACAACTCCCACCTCCCACAACCCGGACCCGCGGTCGTCAAGTTCTTAGTACTACTTAGACTAGCCCTCATCCTAGTCGTAGGAAGCGGTCCTCCCCGGTTTGTTAGATAAAACGAGATAAAAACGTAGATAAAAAACGTAGTTTTAGTATGTAAATAAACTGAATATACTTAGAATATATTTAAATAATAAAACTAAGTTTTAACGGTTTTAAGCGCGTTAATTGAACAAAAATCAGAAAAAATTAAAAAACTAACAAGTTGGCGGTAGACTAAAAATAAAACTTTAAAAATACTCATTGATACTTGACATCTTTGTCTTCTCCGTGATCACGGCTACTGAAAAGAAGCCGAAACATCGGAATAGTAAAAAAGTAAATAAATCACCGCGCTTAAAGCCGTAAACGTAGTTTTATTATGTATTTAGATTTTTTTGTAAATTTTACTGGCATTTGTATTTTTAAAGTAGTTCATTGATTATTTTTTGTGCCTTCCTGAGTCAAAAAAAGTAAAATAAAGAAACACATATGAATAAATATGTATGTATTAATGATGGAAGCATATTAACATATTCTCGTCTTAGACCGCGAGACGCGAACATACCATACACAATAAAGCGTCCGCCATAAATCTCGCGTATGATAGGAATGGATACATAAAAATTCATTGCTTTTCCATCGATTTATCTGAGCAGTTTTCTTTTCATTGTGAGAGAGTATTATTTTATGCACCCCCGGCGGGCACGGCTCACTTTTTACAACGCGCCACTCTCTTCACTAAGGACTGTGCACATTTGTCAGCCAATAATCGCTTTCATTCGTCCATTGCACTGAATAATAATAATAATTTATTGTATAATATATTATAAATAAATAAACAGATCACTGATAACGGGGAGCGTGCCCAGAAGGCTGGCTGCATTGCCACGCTGTATGGAAATACTTATTTGTTGTGCGAAATTTGAGCCAGCCTTCTCATCACGGGTAGCGTCAAAGAGTTTCTTACATTTGTCTTTAAAGAAACTCTTTTCCGATGGACCCCACGGGCGTAATGTTTAAAACCCAAACGGCACAAATATGTAACCCCTTCCTAAGGCTCCATATTTGCGCCGTTTGACGTCTTCAGCTGAACCGGCGGTTGTCAGCCCCCGACTCGGTTATTGGAAGATGTGACGGGACCAGTATATTTATTTTCATTCCGATATCACATCCAGTTGTTAGTAACAAATATTACAATCTAATTGATTTGATAATTATAGTAAATTTGTTTTAGTTATAATATGCGAATATTGCACGCCTGGTAAGGCAAAATTTATTGAGACAACTTCAATAAAACACCTACATACACAAACATTTGTAGCAATAAATTATTATTCTATTCTATTGTTTTCTATTCTATTCAAACATTTTACGCCTGTTACAGAGACTTAATAATTCGTATCTGTCCACGGTAGCTAATTGACTAAGACTAATTATGTATGCTAATCGCGAAAACTTAAGAAAATACTATGTTACAGATTATTTATAGGTATTATTTGTTTTGTTTGTTTGTAAATTTATCTAGTATTAAGTTTTTATTATTAAAAACTTAATACCAGATAAATTTAGACCGATACAAACACACCATGATCGAATTAGAAGTGTTAAGTGTGTTTGTTAAAGAGAGGTCAGGGAAAAGCATCTCAAATAAACGTGCATGCATGAGGTTAATAAAAGTAGATTGAGCGAAAGTTGTTTTTCAGGATCGTCACAAGTGGAGATTCATAGTCTCTATCTACCTCCACGTTAAACAGGCGGGATAATATGTATGTAAAAACTAAATTTTTCAACATAGCATTATGAATAAAACGCAGTGGTATTTCATTGTCAGCCATTACGCACTTTATAAGAAGTAAGAAGCAATATGGACGCCGGAACCACAGACATGGACAAGAATAGGAAACAGTTATAGTGTTATTTATACTATTAAGTCTATATCACCTTAATATATTTAATGAATACTTTATAACAGAACACAACTCAGTTTTTTTAAATTCACAACCATTATTAAGAACGTGAAAAAAGACATTTATTTATTAACCAATAAACCTCGCTATGATCACATATACTACATTATAGATATATTATATATATATATATATATATATCCTAGATGACCTAAGCACTAGCACAAAATTACTAAATAAAACACTTACTTGGAGTGAACTGGTTTATTAAACTGAACTGAACTTATGCGACAAGTACAAAGGATGTTAACCAAATATGTTTTACAAACCATAGCATGTTTGATTATTAGATAGCGCCATCTAGTGATGACACTACGAACACAACTAATGCCCTCTGCGACACTCGTATATAATATGGTGCAGTCCCTAACAGGAGCGTTTTTATTCGCATCCAAGTTGAGTTACTGTTTCTCGGAGCGATGGATTCTGCTCGCTACGTATTTTTGTATCCAAAGTTATGATACAAAGTAAATGAAAAGGGAATATATCTGTACGATTTTTGTAACCTTTACGACTGCTGTGTTTCAGGAAGCGGTCTGTTTCATGCATATTTTATTATTGAATTTAAATTTTACGAAGTCATCGTATATATAAAGTACTTTTTAAGGTATCGTAGTCATTTGGGCGAAGATGGAAAGTTTACTTTTTGTTTATATGCGTTCACATGTCTATCTATTTGCTCGCGTCTTCGTATGAGACAGTTATTTTTCTCATAGGTTCCCAACGGGGACGGTAGAGCCCCCTAGTAGGCGCTGAAGCTTTTCGTGAGGGGGCAGCGGGTCCAAAAGCAAATGGGACGGGGCGGGGGGGTTAATAGTCAAGTGGGCGGTCGCGGCGTATCTACCTAATTAGAAATTATACAAATACTTTTCATGTAGAAATATTTTATCTAGCCGTACTTTATCTTATATAACACTAGCTGTCCTGGCAAACATCGTCCTGCCTGGAACAGCTTGAGTCGATATGCCAACAGCAGCGCCACCTACTGGGTCCAATTGTGAACAAACTCAGAAATCTTCTCTGGCTCATGCACAACAACTTTGATTAACATCATCACATGATCAAATGTATAGTTTACGATTCTATAAAGGACATACAGACAAATATTCATTATATAAATCAAGAAGATTTAAATAAGTATTAAGCATAAATATAATAGAATATACTTTATTGCATAACATTAAGAGTCAGGCAGTCTTATCACCAAAAGCAATTTCTTCCAGACAATCTTAGGAAAATTAGGAAAAAACATGTAACACATGGGTTTAGCCCGTTTAGCAATATAACTAAAATGAAAAGTATATATATACAATTTTGAATATATATATATATATATATATATATATATATATATATATATATAAAATATGAAATGTCAAGTACAATAGACATATAATATACAATAAATATATACATATTGATATATAAATATATATTGATATATGAATATATATATATGTGTATATATATATATATATATATTGTGATATATAGACAATAATAATAATCATAGTAAAATTGTATAGAATAACGTAAATATGGGAGAGATAACGATGTGATAATTGACATTAGAGCCCGAGGTAATAATCCTTCACGAGGCCGTTGAATGCCTGAAGAGATTGCGCACGCCTGATATTCACAGGTAGCGCATTCCACAGCCACACTGCATGAACTGTGAAAGATTTATTGCAAAATCGCGAGTAATTCGCAGGTGTTTCCAGGCGTATATTTTTCGATGATCTAAGGTGATGGGTATGACTAAGATGTACATATTTAAAACACTCATTGAGATAAGAAGGAGTTTTAAGGGTTATAAAATTATTGACTATTTCCTAAAAGGGGGTGTTGGAATTGTTTTCTTGTAATGGGCGGTAGTCCGTGAAAGGTTGGGAACCTCTTTTCTACATCAATATGATTTGGTATTGGTACATGTATTTTATAGGCCACAATATGGTGGTATGCTAACTACACGAATTGATAAGTTGTTACATTTTGTTGGTAACCTAAATTTATGACGACAGTTATTTTTTTAAAATATTTAAATTTAGGGTTTCTCAGATTCGTCACCCCTAGACATCTATCACATCTTACATGTATATAGCTTTCCTCCTCTACACAATTAACTTACTTTATGGTTGAAATAATGAAAAACATGCCTAAGAAACACAAATAAATACGCCTCTTACTTCCAAGCTATAAAAAGGCCAAGTTAATAACATTTCACAGAAGTGAGTTCTTAATAGGATAGTGGCCAAGTTCCCCTTGCGAAACCTATTAACGTTGTACATTGTAACACTATTAAAAACAACTATAAGGCTATATACGCACTAGGCGGCCGAAACGCGGCGGTCAGACCGCAACGCTCAGTGGGCTAACTATTGTTCGTATATATATTTTAAACACCGCAAGCATTTAACGACAAGTGACTAAGACCAATATACATCATATATAGCAATTAGCAATACAAGTAAACAAAATGTGTTGGCCATCGGCAAAGAGTTTCTTTAAAGAAGTTTACAAGAAACTGTTTAATGCCATCCCTGATCCCTGATCAGAAGGCTGACTCACATTTCGCCCAACGAATAAGCACTGCCAAAGAGCGTGATAACAGCAACTAGCCTACTGAGTACGCTTCCCTCTGGCAGCAATTTTTTACATAGTTTTTATTCACTTATATTATTTATGACTTTTTAGTAATAAACAAAATTTATATAGTAATGAATATTATAAAGTACATACATTATAAAATGAAGCTATATAAAAAGGAAGTACAATATGTTAAATTATAACTAATAAAATCACAATGAAAATGTATTGAATGTAAGAGATCGTGTATAAGAAAGTGCTATATTGGCCGCCAAGAAACGCTTGCCGCAGCGACTTGGCCGCCTAGTGTGTTCGTAGTTTAAAGCTGGTGAAATTCTCGCATGATTTCGCACAGTACCGCACAACTATGAGCAAGTTCGCAACTTGCTGCTACTTTCACAGTAATTGGAAATGTATTGAATTTGTTCGCAACAAGCTGTCATGCGTCGCTTCCTGTTGCATGCTTTGTTGGATGTCTTCATTTAATCCCAGTTGTTTGTATGTTTTGAAGTTAGAATGATTCGTCATTCATTACTTATATATAAACGTAATAGTTTCAAAAGTTTGTTTGTGTGTTCCTTTGCCATAGGTTTGAAAAACACATCCATTACAACATTCTCATCGCAGTTGAGTGGAGACGTTTTTGGTCTATCACGTTAGTTTTTTTTAATGTATGAGTTTAGCACACAAGCAAACGGTTCACCTGATGTAAAGCGGTTACCGTCGTTTATGGACATTTATAACACCAAAGATACTACAAATGTGCTGCTTCTTTCTTAAGGGAGACTGAAACTTGACCACTAATCCCGAAACACAACTCAAAGTTGTTCTGGCAGCATACATATTATAGGATAACAGTTATAGAGAAATTATCATAAAGGTATTTGCATATTATAAGTTGCGATTGACGGACGCGGCTGAGGGGCGTGGTGGTTCCTCCATACAAGGTATCCGGATAAGGAAAGCCCATTGAAGTGTACATATTATAAGCCGTAAGTCGCGGGTGTGACCTTGAGCGTTTGGATGTCCTAAGCCAATCTGGAGAGTGTGTTACGATTTTATTGTTGCAAATTTTTCGGACGCGTCCGGTAATATGTGGTCACTTTAAGACATACGTCATATCCGTGCAGGAACGGCGAAAGAATACAATTTCCTGCAGCTGGGCACCCTGTCGTAAGAGGCAAAACAACCCACAGCCAATACTTGCCCGACTGGATGGCTACCACTCTTGGTCGAAAGTATGCCGCTATAACAACTTTGAGTTGTGTTCCGGCATTAGTGATCAGGTTCCAGTGTCCCTTGAGAGAGCAGCGGCGCATTTGTAGCACCTTTGGTGTTGTAAATATCCATAGGCGATGGTAACTGCTTTCCATCAAGTGCGTCGGCCGCCGGTCTGAACTCCTGCAATAAAAAAAATACATCGATGGCCGTATAAAACATTTGGACCCCACCAACCTGTTTTTTCTCAGGGGATATCCTCATGGACTGCGAGTCGGACTTCAACCGACTAAAACCCTTCCTGGTGCCTTATTTATCTGCGTCCCTGCCGTTAGCCTATCGCAGATAAACATTTGTCTTCTTCTACTTCTCATCTTCTTCTTTTTGTCTTATTATTTTATTGACATATTTGTCAATTGACCACCATTCATTTTTTCCTTTTAGCAGAGTCTCCACAAAATTATCCGCGTTAATGCCTCCCACTTCACTCTCTAGTTCAAGCCTTTCAATGGACCATCTTTGACACGAAAAAAAACCCCTACCAACCTAAGTAATACACATTTTCCTTCCAAATTAAGATTAAGAAAAAACTGGCTAACTTCATGTCAATCCATGCAAAGTGAAGGTATCTGAATAATAATGTGCTGTAGTAAAATAAAGTCAAAATTTAATTAATCCAAACGTGTCTCCCGCGACGGTGACTTGGTTCCGCAGTGGAAAACTTTTTCCATTTCGAATTGTAAGATGGCCCGATGCTAATTTTCTTTTGATTGCCTTCCACTCTTCTTGGGGTGGGGGATGTTTTTTGATTTGTTACACTCAAGTTTAACTGGCTGTGATGATACGGGTTTTTACAGTTCTGTAACTATTTTAGCAAAAACGCATTGCTTTTTTTTTGTTGGAGCAGGAGATAGGCAAACGGTGGACACACCGCTGCCCATCAAACTGCTGACTACGCGAGGACCGGCCATCGTATCAAGGAATAATTAGTATTAAGTTATGATAATGTTAGTATAATTTTAATTGTAATTAAGTTAGTCTTACAAGAATTGTCGTATAATAAAGTTGTCTTAAGATTTTTGTTAACACTTCTCCACGCCACCTTAGTTATCTCAGGGGGAAATACATTTCGTATACTACCGGGTCCTTTACTGGGATTAGACCAAAGTGATGAGAGTTATCCACTGAAGAGTCACTTGACGGCTTGTGTGGAGACTCAGCATGGTACCCCTATAAAAGAGGTAACCCATGTGCTAAAACCCCCTTTCCTATGTGCCCCGCGCTCATGCTAGGAATACGGAAATACTTAGAATGTAATTACGCCGTGAGACTTAGAACGTAGTTCCGCCCACACTAAACCTGCGCATCAGTGCTTGAGAAAGCCCCGGAAGAGGCAAACTAGCTTCGTCAACAGGGGTTGGTTCCTCCGCTTCCCAGGTGTTAGAGGATCCCCGTAGACGCAACCCCTATGTTAACCTCTCCGTCCATCAATTTTTGTGTTTTTGTATACGGTAGTAATTTCTCTCGGGAACGAATAGATATAATAATATTAATATAATTATTTCTTACGTATCGTAAACACACGACACTTCCACACGCTTCATCCTTTTTTAACCGACTTCGAAAAAAGGAGGAGGTTCTCAATTCGTCGGGTTTTTTTTTGTTGTTGCTTTTTTTATGTATGTTCGCCGATTACTCCGTGATTTATGATCCGATTTACGTGATTCTTTTTTTCTTCGACGCGGAATAGCTTCCAATTGGTCTACTAAAAAATTTTCATAGTTTGGCCCAGTAGTTTTCATTTTACGAACATTTTTTTGTTCACGGTTCTTGGGACCCATATTTTTTAAGAAGCGCGGCACCATTCGTAGGTCCACCCATACATAGCTAGACACTAAAAAGTAACAAATAAAAAATTAAAATTTCGTTTAAAAAAACCGACTTCAAATACTAAAAAACTAAAATGTATAAAATAACTTATTTCTAAAGCTATTATTATTAATATATATTATCTAAAACATCTTGAAGTCGGTGCAAAGCAAAACATAAAACATACTATATTTTGAAAATTACTAAGCACCGACTTTAAGATGTTTTAGATAATATAATTAATAATAATAGCTTTAGAAATAAGTTATTTTATGCATTTTAGTTTTTGAAGTCGTTTTTTTTAAACGAAGTTTTAATTTTTTACATAATAACTCTTTTACAGTGCAGGCTGTCAAACTTTGGAATGCGCAGCCTCTTACCACAGATGAACAATCTACGTCAGAGAGGTCAAATCATTATAAAAGATATATACAACAAACACATTTATATTATATATATGTATGTATGTGTGTGTGTGTGTGTGTGTGTGTGTGTGTGTGTGTGTGTGTGTGTGTTTAATTTATAAAGTAATTTAAGCATGTGTATTTAATTGATAAAACATGTTGTTACCTACTTAGGTAAAATAAATAAAATTGAAGTTTCTGTGATATTATCAAAATAACAGATTTTTACTTAATGCATATGATAGTATCTATATAACAATCAATTTATAATGTTTTTATATTTTTGTCTGTAGTAGTTTGTTTTGTTGTAGTAGAGACTAGCCGGAACACTTCAGAGGAAACGGCTGAACTGAGTTTAACAGGACTTTCACTGGCAGATAACTGATGTAATGAGGTGTAAATTGACTGCTTTTAAAATTAGGGTTCCGCGAATAAGAGTGCCACGCAGACGGAGTCCTGGGTAACAGCTAAACATATGACGGAAAAATTAATTACTTTAATAAATTAGTCGATTTCTCTAATTCCTTCCGATACATTTACTGCTAATGTTATAGATACAGAGACTGTTCGACTCTGAAATGCGCAGTCTTTTACCGTTAGACAAACTAAATCACTAACAATATTTAAGAACATGACAAAATAGCACTACCTGCAACATGGTGATGTTTAATATTTTTACGTATATTTATGTATATACATATGTATATTTATGTATATAATATTAATAGGTGTATTTATATATGTCTATTAGGTATAATTCTTACTTATATAATATTTTACATACTTATAATTATGTTAAATAAATAAAATATAATGATATGCAGTTATGCATATCCTATAATATTTCTTGGTGATAAGGCCGCCATTGTGCACATATATACATATATTTTTAGGCATAAGTTTTTCTGTGTGTTCTGTAATGGTGTACAATAAAGTTTTATCTATTTATCTATCTATCTAATGTACATTAGCAGTAAATATATAAGAAGGAATTATACACCGACCACTCATTATACAGACGACATGTTCTGCTTAATGTTGCAACATTTTACACTTCGTTTTTTTATTTCGCACTTATTTTTGTTCGCAATATTGCCGATAATATGTTAATAGCACATCGAGTGAAGCCGCAGGGTGCAATTACTTCAATCGCATCACTTTAGAAGCATCAGGCCGGTGGATATTGTAATTTTATACAATTTATGCACGCCTTGCAACGTTTTATAGTGTTTTGATAGAACTGCAAAGGTTAAGTGTAAATTGGGTAATATTCTGCTCTGGGATTTACTTGAAGTTTATTCGAATATATTTCTAAATACTAGGGGAGCCCAAGATGTTAAATGTGGAGTTACTCAAGCGTCGCGGGGACCTTTTGCATTGTAAAGATTAGATGCTAAAAAGAAAAAAAGGTTATAAGTACTGTAGTGTTTACTTCTGAACACTAATAAAGATGTCACCGGCTCATCTACGCATTACCACACGACTGAGGACTGAGCCTCCCTACTCAATTGATATTGACCCCCTCCCACTGTGCCTCAATGACGCAATGCACTCAAAACAGATACTTGTATATTATTATAATATATATATATCTTTTTTATTATTATTTAAAAAAAAAGATTCGCACAGAAATACTCAAGCGCGTCAGATATTCAAAAGGGATGTTAAGTAAGCCCTAAAGGAACTACTATTCAAAGGACTGACGATTTGGACGCAAACAAAAGTCATTGCCAATTTTTGAAAATGCAAAAGAAATGTAATATTGAAATACTTGAGCGCATCAGAAGAATATACAGACGGTCCATCTTGATGCCCTTGTCGTGCTGACCCATAATCACGCAATTATATGGAGGAATTTCCTTAATCTGATGATTTGAAAAAAAAAATACCCCCACCATATGAAAGGTTCAAATATGGTGGGGGCACAAGTTATTCTGCCACGCTTGAGTAAGAACCAAAATCCCCGCTTGGCCTCCCCTACTGAAAGTAGTTATATCGACTCCATGATGACAAAATTAAATTACTATCCCGTGTTCAAGATAACTTGACGCGCAGGGTTACCAACAAAAATATTAACAACTAAATAAACGATAGTTACTAGAATATTATCTTTATATTAAGCAAGCTATGTTTGCCTGTAAGAGACTGTACATTTAGCATAAGACCAATAACATGTATATTTAATTAAGTATAATATCAATGTATCAGTTGTTGGCAAACTTAATAAATTAAAAAAAAAAATACAACAAAAATTAAGAATGAGACAAATGAAAATGAGTTTACATGGAGTCGCCATTGCCGTAATCGGCTGGGATAGATCATAACAAATAAAGGGCTAGACTGATGTTGTGAATTATATTTTTTTATTGATGAATATCATATTTTAATAAAACGAGTCCTGGATTGCAGATCACGTCTCGGCAAACGTAGCGTAGGACGCCCGCCAGCCCGGTGGACTGACGACCTGCGCAAGATCGCCGGCAGGGGCTGGATGAGGAAGACGAGAGACCGGGATATGTGGCGCATACTTGGGGAGGCCTGCGTCTAGCAGTGGACTGAGATTGGCTGAAGAAGAATTAGAATATTTTAATACTTATTATCCTATTCCGGACGGAGTTTACACATTTCATTTTGTAATAGTAAAATATTGTTACAACCTAGGTGCCGACAAAGACAAATTCACATCTGCAGCCCTGTAGAAACACTTTTAATTACCTTTTCGGCATTCGGACTTCTTTTGTTTACTTTGGTTTCAAATGTGTGATAAAAAAACAGCCTGTGTATTGTAATCTTTTACGGCCTATTGTTGTATTGTGATCACTGCCAGGTGTCTCGAATTTACAAAGTACAAACTGATTCTAAGAAAATCGGTCCACGAGGTCGGGCAGACATATTGCATCTGTGCAGTATAAAGCAATTCCCCAATGGAGAGATGAGCAGTTGAGTGATAACCACGAGTGAAGCAAGACTTTTCTACATTCGGTAATCTATTTAGTGACGGACTTTGTGCGTGTTATTGAATTGTGCATTACGTTTGGATTTATTGCGTTCGGTTATATTGTACCCGTGTTATACATGTTTGTATAGTTCTAATAAACTCTATAATAAATTCAACAGCATTTTAATTCGAGTCCTGCAACTCGTAACAATATAATGCTTTTTAAAGCTATATTTCAATTCATTGCGTTTCATTGGCCCAAAAGTATCCGCTTTTAAAACCGTTGATTCAAATGAAAATGGCGGTAGCTACATGGAGAGAGCAGCAGGCGCGGGTACCTCTATAAATTAACAATTGTGTCCCCGGACTCCCCTAATTAGGGCTGCGGTCGGACCCAGGACAAAGACGTAACGGAGATAAGCTAATTGCGATCCTGACCTATTTCGGGCAAACGATACGATTCTTGATAAACCTACGTAATTATAACAACTTTATTAGTACACCAAACAACACTGCAATCCATACATACAGGTGTCATACAAATCTCAACATAATTATTGTTACATACCGACAAAGACCGCACATCTGGCATGTTGTAAAAATGAATTCTTTTATTTGCTTCGTGTTTAAACTTTAAAAACATCTATTGCTATCGTACTTATTTTATGGCTGCAATCAGTGTCGAACGACTTAATCCTTGTTGTTATTGCATTCCGTCGAAGCTTGCCATATGTGTGTGAACCCTTTGTCGGTATTACACAGTTTAGTATAAAACAATGCCCGAACGGAGGGGTGGGGCGAGTCACGGCGAACGAGTCAAAGCGATAACACAAGCGAGGCAAGACGTGTGTACATTTTAGTGACGGTCTTTGCGCCTGTTGAATTTCATCGAATCGTGCAGTGTGAACTGGTTACATCCAGGTTTATTTTGTGCTTGTACAGTTCTAATAAACTGTACAGTAATTCCAACGGCATTTATTTTAATTGGAGTCCTGTAGCTCGTAACAGTATCAAATCAAATAATTTGTTATATCGTAGTTATACAAATAGGTGTTATTATTTTATAATGATCATAATGTGTCTTGCCGGTTCGGCGTACAATTTTTTAAAACTTATATTATACTAGCTTTTGCCCGCGATTTCGTCCGCATGGAATAGTTACTTTAGGCTAACGCTAAGTTTAACGCCTGCGTGCGTAGTATTTGATAATTATTTTGCTGCGATGTTATTTTAAAACTGCGATATCTCCTAAGATATTCATTGAAATCGAATGATGTAAATGGCAATTTTGTTTTAAATTAAATACTTGTGATGAATAACGTATTTACTCGTATTTGGATAAGGATTAATATCATGTTTATAAAAACACCTTCACAAATAATGCATTATTTTAGAACTAATTTGGTTAGCACAATTTTTTTTATAGTGAGCCAACCTTAAAAGTTGACATAATATGCTGTTGCGGACTTTTTTTAGAACTTTTAAAGGGGAACAATTCTGTCAAAAATGATTTATGCGAATTTTTAACCGTTTATGCAGCGCACGTAGCGGAAGCCCTCAAAAGGAAAAACCCGTGCTCCACTCCTATTGGTCTTAGCGTGATAATATATAGCCTATAGCCTTCCTCGATAAATTGGCTATCTAAAACTAAAAGAATTTTTCAAATCAGACCAGTAGTTCCTGAGATTAGCGCGTTCAAACAAACAAACAAACTCTTCACCTTTATATGTTAGTATAAGATTTTCTCATTCTGTCATGCTAAGGTCAACAGTATGACTGTTATTCTACCCTCAACCTTTGCGAATTCAACCGTTAGATTTATTAAACGAAATAAAAAATATGTAAACTACCTAATTTACATTTGGCATTTGAATAAAATGATCGCAAAGGCGTGGCCATTAAAACAGTCATAGAGCATTAAATAAATGTCGCACGAGACCAATCTTTTGGGAGTTAATCAACGTAAGTCGCCAGATGGCTCCACTCGATGGCTTATTAAACTGGCCCTTGCAATAATTATAACACGCTTGGGAGCAACTTATACGACGAACAATTTCATGTGAATTATTACCGCTCTTAATGATGCAATACGTAGTAAGTGAGAAATATCTAGGCGCTTAATACTAACAAATAAACATACATACAAACATACATACATAACTTCACGCCAGGTCCCTTGAAGGGTAGGCACGAACAACAGAGCGCCATTCAGGCTTATTCTTACACACCTCACTTGCTTCTTTGACATTCATAGCTCTTGTCATGCACGCTCGTCTGTTCTTTAGGCTCCTGACATCACCTTCTGCTAGTACACGATCAATTTGATCATGGAAGGTGTGTCGTGGCCTTCCGCGACTTCTGCATCCATCCACTTTTGCATTGTAAATCTGTTTAGTCATTCTTTCATCATACATTCGTTCCACATGCCCGAACCACCGGAGCATTCCTTTCCTTACCTAACAAATAAAAATGGCTTAATACCGACAAAGTGAAAACAATAAACAAAGTATTATGGGTATTTATTGACTATAACAAACTCTTTAACAGAAAATATGGATACTTTAGATCTTAAATATATATTACAATGAAGAGAATTTATTAATTAAGCAATATAGTTATAATTAACATGTTATTTACACTCGTCATTAGGATTTCACATTTGTAATTTTTTTTCATATCTTTACTGCTTAATGTGGGGGTTGAAGTAAGTTGTGTGGTAATCAGGGGCCCTCCAGCATCTAGGGAGGTGAGGGGGGGAATTCATCCCCCCTGTTGATGAAGTGAGTCTGTCCTGCTTTCCGGGGCACCCTCAAGCACTGATGCGCAGGATCAGCGTGAGTGTAATTACGTTCTAAGTCTCACGCTCTTTCTACCATAAGTGCGGGGCACATGGGAGGAGGATGGTTTTAGTGGAGTATTGGCCCATGGGTTACCTATCCTCATAGAGAGAGGTGTCTTGCTGAGTCTTCACACATGCCGGTGATAGACTCTGTTTGCTGCGCTATCTTCAGTGGCTAACTCTCAACGCTTTTATCTAATCCCTAGCAAAGGACCGGATAGTGTGCGAAATGCTATTCCCCCGCCTCAAAAAAAGAAGTTGTGTGGTGAGTCTACGATTGTTAGCCCATTAGATAGGGTGGCGCAACATTAGGCGACAGCTTACGGCTCTATTGTCGTGGCCTATCTAGGATCTGCCGCTACTGAGCATAGTAAAAAATACGACGATGAGTAGTTAGTTGTACTCTAGATGTATTTATTTGATTAATTAAATTAACATTAAATTTAAGACTATTGTATTGGCCATACGTTAAGGAATTGGATCACGTAATAATATTAGTGCCTTCTATGTGCCTTTCCTTCACACCTTTACAGCACCTAATGACCCTCTCCTTATCCCATTATTTACCAATTAAAAATGCCGCGTCACCTAGCGGACGGCGAGTAGTCATCGATCTGTTACGGTGGAACAATATCCTGTGCGTGCGCCACCCTCTTGCTACCCTTACAAAAGTGCTGTGCAAATTATTAATAAACTATAAAAATCAAAAGATGCTGTGTTTCCTGGCTTCCGGCATCGTCATCAACAAAAAATCGATGAGTCCCCTCTAGTATCCTATCATTTGTCAATAGAGGGTTACTTATATTTATTGCGTGATCCATTGTGCCATTTTTGCCAACGCAACGATAGTTCAAAAAACCAGCGCGTAACTATCTATATTTACAAAAATCTTAAATGGAACGCGAAATATGTAAAACCTAAACATTTTCGTAGATACATCTCCGAAGGTTTTGTCTGTTTTCTGTATTGATAGATTTTAGCATGTACATGGAAAATTCAATTTTGACCTAAAAAATATTCCATTTATATGACATAACACTGACCACTTTTTATTGTTTGACGTCCAAACATTGTTTTTATTGAATTAATCGCCAATTTCTACGCATGCATATTGATTTACAAAATTATAAGTAAACAGGTTACGTCAAACAATTAATTCCATTGAATTGACTTTAATCGGCTTTGGAACCTATGTTTCCTTAGGTGACCATTTTTTCTCCAAAAGAGTGTATAATAAATTTGTTAGCAGTATCACGTTTGTAAAATGTATTTAAATATAAGAATAGAATCAAGGGGGGCTAATCCCAACCAGTAAGATTTTGAAAAAGTAGAATTCTTCTCTGTTAAAGCATCACGTGAAAATTAGTTAAACTGATTTTAATCATAGAGCTAGTTTATATCCTGAGACAATAATTAGGATCCCTTTTAACCAGATCAAAGACGTTGTTTCCATTAGGTAGACGAATATAGTAAAAAAGATGACGCTGAAATCGCGTTTTTTTCTACTCCCATTGCAATTCAAACATATACATTATCATTGCAACGCGAACTAAGTTTTACTGGCACTACTTAGTATGTAAGTATAATAAAACCAACATTGAAAAAATAGTTATTGCATTTGTATTTTCACATACCGAACTATACCAACCAATATTTTTTCTTTTCTTTCACCTTCTCTCAATTATTTGAGATCAGTACAATCACTCCTCTATTTTGTCATATATCTTCTGTCACACCACAAATCTTCATATCATCCTTCACACAATCCATCCATCTCTTTTTTGGTCTACCTTTACATTTGTACCCAGCAATCTTGTAGTTTATCATTCTGTTTGTCTCGTGACTTTCATCCCTCCTAATTACATGCCCATACCACCTTAATCTTCTTCCTCTCAATTTTTTAGTCACGGATGCAACTTTCAATAATCCCCTTATATACTCATTTCTCACCTTATCCATTCTTGTAACACCACACATCCATCTGAACATTCTCATCTTAACTTAGTGGAGACGTGTGTGGTCTATCACTTTAGTTTACTTTTCACACCCGTATGACATGACCGACAACCTATCCAATACTAACACGTGCAAAATGATCGTTGTCTACATGTCCTTCTACAATAATTACAACAGGCTAATTGGCAAGCCTGCCTCCCAGGGATAATTAGTAAATTGGATAATCATATCGTTTTTAAGATCAGATAAAGAGAATTAATGGATGGCGAGAAAACGAGAGAATAATTTTACGATTCCACTGGTACAGGGGTTTTGGTATTTATAAACCATTTCATAAAGTATTTATTGCTTGAATGTTCAACAAAGCTCTTAACATTTACACGGTCAGACATTTATTGGGCTATGTTATTTTAACAGACTTAAAAAATAAGAATTTCTCAATTGATTCTGTGGTATCTTAATATATATAAATCTCCTGTCACGATGTTTGTCCGCGATGGACTCCTAAACTACTCAACCGATTTTAATCAAATTTGCACACCGTGTGCAGTTTGATCCAACTTAAAAGATAGGATAGTTTTTATACCGTTGGAACCGGTAGGTGGCGCTGAGATCGGGTTCTAGAATCCTCTTAACAACGGGGAGCGATTTTGTTTTTGTGTATTTGAGTGGGTGTCCCCGGATGGTTTAAATCCGCAATTGGAACCGGTAGGTGGCGCTGGGATCGGGTTCTAGAATCCTCCTAATCACCGGGAGCGATTTTGGTGATTTTGTTTTGTGTATTTGAGTGGGTCCCCGGATGGTTTAAATCCGCAATTGGAACCGGTAGGTGGCGCTGGGATCGGGTTCTAGAATCCTCCTAATCACCGGGAGCGATTTTGGTGATTTTGTTTTGTGTATTTGAGTGGGTCCCCGGATGGTTTAAATCCACAATTGGAACCGGTAGGTGGCGCTGGGATCGGGTTTTAGATTTTTATTTTTTCAAAGCAGGACAACGTCTGCTGGGGCCGCTAGTATTATATATTTTTATGAATGTTCAGCCACAACTTTTTTTCTTTCTGAACCGACTTTCATGATTCTTTTTGCATTAGATTTAATAAACCTTTAAAATAGTCCCATAAACTTTTAATTGCTATTGAATTTTAGATTCCAAAGATATAGCAGAAAAATCTTTAAAATCAAACAGTAAGTAGTTTTTGGGCCTTTCAGTCATAACTTTTTTGTTTGTGTAACGATTTTGATCAACCTTTTTGCATTGGATTCTACTTTCAGAATAGTTTACTTTCTTATTGTAATTGGATACCATATATAACTTAAAATATATAATATGCATGTATATCACCTCTGACAAATCGAATCTATGTTATTACCATGCCACAGGTTGTCTGGAAGAGATCGCTTCTAAGCGATAAGACCACCCATTGTGTACATTTAGAATATTTCTAGGATTTAAGTTTTCTATATTTTCTGTAATGGTGTACAATTAAAGTGTTACTTCTCCCCCCTCTCTCTCCCCCATCAATCTCTCTCTCTCTCTTAAAAGTGAATTTTAAAAAATCTAGCAAAAGTTGTTGCTGTGGTGTTTTTGTTTTTTTCTAACATTTGACTGTCTTACGTTTTACATATCATTATATAAATTAGTCTAACCACTATTGTTTGTATAGTTATACGCACTTATCTATGCTAATAAGTAAATCTGAAGAGTTTTTTGTTTGTTTGCTTGAAGGCGCTAAGCTCAGGAACTACTGGTCTGATTTGAGATTTTTTTTCAGTATTAGATAGCCCATTTATCGAGGAAGGTTATATATAGGCTATATATCATCACGGTAAGACCATTTTTTTTAACTATTCCACGCTGACGACGTCGCAGACAGAAGCTAGTAACATCATAAATTGGTTCACTGGTAGTAAATCTATAAGGCTACTTTAAGTAAAATCACAAAAAGTATCTTATATCTATTTTTAAGCTAATTCATGAACATTTTGTCCAGAGTCTACGATAACTAGTTTAATCATTAACATAATCTTTTACTGTGCAGAGATAAATAGCTTATCTTTAATTAATGAATTTCACTTTAAAGAATTTCTACTTGCTTCTAGACTGTGTCATACACACTCAAACGCACACATGCTGATGTTCAAACTAAGTGCTAAAATAATCGTTTATCATGTCATTAGTAGTGCCAATGGAACTAGATTCTTGTTGCTATTGTTACAACCTAGGCGCCGACCAAAACAAATTCCACCTGAATATCTGTAAAACACATTTATTGACCGTCGGCATTTGAACTAATTGTAATTCTTTTATGATCGTCTTCTTTTGTTTACTTATTGTCTGGCATACGTTTCTAGAGAACAGCCCATTGTTTTATTGTAGTCGTTTAATGGCGGCCGAATCATTAGCCAGGTGTTGCGGTTTAAGTCGACTTCGATACGGGCATGGTTGTATCTGTAAGGTATAAAACGACGGCCTGATGGAGAGAGACGGCAGTGCAGCGACAACTACGATCAAGGCGTGACGTGTGTACAATCGGGAACCTAATAGTGACGGACTTTGCGTGTTTTATTAAATCACGACCTTCTGCATTACGTTTGGATTTGTTGTATTCGGTTATATTTGTACCTGTGTTAAACGTGTTTGTATAGTTCTAATAAACTCTATGATAATTCTAAAGACATTTCAATTCGAGTGTCGTAACTTGTAACACTATGATGACGTCTTTGTTAGAGAATTACAACGGGGTAGTACCTAAAACAAATGAGTTGACGATATGTGAGTTGAATATGGCACTTTAACTCGGAGAAGTGTAATACTTAAGGAGATAGTTTTCTTTTTGCATGACAGGCAAACGGACCACCTGATGGAAAGCGGTCACCATCGCCTATGGACATTTGCAACAACACAGGTGATAAAAATACTCTCTAAAGGGAGATTGAAGTCAGGCCGGAATACAACTTAAGGTTATTAGTCCCAGGATTGGGTGTTTTGTCATCTCTAACAACAGGCAGCCCCTGCCGTAGGAAATTATATTCTTTCTCCGTTCCTGCACCGATAGACGTCTGTTACATTTTATAATAATTATATACAATAAATAATATTGTTGTATTTTTTTATTTATTTAGGATAATTAACAGAAATTACATTAAAATAAAACAGTATATAGTATAACATCAGTGCTTATTCAACTACATTATCCACGAACTAAAAGATAGTAGTGTACAATACATTAAAGTAATATGGGACATATACAAAAACTCACTCACACATACACACACACACGTAAGAAGTGAAACTTCTTTATGACCTTATTTTTCGAAAAATGATCTACTATATGCAACTTTACAGAAATTGGTTAAATAAATAAAGCCCCTACCACGGTCGAATCGACCGTGTACCACAGTCGAGTCAACCGTCGACCGTGGTAGGGCCAAGAAAAAGATGGCGCGTAATCGAAAAATGTAACGGTAATTTTTTTTCCAACGCCGATAAAGAAGTTTCACTTCAATAAAATAAATTAAAAGAAAATTACAGGGCCTGATCTTTAATAGCGTTAATAACGTATTTCTTAAAAGCACCCAAGGTAAGTGCAAAGATGTCAATGTTTTCAAAATATGAGGGGCACAATATGTATTGTAGTTATTAACGAGTTGGTACATTGGGGCACGAAGTCCTGCGTTAGTACACCAGGAAGTCGTAGAAAAAGTCACCCAGTTTTTACCGTGTGTCTAAGGGCGAGTTCCCACTATGTCGTGACGACAAATAGTCTTGTACTTTTAAGTGTCGTGGCTAATATGTTTAAAAGGAACGACACGACTTACTGTTGTCTACGATATTTTTTGCAGTGACGGCAGATTGTAATGATAGTGGGAACGGCTAGCACGACAGTCGTACAACGATAAAAGATCGGTAAACATTTTTGACGACAAACAGTCGTTATAATGGGAGCAGCTAGAGACGACAGTCGTCCAACGATGAATTAATCGTTTGTCGTGACGACAGATAGTCGTGTATTTTTAAGTGTCGTGGCTAATATGTTTAAATGGATCGACACGACTTACTGTCGTCTACGACATTTTTTGCAGTGACGGCAGATTGTAATAACAGTGGGAACGGCTAGCACGACAGTCGAAAAACGATAAAAGATCGTTAAACATTTTTGACGACAAACAGTCGTTATAGTGGGAACAGGTAGAGACGACAGTCATCCAACGATGAATTAATCGTTTGTCGTGACGACAGATAGTCGTGTAGTTTTAAGTTTCGTGGCTTATGTTTCAATGGAGGTGTTAACATATAGAACGACACGACTTACTGTCGTCTACGATATTTTTTGCAGGGACGACAGATTGTTATGACAGTGGGAACGGCTAGCACGAAAGTCGTAAAACGATAAAAGATCGTTAAACATTTTTGACGACAAACAGTCGTTATAATGGGAACAGCTAGAGACGACAGTCGTCCAACGATGAATTAATCGTTACGACATAGTGGGAACGCGTCCTAAGCAATGTCCTTGGGACACAGTAACATATAGTATTAAGCAATCTATGTCATTGCGACAAAGTTTATAAAGCAACATAGCACCCAGTAAAAGACGTCTATTAGGGAGTGACAGTAGGTTATATTTTAGTAATAATTGAGAGTGTGACCTGAGTGTATATTGTATTATAATATCATGAAAATATGTTTATAAGCTTCATTTCTAATGTTAAATAAGGCAAAAGATTACTATTGTGAACCGCATAAATTCCCGCATCCTTTTAGCTGGTACGGAATTATATACGTTGCTAACATATTTATTGGGCACATCGTGTAGCGAGGCAGCGCATTCTTCTAAGGTCTGGTGATTAATAAGCACTTGGGTTATAGAGTATGTATGCGTACAGAAGAATTACTCTATACAAAGTTATGAAACAGGAACTTGTAAGTGTACTGCGATCACTATGATCGATTCCGACACATTTTAAAGTGATAGAGCTATGCTGAAATCACTATCTTGATTACAGCTGGCTAGCATGATACTGTTACGAGCTACAGGACTCGAATTGAAATAAATGCCGTTGGAATTACTATAGAGTTTATAAGAACTGTACAAACACATATAAAACAAGTACAAATAAAACTGGATGCAACCAGTTCACACTGCACGATTCAATACACGCAAAAAGTCCGTCAATATATCGCAAATCGAAAGTACTACACACGTCTCACTCGTATCGTGGTCGTCGCTTGACTGCCCTACCCCTCCGTTCGGGCATTGTTTTACACTAAACTGTATAATACCGACCAAAGGGGCCGCGTAATTAGTTAATCCACCATCTGGCAAGCTACGACGCAATGCAATAAAAAAAGGATTAGTTCGACTCTAATTACAGCCATAAAATAATTCCAAAAACAATAGATGTTTTCAAAGTTTAAACACGAAGTAAATAAAAGAACTCCGAATGCAGGAAAGGCAATAAACGTTTTATGACACTCAGGTGTGCATACTTTGTCGGTATGTAACAATACCATGTTATCACAGAATATCGGCGTGAAACCGTAAGCTTTGAGCTAGAGTATGAATTATTATTATGTGATTATTGCGACGGTAACAATATTTTTGTGAGTTACAACTCCATTGATTCGTAGAAAAGTAATTGTAATACAACTTCTATATGTATTTCGAAAAAAGAGCCTGAGATATAAAAATAATTATATTGATATTTTTTGTAGCGAGACGTGTTGTTGGACAATTTCTTACCGCTTCTTCTCCTTTAAACAGCTATAACAGATTGCGAAGCGGTGTATACAGAGAATAGGAAGTACATTTCAATTTTTGTATGACCTGCAAAATGTGTTCTTCAGTGGAACTTATTTTAAATAACACTTTTGAAATTGAAATCTTGTTTTGTACGATAAGTGAGTTCTTTTTTTATGTTTGCTTGTAGAAAAACTGGCAGGTCTACTTAATAATAATAAAAAAAAAAACAAAATCAATTTATTATCAAAAAATTACACAGAAATATTGTTTCCATAGGTTCCGCACTAGGACTAGCCTGTATCGCGAACACCAAGTACGTGTGTAACTAACTTAACAATTTATCTATAAAATTAATTTTTAAAATAAATGTTAACTTGTTTGCGTGTGTATGTGCGTGCGTGTGTGTGTGTATGTGTGTGTGTGTTTGTGTGTGCGTGCGTGTGTCTGTGTGTATGTTTGCTAATGAGGGATTACAATATTGTGATATATAATATAATAAGGTTAATTTATATGATGTTATATAATAAGTTTTCAGTGTTTTGGTAATCTAGTTGCATAAGCCACTTTTGGGTGGTTGCTTTGGTTTCACGTCTGTTTAAATATATGATGTCACATGCATCATGTACCTTGTTGTACAGTAAACAACTGATGATATAAAATTGACGTTTGGCAAAACTAGTATTATGTGGGATGCAGGGGCATATTATTTTGGTTTGACGTTTGGTAGTGTCGGGTAAAGGGACATTTCTGTGCTTTCTAATAATTAGTTCAAGAATGTAGAGCTGACGTACACTAAGCACCCCACATTCTGCCAACAATTGTTGGGTTGGGTATCTAAAATGTTTTTTGGTCATGACTTTTAGCACAGCCCTTTGAGCTCTTTCCAATTTCAGAAACATAGTTTTAGATGCTCCACCCCATACTGAAATGCAGTACCTCAAAATGGACTGACATAATGCTGTGTAGATTTTTTTCGACAATTCTAGTGGTGCACAATGTCTTAGTTTTTTGAATATATATATCAAGTTCCGGGTTCTGGCTGTTACATTGTTAAGTTGTGTGTCCCATCTCAAATATTCATCAATCTCTACTCCAAGGTATCTTAATGTTTTTACTGATGCTAGACACGGACAGTTGCAGTTTTTTGTTTTTTGTGAGCATGTATGAGCAGTTAAAAAGAAATCTTTACTAGGTTACTACTACTAATAAATAGCTACTGTCACCCATGGACATCTGCAACACTAAGGGAGCCGATGCATTGAGACTTTAAATATCTGTTTATGCCCTTTATGAAGTGCCTTATATTGTTGCGTTCTAGGAGAACCGCTGGAGGTAGTTTATTCAATAACTCGCTCACGTATAGCATGAAGGAGCGAGCGCTACGTACAATGGATGAATTCCAGGTGTCAAGGAAGTGTGGATAAACTTCCAGTCACTAGTAAGCAGTGCGGTGATAAAATGGCGACGTAGACAACAAACGAAATACCTCAGCAGAAAATTTCATTTCACAGACGATAGAACACGTTTAGAGCGCGAATCTTTCTTCTGAGACTTAAAGGTTCTAAATCATCTGTAAGGTCCGGATCTCCGACAATCCAGACCGTTCGGCGCTGCAATAAGTTAAACGGGAGCAGCTGGTACTGAAGTGTTCGAACCCAGAGATGGGAGCAGTACTCCACGTGGAGACGGACTTGGCCTTTATATAATAAAAGCTTATGTCCCGATGTGAACTACCGCTTAGGCCTATTGAGCACTCCAAGCTTTTTCGAAGCGATCTTCGCTTTGCTCTACAAATTACCCCGAAATTTGACAATTTCGAGCAAGGTGCAATTTCAGGGTCCCAACAGAGTCCCAGAATCTCGGTATAGTCGAAGATCTTGAAGGGTGTGCCCTGGAACTGTGGCGCTAGAAAAAATGTGGCTTCCTTAGTTCTGGTGGCCCATTTCGACGACGCCTATATGGGATAGGTGTATTCTATTCTGTCGCATCCTTCTTTATTCCATCTTAAAGGCTGAAAACGCGTTGGCTTCGCAACTGATGCTGCGTAGATCTATAGGCGGTAGTAACAACTTTCTATCAGGTGGGTCGTCTGCCTTTTGCCGGCTGTTTTGATAAAACTGTCATTTGAATAAGTACAGTCATATTGTTACAACTCAGGTCCCGACAAACACAAAATCCACCTGCATATCTGAAACAAAGTACATTTATTACCCGTTGGTATTTGGACTAATAACATTGAAATTATTTTATGGTCGTCTTCTTTTGTTTACTTATTGGCATACGGCCTATTATTGTATTGTAAACATTAGCTAGGTGTTACGGATTTAAAGTACAAGATGATTCTAGGAAATTCGGTCCACGCTGCCGGGTGGTCATATTACATTTGTGCAGTATAAAGCAATTGCCCGATTGAGGGAGGAGGCAATCGAGGGAGAACCACCAGCGAAGCGAGACGTGTGTACTACAATCGAGAATGTAATAAGTGACGGACTTTGCGCGTTTTATTGAATTACGACCTTCTGCATTACGTTTGGACTTGTTGGGTTTGGTTATATTTGTACTTGTGCTATACGTGTTTGTATAGTTCTACTAAACTCTATAATAACTCCAACCGCATTTCCATTCTAGTCCCGTACTCGTAGCATTATGTTTCAAGCCCAGGCACTGTTCTGAGTGGATCTTCTGTGTAAATATTCTGTGTTCGGCTGGTAATAGCATCGTTTTGTTTTATTGCGCGAAGCAGTCTTGACGTGGCCCATTAGCCGCGCCCGCCCATTCAGTCGGACCTTCGTTCAGCCGACGATCACCTGGGGACCTGGCCCTCCTCTTCACTAATCGGATGCCTTTGTTTTTCGGGTTTCGGATACACAACTAATCCTGATTATCCGAAGGCTGCTTGAATTAACTATATTAGGTATTTTTTATTAAGTTAGATTTCTTCAATCTATGTCTTTGTCTTCGTCGCCTCTTACGACAGGCCTCTCGGCCGCAGGAAATTGTGTCATTTATCTATTCCTGCAGGGATAATATTCATATTGTTACATGCCGACAAAAGTGAATGCACACCTGCAGTTTATTACCTTTTCGGCATTTGGACTTCTTTTACTTTGTGTTCAAAATTTGTAATTAGAAAAACAACCTATTGTGTATTGTAATCCTTTATGGTAGGCATTAGCCAGGTGTGATTCTTGGAAATAATTGTTATGCGGTCGAGTATTGTGTCGTGACATATTGTATTGGTTCAGTATAAAACAATGCCCCAGCTGAGAGATGAAGCAGTCAAAGCGATAACACAAGTGAGGAAAGACGTGTGTACATTAAGTGATAGACTTTGGGCGTGTTATTGAATTGTGCATTACGTTTGGACTTATTGCGTACGGTTATATTTGTTCCTGTGTTATACGTGTTTGTATAGTTCTAATAAATTCTATAGTAATTCTAACGGCGTTTTAATTCGACTCCTGCAACTCGTATCAATATTAATTAAGGTTTGCAATTAAAAAATATTACTGAAAATATTAAAAAACAATAGTTTGCTAATTTAGCCGTCATTCTCTTCTTTTTTATCCTCCTTTTTTCCTTCGACTATTTTATCCTGAACCATCTTTTTATATTTTAATTTATTTTACTTTTATTTCTAAGTGGCATTTCCTTCATTTTCTTCTATACGGTTTATACAATTTAAGATTACTCAATGAATTATAAATTTGAATTTGTCGAGTTGAACTCCACTTTCAATGTGAAGTAAATATTGTATTACATTGTTAGAATATAAAACAACCATATACTCCCAGAAATAAGAGTTCCTATAAAATATATATTCAAAATACAGCAACTGTAATAGCGGGCAATATCTTGCAACTGGTCTGTTAAAATACCTTTAGAGAAATAGTAAATACCACACATGCAACAAATCAGCCATAAATGCATACGTTCAACTAAACCGCACTTCTCCATTATTTGGCGTTAACAACTAGCCCGCCCTCCCCCGCCTACTTTCACTACAGCCTTACTTTGAAAGGATAAGTTATTGTTTAGTTGAAAGTTTTACTTTGAAATTGTAATAGTGCAAAATAAAACGTATGGAAGTTCTATTTATTTATTTGGAGAAAATGTTGCTATATCCAAATAAATTACAATTAGGTTACAATCAATAAATTTTGTTCGGGATTCACATAAAACTACTGGGCCGATTTCAATGCGGTTTTCGCTGACTTCCAGCAAATTCTTATACTTAAAAACTACTAAATCAACGAAGTCGACGAAATCGACTAAATTAACCAAATCGACCAAATCGGCCCAATCGACCAAATGGACCAAATCGACCAAATGGGCCAAATTAACCAAATCAGCTGAATCAAAAATGACCAACATGACCAAAACAACTAAAATGAAAAAGCACAAAAAAAACCAAACCTAACAGTAAAAGCATAACAGAGGAACTAATATATTTTTATCCCGGACACTATCCCATTTTTCGGTATAAAAGGTATCCTATATTCATCCTCGGTATCGACAATATATATCTACTGAGTTTCAGCCAAATCGGTCCAGTAGTTTTTCCGTGAAAATGGAACAGACAGACAGAGACATATATGCCAACTGTTTAACCATGTTATGCACAAATAAATTTGACCTGATTTAATCTACGTACACATCAGACACATGAGATGGTCCCCTTCCAGACCTAAAGTTAGCAGTGTATACCCGCTTATGACGCTGGGCACATCTCCCGCTAATGGAAGTTTTCGCGCCTTGAATATCGGCTTATCGTAATAATGACTTATGTCTCATATTCAGAAACAAGGAAACCTTTTTATAGAGGGAATTCTGCGAAGCTCCAAATGTACATCCGTCATTTTCACTGATGTGTCAAATTAGTTTGGAGAGTGCCTCAAGCACGCATCGATCGGATTCTGAACATCATTCATCATAATGTGTTTTTTGGTTTGGCATTGGATAAAATATGAGTATTTTCTTCCATTGTAAGATTTCTTAACATTGTATAAACGTAGTTGAAATGAGAGCTTTCAAAAGCATATGTAAGATTAATGTAGGTGTTGTAATAAGACACAGTCTTGCGGGAACGTTGTGAACTGAAAGAGGATGTGGTGAAGAGAGTTGAAAAAGGAATGTTAAGGTTTGGGCACTTATAGAGAATATGGAAGTAGTACTTATTTACTTACTCCGTAGGCTTAGCAACCAAGCGTGGGTCTTGGCCTCCGAAACGAGAGCATGCCACTGTTCTCTGTTCTGTGCGGTGTTTTGCCAATTACTGGCTCCTAGCTCCGACAGGTCAGCCTCTACTCTGTCCTTCCAGCGATATTTAGAACGGCCGAGCGGACGCCGACCTACCGGCAGACCCAAATAAACTTTCCTCACGTGACCGAGCCAGCGGAAGCGGTGAGCTTTTATTTCTCCAGTTATGTTAGGCTCGGCCACGATATTCTCAATTTCAAGGTTGTTTGTTTCTCTCATATTGTTGGACCCAGAATATTACGGAGAACCTTCATTTCCGCTACTAAAAACTGGTTCTCCTCCTTGAGGGTAAGTGTCCAAGTTTCGCACCCATTCATCTGAATGGGCCGTATGAAGATTCTTTTAAAGATCCTGATTTTAGTTTTTCTATTAAGAAGCCTGGACACCAAATAGCCTTATGCAGAGCTGCACAACACCTCAGGGCGTCTTGTATGCGTAGTATTTCGACCTCTCAGATGTTTGTGTTGGTGACTGTGCACCCCGATATGGGAGTAATATCCCTAATATTATAAATGCGAAAGTAACTCTCATAAAACAAAAGTAAAAAGTAGACTCAAATCAGGTAGCACTCACTTTCCCAAACACTTGAACCGCTCAATAATCTCGTCGTTTGCCCGGCAATACTTGATAAGCCAGTACAAAGTGCGGGCAGAGTAATTAATTGCTCAGTGTATTAGAGCTTTGTCTTGAAGAGATAAATATTCACAAGACCATCTGGTATTAGGAAGGATGAATTATTTCTGGCAAAAGGGGTTATTCTTGATAACTTAGATAAGGTTTCATTTTGTTACGAGTTGCGAGACTCAAATTAAATGCCATTGGAATTATTATACAGTTTATTAGAAATTTATATAAATATTAACAAAATTCATTGCAAAAAATTCCAGTCTTTCTTCACCGTATTTCCAAATACAGTGACGTCACTGAATATCCTCCACCCCTATAATCCGGAGCAAACCGGCCGGATAAACATCCTGTATAAGGGTACCCGGAAACCGGATGTAGTATTCCATTTGGAAAAACTGAGCCGGTCTTATTAACAATGCTTCTTCAAGTGCTAAGAGTATTTCCTACTTCGTGCTTTATAATGGGTTTCTTTAGTACTTTTGTTTATTCATTTAATGCAGTTATATACACTATAATACTATCTACCCATAACGATCCACTGTTGGGCTCGGCTCTGAAGAGAGTGCCCAGTATATAACAAAAGGAAGATCTAACAGCGAGGCTGTTGTTGATCCTCACAGGCCGAGGCCCATCTATTACTGTTGAAAATATATTCTTTGTACTTATCGGGAATTATTTCCGATCTCAATTGTTGCACAGCGCCATCTACTGGCTTGTAAGTGTTCCACTACAAGCCTGTAACGGAAACCGGCAGTACCTCCACCACACTTGCCTGCGAGCAGTATATCAGCCACACTTACCCCCAAACAGTATATCCGCCACGCTTGCCCACGAACAGTGTAGCCAACACGCCGAGGCAGGTTGGCAGGTTTGACAGATTATAATTAATGCGTTGTTTGACTAGAGCTGACGACCTTTGCAGTAGTCCGGGCTCTTTGGAACGCAGAAGCTCGGGGTTCGATCTTGGCATGGTAAATTTCGTAAAACGAACTTTCTGGCTTTTTGGGATCGGCAAAAGCGTGGTCCGTTATATATTACCACTAGGATTTGCCCGCGGATTTCTCCATGCTTGATTTGAAATTCCCGCAGAATTCCCGGGACACAAAGCACCGCACTATTTAAAAAACAATTTTAATATAAACTGTGCCTGAATAAGCAAATTTTTTATCCCCAACAACTATAAACCGCTCCCGGAAAAACTTCCGAGGTATTCCCGGGTTGAAAAATATCACCCATTTTATAACACAAAATATGCTATCGACCAGTGAAAAAATAACATTGGAATTCGACTATTTTTATCTAGCCATTTTAAGTCATTAAACAGAAAAGTAGGGAATATTTTAAGTCTAAGAATTTGCTGTCGAGCAACGAAGACAGCATCGAAATCGGCCCAGTAGTTTTTACATGAATACAAACAGACAATAGATCTGAAAAAAAATTAAATTATTGCATCATGTTCTCAATCGTTTATGTAGTCCGTTCCATTTGTTTTTTTTTTATAGGTACAATGTATAGATACGGTATTTTTAGAATTTTACAATATTATAGATGAACAATATACAAGCGTAGCTTGCTTAGCTTGGCAATACACGATGTGTGTCTGCCGTTAATTTTCATGCGTTAATATTCCGGAACTTCTTATAATAATAATAAAGGCTTTATTTCCAAAATCATTCCACAAGAACGGTTTTCATTTACATACTTATAGCTTGTTAGTGGTTTGTTTGTTTTGTTAGATAGTAGTTGTGATGATAGTGTGTTAAGGAATATATTATATGTTTGTAGTTAATTAAGTTAGTATTGTTACGAGCTACAGGACTCGAATTAAAATAAATGCCGTTGGAATTACCATAGAGTTTATTATAACTGTACAAACACGTATAACACAGGTATAAATAAAACTGGATGCAACCAGTACACACTGCACGATTCAATGGAATTCAGCACGCGCAAAGTCCGTCACGATATCGCTAATCGAAAGTATAACACATGTCTTACTCGTATTGTAGTAGTCGCTTGACTGCCACACCCCTCCGTTTGGGCATTGTTTTATACTGAACTGTATAATACCGCACAAAGGGGCCACCTTATGAGTTAATCCGCCATCTGGCAAGCTTCGACGCAATGCAATAAAAAAGCATTAGTTCGACTCTAATTACAGCCATAAAATAAGTACGATAACAATAGTTTAAAAAAAGTTTAAACACGAATTACCTCGTGTTTAAACTTTTTTTTAAATATATATAAAAGAACTCCGAATGCAGGAAAGGCAATAAACGTTTTATGACACTCAGGTGTGCATACTTTGTCGGTATGTAACAGTATTATGTTAGTAATTTTTCGATAGTCTCGATTTTGGAACCCTCTTCAGGTGAAGGCCTCCACTATCTTTTTTTTTATTATAGCATGAGTTCAGCAGACAGGTAGACGGCCCACTTGATGGAAAGCGGTCACCATCGCCTATGGATATTTGCAACATCAAAGGTGCTACAAATGTGCTGCTGCTCTCTTAAAGGAGACTGGAACCTGGTCATTAATCCCGGAACAAAACTCAAGCTTGTAAAGATGGCATATTCAACACCAGGAGTAGTAGCCATCCAGTCGGGCAAGTACCCTTCCACCTGGCTGGTGGGTTGATTTGTCGCCTTTTACGACAGACCGCCCGGCCGCAGGAAATTATATTCTTTCTCCGATCCTGCACGGAAGAGATCTTCTTCCAGCTTTTCTTATTTTTCTTAGGATTATCCAATCTTTGCCTGCTGTTTCCGATGTGTCAAACAACAAAACAAAATCTATGTAGATGATAAAAGGTGGCTTAGTGGATTTGGATGGCATCTACCCAATTTCTTGCACTGGATATCGATGCTATGAGAATGTTTTATAAGTCCAACAAGAAGCATATCGCTGGGGTCCCGATCCATTAGTCGACCGGCGGGGCCTCTTCCGGTTTCCGGGCGAGTCCCGGAAGCTGCACACGCCGTGGTCCCCGACGGAGATCGTAAAAAACCCAATGATACGGAAGATTTTACGCTATTTGCCGCTCGGTCTTTGGACCTAAAGCTACTTCACAGAAAATTAACATTTTGTTTTCTTAATTTTATACATTTAATATTTCTACGAGCTACACAGGACTCGAATTAAAATGCCGTTGAAATTACTATAGAGTTTATTAGAACTGTACAAACACGTATAAAACAAGCACAAATATGACTGGACACAGTCAGTACAAACTGCACGTTTCAGTAACACGCACAAAGTCAGTCACTATATCGCTAATCGAAAGTACTACACATGTCTTGCTAGTATCGTAGTTGTCGCTTGACTGCCCCACACATCGGTTCGGGCATTTTTTTATACTAAACTGTACAATACAATGACCGCGTTCACTGAGTTAATCCGCACACCTGGCTAGCTTCGACGCAATGCAATAACAACAATGATTAGTTCGACACTAATCACGGCCATAAAACTAGTACGATAATAATAGGTTGTTTTTCTTAATTTCAAATTTTAAACACGAAGTAAACAAAAGAACTCCGAATTCAAGAAAGGTAATAAACTGCGTTTTTAAGACAGGCAGGTGTGCGCATTTCTTTGATGGTATGTAACAATATGAAAGATGGAATGTCACTTATTTCTTGGATGATGAGAAGGCCGCTTGTGTGGGACGCGTCTTGCGTTGACACTCTGGCGTCATCACATCTTTTAGTAACTAAGTCAGCGGCTAGCAACGCTGCTTCAACAGCTGAAGATCTCAAACGGCGCAAATATGGAACCCTTGAAAGGGGCTACTTATTTGTGCCGTTTAGAGTTGAAACTTTAGGTCCGTGGGTTCCATCGGCAAAGGGTTTCTTCAAAGAAATTTGTAAGAAACTCTTTGATACCGGTGATCAGAAGGCTGAACGAATCAGCACTGCCATGCAGCGTGGCAATGCAGCCAGCCTTCTGGGCACGCTTCCCTCGGGCAGTGATTTGTTACATACTTTATATTAACTTATTTATAATTTAGTTTATTTTTAAGTATTTAGATAAAAAAATTATTAATACATATAAAAGATTTCAAAATTGACCAAATATTTAAATTAAAATTTAAAAAACTTCCGTAGAAATGATAAGCGTCATCTGTATGAAATTTTCTATTTACATAGACCAGCAGCTTTTGATAAAGTTGACTGGGATTTAAATACCAAGGATTAGCTATTTAGTTCTAGACTGGATGATATAAATAATTTTTATGTATTACATAATAATATATGATTTTTTTTTATTGCACGAGCTCAGCGGACTGGCAGACGGCCCACTTGATGGAAAGCGGTTACCACCTATAGACATTTGCAACACCAAAAGTGCTACATGCACTGCTGCTCTCTTAAGGGATACTGGAACCTGGCCACTAATGCCGGAACACAACTCATGGTGGTTATGGCGACATACTCTAGACCAGGGGTGGTAGCCATCCAGTCGGGCAAATACCCTACAACCCGGCTGTGGGTTGTTTTGTCGCCTTTTACGACAGACCGCCCGACCACTGAAAATTGTATTCTTTCTCCGTTCCTGCACGGATAAAATCTGCAGTGGCTTCGTGAGTACGGAATATCTGTTTTAAATAATTTCAAACACTAGACTATTCCCGATCTACACAAACATATAACAATTAATTTAATAGAAGTTTAAACTCAATTACATTTGTATGTTCCCCTTGGAACGTATTGTCACAGAGTGACCCAAGTAAATAGGTTTGTGCAGTGGAGTCTATTTGAACGGAATGAATTTAACAACAATGTAAAGTCGTATGAATATTTGTTACTACTTTAAAGCTTTAACAGCTACTGATTAGTGGTTTAAACATTGGGCAGATAAGTGTAATTTTTGAGACCTGTGAAATGCAATATCCGACTCCAGGATGCAGGTGTCTACAAGCTCGATTGTGTGTATGGATTATCATACATTGGGCAAACAAAGAGGAGCATAAAAACACGGGTAATAGAACACATGCTGACATGAAACAAACAAGGTCTACGAAGTCTGCGATCAGTGAACACACGCTGGATAAACCCAACCACTACATCAGATTCGATAACCCTCATATCCTCGCGAAAGAGTATCGTTTCATACCTAGAATGATGCGTAAGGCTATTGAAATAATAATAAAAAACACCCAAATTTCAATAAAGAAGATGGTTGCCAAGTGCCACCTGTTTAGGATCCGATCGTCAAAACTATTAAGACCCAGCAAAAATCAACTGCTAGACCTGAAGACACTGTGAGCTCTTTCTGCGTCCAACGGAACACAAACCAACTTGACTAATAATTTCTTTTATTTTTCCTTCCACCCATTTTAATATTATATAATATTTTTTATAGCTAGGCATGTTTGCTGAATAGTTACTTGCGCCGCTTCTTCTCTTCAAGCCACAACATGTTGTGAAGCGGTGGTAAATTAGATTAGGCTCCCATAGAGTAAATAATAACCATAAATAAAATTAAAACTAAATAATTAAAATGAACAAGTTGGCAGTAGGCATTTAACAATACTCGTTGAACAATTGTCATCTTTGTCGTCCGTGACCACGGCCACTGAAAAGCGGTCGAAACGTCAAATAACCAATATCAAATAGATTGCCGCGCTCAAAACCGTTAAAATGTAGTTTTATTATGTATGCAAGTCGCAAAAACGTAAGTAAATATTATGTGTTTATCTTGTTGGGAATTTCAATTGTGCTGGACTGTACCTCATTAAGCTAGCCAATATTCCCACCACGAATAGAACCCATAAGTTAAGGGTCCGCTATCAGTCAGTACGTGTGAAGTTCTTGTCCTTGCGATCCCTACGTTTCACTTATCTGTTGTTTCTTTGTACTTTGCTGTTCAGATACTAGGTAAGTTTGGTGAAAGAGTGCTTATTTTGAACTCGACTTGTTTGAATACAGAGTGTACGACGAAAAAGCTTTGTATGTTATTATAAGTTTTGCCATTGATATTACTGATCCACAGACTAAACTGAATATCTCAAGACAAGCAACACATTTATAGCTAAAGCTTAAATATGAAATCAATGTATATATAAATTAATTAACAAAAAACAAAAACATATAACGTTAACAGCAATAACACGTTGCGAAGCGGTGTACATAGACTAGGAAGTAAAATTAAATTTTAACCTATATGTATGACCTTCAAAAAGTGTTCTCCAGTGGAACTTATTTTGAATAAAAACTTTTGAATTTGAATTTGAATTTGAATATAAAACTCAGAATACTTACTTTAAAAATGTTTTTAAATGCTTACTAAAAAATGACAAACTTTAACAAAATTGCAATAAAAACGGCATGGAAATCGCTTTATTCAACATAACCTATTTCATGAAGTTTTGTAGCTAAAAATCTTTTAATTGAAGTTAAAGTTCGAACAAAGCCGATAAAAAAAGTTGCGTTTACGTAATGTCACGTTTACGTTACAAGCTACGTTTATGTAACAAGTTACATTTATGTAACAAGCTACGTTTATGTAACAAGTTGCATTTACGTAAAAAGTTGCGTTTACGTAATGTCACGTTTACGTTACAAGCTACGTTTATGTAACAAGTTACATTTATGTAACAAGCTACGTTTATGTAACAAGTTGCATTTACGTAAAAAGTTGCGTTTACGTAATGTCACGTTTACGTTACAAGCTACGTTTATGTAACAAGTTACATTTATGTAACAAGCTACGTTTATGTAACAAGTTGCATTTACGTAAAAAGTTGCGTTTACGTAATGTCACGTTTACGTTACAAGCTACGTTTATGTAACAAGTTACATTTATGTAACAAGCTACGTTTATGTAACAAGTTGCATTTACGTAAAAAGTTGCGTTTACGTAATGTCACGTTTACGTTACAAGCTACGTTTATGTAACAAGTTACATTTATGTAACAAGCTACGTTTATGTAACAAGTTGCATTTACGTAAAAAGTTGCGTTTACGTAATGTCACGTTTACGTTACAAGCTACGTTTATGTAACAAGTTACATTTATGTAACAAGCTACGTTTATGTAACAAGTTACATTTATGTAACAAGCTACGTTTATGTAACAAGTTGCATTTACGTAAAAAGTTGCGTTTACGTAATGTCACGTTTACGTTACAAGCTACGTTTATGTAACAAGTTACATTTATGTAACAAGCTACGTTTATGTAACAAGTTGCATTTACGTAAAAAGTTGCGTTTACGTAATGTCACGTTTACGTTACAAGCTACGTTTATGTAACAAGTTACATTTATGTAACAAGCTACGTTTATGTAACAAGTTGCATTTACGTAAAAAGTTGCGTTTACGTAATGTCACGTTTACGTTACAAGCTACGTTTATGTAACAAGTTACATTTATGTAACAAGCTACATTTATGTAACAAGTTGCATTTACGTAAAAAGTTGCGTTTACGTAATGTCACGTTTACGTTACAAGCTACGTTTATGTAACAAGTTACATTTATGTAACAAGCTACGTTTATGTAACAAGTTGCATTTACGTAAAAAGTTGCGTTTACGTAATGTCACGTTTACGTTACAAGCTACGTTTATGTAACAAGTTACATTTATGTAACAAGCTACGTTTATGTAACAAGTTGCATTTACGTAAAAAGTTGCGTTTACGTAATGTCACGTTTACGTTACAAGCTACGTTTATGTAACAAGTTACATTTATGTAACAAGCTACGTTTATGTAACAAGTTGCATTTACGTAAAAAGTTGCGTTTACGTAATGTCACGTTTACGTTACAAGCTACGTTTATGTAACAAGTTACATTTATGTAACAAGCTACGTTTATGTAACAAGTTGCATTTACGTAAAAAGTTGCGTTTACGTAATGTCACGTTTACGTTACAAGCTACGTTTATGTAACAAGTTACATTTATGTAACAAGCTACGTTTATGTAACAAGTTGCATTTACGTAAAAAGTTGCGTTTACGTAATGTCACGTTTACGTTACAAGCTACGTTTATGTAACAAGTTACATTTATGTAACAAGCTACGTTTATGTAACAAGTTACATTTATGTAACAAGCTACGTTTATGTAACAAGTTGCATTTACGTAAAAAGTTGCGTTTACGTAATGTCACGTTTACGTTACAAGCTACGTTTATGTAACAAGTTACATTTATGTAACAAGCTACGTTTATGTAACAAGTTGCATTTACGTAAAAAGTTGCGTTTACGTAATGTCACGTTTACGTTACAAGCTACGTTTATGTAACAAGTTACATTTATGTAACAAGCTACGTTTATGTAACAAGTTGCATTTACGTAAAAAGTTGCGTTTACGTAATGTCACGTTTACGTTACAAGCTACGTTTATGTAACAAGTTACATTTATGTAACAAGCTACGTTTATGTAACAAGTTACATTTATGTAACAAGCTACGTTTATGTAACAAGTTGCATTTACGTAAAAAGTTGCGTTTACGTAATGTCACGTTTACGTTACAAGCTACGTTTATGTAACAAGTTACATTTATGTAACAAGCTACGTTTATGTAACAAGTTGCATTTACGTAAAAAGTTGCGTTTACGTAATGTCACGTTTACGTTACAAGCTACGTTTATGTAACAAGTTACATTTATGTTGTAACGCATAAATTACATAAACATAAACATTTTTACAATTCAAACTCCCGCGCATTACGTGAGGGTTAAAACTATTTAAAAAATTACTTGATCAAAACATTACGTTCCAAAACATAAACTCGCTTTCAATAAAGGTTCACTTCATACCGGTTGGCATTACAGTTTGCCAGTACAATAAAAATTACGATATTTAATTAATTTCTATTACTCACTAAAAATATTTAAAACTACAATAACGTTCTTTATAGAATTATAAATTTACCATTTAAAAAACATTAAAATAAATAATATTATTCGACTGTATACGAATAATCTAACATCAAATTTTCATAGAAAATTTACCACTAAACTAAATTATAGAATCTAATTAATTTCTAATATTACCAATCACAAACTTATCCATTACAACGAAAATAAAACTCGAATAATTAAAGTAATTTTTATACGCGTTGAAAGTATTTACCGCAAATAGATTCTCGGAATAATGCGAGAGTAGTGTGGGTCACACTTGTTGAGGGAACTCAATATAGAAAAAACAGTTGGTTTTTACGGAAGACCGTCGTGTTTTATATTTAATACGTGACGCCTTTAGAATCGTTTTCTTTCACTACGATCTGTCGGCCAGTAAAGTACTTTCATCTCGAGTTAATCTAAAACACATATTCACTAACTAAGCCGTGATAAAAATGGCCAATAAATGATTTAGCTGGCTAATTGCCGTGTCCGTCCCGCCTTGGGGAATATTATTCTCAATCGGGAGGAGCCCGTAATAATTCCAGTAGTTTTTGTTAAAAGAAACCTCGGCGTATTCGAAAAGGCGTTCGGGGTTTTTTTTTGTTTCCCTCTTCGTATTTTGTTCTTCTCCGTTATTACCAATGCTGGTACATCAGGGTAATACCTCGAGTTTATATTGGCGGAGCTAGCGCCCTACAACGAGTTTCCGTGGAAGTCCGTCAAACATCATTTTTATACCAGTTAATACTAGTCTACCTTAGAAGAAACCGCAAGTATACCGTTAGGGAGATTCGCTATTTTCTCCAACCCCAAATAGCGTGGCGTCCAAATATTCTAATTAACTTTAATGTAATTATGTCCAAATATTTACCACTTTAAGCAAACCTACCCCCTACAAAAAAAAGTCTCATGTAACTGGGTTTATTCAGTTAACAATTAGAGCTGAATACATTATCAATAATTAGCATAGTATTCATAACGGCTGTAGAACGTTTAATATAAACTGGAGATTTAAATTAAAAAAGGTATTGTTTTATTTGTGCCACTCCATCAATTTTTTTTTAAAACAAAACAATTATTACGACATAACAAAAGATCGATATATTAAAAACATAACAATGGCGCCCAATTCGTGTGTGTTTAGAGTAATTGCTTAAAGCTCTCGATATTTCGTGTTTTTGAAATACGAGATTATATTTGGACATAAAGAAGTTAATTAAGGTAAATTCAATTAATAAAGTTTTTTTTTTCAGGAACTACCGTTATAAATTTAATTAAAATTGTGTATGATTTGTATACGTGTAATTTTAGTAACTGGACATATACAAGGATTACTGAGTTTCAATCATATGATATTTTGAATACTATACTTCAAATTTAAATATTAAATTGTTTGATATTAAAGAAATAATTTAACGTAACTAACTTTTAGAAATTAAAATACAAATCAATTAAATTTTTTGGAATTGATAAAAATATTTTTTGCTTAAATTAATTTTTTTTTTAAATACAATTTTATTACTAAGCGGAAATCTTTGTGTTGTACAGTATTACTGATTTCTTTACTTATATTTTACTTATACTTTTACTTAATAATGCACCTTCATTCTTGTAACTTAAATTATTTTTGAACTTTAATCGTTAAACGGTAAACCCAGGTTTCAAACTTTAAATTTTTATCGACGTTATCATAACAATCTAAATACTACTTGATTATTTAATATACAATAAAACAAAGCTGTTACAAACTGACTGACTGAAAAATCACCCGTTAGAATAATACTTTACATTTTGTTTACATAACTTTTTTCTTTACAATGGAACGTCCCATTTCATATAATCTTCTTCATAAAGATGAACTAATACATGAAATTTTAATAAGAAATGCTACTCCTTTAAATACAGTAGCAGAATTAAGAAATCAAATTAGACAGTTAGGTAAAGAAATACTAGCGGAGGATATTGTTGAAACTGATTTGGACCAGGACAATGAACTTAAAATAATTAAAACAAAAATGGCCGAAATTGGCGAATATTTTAAAGAAAGTTCACCCAATTTTAAAATTTTTAGTCGCGTCAGAGCGTTATCGCATCACTTATATCATCGGTTATCACGTGTTAAGCCATCATCGGAACCAACATTATTTTCAACTTTAAATTTAGAACTTAATAGTTATTTAAAGAGGTTAGATAAGTTAAATTCATCATTTAAAACTTCTTTCGATTGTGGTGAGGGTGTTTCACAACAACAAATACCAACGGCAAGCATGCCGCATAGTCAAATAGATCTTTCAATACCAAAATTAAACTTACGCTACGACGGCAATTCGTGCGTACATACCTTTCTACAACGCTTAGAAGAACTTTGTGATTCAAGAAATATTTCTGCCACACAATTATTTAATTCAGCTGTAGAATTATTTTGTGACAAAGCTTTATTATGGTACAGAAGTATGAAATATACACTTCTGGACTGGGAAAATTTAAAAAATAACCTAATATCGGAATTCGCTCCAATAGATTATGACGATAAACTATTAATGGAAGTACAAAAGCGTACTCAGGGAATTAATGAGTCATCAACTACTTTTATAACAATAATGTTAAATTACTTTTCTCGATTTACTTATCTTATTCAGGAAGAGGAACAAATTAAAATTATTAGAAAAAACCTAAGACCAGAAATTCAAATGGCGTTATCTTTGTATAATTTTAAAAAAATAGAAGAATTACGCTTAAAATGCAAACTGTTAGATCATACAAGGGATCGAACAGCAAATTTCCTAGAACCACCAAAAATCACTCCACATTTTGTTGCACCTGATTTAGGGTATAAACCATTAATAAATAAACAACCACAAGTAAACTTAGTACAAGGTCAAAACCTAGACCCAAAAACTAATATACAAAATTACAATACTAAAACCTTTTTTCAAAATAATGATAGGAAAAATAAAAACCATTACTCTTATAATTTTTCAAATAAACAACCATCACATAATTTTCATAACAACAATAATTTAAATTATCAAAATAAACATAACAACAACAATTTTAATTATCAAAATAAACCAAACTACACCCCTAATAAGAACTATACAGATAATTACTTTAAAAATACAAATAATAGAGGTTTTCGTCAACAACAATTTAATGGTAATAATTCCAATAACAATAAAAACCAATTACATTGTATTCGTTGCAACCAAAATGGTCATTATTATTTAAATTGCAAGAGAATATTCTGTTACGGTTGTGGTGCTATCAATACTAAGAAACCAGATTGCAATAATTGTAACAAACATAAAAATAACCAAAACAATTCAAAAAACTAAATAGGTTGAATCGTAAAGGACGTACATCTTATTCTTTTCTCAAATTTAGAACAAGTAATAAATTTAATGTAAAACAAAACATCGATAATAATAATAAAAACAATTCTAATTACATAAAAAAAAAATCAAAAAATATATCTACGGTTCAAACCGATATTTTAGACGAACGTCCATTTTTAAATATTTCAATTTATGACAAAAACTATTACGGTTTATTAGATTCGGGCAGCTCAATTAGTATCTTAGGAGCTAGCACAGGAGATATTTTTATTAGTCAAGGTTTACAAGTACATAAATGTGACAATATTACAACGGTTAAAACTGCAAATAATTCGAGTGCAAAAGTTCATGGATACTTACTTTTACCAGTATTATTAAATAACATAACAAAGGTTATAAAATTTTATATAATACCTAACATTTCAACATCATTCATTCTAGGCGTCGACTTTTGGAAAACTTTTAAAATCGCTCCAGAAATTTTTCATAATTTACCCTTGGTTAGTAAGATAGATATTCCAAATTCTATTTTAGAAATAAAACATCTTCATCAATTTGAACATTTGTCTGAGGAAGAACAAGCCCTAGCAAGAAATATATTAAAAGGTTTTGACGACATTTCTTTTAGCAATTGTGGGTTAGGAAAAACTACTCTAATAACACATAAAATAGACACAGGAGATTCCCAACCAATTAAACAGCGTTACTATCGCGTTTCACCAGAACGTCTCAAGGAGATGAATCGTCAAGTGGACGAGATGCTTGAGATGGGCGTAATCGAACCTAGTACGAGCAGTTGGAATAATCCAACAATACTAGCACCAAAAGCAAATGGTGAATGGCGTTTTTGTTTAGATAGTCGTAAACTCAATTCTGTAACTAAAAAGGATGCTTATCCATTACCCTACATTAGTACTATTTTAGACCAATTAAGAGATGCTCGTTATCTATCATCAATAGATTTAAAATCAAGCTTTTGGCAAATTTCATTAGATCCAGATTCCCGCGAAAAAACCGCATTTACAATCCCAAATAGAGGCCTTTTCCAATATGTAAGAATGTGTTTCGGATTAACAAACGGTCCCGCCACACAACAGAGACTTATAGACAAACTATTCGGAGTAGAACTTGATGGAAAAGTTTTTGCATATCTAGATGACATTATTATAGTTTCATCAACATTTAATGAACATATTACCTTACTTTTAAAAGTTTTAGAACGATTAAAATATGCAGGCTTAACTATAAATTTAGAAAAATGTAACTTTTTTAGGAAAGAATTAAAATATCTAGGATATTTAGTTAATGAAAATGGTTTAAATACTGATCCCGCTAAAATTAAGGCTATAGTAGAATTTCCAACTCCGAAGAACAGAAAAGAAGTGAAAATGTTCCTTGGAACAGCTTCTTACTATAGACGTTTCATAAAAAACTTCAGTACAATAGCGGCACCACTAAACACTTTAACTAGTACTCGGAAAAATGCTCCAAAATTTACATGGACAGAGGAGGCAGAAAAATCATTTAGTGACTTAAAGTCGGCTTTAATCTCAGCTCCGGTATTAATTTGTCCAAACTTTGACAAACCTTTTTCAATTCATTGTGACGCTTCAGGTTATGGGATCGCTGGCACTTTGACACAATTAGATGAAGATGGAAAGGAACATCCAGTGGCCTATGCCAGTAGATCACTTAATAAAGCAGAAAGAAATTTTTCAGCAACCGAGAGAGAAACTCTCGCAGTCGTGTTCGCTTTAGAAAGCTTTAGACCATATGTAGAAGGTTCTAAAACCTTCGACGTAATCACTGATCATTCAAGTTTGAAATGGTTTCTTAGTTTAAATAATCCAACAGGACGATTAGCTCGTTGGGGTATTAGATTGTCAAATTTTAATTTTCAAGTAATTCACCGAAAAGGCAAAGAAAACATAGTCCCGGATGCACTCAGTAGAGCTGTACCAATATGCGAAATTCAAACGCAAAGTGATGATAAATGGTATAACGATTTGTTAGATAAATGTAAACGTTTACCAACATCTTGTCCAAATTATCAAATTAAAAATAACGAATTATATAGATACTCAAAAAGTAAATTTTCTAATAATCCTGACTTTAACTGGAAGAAGGTAATACCAAAAGGCGATCGTTCTAAAATAATAGAACATCATCACGCTGGTTTATCTCCTCATTTTGGTAGTCTTAAAACATATCGTAGTCTAGCATTACGTTATTACTGGCCAAGTCTTTATAAGGACGTAGTTTCATGGATAAAAAACTGTGATACCTGTTCAGCATATAAACATTCACAAAAAGCAACACCAGGTTTGCTTGGCAATCCTAAAATTTGTAATAAACCTTTTGAGACAATAAGTATAGATTTAATCGGACCATTACCAAGGTCACGAGCCGGTTACATGTATTTGTTAGTAGTAGTTTGTTGTTTTTCAAAATATTGTATTATTTTCCCTCTAAGAAGAGCGATTGGTCGTAATATAGCTCAATCTCTTGAACAAGGTGTATTTCTTGTACACGGCATACCGAAAACTGTCATTGCCGACAACGGAAGTCAATTTACGGGTAAAGAAGTACAAAACCTATTTAATACATATCAAATACCAAATATCCACATGACTCCCCGTTATACACCGCAAGTTAATACTGTAGAAAGATATAACAAAACTATAATTACTGCTATTTCTATCCTAGTAAAAGAAGACCATAGGTCTTGGGATATTTCAATTCCAAAAATTCAATTTGCAATGAATACAGCAGTAAATGAAGCTACTCGCTTCACCCCTTTTTATCTTGTACATGGAAGAGAACCAATTATTTGTGGCTCAGATTATAATTGTATAAATAATTCTAATGAACCAATTGATTTAGCTTGTGCGTCACGAGGTGCATACGCTGAAAATTTAGGTATTTTAGAGGATACATTTATTAAGGTTCGTCAAACTTTATTAAAGGCTCATGAAAAAAGTGCCAAATATTATAATAAAAATCGTCGACAGGTAGAATTTGACATTGGAGATATAGTATGGCGTAAAACATTCCCACTATCAGATGCTGGAAAGTATTTTACTGCTAAATTCGCTCCTAAATTTTTAAAATGTAAAATAATAGGAAAAAAGTCAAATTTAGTCTATATACTCCAAGATTTTCACACACAAAAAACCTTAGGAGAATTTCACATTAAAGACTTAAGAATATAGTCAAAAATCTAATAAAATTTTCAATTAAAATTAATATAAAGAACCAAGTTAAACAATTAAAAAATAAAAAAAAAATAAAGAACAAACAATTTAAAAAGAAAACAAATTTTATTTACAAAAACACATATTTCATCAAACTTAGTACATTAGTTTCAAATCAATTTAGCAAATATACATAAATTATACAAAGTAATATATTAAAAACATCCTATACTTAAATTGAAATATATTTCTCATAACCAAAATCAAATATGGTAAACTAAAGAAAAATCATGTATAATCAAAATCTTCAATAAATCATTTCTTACTTTGTAATTGCATAATAATCAATTAATAGATTTCAGGATCTAAAATGTAACCACTGAAATACTTATTTTCAATACAACTAAAAGTTAGAAAATACAAGCACTGTTGTATTTTACATTTTTGTAAACCGATAATGCCATCTAGCGTTATCAGGCACGTTTAAAAAAAAAGCAATCAAGAAAATACTAGAACCAAAATTACAATAACATAATAAACCTAATAAAAAGATTAAAATATTAATTAACATAAATAAATATTTACATGTAATTCTCATTTAATAAAATATTTTCCATTGTTACTAAACAATAGTAGTAACAAGTAGCGCCTCTAGTGGCAAAAAGAATTAAACCAATGAGATTATTCATTTTAATACTTTGTTTTGTAAAAAACAAACAAATATGTATACTTCATATAATATAAAAATAAATTTTTAGTTATAAACTACTTAAAATAACTAGTAAAAAAAAATTCATAATAATTAATATCCTATTTAATTATCTTAAAGTTATCAAAAAGGCAAAACTTTTGCAGGTATTGAAATATACAATTTCAAAAATTGATTTAACCCTTTAGTAAAAAATACTGGTTCGTTCGAACACAGTAATTTTTGTTTTGTTATTTGGTTTAACAAAATAGGGTTGTCACTTTGAAATATTTTTGAATTTTTTATATATTTTTCTCATCTATATTTAATATCTCTTATTTATATAGACAACTTATATTGGATACTTCGTCTTTACTGATCACTGGACAGTCAGCTTAGTCTAATTTTTGTTTACTTTACTATGCTCAACAATCGAGTGAAGTGTTTATTACCTTGTTAACATCTATTCTGTTAATGAGTTGTTTATAATTATCTAGTGTTTTGGTAGACAGTTTTACTGTCGCCTGACCAACCTATAATTATATATATAGATAGGTTGAAGTCATTGGAGTAGACAGCTGTTGTTGCATTTAATTACTTTGATCAAATAAAGCGAGGTTCAACCAGCTAATTGAGGTACTGTTTTGAATCGTAGAAGATTAGTTATTACTTATCGATTCTTAGATAATGGAAGGAAGTCTTAGAGGTATAATTAGCTACTAAGACGAATTTTTGAAAGGAATATGAATGAATAGTAAAAGGGTAATTTGAATGATGACGTATGCTTCTGGAAACACACCCTCGATTCTTCAATATAAAGGCTCCACATCTTAGCCGACTGATTGAATCTAATCCACATTAATATATAACAATATTTTTTATTTCATTGTTACAGGTAGTAGGTACAGTTAAATTTTTATTCTGACTATACTTAAAATGGGCGAAGAAATTTTTTCTTCAAAGGTTTGCTGATAAGTTGCGTTACTTTCTTTGGTAAGGCTGGGGTCCAGCCAAAGTTTTCCTACGTAAAACTTTACCAAAGGTAGGGTGCTATTGTAACGCATAAATTACATAAACATAAACATTTTTACAATTCAAACTCCCGCGCATTACGTGAGGGTTAAAACTATTTAAAAAATTACTTGATCAAAACATTACGTTCCAAAACATAAACTCGCTTTCAATAAAGGTTCACTTCATACCGGTTGGCATTACAGTTTGCCAGTACAATAAAAATTACGATATTTAATTAATTTCTATTACTCACTAAAAATATTTAAAACTACAATAACGTTCTTTATAGAATTATAAATTTACCATTTAAAAAACATTAAAATAAATAATATTATTCGACTGTATACGAATAATCTAACATCAAATTTTCATAGAAAATTTACCACTAAACTAAATTATAGAATCTAATTAATTTCTAATATTACCAATCACAAACTTATCCATTACAACGAAAATAAAACTCGAATAATTAAAGTAATTTTTATACGCGTTGAAAGTATTTACCGCAAATAGATTCTCGGAATAATGCGAGAGTAGTGTGGGTCACACTTGTTGAGGGAACTCAATATAGAAAAAACAGTTGGTTTTTACGGAAGACCGTCGTGTTTTATATTTAATACGTGACGCCTTTAGAATCGTTTTCTTTCACTACGATCTGTCGGCCAGTAAAGTACTTTCATCTCGAGTTAATCTAAAACACATATTCACTAACTAAGCCGTGATAAAAATGGCCAATAAATGATTTAGCTGGCTAATTGCCGTGTCCGTCCCGCCTTGGGGAATATTATTCTCAATCGGGAGGAGCCCGTAATAATTCCAGTAGTTTTTGTTAAAAGAAACCTCGGCGTATTCGAAAAGGCGTTCGGGGTTTTTTTTTGTTTCCCTCTTCGTATTTTGTTCTTCTCCGTTATTACCAATGCTGGTACATCAGGGTAATACCTCGAGTTTATATTGGCGGAGCTAGCGCCCTACAACGAGTTTCCGTGGAAGTCCGTCAAACATCATTTTTATACCAGTTAATACTAGTCTACCTTAGAAGAAACCGCAAGTATACCGTTAGGGAGATTCGCTATTTTCTCCAACCCCAAATAGCGTGGCGTCCAAATATTCTAATTAACTTTAATGTAATTATGTCCAAATATTTACCACTTTAAGCAAACCTACCCCCTACAAAAAAAAGTCTCATGTAACTGGGTTTATTCAGTTAACAATTAGAGCTGAATACATTATCAATAATTAGCATAGTATTCATAACGGCTGTAGAACGTTTAATATAAACTGGAGATTTAAATTAAAAAAGGTATTGTTTTATTTGTGCCACTCCATCAATTTTTTTTTAAAACAAAACAATTATTACGACATAACAAAAGATCGATATATTAAAAACATAACAATGTAACAAGTTAAGTTTATGTAACAAGTTGTATTTACGTAAAAAGTTGCGTTTACGTAATGTCACGTTTACGTTACAAGTTACGTTGACGTAACAGGTTATGTTTATGTAACAAGTTGCATTTATGTAAGAAGTTGCGTTTACGTAACAAGTTACGTTTGTCCATTCCTTAGTATATTATTCTATGGTAATACAAATTACAACAATATTGTTGTTTCTCATTTTTAATACTAAAATATATATAGTCTATGTGTAATTAAGAGAAATGATCAAGCGTTCAGACTTAAGGACTGTTATGCAACTTTATACAAAACACGTCGGATATTCTAAACTAGTTATATACTCAACTATTTATGGGCTCAACGTGTTTTTGTTGTTATTAACAAAGGACGAATTAGGTCATAGAATAATTTTCACAATGAGTTTCGGTTTTCTGCCTAATATATTAACGAAAAGTACCAAGTCTTAAAATATATCGACTCGAAGTATCTAAAAATATACTTAAATTTTAGCATAATATTTAATTATATCGTAAGTGAAAATCAAGGGTATGGCTTTATGGTACGTAGTAAGTGCAGAGAGGTAGACATTGAAGTCAGCCGATTTCCGAGGTGGTCATTTAACGTTGTGTTGTTTATCCTTCAGCCCGCAAAGTCGCCGGTAGGGGCTGGACGATAAAAGCAAAAGACCGGGCTATTTAGCACAAACTTGATAATCCTATTTCCAGCAGTGGATGACGACGATGTTGGACGTTAATTATCAAAGAAATTAGTACATTAATTAATAGACCAATGTAAAGTGTGACACGGGAGTTGAACAACAGTTAGAAAGAGAAAAGCTGCGGAACAGGCCGTTGGGGTTGTTCATGAACTTTGGAAAACTTTAAGTTTGAATAGAATAGAAAACTACTAATCATATTATATAAATATAAAAAATAAATTAAGAAAAAATAAAGTAACATTTTATTTGTCTGCAAAGCGACTTAGTTAAAAATTTAATACATTATATGCTACATTTCCATCAAATGAAAAATGAAATTTCACTTTATAATAATTAAAAGTTTTTCTTATCGCTAGTAATTTCTTCCAAACAACCTATGAAAGGCGAAAATATTTTTATAAGTAGAATGAGTATTGGATAAGAATAACTTAACTCATTGCACATAAATTCAACATTCAAAGCACTGTTACTCTAACCCCATTTGATAGGCCTTTGAGAGAATTCTGGAAAATTATGTTGTATTATATAAAAATATACTTTCAATCTACTAATGTATTCAGTATTTATAATAGTAGAGAGCAAGTAAAATTGTAGGATCTAGTTCATTAAAAAAATGTGTGCGTGTACTAGCGTAAGAAGTGAAATTTCTTTATGATCTTATTTTTCGAAAAATGATCTACTATATGCAACTTTCCAGAAATTGGTTAAATAAATAAAGCCCCGTGGTAGGGGCAAGAAAAAGATGGCGCGTAATGGAAAAAATGTGACGCATAACTGAAAAATGTGACGGTAATTGTTTTTCCAACGCCGATAAAGAATTTTCACTTCAAAAATCTCTCAAAATAATAATTACTTTACTATTTCGAACTGTCTCTTCTGCAGTCATAATCTCAGCCCTCAGACAGCAGTCGATTACGTATTCGGGTCCCAGAGCTATGTATTTGATTAACTATAGGAGCAAGCTTTATAGGGTCCAGCCGAGTCCGAGGGTCGCAGTGATAACTAAGTTTATACTTAGTATGGACACTTGTGTTTACTGTAATTAATGCACACACATATATCTGATTATATATTGTGTAATTTATTTATTTTCCTAATATGGACCAGATCCTTTATATTTTCAAAATCAATTCAAAAATTCAAATTCAAAAAGAGAAAAGGAAATACGGCCCACCTGGTGGAAAGTAGAACATTTCAACGCCAAGAGTATTACTAACGCGTTTTATAGTCTCGAAGATAGTTTATGATATCCTTCGTGAATAGTGTTACGAGTTACGGGACTCGAATTAAAATGCCGTTGGAATTACTATAGAATTTATTAGAACTATACAAACACGTATAACACAGGTACAAATATAATTGGACGCAACCAGAACAAAGGTGATGCACGATTCAATATATATTATAATCAATATATATAGCTTATCAATGTACACACGTCTTGTGTCGCTTGTGCCTACTATATACGCAACAACATTTTAACTTTAAGTTTAACGGGCAGGTTTCCAAATTGGACAAGTACATTAACAACTTGTCCCTTGCCATTCGTTTTTTCACTTGTACGTTGAAGTTTCACTTCTTCTATGAGTCCCAGCACACATTTCGATTTTTCGCAGGTTTACTGCAAATTATGATTTGCTTAGGTTAGGCACATTTTAATGAATGCAGTTTTTATTTAAATATATTTTATTTTTTAAATAAAAAAACTGAATTGGATCTGGAACCAAAAAACGCATCCGTAGTCTAATCTATACTTCTGCCGCCTTTCACCACGTCTAGTCTAAATTAATGCCGCTCCTCCACGCGGCCGTAACGTTTTTTCGTGACTGAAAAATCCTAAGAGCCCGTCTATATAGAAGTTTCACTTCAAAAATAACGCAGGAAGCCGCAGGAAAAGATTAGTAAGTACAAATAAAAATCATTTTTGTTTCATTAACCACAAAGGCAGTATAATTCGAAACATTTATTTCCATTGTAGTATATTTATAAGGGTCATTTATTTGTTGCGTCCCGCCGGCAACGGGCGTCCGCGATACAGATCTCCGAGAAATTACACTTCCTTCCTGGAAATGGGGTGGGCAGGTATCTAGAGCTGTTTTCAACGAGGCATTATTTTAACTTGCCGTGCTTTGGATGATTTTTTTTTATAATTGAAATAAATTTTCTGAACTTGTCACTTAATTATGTAAAATATCTGCAATGATTTGAATAAAGACATATTAAATACATTGATAACACTTATTGCACACCAAAATGTACAATAACAAAAACAGTCCGTATTTTCTAGGCAATAAAGAGCGATAAGGCCGTCTAGGCCTTATGGTTTTGTCGGCATCTGAGTCGTAACAATAAGTTATTATAATAAATGTATTAGCATGATTATATTGTGTTAATCAGACATAGCTATCTGTGGACAAATAGTGTTTTTTGAGTAAATTTCTAAATGTTGGTAAGGATTTAGCCTCTCTGACAGTAAGAGGCAGCATATTCCAAAGTTTGACAGCCTGCACCGTTAAAGAATTATCATAATATGATGAAGTGTGTGCAAGTGTCATAAGTTTTTGATACGTATCAGAGCGCAAATTGTGGGCAGTGGACAGACAAAGGAATTTAAAACGTTCCTTAAGGTACTGGAGACTATTACGAGTAAATAATATTGTTACAACCTAGGCTCCGACAAAGACAAATCCCACGTACAGATCTGTAGAAGCACATTTTATTACCTGTCGCCATTTTTTTTACTACATGTAATTCTTTTATGATCGTCTTCTTTTGTTCACTTGTTTATTGGCATACGTTTCTAGTGGAGAACAGCCTATTGTCCTATTGTACTTGCTCATTAGCATCATTAGCTAGGTGTTACAAGCTATAGGAAACTGTGGCGAAGCTGAAGTATAAAACGACGCTGGTGGAGAGAGAGGGGGGAGTCAAGCTACAGCTACGATACGAGCGTGACGTGTGTACATTCGGGAATCTAATAGTGACGGACTTTGCGTGTTTTATTGAATTACGACCTTCTGCATTACATACGGATTTGTTGTGTTCGATTATATTTGTACCGCTGTTATACGTGTTTGTATAGTTCTAATAAACTATATAATATTTCTAACGGCATTATAAATGAGAGTGAGAATGAGAGTGAGAATGAGAGTGAGAATGAGAGTGAGAATGAGAGTGAGAATGAGAGTGAGAATGAGAGTGAGAATGAGAGTGAGAATGTGAGTATTCCGGTGATAATGAGCAGGAAGCCACTTAAGTCTTTTACGATATTCGGAAACATGGTATCTATACCATGTTTCCGAATATCTATATTAATCTAACTAAATATTAATTGAGTTCATGGAAACGATTACAATCAGAAAATTTAAATTACCCTCTTTGAAATTAAAATTAAACTACATTCAAGGAAATTACTATTCCCTGTTTGAAATGGGAATGTTTAACAATGCTTTTCTGCTTTTTAGTTCCTTTTGTGTCTGCATCTCTTGGTTTCTATTTATTGATCTTAATTTAGTTTTCGTAAAATTAACTGTTAAAATTATATAGTAAACTAATTTCGCTACATTATTAAGAAAATTTATTTTAAAATTTAGGAGTTACTTACTAACCATTTAAATACATGCATACATAACTTCACGCCAGGTCCCTTGCGGGGTGGGTACGAACAACAGAGCGCCACTAACCATTTGATAACAGTATATATCATATATTGCGGCAAAGTCACACATACTATTTCCTTCAAACAGAATTTTCATGCCATTTCACTGAGATTAATTGTTTTTTTTTAAATTAACGTCTAACTGTTCATTAATTTTTTTTTAAATTTAATTATAATGATTTAAGTTTAAAAACATTTTTAGCACGTTCTCTGCGTAACGGGGTCTAAGTTGCCCTGTACTTGACGGTGTGGCTAAGAAATGCGTCTACTTCTCCGTGGTGCGAAGGAAGTAACTTCAATTTGATTTATAGTAGATAAAAGTATGTATATATCTAAGATATGTTACTAAGCCAAAGTTCTGTGCCATACTTAGGAAACTCAATACGGGGTTACCTTGACCTAGTACCGTATAACAACAACAAAAATCCATTAACTTTATATATTAGCCAAAATAGGAAAACGGATCATTGCATAAATACATAATTACCTGTCCAAAATGTACATAGCCGGCTAGTTTACAATTACTATAGAATTGGGTTATTACAAATTTAAGATATACATTTTTGTAACGACTTTCTCCGAAAGGATTTTTGTTTTTAAAACGTTACGGGGCTCAATAGGCCTCGTGTTGCCACAATTATAGTTTTAATACAAGGTCTAAAACGCCCCGTATCGTAGGAATGGAAATTACAGATAACAGTGTCGCTGTGAACGTATTAAATAATAAGACGGTCATTCAAATATTAATGGAGATTTCCAATAAAAATAATAATGGGCTGGTGGCGCCAACTGTTGCAGAGTGTGTTATGTACGAATTACGTTTTGAACTACGAGGACATGTCTTGACATGACTTCGACCACGCTTGGCTTGAAATTCCCGCGGGATTCCCGGAACACAAAGTACCGTAGCATTTAAAAGAGAATGTAAGCTATCGTTTAAGTGAACTGCGTCTGAATTAGCTTATTTTATGCCCCCCAACAACCAAAAACCGTTCCCGGGAAAATAAAAAAAGATCACAAATTTTATGTAATAATTTTTTTTATCGATCACTGAAAAATCACGTAGGAATTCGATTTTTTTTATCTGGTCATTTTAAATCATTCCCATAACAATTCCTGCGGGATTCCCAGTATAAAAAATAACGCTAATTTCACTGGTCGGCAAAAAAATATGAAAATTCACTCCTTGTAACTATTGTAATTTTTTTACAATTTCGACACTTATGAATATAAATATAGTATTAAAAGCTTTGCAGCGCGTCAATTTTTTTTTGTAATTGATGTTTTAAATTAAGCGCTTTTTTTGCTTTACATACAAAATGCACATTGAATTATTATGACAATAGACAATTTATTTCCTTCGAAAACATTTAAGGTCATCAAAATTATATGTCTAATTAATTAATAAACTCATCCATTTTGCAGTTTTCTCCATTTTTATGTATTCTATTGTAATTTTGTGGCGAATGATGTAACATATAATTCTGAGCATTTACCATTCGTATCGTTTCTCCATATATGCCAAAAGGGTAATAAAATGTGTTTCTACAGACGCAGGTGTGAATTTGTCTTTTGTCGGCATTCAGGTCGTAACAATATTATATTGCTTAAAGATTTGTGGAAAAGAAATTTAAATCCACTGACATGATAAGAAAAAAGTTTTGCACAAAAAAATATTCAGTTAGGAGCAAAATATGAAAAAAATATACGTGATATCAAGAAACTAAAACCAGATATAAACTCACCATGTCAAATTCTATATATTTATCGAATTTTTATTTAAAGGAGGATTTGGATGCCGACCAGTGTTTTTAGTCTAAGAATTTGCTATCGATCAGCGAACAATAACATCGAAATTGGCCCAGCAGTTTTTACGTCGATTCGCAAGCAATCAGATAAAAATCTGAAAAAAAATTTCATCGTCGTTGTAATCTATTCTAGTTGTTTTTTTTAATTAGCTTCGATGTACAAGATACGGCCTCTTTAGAATTTTATAATATTTTCGATAGATAGATTGACATTGTTTATTCTTATGCTAAAAACAAGAAATCGATACCACTAATAATTATGTGCAATTTACCAGATTCTTAAGCTTAAAGTGTGAAGTCCATTAATAACAGATAAATACGTAAACCGGTTCAATTACATCGAGAACCCGATTTACAACCTTTCGACTATTCCAATATAAATTTTCAATAGATTTTCATTTTCGAAAAATTGGTTTTAATTTTTTTGTACGTTGGTGCCCTTGGAGCGTATATCTGCACTATATACATTGAAAATTTAAGACATTCCAAAATTAATCATTATTTTCTACTAATAAAAACTTCATAGGCGTTTATCTAGATTTTTTAATTTTTTTGATGCACAAAACAAATTATAATTATTACAAAACCTTACAACTAAAATATAAATAAAAATCTGGATTGCAATCTACCAATAAGTGCACACATAAAAGTAGTATAACAAGACTGAAAATAACATACTTATAACTATATATTATGATTGTTTTAGTCAAGTTTATCTTTAAATAGTTAATAATTTATTCAATTTTTTCTCTTTTTTTAATTGCATTTTTCAAGTTGGCCGGAAACATAATTCAGACAATTTTCAATTGATTTACTAGAAATGCTGAGTTATTTTAAAAAATACATTGTCTATGGCAGTTCATTTGTATTAACAATTATCTGACCCTTTTTTTGGGCAAGTTTTTAACTTCCCATTTTAGAAGTGCGCTATTTCGCCAAAAATCTATATATCGAAATAATCACACGTACTTCTATAGTTGTTATTATATACATATAATCGAATAAATCACATGAGCTGTTTGTCCGGGCGTGGAACCTAGATAAACGGGAGAAGTCATCGCTAAAACACTGCACATCCACCATTTTGAAATTAATCGCTTAAAAAAATATATTATAGACAGTAACTGATATGTATGATAAGTATCATTTTTTTTATAATATCGATTTATTTTGTGGTTATTCTAAAAAAAATCCCCAAATAAATCCAATTTTCGACCTCTAGAGTGACCTAATTCGTTAAGAAGTTAATGCAATATTGCTTTTAAGAAACAATGAAAAAGTCTAAAGAGGTCGCTTGGAAGTCATTCCATGAGATCGTAGAACATTTTTAAGAAATAGAAGAAGCTCGATTGAAATGTTTAAATTAACAACAGGTTTTTAAAACCACTCTTTTTTTTATTGCAGCAGTTCAGCAGGCAGATGGTCCACTTAATGGAAAGCAGTTACCATCGCCTATGGACATTTGCAACATCAAAGGTGCTACAAATGTGCTGCTGCTCTCTTAAGGGAGACTGGAACCTGGTCACTAATGCCGGAACACAACTTAAAGTTGATATGGCGGCATACTCTAGACCAGGGGTGGTAGTAAATCCAGACGTGCAAACGCCCTACCTGACTGTGGGTTGGGTTTCGCCTCTTACGACAGGCCGCCCGGGCGCAGAAAATTGTATTCTTTCTCCGTTCCTGCACGGATAGAAAGCAAGAAGTTATATATATGTTTAAAAAGGGGATAGTAAGGCCAGCAACGCCTTGGCGACAACATGCTACTAATCTTATAGGAGAGGGGGGACTGGAACCTGGCCACTGATGCCGGAACATCACTCAACGTTCTTATGGTGGCGCACTCAAGATCAGTTTTTTATTTTTTTTATGGATGTATAGGTTTGTGTTTGACCACTGTCTCACCTGATGATGAACGTTGACGCAGTCTGGGATGGAGCACGCTTACCGAGAAGATACCTATCCACTCGTGACTTGAAGACTTCGAGATTGTATTTGTCAGGAAAAACAGACTCCGCCAAATTATTCCACACTTCGGCAGTGCGCACCAGAAAAGATGAAGCGAAACACTTGGTTCTGACTGGTGGTGTTTCCACCGTGTAACGGTGGCACAAACTGGTGCGTCTGGTTGTCCGATGGTAAAATGGGGTAAGTAGTGGTAGCCATGCAAATGCCCTACCACTGGCTGATTCGAAAATCGATTCGATTTCGATCGAAATGTTGTAAATCGGGCGTGGAATCGATTATTAGCAGTTAACGCCGTGAGTCTTTTAGCATTAAGCACAGTCATAATTTTACACCTACACGTAGAATTTTTATTGTACACTAAATCAAGCTCCCGGCTTCACTCAGATTAAAATTCAAATTTTATATGAATAATTTACCATGTAAAATTTGATTAGTGAACGGGTTATAAAGAAATAATAACATGCATTATGTTAATTACATGCATATATCTAGCAAATCTCATTAAACATTTGTTACTAATAACTAACTATTAGTAAGAAATGTTACATATTTAATTAACTAGAAAGCGAGCAAAGAAATAAACTGAAAAAAAACGAATTTATTTGTAAATCACATTTCAGAATGATTTTTTCTAGTGTTAAGTTGGCAAACAGCTAACGTAATTCAAAACTAAAACGTTGTTTTGGAAGTATGAAGGTATAATAGAGTCGAAACCTTTTTAACTCGTATGGATTATTTTACTATTTCAAATCAGTTATCTATACATTAATACATGAAGCCAAAACATAGCAAAAACTTTGTACCATTTATTACGAAAATTGCGCGGACGGAGGAGTATAAAATATTGCACACTTATAGTTTATATAGAGAAGGAGTGCAGTATGATAATATTTCTTTTTAATTATGTATAAAAAATACATTTAAAAAACATCACACACTACTATGTATTTGACACACACACGCATGTATACTCTTTTGTTTATTGTTAAAGTCAAATTAACAGTGTAGCCTTGAAGAAGTCTGTGATTATAGAAGTTATAGTCTTTGATAACAGTACCTTAATAATGTTCGAACTTATAATTTAAATTAATTATGGTCAAATTTCGACCAATGGGCGAGCACTAATATCATCAATTATACCAATATATTATTATTTAAAAAGCAGCAGACAAATAGTCACCCTTCTGAATATAGTCATAGATAGGTGACACGCTCCCTTCGGTCACTCGTCGCGAAACGACACTAGCATTAGGGCCTGGGATTGACAGTTTAGATGAAATGAACGACCTGAGCATCATAGCGTGGGTGGGAAACATCTCCGATTATCGACGCCAGTCTTAAATTATTACACTGAACCCATTGACATGATAATCAAGATTATTACTACGTAAGTAATATAGGAATTTATCCCTAATATCACAATATAACGCTGAGTGCAATTTGCTACTTCTAATAAGGTTTTGTAGTCAATAAATTACTAGTTAATTGAAATCCAAAATTTATATTCAAACCAAATTATCATTGTATCTTCTTCTTGAGCGTTAATATTGTTCTGGAATATTGGTTTTTTCTTATTCACATATAAAAAGTATTAGTTAAAGAGTGTATCGTAACCATAACGTAATCATTTTCGGTTGTATCGAGTCTCTAGCAATAGCACAACACAACAACACGAGTGCAATAACGAAGCTCGAGCTGCAGCCAAAATCTCGACATCCAGATAGAAGGTGATAGCTGGAGACTCAGTTAGCGCTTATGTTGTTGCTACTAGATCTAGAACCTAGAGCATCAAAGGAATCGAAAATTTACTTAGACTGGTATCCGATAACCATTATATAGAAATAGTCTAAAGAGCAACAGACAAATTGACGCTCCTCTGAACATATACTCATAGATGGGCGACTCGCTCCCTTCGGTCACTCGTCGCGACACCACAATTCGCATTATCGCCCGGGGCTGACAATTTGCACAAAATGAGCGATCTGAGCGCGATATCAGCGAAACAGTCGCCGATAATCGACTCCAATCTTGTTATATCGTTAAATTGAGCACATTGGCATGCTAATAGAGATGATTGGTACGTACTTCGTATATTTATTTCCCATATGACATTATGAGACTGGGTGTAAATGGTTGCTTATAATAAGGACTCGTGATCAACAAATTATTTTTTAATTAACATACAGAAAAGCGAATAGAGATTTGAAGGTACTTGCTACTGTTTTATTTTTATTGCTGGAGTTCAGCAGTCAGGCGGGCCACTTGATTGAAAGCAGTTACCATCGCCTATGGAAATTTATAACATTAAAGCTGCTGCTGCTTTCTTTTCACCTGTTTTCCTATCTACTGAGCTCAAGCTATATAAAAAAATTAGCAGAATAAGGTATCTGTTGCGGCGGCGCTGGATTTAGTGATATCAATGGTCTATGTCAGTTTTGTAGAAAAGAAAGTGTTGGCAATTTACGTGGGAATGTTAGATTGAGCACGCACGTATTTGATTAATGGACATGAAATTCAGCCGCTCTTCTGCTCCTCAGCACACTTCGCTTCACTTCAATTGTTTATTTATAGTATTCTTTTTGATGTGTATGTATTTATTGTATTTTATATGATATATGTTTATTATATTTTGTACTTGCGTTGTGGGTTATAGCATATTATATATTAATTTATTAAAGATATTAACAGTATTTGGTAACTAAGCGGTTCGGTGCGGAGCGATATTAATTATATTTTATATTTATTGCATGTTAATTTATTTAATATATTTACAATATGCGGGGCGATTAAATATAACCTTTTTTGGCATACTTTGTCGTGCGTGCGAAAAAGGGAACACGCCCCAAGATTTATATGAAGAATTTATATATGTTAGAAGAAAATTATGAATAGGTCGAAAGAATTTACATGGCGGTACCAGTCTCATTATGTAGTGTGTAAGGAAATCACATTGCTAGTTTTCGTTCATTACACACCTTTGCGACATACAGTCGCTTTTCGGCTTTTTGAAAAGCTCATATTCTACACTAGCTCTGCCAGCGAATCTTCGTTAGCATCGTCATGAGCACGTTTGTTAGTAAATTAAAACAATCCAAAATCATTTATTTGCAGGAAACATGGAGATACAAAATGTTTATATATATTAGTTTTACGTGGTATATGTGTCAAATTATTTGATTTATTATTGATCCATATATATAATAATCAATTGCTGTTCATTAGTCTCGCTAAAAGTCGAGAATGGCTAGACTGATTTGGCTAATTTTGGTTTTGAATTATTTGTGGAAGTCCAGGAAAGGTTTAAAAGGTTAAATATAAAAAAAATGCTTGGAATTGTAAAAACAACAATTCCTCTTTCCCTTAGATACTATTCCTACCAGTCCAACATTTGATGTTCGTCCCGTCGTATAGAAATCAATTAAATTTAAAAGTCGTTCAGAAATCAAATGTAAAAGTAAAGTTTTTTTTTTCATTTTTTGATTTTGAATGTCAAACTTCAATGTTCCTCCGTCGTTCAGAAATGACGTTTTTTATATATTAATTCTGAGGTACCTACTATGATTGCCGGATTGGCTAGTTATGTATATATATATATCATTCATTTATGATAATTACAACGGCGTGTGGCGACACCAAAAAAGCGGAGCGCCATATTTTGGCTATAATCGTTTATCCCACGGAAACGGCGTCATTCATTGAAATAAAAAGTGTCCTTAGTTATAAGTGTAGACCCGGGATACAAACTATCTCTATGTCGACTTTCATTGAAATCTGTTCAATAGTTTTTACGTGATGCTCTAACAGATACACAAAAAAATTTAATGTTGTACTGTCAGAAACCGATGGTCTGAATTTTATACCCCGATATTTTTCTCTCAAGTTCAATATATTGTTACGTGTGAGCGGGGGTACCCACTTATGGATTGGAAGGAAACACCAGTTTTCAACTAAACGCTTTTATTGACTTACACAGCCGCACGTAATACCTCCCTGCAGGGTTTCCCCTATACGCACGACTATCGATGCACAGTCCCGACGTCAAGGTGTCTCGCTTACAATACCGTCGCCGATATTGCTCAGACCACCTCCTGGTACTGCAGTGCTCACCTCCGATATTGCCACATGTAGCACGCTTCTGATTGGTCTCTCGAGCTACGCTACAATCCTCCTTCACTTACTGACCTCTAAACTTTTCACTAATTTCACCACTAAACTCTTCTTCCAACATTTTTGTATCGCACTTGTCGCTTGACTGTCTTGAGCCGAACTCAACTATAAACTGCCCGGTAGGCGCGCTTTACGCTGTTTATATACCCGCAAGAATTTTCTAGAACCCATCTATCTATCTCTGTCTCTTCCTTCCCGAACCTTCTGTTCGGGAACTTTCGTTTATACATCTATCCCTTTCTAACATCTATCTATGTCTGTCTTTCGTTCATCGTCTACCCTTTCTAAATATAACCCTAAAAAAACGTAAAAAGTAGCCCAAGTTACTCTTTTATCAGCTATCTCTCAGTGAAAGTTTCGTCAAAATCGTTCCAGCCAGTTCAGAAATTAGCTGGAACAAACAGACAGACAAAAATTTCCATATACATTAAGTAAAAAGCTGTATTTTGACATTACAAACCGATGTTTTAATTTTATCTATCTGTTTAGATAGATATAACGTTAATAATTCCGTTTAAGACCATACCATAAGAAAAAACTTTTGCGATTGTCACCTTCCATTCCACTTTCCACCAAGATCAAATATCACATCGCAAAGTCACCCCATTTGTTCCGAACTTCGCAAGGCCGGGTCCTTAATCATACAGTACCGGAATGAACTGAAAACTTATTCCGAGTGAGTCTGGGTGTATGACGACTGATAACAGTCGAGTCGAGGCCCTACTTTGACTTACTGCGGAACTTACTTTGGTATAGTTTCGGTGAGCATAGAAATTACAGAATTTTCACTCAGGACAAAGAGCAGGAATAGACGTACCATCGCAATCATAGATGCGAGGTAGATGTGGTGAACTATTTTTGATACATGTGCCTCTTCGAGCTCTCTTCATGTGTTCTCCTCCCTCGGTACTCTGCTATAGTACGATGAACGTCCATCCCTACACTGGTGACCCTCGACTAACGAACTCGCAACCTTCACTTCTACTCCCTTCAGGACCAGATTGTATTGTTACGACCGAGTGCCAACTAAGTGAATGCACACCTGTAGTTTATTACCTTTCCCGTATTTGGATTTCTTTTGTTTACTTTATGTTTAAAATTTGTAATTAAGAAAAACATCCTATTGTTATTGTACTCGTTTATGGTCGCAGGTGTGCAGATTACGTTTTCTTGGAAACTTCAGTCTACGCGGTCGATTGTTGTATTGTACAATTTAGTGTAAAACAATGCCCGAACGGGGGGGCAGTCAAGCGAGGATTACGATACGAGCAAGACGTGTACATTCGATAAGCTATATAGTGACGGACTTTACGTTTTCTATTGAATAATGCAGTTTGTACTGGTTGTGTAATACGTGTTTGTATAGTTCTAATCAATTCTATAGTAATTCCAATGGCATTTTAATTCGAGTCCCGCACTCGTAACAGTATATTAGCAAAGATTTTAAAGCAATGAAAGTTCTCATTACGTTTAATGTGCTTAATCCTATTCATGGCATTTTTATGAACCTACTCCTCCAAGCTCTATCGTGCACAATCCCAACAAAAGTTTTTGATATAACCCCGGCAGCGAGCAAGCCTACTGAATATTTCATTAAGACGGACATTTTTTCAAAAGCTTATTTGCATGTTATGAGTTACGTACAGACACACTTATGACGTGCTACGTGATCTCTCTGGTTGTGTTGAAGTGTTCTTAGTGTTGCGCAATTCGTGAGTGAGCCGACTCCTATTGAACTTATTCATTGAACTTTAGAAATTGATTAATTGAGCTTGTATCATATTGGTATACCATGTACGAATACATAATTAAGTTTTCAGCAAGTTTCGTATTTGATGAGGCTTTCGCCTCGCCATTTCACCCACGTATCCTATCATTACTCTTAATAGATCAGTTTTATTCTAAATATAAAATACAATAGAATATACTTTATTGCATAACATTCAGATACAATTTAAGAAGTTTAAGTACAGAAGACAATAGGCGGTCTTATCATTAAAAGCAATTTCTTCCAGACAAGCTTACGATGGATTAGAGAAAATTGTGTAACATGTGGGTTTTGCAATATAAATAGAACGAAAAAGTATATATATAAGATTATATATATATATATATATATATATATATATATATATATATATAATTATTTAAGAATATCATTTATTGTGTTATAAAAAAAATAAAGTATCACTTTTTGAATGTTTTTATATAGACAAGCCTGTTTGTTTCTTCTTCAAGTCGTTGGAGATGAATCGATTGTAATGAAATTTGTTACACTATACTTTCGATAAAAGATATAAAAAAGGTTAATTTTACCCCGATGAAAAGTTTCCTATTCAATATACTCTACTACAAGTTTACGCCACGTGCTAAGGAGCGCTTATTCATTTAAGAAGGGCAACTTGTTTACGCGAGCCAATAGTATAATTTGTACAGGCGCTATATTAACGCACCATTTTTGTGTCCACCGTTATAAATTCACTAACGAGTAAGCTCGATGAAGGAAGAACAGTCATTTAATCCTCTCCTCTCCGATGATTATCGGAATACTAGATAATTCTAAATAGAAAGATATTAATAAAGAAATCTAATTCGATTTCTTCATCCAGCCTTTCTAATATTTGTAGTGGAAGGCGTTCTAAACTACATAATTATGATTATCAAGACGCGATCGGTACTCCAGAATCAGTTTGCTCCATTGGCAATCGGTTCTGTAACAGACGTACTACGAATTTATATATAAACGTAACCAAAATCAAAATGGAATTTTAATTCAAATTTGACTTGATTCATCGACACTCAATACGAACAGAACTGTAAACACCCAACCCTAGGCAGTACGAAGTCTGTACTTACGAGCCTTTGTTGGTTGGGGGAAGGAAAATTGTTTTGCTAAGCTGACAGATGTTCTTAAGTTCGCATGTGCTGAAAATTGGGATGGTTATCGTATGCATTGAAATTGGGATCCGTTATGTTGAGCGAGGAATTCTTATAGATGGGTCTTGCCCTACAATGTTGTCGTAAGCTATTTTAGTTCAGACAAATATATTGAGCAGTGAGATTTTTCCAGGTTTTCAATGTAGCCAAATACAAAAACATTAAAATATAGTAATTAATGTGCGGTCATTTATCTGTTTGTGAGTACGTCTACATATTTAACTTCAACAACATTAGCAGTATAAAGTTAGTAAAAATTAAAAAAAAACACGCATAAATGTGTCTAGTGAATAGATCTTTATGAAACTTGTCATATTTGTACTTGGAATAAAAAAAATCATAGAATGATTTTTAAAGCGGAATTTTTTTATAGTTCTCCTGGAATGTGGCTTCAAATTTTAGACCGGTGAAATTGAAAAATATCTCTAGTAGTTTTCAGAAACTTATTAGTCAACGGATAAGCCAAGTAATACCACAAACACGTATGTTTACTATTCTATTGACGAAATTTTAAGAAACAGCCTCGATATTTATATTTGCAGGATAGAAGATAGAATGCTAATTCCTATGGATGCGAGGTTTGTCATAAGAGACGAGAAAACTGTGGATAATTTAGAATCGACAATGGCCTAATGTTTATTATATGCAAATTAGCAGTTTAAAATATATAAAAACAGTAAACATAATATTACACGATTTACAAGACGGACAGAAGAGGAGAAAAGAATATGATATCTCCGTGACTCCACCTGCTGGTTCCAGGCGGAAGAATAGCGCTGGCCTTAGGAGATAGCATTACGCTGAGTCTGGGTCCAATTTTAGGACTTATATTGATACAGTTATCTTTTATTTTACTCAGTGTTGTTGAAATGTTTATTTGTCCTAAATAAAGTAATTCTTTCTTTCTTTCTTTACATCTTAGGCGACAGTGCCAAGTCACACGATCTTATTTTGAAAAAAAGCAACCCACGGTTAGCTGGCTTATTCCCCTCTACATGACTACGACTCTTGAACATGCTGCCGCAATACGTATTGCCATATTACCTGTTTTGTCTACATAAACTTTTCTTTTACTGTTTTTTAATTTCTGTACTTAAATCTGACCGCGTGTCCCCTTTTTGCATGCTTGTCAAATTCATTCATGTCATGTCACGAAGCATAAAATTAAATCACTCCGCCTTATAAATATTTTAATATAAAATAAAATAAATAATATCGTGACAGCCCCGCCCCGCTTATACTCTGTGTAAATATCATAAAATATTTTTTTGTTTTTATTTTATAACTATATACCGCTCCTCACTGCTCCGCAATATATTTATATATGTATCACTTTGTTACTAAATAAACAATCACAAAAATTTATTTGTAAAGTGAAATAAGAGAAGCTGAGGAGCCGACAATATCTCATTATATCATTAATCAGGTACGTGCGTGCTCTTTCCTCTTGTTTCCCTAACGTGAATTGTCCGACATTTCCTTGAGTTAATACAGTTCATTATTATTATCAAATCCAGCGCCGCTACATCAAAAACTATAAGTTGTGTTCCAAAAGTAGCTGCATTTTTGGTGTTACAAATGTTCATAGGCAACGGTAACCACTTTCTATCAGGTGGGCCGTCTGCCTGTCAGTTGTACTTCAGCCATTGAAAAGTTAAAATACTTTAATCCTTCGAAAAACGAAGAAAGAATACAATTTCATGCGTTGGGACAGCCAACAGGCTGAAATTATGAAATTGTATTCTTTGTAAGAGACGACCAAACAACCCATAGCCAAATCTGGTATTGAACCGTCTGGGCTGCTACCACCCCTGGTCTAGAGTTAGAGTATGCAGCCATAACAACCGTGAGTTGTGTTCCGGCATTAGTGGCCAGATTCCAGACTCCCTTTAAAGATCGGCAGCCCATTGGGAGTAGCTCTGGTATAACAAATATTTATAGGTGAAGGTAACACTTTCCATCAATTGGGCCGTCAGCCTGTTTGCCGTACTGTAGCAATAAAAAAGGCAAAAAGCCTTCCTAGAATCCCAATAGGACTTCTAAGGACAAACTCGTAAACTAGGCGCCACCTAAATCAGTACATTATCAAGTAGTGCGAGTCGGTAATTGGAAACCCATTAGGCCCGGGGCGGGGGCCGATTCGAACGGAGGAGATAAAACGCGAAACGCCCTTTGTCTAGCCCCCAGCGCACTACCAAGATTCAATTTGTCAGGATTCAGCCACTGGCGCAAGTTAAAGGAGATTAATAATAAATGAATAGTAAAACACAAGCTCTAGGGATGGAAGTGATGAATCTCGCCAATCTTGTACGCCATTTTTTGGAGCCCATGCAGGGAGTGGCTAGTCATCATCTGCCTATTTTTCCTTGTTCCCCGAACATTGCGACTAGCAGACGCCATAGTCCCTATAGTCTTAGATCCCTAGTTCCAGTAACAGTTCGTCCTAATAGCCCAGTACCTTTTGTTCTTATTTCCTACAATAAGTCCTACCTGCCCGAAGCTTGTCCTTGTGTGCATTCTTGGTGTAGACAGAGAGAATCGCCAGTCAATGTTCCGCTATACTTCTAAAATTTCGAAGGGAGTTCTGCACTTAGGTCTTCTCATGGCCCCATCCAAGATCTCCAAAAGATGGGCCATTTTTTACGACTCGTGGTCTTCAACGAACTAATAACAGCCCATAAGCGTACTGCTGCTGAGCTAGGGCCTCCCAGTTTCTTATAGAAACATATATATATCCGCCACATTTCTACATGGCAGCTTAGCGGGTCTGCCGCGACAGATATCTCAATGTGCAGATTTCCTTAGGACGGTTTTCTTCACCATCAGTACGTCGTAATTGTAGCAATATGCACATGAGGTCAGAAATCTCTCATGTGTTACATTTTTTCCGATCATGATTCGAATCCGCGTCATTTGAGTTTTAGATGCAAATATGTTACTCGTAACCACTGAACTAACAAGGCTTATAAAGGAGATAATTAAATAAATAATATCACCATTTTTGACGGTTTCTGTGGTTGAAAGGATAAGCTTTGGTTGGCCTAACTCTCTAAAGAGGATTCTGCTTCGATTTTTGATAAGAAAAATTTCGTTAACGAAATTTCTATTATTTACAATGGTCTGGGTGTCTGGGATCCGCCTGAGAGTGGAACCTAAATAGTCACCACACAAACGTAACTTTGTTTAGCTTAAGTATACAAGTCGTTTATATATGCCGTGATTGTCTACCGATTACTATAAAAATATTTTTGTCTACCATTTATTTATTTCTTATTTAAATTCACTGTACAAACTTGGCTCCTTCCTCCACATATTTGTTGAACGTTAAATTGAAATAAAGTATTTTCTTTTTACATTATGCGTATTTCTATAATGGTGAATGTCACTAAGACGACTATACTTACACGTTTGTTATGTTAAATAGGAATAGATAACCTCTTCGAACTTGACTCAAGCTCCAGCATTTTCATCCATTTTCACATATTCAAAGAAAACGTTATAATTAAAGTTTATACCTTTCTCGTATCTGAGCTTTACAACCGCTATAATCTCATGGCATGGGGGTTTAAATCGGCGCCCGCCCAAGGGAGCCGACGTTCCATCGCCGGACACCTGCGCCCCGGATCCGGTTGCTTGTTTGCGACTGTTATTGGGACCACCTGACACGGCCCGACTTGACAGTACTCCAGATATTAGTTTACGTCCATATTAAATTCGTACCTACAACGGTTTATCGGCAACAACTGCCTGAAACGCCAAATAAGGCAGTGTACGATGGTTACTATAAGTGCATAGCTAGTATAAAATGGTGGACTGAAAGGGTTATATTCAAATTCTATTTAAGTTTTTCTAACTAAATTCCACCGAATTTTAAGCTATTGCATAGCTTTTCTCCCGGGCTTTGAGCGCGGCGACCGAATCAAGAAATTCCGTAACGAAAATAAGCCCTAACACCCTCCACTCCGCCTACCATGTAGCTCGGCCGAGCGTTCGCTTAACGTGTATGTATATGGTACGACTGTACGAAGCTCGCACGGATCGAGACGAGCTGCTCCGAAATCGAACGAATACGTAAGCAGCTGTTTCTGAGAAAGTATATAGGTGTATAGGTATCTATCATATCTTTATAATGCCACACTCAGCGCATGTGCGCCCCGTAAGTATGCATGTAGGTATATACATATAGATAAGTGATTTGTTTTCTTATCGGTCCCCACGCTCAAAAAGTGTAACTTGAATTAATATCAAAGAAAAAAAATACTGCATAAATAAAAATAAAAAAAATAATTATAATTTCATAAGTTGATAAAAAATGCTATGCAATAGCTTTACCGCAGCAGTCCCCGAGTGCCACAAGGAGCTTTTATGCTTGACTTTAGAGTCTTCTTTCTGACTTTCTTCTATCGGATACATTTTGGGGAGTGTTTCTTAGAATTGCACGAGCTGATACTCCATCCCATTTTCACCATCGGACCACCAGACGCACCGGTTTGCGGCTCCGGAAAAACCACCAGTCAGAACCAAGCGTTTCGCTTCACCTTTTCTGGTGCGCACTATCGAAGAGTGGAATATTTTGCCGGAGTCTGTTTTTCCTGACAAATACAATCTTGAAGTCTTCAAGTCACGAGTGAATAGTTATCTCCTAGGTAAGCATGCTCTGTCCTAGACTGCGTCATCATTCAACATCAGGTGAAACTGTGGTCAAACGAAAACCTATAATTCCATTTTAAAAAAACAAGAAAATATTTTTGAAGGTCATACATATATGTTAAAAATAAATTCTTCATTCGTCTTCCTATTCTATGTACTATGTAACGTAGAATCGTACCTAAGGAGTTGTAGCTACAACTCCACACGTCACGCCACATCTTATATATAAAAAGGAATCGCAAAATGTCTTGGTAAGCGCATAACTTGAGAACGACTTTACCGATTTCGATGAAATTTTGAAAATTGTGTGTGTATTTGAGTGGGTCCCGGGATGGTTTAGGTCTACAATTGGAACCGGTAGGTGGCGCTGAGATCGGGTTCTTGAATTTTCCTAATCACCGGGAGCGATTTTGGTGATTTTGTTTTTGTGTGTTTGAGTGGGCTCCCGGATGGTTAAGATTCGCAATTAGAACTGGTAGGTGGCGCTGAGATCGGGTTCTACAATCCTCCTAATCACCGCGAGCGATTTTGGTGATTTTGTTTTTGTGTGTTTGAGTGGGCTCCCAGATGGTTTAGATTCGCAATTAGAACCGGTAGGTGGCGCTGAGATCGGGTTCTAGAATCCTCCGTATCACCGGGAGCGATTTTGGTGATTTTGTTTTTGTGTGTTTAAGTGGGTCCCGGGATGGTTTAGATCCACAATTGGAACCGGTAGGTAGCGCTGAGATCGGGTTCTAGAATCCTCCTAATCACCGGGAGTGATTTTGTTATTGTGTGTTTGAGTGGGCTCCCGGATGGTTAAGATTCGCAATTAGAACTGGTAGGTGGCGCTGAGATCGCGTTCTAGAATCCTCCTAATCACCGGGAGCGATTTTGGTGATTTTGTTTTTGTGTGTTTGAGTGGGTCCCGGGATGGTTTAGATCCACAATTGGAACCGGTAGGTAGCGCTGAGATCGGGTTCTACAATCCTCCTAATCACCTGAAGCGATTATGGTGATTTTGTTTTTGTGTCATGAAACAAAGTCTTTTAGGAATTCAGAAGATATGGCGGTACGAAGTTCGCCGGGTCAGCTAGTTTAGAATGAATTCGTCAAGGAGCCTCTACGTGTTGGCCTTTCCATGGCCCCACGCAAGCCGTCCAAAAGACCGGGCCATTTTTATGGCTCGTGGTCTGCAGGGACATACATGTATAATATGTTCAATTCAGATAGGATAGAAAGGTTGACATATTACTTAATAGTCTTATGTAGTTCATAAATGATGAACTATTAGAGAGATTCGTTTGCTAACACAGAAGATCGAAAAGTTCCAGTGACCGAATAGTACTATTAAAGTGAACTAGTTCAGTGACCGAGTTGAACTAGAAAGGAGCGCTCACTTTGATAACTGACTAAGCACAAGACTAAAAGGCATGGTTTTCTTTTCAAACAAAATATCTCCTATAAAATGAATCCACCATCCATCTTCACGAATCCAGTTTTTGGGAAACATCATTTTTGCATAAATACATGAACATATTGTTACGACCTGGACGCCAACAAAGACAAATTCACTTCTTTTGTTTACTTTGTCCTTAAAAATTGTGATTAAAGCAGCCCGTTATGTATTGTAATATTTAACGGCCTACTGTTGTATTGTGATCACTGCCAGGTGTCTCGGATTTAAAGTACAAACTGATTCTAGGAAATTCGGTCCACGGGACCGGTCAGACATATTGCATCTGTGCACTATAAAGCAATGCCCCAATTGAAAGATGAGATAGTCGAGCGATAAGCACGAGCGAAGCAAGACGTGTGTACTACAATCGAGAATCTTTTAGGGACGGACTTTCCGCATGTTATTGAATTACGGATTTCTGCATTACGTTTTAATTGTTGTGTTCGGTTATATTTGTACCGGTGTTATACGTGTTTGTATATTTCTAATAAACTCTATAATAATTCCAACGGCACTTTAATTCAAGTCCGGTAACTCGTAACAATATAGTACAACGCCATCTATTATCGTCCCAACAAAAACTGTTCATATTAAATCTTACCATGGAAAAACTCCACGATCTTTTACTACAATCATAAAATACTACGAAATTATTATTCAGTGTTTATACCACACTGTTATTCGGGTATACTATAAAAGTTAAGACCCCCATACGCTTGATGTATCGTAACAATCCTGTTTTACTACATGTATTATATCGTTAAATTTTGGATATTGTATGGTAAGTATCCAATATAGCGTGTATAAGAACTTATGGTTCTCTTGTTTGCTAATATCATAGCACACTAAGGAATCATAATCATGTAGCAAAAAAGGAACTCGTATCCCACTCTGCAATCACTGTTGGAAGAACTCCAGTTCTAGAAGTTGGAACTCTAGAAAGTAGCCCAGATCTGTATATAATAAGTGCTCTATTTAGGTTACTTTAATTTTTTAGGTACTTAATTTCAAGTCCTTTTTTTATATGTTGATTATACTTTAATTTTATTTAACTTGCTTTTACCGTGGGTAACATGACTTTGTAATTAAGGAGGTGGGCACTGAAAATCAGTGCTGTGTCGGAGTATGTTTCGGCACAGCAAAAAACTGAGTGCCAACCTCATTTCGCGAAATGCGGCACACAATTTCAATGTTATTATTGTTATTACAAATTATATTTTGACAACAAAGTGTCGCATTTTTAGAAATAAATATTTTCTTTCTATCTTTTCAGATTCCTCATTACAACGTCAGCTATCTGCCAGTGAAAGTCCCGTCAAAATCGATCCAGCCCTTTCAGAGATTAACCGAAAAATCTAGACAGAGACACATTAAACTCCTAAAAATCTCCTAGTCCGAATTATGCGCCTGCTTATTGCAATTTTTTATTTTGATATTACAAATGACTTCCATTTTATAATTTTTTTTTATATAGCTGGAGTACAGCAAACAGGCTGACGGCCCACCTGGTGGAAAGCGGTTACCGTCGCCTATGGACGTTTGCAACATCAGAGATGTCACCAACGCGCTGCCGGCCTCGAAGAAATTTTATGACACCCTTTTTGAAAAACTCCATATCGTAGCGCTGTGGGAAAACCTCGGCCGGGAGCTCATTCCAAATCCCCACGGTACGCAAGAGAAACGTTCTACAGAACCGTTGCGTACATGAGCGAAGTGGCTCAAGGAAGTGGGGGTGAACTCCCAACCGATGGCGAGCGGTGCGATAGTAAAAAGAGGACGAAGGCACCATTCTAAACAGTTCTTCGGAACACTCCCCATTATACAGTCGGTAGAATACGCAGAGAGAAGCAAAGTCTCTCCTAAGGCCAAGCGTATCTAAGCCGTCTGTGAGTATGGGATCATCAATAACGCGAACGGCTCGACGTTGAATACAGTCCAGGGGATTAAGTTGGAAGGCAGGTGCTCCAGCCCAAAGGTGTGAGCAGTACTCCATTTGCGGCCTCACCTGGGCTTTATAAAGCACAAGGCGTTGCCGCGGTGCGAAGTACTGCTTGGACCGGTTTAGCACTCCCAACTTCTTGGAGGCAAGTTTTGCCTTGCCTTCAAGATAGCCCCTGAACTGTACGTCGTTCGCGATGTCAACACCAAGGATCCCAAAACTCTTGGAGGTGGTAAGGGGAGTTCCTTGGAACTGAAGCGCTTGCTCGAATGGAGTTTTTTTTCAGAGAATACGCAGACCTGTGTCTTCTTGGGGTTGAAATGGACAAGGTTCTGTCTCCCCCATTCTAAGACTCTTATGCTCAACTTCAGACACAAGTCTAACCCGACTTTCCTCCACAAATGATCGAGGGACGTTTGCACGACCAGAGTACTGCGCATCGCCAGTGCTGTCATCCGCATAGCAATGAATGTTGCGAATAGACAACATATCATTGATATGCAAGATGAACAACGTTGGCGATAGCACACAACCCTGGGGCACACCAGCGTTGATGGGCTTGATACTTGAGCAGCAACCGTCGACAACGACTTGAATGCTGCGCCCATCAAGAAAGCTGGATAGCCAGGTGCAAAGTCCCTCAGGTATCCCATACGATGGCAGCTTCGATAGAAGAGCCCTGTGCCAGACCCGGTCGAAGGCCTTAGCAATATCTAGGCTAACTGCCAGTGCTTCCCCTTTGCTCTCAATGGCTTCAGCCTAACGGTGGGTTAGGTAAACCAAGAGATCCCCAGCTGAGCGACCGTGGCGGAAGCCGTATTTGCGATCATTTAGCAGCTGGGAATCTTCGAGGTAACCCAGAAGCTGCGCGTTGATAATACGCTCCATCACCTTTGAGAGCAAAGAGGTTATTGCTATAGGCCTATAATTCGACGGGTCTGTTCGGTCCCCTTTTTTGGGGACAGAGTGCACTTTGGCAATCTTCCACGAAGCGGGGACACAACTCTTGCGGTAAGAAAGAGTGAAAAGTCGGGCAAGGACTGGGGACAGCTCAGCTGAACACGTCTGCAGCACAATAGCAGGAATGCCATCAGGCCCAGAAGACTTCTTGACGTCGAGGGAGCGGAGAGCACATCGGACTGCTTTTTGAGTAAAGCGCATCTCCGGCATCCTAGAGTCACACTCTGGGATTGTAGGTGGAGTTTTTCCCCCGTCGTCAAGAGTCGAATTGGCCGCAAAGATTTCACCCAGAAGATCGGCTTTATCTTTGGCGGCGTGTGCCAGACGGTCGTCCACTGTACGCAGAGTTGGAAGAGACGCCCGACAGAAGTTTCCATCGACAGCTTTGGCGAGGGCCCAAAAAGCTCTAGTCCCAGAAGGGTAACTAGAGAGGCGCTCACCAATTCTGCCAATGTGATTGAATTTTGCTCTCGCGAGCTGCTTTTTGAGGGACCTGGAGGCGGCATTGTATCTCTTTTTCAGGTCATAGGAACTTGGATCCCGACGAGCTCGCGCTGCTGTCCACGCTCGATAAGCCTGTTGCTTTAGCTTTACAGCTTCAGCGCAAGACTTATCGAACTATGGTTTGCTCGTACCACCGACAGGTACCGTTGAGTTTGGAATGAAACATTCCATTCCCTGCAGCACCACATCGGCGATCGAGTCTGCGCATGCGTCAGGATCTTCTGATGAGAAACATAGCTGTCTCCATGGGTAGGATGCATAGAATTCACGCAGTCCATCCCAATCTGCTGACCTGTATCGCCACACCTTCCGTCGTCCAGCGGGACGAGTCCGATCGGGAATAGGAAGGGGCACCACCGAAGATACCAGACAATGATCAGAGGTTCCCAGTGGAGCACTGATCGAGGTCTGGTAATTCTCCGGGTGTGTGGTCAGCAGAAGATCTAGCAAAGAAGGCTCATGATCCACTCTATCCGGTATTCGGGTAAACCCCGTGATCACCTGAGTGAATCCATGGGCGAGAGCAAAATCATAGTAGTCCCTGGCAGATCAGTCCTCAGAGAACCCAACCACTCAGCGTGATGAGCATTAAAGTCCCCGAGTATGACTGCCTCTGCCGAAGGATACTGCCCAAAAACTCTGTCGGTCACCTCATGAAGGTGTTCAAAAAAGCGAGCTGTTTCAGTCCTTGCGCATTCCCTGCCATGGGGCCGGTATAAGCACGCATAGATCCGAGTGGAACCACCAAAATCTACGCGTACCCATAAGATGGAAAGGTCCCTATCTTCAAGGCCGTGGAGACGGCGACAGCAGATATCTTCCCGAACGTATACACAGACCCCGGCTTTTGACAGAAACAAGTATTCCAGATTGTAGCCGGGGTAGTGAAGGTATGTTGTGTCGACCGGAGAAGAAATCTGAGTCTCCGTCAAAAACAATAAGGCCGGCTTTGCCGTCTCGAGGTGGTGATGGACAGCATTGAGATTGACATAATACCTCTTATGTTGCAAAAGTCCACTTTAATTGTAGAGTCAACACCCGCTGTGGTAACCTTATTCTGTATTGTACGGCTCATGGAGATAAATAAAAATAAAAAAGGGAAGTCTAAGGAACTGCTAATGTGTCTGTGAAGAAGAGGAGAAAATGTGATGTATGCCATTGTCCCCCAAATGCGCAGGTTGTATGAAGAGCTGATGTGGGGCACGGAAGGGCCCCCGATCCTCCCCGGAGAACACTGCCTGGCCACATCCGGTCACAAACCGGCACGACAGTGTTCGCCAAGATTATGCGCCAGTTGGTGGGTCAGCCTCCATGGGATTGGTTCAGTACTACCTGGCGGGCGGCCAGCGGTCAACCGTCCGGTCAACCTGACCCCCACCTCACCTCGTCACGCCCGCGGAAATGCAGTAGACTTAGGCACACAACGAGTTCCAGATTTCGCAGACACTGTAGCTTCGGAGATGGGGGGACTGGAACTTGGCCTCTAATGCCGGAACACCACACAAGGCAGTTATGGCGGCAGACTTCAGACCAAGGGTGGTAGCCATCCAGGCGGACATAGCCCTACCACCTAGCTATGGGTTGTTTTTTCGCCTCTTACGACAGGCCGCCCGGCCGCAGGAATTTGTATTCTTTCTCCGTTCCTGCACGGATAAAATTTTTATATATATGTATACGAGTATAATTCACGTTATAAGACTATGAGAGGGCTAACAATGACATTTAATCATCGTACCACTCGCCGTCATTTGAGAATTCATTCACACTTCTTCAAACTATGGAATGATCTCCCTCCTGCGATTTTCTCAAAGCGCTACAATATGGAACTCTTCAAAAAGAGCGTAAACAATTATTTAAGTTTCAACGATGTAGGCAACGCATCGGCTCCCTTGGTGGTTCATGGGCGATGGTAACCACCTATCATCAAGTGGATCCGTTTGTCAGTTTACCTGAATATATAGAAAACATTTTTAAAGTAACATAATTTCCATAAGACGATTTTATCCAAACAGTTCGCAGAATGTTTAATTTCAGATCAGGCCACACTATTTATTCATTATATAAAATAGGTCTCGGCAACATTAATTTTTGACAGTTATTTAAACACTGCCACTTCTTATCCTTAAGAGAAAATAAGTAAAATAAAAAAGTACCTATATTTGCTAAGTAATTGCTTAAAATTTCAGAGACGGTTTTAAGTAAGAAACAAATAAAACAAAATCTTTTTTCTTACTTAGTAATAGTTTTAGGATAGACCCAAGAGCCCGTAGTTAAAAAAAATATTATTTCGTAAACTTTACGTCACAACGCCATCTAGTATTCAAAACAGATATCAACAGCGAATTCATATTCAAAGTTTACCTTCCCTCTTAGGTAAGGATATCCAAGAGTTCGCAATTTAAACTTCAAGGCATCCATGACCTTTAAGCCGCTGAATAGCGTTAAACGCTCATTCTATAGTAAGTAGTTTTAGGAAGTGTAATTTTACACTCATTGATACAATCAAGCGGTGGTGCGCTGTATAATGAACACGCTTTCCGATACGAGCACTTCATTGATTATCTTACGCCTCTGAGCCTAGGTATCCCACTTTGGATAGTGGATAGTTTGCGTAGTTTTGGATAGTAAGATTGGATACTTGGATGTTTCGGCATAAAAGGAATGTTTGAGATAGTCTCGTGTTGTTTTTTTTTATTCAATTTATTTACATTTTACCGATGCCGATATTCATACCTATAAATAAATACGAAAATAAGTCCTGTTTGTTATGTTTCAACAAGTGAACAGCTGAACGGATTTTAATGAATTTTAATAAGGAGATAGAAATAGATTATGTTTTAGTGAAGGACTTTAACTCAGAGATCAAACTTAAAGAGAGTGAAGTGTGATCCCAATGTCTTAGGAAATGGTTATAATTCCTCAAGTTAGGATTTTGGAAAATCATATTTAGGCTTTAGAGTAAAAATGGGTGTGTTTCATTTTTACAGGCGTATTTGAACATCTCTTAAAAAATTAACAATCGTACTTAAGCATAGTAATCTATAACATTATAAAATTCCAAACATACCGTGTTTGGCATATTGATAGATTGAAGATATTAAGAAAAAACAACTGGAATAGACTATATATAAACGATGGGGAACACGATGCAATTTTTTTTAGATTTGTTGTCGGTTTTATCGGGATTCACGTAAAAACTACTGGACCGATTTCAATCCGATTTTCACTGGTGGACAGGTAATTTTTGGCCTTAATATCTGCGTTTACACTTTTTATCCTGAGAATACCGCGGTCTGTTTCTGGGAATTATTCTAAATGATCAGATTTTAAAAAATCCAATTTCAATGGGATTTTTTCACTGATAATAGCAAATTTTATGTAATAAAATGTGTGATATTTTTCCTATTCCGGGAAACCCGCGGATTTTTCAGGTCAAGCGTGGACAAAGTCGCGGGCATATCTTAGTAATATAATAAAAATATAAATCCTGAAAGATACAAGAAATTATCAAGAAATTTTTTCAAGTTAATAATACCATCGATAAAATATTTCTTACTTAAGAATCGAATTGGAAAACTGTCTCAAATAATTATTTGTAATAAAATAGAAATTCGCAAAATTTATTTCTGAGGTTGTCCCTTTGAAGAACCTTACAATTATTTTCTTAGTTTTCTACCTACGTACGGCATAATAGCCCGAGACCTCATTGACTATCGGCGTGATTTCTCATCTATCACTGATTCCTAACCTTTACCTTTTCATATGCAATTAATTCCATACTAATCAAACAAAACATAAGTAACTGTTTTCTATTCGCTTAAATTGTAAAATAATTGACCAATTTTGACTAAATTTGGTACGATTTTTTTAACCACAATAAAGGACATGGGCATATAGTTTTAAGCTACACTCTTTATGAAGGTTAAAATAAATAAGACTTGACTGATTTAGTCTGGAAAAAATAATATAAAATTAAATTATTCAAAATCAGATTTTAAATCTGATTATTCAAAATAAGTTCTACTATAGAACACTTCTTGAAGGTCATACATGTAAGTCAAAATAAAACTACTTCCTATTCTATTAACACCTATATATTAATCTAAAAAATCTAGTGCCAGACCACTGATGGTTGGGATCGCCCCCATAAGACTGGTCACATTAATTCGTTCCTAATAATAATAACAAATATTTATTTATTTCAGACACAAAGATCCATAATTACAACAAATTTTATACATTGTTATTATTAAATTAAATTAAAACTTAAAAATAAAAATTAACAAATGCCCATCAGTCAGTCAGTCAGTGCTTTACTGAAGCATTTCATTCACATATATGTAACATTTAATAAAATATTCTTTGCAGCAATCTGCCACCAGTCTCAATACATGTTAACTAATGGGTTGCTTGACCACCTGGTATGCTTTTCCGGTCGGGATTGGAATCTGCGTCATTTGAGATTAGGACATGAGTGCGTTAACCGCTACCCTACTTGTTTAACAACTTCTATGGTCAAATGCAAGTTCACTTATGAGAATAAATCATAAAAAATTGGTATTATTTCGTGATTTAAAATGACCTCATGATTTGTTTAGCGGGCTCTTGGACTATAAAATTGTCTAGAGATTAACTCGTCACGTAGCCGCCATATTTCATTTTTGACGACGTCACGAGTCTGTGTGACCGCCAAAGATAAGTCTTTGGTAAATAAAAATATATTTTTATTTTATGTAATAAGTATTTGGAAGATATTTGTTTTGGCAGGGTGATGTAATGATATTTTTTTGTTTATATAACTATATATATATATATCTTATACTAATATATAAATCTGAAGAGTTTGTTTGTTTGATTTGAAAAATTCTTTCAGAGTTAGATAGCCCATTTATCTGGGAAGGCTATAGGCTATATATCATCACGCTAAGACCAATAGGATCGGAGCACAAATTAAGTTTCAAAATTGAAGGGTTTTAATTAATTTACTATTTATAACTTTTCCACATGGACCAAGTCGCGGGCAGAAGCTAGTCTAATAATACTGCCCGTGCGCAGAAGGTTTGCCGATAGCCTCATGATGTCACGCGTCGACGGTCAGTAGGGTTGACAAAAAAGGTTTCATAAATAGTTGTTGCAATAACTTTAATTTTTTAATTTTATTTACATAACTACCTATACCTATATACAGTAATAGTAAGTAGTCATCGGCAAACCTTCTGTGTGCGGCTTATAACTGACAGTACCAACGAAACTTCGTTCGCGTTGTCATGATGACGTGTTGTTAGTGAATTGCAACAGCGGATCACTTTAAAATGACGTCATTTATCGGAAAAAAGTATCCTAAGGGTGGCCCACGAATATAAGCTAGCTCTGTGTCGAGTTTTGTTTAAATTCGTTCAGCAGTTTTCACGTGATGCTTTAACAGATAGGTGGATAAAAGCGCTATGATGCGCTCCCCCCTGATTTTATTCTGGTTTATAAATTAATTGCACAAAATCAATACTCTGAACAGATTTATTATATTATACAAAATAAGTATAGTTTTCCTCACAGGTACTGTGGATCAAACCCTAGGGGAAAGCTCTTCAGCAAAAATTATCTCACTCATGGTCCAAATAGCTTAAAAATCCGTGGCATAGCTTAGAAGATGTTAATGCATATACAGACAGAACACAAAAAGCTACTTTAATTTGGAATATTTAATGACAATAAGACTACCACTACCAGAGCATGGAAGCCCATAATTTAATTCCAAAATAAATAGACAGATAACAATCAAATATTTTGAAAGAGCTATTACAGATAAATTAGCTTCGAGGCGTTTCTGTGTTTGTAGTAGTGTACGGTCAGCACATAAATATACTAATACTTTGTATATATTATTACAGGCATATAGTTAATATGAAAGTAATTACACGTTATTAAAATAATATATATTAATGTTGAACATAATTTTTAATACTAAATTTCTTCAACTGTTCTGACACAATCTTTATAATCTTCTTCTTTCAATTTGGTGTGTAGTATTTTCATCGTGGGAATTTGATTTTGAGTGTATGTCTGTTTTCAAAATGTAACGAACCTCTTTTACTGACTGTACAAGGAAATTTAAACTTCATGTTTAGAATCCTGTAAACATAAAAATACTACTACAGACGCAAAAGCGTCTCGAAACTAATATACCTGTACGTTTCTAAAGAAGAGTACCGCAAGAAAAAACCACAAACCGCAAGAAGCATATCTTCATCTAGTCTTTCGAGGACCATTCACATCTGGTTACGTTTTTGTAAACCTCAAACATTCGTGAACTCGTTCAGACGTACGTACACCTTTTCAAATAGTCAAATTGTACCGTATGCCCAGAGCATTTCTCTTATTGCTTCGAATCTTGTATATTGAGACTGTATATTATAATCTTTAACCAACCAAGTGTTTTATTGCCTTAACAGTATTACACAAATTATGAAATAAAATGAAATTTTTATTTGTATGAAACAAAGATAACAAGGTCTTATAATATTGTTACGAGGTTGCGGAACTCGAATTAAAATGCCATTAGAATTATTATACAGCTTATTAGAACTATACAAACGTATAGATATAACCGAATGCAACAAATCCAAACATAATGCAGAAGGTCTTAATTCAATAAAACGCGCAGAGTCCGTCACTATTAGATTCCCAAATGTACACACGTCACGCCTGTATCGTAGTTGTAGCTCGACTGACACCCTCTCTCAATCAGGCCGTCGTTTATACTTCACAGATGCAAATGTGCCCGCCCAGCAACGTCGACACAATTTCTTAGAATTAGCTTGTACTTGTAATCTGTAACACATGGCTAATAATGCTCCTGACCGAGTACAATAGGACAATAGCTGTTCTCCACAATAACGAGAAACGTATGCCAATAAATAAGTGAACAAAAGAAGACGATAATAAAAGGATTACAATTACAAACAAATGCTGACAGGTAATAAAATGTACTTTTACTGATCTGTACGTAGAATTTGTCTTTATCGGGGCCTAAGTTGTAACAATATAGTGAGAACATGTTTCGCCATTTACTGGCATACAAGTTTTCTTAAAAACTAATATTGTTTATAATCATCATATATTTTTATTTATTACTCGTATAAGATTATAACAATTTGTTGCAAAATTTTGACACCTTTTTGTCAAAGTTAATTACAATTATATATTTTTTGAATCTCAACTTTATTAATGACAATGTATTGTCGAATATATTGAATAATGTAGGCATTTGGTAATAAAATTATAATTCCGATCGAAAATTTTCTTTAGCTCATTTAAGGCGGTTTCCGACTTTTCAATTCAATTCCTTTATTCAATGCTTAATGAACATAGACATGATTATACATTAACCATTTTTAGCGTATAGCATGGTATTGTAGATTAATACTCAATATTAGTTATATTAGTTAAATAATATTAGTACTATTATTATTTAATTTTTATACAATTGTCAATTATTATTAAAATCTACATATATTGTCCAGTGTCAAAATGTATCAATTAAATAGTCCTTAATTGAATCATAGATCTGTTTCATCAAAAATATCTTTGATTTACCTTTAAATTCAGTCATAGTTTTAACATTTTTAAGAAAGAGGAATTATCATTAACAATATCGCATCTTAACGCATTTAAGCCATCGCTATGGCGATACAGATACAGAATGTTTCACGTAGATATGTCTACGTGAAACATTCTGTATCTGTAACACTATAACGGATGAACAACTGTGAATTACGTGATTGTACTTCTAATAAAATTAGTGTACATTCATTCCAAATTTTATTTTGAGTCCCGCAAATCCGTAACAGTATACACACTCTAGCAATTTGCAATGAAAACAGCGCCTTCATTTCACCCGGTGGCCCTGCGAGCGCAAAAGAGTTCGGCTATGTACGCGTTTCATTGAGCCAACGACTAAGGCTAAAACAGGCTAAGCTAGGCTAAATAAGGGAAAATCGGGCTCCCTGCTTTTTTCCTCGGAGCCCTTTCATGGATGAAAGGGATCGTCAATATTTTCAGCTATGAATAAGCCGTGCGGTGGTTGTCGTACAGACTCAAGAACGATGTGGTTTCCATTGATATCGACATAATTAAAATAGTTATTTATTTTAACATTACTAGGAATTTCACAGATGTCTAACATTTTTAACTTTTCGAAAAAAATATGTTTATGGTTTTTCAAAAATTAGATTATACATTTTTTTTAAAGTATCCAACAGTATTTCCATAAATTTAAAGCCTAACAATATATAATAATACATCTAAACCAAAAATGGATACTTATGATATATACTCATGATCTAGGAAAAGAACAGAAACATAAATAATACACACACACTCTAAAAGATGAAGTGATTATAAACTAATAAAATAGGTACAGAAAACTTAACTTACTTAGTACATTATAGAGCCTAGCTCATCGATTAATATTATTGTTTATAGTAAGTACCATGCCTGAAAGTGGAATTCACAACTTATGTCAATTAATTAACCATTATTTGCCACCAGTACCTACTTTAATACTATGGAACATTTTCCACGCATAATAATTGTTAAAGAGCGTTGTGGCATGGAATGATTCAGTTTCGGACTAAATGACGCGAAACACAAGCTCAAAATGCATCGGTTGCTCTAACAATAAACTAAGTATCAATTTTGAATGTTTTAATAAGTCGATTCTCGAGTTAATGTAATAATACGGGTTGTCTGGAAGAGATCGCTTCTTAGCGATCAGACCGCCCATTTTGTACATTTAGAATATTTATAGGCTATAAGTTCTTCTGTGTTTTCTGTAATGGTGTACAATAAAGTGTTATCTATCTATCTATGAAATCCTGCGGGTAGCACTCGATAAACACCGAGACCTCCTGCGACAGCATAAAAGGCAAAAAGGAAGCGTTGCGGTTGTTAAAGCTAGTGACCTCGAATTGCGCAAGCTGTCTCGACATATGAAAGACAAGTGGTGGCAGGACAAAGCCAAACACATGCAATAGCTCACTGATACAAACCAGCTGGGACAATTCTACAGTGAGGTACGTAAGCTCATTGGTACATCCTATCAAGCAAGGGTGCCTTTAAGGTCTCTAGACGGTAGTCACCCGTTGATGAGCAAGGAGGATGTACTAAAGCGCTGGGCGGAGCACTTTAATACATTGCTAAATGTGGATCGATCAGATGATCTGCAAAGTATTGGCTTAATGCCTCAGCTCCCTCTTGACTTTGAGCTGGATGAGCCTCTATTACGTGACGAGGTTGTTACTGCCATCAGACAGCAACAAAACAAACGGACGGCTGGCATTAACCTCATACCGGGAGAGCTGATAAAATACGGCGGAGATGAGTTGCACACGTTGGTATGGGAACTGTTTGTTCGTATGTGGGAGTAGTAAGGCTTCCCGGATACATTTAAATTATCGCGCATAACTGCTCTCTACAAGAAAAAGGGTGACCGATCTGACTGCAGCTTGTACCGCGGTATTTCGCTCTTTTCAGCTCTCGGAAAGGTCTTTGCTAGAGTTCTCCTAAACTGCCTAAAGAACTTGTCTGAAACTCAGTTTGGCTTCCGACCGGACCGAGGCACATGCGAAGGCATATTATCTGTGCGTCAACTGCAGGAAAAGAGCAGAGAACAGAGTTGTCAACTATACCTTTGCTTTGTTGACCTAGATAAGGCTTTCAACAGCGTGCCTCGGGAAGCCCTATGGTTGGTGCTACGTAAGCTCGGGTGCACGGAAAGGTTTGTGAGACTTCTTAGACTCCTGCATGACGTCATGCAATGCTGCGTTGCCGTAGACGGTGAACAGACAGACTTCTTCCCCGTTACCTGTGGGGTGAAGCAAGGATGCGTTCTAGCGCCTACTCAGTTCGCGTTATACTTTGCGGTAGTAGTTAGAGAGGTCTTACAAACTGTTTCTCACGGAGTCCGCATCCGCTTCCGCACAGATGGCAGCCTTTTCAACTTGGCCAGACTTAAGGCTCGTACTAAAGTCTCATACGCACTGATCACTGAGATCATGTATGCTGATGACTTGTGCTTCCTGACAGAATCCCTAGATGGCCTGCAACAGCTGATGTCCGCATTCCACCAAGCCTGCCGTAAGTTCGGCTTGAAGATCAGTGTCAATAATACAGAGGTGATGTCCCTGGACATACACGGTCACGAGACACTGACCATAAAAGTTGGTGAGGATGTGCTGAAGCAGGTAGATAAATTTCGTTATCTGGGGAACACTGTAACATCCAATTGTGACCTTGAAGCTGAGATCAATAGCAGGGTAGGTGCCGCAGCTGCGGCATTCGGCAAGTTGTCTCCCAAGGTCTTCTGCTCGCATGACCTTAAGTTGGCCACTAAGATATCAGTGTATATGACAGTCGTGCTGCCAAACCTCATATACTCCTCTGAGACATGGTGTGCATACCGCCGCCACATCCACACTCTGGACCGCTTCCACCTGAAATGCCTTCGTACCATCATGAAGATCAGATGGTCCGATAAAGTGCGAAATAACGAAGTTCTTCGGTAAGCCAATGTTGGTGGCATTGAAGCCTACTTAATGCGTCGACAGCTTCGGTGGTGCGGTCACGTATCACGTATGGTGGAGGAAAGAGTGGCCAAGCGCATCTTCTTCTCTGAACTGGAGGAAGGAAAGCGGAATCAAGGCGGTCCCCTCCTCCGGTACAAGGATGTCCAAAAGCGACATATGAAAAGGTGCAATATAGAGCCCTCTCGATGGGAAAGTTTGGCAGCACAGCGGCCAGAATGGCGCAGAATGGTGAACAGCCAAGTACGTGAGTTCGATGTGCAGCGTAAAGCTGACCTTGATACTAAACGCGACCAGTTAAAAGCTCGCCCACCTGCTGCCATTACATATAACTATGACAATGGCGTACTCACGTGCCCTCAGTATGCACGGAGTTTCGCCGCCAAGATAGGCTATATAAGCCAACTTCGCGCGCACCAGCGCCAATTATCGGACTAGGGGTCAAAGTGGTCGCCATGACCGAAAACGGTCGGAACAATCATCATCATCATCATTATCATCTATCTATCTATGTAATACTCTCATAATAATAATGTGTAATGCTGTGTGCTAAACTTTAACAAAGAACACATGAACAAAGTGTCTTCTTCTTAATAAAGTAGGACACGTGTTATTGGACTCATTCTTAATTTGAGTTATATCTAGTTATTTTAGATCAGATTTAAATTACTTATTACTCTTATTTCCTACATTAGATTGTAGTTTTAAAGTTGTGTCACTAAGATACATCATTTATGAAAAAAAACAAAAAAAGTGATTCTCAAAACATAAAATAACAGCTTTGATGTCGACAGTAGTGGAATTACGCCCGTATCGCACCTATCTCCTTTTGATAGCTCAAAGCCAATTAGATAGTGCGACAACGCGAGTGGCGAGAGCTGAATAGAGCTTATCTGCACTCCGAGACTGCTATGAGGGTGATAGTTAGAGAGCGTTGTATGGAAAGTAGTTTGATATCACGAATATCAAGGACTTTATGAATACGCCCTGTATTTCACCGGTAGGTATCAAGAGATGTCTTGGATATTATTAAATGGCATGACGGCTTCTGTGGTTGAGCAAGCTAAGCCTTTGCCGACCAACCACAACACAACTCTGAGGCTCCGGGTTCGATTTCTGGCATGGTAATGCCTGTCGCAAGAGGCGACAAAACAACCCATACCCAGATGGTAGTGTATTTACCCGTCTGGATAGCTAGGAACCCTGTTCTAGAGTATGCCGCCATAATAATCTGAAGTTGTATTCCGACATTAGTGACCAGTTTCCAGTCTCCCTTAAGAGAGCAGCAGCGCATTTGTACCACTTATGCTGTTGCAAATTTCCATAGGCGATGGTAACCGCTTTCTATCAAGTGGCCGTCTGCTGAATTCATGAAACACCAATTTATTGATGTATAATTTGGCGTAATTAAAGACTATGGTCAGTACATGAATGTGATGATATATAGATAATAGATATGGGTGCTAGAACTGTCGATAAGATTGGGCATTTTTCTATATCATCGAAACAGTACTGTCTCATAAAAGTGTTAATATAATATTGATTAGAATACTGGTGTGTGTATCACGTGAACGAGAAGCTTTCTGTATTTATAGTTTAAGTTAAATGAGGAACAATTATGAAATTAATATACTGCAAGAGTACCACAACTCATTGTCTTATTTTGTACTCCCCTCTCGGGTGATTGATCCATGGGATCTCGCCAGTGGTGCGTCATCCTATCTAACCGGGTAACCATCAACGACGCACCACTCAACTTAGTCAACCCTCACAATCTTCAAAAGATGTTCTACAGTAATATATATAACATACTAATGATGTGATTACAAATTGCTTTTATAGGTTAAAGATTTTGTATAGTATCAAGCCGTATATTAACGAGGAAATTAGGAAAAGATTGGTAGAAAGCTTAGTACTATCTAAACTAAATTATTGTGACACAGTGTACGGACCATGTCTACTTACGAGAACTGAAAATCTTATACAACGCATACAAAATGCATGTGCTCGGTATTGCTTTAAGATTCCTCGGAGAAACCATATAACACCATTCCTAAACAATCACAATATTCTAAAAATGGCAGCTCGGAGAAAATTACACTTAGCATGTCTATTATTTGGAGTGATAACTTCTCAGAAACCTATTTACCTATTTAGCAAAATAGGATGGAGACAAAATAGATCACAGGAATGTACCATTCGCTCTGTTATCAGGCCCTTAGTAACAGCTAAGCATAAGACTAGCGCATTTAGAGGATGTTTCAAATATGCTGCTACTAAATGCTGGAATGATATTCCTCCACCCATAACAGACCTGAAAACAATACATTCTTTCAAATTTCATTATAAGAGACACCTACTTAAGTTGCAAAAAGAAGACCCCACATGTAATAAAAACTAATTAGTTCCAAAATATTTATATATTTATTGCATGCAAAGATGTACAAATATAATATATACTATAATATATACAAATTAATAAATTATAAAGTATTTGTGATTTATTTACCTGCAACATCGAATATCAAAATATTATATTATTTGGCCTGAATTTGATTTGATCTTTATACTTTTGTTTACCACATGTTTCATATGTAACATGTGTATATAATAAGTGCTCTATTTAGGTTACTTTAATTTTTTAGGTACTTATTTTTAGTTTTTTTTTATATGTTGATTATAATTTAGTTTTATTTAACTTGCTTTTACCGTGGGTCACATGACTTTGTAATTAAGGAGGTGGGCACTGAAAATCAGTGCTGTGTCGGACTATGTTTCGGCACAGTAAAAAACTGAGTGCCAACCTCATTTCGCGAATTGCGGCACACAATTTCAATGTTATTATTTGTTAAAAATCATTGTTAAAGTGTCGCATTTTTAGAAATAAATATTTTTCTTTCTTTCTTCTTTCTTCTAGTAACTTAAGTATATAAAACTTTTCAATTAAATTTTACTTTTGTCTCTTATATTGTTTTACTTAACTAGTTATCTGTTAGATCTCATTTGTAAGTGACATAGCCAAGTTGTGGCTAAGCCTTTAGGAAGAATAAAAAAAAACTTTAATTACTATCTTTTGTTTCTGAGATAGTTTGGAGGTAAATTCTTAGTGGTAAGGGGACTTATGTTTACTTTACCAGCAGATGTTTTCAGAGTGAAATTTATAGATAACACTTTTCCAATTACTTGGAATTGACACAGTTGATAGTTTTTTCTATGCTATTCTATTCTAGCATACGTCTTCTGACACATACATTTTCATTTCTTCCTTCAGGCGTAGATTATAAATTACTTCAACTACCCATCAATTTTTGCCAAAATACTCATATTCTCACTCTACTTTATATTGTTTCAACCCAATACTCCTCCTTACGTCAAGGAACGCTTTCTGTACGTATTTAGCTCCCACAATTTATGCCCCTCAACTAAACACAGAATTAGCACACCTTTACATCCGTCTTGTTTTTATTAAAGTCTTTTACTGTCCAGGCTGTGCGTCTTTGGAAGCTACCTATTGCTATAAGACAAACTAAATCCTTACATAGTGCATTAAAATCCATGTTCAGAAGCATTAATTCTTTACTGTGTATAATATTTCCTAATACTGTTGTATATATATTTTATGTATGTTCGTATTGTCATATGTTTATATATTTATAAATGTATTTATTTATTATCAACAACGAAAGTGTCTCTAGATGACGGTCGAGGCTTTTCGCTATAAGACCATTGACGCTGACAACAACGGCACTATGCTCGTTGACTCCAGACGCCACATAACCTCGTGTGCAAGATCTAAGTATTTACTTAGTTTTTGTTTTTTCACAAGGTTATCCTCATACGGGATACGATGTCAACGATTATTGCACGTCGCGCAAATCGATCTATTATCACGATATCAGGCTTATTGGCTACAGTAGTCGTGTCCGCCGTCGAAGGGCAAGTTGCTGGTGGATAATCCTAGCTACGAGATTGTGTTTGTCAAGTATTCGCCGTTTATTTATATTATTATTGTACTTTTATGTATTGTGTATACTTATTTATCGTTTATAATCATTTATAAACTGCACCACCGCAGTATTAAAAATCTATTATTACCTGGAAAGGTTGCCTGGAAGACTTCGCTTTTTAGCAATAAAACCGCCCGTTATACTATCTCTTGTATTTTCTATTTCTGTGCATCTATGCTTTGGTGTACAATAACGTGTTGTCTATCTATCTATCACAATAACATGAGATAGATGTAATCCCATGGGACTTGGAACTAAGGTTCACACAAGCAAGGTAGCGTATAAAGTCGTAGTTAGAAATGAAATCTACTACAAAGGACTGCAATTTTCATCTAAAGCTATACAAATTGCAGTAGAATCGGCCATTGGTTTGTGTAAATGAAAAAGGGGTTTGGGAATCATGGGCCCCGGCGCACTGCACCAGTTGGCACGGCCGATAGCCTGGCTCTGTTACGAGTAAATACCCCTACTATGGTTTTTTATCATCAACAACTAGATTTTAAAAATTAAGTACATGTACGAGGTACTCAACAGTGATTACAAATTGATCCTTGAGTCTTAGAAGTCTTTTAGTGTAAATGGCTGTACAAGCTGTCTAATGAACTTCCTCCCGCAGTTTTTGCAGGGCATACGGACCTAGAGAGATTAAGTCTCAGTGAAGTAAGCAACTAATTGGCTCCCTTGATGTTGTATAGAGATCTCAACTCTCGAGATATCGAGAGTTGGAAGAGGATAGTGACAAATTTAGAGAGTTGGAAGAAGAATTCAGTAGAGGACAGTGACGAGTTTAGTGGGCAGTTCAGTGAAGGAAGAGTTAAGCATAATTTAAGACAAGATCCAGTAGAGAGCTGTAAATTCGGAGCGAAGCAGTGCAACAGCAGTCCCAAGTGCGTACCCCACTCGCAAGTAACAATATATAATATAAATACGTTTTATCGGTTTGAAGCTCGCTAATTTATTTGATTTATATTATTCCGACATTTTGGCCACTTTTCCGTAGCTGTAATCACGGAAGACAAAGATGTCAGCTGTCGATGAATATTGTTATAAGTTTTTTTAATTATTTATTTTTAATTTTGTTTATGGTTATTATTTACTCTATGGGGAGCCTAATCTAACTTACCACCGCTTCGCAACATATTGTAGCTTGAAGAGAAGAAGCGGTGCAAGAAACTCTTCGCCATACATGCCTATCTCTAATATTTTTGTATAATATTATAATAAAATACTTATTTAGTTGGTTAGTATTCCGGTGCACATAAAAAGAGCTCACAGCGTCTTGAGGCCTGGTAGTTGGTTTTTGCTGGGTTTGATGATCGGATCACAAACAGGATGTACTTGCCAACCATCTTCTCTATTGAATTTTGAGTGTTTTTTTTACTACTTTTATTGCATGAGTTTAGCAGACAGGCAGACGGCCCACTTAATGGAAAGCGGTTGCCATCGCCTATGGACATTTGCAACCCCAAAGATGCAACAAATGCACTCCTGCTCTATCCTGTAGTCCTGTCTATAGGGGACTGGAAGCTGGTCACTAATGCCGGAACACAAGGTTGTTATGGTTGCATACCGGTGTGGTAGCCATCTAATCGGGCAAATGCCCTACCACCTGCCTGTGGGTTGATTTTGTCGCCTCTTACGACAGGTCACCCCAACGCAGGAAATTTTATTATTTCTCCATTCCTGCACGGATAAGAGGTGTTTTTTGATTTCAACAATATTGTAGTTCATTATACTTAGTTTTAATCAAAAATAAATTTAACGGAATTCGAATGGCTGATGATGGTTCAGGTACCAGCAGTAGGGGACAACTAAGATTAGAAGGAGCCGAGACAGTTTCATTTGGCGTGTCTGCACCGGGACAGGTCCTGAATAGCAAGAACCAGCTGGAACCGACTTAGACCGGATCATCCGGGCAAAATGGACGCAACCCTCCCCCCACGTCCGGTTCCAATAAAACTCTTTCTGCACTCCAATTAAGTGATTCCAGATTAATTTGGATTGATACCGCAATGCTTTTTTGTTCGGTTTCATTTCGGGAAGTTTGTTTTGCCTGTTAGAGCGCACGGAGTGTATTTATAACCGACTTCCAAAAGAAGGATTAGGATTGGACTGTAAGTGTTTTTGTATGTCTGTTAAGCGCTTACTCCGTAAATTATGGATTTTATTCGAAAGTATATACTCCAGAAGTGGTCCCACTGATACCACTTCGGGATCTGTAAAGCAAAACTTGTATACGCGTGCCCGTGGTAAAATTTCTACAGGCACTTAAAACATTATTTCTAAAGCTATTCAAGCAATCTAAAATGGTAGTGTATGTTTCAGAAAAAACAATATTATTATCATCTTTACGTAGTTTAAAACAAAACGATTTTCGCGTCTGTCTGTCAATCTACTAACATGCAACGGATTTTTAAGCGATTTGCATAACCAGTTAGTTGATTTTTCACTCTATACACGATATATTATGCGTATCAAAAACCTAATTTCGTTTTTATGTAAGTAAAATTAAGATCTGGTTATAGATATAAAGTTAAACAGTAAACGCGAAACACCCAAATAACGAGAGAATTATAAAAAAATATATGCATTAAAATTGCTTTATAATGCAATTTTGATATCAAATTATGTTCCAATTTCGTTAATCATGTTCAGCATCAGCATTGAATAACAAATAAGATAACCAGACTTGAGATCTAGTTGACGGCATAAATAACCTCTAAATGTAGCATTAGTCCTGCCTCATACTGAGCAAGGAGTGTTTGTAAATCACCGTAGCGCTACAACGCTGCAGCTACGTGAAAAGCGCTACATTACTACGCTCATCTACTGCACGTGTCGCTTCACTAGTGTTAATAAAAGATCCATGGTTTGGTAGTAAGACGTAGCGAATTTCTTTTAACCGACTTGGAAAAATTTAAAAACTTCGTTTAAAAAAACCGACTTCAAAAACTAAAAAATTAAAATGTATAAAATAACTTATTTCTTAAGCTATTATTATTAATATATATTATCTAAAACATCTTAAAGTCGGTGCTTAGTAATTTTCAAAATATAGTAATTTTTATGTTTTCCTTTGCACCGACTTCAAGATGTTTTAGATAATATATATTAATAATAATAGCTTAAGAAATAAGTTATTTTATACATTTTAGTTTTTTAGTTTTTGAAGTCGGTTTTTTTAAACGAAGTTTTTAAATTTTATTTGTTACTTTTTAGTGTCCAGCTATGTATGGGTGGACCCACGAATGGTGCCGCGCTTCTTAAAAAATATAGGTCCCAAGAAGCGGGAACAAAAAAATGTTTGTAAAATGAAAACTACTGGGCCAAACTATGTCAAATTTTTAGGGGACCACATGGCAGCTATTCCGCGTCGAAAAAAAAAGAATCACGTAAATCGGATCATAAATCACGGAGTTATCGGCGAACATAATATGGAACGGAGTGAAAATTATTTCCATGAAAAATGTTCATAAAATGAAAACTACTGGGCCAAACTATGTAAAATTTTTAGGGGACCAATTGGAAGCTATTCCGCGTCGAACAAAAAAAGAATCACGTAAATCGGATCATAAATCACGGAGTTATCGGCGAACATACATAAAAAAAAAGATCCCGACGAATTGAGAACCTCCTCCTTTTTTCCAAGTCGGTTAAAAAAGGAGGAGGTTCTCAATTCGTCGGGATCTTTTTTTTTGTTGCTTTTTTTATGTATGTTATGCTATTTTGCTGGTAGCTCATGTCTATCCAGAATGACAATGGAACGAGATAAAGTAGTCAACTTTCTGACACCTTACTCACAGAAGATAATGACTTAAGGTCAGCATTCTACTTAAAGGCTTAAAGAATCACGAGTAAAATATAGTTTTCTATTTACTAGTTTATAATTATTTTAGCTTGGCTTTTCAGTTGTATAGGGAACTGGGCAGTATACCCACCACCCTTAACTAATGCAACTGGGTGGTTGAGATACATCCGTTACCGTGTTACAATTGAAATCCGCTATCGCTTATAAGCTATGGTGCAGACCTAAGGTTGTAAACCCCTGTGACGGTACGCATCATCATGTATTTATTATTTTCTCACTTATTAATTATTATTTTTTTATAAAGGAATGGCTGTTCTCCATATAATGTATTCCCTCCTTTATTTCGCATAATATATGTATTTACTACTAATCTCTTTGTATGATATAATCGAATTTTTCTTAGTTTGAAACTTTGACAGAGAAAAGAGAGGACTTGAATATTGGTTTTTGACAGAGGAAGACAATGAAAAGAATTCTCGGAAAAATTTGTGTTTTATATATTTTCAGATGGAGAAAATCTAATTGAGAATTAAATGGATAAACTAATCGCTGTTAAAAATAAATCAATCATAATATCAATGTAAATTTCGGAAACGAATGTTATAAATTTCGCCAAAGAACCAAGCTAAGTTTTCATGTTTTATTTGATACATTAATAGTTTTACTAACCATGTAGACTTACCTGATATCTTGCTTGTTATGTTTTCAGACGTTCTTCTAACGTGACCACGCATTCTTGTCTTTTGTAATGTATTAGTAGTTTAATAATAATTGTTCGTATGCATACGACTTGAATTAATCTTAAGGGCCTGAATAGTAATGTGTAGTTACAATTAACTTCTATTCTTAGTAGTACATATTATAAATAACATTGATTTTGTTACACTTAGTCGGTAGTCTTTAGAAGTATTAGGGTTCCTTAGGTCCGTTTCTTCAAAACTATAATATTATAGGAACGTTTCTATAATTTGTCTAGGCATAAATGATATAGAAATACATAAGCCTTTAATATGAAATCTTACTTAATCTTATGTAAAGATAGGTAGGGTCGTTTACTATCTACTGTCCTATATATTTTAGAACTTAATTAATTACTGTCCTTAATTTATATATTATATGGAGAACGAGCTATATAAGGGTAAAATAATTTAAAGTATGTCTTAATTGACTTGTGCGTTATTAACAGATAAGAATTGTTTGTACATTGTTTTAGTTTCATAGTTAACTAAATGACTAAGGATTATCTATAAAGCCTCAGTGAGCTAATACATTACTTAGGAGTTATGATACATAGTCTCTTGCGGATAAAATATATTAATCTAATTTCATTTAAGGATCCTTAAATATAATATTGTCTTAGGAAACTTAATTAAATAATATTACTTCTTCATAGCCGGGAACTATTGGGAGATTTTGATGATTCTTTCAAGTAATATGATTATTAGTTACTTTGCTATGGGAGATTCATTATATGTCAATGGAGACTTATAGGAGTTCTTGTCTTGCTGTTGCACACACGTTGTTGGACCTGATTATGGACTCTTACTTGTTGTGTTTGCTGATTAGAACTGGTGCGTTGATTGTTATTGTCCTATTATTTCTGTTTCAGTGAGCTTGGAGTCAGCCTGCGTAATGAGTTTTCATTGGTTCTGATATCGAAGGGACTATTATTGACCTATGGCTGTGAAGTCGGAGTCTTGATTTATAATTTATTAATTAGTCTATTTTTATATGTGTATATATTTATATATGGTTTTATAACATTACATGATAACATTACACTATACAACAATCATGCATTCTATATGGGAAGGCTAATTGACTTTAGAAAATTTAATGTTTATTTAGTTTTTATTGAATTTTAATATTTTAAATACTTTCTTGTTGAGAGAGTCTACTTTGGCACTTGGCTTTGTTTGGTGCAAAGGAGTTGTTGATTACAATTTAAATGTTATTAAAGGTTTCTTTTGATTAATTATATTTTCTTAAACAAGCAGCTCTACTGTTACCAAATGTGTATAAAATAGGCATTTAAATATTATTACAAACTGAAGTGACGAGATGGGGTGAAAACACATATTGGATGTTTTCATAATAAGTCAGGTTAGGTCCGGGTCTTCTAGAACCTTGGAACTTTGGGCGTTGAATTCACGACTCAACGCTTATCGGTACCGACAAACCTAGGATGGTTATTCGACAATTATCCAGGATTACCGCGCGTACAGCTTTTAAGCAAATTTAGTTTGTTTTATAATATGTGTATTCACGAGACTAAAAATGGTTTCACATATTAAGATTAACTGAATTGGTAACTGAAGGTTTGGAACTAGTTAAGTCGCGGATCAGCCTGGAGGCGCGTGGGCACCTCGATGACGCCCTAGATGGTTAGGGGGATAAGCTGCCGTGTTGCAGGAGGATCAATCGTATCAAAATTTATTTTCTTTCACGATATGTGACTTCATGAGAGTCTTAGAGGTAGTTAGGCCAAGTGGACTTGACTGAATTGGAAAGGATGATTAAAAATATCTACATTTGAGCATTGTTACCAAAGAAGGCATCTTTGATGCAGTGTATCACCATTTTATGTTAAATTCAACTTAAACTTTACTTTTACGGTGCTATGCTCTCATCTCTTGGGTGCTAGGGTCATTAGATGGATGTAAGGTTTTGCTAATTTACTTTAACTTTCAATTTCATTTTAACTTTCACGGCAAACCTGAAACCTGTCTTTGACAAGGGAATCTATAATATGAGTGAAGTTGTCTCTCGCCAAACTTTAATTTAAAATTTACTTACAATTCATAGAGAGACATTCTGAAACTCTTACTCTGACAAATTTAGGGATGGGAATCTTACGAGATGTAGAGAGTATCACTATTTAAACTTCAATTAACCTTTATCTTTAATTTACTGTGATATTCTTATTACTGCATCAGGGGAGGTCTCTGAGGTGACGTTCCTCATAATGACAATATTATTTGATATTTTGGAAAAGTGACTTTGAGATGAAATGTTCACTTAAGTCTTTTGGCTTTTCCAACTCATTTTACACACAAGGCACTCCAAACGGGTTTCTTTTAAATGGATAGATCGTACTGCTGGGAGTTTCTTGTCGGCTCTTCTCACCAGCAATAGTACGTTGTGAACCGACGCTAGTTTTAGATAATGTTTATAATTGATTCAATAAATATTAATTAAAAAATTGGAGGTTCTTCTTTTATCTCGATATGAGCTCTTTTACTGATAGCTAATGCGGTGGCATAATAGAGAGGTGGTTAGGAGGGGTGCCTTACACAAAAATATATAATTTGTTATGAATCTACATTAGAATATCTTTTGGCAAAATAAAGGCACGGGCGTACTCAGGTGATGAGCTTATATCATGAGTAATACATTTATCATAAATCATAAAAAAATGCATAGCATTTTACACTTACAACATACTACTACAATATTATATATATATATATATATAGTTTACATCAACCTTTGATAGTCTTCCTGTCCTCTGATCAACACTCTTATATAACCTACCTTGTGAACATAGGGTTAACGGTATCGCGACGAGGGTTCCTGCTACTAGATGATTACGATTTATGGCCAATATTACAAGGATTTATTCCATGAATAAGTTTTATTAATTTCACTTTATAAATTTTTATTTCTCACTCTACGCTTCGGCTTGAGTATGTCATTCCATAGTCACTAGACTCAAAAAGGGGGTTCGTTACAATTTGGTGTCGCGATCCCAGGATTTCAGGACCTGGTCTTCTGGGCGTGATGTAGAGTGGTTCTAGGACAGTAGAATCGAATCCTGGAACGTTACAATTCGGTGCGTGTTCCCAAGATTCCGGCATGATGTGTCTTATTTAGCATATTTCGTTCAGGTTCGAAGGGAGCAATTGGGGGTTGCATCCAAGGTGTCTGGTTTGATGATGGTGAACAAGTCCTGCTGTTTTGGGCTGAGTTATTTTATTCTTGTGTATCTGAAAGATACACAATTTGTTGCTTGTGAGGCGGAGCAAGGTTTCAAAGGTTATAGAAGGGCTGTTGTTTATTTCGGAGATGACAGGGGGTGATCGGTGGTTGGTGTAATAATTAACAGTCTGATTTTATAGGTAAATGATTTTGAGATTGTGAAAGAAAATTTTAACTTTCATGTTCAGATTAGTCCACAGGTTTACCGTTGGGGGGCGCCACTGTGGTGTTGCGAATTTCAATTATGTGTCTAATTTAGTTTGTCAGTTTTCCGTTACGGGGCGCCACAGGGACGGTCCAGTTTAAAATATTTTGTCCAAATTAGTTCAATTTCTTGCCGTCAGGGAGCGCTGCAGTGAATTCCGAATTAGTTCGTCATCTTGCCGTTAGGGAGCGCTGCGGTGGTTTTGGAAATTTAAATTTTGTATTAATTCGTCATCTTGCCGTTAGAGGGCGCCATGGTGATGTTGATTTTTTTTTGTACTTGCGTTCAAATTAGTTCATCACCTTGTCACTATGGGCGCTGCAGTGACTTTGAATTTCAACTCTAGCGTTGCAATTAGTTTATCCTTTTGTCACTACGGGTGTTGCAAGTGACTTTGAAAATTTTATTTTTCGCATTCGAATTAGTTCAACACTTTACCGATGGGGGCGCCACAATAACTTTGTTGATATTCTTGGTCTTGTTGATTATTTATATAGCGAGACATATTTAATTTTATGGGGTGCATATTTTCAATTAAATGAAATTTTTTTGAAACTTTATTGAGGACTTTATTAATTTTATTTTCATAATAGAGTTGAGGAAGTTAATTGATTGTTAGTCAGCCTTCTGTTATAGATGGGAGTTAGGTTAATAATTATTTACTATGGTGAAGTCAGATGTTGTTATGAGGCACGAACTTAGGAATAAAATTTAATATTTTAATTATTTAAATTATATTATATACATAATTTATATAGTTTATGATTACTTATAGCTTGCTAGCGCTGTGTAATTATTTGAATGAAATAATTGAAGAATGGAATTCTAATATTTCAGGATAAACCAAGAGATGTAACAGTGCTAGTTCACTGCTAGTTATAATAAATCAAGGGAAATTATATAATTGCTACAAAAGCAAAGAGCAGAAGCGCTCTCATATGAGCAAAGGAGCTATTCTATTAATATTAATTGAAGATTAGTGCATTTGATGCTGAAGAGTTATTAATATCTTGCTACCATTATATGTGGAGAATAAATATTGAATAATTTGAAGAAAATTATTAAGTGAAGAAAAATGCCAAAGGAAGTTCAGAAACCTGAAATGACTACAAGAAGAGAAAAGAGGAGTGCTGCGAGGGGTGCGGAGAGTACCAGGCCTATGACTACTACTCAAGGAGGAAACCCGAGATTTTTGAGAATTATGAAGAGGATGTTGGATCAGACATTGAACCCTTTGCTTACAAGGATTAACCAATTAGAAAACAGTTTGACTTCAAATAATGGGGAGGCCGGTTCGCAGAGGCCTGTAGCCCTGAGATTAGATCAAATGGATAGTGATATGACATTGGCTTCTGGGAGAGTCAACTCTCGGGAGTTGTGGAGAATTTTGAGCCAGTGGCTGGTGGATCAACGGGATCTAGACCAGTTGAGACCAACATTACACAATCAAATACTATGAAGACATGCTGTTCACAAACAGATACTATTGAAAGACATATGCCGATGGCGTATTATCCTACTATGCCAATTAATAATTTGGAGAAGCCGAAATTTCCATCACAAAAACAACATCCAGTTACCTTCATAGAAGATTTATGTGCTTATTTGAAGAGAATGCCAGCGGGATTTAACAATGAGATTGATCTCATTATAGAATGTTTGGATGGTGGTTCCAGGAGTTGGGCTCGTGTATACCGAGAACGCTGGACCAATTTTGAGGATTTTAAATGAGATTTCCTAGAAACATACTGGGGTGAAGCTGAGCAAGGAGAGCTTCGTAAGAAAATAGTGCATGGCACATGGAATCGATCTGGAACTAGTATGCTGAATTATTTTATTACTTTATGTGGACAAGCGAAGATGCTCACCTACCCGATCCAAGAGACACAACTCATAAATGATATCATACATCATTTCCCTAAAGATGTACAATATGCATGGACCACGAGTCAGAACAAGACTATTATTGAAGCGTCGGAATTCCTAAGGAAGCTAGACAATGTTAACAGGGGTGAAGTGCTGAATTCTACACTGCGGATACCTTCATCATCACATGAACAAAATAATAACAGTAATAACAAGGCGAAGACCAGTTGGCAATTCAAGAAACAAGCTTTGAAGCCAGTTCAATTACCTCCAGTGGACAGTGCTAATGTTAATATCATAGAAGATTTAACTATACCTCATGAAGATTATGACTATAATTTAAACTAAGTGATGTTGGTGGGAGTGTGCCCGACCCATCAACTATAGGAGGGACTGATAAGTTGTTAATAGGGTTAAGAATTATGATGTCGAATGGGTGGAAACCTGGTCAGTCTTTAGGCAATTGTAATGCTGGTATACTTACACCTATTATAGCTAAGGGTCAGTCCTCATTAGATAAGTCAGGGCTAGGTTATATTAATGAAGCTTTGGTGGGAGCATTTACTAATATTTTAAAATTACATTTGCAGGATGTAAATTCTAATTCAGTTATAACAAGCGGGTGTGTATCTTCCTTGTTTGAGGAGGAAGATGCTTATTTACCAGATAAATTTGAGCTAGTGAAATCTATAATTACTGTTAAAATCTTTGGGAAGGAAGTGAATTGTTTGGTAGACACGGGAAGTGACATTACATGTATTTCCAGCACCTTTTGGGAGTTAATATCGAAAGAATGTAGTAAAATTGATTTATTGCCCATCAGGCCAATCCAAATTAGGGGTCCAGTAGGTCAGAAAAGTACTAAGATTCAACAAATGGTATTGTTACCAGTTCAATTGGGAGATAGCATTATTGATATTAGCTTTTTAATTGTACCAAATTTATTGCAATCTGTGATTTTAGGCTTTGATTGGTTATCATTGGTTCAAGCCACAATTAAATTACAAGGTACTGAAATGGGGTTATGTTTAAAGATTAATGAACATGATGTAGATTTGCCTTTTAGGAAGATAATCCTTGAGAGTGGAATATCAGAGATATCTACTCGAGATGTTGATGATTCAGACTTCCAAGAAAAGTTAAAGGAAATTAAAACGGGAATAGAGCTATCGGACGTACACTTAGGTCAATTAAAACAAGTTTTGGGAAGGTTTCGTAGTATATTTTCTAATGTTTTGGGTCGTGCAAATTGTTATGAGCATGAGATTAAGATGTCAGATAGTACACCATTTATAAGAAGGTCATATCCTGTACTTTATGCTTATCGTCAAAAGATGGAGGAGAAATTGGCAGAGATGGTTGAAATGGGCATTATTTCGTGGGGTTCCACTCCATATAGTAGTCCGTTAACGTTTGCGATCAAACCCGACGGGTCTTTACGTGTATTGTTAGATGCGCGGGAGATAAATAAGTTCATGGTAGCGGAATCTGAAGCACCACCTATGCAGATTGATGTACTTAATGCCTTTAATGGGGTGTCATAAAGTGTGGTTGATTTGAATAATGCCTATTTCCAGATACCTATTTCTAAAGAAAGTAGGAAATATACTGGGTTTACTTTTAATGGAAAGTCATACATGTATAATGTGCTTCCACAAGGTTTAAAGACTTCAGTGGGAAGTTTTAGTCGGGCTATGGATATTATATTGGGCTCAGTGGTTAGGCAGTTTTGTGTAAATTACTTGGTCGATTTAGTAATTTTAACTTGTGGTACTTTGACTGAGCATTTAGAACATTTGAGTATATTAATTAAAGAAATTGCAAGATGCTGGTCTTACATGTAATATTAGGGGTGTAAATTCTTTGTAAGGAAGTTAAGATAGTATACCAACTTCAGATATTAGAATTGATCAGGAAAAAATAGAGTTTATACAGAAATTTCCTATTCCTAAGAAAATAGATAGAGTATTTAAGTGTCTTTCCTCGGGCCATGCGATTATTAGACTAGTAATTAGGATTGACCATAAAGATTTGATTTTTGAGAATTTGGGAATTATGCAATAATCAGTTAACTTGATGGATATTATAGTTAGGGCAATTTAGCTTTCAGGTAGAGTATGTTGAGGAGAAGGACATTTGAGATTTTTTAAGGAGAATAGCTATTGAAGTCTTTCTTTATGAAGGGGTTTTATGTTTTTTTTGAATTGTAGGTTATGTTTGTTACATATTTATGGTTTCATGCTATATGGGGTGATTAATTATGTCTATAAATTTAAAGCTCGAAGGGGTGATTTCATTTTTTTTTTGTTTTGTTTTGGGGATGAGATATAATAGTAGTGAGGTGCAAAGGACGGCTAATACTTAGATTAAGGTTATATATAGGGTGTTATTAACTTAGGTTAAGGTTAAATACAGGTTGTTACTAACTTAATCTATGGTTACATACAGGTTGTTATTAATTTAGATTAAGGTTATATACAGGGTGTTATTAATTTAGATTAAGGTTATATGCAGGATGTTAGTAACTTAAAGGGCTATATACAGGGTGTTATCAATTTATTATTTGATGATCGTACCTTAGGTTAGAATTTAATTTATCCGCAAGCTACCAATTTAAATTCGGGGTGGTGTGACGGTACGCATCATCATGTATTTATTATTTTCTCACTTATTAATTATTATTTTTTTATAAAGGAATGGCTGTTCTCCATATAATGTATTCCCTCCTTTATTTCGCATAATATATGTATTTACTACTAATCTCTTTGTATGATATAATCGAATTTTTCTTAGTTTGAAACTTTGACAGAGAAAAGAGAGGACTTGAATATTGGTTTTTGACAGAGGAAGACAATGAAAAGAATTCTCGGAAAAATTTGTGTTTTATATATTTTCAGATGGAGAAAATCTAATTGAGAATTAAATGGATAAACTAATCGCTGTTAAAAATAAATCAATCATAATATCAATGTAAATTTCGGAAACGAATGTTATAAATTTCGCCAAAGAACCAAGCTAAGTTTTCATGTTTTATTTGATACATTAATAGTTTTACTAACCATGTAGACTTACCTGATATCTTGCTTGTTATGTTTTCAGACGTTCTTCTAACGTGACCACGCATTCTTGTCTTTTGTAATGTATTAGTAGTTTAATAATAATTGTTCGTATGCATACGACTTGAATTAATCTTAAGGGCCTGAATAGTAATGTGTAGTTACAATTAACTTCTATTCTTAGTAGTACATATTATAAATAACATTGATTTTGTTACACTTAGTCGGTAGTCTTTAGAAGTATTAGGGTTCCTTAGGTCCGTTTCTTCAAAACTATAATATTATAGGAACGTTTCTATAATTTGTCTAGGCATAAATGATATAGAAATACATAAGCCTTTAATATGAAATCTTACTTAATCTTATGTAAAGATAGGTAGGGTCGTTTACTATCTACTGTCCTATATATTTTAGAACTTAATTAATTACTGTCCTTAATTTATATATTATATGGAGAACGAGCTATATAAGGGTAAAATAATTTAAAGTATGTCTTAATTGACTTGTGCGTTATTAACAGATAAGAATTGTTTGTACATTGTTTTAGTTTCATAGTTAACTAAATGACTAAGGATTATCTATAAAGCCTCAGTGAGCTAATACATTACTTAGGAGTTATGATACATAGTCTCTTGCGGATAAAATATATTAATCTAATTTCATTTAAGGATCCTTAAATATAATATTGTCTTAGGAAACTTAATTAAATAATATTACTTCTTCATAGCCGGGAACTATTGGGAGATTTTGATGATTCTTTCAAGTAATATGATTATTAGTTACTTTGCTATGGGAGATTCATTATATGTCAATGGAGACTTATAGGAGTTCTTGTCTTGCTGTTGCACACACGTTGTTGGACCTGATTATGGACTCTTACTTGTTGTGTTTGCTGATTAGAACTGGTGCGTTGATTGTTATTGTCCTATTATTTCTGTTTCAGTGAGCTTGGAGTCAGCCTGCGTAATGAGTTTTCATTGGTTCTGATATCGAAGGGACTATTATTGACCTATGGCTGTGAAGTCGGAGTCTTGATTTATAATTTATTAATTAGTCTATTTTTATATGTGTATATATTTATATATGGTTTTATAACATTACATGATAACATTACACTATACAACAATCATGCATTCTATATGGGAAGGCTAATTGACTTTAGAAAATTTAATGTTTATTTAGTTTTTATTGAATTTTAATATTTTAAATACTTTCTTGTTGAGAGAGTCTACTTTGGCACTTGGCTTTGTTTGGTGCAAAGGAGTTGTTGATTACAATTTAAATGTTATTAAAGGTTTCTTTTGATTAATTATATTTTCTTAAACAAGCAGCTCTACTGTTACCAAATGTGTATAAAATAGGCATTTAAATATTATTACAAACTGAAGTGACGAGATGGGGTGAAAACACATATTGGATGTTTTCATAATAAGTCAGGTTAGGTCCGGGTCTTCTAGAACCTTGGAACTTTGGGCGTTGAATTCACGACTCAACGCTTATCGGTACCGACAAACCTAGGATGGTTATTCGACAATTATCCAGGATTACCGCGCGTACAGCTTTTAAGCAAATTTAGTTTGTTTTATAATATGTGTATTCACGAGACTAAAAATGGTTTCACATATTAAGATTAACTGAATTGGTAACTGAAGGTTTGGAACTAGTTAAGTCGCGGATCAGCCTGGAGGCGCGTGGGCACCTCGATGACGCCCTAGATGGTTAGGGGGATAAGCTGCCGTGTTGCAGGAGGATCAATCGTATCAAAATTTATTTTCTTTCACGATATGTGACTTCATGAGAGTCTTAGAGGTAGTTAGGCCAAGTGGACTTGACTGAATTGGAAAGGATGATTAAAAATATCTACATTTGAGCATTGTTACCAAAGAAGGCATCTTTGATGCAGTGTATCACCATTTTATGTTAAATTCAACTTAAACTTTACTTTTACGGTGCTATGCTCTCATCTCTTGGGTGCTAGGGTCATTAGATGGATGTAAGGTTTTGCTAATTTACTTTAACTTTCAATTTCATTTTAACTTTCACGGCAAACCTGAAACCTGTCTTTGACAAGGGAATCTATAATATGAGTGAAGTTGTCTCTCGCCAAACTTTAATTTAAAATTTACTTACAATTCATAGAGAGACATTCTGAAACTCTTACTCTGACAAATTTAGGGATGGGAATCTTACGAGATGTAGAGAGTATCACTATTTAAACTTCAATTAACCTTTATCTTTAATTTACTGTGATATTCTTATTACTGCATCAGGGGAGGTCTCTGAGGTGACGTTCCTCATAATGACAATATTATTTGATATTTTGGAAAAGTGACTTTGAGATGAAATGTTCACTTAAGTCTTTTGGCTTTTCCAACTCATTTTACACACAAGGCACTCCAAACGGGTTTCTTTTAAATGGATAGATCGTACTGCTGGGAGTTTCTTGTCGGCTCTTCTCACCAGCAATAGTACGTTGTGAACCGACGCTAGTTTTAGATAATGTTTATAATTGATTCAATAAATATTAATTAAAAAATTGGAGGTTCTTCTTTTATCTCGATATGAGCTCTTTTACTGATAGCTAATGCGGTGGCATAATAGAGAGGTGGTTAGGAGGGGTGCCTTACACAAAAATATATAATTTGTTATGAATCTACATTAGAATATCTTTTGGCAAAATAAAGGCACGGGCGTACTCAGGTGATGAGCTTATATCATGAGTAATACATTTATCATAAATCATAAAAAAATGCATAGCATTTTACACTTACAACATACTACTACAATATTATATATATATATATATATAGTTTACATCAACCTTTGATAGTCTTCCTGTCCTCTGATCAACACTCTTATATAACCTACCTTGTGAACATAGGGTTAACGGTATCGCGACGAGGGTTCCTGCTACTAGATGATTACGATTTATGGCCAATATTACAAGGATTTATTCCATGAATAAGTTTTATTAATTTCACTTTATAAATTTTTATTTCTCACTCTACGCTTCGGCTTGAGTATGTCATTCCATAGTCACTAGACTCAAAAAGGGGGTTCGTTACACCCCCTTCAGTACTGCAGTAGTCGATGCTCCCGGTATTTTGTGCTAATGATCAAACGGTGGCTCAGGAAAGGTTTACCAGCCCACAGCTGGGGACTTATATAAATGAGCTTAGTTAAGTGTATTTGTTTAACGAAGTTCAAAAAATAAACCTCGGCCGAAATTAAAAGTGTATTGCGTAATCCTTCGCACCGTATCCGTGCAGGAACGGAGAAAGAATACAATTTCCTGCGGCCGGGTGGCCTATCGTAAGAGGCGACAAAACAACCCACAGCCGGGTGGTAGGGCATTTGCTCGACTGGATGGCTACCACCCCTGGTCTAAAGTATGTCGCCATAACAACCTTGAGTTGAGTTCCGGCATTACTGACCAGGTTCCAGTGTCCCTTAAGATAGCAACAGCGTATTTGTAGCACCTTTGGTGTTGCAAATGTCCATAGGCGATAGTAAGCGCTTTCCGTCAAATGGGCCGTCTGCCTGTCTGCTGAACCCCTGCAAAAAAACCTTGATTTACGTTCAACTGTGTTTGGCAGTACTATAATTGTAACGTAATACATATTTTAAAACATAAAATATTATTATTTTAAATAAATATCAATAAAATAATAAACACAAGCATCGCCGAGTGTTTCGCTAACATAGCGTGGTCTGAGAAACCGGTCGCGGCGGCTCGCGGACCGCGCGTTTGCAGCACATCGATGCTCGTTCATTCGGTGTCATAATTTCAAACCACCAACACTAGATAAAATTAACATTATTAATACTATCATATTATAGTATATTTTCCTAATAATTTGTCATATTATTAGTGTTTATAACCCACGTTTTGGGTAAGTGTTGAAGCCAATAATATAAGCTTGTTTGTTGTAGTTTTTTCACCCAAGAATGCTTTATAGTTGTCAAATATCACCTCACTAAATTGTACATGTGGGTATGCCCAGTTTTATTTCATTTCCTTACATTTTAATATTTTAATTCATCTTGTTTTTATTCATGTTCATATTGTTGGAGCTTTAATCTCATTGTATTAATTTCAAAATCATTTTATTTAGTTTAAATTTTCTTTTACTCCGTCTGCCTTCCGCTTGGCCACCTCACCAGCTATGGTCTTTCGCCCTGTTTTGTTGTCTTGCCGAGGTGGCCGACATTTGGAAGAGCTTTGGGCGTATCATTAACACGCTGGACGTATATTCCAGGTTCTTTTTCTTCTGCTTGGAGACCCAGGCGACTCGTTCACCAGTGCGCCTGTGAGGTCGTCCCCGGCTGTTCCGGCATACCAAACGCAGTACCGTCGGCACCACTCCTGGACCAGCAGACACTTCAAGGCGGTACCGCCACATAAAAAGCAAAACGTCTGCCAAGGCAATTTCAACTCACCCCGCTCTCTCTCTCTCGTATTTTTTTTATATTAATATACGTATGCGGTATAAATATTATAGTCGTTTCACTATTTTACCCGCTACATAATGAAGGGTTCCCTAGAGATGATAATTTTCATCTCCGTGTTCAACAAGTTCATAACGCACTCGAGTCGATTTCCACGTTCGTTTATAACGGTTAAAACTCCTGATTTTATTTCGCATTTCCTTGATTTACGTCTTAAAAGCATTTGAAATATTACCGTATAAGATCTAGTATTAAGTTTGTTCGAGTTTAATAAGAATGAGTCCAACTTCGGTCCCGAGCTCGCTCCGCGGTGTTAAGGCGAAGTTGTTTCTTTGAATATCTTATTTGGTTCGAAACACAACAGTTAGTGCATCGTTGTACAAATACCGACAACAAATATTATATATACAGTGACATTGATATTTTTAATTCTTCTAAATATATATTGGAACCTTTAATTGCTAGTAAAGTTATTGATTGTCCTCGGTAATTTATATATTTAGGTTTAATCATTTATTTGTAGTTTTCCCGTCAAAAGTGTCACAGTAGTGTTACGTGTTACAAAATAATAACTATTTTAATTCAGATATTAAGATATGTTGTAGAATAACAAAGATTTAGTAGCAATTTTTAAGAAGATTGAAGACAAATAATAACTTTGAAAATGGCAAGCAAGTATACTTTGCTTTCTATTAGCAAAGATACTGTTTATATTTACTAAATATTGCTGATTATATTTATAACAACGTCTCAATGTCGCTAAAATTATTATACACATATAATAATTATTATATACATATATAATACTTTCAATCAGATTGGGTAATTAATGTTAGTGTAATTTTACTTACTGTTTATGCTGTCATTTCTCTACATAAGTATCAATTTTTGGTTCAGTTTTATTATTCTATATTGTTTAGTCTTCAAATGGAGTTTAGTAAGCAACGGCGTCTTCCCCTAACTTAGTCAGGGTCAAAAACACGATATTAACAATGCTTACTATAATAAGGTGCTTTTATAACATTTATAATCTATAATAATCTGTGGGGGTTAGTTTAAAAATAGGAAAAGAATCAGGAAGACAATTTAACCAATATAATCCAATAAGATAAAAATCTAAAAAACTTTTAGATTTTTATCTGTCTGTTAGACGAGAATTACGTCAAGACTACTGAACCAATTAAAATTAAACTTGACACAATTAACATACAATGTAAAATAGTATGATATTACAATAATACACAAAATTCAATTAATTAAAAACATTTTTTATATCTCTTTTGATAACAATAACTGTTTGTCAGTTAAAAAAAAATATTGTACATTATTTTAAATAAAACTACACAATAAAACGTCTCTGTCCAAACCAGCTTGGACATAAACTACTTATGTGATTCTTTGATTTTTCTTTTATTCGGTTTGGTTTTTATTTATATTGAAAAAGGATTTAAAAATCTGAACCGCAAAAAACGTGTCATGTACTAACAGACTTTATAAATGTTAGCAACCGATTGTTCGTTTTTTGTATTCTTTGATGGGGACTAGGATAAAAATCCATTTACTGTCAAGAAATTATACATAAATAATGCTTACATAGGTTCCGCACCACAACTAGGCTGTATCGCGGGACACCAAGTACATGTGTGACTGACTTAACAATTTTTATCACAAAAATGAAATTATTATTAAAAAAAATATGGTAACTTGTGTGTGTGAAAGTGTATTTAACTATTTTGAAGATTTGACCGATTGTAACAAAAATGCATCTCTTTTTTAAGATTTATTTATATTATCCAATTGCATTTTTTAAGTCAGTCTTGGTTTCCAATTACGTTTCTATTATTATAAAATTGAAACATATTGATTTATCAACATATTTCTTTTACTTTAATTTTAAATACACTCCACTATAACATACATTTTAAATAAAGTCTTTTCGTATTCTTACCAAGAAATTTCTTGCTCTATTAATTAAATGAAGTGATGACGCTTCGCCTTAACATCTCGACAATATTATTCCGATAGGAAAATAACTAGTTCATAGTAAACTTTCCTCCGGGGAGCCAGTTCGGTTTGTACGCCTTATACTCCACTTTCATTGCAAAGTAATGGCTTTTGAAAATGCTTAACTCGATTGTATTGCTTCATTTTCAAAAGTTATCAAAGGCTAATAACATAGCCATGTCAGCAATTTAACACAAGTTTACAATACGTGGTATAACTGCGCTAGAATCGATATCTTGACCCACTCTTGTGATACCACGCTCTCACAGAAAATTGGCATGAAACGATTAGCCTATTCCACAGTTCCAAGGAACAGCCTTCACCGCCTCCAACAGTATCGGGATTCTAGGAGTTGATATAATAATAACGACGTGCATTGTCGTGGTCATCTGGAAGGCAAGGCTAAACTTACCTCAAAATAGTTTAATGTGCTAAAGTTACTCAAAGACTTGTGCTTTAAAAAGCACAAATTAGGCCGCATATGGAATACTGCTCTTACTTATGGGCTGGAGCGGCCGTTTACCAGACTGACCCTCTCCAGTCTATCCAGCGTCGCGCCGTTCGTATAGCGCAGGCAAAATGCATTTGTAGTGTAGTAATCAGCGTTGTGTGGAAATTAATTCCGGCAGAGCAATATGCTGAGTGAAAATCTTGTTTGTTGAAAATGCGGTATACAAATTCACAAAATATGCCATGTGTATAACAATGTATAAGGAATGTAATTAAAAGCCGCGCAGAATGTTTGCTGATGACTACTTACTATTATTGTAGTGTATTACTTACTATTATTACTTATTATTACTTATGTAAAGTATATACAATAATAAATTAGAATAATAAAGTTATTGCAACAACTATCCTTTTTTGCCATCTCTACTCACCGACGCGTGACATAATGAGGCTATCGGCAAACCTTCTGCGCACGGGTAGTACCTCGCTATTTCTTCAAAGTATTTCTTTCTTTCTTCAGTGCGAGCAAGCAATTTATCTCTCTATACTATATAAGATATGTAGATGATTCAAGTTTGTACAATGCCTTTAAAAATGTGAAAAAATTCAGGGCGGCTAATTCGGACCAGCAGATTCCGGAAAGACAATAATTTGTCTGTCTGTCTATTAAAGCATCACATGAAAACTACTGAATGGATTTAAGTAAATTCGATATAGAAATTAACTTATATTCCGTGGCAGATTACTTAGGAAACTTTTTATCCCGACGAATGAGGTCGTTACCGTGGGATAGAAGATAATAGCGATTAAGATGACGCTGTGATCACAACCTTTTTGGAAACTACTGAACGTATTTCAATAAAAATCGTCATCGTCTCATCAAACTGGATTATAAATATATCGATAGCAAATTCTTAGATTTACAATCTGCACTACTTTTTATCCTGGAAATCCGGCGGGAATTTTTCTGGGAATGATTTAAAATGGCCAGATCGAAAACGATTGGAATTCCAATGCAATTTTTTTATTGATCTATAATAAATTGTATGTAATACTTTTTATCCCGGGAATCCAGCGGGAATTTTCCCAGGAGCGGTTTGAAGTGGTTCGGGTGCATGAAAATTAGCTTATTCCGACATAATTTTCACTAAAAACGATAGCTTACATTCTTCTTTAAATGTTGCGTACTTTGTGTCCCGGGAATCTCACAGAAATTTTAAGACAAGCGTGGCCGAAGTCACGGCCATTTTCTAGTGCGAATAAGAGGCATGGAAATCCCTATTCGATTACAATTTAAAGCATGCCAAAAATCAATCTGAGTACCCACTTCAAAAACAAAACCCAACTGTCGACAGGAAGCTTGAAAATCATTTGTATCGCTCTAATTACGTTAACTGTTGTATCAGTCAGAAAAGGTAGCGCGACGAAAAACGAGGGCTGTAATCGGATTTATGTTCAAATAGAATTATTTTGTCGTATGTTTGTTGAAAAGTTAGGTTTAATTATTAAAAAGTGTTTAGGGCCGACAACAGATGGCATTTTAATATACAGTGAAACTTGGTTAAGTGGGACCTGGATAAGTGAGAAACTGGAACTCATACTGAGGTCCCAAGACTTTGGCACTGAATTACCCCTGATAGTGGGACGAAACAAACCTCTATATCTGGGATTCGATCATCATAGTTACCTCTATAACTGAGACAGCGAGTGAATTTGTATATGCATAGACCTCCGCAACTGAGATAACATCGTTTTGTTTGTTTACTTACTTATTCTTATTCTAACCTCAAATTCCGCACTTAACTACGTAAGTAATTTTGAGCCTTAATGACCTACAGTTTTAATTTTGTTTACTATCATACCGATGTTTATTTGATTTAAACTCTATTTATATAACACGTATATTGTAAAATTGTTGGATGGATGGTGAAGTGTTCTAAAATACTTGTAGAGTGTAAAGACTGTAATAAATGTCTTAAAACCGTAAGGTTCTCTAATTATAAATATGTGACCAGTTGCTGTACTTTTATTAACATAAACCCTTCTGAGTTGTTGCAAGTATTACACTTGCTTATATACCTACAGCCCACTATAGTAGAATTATTTTCTCCGTGCAGTTTGGGTCATAAATCAAACTCGGCCTAATAACTCATGCTTATCAAAGAAAGATTATCATTCTTATAAAAATCATTATTATCTTTTTTGCTGTTAATTTTAAACTTAGATATAAGTATTTATATTTATTTTTAATATAACTTGTTACATTCTAAACTTTTGTACTTATAGTTTTTTAATACATAGATACCTAATTAATAATTTATTTTAAATAATTATTATTCTTATTTTAATAAATATGTTGTTTTATCTATTTTTTTTCTTTAACGCTTATCGACAACAATAATGCGTATCATTATGCCTGCCCATAAGGCCCTTGAGTGGAAGAGAGAGCGAAATACTCGCTTCACCGCTCCGATTATTTATAACCCAAACTGCACGGAGAAAATAATTCTACTATAGGCTATCTATAGCCCGAGCACTGATAAAAGGCGTGACAGACGTAAAATTATGTAAGCAAGCAAACTCGCGTCTAGAAGGTACAGTGTACAGATTTGCATAATTGCATTGGTTCCACCGGAGGTTGGTTTTCATAAAAGAAATATTAGGGGGACACCTGCTTTGTAACTTTTGGCCCTTAAAAATTATTTATAAAAAACTTTTCGCATAAATCAAGTTAAACTTGTTTACAAAGTAATTTTTGCGGTGGCAAGCCGACATTTTTTCTCCAACCGCATTTTCCCACCGCAAGTGTAAAAATGAACGACACTTTTGGTTATTTTTTTAAATAACGTCCTAGGGATGTCCTGATTTTATATTTCACCAGCGGAACTTCGCTCGCATTGCCACGATAACAATGTTTGTAAATCAATTGCAACGGTGGCACTAAAACAACATAACGCAACGACGCCGTTTTGACTACTATCGTCTATAGCATGGAGTCATGTACCGAGAATAATTTATTCATTGTTTATTGCATGAGTTCAGCAGATAGATAAACGGCTCACCTGATGGAAAGCGGTTATCATCGCCTATGGACATTTGTAACACCAAGTGCTACCAACGGGCTGTCCCTCTCTAAAGGGGGTCTGAAACCTGGCCACTAATGCCGGAACACAACTCAAGGTTGTTATGGTGGCATATTTTGAAGAGTGGTAGCCATCCAAACGGACAAATACCGCACCACCTGGCTGTGGGTTGTTTTATCGCCTCTTACGACAGTGGACGATCGAGCCCAGATGCCCTTTCCTCGCTATGCCCGGTTGCTTTTATATCTAATTATTAATCACAACTACCCATAAATATTACAATAGTACAACTACTTGGAACAAATGTTATTAATAATACGCAATCAATATTTTTTAAGTACCTCATTATTAATAGAAATAAAAAAACACGCACGGAACAAAAACTAAACTTAGTTTTGACATGTTTTGATATGAAAATACTAAAAACACAAAAATTACTTTCGCTGTGTTTTTGTCGGGCCTAAGTAAATCCCGAAACTAAAATCCTTTCCAAAATTACCTAAGGCCCAAAGGTTAAACGAGGCAATCTCCTAAAAAAACTTCGAAACTATCCACCTGTAACTCAGGATATTGTTTTCCACGCTCTAGGGACACATAGGCTACCGGCGAGGGACAAAAAGGCGGAAAACTCTCCACTTTTCGATATAATCGTAAATTTTCCGACGACCTCTTTTAAATAATTTCTTGCCTTATGAGAACCAGGTTGATAAATTATGAGACAGTGATCTAGTTCCTAGGGTTCTCTAGGCATGTTGGCGAAAATAGAACCTGTGTACAATCGTCATTTTGCTCCGTGCAAGAACGGAAATGTACGCGCATGACTTGATAATAACTTTACCGATTTTGATAATTTTTTGGCGTTTTGTTTATTTTTGAAGCGGGTTAATAGACAAACGGCTCTGACGGAAAGTGGCTGAACATCTCGCATCTAGGAGATTTTTTTTTATTGCGTGAGTTCAGCTTGGTTGCCATCGCCTATGGACATTTGCAACACTAAAGGTGCAACCTATGTTCTGCTGCTCTCTAAAGGGATACTGGAACCTGAGCACTCATGGCAGCATACTCTAGATCGGGGGTGGTAGCCATTCAGGCGGTCAAATGTCTACCACCTGGCTGTGGGTTGTTTTCGTACTCTGTTCCTGCACGAGTAGAATAAAATGGAGGGGATATCTTAAGAAAGAAATAGCTGATAGAAGGGTTGAGATAGAGTGATGAGATAGGCGAGATAGGATGAGGGAGGAGAAAGTGTTGCACAGAAACTTTCAAAATCTGTCCATCTCAAAAACAGGCAATTGGTGGTTTACTTGCCAATAAAGAAGCTGGTTGACAAGTATCACCTTTTTGGGATCCAATTATCAAAACTATTAAGACCCAAACCCAGCAAAAACCAACTGCCAGACCTCGATACCTGTGCACCGGAACAAAAACCAACTTGACTGATAATTTATTTTATTTTTCCTTCCACCCATTTTAATATTATATAAAATTATTAGAGCTAGGCATGTTTGCTGAAGACTTTCTTTCGCTTCTTCTCTTCAAGCCACAACATGTTACGAAGTGGTAGTAAATAAGATAAGGCTCCTATAGAGTAAATAATAACCATAAATAAAATAATTAAAATGAACAAGTTGGTGGTAGACTAAATAAAACTTTGACAATACTCATTGACACTTGTCATCTTCATCCGTGATCACGGCCACTGAAAAGTGGATGAAACGTCGGAATAATAATAAAAATTAAATAAATTACCGCGCTTAAAATCGTTAAAACGTAGTTTTATTAAGTTTCTTAATATTCTTTACCCAAATAACTATTATAGATAAAGGAGGCTTGATTTTCTCGTAAGGATTATCCTAAATTGTGAGTCAGTGTCCCTCTTTTGAATAATGCCCTAATATCCTTGAAAGTTGGGAGATTAGAATTTTTCACAAATCCGCTTTGGCCAAAACTGGTTCTTTTTAGTACGGGAGAAGAATGTTAATTTTTAAGAATTAAAAAGCTAATTAAAACTACTTTTAACGGTTTTAAGCGCACCATTTTTAAATTTTTTATTGCAGGAGTTCAGTTGACAGGCAGACGGCCCACTTGATGGAAATCGGCTACCATTAGCTATGGAAATTTACAACACCAAAGGTGCTACAAATGCGCTAATGCTTTTTTAAGGGACTGGAATCTGGTCATTCAACTGGTGGTACCTGGTGGTTAGTTGTGTAGTGACTGAAATATCGAAATAACCACCCCAGAATATCATCCATTTTACTACCATAATTTATAATCTTGCGACAAAAAAATGCGCTACTATTTTTGTGTCGGTGTACAATAAAATAAAATATTCAAATATATTGTTACAAGCTACAAAGGGCTCCAATTAAAATGCCGTTGGAATGACTATAGAATTTATTAGAACTAGTATAAACTGCACGATTCAATAACACGCGCATAGTCTGTCACTATATCGCACATCTAATCTACGCCTTGCTCGTATCGTAATCTTCGCTTGACTGCCACACCCCTCCGTTCGGGCATTGTTTTATAGTAAACTGTATAATACAACAATCGACTGCGTGTACTGAATTTTTATAAGAAAACGTAATCTGTACACCTGGTTAATTATTCCTGCGAACGGCCCACAAACTCGAAAACAATAACAATAGGCTATTGTCTAATTGCAATTTTTAAACACAAAGTAAACAAAAGAACTTCGAATGCGACAAAGGTAATAAATTGCGTTTTATGACAGGCAGGTTTGCTTTCACTTTTGCCGGCATGTAACAATATGTATAAATCGCGAAATATTAAGAAAATACTATTAAAAAGTTATTTGAGTTAAATGGTACTTTGAAAACATTTTTTGTTATTGGCTACAACGGGCAAACAGGCAGCTGGCCGACTGAAAGTAGATACCATCATCTATGGAAGTTTGCTACATTAGGGGCGATGCCAACGCATTGCCAACCTCTAGGACCAGATAGAGGAGATAGACCAAGCGGGATGAAATAGGAAATTGGATAGAGGTTGGAATAGGGGAAGGGGTTAGTATAATAGTAGGTTTACTGGGTAGTCTCGCGTTCGGTGTCTAACAACTCGTTCCTAATGGAATCATATGCACCTGGTAAAACACCCCTGATGGTTCAAGCGGATACGTGGATGCATTCTCCCTGCAACATAAATACGATTACTTCAATCCTATATATGTAACGTCGTTTAGAAACGAAGAAAGAACAAAAATTTCTGCGGCCGAGCGACCTGTCATAAGACCACACAACCCACAGCTAGGTCGTACGTAGGACTTTCCCCGGTCTGATTAGCTACCACCCCTGCTCTAGCTGCTATATATAACAATCCTGAGCTGTATTTCGGCATCAGTGGCCATGTTTCCTACCCAATTCAAAGCCAACAACAAATTAGTAGCATTTTTGGTGCTGCAAATGTCCATAGGCAACGGTAGCAACTATCCACCATGTAATGTAAGCTTGACTACTGTACTCCAGCAATAAATAACCTACAACTATGATTAATAACTGCGTATCTTAAATCCGGGTATAATTATCTGAGAGCTGTAACCGTAACCCCATAGATACAATATCGAGGTTTAAGTGTGTACTTACGTACTGCAACCACCCTGTGATTCGCGACTATTTACCTTTGACAGCCGACTGCCGCGGCCTTAAAAACCGAAAATCATCAACTCGTTACAAGCTGCTTGAATTGTGTATATAATGTTACATACCGAAATTCACACCTGGTTTATTACCTTTCCCGCATTTGAACTTCTTTTGTTTACTTTGTGTTTAAAATTTGCAATTAGACTATTGTTATTGTTTTCGTTTATGGCCGTTCGCAGGAATAATTAAGCAGGTGTGCAGAGATAACGTTTTCATGGAAAAACTCAGTTCACGCAGTCCATTGTTGTATTGTATAGTTTAGTATAAAACGTTGCCCGAACGGAGGAGTGACGCAGTCAAGCGACGATTATGATACGAGCAAGACGTGTACATTCGATAAGATACGGTCTTTGCGGGTGTTATTGAATCGTGCAGTTTGTACTGGCTGTATCCACTTATATTTGTACCTGTTTTATACGTGTTTATATAGTTCTAATAAATTATATGGTAATTCCAACGGCAGTTTAATTCGAGTCCTGTACCTCGTAACAATAATATGATTTTTGGTCACAGTAACATGCAACAGTTACGGCTCGCAGTTAAAAAATCACTATCCGACTCCCGCCCTAAGAATCAATGTTGCGCAAAAAATTACGATATCACCTTAAAGGGCTTTTTTGATAAGATTTCTAATTTCGCTTAATTTATGAAGACTGCTTAAGTAACGACACCATTTTTAAAATTTAAAGGTAACTAACTTAAATTGAATAGCTAGACTGCCAATATTAACTTTGTAACAAGTTTTTAAAGTTATTAATGAGTTGATTGAATTACTTAATTAATAAAGAAAAACAATTTTAGCTAGACGTGTTGCTGGGGAGTTTCTTGTCGCTTCTTCTCCTTAATAGCAATAACACGTTGCGAAGCGGTGTACATAGACTAGGAAATAAAATTAAATTTTAACCTATATGTATGACGTTCAAAAAGTGTTCTCCAGTGGAACTTATTTTGAATAAAAACTTTTGAATTTGAATATAATGAATATATTTTTGTTAAATAACCCTAGGATAATAATTTATTTTATATTACTTTTTTTAATATAGCGCATGATTTGTGTGTGTAGTTTTTTATCCTATCGCCATATCTCATCCCAAAAAACTGATTTCAAACCAAAAAGCATAACGCTTAATAACATCTGTGTTTAAGTTAATTTAACTTTGTGTTTGTGTTGTCCACAGTTTTGCTAAAGCTCGTACAAATCACCGATCAAAATCTTGTTCGCTGATTTGCATTGAATAGAGCACTTGTCTTTTCTTACTGTGAAATTGGCAAATTCAATGCCAAAAGCGTTGCAGCTATATATAAAAAAAAAGAAAATCACAAATAATTATTGTCTATATTTTAAACTCGGTGCATTTAGCAATTTTGTTGCTGTTTTTTATGTTTTACTTGGCACCGATTTCATGATGGTGTATTAAACTTTTTTTTTAGTTTGAAGTCGGTTGTAACACAATGTTCGATTTAGCAAAGGAGAATGAAAACAAGGGTTTTTGGGGGTTTGAAAGTTAGTGTGTAGTTGTGCTGGAGGAAACTTCAACACAGCTTTATGCTGGGTTGCCGACTTATTTGTAGGAAATGGTGTGTACATATATCGAATTCAATCATAAAAATGTATGTTTAAATTATTTCTACAACCTTGTATTGTCGCTTTCCTAGTATATACTTGGTTAATTTGGCTACCACCCGTGGTCTAGAGTATGCCGCCATAATAACCTTGATTTGTATTCCGGCATTATTGGCCAGCTTCCAGTCTCCCCTAAGAGAGCAGCAGCGCATTTGTAGTACCTTTGGTGTTGCAAATATCCATAGGCGATGGTAACCACTTTCCATCATGTGGGTCATCTACCTGTCTGCTGAACTCATGCAATAAAAAAAATCTTTCTTTCTTTTCTTTCTTTCATTAGATTTTGACTTGATGACTACGCAACCATCTCAGGCGTATACTCTTAGAATCTCGAATAAAGAAAAACATTTGAAAATCGGTCGACAATTGACGGAGATATCACGTAACATAAAAAACATGTACTCGAATTAAGAACCACTTCGTTTTTGAGGATCGTTAAAAATAAAGACCGCATATTTAAAGTCAAAGTTAAAGTGTAAAATCAAAGTAATATTTCCTTCGCTAACTTTTATCATGAAGCAGTGCTCGAGTGGGCGTTGCCTCGGCGAGAGCTACCTTTGAAAAGTTTAATTAACGCGTAAAATGTCTCGTTTAATGCACCACCGGCTGTGCCACCCGAGTGAAGCTGAGTGAGGAGGTTGCATGTAGCTTTTACTGGTCAAAGTATTGTTCTACTTTGTGATGTATTTATTGTTATTCCTTGATTTTAATGTGGCGGCCGAGGGTAGAACTTCCTGGCAGCGTAAGCCGGTCTCAAGACTTTTAGAAAAGGTAGAAGATGCTGTAAGGAAAAGAAAGAGATAGATAGGTGTTTAGGAAGGGGTAGATAGTAAATAAAAGAATAACAAAAAGAAGATCAAAATTATGGGTTCCAGAAGATTCTTCCGGGTATATAAGCAGCGTAAGGCGCGCCCACCGGGCAGTTTTGAGTTCACTTCAAGGCAGCGAAGTGACAAGCGCGATGCGAAAGAGTTGGAAGAGAAGTTTAAAAAAGACAATGACGAGTTTAGTGAAAAGTTTAGTAGACAGTTCAGTAAAGGAGGAGTTTAGCAAAGTTTAAAAGGAGGTCCAGAAGCGAGCTACGCGCGGTAAATTCGCAGGTGAACAACGCAGCAGCAGCAGGTGGTCTACGCATAACCAGCGACGGTATTGTGAGTGAGACATGTTATTGTCGGAACAGTGCGTCGTTAGTTGTGCGCGTATGGGCAACCCTGCGATGAGGAATCACGTACGGCTGTGTAAATCAATAAAAGCGTTTAGTTATAAATTGGTGTTTTCTTTCAATCCTAAGTGCGTACCCCCGCTTGTCTTTATTTTTTTATTGCAGGAGTTCAGCAGACAGGCAGATGGCTTGATGGAAAGCGGTTACCATCGCCTATGGACATTTGCAACACCAAAGGTGCTACAAATGCGCTGCTGGGACCCTTTCTTATTTTTTTTATTTCACCTGTGAAAGGGGTTCATAATTTAGGAAAGAGGGTGTTCATTTCAACTTTAGTATTTCTTTCTTTAAATTTAATACGCTAATACATTTTACTTATATATATCTATCTATATATTATCTTATTATATATACCTTAATATATATCTTATTATCTATATTTATTTCTACTTTTTTAAATATATCTGATTGTTTTTATATACAGATCTTAACAGCTATTTCGGACTATACATTCTCTTAAGGGACACTAGAACCTGTTCACTAAAGTCGGAACACAACTCAAGGTTGTTATGGCGACATACTTTAGACCAGGGGTGGTAGCCATCCAGTCGGGCAAATGCCCTACCACCTGGCTGTGCGTTGTTTTGTCGCCTCTTACGACATTCCGCCCGGCTGCAAGAATTATATTCTTTCTCCGTTCCTGCATTGAACATCCCTCTATAGATTATTTGTGAGGAATCTGAAATCGTTAAAGTCCAGTGATAAGTCATATGTCGATCTGAATGGCCGCCACCGACAGTATAGCGTATGCCGCGATGAAAACCTTGAGCTGTGTTTAATTTTTATTATAGTTACCATAGTTATATACTGTTACATGCCGACAAAAATAAATGCACACCTGCCTGCCATAAAGCTCAGTTTATTACCTTCCCGCATTTGGACTTTTTTGTTAACTTAGACAAATAGTATTAAATATTATGTATCAAACTCGTTTATGGCTGTTCATAGGAATAATTAAACAGGTGTGCAGATTACGTTTTCTTGGTAAAGGCAGTCCACGCGGTCGGTGTTGTATTGTATAGTTTAGGATAAAACCATGCCCGAACGGAGGGGTGGGGCAGTCAAAGCGATAACACAAGCGAGGCAAGACGTGTGTACATTTTAGTGACGGACTTTGCGCGTGTTATTGAATTGTGCATTAATTACATTTGGACTTATTTCGTCCAGTTATATTTGTACCTTGTTATACGTGTTTGTATAGTTCTAATAAATTCTATAGTAATTCCAACGGCATTTTAATTCGAGTCCCACACTCGTAACAATAGCAGAGACGAAAAGTACTGTTTTCGTCTCTGTGACTAGTGCACTGCAAGCGTACTTTCAGAATTCAGAGACGTTGGCACTCTAAACGTGTTCTACCGTCTGTTCAATGGGAAGGGTTCTGAGGAGCTGTTTGGTTTAGTACCTACGTCGTCATTTTACCACCGGATTGCTCGCCGGCAACTGGGTGTTCATCCACACTCCCTTGACACGTGGATGTGATCCACTGTACGTTGCGCTCGCTCCTTTATGCCATACGTGAACATGCTGTGGAATTAGCTCCCTCCCGCGGTTTTCCCAGAGCGCTACAATATGGGGCTCTTCATAAAGGGCGTAAACAGATATTTAAAGTATCAACGAGGTAGGTAACGCGTCGGCTCCCTTAGTGTTGCAGATGTCCATGGGCGACGGTAGCCACTTTCCATCAAGTGGATCCATTTGCCAGTTTGCCTAGAAGCAAACTAAAAAAAAGAAATGAAAGTTAATTTCACCCTACTATGGTGTTTTTTTTTTAAAGCAGAACAGCGTTTGGTGGGTGAGCTAGTAAATAAATATAAGCTTTTTTAAAAAGATTTTTAAATACAATCTTTTGAGATCCTGGATATCATGTAGCAGAGTGCTAGCCAAGACAAGTAAAACGAGCCTAAACACGACCGGGTATATCTTATTTAGTACAGGATTTCCCATGGCCACCTTCCGACTCCATCATCAGATCAGCTCCATGGTACCATATTATTGCATTATCACGCGATATATATATGTGTGCAAAATTTCAGCTTAATCGAAAACCGGGAAGTTGGTCAAATATAACTTGCAAGAATCCACCCGAACTTACATACATACATCCATTGCAAGTTAAATAAAAGCTTGTAAAAATATCCGTTTTTACCAAGTACAGTATTTCAAAAAGTTAAAAATAAACCCGTTTACACTCTCCAGGCATAATCACACGACGCGAACGCAGAACAATAACGGCGATGGGGGCGCTCGAGGACTTAATTGTAGGAGGCACGCCTCGCGCCTCTCATTTTCTTTTGAAAATACTCCCTTGTTAATATTTTAGGAAAGAATTCACTTTTAATTTTAGATCTCGTAGCCATATTGCATAAAGTGAATTTAAAAAATATGTCCACCGAAAATCCGAGAGGCTAATTCAGATTATTTCATACCAGCATTTTTTAAACTTTTTAAATATTTTCCGGGTCTGTAAGAGCATCTCGTAAAAAGTATTGAATGGATTTAAATGTAACTCGGCACAGAAAAGCCTCAGACGAATAAAATAGGTAAACCGAACCCCGAGCTCTTAGAGTGAAGCACTCCTGAAGAAGTATACTCTTTCAAATAATAAAATTTAAAAACTTCGTTTAAAAACCGACTTCAAAAACGAAAATGTATAAATTAACTTATTTCTTAAGCTATTATTATTAATATATATTATCTAAAACATCTTAAAGTCGGTGCTTAGTAATTTTCAAAATATAGTAATTTTTATGTTTTACTTTGCACCGACTTCAATATGTTTTAGATAATATATATTAATAATAATAGCTTAAGAAATAATCGTTTTTAAAGTCGGTTTTCATAAACGAAGTTTTTAAATTTTATTTGTTACTTTTTAGTGTTTAGCTATGTATGGGTAGACCTACGAATGGTGCCGCGCTTCTTAAAAAATATAGATCCCAAGAACCGGGAACAAAAAAATGTTCGTAAAATGAAAACTACTGGGCCAAACTATGTCAAATTTTTTGGGGACCACATGGCAGCTATTCCGCGTCGAACAAGGAAAGAATCACGTAAATCGGATCATAAATCACGGAGTTATCGGCGAACATACATAAAAAAAAGTAACAAAAAAAAAAGATCCCGACGAATTGAGAACCTCCTTTTTTCGAAGTCGGTTAAAAAAGAAAATCGATTCATAATTAACGCAGAAATAAACATATATATTTTTGAAGTTGGTTAAAAAATTTATACGATTTAAATTTCATACAACAATATCACCCCACTCGTCCCGTGGAGTGGCGCGCCGTACTAGCTAGTTGAAGTGGCGTGGCGTTGTTTGCCACTTGGGACCGTTCCACAGTTGGGAACAATAAACTCTAGAGGGCGCTGGTGCTACAGAAAATTAATTTTAAATTGTGTTATTATGCCATTTTAATTAATTCATTGCATTTTTATGAGAAAAACGATTTTACGTTTAATATGCTTATATAGTGTATGTTTTTGTTTAAAAATTACATACTGATTTTAGTACTATTGCTGAGAGGTTGGCAAGAGGTTATATATATATATATATATATATATTGTTATATCAGGAGTTCAGCAGACGGCCTACTTGATTGAAAGCGGTTATCATCGCCTATGGACATTTGCAACACCAAAGGTGCTACAAATGCGCTGCTGCTTTCTTAAGAGAGACTGGAACCTGGTCACTAATGCCGGAACACAACACAAGGTTGTTATGGCGGCATACTCTAGACCAGGTGGTCGCCATCCAGTCGAGTAAATACCCTACTACCTGGTTGTGGGTTGTTTTGTCGCCCCTTACGACAGGCTGACCGGAAGCAGGAAATTGTATTCTTACTCCGTCCCGCACAGAAAACAAAATATATAATTATTATAAAGAAACAGTTTGTGAGTTTGTTTATAGGGAGTAATCTTCTAACCTATTCAACCGATTTTGAAACTTCTTTCAGCAATAGAAAGTGACATTATTATTAAGTGTCATTATGCTATATTTTATTGTAATTAATAGTATTTGTTCTAATGTTGAAATAATATATTTATTTAACTACTTGATAGTAATATCACAGTATACTAATATAATTCGGGAAAAGTGCTCTTTTGTCCGTTCGCTTCGCTACCCCATGCGAGTCGGCCTCCGTGCGCAGATTGACCAGATTGTCACGCTTATATATACGCTCGGGATTCTAGAACGAACCCTATTATGTCATTCATCTATGTCTATCACTGTCCAACCAATATACCCGTCCTTGTTATTTACTCCGAGTTTATTCCAGTTTCTTCCCGAGTGTATGTATCTATCTCGGTTTCACATTTATTTGGCCCTATACTTCTATCCTGCTCTTTTGTATTCAAATTCAAAAGTTTTTGTACAAAATAAGTTCCACTGGAGAACACTTTTTGAAGGCATATAGGTTATAATTTAATTTTATTTCCTAGTCTATGTACACCGCTTCGCAACGTGTTATTGCTGTTAAGGAGAAGAAGCGACCAGAATCTCCCTAGCAACACGTCGAGCTAAAAATTGATTTTCTTTATATTTCTCTTATTCTATTTATATCTCAAGTTCTTTTTTTGTAAGTTTTATACAGAAGTATGTTACAGAATGACTTTTGAAGAATAATAGAGTTGTAGCAAACAGTGCATATTCAATAAGACAGAGACACAATAAAAGAATAGAAAACTATTACTTTGTATAGGGACATTTTATTGTGTTATTGTTAAGGCGAAGACTAAGCGCTATTTTCTTAAGGGGAAGAAATTCCGCTACGCGTATTCGTCACACTATCATCACTTCTAGAACGATTCTTCGAGAACATTAAAAAAATAATTTAAAATCCTCATAAGAGCGATATCCGTCTGATTGAAATCCGTCCCTTAGGACCTTTTATACACCAATCGATTGCACTGAAATTAAAACTACATACTAAAACAATACCAAACAACGCTCAAACAAACAATGTGAAAACAACTTTGGCTATAAAACATCGGCAACGTTGTTAGTAACATTAATATTTTAAAACTTCAACGGGCAATTACGAGTATTTCGACTAGTTTGCGATTCAACCGGAATGAGGCTGGATAAGCAGTGGGTATGGTGCTAAGTGGAGCGGGAGAGGGAGCGATTTACTATGATGGTACCATTCGAGAATGCATTTTCAAGCTATTTTATAGCATTATGTTTGTGTATTATTATTATTCACATATATATTTAAATATCTTATAATATAAATATATATATATATATATATATATATATATATATATATATATGTGTGTGTGTGTGTGTGTGTGTGTGTGTGTGTGTGTGTGTATATGTATATATATTAGGGCGGGTAAATTTTTTTTTGATAAATAGTATAGCAAAAACTTAATCTGTATAAGAGTGGCCTGTCTAGCAGACACACTGATGGCTCAGGTGGTTAAATAACTGCGGACTGTATACAAGATAGATGCTGGTTTATTCGAAGTAATGGTATATACAATTTATGGTCGTCCGTTGCACTAGGCGTCGTGCGGGCGAGTGTTCGATGATCCCACGGCAGCCGCGGCCTGCGGCCCAGCCGTGGACGTGGGGCGGCCCTTCCTCTTCCGCGCGTCTCCCCCCGTGCGTGCTCCAACATAATCTATAGGTGATTCTGAGACATTTTGCTCAAGAGACCATAGGTCTAAGTCGGATTTGGAGCCCCCAAAATTTCAAAATAGATATTTTTCCATATATACATAGAATAATTTAATTTAATTCGGTCATAAAATCGAATAGAATTATAGTAGATTTCTCAATCTGGGTTTGTTTGAAAGGTATTTTCATAAACTTTCTTGACAAGATAACTTGACCAGATACCAATCAAGAGCCGCTCAAGGTGGCAGTCAAGGCTCGCTATTAGTTCATTAACTGACACCACTATCAGTAGTATGAGAGTCCAGGTTCCACATGGCGGAATCAGTATACTTTTGTGCAAGATCAATATACTACATGTATGTCTTTCAAGACCACGGGCCATAAAAATGGCCCGGACTTTTGGAGGGCTTGCGCGGGGCCATGGAAAGACCAGCATGTAGAGGCCCTTTGACAAATTTAATGTAAATGTGGCGTGACACTGTTTGGCGATTATCCCTGTCTACACCATATAATAATGCACCCAAGGACAAGCCCCGGCCAGTGTAGGACTATTGTGGAAAATGAGGACAAAAAGTACCGGGCTATTGAGGTGAACTGCTAGTGGTACTGGGGGTCTGGGAATATGGGGACTATGGCGTCTGCCCGTCGCAATGTTCGGGGAATATGGAAAAATGGCCAGACGGTGACTCGCCACTCCCTGCATGGGCCCCAAAAATGCCATAAAAGGCAGGGGCAACATGGGCAATATACTTATTATTACATTATTAATATTTTCTAATATTCATAGTTTACACGAAACTACTACACTACACTACAAAACTATAACACCCAGACACAACTAGAAAAAAAACACACATGGCACTAGTGTGAGCAAATTTGTGTGTAAGTGTATGCCCCCAAAAATATTGTGTGTGCAATTCACACGCAGTAGAAATAGAGAGAGAATATACTCACAGAAGTCACAGATAATAATTTACCAACTTTTATTTATATAAATATACTTTAGCCAACATCTGTCAACAAATTATACTCCAAAATAAACTTCTTAAGTACCACGTTCAATTATTCATTTTATTAGTCTAAAAAATATTATCAGTTTTATTTCGGTCCAAATTAGACCTATGTTTAATTATTTGTCTTATAGACTCTTTAATCTGTGCTACACAATTAAAACTTTTAATTCCAATCTCTCGCACGCTTTTACGAGTTTATCTCTTTTTAGTGTCGCTTATTTGTTTCATCGACTTTCATATCACTAAAGATGCTAAAGAAGTTTCATCTCCAAAAACAATTGAAGAACCACGTGGTTCTTAATGCTCAATATGTAAAAAAAATATGTTACAGTAGTCAGAATCAAACCCAAAAACAGCTTAAAAAAGTTAACACAGAAAAAACGTCATTTCACAATTGAGAGAGTCGATCGAGTAGCAAACATACAAAAGAATCATCCAGACAGATTGAGAACCTTCCACCTTTTGGAAGTCGGTTAAAAAAGAAAATCTAGCCGTTTCACAATGATTATATAATATTGCGAGTAACGCAGGACTCGAATTAAAATGCCGTTGGAATTACTATAGAGTTTATTAGAACTGTTCAAACACGTATAAAACAGGTGCAAATATACTGGATACAACCAGTACACACTGCACGATTCAATAACACGCGCAAAGTCAGTCACGATATCGCTCATCGAATCTACGTCTTGCTATTATCGTAATCCTCGCTTGACTGTCCCTCTCCGCCTTGGGCCATTGCTTTATAATGCTCCGATCCATACCTGGCAAACTTCGACGCAATACAATAACAACAAGGATTAGTTCGATACTAATGACGGTCATAAAACAAGTACATTAACAATGGAATGTTTTCTTAATTATAAATTTTGAACATAAAATAAACAAAAGAATTCCTAAATGTGGGGAGGTAATAAACTGCGCCTTACGACAGGCAGGTGTGCGCATTTCTTTGTCGGTATGTAACAATAATTTTGATTCATTACTGAATGACAAACATGTCCATTCGTACGTTTTTGTCTTTGTCTCTAAAAATTCTTGTACCAAGTTAAATACTTAAGTGTGAAGTAAGTTTAAATCGCTCACGCTACTCTATTGGATACTGACCATTAAAGCTCGCACTAAAAGGGCAATCATCTGCACTGCGGACAAATATATCACATGTTTACATAACATTATATTATCCATATTATATTTAACTTAATCACCAAGCTGTGTATCCCGTAAACCGCTGGAAATGGATTCTCCCAAGAGCGTCATCTGGTGAAAAATCGACGCACTTCAGCCTCTGCATCGCAGTGATGAAATTTCACAGCGCACATAAAAGTTAATTATTCAAATTAAGTTAATGGTTTCATGACATGAGTATGCAGGTCGCAGAGCTTTGTTAATACAGTTGATACTTTCACGCGCCTCAAGTTTAACGCCGTACTCAGAGTCGAATAAGGATCTATTAAAGTTAAATAATGTAATTATGTTACTTAGCTACTAAACTTTAAAAAATATTAAATGAAAAATGCCTCACATTTCTAAAAGTATACAAACTAATTTTTGTTGAAATTATTTTAAACTCTCGCTTGAATTTTTCAGTTAACATTTATCGAAATTATTTTGTGTACATTAGATGATTCAAAGTACGTCGGCACTGTGACGTCCCATGGAACAATGAAGTATGGCAATTGTGAGATTTGCTGTATATGAAATTGACTGTTAAGAAATACGTAACTTGATGAATGTGTGGTTGCTAGGTGTGTTAAACGTATCATTATATTAATACGTGAAGCAAAAACTTTGTATCCATTTTTACGAAAATTGCGCGGTCGGAGGAGTATGAAATTTCGCACACTTATAGTTTACATAGAGAAGGAGCGCAGAATGTACATTGAATAAATATTTTTTAATTATGCATAAAAAATATTAAACCAATAAAAAAAACATTATACACACTACCATGTATTTGACGCACACGCGCATATACTGTTAACAATAAACTCCTTTGTTTATTGTTTACAGTGTAACCTGGGCGACATCTGTGATTATAGAAGTATAGTTTTTGACAACAGAATCTTAATAATGTTCAAACTTATAATTTAAATTAATTATGGTCCAATTTCGACCACAATTAATAATTAGTACACTAGTATATTAGTATTATCTATGGTTCAAAGTATATATGGTTGGAAAAGCATAAGTTTACTGATTTCACCCCTTTATTATATAAACCCAATATCTATCTTCTTTAATATTATTAAATTCTAAACATGCCGTATCTATAGATTGAAAAAATATGTACAAATACAACTCGACTAGAATCAAACAAACAACTGTACAAACAATGGAGAACACGATCCAAAATTTTTTAGATTTCTTCTCTGTAAGTCGTTTTGTCTGTTTGTTTGGGATTCACACAAAAACTACTGGGCCAATTTTGATGCGGTTTTCACTGATCGATAGCATATTTTCGGATTTAAAATCTGCTGTACTTTTTATCCCGGGAATTCCGCGGAAATTTTCTTAAGAGCGGTTTGAAGTGGCCTGGTTGAAAAATAATCTGATTCAAATTCAAATTCAAAAGTTTTTATTCAAAATAAGTTCCACTGTAGAACACTTTTTGAAGGTCATACATAGGTATAGGTTAAAATTTAATTTTTCTTCCTAGGCTATGTACACCGCTTCGCAACGTGTTATTGCTGTTAAGGAGAAGAAGCGGCAAGAAACTCCCCAGCAACACGTCTAGCTTAAAATTGTTTTTCTTTATATTTGTTGTTCTATTTTTTATATTTAAGTACTTTTTTTTAAGATTTTATACAGAATGATGTTACAGAATAACTTTTGAAGAATTAATGGAGTTGTAGCAAACAGTGCATATTCAATAAGACAAAAGCGCAATAAAATGATAGAAAATAATTATAGTTATAAATATAAAGACTTAACTTAAAAATTTTTTTTTGCAACATATCTCCATATATTCCTTACAAGTACGGCAAGATAAAAACGTTATACTCGTACAAAACACAGTATAAGAGGTTGGAGCGAGCTGTTATGTAAATGAAGTTTTGTCATTTAAATATTCTTCAATAGTGTAGTATCCCTTTTTAACCAAGATACTTTTTTTTTATTCCGGTCCAATACTTACACTGATCAATAGAAAACTGTATATCTTCAAATATGCGATCTTTGCTACCCGTCCACCGTAAACAAAGTTGCGGATGAATGTTAGAGTTATTTATAAATGTGACATAATAAACAAAAGTCTTATTTCTATTGTATTCATTCAAGTAAACCTTCGTCTCTACGAAGTCGTTCGCATAAAACGGAGATGTACTGAAGGTAAGTCGAACCTGCCGTTTCTCGGTCGTGACACAGTGTCACGCTCATGCAGTCACGTGGGGCGCGTGACTAGCCCGCCGTGATTACCGTTTTATTCGAGTACTCAGTGAAGGTGTATTTCATACAATATGTATGTTGAGGGTTAATATAGTTCCGTGAAAGATTTGCGCAGGTTAATGTGGGTGGATTTTTTTACCCAATATCCTTAGGGTTAAAGATACCGTCTCACAAAACGTCTTATACTCTTTGTAAGAATGTACAAAGTTATGCCGTCATAATTTTGTACATGTAAAAGGAATCAAGTATCACATTGAAAAATAGATGGTAAGAGGAAAACCGAAAATTGTACATGTATTAAATATAATAAAACTACGTTGTAACGGTTTTAAGCGCGGTAATTTATTTGATTTAGGTTTATCCGACGTTTCGGCCGCTTTTCAGTGGCCGTGGTCACGGAAGACAAAGATGACATTTATCAAACGTGTATTGTCAAAGTTTTTTAATCAGCCTACCGCCAACTTGTTCATTTTAATTATTTAGCTTTAAATTTTGTTTATGGATATTATTTACTCTATGGGAGCCTAATCTAATTTACCGCGGCAAATAAATTACCGCGCTCAAAACCGTTAAAACGTAGTTTTATTATGTGTACAAGTCGCGAAAACTTAAGAAAATATTACATGTATTAAATAATTATTTTTATACGGGTCTCTAGGTAATATGTGTAGACTCCGGGGTGGACACTGAAAATCAGTGTCCGGAATATCTTCCGACACAGCAATATACTGAGTGCCAACCTCATTTACCGAATTGCGGAATATACCTGTAAAAATTATTTTGTTGCGTCTATTTTCTATTTTCTCTGTGTCACATTCGACAAATAAACGTTTTCTTTCTTTCTCTCTTTCTTTTCTTTATTTTTAACAGCTCGCCCGCTACCAAGGCAGCAATGGTGTTCGGGACGAGCATAACTAAGAGGGAGATAGTGTTCCTCAACTCAGACCCCGACAAACACAAAACCCACCTGCATATCTGAAACAAAGCACATTTATTGGGTAATAAATGTGCTTTGTTGTTGGCATTTAAACTAATAACATTGAGATTCTTGTATGGTCGTCTTCTTTTGTTTAGTTATTGACATACGGCCTATTCTTTGTTGTGATCAGTAGCCAGGTGTTACGGATGTAAAGTACAAGCTGATTGTAGTGTAGGAAATTCAGTCTAAGCGGCCGGGCGGACATATTGCATATGTGCAGTATAAAGCAATGGTCCGATTTAGGGAGCAGTGAGTCGAGCGATAACCACGACCGAATCGAGACGTGTGTACTACAATCGGGAACCTTAGTGACAAACTTTGCGCGTTTTATAGAATTACAACCTTTTGCATTACGTTTGGATTTGTTGTGTTCGGTATGTATATAGATACGTATAACACAGGTACAAATATAATTGTACCTGTGTTATACGTATCTATATAGTTCTAATAAACTCTATAGTAATTCTGACGGCATTTTAATTCGAGTCTTGCGACTCGTAACAATATAATGTAATATGCAGCTCTTGTGAATTCAGTCTTGATCAATGTTCGCAAGGCCTGTGTCATCGACGGCTTATTAAGTAAGTTGGTCCTGGTGTACTACAAACATTGGTGGCTGCCTACGTCTCATCACAAAACTCGCTGGAATGTTCAATTTGATTTCAGCTCATACTCCTGGGTTAAACAATTTAAGTAAGTAGGAAACCAATGCAAACTTTAGTCTGGATGCCAAATGATTATACCCTGTTATACCTAAGAGAAACAACGTGGGGTACATCAATGGATAAAATGGGTAAACACCATAAGGTCTTAGGTATAAAAATGTAGTAAATTTATTTTGTTTGCGCTCCAACATAATAGTCTGTGTCATGCTGTTCCAAGAACTGTCCACTAGATAGAGGTACGCACGGGTAAACTGTTTGTTGTAAGCGCCTATCGCACAAACTCTGGCTTTCGTTCTCTCACACGTAACATGTAAATTTTAATTCCTGCTTCACAAAACACTAACACAACCTCTTTTTTAACTAACTTACTTTTCTTTCCTTCTGTAAGTATATATTTAATATTAAGCCTGGCGATTACCAAAATACCTTTTAATAATCCCTACTATCCCTATTAATATTATAAATGCGAAAGTAACTCTGTCTGTCTGTCTGTTCCGTTTTCACGTAAAAACTACTGGACCGATTTGACTGAAACTCAGTATATATATATTTTCGATGCCGAGAATGAACATAGGATACTTTTTATCCCGAAAAACAGGATACTTTCCGGGATAAAAATATATTTGTCTTTCTGTTTGTTATGCTTTTACGGAAGAACTAATGGGCCGATTTGGCTGAAATTCGGTACGTATGTAAATTATATCCGTCATTTTGCCCATGTCGATCACTGTGGCCTTTTTGGCCATGCCGGTCATTTTGGCCTTTTTGGTCATTTTTGCTATTTCGGTAATTTTGGCCTTTTTTGGTAATTTTGGCCATTTTGCTCATTTTGACCATTTTGATCATTTTGGCCTTTTTGGTCATTTTGTCCTTTTTGGTCGTTTTTGACTATTCCGTCATTTTGGCCATGTCGGTCACTGTGGCCTTTTTGGTCATTTTGGCCATGTCGGTCACTATGGTCTTTTTGCTCATTTTGGCCATGTCGGTCATTTGGCCTTTTTGGTCATTTTGATTATTTTGGCCTTTTTGGCCTTTTTGGTTGTTTTTGTCTATTCCGTCATTTTGGCCATGTCGGTCACTGTAGCCTTTTTGGTCATTTAGGCCATGTCGGTCATTCCAGCCTTTTTGGTCATTTTTACCATTTCGATCATTTTGGCCTTTTTGGTCATTTTTGCTATTTCAGTAATTTTGGCCTTTTTGGTCATTTTGGCCATTTTAGCCTTTTTGGTCATTTTGGCCATGTCGGTTATTTTGGCCAAAAAGGTCATTTTGACCATTTTGGTCGTACTTTTTATCGCAAAAATGAAACTAAAATAGATGAAAGTTTGAGTGAGAGACTAACTGTTTCACAAGTTTATAGATATAAAAATTCACAATCTATAGAAAAAAGTGCGATAGTATCTCGATCTGTCTGTCTGAATACCGAAAATGGACATAGATACTTTTCATCCCGGGAGATGGGATAGTTTGCGATATAAAAAAAAAGTAAATCTTATGAGGGCAATTAGCACCAATATAAAAATATAAAACAATTCACCCTGTTTTAACGCCGGCTGTTATACAAGAGGTACGCACTAGAGGTTGACCCGCGGCTGAGCCGCGGGGTAAACTCTAGTAATATTATAAATGTGAATGTAAGTTTGTTTGTTACGCTTTCACGCGAAAACTACTCAACCGATCATCATGAAACTTTGTACACATATTCTTGGAGGTATTAGAAGTAACATAGGATACTTTTTATGAAAAAAAAATCCACGCGGACGTAGTCGCGAGCAGAAGCTAGTATATTTATAATTTAACTTGTGTGCTGCATTATTAATTAATATTTTATGTAACTTGTTACTTTGTATTTAATTTTAATAATGTAGCTCTTTGTTGTTCCAATAAAATAAAAAAAAAACATGAGACTATATTATATATGTGGAGCCCAGATGATTGCGTTTCTTTCAAGTGGCTTCTAACTAAAGCGTTAAATAATATTTTTATAAAACTCGCTAGCAAAATCTCAATCTTTATAAAAATAAAAAAGAGAAAAAATACAGTTTTTTGGGAAAAAAATAGCAAAAAATATTTTTGTTTCTGAATTCCTAAATACAATAGAAACATTTCTAATGAAATTTTCTTTCCTTAATTTCAAAGGTATAATTGCTTTTCGTGATATCACGAACAATTTCTTGAGAATCCGTTTAATTGGGCGCCAGTTAAGCGACGTGGCTTCTCGGCTAATTGAAACTGGATATTTAATGTGGGCCCAGTGTGGTGGTAATTAGAAGATGGTAATTGGCAGCCGGGTAATGGTTTACAACTAGTTTGTGGAGTGACCGTAATGGCGACACATGAGCCCCGCTCATTAAGCGCACATTATTGCACTAAATTTTAGATGCAATAAGTGGTATGGTGTCACTGGTTATTTTTTTTTTAAATTAAATTATTATTAATTTTGAATATATCGTCGTCAGCCATTTGCAGTCCACTGCTGGACGTAGGCCTCCCCAAGACGGCGCCACTCATCTCAGTCTTTTGATTTCCTTATCCAGCGCCTACCGGTGACCTTGCATAGATCGTCGGTCCATCGGGCTGGAGGGCGTCCAACACTACTGCTTCATACCGACAAAGAAATGCGCACCTGGTTTATTACCCTTCCCGCATTCAGAGTTCTTTTGTTTACTTCGTGTTTAAAATTTGCAATTAGACAATAGGCTATTGTTATTGTTTTCAACTTTGTTGGCCGTTCGCAGGAATAATTAACCAGGTGTGCAGATTACGGTTTCTCGGAAACCTCAGTCCACGCGGTCCTTTGTTGTATTGTATAGTTAGTACAAAAAATGCCAATACGAGCAAGACGTAGATTCGATGAGCGATATAACGGCGAACTTTGCGCGTGTTATTGAATCGTGCATTTTGTACTAGTAATGTCTAGTTGTATTTGTGTCTGTTTTATATGTGTTTGTATAGTTCTAATAAATTCTATAGTAATTCCAACGGCATTTTAATTCGAGTCCTATGTAGCTCGTAACACTACATTTACCGATGCGCGGTCTACACTCCAGGACTCGTCTGCTCCATCGGCCATCGGTTACTTAGGTACTCTTACGAAACCGACAGTTCAGTTCTAATTTTATCTATAAGAGAAACAGCGAACATAGTTTGTTCCATAGCCCGTTGAGCGACTTGGAACCTGTGGACCAATCTTGCCGTCAGTGTCCATGTCAGGGCCCCGTAGCTCAAGACTATTGTATATATAGGCAAAGTTAAATTTGGATAAAATAAAACATCAATATTCAAAGAGAGTACAACTACTCGCCGTCCTATTTTGGTCTTCCCTCACTCCATAGATCCTTAAGCTCACCAACGTACAACCGAGGGCATCCACCACCAAAGCACCACAAATATTAAAATTTCTTTTTGAGGGGAATCCCGATTGAAGGCCATCAGCTGGAGAAAAATAGTAGGAAAATAGCGGCCGGTGTATAGGATTCACCAGGTCGGGGTGAACTAGTATCTCTATCCAAAAATAAAGTTGCTTTTGCCACGCCAGTTAGGAATACCCACTAAAACCCTTAAAACCAGGGCCACGGGTATATTTTTTTTAGCCTGAATTAGGCAAACAGGCATACGGCTCACCTGATGGAAAGTGGTTACCGTCGCCTATGGATGTTTGCAACAACAGAGGTGTCACCAACGCGTTGCCGACCTGTAACAAATTTAATAACGCCCTTCCTAAAGAACACCATATCATCATAGTGGTCCAGTTGTAAAAGTGAGGTGTTGTCATCAGATCAAACAGTTCCTCGGAATACTCCCCGTTATACAGGCGATAAAATACGCAGAGGTTGTTATTTTAAAATGTGTAATACGTTTTTAAGCGACTTCCAAAAAGGGTCGAGGTTCAATTCTACTGTGTATGTTGTGAGATTTCTCCGTTAATTGTAGACCGATATTTTTTTATTTGAAAAAGCATACCTGTGCTGTGGTCCAATGGTCGCTGAGTCATAATCTGATGATTGATGAGGATCTTAAAAGCGAAACTTGTAAAATTTCTACAGGCACTTAAAATATCTATATATTAATACGTGAACCAAAACACAGCAAAAACTTTGTACCTCTTTTTACGAAAATTGCGCGGACGGAGGAGTATGAAATTTCGCACACTTATAGAGAAGGAGTGCAGAATGCTAATATTTTTTTTTTAATTATGCATAAAAATACATTAAATTAATAAAAACATATTACACACACTACCATGCATTTGACACACACTCGAATATACTTTTTTGTTTATTGTTAAAGTCAAATTAACAGTACAGCTTTGGCTAAATCTGTGATTATAGAAGTATATCCTTTGACAACCAACCTTAATAATGTAACTTAAATTAACTTAACTCATCATTCGACCACTGGGCAACCACTAGTCTATATAAATAAAAATGAATCATAGAAGTGTGTACGCCCGTAACTTGAGAACGACTTCATCGATTTTTATGAAATTTTTTGTGTTTGAGTTTGGTTTAGTTTTATAATTGGAACTGTTAGGTGGGGTTGGAATCGAGTTTTAGGATCCTCCTAATCTCTTGGACCGATTTTGATGATTTTGTTTTTGTGTGTTTGAGTCCCTGGATGGTTTAAATTCACAATTGGAACTGGTAGGAGGCACTAGAATTAGGTCCATATTATTTTTTCAGAATAATGTCTGTCGGAACGGCTAGTATCTAATAAAGACTAAGCCTATATGGTTATAATTTTTATAATGACTTACGTGGTGCTCGTTCTGAAAGCTTTTCTTTCTCATAATATCTATCTTTACGCATAACCTTTGTACATATATGCAGTAATGTAGTGTATGTAAGCTAAGGCGCGGCCTAAAGTATGCGCAGTAAATGTGCCCAATAAATTTAGCTGGGCACTAGTGGCGCGCTATTGCCGAAGCTCTGTGAAAAGCTATCACTGTCCAATCGGGTGGCGATACTTTTTGAAGTGAAACTTCTATATAGACGGGGGGCCTTACGATTTTTCGGTCACGAAAAAGCATCACGGCCGCGTGTAGTAATACTTACATTTTTAAACTCGTGGTATCTTTCGAATGGAATGTCCGAATTGAATAATTCAAAATATTATATAAAGGTATTGATGCAATCTTGAATGTGAAGTAATTTATTTTGATAAGGATGAATACCAAGATACAAATAAAGAGCCTTTTCCAGCGGCAGCATTCCAATTAAATTTTTAAAATAAAATAAAACACTTATTGTGGTATACCTATAATAGTTAGACATATGCTATCGCGACACTTTTTGTAAATAATGTTGTGTTCTGCAAAGGCGTCGTACATTTTCTTTCTGATACTTCAATTTGTGATATTGGAGATCTTATCAAGGCGAATGAAGCAGGCTCCAACACTATCCCACAATCTATGCGTTTTTAGTATACTGATGCAAACTGGTCCTCGCAAGTGTTTTATTACTCGTTTGAATGTAAGTGATTAGCCGTAGAACGTCATAAAACCTTCTTAATGATTTCAAGAACCAGTGGGCCATGACCAGGCCTAGAATAAAATAAAATTGTAATTAATAAATTTAACAAAATTTCTTAATTAGAATTTTATTGTATTCCTGACGCCATCTGTTGAAAAATATAAAACCAATAAGACATCATGTAAGTATAATATTAACCTATGATGGGTAAAATAGTATTAAAAAGCCATATATTATTATGTTAAAATGAAAAAATAAAAATGAAAAGAAATACGTATATAGAATTTTGATTGGATAAAATAAAAATGAATGAAAATAAGTTGTCGTATGAATTTTTTACAGAAGCCCATATTAATAATTCATACATAAAATAAAATAAACATTATTACTAGGTAGAAAACTTCGCGAGCCCTCCTAAAGCACTGTTTTTTGCTATAAATGTGAAATTTTACAAAATATTATGATTGATCAACTGTGCAATTTTAGAACAAACGGCCTTACTTATATTAATCTCGTTAAGAAACGATTAGGCATCTCTTAAGTAAGAGAATCAGAATCAGACTCTAATCCATTAATACATTTTTCACATATAAACGTGTATTACCTGTTGCTTACCTGAGAGGAGAACAGATAAACAAAATTTGAATGATTAACGTAAGTTGTAGCCAAAATATTCGGATAAAGAGGAGTTTATGAGTAATGTCCGGTTTACATTATTCCAGTCCAGCGATCGAATCCAGCGCTGTATTGCTTGGTGGAAAAATGTAAACTGGCACTGGAATGCACTGAATTCAGTTAGCATTCTATTCCAGTAACTGGATTGGCGGTCTACTTTTGAATCCACTGCGACCAATCCAGTGCAACTGGAATAATGTAGACGGCCAATCCAGTGCTGACACAATAAACACGTATTGTTGCTTTTGCGGATCACTGCGGTGAACAATTTAAAAATTTTGAAATAGTTGGTTTTGGCAATCGAAACAGTACTTAAAAAAGAAAGAGTGACTTCTAATTTTATTTTCACAGGTATAGTATCTCTGAACAATGTATTGTTACGTTGAATATTAATTGAAAGTAATGATAACAGTTCCTCAAAGTTTTCTGCTGTCATTGTCAATGCCATTCTATATATACTCAGTAGGATCTTAACTTCAGTTTTTGCAAAAGCATTACAGACCCTCCTTTTTGATCTCTTTCGCTGATCCAATTTCTCACCCAAATCTGTTCCTTTTTACTTAGTTCCTTATCAACCACATTAATAACTTCTTGTAGCAAGAGTAATTGAAGACATTTGAAACATTTTCGAAACTGATCTCTTCTTGAAATCATTGTCACTGTAGTGTTCACACTTCAACGGCTTCTAAATAACTGGAATAATGTAGATATTAGAGATCCAGTCCAGCACTGGACTGGATTCTCGCTGGATCATTTGACTGGAATAATGTAAACCGGGCTTAAGATTTTCACTAATTACTTGCTGAGCAGCTTCTTTAAATTTAAGAAACGATTATAATAATGTAAGGCCCTAACTAAGTAACATCGGAAGAGATTTTAGAGCAGAGCTAAAAACATGATGCGAAATTTAACGACATGCCTTCTCACCTAAGGCTTCGCCACAAATCCAAATCAAAACCCCCTGCGGGTTGTTTATTGTTATAGATTATAGTTCGCGGCTCTGTGAGCACGTGTGTATCGGCTAACTTACTACGTGATGCGGATTGCACTACGGTAATTAATGTTAAACGCTACCGTTTTAGGGAAAGCGGCAAAGTATACCGAAGTGTTTTATCTGTTTAAGTTTTTTTAACGAAATACTCCGTTTTTGAGGGTATAAGTCAAATTTAGTTTTAGATTTATTTCACTTAAATCACCCCTTAAAAATCGGTTTTCATATTAGGCACCCCGTATGGAAATTTTATGAGGAGAGAAATTAATACAAGCGTTATTTTTATCATACAATTTTAAAATGTAATGGAATGTTATAAGATCTAAAATAATACCCATTAGTGTAAGGTACGGTATTTTGAAATTAAAAGGTCTTGTAACGGCCTTTCTTCGGCTGCATTCGGGCGTTGTCGCCGCGTACGCGCACATTATTTTATTTTATTTGCTATTTTATAAAAAAAAATTGCCTTTTCGTCTGGTAGTTGTTACTCCGTTTGTAGGGAAAAAATAAAATTCTAGCCTGAAATATTTAGACCAAGCAGACTTCAGATGATAGCATCAAAGTAGCCACCAAAAATGGCCTGGTATTTATTGCTTCGTAGATTCAGGCTATTCTAATTCTCATGGCCTAAATTAGAATGTTGCAAAACGTATTTTTGTTTAAAGTCATAACTATTGAAGCTTCTTTACATAGCATAAAAAAATAAAAACTTCGTTTAAAAAAACCGACTTCAAAAACTAAAAAACCAAAATGTATAAAATAACTTATTTCTAAAGCTATTATTATTAATATATTATCTGAAACATCTTAAAGTCGGTGCTTAGTAATTTGCAAAATATAGTAATTTTTATTATGTTTTACTTTGCACCGACTTCAAGATGTTTTAGATAATATATATTAATAATAATAGCTTTAGAAATAAGTTTTTATTTTTTATTTGTTACTTTTTAGTGTCTAGCTATCTATGTATGGGTGGACTTACGAATGGTGCCGCGCTTCTTAAAAAATATAGGTCCCAAGAAACGAGAACAAAAAAATGTTCGAAAAATGAAAACTACTGGGCCAAACTATGTCAAATTTTTAGGGGACCACACGGCAGCTATTGCGCGTCGAACAAAAAAGAATCACGTAAATCGAATCATAAATCTCAGAGTAATCGGTGTACATATGGAACGAAAAGGAAATTTTCTTCATAAAAAATGTTCATAAAATGAAAACTACTAGGCCAAACTATGTAAAATTTATAGGGGACGAATTGGAAGCTATTCCGCGTCGAACAAAAAAGAATCACGTAAATAGGACCATACATCGCGGAGTAATCGGCGAACATAGATAAAAAAAGCAACAAAAAAAAAAGATCCCGTCGAATTGAGAACCTCCTCCTTTTTTCTAAGTCGGTTAAAAAGGGAGTCGCTTCCACGTCTGTCTATACGCTAACTCATCCTAAATCAAGCAACGGATTTAAACGGTTTTCACTATCAATTGGTTAATTTTTCACAGAAGATTTATTTAATAATAATAAAAGTTTTTATACAAGTAAGATAGAATTGACTTCTAGGGCTAAACTTTAGAATCCAAATATCGCAAAGAAACTCTACCGATTAGGTAAAGAGTTTTTGTAAAACAAACAACTATTGGTAAAAACAGATTGTATCCAAATAAAGTCAGTAATAAAACAAGCTAAAGTATCCAGTCTACGCCATACCCTATTTCGTCCCCAAGTGACTGCCTACACGAAATATTTTACTGCATTACACAGTCCGCTTTATTTCGACTCTTTATAACGATTTTATAACTCCAAGATTTATTTACATTTGTATGAAAAACAGTTACAATTTTGTTTGTCGATAATGTTGAATTAGATTTATACTCTTTTTACAATAATTTTAGATTGATAGATAGAAAACGCTTTATTCTTGCTTTATGCTTCACCGCATGCATATTAAATCAACAATCGACAGCGGTCACATTACACAGTGAAGGCAAAATAACACAAGGGAGAACTTATCGCTTTAGACCGATCTCTTCCAGACAGCCCGGGCTGTGGATTTTATAAAATTTAGTGTGTTACTTAAATAACTATAATAATTGTACACGTTACGTTATTTACAAACATAGCTTGTGAAGTAGCACAAAGTCTTATTTCTAAAAAAAAACGTAGTTGTACAGATTAACTTTAAAGTAGCTATAGTTGATAGTCTGGGGTAAAGCAGTGGTTAACGTACCCGTATTTTATAATAATAACACTTGCTACTTTTGTCCAGACCAGAATTCGTATGTCTTTCGATGCGCAGAGTTCGAATCTCAAGCCCATTTGGCCCGAAAGCCCTCAAAAACCCAAATAAAACATGTGGAAATTGCTATTTTTTTAAATTATATAATAACTGCAATTTTTCACAATTTTTGGTAATTTTTAAGGATTTTTGATTCGTTGTCCCTCCGCTTCTGACGCCCACTTGATAGCGAAAATGCGACGGCTGGCGGCGCGGCGGCGCAGCGGTGATGTCGTGTATACACGCACTTAAGGTTTAAACAACTTTTCAGAGATTTTTAATAGGCGATACCCATTTTTTCTTTTTTCATTTTATATTCTTAAGAAAAATACAGTTTTGACTTTTAATAATGCTACTTTTAGAAGTCTCGGGTACAATTAGATAAATATTGCATTTCTTTATTATATCTTTCTGATAAATTATATTCATTTTGACCCAGTTTTTTTTATTAATAATGAATAAGTTCGCGTTTGACGGACATTGCGCCTTATCTCAGGCGGAAATGCAGTCTAAGGTGGAGCACGCTTACCTAAAAGATACCTGTTCACGCGAGACTTAAAGACACCTAGATTATATTTTTCGGGAAAAACAGACGACGGTAAAAAGTTCCATTCTTCATGGGTGCGTATGATGAATGTGGAAGCATAGCGTTTCGTCCGCTTCGTCGGTCTTTAAAAGAACTCAGATAAATAATACTTCACTATTTTCAGATCCTACGTAGTTAATTTAGAATTTTTTTCCACTACAAAATGTACAATGAAGACATACCCTAAGTCCAATTGAAAAGAGATTTGCAAAGCAAATGAGCGAAACGGATTCCGGGCGGCGTCACCAATCGATGCAATTTGTTCTATCCCCAAGAAACAAACAAATAAATTCCAATTGAGCGATTAAGGCACACCTTTCCATCAGGCCCTGGATCTAGATGAATGTACGGATTACTGATTCACATAGGGCTACCATTTTATTATTCTCTTTCAATTTTTAACCCTAGATAGCTGCGTTAACCTATATGCATAATTTATCAAAAGCTTTTTAAGATGGAGAGTGGGTGCTTTGCTTTTATAGGACAGATGTGGTATGTCTGGCTATAATTAAAAGTAGATACTGCCACTTGTCGCCTAGTATCAGCTTGTTCACGTAGAGGTCTGGTATTATGGTACCACATGCAAACCATCGACTAAAATGTGTTACGTCAAGTTTCTTGGACCAATTTATTGATGTATACTTTAGCACAGTTAATTATAATTGCGGCCATTGTTAGCAGGCTACATCAATCAAAATTATATTGGGACTGGTTGTAGATTGCTGCATGGACAAAATAATTAATTTAATGTAAAATATTTATGTGAATGACATGTTTAGTGAGCGACTGACCGACTAACTGCTGGGCATTTGTTAATTTTTTATCAATAGTTTTAAAGTTTTAATTTAATTTATAATAATTTAATTAAATCTTATAATAATAAATCTGTAAAATATGTTGTAGGTCCATAATACCTTTGTGTCTGAAATAAATAAATAATTATTATTAATTATGTGACCATACATGAACGTGATGCTATGTAAATAGAGGTAATATATATCGGTGTTAGAGATTTGTCTATGTCAAGTAAAAATTTCAATCTCATAATTTTCTAAGTATAATATTTATTAATGATTAGAATATTGGTGTGTATATCGCGTAGAGAACGTAAGAAATAAAAGGAACATTTATTGGCGATAATGAATGATGTCTGTTCATTTGTGACAGACAAAATCCTATACCCACCCCGTCTTATTAATAAAAACTGAGTAAACCCAGATTAACTTTAGTTCTAGTATTATCTCAGTAGCAACTAACATCAGTATTAATAAACGTGGAGTAAACTAGGAGTAGACTATTTCGACTTTAGTCTCAGAGTAATAGTTACTCCAAGATGCTGGGTAGTTTTACGATGGATTAAGCATAGAATAAGCGGAGACAATTGATAATTTGACAAATGAATTGACATTAATCAAATTAAATAACTTAGGAAACGGCTGAAGTGAATAAATTATTCTTTATATTAATTGATAAAAAGTAATGGATAGGGATTATTTTATCGACGATTTGCAGCTCGTGGCAGAAATAAGTGCAAATGCTATTGTTAATATACATATTACGAGGCGTGAACTTTTATAACTCGTAAGAGTCCATTGGAGGAACTTGAAGAACATGATTTTTAATCAAAGTACTGATTCGCAAAGTCTACAAAATTTTAGGTAACGTTTGTGTAGGAAATTAGGAATCATTTATCAATTAGACACTACAAATGTTAATTGTCAAAATTACTTATCATTTCCATTCAACAAATTGGTATTTTCACTTTTAAATGGTACGTGTTGCCATAATTTTTTCACTAATGTATGGTGTAAGGAAGGTATTGTTACTCTGAGGATACTCCTTGTTTATTAATAACACTCTTACGACGAAGTTAATACTTAGTTACTCAAATAGTAACTAGTCCGGCTTAAAGGCGGATTAAGACTTTTTTATTAATAAGACTAACCGTGTATATAGATGTTTTAATTCAATAAATATATTCTATTCTATTCCAATAGTACTAGCAGCCCTGTAACACGTCTGCAGTGTCGCTCGGCGTGGCCGGCATACGAATGAGCGTCCATCGCAGCTGACCCGCCCCGGGCCACGGCTGCCAGATAACTGATCTTTTATCGCGAATTGATGAATGTGCACACTAACACAACCAGATAACGTTGACCGGACTGACTTCTCATTGGCTTTGTTGCCCTGGTACTTATTGAGAGGAATGACTTCATGACGTTCTCATCTCTTTTTTATTGCAGGAGTTCAGCAGACAGGCTTACTTGATGGAAAGCGATTACCATCGCCTATGGACATTTGCAACACCAATATATATAAACGCGCTGCTGCTCTCTTAGGGGAGGAACTGGAACCTGACAACTATTTATTTGTATATTTAGTATATAATTTATAATTAATTTATTATTATTAAGGCCGCTTGATGTGGGACGCGAAATGCGTTGACACTCTGGCGGCGTCTCATCTTCCAGTGACTAAGTTAGGGGCTGGCAACGCTGCTTCAACAGCTGAAGATTTCGAACGCCGAAAAATATGGAGTTGGAACTTTAGGTCCGTACGGTCCACCGGCAAAGGGTTTCTTCAAAGAAATTTGTAAGAAACTCTTTGATACCACCCGTGATCAGAAAGCTGGTTCGTGGGTATTTCGCGCAATGAATCAGCATTGCCATACAGCGTGACAACGCAACCAGTCTTCTGGGCACGCTTCCCTCTTGCAGCGCTTTGTTACATTTTTTATATTAATTTATTTACAATTTATTTAATTTGTTCGGGAACAATATTTTCTAGGCAATATAATAGACGGCCTTATCGCTCAAAGTGATCTCTTCCAAGCGAGTCTAAGCTCTAAGCCAGCGATGTAGGTGGTTAAGGGAAAAGGTGCGATAGATACATAAATAGTTAAACTAATTCAAGAATTCAATATACATATTTTATACATAAAATATGTATATTGCATGCATACATACATATACACGCATATAATACATATACATACATATATTACATACATATAAATATATAAACATTTCATATATAATATTTCAAATTACATAAGTTATTAAATGTATGCAGTACGTAGCATGATTACTATGTTAATCAGACATAGGTATTTGCGAGAAATAGTGCTTTCTGAATAAATTTCTGAATGTCGGCAAGAATTTGGCAGTAAGAGGCAGCATATTTGAAAGTATAAGAAGTATGTCATATTTTTTCAGTAATGAATATCAGTTTTCTATTGTTCGTACATTATTACTGTTTTGAGTCTTGATAACATCGATGAAAGTCTTGTAATAAACATTTAACCAACATTTCCTCTCCGTTTTGAGAATCCATAAACATTGATTTTAATTATATTTGATCTTGTTACAATGTTTATAGAACTTCAGCATGACCAGCAAGGGGATGTCTAGGTAAATTCAACTTTACAATCGATTATTTTAAATTTCAATTTCTTTAATTAAATTTGCTTAACAACGTAAAAGACCCAGACTGGATTCGAATACAAATCCTTTGAATGACGCTTAATTATTAACAGAAACTACTTAAACAAAATGATACTAATAAAAATCTACTATAAATCCTCTTGTTAAAGTTCCTAAATCCAAAATTGTTTCACCTAATTGTAGATGTGTTTTGTGCAAATGAAATACAGACGTTGACATCGTCGCGTTGACAAAGTGAGCAATGTATGCCACACGTCAGCACGTCAGCAAGCACACCGCTGACCACACGCTGACGCGCTCACGAGGCGTTTGCTTTTATGTAGGCAATTACGTTCACATTTATTTTACCTGACGATCGAGTAACTGCTGACAACCTAAATAGTAGAGCGGACAGTTAAAGCAAGTGAAATATTTTTTATAATCCCACTAACTGTTGCCAGCAGCTTCACTCGCGTAGATTAAAATTAATCGTAGTTTGAATAGTCAGGAAATTGTAAAAAGGTAGCCCCTTTTCCCCCCCCCCTTAAGGGTTGAATTTTGAAAAACACCGATATACGTGTACCCTTATTTCTAGCCAGAAACAGTATATAGTAGCTAGTTTCTAACAGTATAGCTACTAATAGTTTATAAAATTTTGGTGCTTCTTCAAAAACCCTTTCTTATAAACCTTAAGTTGTCGCTTCTTAGTGATAAGACCGCCCTTTGCCCAATGCATGTTTAGAATATTTTCAGGCTATAAGTTTTTCTGTGTATTGACTGCAATACATTAATTAAATGTAATAGTATAAGCAATTAGTATTATACTGTTATGAGTTACGGGACTCGAATTAAAAATGCCGTTGAAATTACTATAGACTTTATGAGAAAAATACAAACACGTATAAATCAGGCACAAATATAACTGGACACAACCAGTACAAACGTAATACACGATTCAATAACACGCGCAAAGTCTGTCACTATATAGCTTATCGAATGTACACACGTCTTGTCTCGCTTGTGATCATCGCTAGACTGCTTCATCTCTCAGTTGGGGCATTGCTTTATACTGCACCAACACAATACTCGACCGCATAAAAATTATTTTGAATAATCACACCTGGCTAATAACCACCGTAAAACATTAATACACAAAAGTATGTTTTTCTAATTGTACATTTTAAACACAAAGTAAACAGAAGAAGTCCAAATGCCGAAAGGCAATAAACTGCAGGTGTGAGTTGTTCTTTGTCGGTCGTAACAATACAAAGTATAATAATAAGACCGTAGAATGTTTTAGACAACAAAATTGTATATTAAAATATGTATTGGAAAACTAAATTGGTAATAAAGAGAAAAGAAAAGAGAGAACGAAAAGAAAACATGAAAAACAAGGACAAAATTACCCTGACTGTGTGACATTATATAGATGGAAAAACTGACTTAAAGCAAACTTTTTGTTAAATACGTGGTTTATTACATCACACACAAATTAGAGGGGGAAAAAAAGAAGTGACAGCTTACGGCCGGGCTGCAAACAAGGTCATAATAAGGCAAAGGAACTCATCCATACAGCCTTATAAAAATATAAATTAGTTATTGCCAGAACACTGACAAAAGTGTGCATCAGGAGGAGATTATTAAAAAAAACTTCACTTTGAAACTGAAAAAACGTGATTTAAAGCTTTAAATGTCTAAAATGACAAGTTGTAGTATTCGAATGTTAGTGTCAGAATAGAGAGCTGTGTCAACCAGCCCGTATGCGACTAAGCCCAGCCAGTGCGCTGCAGTGCGCTGACAACGTCAATCAATCGCAGCACTAAACGAAATATTTGTGTGCCGACAGCCCTGGGTTGTACTGGGATTTCAATTAATTATTTTTTAACAAAAACAAAACCAACTTCATACTAGAAAGCAAAAAATAAATATTTAAGAGACTTCTTTCTACAACATCTTTATGTCGGTGCCAAATAAAACATAAAGAAACAACAACAGATGTGCGAAGTAGAGTAATTTTTATATACTTGTTACAAATAATACATTTCCAGGTGGAAGGGCATTTGCCAGACTGGATGGCTACCACCCCTCATCTAAAGTATGTCGCCATAACAACGGAGGAGGTTCTCAATTCGTCGGGATCTTTTTTTTGCTTTTTTTATGTATGTTCGCCTATTACTCCGTGATTTATGATCCGATTTACGTGATTCTTTTTTTGGTTCGACGCGGAATAGCTTCCAATTGGTCCCCTAAAAATTTTACATAGTTTGGTCTAGTAGTTTTCATTTTATGAACATTTTTTATGAAAAAAGTTTCCTTTTCGTTCCATATGTACACCGATTACTCTGAGATTTATGATTCAATTTACGTGATTCTTTTTTGTTCGACGCGGAATAGCTACCATGTGGTCCCCTAAAAATTTGACATAGTTTGGCCCAGTAGTTTTCATTTTATGAACATTTTTTTGTTCCCGTTTCTTGGGACCTATATTTTTAAAGAAGCGCGGCACCATTCGTAGTTCCACCCATAAAACAAAACATAAAACATATAAGTAAAACATAAAAATTACTATATTTTGAAAATTACTAAGCACCGACTTTAAGATGTTTTAGATAATATAAATTAATAATAATAGCTGTAGAAATAAGTTATTTTATACATTTTAGTTTTCTGGTTTTTGAAGTCGGTTTTTTAAACGAAGTTTTTATTTTTTATTTGTTTCAAATTTTTTGTTTGTACGGGCTAATCTCCGAAAAGACTGAACCGATTTAAACGATATTTTGTATGGCGGTAGCTTATATTCCTAGTCAACATATAGGATACTTTTGATCCCGAAACATCAATGAGTTCCCGTGGTATCATAAAAAAACCACACCACGCAGACGAAGTTCCGGGCATCAGCTAGTAATATATAAAACAAGTATACTATCTCACTCTTCGGTGTTGACGCTCGCTAATAAGGGTTGTGTATAGATAGATTCACCAGGTTGGGGTGGACTAGCACCTCTATCCAGAGAAAAGATGCTATTGCCACGCCAGTTAGGAATACCCACTAAAACCCTCGCTATTCCCTCCTTCGCCCTTAAAGCCAGGGCCACAGGTATATTTTTTATTTATTGCCTGAAGTTCTAGACAGGTGGATGGCCCAACGAATGAAAGTTACCTTCGCCTATAGACGTTTGCAACACCAAGGGTGTCATCAACGCGTTGCCGATCTCTAACAAATTTTATAATGCCCATTTTAAAAAACCCCATACCATAACATAAGGGAAAGCCATGGCGGGAAGTTCCCTCTGGATCATCGTTGTACGCGAAATAAATGTTTTAGAGAACCGTTGCCTAGTTGGGAGCTCTAGAAAATGGAGGTGAACATCCCGTCGTTCGCGAGCTGTGGGGTTGTAGAAGTGAGACTCCATCCAGCGTCGCGCCGTTCGTTTAGTCGACGATCCCATACTAATAGGCGGTTTACAATTGCTTACCCTTGGGAGAGACTTTGCGTCCCTCTGCGTATTCAACCGTCTGTACAACGGAGAGTGTTCCGAGCAACTGTTTGATCTGGTGCCAACTCCTTATTTTTACAACCGCACCGCTCACAATCGACGGGATGTTCACCCCCATTTCCTGGAGCTCCCACCCTCAACTACGCAACGGTTGTCTAGAACGTTTATACTGCGTACAACAATGATCTGGAGAGGTATGCTGGCCTAGGTTTTCCATCTGCGCTACGACATGGGGTCGTTTAAGAATGGCTTTATAAAATTTCTTAACGGCCTGCAACGCCTCTGGTGTTGCAAACGTCCATAGGCGACGGTAAACACCTTCCATCAAGCGGATCGCCTGCCTGTTTGCCTGTTTCAGGCAATAAAAAAAAATTTGTATGGGATCGTCGTATAACTAAAGCACTGCTTTAACAGAAGTTAAAAAAACCTCATGTAATATTAAGCAGGAGCGCCTTAAACTCCACATAAATCTCCTTAATATCTTGGAGCGGCAGCCCGTGCGTAAGCTGGCCGCATGTGCGGAGGCCCGTATCGCGGTCCCCTGACAAATCGCATTATAAATCAGACGACGCGACCCGTGATCTGCGCAACTGACGCCCGCCGCGTTCAAACACCCCAACACCTAGCCACGGTGCCTGGATCTGTTAACCAGTTTATATTGCCTATGCGTACATAATTACTATCATAATATAGTAATAGAGAGTATTGGCTAACGCACGCGTCCCAAACTCAAAGGGCGCGGGTTCGATCCTGGCCGGAATGAATGCACCACTTAGCCAGTTTTCTGATCTAATGTGCATAGATCAGAAAACATGCGTGCGGTGAAGGAAAACATCGTGATGCAACCTGCACATCGAGATAACCGATGTGTCAAACCTAACAAGCCGCCTTGGACAAGCGTGGCGGGTATACTGTCCGTTCCCCTACAGTGGGAGGCCCGAGCCCAGCAGCGGGACATTTATCGGTTTATATTATTACGAGGGTGACACTGAAAGTTCTTAGAAAATTAAAAACTACAAAGCAAACAAACTAGCAAGTTATTATTTTTATTATATCTTATCAAAATAGTTTCAATTCACATCAATACATCGCTGCATTCGATAGGACCACCGAGAAAAGAAACAAGACAATAAACAATTGTAATATAACGTACAAAATAAAAAGTGACAATAGAATCAGTAATAATTTTGAACGACATTGTCCATAGAAGTGGATTATATGCGTGCAGGAATGGAGTAAGAATTCAATTTCCCGCAGCCTGTCGCAAAACAACCCATGGCCAGGTAGGGCATTTTCCCGTCTGGATGGTGATTTCCTGGTCTAGAGTATGCGGCCGTTACAACCTTAAATTGTGTTACGGCATCAGTGGCCAGGTTCCAGTATGCTTTAAGAGAGCACCAGCGCCTTTGTAGCACCTTTAGCGTTGCAATGTCCATAGACGATGGTAACCACTCAGGGGGTATATCAATTACACGTCAAGTCGGCGTTTCTCTATACCTTGGAGAATTTTGTGGAGTATACCATTTTAATGAGTGGTATGATAGAGTATATATATTAGAAAGTGGATGAAAGAAAATACCTACTATTGTGCTGTGGAATGTTTGAGAGAAGGTGACAGAAATTTTGTAGGTCTTATAGTATACATACCTCTATATAACGTAAAAATGTTAAGAAAAAGTTTTTTTTCTGATGGGAATGACGGGATCGTATACTTTTTTTTTAGATTATGGTTGCAATGCCATTTATGCATTGATTTTTAACCGACTTCGAAAAAAGGAGGAGGTTCTCAATTCGTCGGGATCTTTTTTAACCGACTTCGAAAAAAGGAGGAGGTTCTTAATTCGTCGGGATCTTTTTTTTTTTGTTGCTTTTTTTTATGTATGTTCACCGATTACTCCGTCATTTATGATCCGATTTACGTGATTCTTTTTTTGTTCGACGCGGAATAGCTTCCAATTGGTCCCCTAAAAATTTTACATAGTTTGGCCCAGTAGTTTTCATTTTATGAACATTTTTCATGAAAATAATTTTCACTCCGTTCCATATGTACACCGATTACTCTGAGATTTATGATTCGATTTACGTGATTCTTTTTTTGTTCGACGCGGAATAGCTGCCATGTGTTCCCCTAAAAATTTGACATAGTTTGGCCCAGTAGTTTTCATTTTACGATCATTTTTTTGTTCCCGGTTCTTGGGGACCTATATTTTTTAAGAAGCGCGGCACCTTTCGTATGTCCACCCATACATAGCAAGACACTAAAAAGTAACAAATAAAAAATAAAAACTTCGTTTAAAAAAACCGACTTCAAAAACTAAAAAACTAAAATGTATAAAATAACTTATTTCTAAAGCTATTAAATATTAATATATATTATCTAAAACATCTTGAAGTCGGTGCAAAGCAAAACATAAAAATTACTATATTTTGAAAATTACTAAGCACCGACTTTAAGATGTTTTAGATAATATATATTAATATTTAATAGCTTTAGAAATAAGTTATTTTATACATTTTAGTTTTTTAGTTTTTGAAGTCGGTTTTTTTAAACGAAGTTTTTATTTTTTATGTCAATGTCGTGTGAACAGAAAAGCCAGGTGATATAAAATTTAAAAACTTCGTTTTTAAAACCGACTTCAAAAATGAAAAGACTAAAATGTATAAAATAACTTATTTCTTAAGCTATTATTATTAATATATATTATCTAAAACATCTTAAAGTCGGTGCTTAGTAATTTTCAAAATATAGTGATTTTTATGTTTTACTTTGCACCGACTTCAAGATGTTTTAGATAATATATATTAATAATAATAGCTTAAGAAATAAGTTATTTTATACATTTTAGTTTTTTCGTTTTTGAAGTCGGTTTTTTTAAACGAAGTTTTTAAATTTTATTTGTTACTTTTTAGTGTCTAGCTATGTATGGGTGGACCTACGAATGGTGCCGCGCTTCTTAAAAAATATAGGTCCCAAGAACCGGGAACAAAAAAATGATCGTAAAATGAAAAGTACTGAGACAAACTATGTCAAAATTTTAGGGGACCACATGGCAGCTATTCCACGTCGAACAAAAAAAGAATCACTTAAATCGAATCATAAATCTCAGAGTAATCGGTGTACATATGGAACGGAGTGAAAATTATTTCCATGAAAAATGTTCATAAAATGAAAACTACTGGGCGAAACTATGTAAAAAATTTAGGGGACCAATTGGAAGCTATTCCTCGTCGAACAAAAAAGAATCACGTAAATCGGATCATAAATCACGGAGTTATCGGCGAACATACATAAAAAAGCAACAACAAAAAAAGATCCCGACGATTTGAGAACCTCCTCCTTTTTTCGAAGTCGGTTAAAAAATAGGATAATAATTAGCAATTTGGCCGGTAAATTAAAAAGAAAAAGAAAAATCTGCCAATCTAATAAAATATAATAAACATAATTACTACAACCATACTTAAAACAAAATATAAGACCAAGGAACAAAACTAAATACTAATTAACGATCGTATACTTAATTATACAAACTAGTACTCAACGAACAATCAAAAATATTGACATTTTGAATATTTTCAATTGAATTCTTAATGTTTTATAAACGAATAATCTCAGAAAACTACCAAAATCATTCGAATTAAATTTAAACAACCGATGCGTATCCCACGCCATTGTGATGTGATGGCCAGTAAAGGAATTGATACATTCATACGTTACTTTGAGAACATTATATAAAATTTTATTCAAAAACAAATTATGTAATTTTGTTTTGTATTTAATTAATCACTTAAAAATAATGGCTTATTACTGATTCATTGTATATTGTTATTCATTGTTTCTCATATATTTCAATACATGGACGCGTTACTTCATGTATCAACACTCAATACGTCTAGTCGACTCTTTACTGGATCATAGGCTGGAATAGAACTTACATCAGAGGACGAGTTGCCTATAGAAGAAGGCGACTTAGGATCAGTATTGTACGACTACTTATACATACTCTTAATTAAATAGGTTTTAAATTAAATTCACAAAATATTGGGGTCCTTTTAGTATTACGCCAAAAGGAAGATTTGCAGTGAAAATCAGCGTTGTGTCGGATATTATGCCAACACAGCAATAACTTGAATGCAAACCTTGTTTGCTGAAAATGCGGCGTACAAATTCTCATAATATTTTATATTTAAGAAACATGTCAGCAATGTAAGTACCTCTCTATTTCTTTAAGTATTTTTTTCTTAAGAAATATTAGATAGAATACAATAACTAATATTAACAAATAAGGTTTAGATAAGACATGTTTTATTGTATTAGTTGGTAAGGTAATAAAGTCGCATTTCACATATCAATGATCTCGATATACGTAAATGTTATGTCACTGTGCATTATTTAAGATATTCACAGGTATGGTATAATTAGACGTGTTTGAATTTTAATTTCGGCACATCATAATGCTGAACTATAAATCATATTGATTGAGAACTTGACATGTAATTCGTTATTATATAGGTATTGTGCTATTTAATGTTCATTTAGTGTACATTATATTTGTGTGAATTTACACAAGTAATATGTACTTTAAAGTATTGTGTAAGAAATTGATATGACCCCAAAAAGAGCTTCAAATTTAATGGTAAATTTGCATACGAATAAGTGTAGTTAATCCTTAATCGAGATTGACAACAACTATCCAGAAATTTCGAACGTAAAAAAGAGTTTTTTAATGAATGTCTATGTGATTTATTACTGATATGTTTATTGATAAATAATTTATCGGCTTGCTGATATTAATGACTGATAAATTTTGGTTCACACGACTCGAATGGTATCGATATGATTTATTCGATTATTTTTATATTCGAATCCGTTTGACAGAGGTTTCGTGGCGTGTAGTTTATGCGATATAAAAAGTCGATAGTTTTAAACGCTTTTGTGTCACTGTCATTTTGACAGCATAAAATTGACATACTACTATAGAACGTAGAATGTAGAGCACTGTTTTATATTGAATCCTCATCAAAAAACTGATTCGAAATTGTACGTACTAAGGATTGGACCTACTTATGCAAAACAGAACCAATCCACAAACATGCCAAAATTGGGTTAAGGATGCAGAAGGCTTTCAAAATGCACCTTCTATCGACTCAATAAGAATCATAATGATCTGACAACATTTACAGAATAAAACATTTTTATCACAAAGTAGCTAACCCCCCAAACACAAAGAGTATAATAAACTAACAAGATCCACGACCCATGTTAATTCAATTTGAAATTATTTACATTAAAATTGTACTTGAATATATGGGACAAAATATAATATACAATATTCTATTTTTTTTTCCAAAATATTACACATTTTTTTGTATGCAAAATTTTAATAAAAACGGCTTTTTCTCAAAACTGGCAGTATGTGGGTTGGTTCCATTATAACAACCTGACACCCTGATAAAGAGAATAAACGAGAAGTAGTCTTTGCTCTAATTGTTTAATTTACCTTCCACGTGCATGGGAATCGACTGTCTATTCCCGATGGCCGATTTCCATCTACCGCTAGCCGTGAGCCGAGCTTATCTTCTTATTAAACATTATATACCCCGGCGGGAATTAATATAACAGTGGCGCCAAACGTGGGGCATGAACCCACGACCCTGAGATTAAGAGTCTCATGCTCTACCGACTGAGCTAGCCGGGCATTGTAAAGGTACAATGAAAACTACTGGGTCAAACTATGTTAAATGTTTAGGGGAGCAAATGGCAACTATTCTGCATGGAACTAAAAAAGAATCACGTAAATCGGATCATAAATCTCAGAGTAATCAGTGTACATACATTTAAAAAAAACATACCGGCCAAGTTGAGAACCTCCTCCTTTTAGAAGTCGGTTGAAAAGAAAACATGACAAGAACAACTATGCAACGAAATAAATGTAACATTATATGTGGAAAGTAGAGGTAAGATGGACAATATCTGGGTTAAAAAATGATCGCCTCTACTGCATAGCTATAGAGTAAATAATTCAGCACATCTCTCTCCGTCTCCGAATCTTAACGTAAAATATTCAGCGAAGTTAAAACATTTTGTACCATTTGTAAATTCGACACCCAAAATTTTACGTTTCCGCAGTTAAATCGTAAACGTCAGTTGTCAAACTTGTCGCGAGTAATCAAGTAATAAACTGTTTAATTCAGTTTATTAACAAAGTTGGCACACATAAAGTATGGCCTATGAAGAAATATTGCACGCAGTCGCATGTGGTGTAAAAATGGAAACAATTTTAATTTAATCTCCAGTACTGCAACGTAAATGTATGACTTGAGCATTTTTCCTAGTAATATTTCCCCAGTGTACTATGCATACTGTGAAAAATGACGGCTCAACTTGACTCCGTTTAGAAAGTTTAGATGATACGACTGAACGATTTTTACTTATTTATTTAATTTCTTTGGGAAACATACAATATTTAATATTGTTACGAGTGCGACTCGAATCAAAATGCCGTTGGAATTACTATATAATTTATTAGAACTATAGAAACACGTATAACAGAGATACAAATATAACTGCACGATTCAATAACACGCGCAAAATCCGTCACTATATCGTTTATTAATGTACGCGTCTTGCTCGTATTGTAAGTGTCGCTTGACTGCCTCACCCCCCCCCCCTCCGTTCGGGCATCGTTTTATACTAAACTGTACAATATAAAAATCGACCGCGTGGACTAAAGTTTCCAAGATACCGTAATCTGCACACCTGCGGCCATAAACAAGTACAATAACAATATAATGCTTTTCTTAATTACAAATTTTAAACACAAGTAAACAAAAGAAATCCAAATACGGGAAACGTAATAAAAAAGGTGTGCATTTACTTTGTCGGCGTCTAACAATATTCTTAAATATAAACACAAAATTAATACATATATCTATCAAGTTTCTTCTACTAAAAATAATTTGTATAATAAAAAAAATATTATCTCGATTAGTTAATTACAAAAAAATTTAGTATATTACAATTAAACGAAAATTACTTAAAATGTCTATTTAATTCACATGAGGTCAATATTGAACAAACAAAAAAAAGCCACCACAATAATAACTAATAAAATTGAGATAAAAAAGGAAAGTATAAAAAGAAAGATTATGTCATTATTTAAAAAATTGTAAGTCTTTGGGTCATTCTAAATTACAACATTTTTTTTATTTGGTTTTAAATTGATATAAGTTACCTATGAAAGGATCAATACTAGTAAATAGTGCACTGTACTGCTGACAAGTGCGGTACAAAAACGTGTTTTTTGTACAGTTAGTTTTTATAAGTGGTATGAAAATAGAGATTTGATTGAATTTATCAATATTATTTATTTAACAACTGTGCTCGCGACTTCGTCCGCGTGATTTTTTTTGCGGAACCCTAAAAGAAGTTAAGAAAAGTAGCTGCCAGTTAAACTTGTATCAAAATCAGTCGAGCCCTTTAAAATTTAGCAGGAACGTCCAGACAGATAGACAAACAAACAAAATAGTAAATTATTTTTTGATATAATTACCAAATGTATTTATCATCTACCAGTAAACTCGACTGTAGACATCCCGCATACCAAAATTTCTGAGAAATTCTGATATACCGAAATTTCTACGTACTTCGTTTCTCACCAAGATGCCTCAATGGCACAAGATATGAATAAAATAATTTTAAAAAATACAACAAAATTACCCGTGCAGCAAAAGACGTCAGACAAAAATAGCAGGCTTCTCTCCATTTAACGACAACTCTCTATAACGCCATAAAATGCACCATGCCTTCAGTGTCGTTATATAGAGTTTACGCTTTATTTCCATTTCTTGTTATCTCTCTCTGTTTGTCTTATACACGCCGTATTACGAAATAGAAATTTCTTTTCTTTTCTCTCCAATACGAAAACAGCATGGTCGAATCGTAACATGTAAAAATGTGTATCATTTTTGATGCAGTGTTGCAGATGGCGTCGTGGTCGTGAGCCTTCCGTGATTAATGGCATAACGTGAACACCTCGTCTGTAGGGCATAATTAGATTTTCATAATAATTAACGTCAACATGTTCTTCGATCTTCACTCGGTCTTGTAACGAACTTTTTAGAATAGGACCTTGCTGGTTGACCGCTAACCAGACGACTGGACGGACGAGTAATATGACGCTTCGAGAAGAATCTTGCTTGTCATCTATTATAAATTGAATTTCTAATAATCGTCCATTGACCGATACGATAAGTTGTGTTAGCGTAATGGCTAGCGCACGCGTCCTAAACTCGAAGGTCTCGGGTTGGATCCTGACTGGAACGCATATACCACTTAGGCAGTTTTCTGACCTAATGTGCATATTGTTATAATTACCCCGTGCTAACAACCGATTCGTCAAACCTACCAAGCCGCCTTGGATAGGCAGTGAGAGCCCCGAGCCCAGCAGTGGGACAGTTATGGGCTGTTATTATTAGACCAATACAGTCAAGTGTGTGAAATCCATGGACCTGACCGAAACGATCAAGTGGACTTTTAAGGACTGTAACGTACCTATCTTCCATATTCCATCCCCGTATACCTATCCTCTATCTCATCCCCCATTTACGCTACGTCAAAGATTAGCAGCGCGTTGGCTTCTCCGGGTGTTGCTAATGCTTATAGACGACGTAAGCCACTTTCCATGAGCTTGGAGTCTGTCTGTTTGCAAGCTTTACAATAAATAATAATGTAATTTGATGTCTTCTGGCATAAGTGGCCAGAGTCTAGTATCCCTTTAGCTGGCAGCACATTGGTATATATAGGCGATTGTAAACGCTTTTCATCAGCTTGGCCGTGTGCCTATCAGCTGAGCTCGTGCAATAAAAACAATACTGTGTTCGAAGTATTCGCTTTGAAGCTTGTGGATCGCGTTCCTTCTTTTTCTTCTGCCAATCTTCTCTCCTTCTCCTCCTCCTACAAGGGATGCCGAAACATCAAGCTAGTATTTCTTGGATCTACCTTTGCTACCGGGACCTGATGGAGGCAGCATACCTAGATATTTAAGAAATCATAAATAAGCATAGCATAACATGTATATGTATGGTTTAATTTTCTTATATTGCATATGACTTGATATAAACCATTAATTATTCAAGTAATTGTGTAACATACTTCTGTATAAAACTTATAAAAAGCGTGTAAAAAATGAACATGACAGATATAAATAGAATAAGAAATATAAAGATTTTTTTTTATCTAGACGTGTTGCTGGGGAGTTTCTTGCCGCTTCTTCTGCTTAACAGCAATAACACGTAGCGAGGCGGTTATACCTACATAGAATAGGAAGTAAGATTTAACTCTAACTTGTATGTATGACCTTCAAAAAGTGTTCTCTTCTCTTCTATTTTGCAAAACTTCTAAGCATAAATAAATAATCCGTTTTAAACTGCGAAAGTGATTGCTTCGGGGGATGAGGTATTCGAGATAATCCTGAAATATAGTGTATGTACACTAAAACACTGCTCTAATTAAGTATAAACAAAGCATGAATCATTTAGAGCCGTGTAATGCCCGATGGTTTCAACCAGGGTTGCCAGGAGACTAATTAAAAATTGAGTTTTATATCTGCATATATAATTAAAATCTGTTTGTAATGGCAAAATAAAAGTTTTCTACTAAATGCATATGAAAGTATATACTGCCTTATATCTAAAAATCAATTTTCTAAAATTCTTGTCTGTCTGTCTCGATGTTTCGACTAATCTCTGAAACGGCTGGACCGATTTTGACGGGACTTTTACTAGCAGATATTTACTTGGCAACATTCTGTAAACGTATTACTGCTGGGATTGGACCTAGTATTTTTATAGGAGAACGGACTATATACCCACCACGCTTGTCCAACGGATTGGCAGGTTTGACACATCGGTTATCACGATGCGCATTTTTTCATAACAATTTTTTCGCCATCGTTAAGCACTCGTGCTAATTGTAATATTATGTACATTATTAGGTCAAAAAACCTACCTTTATGATGCATGCTTTCCACCTTAGATTAGAACCCGCGGCCTATGAGTTTGGGAAGCGTGCATTAGCCACTAAGCAACCAGGACTATTTTTTAATAATTTTTAAATATTTCATAATTTATTTAATTTAGTAGGATAATTTAGGAAAGCTTATAGTCATGTTGCATATATATAATTTACTAGCATATGACTGCGACTTCGTCTACGCTTGACATGAAATGCCCGCTGGATTCCCGTGACACAAAATATCGCAGTATTTGAAAAAGAATGTAAGCTATCCTTTTAGTCAAAAGTGTGTCAAAATAAGCTAATTTTTACCTACCCGAACAACTACAAACTGCTCCCGGAAAAATTCCCGCGGGGTTCCCGGGATAAAAAATATCACACATTTAATTATCTACATTAAATTTGCTATCGATTTGTAACAAAATACATTGGACTTCACTTTTGAAGTTATACTTCTTTAGGCGCGTTATGAGAGAAAAATTTTACGATGCGCGTGCACACCGTCACACGAAAAACCTACACCATGAAGTTAGCTATAGTCAACATTTTAGTTTTGAAGTTATACTTTTACGATGCGCGCGCACTCTGTCACGAAAAACCGACACACTGAAGATAGCTATAGTCAACCGACTCCCTGAAGTTAGCTATAGTCAACATTTAAGTTTTTCAGGATGGCCGAGTGTAGTGTGGTGGTTGCGTAGCAACGAGTTGTTGATAGATGGATTGTGAATCTGTGAGACGAGCATTGTAATATTTCTTTACTTTATTGTTTTAATTAATATACGAGTTTGATTATTTATAAATCATTTAAAGTGATCAGCAAAATCAAAGGATTTATTTTAATTCTAATTCCAGTGAATTTCTTAAAAATGTAAGTAATTATATCGCTTTTTCTAATACTTGGGTGTGATTGTGGTATTTATTTCTCTAAGTTATTTAGAGTTAACCTCAGTTTTTGATTGTATTTTTCAATACGGTCGGTTAAATAAATAAAGCCATCATAAATCATTTCCAGAAAAAATCTCACAAAAATCTAGTATAAAAAGTAAGTGCAAATTATAGTTGGAATAGAAATAAACTCAGTAGTTTTTACATGAATCCCGAACAAACGGACAAGAAATTAAAAAAAAAAACCATAACGTTCTCTGTCGTTTATAGAGTTCATTCAAGTTGTGTTTTAATAGCTTCAATGTACTGACTGATTATAGAATATATTTAATAATGGAATCACTCTCCTCTCACCCCTAACGAGCGATTCGTACATACAAGCACGGCGGGGGCCCGGGGGTGGTACGCACGGCGCTGCACTCAACAGTGATTTATGCCGCGATTTGTCGACCAGCCAAACCGCGCCTCGCTCACCGCACGTAATGTTGTGTTACACCATAAATTGTGCCGGGAACACGTATATTTGGTATTTGCAATCAACGTCAAAGATATTGGCTGAATTAGGCGCTAATTTATTGTATTACAGGCTTATTAAGCCTTCTCTATAGCCATTAGACCGTCGTAAAAACTACAAGCAACAAGAATGACACCCACCATTAACGTGTTCCTGTCATGTTTAGTAAGTTTTACGTTCGGTAGATGGCGTTACGGGTATTTATAAATAAGTACTTTTAAGGTAGTGCTTCATCTGCATTAGTGTTATAGATTTAAGGCCATTTCTCGCAGATATGGCTATGGGTTTAATGCGTTATTCAAGATGCGTAATTTTTAATGACGTTAATTATTAACAGATAACATTTGTATACACTGACGCGGCAGAAGCATTCAGCCACAGTCTAAGGTTCTTAAAGAAGCGTTAAAACTTACTTTAACTGAATATAAATAAGACCGTTAGTCTTTGACACTAACGCAGATGAAGCCCCAGCATTATTATAATCGCTAAATCTGCGTTAAACGGTCACTAACAGTAACACCAACTGTTGCGGACAAAGAGCACTGCCCTGATCCGCCTGCCGGAGCACACCTCTCCGAGCCCCGCATAGCGCTGACGCCCATAGCTCGCACAATTAGCAGCTAGGCGTTTGATGGGACGCGGGTTATATAAGCGGCCTTGGAGGCCGGAAAAAAGGGCTTTAAACCACTCTCGCACAAACTTGTTCATTCCAATACGTACTATGTATAATTTAATACATATAAATAGTTTAATAATAATCATACAGTCCAGTCTATATAGAGTTTAATTTTTAAAAGAAGCAACTGCCACCACTAACATTATCCCAGTTGGAGCAGTAACATGAGAATAAGTACGAAAGAATAAATATCAAAACATTTCCTGCCTCTTTGAAATGAATGTAAAAACATTTTCATTCATAACTGAAACAAGATTGAAGATTAAAACTTTTTAAAAATGGCAATCGCGCTGTTAGCTGTCTTGTCCGACTTGGAATGTCCAAACAAATAAATTAAGCAAGTTCTCCAATTAGACTTTACTTGAAAATGCTTTTAATTGAAGATATTTCTGGACGCCTACGTAACTTAGAGAAAACTTTGGTACTGTTATTCGTCGTATTAAGGTAGCTTAATTAAGATTACGCTTAGAGTAAGTTAAATTTATCATTTTTCATATTTACGCTGGACAGTATTCAACGTCGGGTCGTTCTCATTGTCGACGGTAGGTACTCACAGACGGTTTAGATACGCTTGTCCTTTGAAGACACTTCGCGTCTCTCTGCGTATTCTAGCGACTATACAATGGTGAGTGTTCCGAGGAGCTGTTAAGAATGGTGCCTTCGTCTTCTTTTTACCACCGCACCACACGCCACCGGCTGGGCGTTCATCCCCACTTCCTAGAGCCGCTTCGCTCTTGTACGCAACGGTTCTCTAGAACGTTTCTCTTGCGTACCGTGGGTATTAGAATGAGCTCCCAGCCATTGCCATTTGTTTTTCCACTTGCCCGTTGAAGTTTAACTTCTACTATGTGTCCCAACACACATTTCGATTTGTTTAAAAAAGGTTTCATAAAATTTCTTCGAGGCCGGCAGCGCGTTAGTGACAATCTGGTGTTGCAAACGTCCATAGGCAACGGTAACCGCTTTCCATCAGGTGGGCCGTCTGCCTGTCTGCTGAACTCCAGCGATAAAAAAAATCTACTCCTTAAGCATCAATTTTCAAGTATGGCCTTCGTTATGAAAATGTTATGAGGAATTAAATAATACAAGCGTTAACTTAAAAGCGTTAATTTTTCAATGAAATAGGATCCAAAGCACTATCATTAGTGTAAGGTGTGTCGGAATAATATAAATTTTGATTAAAAAAAAAGCTGTCGATCAGCGAAAATCGCATCGAAATCGGCCCAATAGTTTTTACTTCAATCCCAAACAAACACGAAAAACCGACAAGCAGCCAAAAAAAAAGAAAATGTTCTCCATTGTTTATATAGTATAGTATAATAATATAGTAATGTACAGACACCGTACCTTTAGAATTTTACAATATTATAGAGTCCTGGAAAAGTAAAAAAGAACGAAGTGTAGTAGTAGGCTATAATTTACTAACTTTCCCATCAAGTAAACCCAGTCAAACCTATCTCAATTACAACTCGTAAAACGAACTACGTAAAATAAAAAAGTTCCAAATAATTGAGTTTCCGATTCTTCACAGTCACCCTGGAAAAGGGATACCTGTTCGTCTCCCCCTAACCGAATTATCCCGTAAATCCAGGTTCCCACCGCAGAAAGAGGTAAGTAAGAACATGTTTTTAGGTATATATCGAATTTTTACTTCTCGCAATTGTAAAACAGGGCATTTACCCGTCTGGATGACTACCACGCCTGGTCTAGAGCTTGCTGCCACAAAAACCTCGAGTTGTGGTCCAGCATTAGTGGCCAGGCCACCAGACCTCCTTTGGTGTTGCAAATGTTTATAGGCCACGGTAACCACTTTCCATCACAGCTGGGCCGTCAGCCTGTCTGCTGTACTACAGCAATAAATAAAAAATATAGACAGTAACTGTTGTAATAACATAAAAATCACAAAAATGTCATCACTATCCATACATACACAATAAAGTTTAGAGGCCATTAAAGTCAACTATTTTATTTCAACCAAATACCTAAAACAGTATGTAATCGAAAGTATCCCGTCCCCATTTCAAAAACTAGTCAACAACAGTCAGATATAAATTAGGTAGTTTCTGAGAAAAATGACTTCTACATACATAGACAGATAGACAGAGGATGTTAAATGACAACTTTGTAGGCGGATAGATATCCATACTTCCTCCAGCCTTATACTAGCTAGTACATTGTTTGGCTAAAAGTTAATAAAATATGCTTTTGTTCTTTAGTTTGGTCTTAGATGTAAAATGGGTTTTTCATAATTTTACTTAACGATCAGAGTGTGTTTTGTGCATCTATATTACTGCATCTTTTTTTTAGTGCATGAGTTCAGTAGACTAAAAGACGGTCCAACTGATGGAACGCTGTTACATTGCCTATGGATATTGTAACACCAAAGGTGCTATTAATTTGCTGCCTTTCTCTAAAGGCAGACTGAAACCTGGCCCCTAATACCGGAACAAAACACAAGGCTGTTACTGTAACATACTCTAGAGTAGGGGTGGTAGTTATCCAGACGGGCAAATATCCGCTACCAACTGGGTATGCGTTGTTTTGTCGCCCCTTACAAGAGGCGACAAAACAACCCACAGACAGGTGGTAGGGCATTTGCTCTGCTTGCTAGATGGCTACCATACCTGGTCTAAAGTATGTCGCCATAACAACCTTGCGTTGAGTTCCGGCATTAGTTACCAGATTCCAATCTACCCTAAAAGAGCAGCAGCGCATTTGTAGCACCTTTGTTGTTGCAAGTGTCTAAAGGCGATGGTAACCGCTTTCCAACAAGTGGGCCATCTGCCTGTCTGTTGAACTCCTGCAATAAAAAAATAACCTAACATAATACAATTTGTATAAATCCAAAAACTAATGTTATCAGTTACGTTTTTGTACATTTAGAACCAGTAGTAAGATGTCAGTAAACGTCAGTACATTATCTTGAAAGACCCTCAGCTGCGTTGTAAAACCTTCCCATAAAAAAGAAAAACTCCTAATTAGTAACAAATGTTCGCTCGTTTTGGAGTTCGACTCTTATATAAAGAGTCACAGATTAATTTTATTTCATACAATTTCTATCGAAATTTATCAGTGGTTGAAAAAGTGTGTAGGGTATACATTTACTCTGCGTCAATTACCTACATTATTGAAGCAGTAACGGTTGTTTTCTCGTTAAAAACTTGGCCAATTTGCTGTTTGTTTTAGAAGGCGCGTGTTGATGTCGATTGTTGAACGTTTTGATAAAGTTAACCATTTATCTCAATGCGATTATCTATACATACAGATAAAAAAATGAAGTATTTGTTTGTAATGTCAAAAGTTTTTTGTCTCCTGTCTCTGGATGTTTCGGTTGATCTCTGAAGCGGCTACACCGATTTTGATAGGGCTTTCACTGGCAGATAGCTGATTTTATGAGGACTAACTTAGGGTACTTTTTTAGGGTTCGGCAAAAAAGTTCCGTGCGGGCGAATTCCTGAGCACAGCACGTCTGTAATAAATTAAAATTTCGTCTGTAATTTAAGTGGCAAATTTTTATTGAAAAAATGCTTTTTATATTGCTGCAACTGAAGTGTTCTGAGAAACCGAAAATTCCAATAATCCTTTTAGGAACACGTACTTTATTAGCCTTGGTACTTCAATTGAACTTTCCTTAAGTTTAATACAATTAAAATTATGTTTTAACCATTTAAAACACTTAAAACTGTTAAAATATTTTTTTAATTATGTTGTCTTAACTGTTCACTGTCTCTTACTTGCGTTAATTTCCTACGTGTTGAATTGTAACAATCTATTGTCAATAGCTAATCCTTTTGCGTTCATGGCTGGCCTTCTAGGTAAGAAGATATCACAAACTGTTTTATTGTTCAAATTTCACTGCAATTTCGTAGAGGTCATAATGTTCTAGATAAAGCTTGCAAGTTTAAGAAATTCATGTCTTTGCATGTTTATCGTGGGACCTATGTTTATTTTGCGAATATAAGTCGGCCCGCTGAGACAGAGTACACCCCTATAGTGGGAGGCCCGAGCCAAGCAGTGGGACATTTATGGGCTGTTATTATTTATTATATATAAGAGAAAGACATATTGTACCCAAATAATTGGAGGAGATGAAACAGAAGGTATGTCACTTAAGCAACCTTTGCAATGAATAAGGACTAAGAAATTTCCAAAATATCTCTCCGGCGGAGCAAATTTTAAAGAAGTTTTGAATATAAATCCGCCAGCAAAATCAACTTGAAAATTCAAGTCAAAGACCAACAGTCTCGTCCCTATAGACTGTAAACGTCGGACTTGCAAACTCGAGTCGAATACAACGGTTAGTTACCGACTCCGCTCACAATTACTTGCCTGAACAATTACCAAATTGAGTTAGGTAAGAATTTTAAACGAAGACTCCGCAACGAGACTGTCTTTTTAATATAGTTTAACTGCCAACTGAGATATATGAGTTTCAAAAATTATAATGTACTAAATTTTGCCCTCGCCTTCACTCGCATTATAAAAGGATATCGTAGGCTCCAGTGCAGGTCCTTGCAACTACATTTTTGGTTAACACACCAAAATTTTACCCCACCTTAGGGGTAGAATATCCAAAAACGCCCATATATGTGACATTTTTTACAAGCTTTTATTCAACTTGCAATGGATGTACGTATGTATGTAAGTTTGTTTGGAATCTTGTAAGTTAAATTTGACCAACGTCCCGGTTTCCGATTGAGCTGAAATTTTGCACACATATTATGTATATCGCGTGACAATACAATAATATACTACCATGGAGCTAATGATGGAGTCGGAAGGCGGCCATAGGAACTCCTGTACTAAACAAGATAGACCCGTCGTGTTTGGGCTCGTTTTACTTGTCTTAGCTAGCACTCTGCTGCTACATGCTCTCAAAAGCTTGTAATCAAAAACCTTTTTAAATAAGCTTATTTATTACCAGAAAGCGGTGAACAGAATTTCGCGCTTGTTACTTGGTCAAAAATCGTCAAAATTATTCCTACGTAATTAATGGATAGCCCCTTATACTGGCAAACATAATATAATAATGGCCTGTACTTTTGACCACAGACCCATCTCTATGCTTCTGTATTTCGATGTGCTGAATTAAAGGTTTATGGACCAAAAGACCGAATCTGGGGTCAGTTTGGTCCATACACCCACATAATTTGTTTAGGGACCAAACTGACCCCAGATTCGGATTCGGATTACTATCATGTCCATCTATCCATCCATCATTATTTATCTTAAAGGGTTCGTTTCATGTTTACCCTTATGTAACAAAACAGTTAATTTCATTTACAAGGTTGTTTGACAGTGTACCAACTTGACAAAGACTAACTTCCGACAAAATCAATTTTCGAACCGGAAGGCCCCGAGAACCGATTCAAGATGGCCACGCCGACAGCTTACGTAATCTGAATCTCTGATATTTATCTGGTGATTTCTTGAAAGCAGATTTCATTAACAAATTCTATTATAATAGAATTATTTAAGGTAACACTTTAAAGTGTTTCGTGTTTAATTAAACGATGTTAATGGATACTAGCTGTTTGATTTAAGAGCTTTGATCTAACAAACAATTAGAGGCTTTTATAATAAATACTTTGTAATATTTTTAATATGTTACAATATTTGGCAAGAATATTTTAATGTAAGGTCCTTAGAAAAAGGAATTTGGCACCACATGATCCAGCCACAGCCTTTGAATTCTTATTGGATTGGCAACCAAGCTTTGACTAGAAAGGAATTAATAACAGGCTTAAGAGTCACATCTGGACACATTACATGCAACAGTTTATCCGTGCAGGAACAGAGAAAGAATACAATTTCCTGCGGCCGGGCGGCCTGTCGTAAGAGGCGACAAAACAACCCACAGCCAGGTGGTAGGGCATTTGCCCGACTGGATGGCAACCACCCCTGCTCTACAGTATGCTGCCATAACAACCTTGTGTTGTGTTCCGGCATTAGTGACCAGGTTCCAGTCTCCTTTAAAAGAACAGCAGCGCTTTTGTAGCACCTTTGGTATTGTAAATGTCCATAGGCGATGGTAACCGCTTTCCATCAAGTAAACCGTCTGCCCCTCTGCTGAACTCCTGCAATAAAACAAAACTAATTCTTGCACTTAGTTTTTTTTTATGGCAGTATACGTTTGCGTTTGACCACCGTCTCACCTGATGACGTAGTCTAGGATGGAGCACGCTTACGTAGAAGATACCTATTCACTCGTGACTTGAAGACTTCAAGATTCCATTTGTCAGGAAAACAGTCTCCGGCAAATTATTCCACTCTTTGGCAGTGCGTACAAGAAAAATTGAAGCGAAACGCTTGGTTCTGACTGGTGGTGCTCCGCCATGTAACGGTGGCGCAAATTGGTGCATTTGGTTGTCCGATCGTGAAATGGGGATGGAGGAATTAGCTCGTGCAATTCTGAGGAACACTCCCCGAAATGTATCCGATAGAACACAGTCAGCCCCGCGACCTTGCGTCTATGCTCTAGACTCTGGAGTCGAGCATCATAAAGACGATCATCGCCGACCAGCTTCCTGGCTCTTTTCTCAATTGCTTGCAACGCCTCCATCTGGTATTTGGCTGACCCGTCCCAAAGATGATGCAGTTCGCAGAATCAATTCCCCAAGTTGTCAAACTTGCAACACTATCGATGATTTGTTTCATATATTGATAGAATGTGACCAGAATGATACTTTTCGACAAAGTTGTGGGGTCAATTTAAGGCTAATAAGCCAAATTTGTCGTATTCTGGCAAACCTATCTTCGAATGACGCCAGAATCCCTATTAATATTATAAATGCGAAAGTAACTCTGTCTGTCTGTCTGTCTGTCTGTCTGTTCCGTTTTCACGTAAAAACTACTGGACCGATTTGGCTGAAACTCAGTATATATATATATATATATTCGATACCGAGGATGAACATAGGATGTGAAATTTGGTACATATGTAAATTAAATACTGAGGATGGACAAGGGATAATTTTCATTTTGGCCTTTTTGATAATTTTGGCCTATTTGGTCATTTTGGCCTTTTTGGACATTTTGGCCTTTTTGGTCATTTTGGCCTATTTGGTCATTTTGGCCTATTTGGTCATTTTTGCCTTTTTGATCATTTTGGCCTATTTGGTCATTTTGCCTATTTGGTCATTTTGGCCTATTTGGTCATTTTAGCCTTTTTGGTCATTTTGGCCTCTTTGGTAATTTTGACCATTTTGATTATTTTGGCCTTTTTGGTCGTTTTTGCATATTCCGTCATTTTAGCAATGTCGGTCACTGTGGTCTTTTGGTCATTTAGACCATTTTGGCCTTTTTGGTCAAGTTTTGTAATTTATTTTGTGGACAGATAGACGGGGGATGGTATATATAATTAGCGATATAAAATGAAGTGAATCTTCCGTGGGCAAATACATAAAAATGTTATATAATATAACCTGTAGCACTTGCTCTATAAACAAGAGACACGCACTAGAGGTTAACCCGCAGCGCAGCCGCGGGGTAAACTCTAGTTATATATAAATTGGTGGATATAAGAAATATTTCAACTAGTGTATTAGTTGAAATATTGAACGTTGAAACTAAAAGGGCGGATATATAAATCTGTCATATGAACGGTCATGTGATACAAGTCATGGTGGGCCACTAAAGTGATAGACCACAAACGTCTCCACTTAGCCGAGATGGGTGTGCGGTGTTACAGGAATGTGTAAGGTGAGAAATTAGTACAAAGTTGCACCCGTGACTGAAAAATTGAGAGGAAGAAGACTGAGGTGATATGGGCATATAATAAAGAGGGATGAAAGTCACGTGACAAAAAAATGTTAAACTGCAAGATTGATGAGTACAAAGGTAAAGGCAGACCAAAAAAAAATGGATGGAATGTGTGAAGGATAATACGATGATTTGTAGTGTGACACAGGATGTATGTCAGAATAGAGGACTGTGGAGGGAAAAGACATATTGTGCCGACCCCAAATAATTTAGAGAAGATGAAAGAAAAGAGAGTATATTAGTTGAAATATTGGGAATTCTAACGTATACTGCTTTGTTCTGTGCATTTTTTTTATCTATAATAATAATTTTACATCATACAATAATAATAAGGCACCTCTTAAACCTATGAAGTTTACGGGTGATGCAACATACCCTCGCATTTACAGTAAAACTTATTCTATACAAAAATAAGATTTGTAACAAAGATTGTATCGTATTCTCCATCGTTCCTATAGTTACGTCACTATTGTGTATATATGTATCTGTATGTGTGTATATATACATATATACACACAAACATTGTTTACACATACATATACACAGTCAAGAACGCTCATAGACACAGGCTACACAATAAATAAGTTGTTGAAAAGTACATCTTACTTCAGTACTATTCAAATTTAGTACACATAGCGCCATCTATAGCGGAGTGTCAATGAAACAAGGAGGCTACTAACAAGGTTAGCTCAACTCGCGGGCTCTAGAATACCACAGAAATTGGAAATGAACATTGAATAAGAATGTGTGACAGAGGAGCCTGTGTTGTAGTGTCTAAAACTTGAAAATAAGAATTAATGTAGATAGATAGATAACATTTTATTGCTCACCAAATATACAATTTCAAAATACACAATTACAATATTGTCATTGTAGAAACAATAGGCGGCCTTATCGCTGAAAGCAATCTCTTCTAGGCAACCTGAATTAAGAAATAATTTAACCTAATCTGGCAATGTAGGTGGTGCGGATCATTAAATATATCATAAATAAACATACTTTAACTACATAATTTATAAATTAAATACACATACTTAAACTACTTTGTCACAATGTATTTATTTCCTAACTGAATCTTACTGAAATTGAAATATTTATTCTTGCATAAACGTAGTTGTATACAGGCATTATTCCTATGAATACATGGTTCAGTACATTTTACCAGTTTCAATGGTGTGCAAGTAAGCAGGATCTTAATCGTCATTATTTAAATAATTAGTTCCTATTTATTTCATTAAGTACCTTATATGTAACTTGGGTAATATTTATTACCTTTTTGTTTTGTTTTAAATTATTATTTCAATCTGTGTATGTCAATTATGTAATGTCTTTAATTAAAATAGCATTAATAATCGTATATTGATATTGTTTCAAATTTGTAATCAAGGAATTCGTTTGTCAAAATATTTGATTTTTCTCTGTATAATTTCTTTGGTCTTGTTTTAAATATATATATATTCTTTTTTAAAATAAATATCTTACAGATTACTTATTTTGGAGTCTACCAACGCCTCCAACTTGATTTTGGTTGTCTTTTAATGCTGAAGAATTAAGTATAAGGTAAAAGTCAATAGTTTTAAGACATCGAAAATTGTACATGGTGGCAGAAAAGTACAAATAATAGAGGCGCCCCTTTCGCAATTTGCCTAAACTCTAGCAACTCCAATATTAGACCAAGAGTAATTTCGATACTTGTTATTTTATATTATTTATATATTACTTAGTGACTTGTTGTGCGACACCAAACACCGTGCAAGTAATAAGTTGCTTTGGTTACGACGTACGCATTTTGTCAACATAGTCTATGATGTTTACTTTAATAATAATGACTATAATTGTGTAATTAAGAGCTTTAACACCTTGTGATCGTTAAAAGAGCAATTATTTGATTAAAATTAGCTAAACTAACCATTACAAACCTATCACGTCGTCTGTTTGGTAAATGTCGTCAAATTAGACATCCTTGGTAAACTTCAAAAATAACTGCTCTCATGAAACTTGTTTTTTTTATTGCAGAGTTCAGCAGACAGGCAGACGGCCCACCTGATGGAAAGCGGTTACCATCACCTATACACATTTGTAATACCAAAGATGCTACAAATGCGCTGCGGCTCTCTTCAGGGAGGCTGGAATCTGGCCACTAATGCCGGAATACATCTCAAGGTTGTTATGACGGCATTCTCTAGCCCAAGAGTGGTAGCTATCCAGGTTCGTCCCTTACCATTTTACCACTGGACAAGCAGACGTACGCGCTCACGCCACCGATATGTGCTGGAAATACCAACAAAGCCGACGAAACGCTATACTTCCAATTTATCATACGTACCGCTGAAGAGTGGAACTCTTTACCGTTGTCCGTTTTTCCTGAAGAATACAATGTAGGTGTCTTCATATATCGCGTGAACAGGTATCTTCTAGGTAAGTGTGTTCCACCTTAGTCTGCATTTCCATCTGAGATCAGGCGCAATGTCAGATGAAGGGTAGTCCTTACGAAATTCATGCCAGGAAGCGACCCCGGAGCCTTTACGTTATGGAGAGCTAGGCCGACAACGGCTTAGCCCGCTCAAACACAGAGACCGTCAAAGAGTAAGACGTTTATATGTTTATTGTAATGTTTTCAATTCTACCTACTCCTTAAAATACCTATCTCATCTTTGACGGTGTCTCAACACTGCTCCGAGTTTTAATTACATTTCACATTTACACTTTTCAACTTCAGACGACGTAGACTTAATCCTGTTTTGTTTATTATTAAATAATATGAATAGTTAAACATGTTTATTAATATATATATATATTCACCTAATGCACTTCTTGTAAACAATTCTTGTGGGAAAAAAACAAAACTGATAAATTTGAAAAACATTTCCAACAAAAGTTGTTTTGAGCAATTAATGAGATTTGGGGAGCTTTTGTTTAAATGGTTTGTCGGGCTCTCTACCCAAATGACAAAAACAGTTTGCGTTTGTCAATTAATTCTGTCGAACCCTTCAGTGTGGACCGACAAGCACTTGATAAAAAAAATTATATTAATTAATTATGATAAATGCTTACATACTTGTAGATTAAAATAACTCTTGCGTAATCACGTTTATGTAAATGGAAAGTCTCGTTATAACTAAAAGAACTTACAACCAATACATGTACTGTACAATCAAAGTTTGAACCTATAAAGATACTTGCATATAGATAACAACTTTTCATTAGTTTAGGTACATGAAACTCTGCCCTTTCGAGGACGCCACTAAACTGTCCATTGTATGCGCTGTCCATCGTGCAATGTGCGAAAATACACTTGTGAACTAGACCACGCCAACGAGGCTGTCCATTACTGGCAACACATATGGTTAGTCGTACAGGGACGGATTTAGCCGTGACTCTATTAGACGAACAAAGATTGGATAACTGTTTTCTACCAGTTTCCTTCCCTAATTATGGAGTGCCCATACAGCGCGTAATATACGCAGTTTACGGCGTTTTACTTTCCGACTGGTTCAGTGAGTGGCCGATTAACAACGAATGATGCGCGCAGTCGGCGGCGCAGTTAATAAGGCATAGATAATACTATATATGTAAAAGGCCTGCGAGGAACAATAATAGCCTCGCTGGAAGATCTTCATTTGAGACTGAGACGGAACATTCTATCACGCTTCTCCACCCTATACGGGTCATCCCTAAAACGAAATTTTTGTTCAGAGTGGCAAAGATTATCTTTCATTCCAAAAAATTGTATTCCCGAGGGTCCGTGCAGATTTTGTAAATGAATTGATTTACAGGATCTACATTAATCGAATAACGCCAGTGGAAATAGTAACGCGGAGAAGGAAACAATTTTCTGCAGCCGGACAGCTTGTTGTAAGAGGCGACAAAACAACCCACAACCAGGTATTAGACTATTTGCCCGTCTGACCTTTGTCTGAACCTTGAATTGTATTCCGGCATTAGTGACCAGGTTCCAGTCCCCCTTTAGAGAGCGGGAGCACATTGGTACAAATGTCTATAGGCGATGGTAACCGCTTTCGGTTGGGTGGGTTGTCTGCCCGTCTGCTGAACTCATGCAATAAAGAAAAAGCTAAAATAGACCTACGAAATCCTGATTACGTCCCTGGTGATGGTCTCCGAAACTAACTAACAGTGTTACCAACTCGGCTAAAGAGCGCATAACGTGTGCTCGAGATAGAATGCCGCCTCCGCGGCACAAACTTCCTGCTAATTCGATTCCATCGCGTCAACGGCGGTTTGTTGAAAAATAAGTTTACGTGTTTATCGCGCCCAAGTTCGGAAGTTTGTTAACTAAGGTTGAGAATGTGTGGTTTGTACTATCCACCCACATATGGTATGGAGAATCAAATGGTGAATCTATTACGCCATTTACATTATTTTTCCTAAATGTCTATACTGTTTTTCACAACCCATGTTATTTCCTAATCCCTTTCATGATTCCCAGACAACAAGTGTCGACAGTACGACATATTTTATGGATTTAAGAATTCTGACTCATTTAGTTTTTAATTTTTATTGCAAGAGTTCAGGTGACAGGCAAGACGGCCCACTTGATGGAAAGCGGTTATCATCGTCTAAAGACATTTGCAACACTAAAGGTCCTACAAACGCGCTGCTGCTCTCTTAAGGGAGACTGGAACCTGGTCACTAATGCCGAAACACAACTCAAGGTTGTTATGGCGACATACTCTAGAGCAGGTAGCCATCCAGTCGGGTAAATACCCTACCACCTGACTCACTGTCGCTTAATCACGCATACTTATTCTTACATCACATAGTATACGAACTTACTGATACACAGACAAAATACATCACACCTAAGCACTTGAAGGGCTCGTTCTGATATAATTACCTATAATAATTATACAGTATATATTTTTTCTTGTAATTAGCCAAATATCAAGGCCAAAAGGTTGATCCTGGTGACCTGTAAATTTTAACCGGTTTCTTTTTAACCTAACTCAGGCACCAGCCTCTTAGTAATGTTGTTACTAGTTTTACGTTTCACTATGTACATAATGAGGAAATAAAAATTATGTTATGTTCATGCTTGAAAAGAAATACATATTATCATGCCTTTTTCCCATTGGGGTAGGCAGAGCCTAAAGCTCTCCACTTGATCCTGACACAACTTTCGCTTCATCTACTTTCATTAACCTCTTCATACATACACATTTATTTGATATGCATTTTACTAGACTGTTTTAATACTTTTGTTATTTGATCATGGTGTGTACGTCGTGTTCTGCCGGTACCAACTCTATGAAAAGAAATGCAATATAGATAACTTTAACGTCAAATACAGATTTTATGGTTGAGTTTGTTCTAAAACAGAATTCAGTGCTGAATTTCAGATCTAAGACAGTCAAAAGGTTGTCTTGACTCGATTATGAAGTAATTATACAAACAACAATTTCTGTCATATTTTCATAACATTATCAATACTCGTTGGACAAATGTCACCTTTGTCGTCCGTGACCACGGACACTGAATAGCGGCCGAAACGTCGGACAAACCAAAGTCCAATAAATTATCGCGCTTAAAACCGTTAAAACGTAGTTTTATTAACAATTTCTGTCATTAGAACCAACACTTAAAAATACTTAAGAGATGTTCAACTTATTGCATTATTAAAGTCGAAATGTACAATTTCGTTTACTCAACACTCAGATTATGCAGCATTGCTATTCAGTGATAAGGCTGTAATATCCTAAATCCGGATGAAGTCTAGTCTAACCGGTTAAAGGCGGTTGATACTACTGTCAACCGTATCTTGGTCATTTGCGTATGAAATTTAACTTTTCAACTCATGTTTATTTGTTTAAATAAAAAATAATAACAAGAGTTTTTTAATAATCACCATAAGTATTTATTAAGTAAATTATTGTATAATCTAGCTGGAAAAAGTTGAAAGCACAAAAGCTTTGCTTGAATATTTTTATGGTTATTAAATACAATCAGCCAAATCTAAACACATTACTTGCTAACAAGCCCAAGGAATGTTTTGCGTGAGGTAATTCTGATAACCAGTATAAATAAATTCATTACTTAATTAATTTTTAGGCGTACCGGTAAACATTGTAAATAAAAGAATGTTCTTATATTAAGCCTTCTAGGTAACCAAGTCATAGGCAGGTAGGTTTTATCCATTCTAGGAACAAAGCGATAGAGTAATGAATAAATGAGAAAAGTTTCTACGATTACCACAATCTCTAAGCACAAATAATAAACATAAATTTATAGTTAACTCGCTCCATCCTTTTATACTATCTTCTGAAATTTTAAACTTTGTTTTCTCAAATATGCTTAGAATTTATGGAGATATTAATAGTTGCCCGCGACTTTGTCAGACAGACATTTATAATGATTTTTAATAAAAAATTATCATGACTCCCGAAAATTCCCGTGAAAACTCGTGAGAAGTAATGTTACTAAAGATACACAATTATAATTGTTTTTCTAAAGATTTTATCGACCCGTGAAAATTTCGCATAGGAAACAATTTTTTTGACCTGGCCACTTTAACCCTCTCCCAACAAAATTCCCGTAGGATTCTCGGGATATAAAGTAACGCATATTTTAAGTTCGAAAGTTCACTATCGATAAGTGAAAACTGAATCGACATCGGCCAAGTAGTTTTTACATGAATCTCAAACAAACAGACAAACACAAAAGGAAAAAAATAAGAAACAAAAGACTAAACGTTTAAAATTTTATAATATTATAGATAAATATTGCACTGAGAATTCTTAGTATGTCATATTATTATATACAATGCAAAAATGCAAAAATTCAATATATGGCAAACGATGATGTTGTTGTAGTAATTGAAACTGTTTATGTATAAGACTCATAATACTAAATTCTTTACAATATTTTTTTTTCGTCCAATTTTTTTTTTAATCCATTAATTCTTATAAAAGTAATTTTATAGCAGATATATTTTTTAGCTAGATATGTTGCTGCGGAGTTTTTACTAACATATTTGTAGTGTATGTATAATATATAAGTAAGTCTGTCTCAAGTGCATTACGTCATTGAGGCACAGTGGGAGGGGATATCAATTAAGTAGTGAGGATTAGTTCTCAGTCAATATCCAACCACTGGTGCAGATGTACGTGTAGTAATGCATTGACGATTCAGTGACATCCATGGTAGTGTTAAGAAGCAAACACTACAATATTGCCACGTGGTACTTAATTTAAGACTTCGAAAAATGCTCTTCAGAACTTAATTGAATTAAAACCTTAGAATTTGAATGATTTAACTTCAAATTGGAACGCAATTCCTAGATTACCACAATATTAGCAATATGATGTAATCGTTCATTTCAATGCAAATCCATCAAAGACAAATGGAAACAGTTGCAACCGCTTTCATCCGGTTGTGCCTGGTAAGGCCCGGGCTTATCCGGTTCGCGCCAGCTTTGCCTTTATTGGAAACCGCGTTTGTTTGTTTATTTGATTACAATGTTTATTGTTTTATATATTTAAAATATCAAAAATACTGCAAACATACGTGTTTCAATGAAGACAGAAAGTTGATAAATTAGAAGATATATGCCAAGGTATTTTAATGTGATCCGGTATAGGGTGGAGCAGCGAGATGAGATGCGTCCTTGGTCTCAAAGGAAGGTCTTACAGCGAGGCTATTCCTATGCCTCGCAAGCCTAGGCCCTTCTGTTTTTTTTTGTGCAAGATCCAACTGAATAACAGCAGATGGCTGTTTCAGCGATACCCAGCTTGGTTTACTTCCCGTGGGAACGGAGGCGTTCTGCCCGGAAGCAGGGCGCTCAAGAAGTCACCTCATGAGGTTCGGCCTCAACTCGACCGCTGCAAGGGGTGAAGCAACTAAACCAACAGGCTGAAGTGTTATTGTTCACGCTATAAGTAGGAGTGGGGCGTGCAGCGCGAAGAGACCACATGCGGGGGACGGCGAGCGCGCGGTGGGCTCATTCGTCTTACAAGAAAAGAGCAGCGAACACGGTCGTCTCGCAATATTCATATTTATTGTATTTAAAGTAAATAATTTGCTTAAAATATTCAAAGTTCAAAACAACAAGACTACCTCATTAACAACTGGTGACCCCGACGTGATTCTGGAACATTGGTGACCTCACAAACTGGACGGACACGGAGCCATATCGAGCATACCTATATTAGTTCATTCCGTTTCCGTAAGTCATTTCCGTTACAATATTACATTCTATATTCATTTTCAAATTAAGCTTTTGCAAATTCATTTACTTTAAATTTCTTACTATCTTTCTAGATAGATAGACGATCTTACTTTCTCATAATTTCACAACTTCCTTTGTTATCTAATTTATAACAAAGACGAACTAATCACAAAGCCTACCTACTACCTACTTCAATATAAATTCTTCTTTTGCCATTTCTTGCTCCCTTTTCTTACTTTATGGCTAATCGCTTACTACCTACATATTTTGAACTATTTTATCGATATATGTACTATCTTGATACCAATTATAATTAGTAATTACATCTATTTTCACTACATACTTTCATCAATATCGTGGAGAAGCAGCTGGCTATGGGCCGGAAGGTTTTCTGCGGTTTTGTGGATCTAGAGAAAGCATTTGACAGGGTTGTGCGGAAGGACCTCTCAACCAGAACGAATGCAAGGATAATGGTAGATGATGTTATGCTGGAACAAGTGAATGAGTTTGTATATCTTGGATGTGCTTTTAGCAGGGATGGAAGGTACACCGCTGACATAGAAAGAAGAGTAAATTTGGGGAATAGTGTGAATGGAGCGTTAGGTAAACTTCTTGGCGCTAAGAACCTCAGCCAGAAAGCCCAGCTTGCCATACACAACGCGGTGCTGGTACCTACGCTCACGTATGGAAGCGAGAGTTGGGTATGGAATAGAGAGCATGAAAGTAGAGTAAAAGCGGTCGAGATGCGAGCACTGCGCAAAATCTGCGGAGTGACACTCGCGGACCGCGTTCGTAACACCGAAGTAAGAGAGAGAGTTGGTCTGAAAGTGAGTGTCGGGGTGAAGGTAAGGAAAGGAATGCTCCGATGGTTCGGGCATGTGGAAAGAATGTATGATGAAAGAATGACTAAACAGATATACAATGCAAAAGTGGATGGATGCAGAATTCGCGGAAGGCCACGACACACCTTCCATGATCAAATTGATCGTGTATTAACAGAAGGTGATGTCAGGAGCCTTAAGAACAGACGAGCGTGCATGACAAGAACTATGAATGTCAAAGAAGCAAGTGAGGTGTGTAAGAATAAACCTGTATGGCGCTCTGTTGTTCGTGCCTACCCCGCAAGGGACCTGGCGTGAAGTTATGTATGTACTTTCATCAAGTCCATCTTACTATTTCATATTTGCTCATTTATACGCATAGTTCATAATCAATTGTGTCTTTCTTCTTTCATAGCTATCATTGCTCATTGCTATTTCAACGGTTTATTTTACGAATGGGGACTCGCTATCGACTCCGCCGGCGAAGCCAATCCTAGTCTATCTTTACTACCGCTTCGCAACGCGTTATAGCTGGTAGAACAGAAGCGGCAGAAGAATCTCTCTAGCTTAAGATAACCTTGTGTGGCTACTTCTGTCTGTAATGAGTGGATGTGATTGGTGGCCTTCTGTTTTTCTTTTATTGGACTTTACTTTATGTTGTTAGTCCGAAGACTTCACAACTTTACCGGGGCTTTTAGGGCGAGCGCCTTCGTTAGGCGAAGGCGCTCGAGTCCGGGTAGTAAACTTGCTCGAGGTAGCTCCCTAGGGGGTTTGCCTCGGTTTGACTGTTGCCATGAAAGGGGGATGAATCTAATGATACCCACTAGAGCAGGGTGACACAATGTACTAATTGAGAACGGGCGACGGGTAATATAAAAAGCCCGAGGGGAAGGATCCCGACGGACCGGATCGCGGTTCGAGATGGCACTATCTTATTGCCGTTTTCAACGTGCTATGGCTGGGAGAGAAGAACGGTTAAAATCCCAGCAACACGCCTAGTCCATCCTATGGGGTCGGTGTCTCTCGCGGGGACGTGGAGAGATCGTGATTGGCGGCGTTGGAGACGCCGGTGGTCTTCTGTTATTGTTGGAAATTTGTATATATTCTTTGTACGTGTCGGTGATCGTTTGCGACCTCAATTATTGCACACCGCCATCTATCTTAGCCAGTGGAGGTCCATCATCTCTACCTACCTTGATGTAGATATCAAACGGCATGATATTGACTTAAACGTTTTATTTTGAATAAGACAGTATTATAATTATAAAACTTCGCAATACTTGTGAATTATTTCGATAAGCGTCTCTTTGGGTTTTGGCATGCTTGTCAAAGCCCTATGCAATTAAAATGTACCCATTGTATTAATATTATTATCGGGAAATTTGTGTCCATGCTTAATGATATCTAACATTCCAAGTATAACTTTCAAAACTTTAAAATCCCAAACAAATCGATTTCAAAATAATAAAAAATTACAAATTTCTTAATCTTCGGGGTGAATCCCAGAACACCTAACTGTCTGTAAACGGCAAATCGAAAAACTTTAAATGGGGGCCAATTTGGACAACCCCCCTCTTCCTCCCACGCTTAAACCCCCGAGACGTGGCAATTAAAAGAATTGCCCCACGACGATTCAGTCTAACGAATAAGATTGGAAACATACGGTTGTAAAAAGTATGCGAAACCGTAGCGGTCAGATAAACTGCTTTTTTTGTTTTTTTTCCATTTTGAAGCAGTTAAGAATAGCTCAGCAAGTATAAGTAAGTAGCCTACTTTTCTTTTAAAATTAGTTTACACAAAGGTAGCTAATCTTATACTTTTTTTTTTGGAATTTGGAATTATAATAAGAAAATTTGGTTCTGCCATTTTTATTGTATGTTTTTTCTTTTATATTATAATATATATACTCTTATTATTATTATGTAAGTCTTTGAAGACCACGGGCCATAAAAATGGCCCGAACTTTTGAAGGGCTTGCATGGGATCTTGGGAAGGCCAACACGTAGATGCCCCTTGACAAATTTAATGTAAATGTGGCGTGACACTGACTGGCTATTATCTCTATCTACACCATGTAATATTATTATTATTATTTAAAAAATATATAATATGTTTTACATAATGCTTTAAAGCTTGGCAACCTGTCTATAATATTAGAGTGCTGGGAACATTTAAGATTGGTCGTAAATATGTTTATTTACGTATGCAACAATAATAAAATATAGCACACTAATGTAGTAAATGTGAGCTCGCTACATGGACAGATTTAAATATGTTTTCTTAAGTTTTATATGTTGTTTATTGTAGATTAAAATGTCTTTCATAGAATTATAGGGGATATAAAATAATAATGCGTCTCTTAAATCTACTTCAGTTGGCTCAATGACCCAAAGTGAGGCTTGGTCTCCGAAACGAGAGCACACCACATTCCTCTGTCCTGCGCAGTGTCTTGCCGATTGTGGACTTGTAGTGCGGTCAGGTCAGCTTCCGCTCTATCCTGCCAGCGATACTTGGTCGCCGACCGACTGGTCGCCGTAAGTATGCTTTCTTCACTCCCCAATACTCCTCCATCCCCTCTACATGACCGACCCAGTGGAGACGGTGAGAATTTATCTCCCCAATTATGTTGGACTCGGTCATGAGGTCTTCTATCTCGGAGTTGGTTCGCGCCCTCTAGCTGCCATCTTCTCTTAAATCCATGCCCAAATAAAACAATAACTGTTCACACTAGTTGACCTGTCAAACCATTTTTCCCATATTGGCTGTGGTCTGGGTGTTCTAAATTGGGACTCAAAGATATCCATTAAACTTTTTTTAAATCGTTCTTAATATGAAATCATTTTAGTATGTGTAATTAAAAAACAAATTATACGGAAGTTTTTGAAAATTGTCATTAAAACTTTAACGGTTTTAATCGAGATATCGTTCCTTACGTTTCGATTCAAAGCCATCCCTAAGGACCGCTGTTCTGGTACGTCGTAACACTAATAATTAACTCGTAATGTTGAAACCACCTTCAATTACATTAAAAACACAATAAAAAGAAAATCCACGCGGTTTCATTTACTATCAGAGCTGAATTGTACTTAATGTTCGGAAAAGAAAACAACTTATTCACTACAAGCTAAGTATCAAACACAATACTCTAAGATTATAATAAAGCTACGTTTTAACGCTTTTAAGCGCTGTAATTTATTTGATTTTGGTTATTCCGACGTTTCGGCCGCCTTTCAGCTGCCGTGATCACGGAAGACAAAGATGACAATTGTCAACGAGTAATTATTTACCCATCTAAGGCAAGCTACGCCACTTCATTAAATATCTTTCAGCCCGAAAAATAACTATTATCGAGAGATAAACAATAATTTATGGACATATTTAACGTATTTGTATTGGTCAACAACCTGAAAGCCCGTTGCCAGGCGGTAGGGCATTTGCCCGAATGGACGGCTGCCACCCCTGGTCTAGAGTATACCGCCATAACAACCTTGAGTTGTGTTCCGGCATTAGTGACCAGGTTCCAGTTTCCCATAAGAGAGAAGCAGCGCATTTGCAGCACCTTTGGTGTTGCAAATGTCCATAAGCGAGCGTAAACTTTCCATCAAGTGGGCCGTTTGCCTGTCTGCTGAACTCATGCAATAAAAAAAATCTGAATTAAATAAGTTATACCTTTTTACATTTTATTCATAAATTGAAAACAAATGTAGATTTTAATATGAAATTAAAATTAACTTAAACATATAATTGTATATATATGTATAATGAGGAGCATATGACCGAAGCGAATTCCACTGTAGCCCGTCACACAGGCTCTAAAGAGACGTAGCGCGGGAATCAGTTTCTTTTGGGACGTCTCCTGTTCTAAATGTTCTTTGTATTTTAATATTATTGTATGGACCCTGTATTGTTTACAAGACAATAAAATTTCATTTCATTTCAATTATATAGGTACTAAAAATAAATTAACTTATAAATAAGCTGAAAAACAACACAAATATTGCAAATAAAAGTATAAATAATTAATATTTTCTAAATTATAAATAAATTAAACTAAAAATAAGCTATAAATACAAACTAAAATTAAACCATAAAATCTAGTTCCAGACCGCTGTCAGTCGGAAACGTGCCCAAAAGACTGGCCACATTGCCTCGCTGAATGGCAATGCTGATACGTTGTCCAAGGTATAAGCCAGTCTTTTGGTCATGTGAGACATCCACCAGACGTTTGGCTATGTCTCGATAAAGTCTGTGAGCCTCAGGCCCCCATGGTCCCAGGGTCTCGACCCCAAAAGCCGCAAATATGTAGCCATTTCCGATGGCTGAGTATTTGCGGCGTTTTAGGGCCTCCTGTTGTGCAGCAGCTGTACCGGCAGACATGCTAGTAGCTGGAAGATGGGACGCTGCCAAAGTATCAACGCAAGACGCGTCCCATACTAAGGGGCGACCCATCTTCCAGGGCAACAATGACATACCATCGGGTCTCTTGCCATCGTCGCGGCACAGGCCGTTCGGTTCTAGGACGGCAGGTACCCCGGCGGTGACAAGAGCCCGACGGATTATGTCATTAAGTGTTGCATGACGTGAAATTCTACCGGCACTCCTGATGCACGATAACCCATGGTGACCGAGGCGCTCGACCTTATCTCCGCACTGACAGCGGTGTGGGACAACACAGGCCGCCCCTAGGCGAATGCAAGCACTTATTCTAAACGTGTTATCGTCTAGAAAAGTGCCTAAATTCGCCGAGGGGAGTGCCTGTAGCCACAAGCCAGACTCCCAACGCGAGACAGCTAGGAGACGAGCACGCTCCGTCTCATTGGCACACGTATCCAAAAGATTTTTATGCACCAATGAGCAAAGCGGGCCGTCCCGTTGTGTTGTTTTTCATGTTACTAAAAATCTTTTCTTTCTTTCTTTAGCTGATAAATAAGTTCTTCTAATAACCAAATCCATGTAATAATCAAAATACCTAAAATTATTACTGGGTAAATATAGGTATCCTAAATAAGCTACAAACTATACTATATAAAAACTAAATAAAAAATTGCCTTTTTCCTGCACCACCTATTTAGCCTGATTCAATTTTTTCTCATTTAAGTTGCCTAGAAAAGATCGCTTTGAGCGATAAGGCCGCCTATTCTATCGCCTAGGAAATATTGTAAATATGGTTTGTTTCTGTAATTGTATATTTTGGTCTATCTAAAAAAGGGGAATGCCTAAAGATAAGTTATTGGACCCAAACCACTGTCATTTACCGGGAACGTTCCCAAAAGGCTGGCGGCGTTACCACGTTGTATAGCAACGCTTAATCTTTGAGCAAAATAGACGCTAGCCTTCTGGTCGCGTCTGACTCTACTGGAATTTTTTACATTAATTCTATATGAAATAAATCTAAATAAACGCGAGCGATGCCGCGAGAGAAAGCTTAAACATTCTTATTTAAAAAAGGTTCTCAAACAACTCAATATTACTTTAATATTACAAAACTTCGTAATGGAGAAAAAGGTCTCAATTTAGGGTTCTATTTAAGGGCTGTATATTACAAAGCTTTTAATGAAGGCCCCCCGGGTCCAAAATTGCCTAGTTAATGTATTTTATATTTTCTAAAAGAATAAAATACTTTTTAACACGCACTTTAAATTCAATAGACTTAGTTAGGGTGTGGTCTAAGTAACGAGACAATAGCAATAAAATATCAATAAAAAAGTAGCATAATGAAAATGATATCTCACACTACATTATATGCCGACGATACGAGTTTGTTTTACTTTGGTACTTCTATAAATGACATAATAGCTGAAGCTCAAAATGACCTAATCTTTAAATGAATGGTTTTTGCATAACCTACTCACAATTAATACAAAAAAGACATCGTACATGATATTTACAGCGAAAAATAAAAAACTCCCTGATTTCACGCCTCCACTAATTAATAATATTCCTATTCAAAAGTCAAATCAAGAAAGATACCTCTGATTGTTACTAGACGATAAATTAACGTGGGCATCTCATATTGAACACGTCAGATCTAAGTTATCCTCATTATCTGGAGCACTACGCAAAACAAGAAACTGTATACCACATAAAATTAGAAATACAATATACAATGCATTAGCGAAGCCATATTTAGAATATCTTATCGAAATTTGGGGAGCAGCTTCAAGAACGAATTTAAAAACCTTACAAACAACACAAAACAAATTAATCAAAAACCTATATAACTACAATTTCTTGACACCAACAAAAACTATATACGAAGAAACTAAAATCTTTAATCTACATCAACTATATAAATATAATACGTGCATTTTAGTTAAAAAAAACATGGAAAATATCATACAAGCAAACATTCAGTTCAGTCATAAAAAAATTAAATACAATTTAAGACATACTAATAAAATTATTATTCGAGCACCTAGAACAGAAAAATATGGGAAAAGAAATATTTTATGCGAAGGAGCCAATTTTTACAATAAATTACCAAAAGAAGTAAAGGAGTGTAAAAATATAAATTTATATAAAAGGAAATTAAAAAATTATATTTCAAAAATTTAATATCAAAAAGCAATATTATCTACAGGAGGCTACTCAGGAAATCCAATCGTTATATTTCTTTATTCGGCTATATTATTATTGTTATTTTTTATCAATGTCCACTCGCTCTTAAGATTTATAGGACTTATGTTAGAATATAAATTATTGTATCTCATATAAGTGAACTGTAATGTTCTTTTGAGAATAAAGTTCTTTAAGCCCAACCCAAAATGAAATGAAATTTATTTACATAATGAGTACAGGGAACATAAAATAATTAAACAATACGATGACAATTCTGTAGGAGCGTGCAAAGTTAGCTCTGGCAATATAGCAATATTTTCTGTCTCGTTGTACTACTTTTATTTGGGCGCTTATTTGTAGATTGCAGTCCAGATTCTTGTTTATATTTTAGTTGTAAGGGCTTGTAGTGATTCTAATAAAAAACTAAAAATAAACTTAGTTATAAATGGTGCAAGCTATTATAGGTAGTGTTACAAATCGCTGCCAGATGGGAGCATGCCCAGAAGACTGGCTGCATTGCCACGCTGTATGGCGATGCTTATTTGCTGGGCGAAATATACGCCAGCCTTCTGATCACTGATCTGATATTTTTTTAAGTTTTCGCGACTAGTATACATAATAAAACTGCTTTTTATTCGTTTAATCAAAATACATCCAACTTTAAATAGAGAAGATGGTTGGCAAGTACCCTTTGCAAAATTGCACAAACTTTTAGTGTTGCCATCTGAATAATCGTTTAGTGCCATCTCGCGACACCTTGTCGTAGACACAAATTTTTATTGGTAAGATAAACTAATGTTCTGTAAAAACTAAATAAACAAGTGTTACTAGCACACTATTAAGTAGACGGACCCTGGACTGAAATGAAGTGTATTTTTTTTTGTCATTATTATTTTACCATTACTATTTACCATGCTCAACAGGTACATTCGCCATTGCCCGCTTGGCACTTGTGATTTAAGCCAATACATTATATTACATGTTAAAAAGACACGCAATTCTATTTCCAATTCCACCGCTATCAGTTTTGCATTTAAAAGTATTGCAGATTAAGGCAAAATAACGAATTTACATTTGAAAATTAAGTACAAAAATGCTATTTTAAAATGCATAGAACAAGTTTTAAATAAATACACAAAGAGTTAATTTGAAAAGTCCACATAATTGTCAATTTCTTCATGATTAACTTCGGCTACGCGTTGGCGACACCCCTGGTGTTGCAAACGTCCATAGGCGATGGTAACCACTTTTCATCAGGTGGGCTGTCTGCCTGTTTGCCTGCTTAAGGCAATAAAAAAAATTAAATAAAAACCCCCGATTTTTAAACATTCCTATTGGCGCTCCGCTCCTATTGGTCTGGGCGTAATGATATATAGCCTATAGCCTTCCTCAATAAATGGGCTATCTAACACTGAAAGAATATTTCAAATGACACCAGTAGTTCCTGAGATTAGTGCGTTCAAACAAACAAACTCTTCAGATTTATATATAAGTATAAATTTTACGAATAAATTCTCTTTTGATTTTAATCCACATTAAAAACTATGTGAGAATGTAACAAATTAATTCAAATTATGTATGTATTTGTTGGCATTCTAAATTTATGGCAGCTAATATACATTTATAGGCGATGTTATGAAGCTGCTGTTGTAGTAATTACTCATATAATAATGTCATAATTTAATAGATTATGTTAGGTACTCGGAACAATAGCTATTTTAAGGATTTTTATTGTTATTTTGGAGTGAATAAAAAGGGCTAGTTAGTGAATACGATACTGTTTTATTTACTAAACGTTTTGGTGGCATTTGTATCAGGTATTAACAAAGTTGTTGGACATTTTAGATTTCGAACATTAACGAGTAATTGACGGTACTTTCAAGTAGGTAGTATCGTACTTTCAACGTACTTTTCTCAATGCTTGAAGACAAAACTCTTCGAGCAGTGCGTCCTTCCCGTGCTGGCCTACGGGACCGAGACATGGACACTGACGGCAGGATTGGTCCACAAGTGCCAAGTCGCTCAAAGGGCTATGTAGCAAGCTATGTTGGGTGTTTCTCTTATGGATAAAATTAGAAATGAGGATAGCCTTAAGAGAACCAAGGTAACCGACATAGCTCGCAAAATGAGCATGTTGAAGTGGCAGTGGGCCGGTCACGTCTGCCGCAGGACCGATGGCAGATGGAGCAAACGAGTTTTGGAGTGGTCGGCCGCCCTCCAGGCCGATGGGCTGGTGACGTGTGCAAGGTCGCCGGTAGGCGCTGGATGAGGAAGTCCGAGGACAGGGATGAGGACAGCAATGGATTACGAATGATTGATAAGGACGACGATGACTTTCCAGTACTATAGTATAGTATAGTGTGCAAGCGTGAGGCGAGGCAGACACCAGTTGTTCTACCAATCGCCAGGAAGTACGATCTGCAGTAAACTGAGTAAGTCATGTTGTTTGATCACTCAGGTTGTTTATGTGTTTAAATGTGTATAATGTTGAGATAAATAAATACTTTTGAAATAGTAAGTTAATTGCTGCGTACTGGGTGACTATAAGGGGTAGTTGTAGGTTGGATCCATTCTTTTTATCATTCTGGTCATATATCTAAATGTGTTGCTATCAAATGATTGAATAGAGTTGTTCTTTCTATTGATTTATTTTGCGAAGTATCGATGATGATTACAGAGTATTCGAAAAGAAAAGTTAAAACACAAATGAAGTATAACGCAGTAAATAAAAAATTAAAAAGTAGATTCGAGTTATTTTAAAGCAACTTAAGATCGATTTTTTAATTATCAGATAAAACTATCAGTCAAATAAGTTTTAACCTGAAAAAAATTTAAAGTGAATTCAACTGTTCTTTTCATGCAACTGGCATTTTTAATTTTCCCAGGTTGTTTTATTTTATGAATAACTTTTGCCTGGTGATTGAGAAATCTGCCCATAGTCCTTTCCATATCTATAATTGTCAATTAAACGAAATCCCAACAAACTTGAGAGTTAGAAAATATATGATTTTGCAGCAAAAAGAGTAATTTTAAGGTTTAAGTTAGTTTTTAGGTTAACTAACTATTGGCTCAGTGACACAAAATGTGTCTTGGCGTCCGAAACGAGAACACGTCATCTGTTCCTGTCCTGTACAATTTCTTGCCAGTTAAGGGTTTGAAGCTCACACAGGTCAGCCTCCACTCTGTCCCTCCACCGGTACTTGAACCGACCGAACGGATGTCACCCAAGGCTCTCTTCACGCTTCGATCCTCTCCCATTCGTTCCACGTGACTCAGGCAACGCAGGCGGTGAGATTTTATCTCTTCTATCCTATATTAGGCTTTAGGCTCTTGATTTTCAATTTCGACGTTGGTTCGGATCTTCCAGCTGCTATTTTCTCTCCTCGGTGAGCCCAAAATCTTACGGAGAAGTTTTTGGGTTATTATATTGTTACGAGTTGCGGGACTTTAATTAAAATGCCGTTAGAATTACTATAGAGTTTATTAGAACTATACAAACACGTATAACACAGGTACAAATATAACTGGATGCCAGTACAAACTGCACGATTCAATAACACGCGCAAAGTCCGTCACTATATAGCTCATCGAATGTACATGTCTTGTTTTGATCGTGGTTCTCGCTAGACTACCTTACCTCTCCGTTCGGCCATTGTTTTATACTAACTATACAATACAACACTCGACCGCGTGGACTGGATTTTTTCCAAGAAAAACGTTTTCTTTTTTCGCACACGTGCCATGGCCATAAACGAGTACAATAGGCTATTGTCTAATTGCAAATTTTAAACACAATGTAAAGAAAAGAAGTCCAAATTCGGGAAAGGTAATAAACCGCGCTTTATGACAGCCAGGTATGCATTCACCTTTGTCGGCATGTAACAATATTATCAAAGTATGATATTACTCCCTATAAGCTTATTAAATCGTTTTAAAATGGTATATCGTTAAAGGTTATAACATTTTATGCTATGGTGTAAAATTTATTTGAATGCACTTACTAGGTTCTAAAATTACATAACCGATAAGACTCGACTATGGTCGGTTAAATTGTAACCCCGTGTTATAAATGACAAGTAGTGTCGCAAGTATTTGTGGCGTACATACTTCACGCCCTGCCATCTGCAGGGTTGGCAGTAATGTAATAAACAGACCACAACGGCGTTTATACCCTCGTAAGGAATGTTTAATTGTAGATTTCCTTACTTTATATGATTTATATGGTATAGCGAAATGTTAACGTATTTTCTTATTATAAGACCCCTAGTGTTTAGTAATTAAAAAAAACTATTATTCTAAAAATGTGTACATTATTATGCAACGGTGCTACGCTTCTACGCGGCTACGACGCTACGACGCTACGACTGCAACCAAATTTCGAGATTCGAAATGTTATAGCAACTTTTTCAAGACTATATTTTAAAATCTTTAACAGACTCAGAATATTAGCCAGTAAAAGTAATATTTTTGGGTTCGAATTTCCCTACTTTTGGAAAACTGATAATGTATCTCTTGAATTGCTTACGATGCTCACATTTACATACTACTCGTATATAGTTAATATGCACGGTTCAATAACAGATACATATTAGGCGAAAGAAACAAGTGTGGTGTTACATATCCCTCCCTCATGCCTAATAACATAAGAAAATTTTATTCCAACTCCTTCGCCATGCAGGCTGCCTTACTTTGTAACTCTTTGCCCACTGATGTAAGAAAAGCTAAATCTTTTGTCATATTTAAAAATTCACTCCGGAATAATTATGTTAGTCTTTCGCAATGATGTATGTGCTAGTTTACAATGCTGTTACAACTTAGGCCCCGACAAAGACAAATTCCACGTACAGATCTGTAAAAGCATGTTTTATTACCTGTCGGCATTTGAACTACTTATAATCCTTTTATTATCGTCTTCTTTTCTTCACTTATTTGTTGGCATACGTTTCTAAGTTATTGTGGAGAACAGACTATTGTCCTATTGTACTCGCTCAGGAGCATTATTAGCCAGTTGTTGCAGATTACAAATACAAGCTAATTCTAGGAGCTTGTGTCGACGTTGCCAGGCGGGCACATTTTCATTTGTGAAGTATAAAACGACGCCCTGATTAAGAGAGGGTCAGTTGAGCCAAAACTACGATCTAGGCGTGACATGTGTACATTCAGGAATCTAGTAGTAACGGACTTTGCGCGTTTAATTTAATTAAGACCTTCTGCATTACGTTTGGATTTGTTGCGTTCGGTTATGTTTGTACCTGTGTTATACGTATTTGTATAGTTCTAATAAACTGTACTGTACTATACTGTAATCTGTTTTCCATGTATGTCATTTTCTTTTCCTTCTTCTTTGTTATAATAATATTTATAGATAATTTAAGAATTTCATTTGAGTCAGGTTGCCTGGAAGAAATCGCTTTTAGCGATAAGGCCGCCTTTTGCTTTATCGAGTAACTATTTTCTGTTGCGCATTTTTTTGTAATTTTTTTTTGGTGAACAATAAAGTGTCGACTATGACTATGTCTATGAAGATGTAATGAACCTTACTCTATTAATACCCAGCATGAATGAAGGACCACGAGGTTTAATGTCAGGTCAAATTTCGTTCATTAAAAGCTGTGAAGTACGCAAAAGGAATAAAAACAAGTGTAATTATTTTGAAGGGTGGACAATGTTAATGTTGTAACAAATTCAAGGGAGGCAGTTATAACTATAAAAGCTGATTAACGGACGCGGCCGGCGCCCTTTGCGGCCGCCGCCAATACACACTTTATTGAAATGTTGAGATGGGGTGAGAAAGACAGCGATTATGCAGGATATTTTTTAATCCTCTCTCCGAACGAACGAGATTACTCGGGCTTTTAACTTCAGGGGGTTTATTGTTTTTTATTTTATTTTCTTTTTTGTTTTATTGCTATTTTTCTTTTACTCTTCATTCATTTCAAAACAGGTTTACGAAATTTTCTTATTACTAATACATGTTTCTTAGAGAGAGTGTCGGGATGAAGGTAAGGAAAGGAATGCTCCGGTGGTTCGGGCATGTGGAAAGAATGTATGATGAAAGAATGACTAAACAGATATACAATGCAAAAGTGGATGGATACAGAAGTCGCGGAAGGCCACGACACACCTTCCATGCTCAAATTGATCATGTACTAGCAGAAGGTGATGTCAGGAGCCTTAAGAACAGACGAGCGTGCATGACAAGAACTATGAATGTCAAAGAAGCAAGTGAGGTGTGTAAGAATAAGCCTAAATGGCGCTCTGTTGTCCGTGCCTACCCCGCAAGGGACCTGGCGTGAAGTTATGTATGTATGTATGTATGTATGTATGTTTCTTAATTCCAAAATATTTATACATAATTTGCAAAATATTGCAATCTTGACATTTAAACTATTATTATATATTACTACTTTAAGCACTAACTTTCTAGTACAACTATCTTTTCATTGCTTTCTCAAGCTTCTTACATTACGTCTTACACTTGCTATTTTGTTTATATAATGCTATTTTCTTTTACAAATATTCCTACTAACTTCTTACAAGGTAGCCTATGCAGGATATTGGAGATGAAGGAGAGTCACGATAGCCCTTAACAAGAATTCGCCAAATGCCACCTGCACACATTAGAAATACAGCGAATTAAGATTATTGAATCCACGTGGCAGCATTGCAAAGGAATTCCTTGCAACGTTCGCAATTAATGAACAATGGCACGTTAGACCATTAATAGGAAGACGGAGTCTCGAACTCTCGAAGTAAAGCTAAAAGGAAGGATAACAGAAGCCGATCTTAGAATAATATGCCAATCGCGCCGCAGTGCTTTTTGAGAACTCATTATTCAATTAAATTAAATTTATCTAATCAGTAAGCATGAAGGTGGAATGGGTTTACAAAGCATACATTACTATTGTGGCAAAAAAACCTTTTCGTCCACTGCATGGCAGGCGAGATTTAGAGTTTAGTATTGACAACTGTCATGTCATCACAATATATAGAGAGAAAGGTCGTCACTAAAATGGACATATTTTAATCGTTTTGAATTCAGTTATATATTATAAATTATTACTTTCGGCTATGTAAATATAATATGTATATAAAATTACATATTTTGACAATGAACGGGTTATTTATTCCTACAACAACCCGTCACTATTAAACAACATAGGCCCTATTTACATGTGTATACTGCAAAATTTTACGCACACGAGTGTTGTAAAAACTAGTGTCGCTTCACTTCATTTGACGATTTTTTCAGGTAAGCTCCATATAGACTTTTATTTCCTTTGAGTAAGGTACATTTTTTTTACAAACTATACTTTTAGCGTGTGCACTTGTGCTGGTTACTACGCAACATTATTAATAACTTTGCTTTCATATTCTGTTAGAATTATCATATTTTCGAGGTATATATATATATATATATATATATATATATATATATATATATATAACCTATTTGAATGAATGGAAACGCATTATTGTTTACCATAAATATAACTAACTTTTGGTTAAGGATTTCGGCAAATATATATGTTACAACGCTTTCATTACAACCGCAGCCTTACATAATACTCGACCATTGTGTCCTACCCAACGACCTGTATAATTAAATTCAGCTTTTCATTGTGATTAGGATAATTCAGCCGAAACCTTTGTGCACTTAAATTTACGGCAAGATAAATAATTAAAGGTTTAGCGGAATTACATCTAGCTGTGCCGGACAATGTATACGGGTGTAATTTAAACTATCATTAGTTATTATAAAGCTGAAAAGAGAATTAAATAATTTTAATTTCGTATATTTAAAAAAAACAGCTTCTCTCAGACTTATAGTAGAGGAAATGCTGAACAACAACAATAATATTGTTACGACCTAGACGCCGAAAAAAATTAGTTCACATCTGTCTGTCGTCTGTAAAAACACATTTTATTACCTTGCGGCATTTGGACTTCTTTTGTTTATCTCTTTATTGGCATGCGTTTACTAATTATTCTAGAGATCAGTCCATTCTTGTATTGTACTCGTTTATGGCCGTTGCGGTCAACTCATTAGCCAGGTGTCTCGGAGTTAAAGTACAAACTGAGTCTAGGAAATTCGGTCCACGCGGCCGGTCAGACATATTGCATCTGTGCAGTATAAAGCAATTCCCCAATTGAGGGACGAGGTAGTCGAGCGATAACCACGATCGAAACAAGACTTATGTACATTCGGTAATCTATGAAAGTGACAGACTTTGCGCGTTTTATTGAATTACAACCTTCTGCATTACATTTGGACTTGTTGTGTTCGGTTTTATTTGTACCTGTGTTATACGCGTTTGTATAGTTCTAATGAACTCTTTAGTAATTCTAACGGCATTTTAATTAGAGTTCCGCCACTTGTAACAATATGCTTTATTGTACACATAATAACAGATGGATGACATGACGAAAACATAATGATTCAATTTTTTGCTAAAACAACTACGGAACTCTAAAACTGTGTTTTATTATCCAATTCCTGGATTAACATTTAATGTCCCGTCAAAATGTAAGCAGCCATGAACCTTTACAACCCACTCGCCAAACATACTAGTGCCGGAGTGGATCATTACAATAATGACGTCATAATCCGCGAGTCCACACGTCTCCCGGGACGCGGTTTATCCGTCACTCGCGCTCCGTTTAGCGCCAATAAAAGAATGAACTTAGTCCGCGGAGTTGCTGTAAATCTTCACAAAACAGGGGCTTTTATAGTTTCAGACTATCAAGACTTGTATGATAAATCTGAGTTGCTTATGAAATCGCACGTGACAACTAACTACTGGCTACCGCTTTTTTTTATTGGTCCTAACTTTATGTTGTTGGTCCGAAGACCTGAACACTTTACCGGGGTCTTCGGGGCGCTCTAGTCCGGGGGCCAACTTGCCCGAAGAAGCTCTCTAGGGGGCTTTACCTCGGCTGGACTGTCGCCATGAGAGAGGGATAAGTCTAACGATGCCGACTAGAGGGCGACACAATGTACTACTTGAGAACGGGCGACGGGTAATATAAAGCCCTAGGTGGGGGGCGGTGGTTCGGGTGGCCTACACTATCTCACTGCCGTTTCGCAACATGTAATGCATGGGAGAGAAGAAACGGTGAAAGAAACTTCCCAGCAACACACCTAGCCTATCCTACGTATGGGAGGGGGGGGTGCTATGTCTCCTGGCGTCCGTCGTGGGGACGAGGAGAGATCGTGATTGGCGGCGTCTGAGACACCTTAATAAATACGTTAAATCACAGTAAGGGTCTGCACCCGACCGAGCCGGACTCAAATTTTCTTTGTTTTGTGTGCAGGATCCAGCCAAGAATGTTTCAGCTATACCGGGCTTTTTATATTGAATAAGTTCGCGTTCGACCGACATTGCACCTGATGCCAGGTGGAAATGCAGTCTAAAGAGGAGCATGCTTACCTAGAAGATATCACGTAAGAGTTGAAGACACCTAGATTGTATATTTGAGGAAAAACAGACGACGGAAAATAGTTCTACTCTTCAGCGGTACGTATGATAAAAGTAGAAGCATAGCGTTTCCTCCTCTTTGTTGATATTTCCACTATATATCGGTGGCGTGAGCTCGTACGTCTGCTTGTCTGGTGGTAAAAAGGTGAGGGAGGAATTAATTCCGTGGTATACTTGCTGAAGTGTATCCTATAGAATACCGACAAACTAGCGTCGATAATCTAGGCTCTGAAGCTTCTCGTCGAATAGTCGATTATTACCTATCAGCTTCCTAGGCCTTTTCTAATTTGACTCGAGTGTCTCGAGTTAGTATTTGGCTGAGACATCCCAAAGATAAGAAGGCTCAGTGGGCTTCCCGACGCCGTGGGAGTAGAAGCGTTCAGTCCTGAAACAGCGCGCTCGATGAGTACCTCCTGTGAGGCTGGCGAGTATGATGGAAAACATCTTGATGAAACCTGTACATCGAGATAACCGATGTATCAAACCTGCCAAGCCGACTTGGAAAACTCCATTCCTCAATTGTGGGAGGCCCGAACCTAGCAGTTGGACATTTATGGGCTGTTATTATTTTTTTATAAGCAACTGCTATTAAGCTGATTCATACAATAGTTACCCGCTTCTACTGCTGTGTATACATCGTGTCGTGTATCGATCGTGTCGTATGTTGTAAACTAACCGCAGTTTCGCTGACTCGGCTCGCAGACGCGTGTGCTTTACGATGCGGGCCCGCAAAATATCGTCGCGTTTATTCCAAACCAGATATTATCAAGTCCTTCAACCGATAGAAGGAGGAGGAGGCGTTCGAGTGTCGCACATTTTTTAACTAAAATTTCTCTCTTTTGTATACAATGATAACCTCTATTATTTTATCGGATAACAAAAGAATCTTATCATGTTATCAGATGCTATAGCAATATATCACTTTTATTGAAATATATCGTTTTTTCTAAATAGATTTCATTGTGATATTCCTTATAGATAGATAGATAACACTTTATTGCTCAAATATACAATTAAAATAATGCACAATTACAATGTAATATAGAAACAATAGGCAGCCTTATCGCTTAAAGCAATCTCTTCCAGGCAACCCAATGTCAAGGAATAATTTAACCTAATCTGGTGATGTAGGTAGTGCATTTAATAGGTCTAAAACAAACATATTATTTGAACTACATATTTTATTCATTAAATTCATCATACTTAAATTACTTTATAGTCCGGTCAATCTAGACATTCGAAGGTGCATGAAATCACAACAAGCTGAAAACCAGTAAAATTGTTCAAAACATAATTATAAATAATTCCCGTCATCATTCCCGTGTATGGATTTTTTTTGTCGGGGTCAATGGTCAAAACAAATGAGTTTTTCGCGATTTTCAGCAAAACGATAAGTTTTATCATAAAAGTACTTGAGACAAAAAATGTAGATCATAAAAACGTATCAATAACTTTATTTATATTTTATTTTATTTTTTATGATACACCACCAAATATCTTATCCGTTTCTGAGATATAGAATGATGAAGATTGGCAAGCGAGTGTTGTATTTTTTCTTTATTATATTTTATATTGTTATTGAATTATACCAGTTTAAAGTGAGATAATTTATTTATTTGCTATCCTACATTTATGTAGTGCGTCGTTTTTAATTAAATAAATCTTTGTCTCTCTTTCTTTCAGCATGGCTCTGCCAAGTCTCAAAATACATTGTTACGAATTACGCAGGACTAGAATTAAAATGCCGTTGGAATTACTATAGAATTTATTAGAACTATACAAACACGTATAACATAGGTACAAATATAACTGGATACTACTAGTATAAAATGCACGATTCAATAACACGCGCAAAGTCCGTCACTATATCGCTCATAGAATATACGTCTTGGTATCGTACCACCCCTCCGTCCGGGCATTGTTTTATAGTAAACTATACAATACAACAATCGACTGCGTGGACTCAGTTTTTCCAAGAAAATGTAATCTGCACACCTGTTTAATTATTCCTGCGAATGGCCGTAAACGAAAATAATAACAATAGGTTATTGTCTAATTGAACATTTTAAACACGAAGTAAACAAAAGAAGTCAAGCGGGAAGGGTAATAAACCAGATGCGCATTTCTTTGTCGGTATGTAACAATATTATATCAAATAATGTTAAGCTGTTTGTATATCATTTCTATTTCATTATGATAGTGTAATAAATAACTGATATTCTCGCGTCATATAGCTGTCTGGAGTGGCTTCTCGAGTGCCATTCTCATTTCAATAACGATATCATAATTCTAAGGATGATAGCGCATGTTTCATCGTAATTGTATACTATTTGTCACTTTATGCGAAGGGAAGGATCCTGTTGCCAACGAGTGTATTGTGTAACCTCTTGTTTACGTTATAACTACTACAGAGGCAACAAACAAGGAAGCGCGCAGCACGAGCATCAAGTGTTCAATTAAGTTGCGTTTATATACTTTTTTCTAAAAACTATTTAACCTCTTTCTTGGTTCATGAAAGAGAGAACCATCGATCTAGAAGATATATATATATATATATATATATATATATATATATATATATATATATATATATATGTGTGTGTGTGTGTGTGTGTGTGTGTTTGTCGGAGGGAGCTATGATTGTTGTTTGGATGCATAAAGCACAATATTATTTGTTTACATTTTAATTACTTTTAAAATTCTTAATTTAATTTTATTTGATTTGTTCTGTTCTGTTGATCTTTCTATAACTTAAAGATCGTGCTAACGTAGGAAAAGTTATGAATATTGTAATTTAATAAGCGACCAATCAGAGCAGAGCTAGTGCTTCGAGCGGGGTCATGGCGCTTTCTGTACTTGAGGTAGACGGGCGAGTTTTGTGACACATTGGAATCGCTCCAATGCAACGGATCGATTTGGATCGTTGAGAATTTAAAAGAAAGGGTTGAAGTAAGATCCATGCCTTGAACCCGCTGCTCGGTCTAAACTGCTACAAAATATTGTTTAAATCTAAAGTAAAAGTGTATAATCGGTGGCCATTGTGTTTTGCGCTCGAATTTTACCCTGATGACGCCCACTAAACCTGCAATCACTAACGACGATGTCACCGAGAACGACGCTTCTCCGAGACATAGATCTCTATGAAAAATAACATATTTGCACACGTATTAAAAGTTTCTACTAATTGTATAAATTAAAAGGGTCGATTATTAGACTTCGTCGACCAGTAGAATTAGTTTTGGCTTATGTCGATCCCTGGGAAACTATTTTTGACCCCCGGGAATCCCTGTTTTAGATCTTTTTTAATTGCATTAAATGTCGAAATTATATAATACACATATACACAACGGTCAGCATTTTCTTTCTTATTCGTCTAGCTCCCATCTGATGAGTAGCGTGCGATAAGGAACTTCTTTCCAGAAAAACTACAATAAAATTAATGTCGCCTGAAGGGGTGAGTATGTAGAGTACAACGGTTTTACGTGGCGTGAAGACTTCTGCCAGTTCACTCTCTTGCAAGCCGCGTAAAAGAATGTAGTTTCAAAAATGCATAAACAAGTCCTATCTGTGGGTAGTAGATCACATCCATCTCCGTTCCACGTGTCATTCATATACACACCCATTATCCTTATTTGACCCAATAAGATGGCCTCACGTTCCGCGCACGTGACTCACGCTGTGTAATTCCCGGTCTTGTCACGGATTATTACGGTCACCACGGTGATATAACGCTTTTTGCCATTTCCGTAAATATAAGGAGGACAGGAAGATAACGTATTTTAACACGGGCTAAATTATTACATATAAAATCGGTCGTAAAGTATTTTTTATTCTCTATGTTTTTATACTGTTACGACCGACAAAGACAAATTCACACCAGCAGCTGATGAAACACATTTTATTACCTTTCGGCATTTGGACTTCTTTTGTTTACTTTAAGTTTAAAATTTGTGATTATAAAACAGCCCATTGTGTATTGTAATCTTTTACGACCTATTGTTGTATTGTGATCACTGCCAGGTGTCTCGGATTTAAAAGTACAAACAGATTCTAGGAAAATCGGCCACGCGGTTGGCCAGACATATTGCATCGGTACAGTATAAAGCAATGCCCCAATTGAGAGATCAGGGGAGCGATAACCACGAGCGAAGAAAGACGTGTATGTACATTCGGTAATCTATTCAGTGACTTTGCGCGTGTATTTGAATTACGATCTTCTGCATTACATTTGGACTTATTACGTTGTGTTATACGTGTTTGTATAAACTCGAGAATAATTCCAACGGCATTTCAATTTGAGTTCTGCAACTCGTAACAATAGTATACTAGGATTTGTCCGCGACCTCGTCTACGCTTAAAATTGCGCGTGATTCCCCGGACACAAAGTATTGCAGCATTTAAAAAAGAATATAAGCTATTGTTTCAGTGAAAACCGTCGGAATAAGCTAATTTTTATGCATCCGAACAAGTTCAAACCGCTCCGGGAATATTTCCGCGGGATTCCCGGGATAAAAAGTAGCGTGGAGTTTAAGTCTAAGAATTAGCTGGCGATTATTGAAAACCGCGTCAAAATCGGCCTAGTAGTTTTTGCGTCGTCTTCCCTATCGCTTATATTTTTTTATAGCTTCAATGTACAGACAGGCATGCTTAAAATTTTATAAAATTATAGATTTTATACAAACAACAAGCCGTGCAATTTATTTATGGCTGGTTCCTATACTTTACTACTCGTTCACTTGCCTTACTATCAGTTAAAATTTGACATTAGATGTATGGAGCCCAAAAGCCCGCTCGGTGTTGTGACACCTGTGAAATAAAATAAATTATTAAATTATGTTATCCTGGTTGTCACATTCTGGGCGAGATATGGCTCCTAAAGAACCCTACACTAGACAAAGCCTCTATCGCAGGAATCATATAATTTTATATATATGTCGGAGGGAAGCTATCAATCGGATTGATTGTTGTTTGGATGTGTAGCCGCAGACGTCCGATCACCACGGCGGCCGCTCACAAATGATCGGCAAGCGCGTAGCGCGCTGCCCCTGTCGGGCCCCCCGTGTTTCCCTCCGCGCATACATACCTCGCCTCACCTCACCGCGACACGTGGCAACTCTCGAGTGCGCGTGTTATTATTATTAAATATTATATTTTATTTAGCAGCTAAATGTGTGCTCTATTGTAAAATATTAATCGGTATTTTTACCAAATAATTATGCATTCCTGAACTGCAATTCAAACACGCAACATTCTCTCATTTATACCCGAAGACCTCCAAAGATGTATAACGCACAATATTATTTGTTTACATTTTAACTACTTTTAAAATTCTTAATTCAATTTTATTTGATTTGTTAAATCTTTGTATAACTTAAAGATCGTCCTAACCTAATAAAAGTTATGAATATTGTAATTTAATAAACAACCAATCAGAGCAGAGCATATGTCTTGAGCGGGGTCAAGACGCCATCTATACTTGAGTAGTATCTACTTTAGTAGATGGAGGAGTTTTTGCGACACATTTGGGTGATGGTAACGGGTCGAGTTGGACCGTGGAGAATTTTACAGAAATTGTTGAAGTTAGAAGTATGAGCGGTGCCCTGAACCCGCTGCTCGTTCTAAACTATGTCAAAATGTTGTTTAAATCTTAATTAAAAGTGTGTAAACCGTGGCCATTGTGTTTTATGCTCGCATTTTACCCTGATGACGCCCACTAAACCTGCAACCAACAAAGAAGATATCACGAGAACGAGGTCTTCTCCGACATATACATAAAATAAAACATTATTCAAAACATATTTATAACATGGAAGTGTGAGCGCTTGAGTATTTTGTGTTTGTGTGTGTGTGTCTGTATTTGTATATTTAAGACAATACGCAGTATTAGTAAATCGTGATAGCGTAATGGCGAGCGCACGCGTCCCATACCCAAAGGACGCGGGTTCGATCCTGGCCCGAGCGCATGTACCACTTAGGCAGTTTTCTGAACTAATATGCATATTGTTACAATTACCACGTGCTAACAACGGTGAAGGAAAACATCGTGATGCATCCTGCACATCGATTTAACCGATGTGTCAAACCTGTCAAGCCGCCTTGGACAAGCGTGTTGGGTATACGTTCCCCTATAATGGGAGGCCCGAGCCCAGCAGTGGGACATTTATGGTATGTTATTATATATTTATATACGCAGTAGTTCTTCCGTTTGAAAGTAAGATAATGTAAGAGTTTAAATGTAAACTTTTTTACTTGTTTTAATATTATTCTTATCATTTCACCTTCGCTTAGCTTAGCTGTTCTGTTATATAATATATAAAAGTTATGTTACATATATACTTAAAACATATTTAAAAATAATTTCTATAAAATTGTAATGAAATCAAACCAATTAAAACAGGTTTTAACCGGTTCTAAAAAACGGGTATCGAATTAACAATAACCGTTTGAAATTCAACCAATTACAGAACACCGCTGGTACTGGATACACCTAATCACTAGATATCAATTTTATCCGTGAAGCACATTTTAATCCAGTCCCAGTGGTTGCTTCGACCGGTTTTTTGTCAAAACCAAATCCGATTTAGAACATTCCGATTTTACAGTACATTTCAGTTTCCGATCGATTCGATATCGTGTAATTATGGACTTACGATTAAAACATAATAGGCGGAGCAGATTGTTAAATGGACTGAATTTTGTACGAGAATACCAACTTTTGAGACCATAAGTTTGGCTAGTATTATGTTAAAATTATTTCTAGCAAAATATTTTAAAAATAAGATGATTCGATTTCACTGTGCGTCCAGGAACGGAGAAAGAATACGATTTTCTTCAGCCGGGCAGTCTGTCGTAAGAGGTGAAAAGACTACCCACAGCCAGGTGGTATGGTATTTGCCCATCTAAATGGCTACTACCCTTGGTCTAGATCATGCCGCCATACCAGCCTAAAGAGAGTAGCAGCACAATGATGGCACCTTTGGTGCTACAAATGTCCATAGGCGATGCTAACCGCTTTGTATCAGGTGGGTCATCTACCTATCTGTTGAACTCGTGAAATAAAAAAAACTAAGGCCTTGAACGACTGTTCTAGGCCGTTGTAAGCAAATGAAAGTTTTTTATGATATTTTTATATCAAAAATCGATATCCCAGGATCGACGTGGTACCAGATTTTTTTTATCCAAATGACTTCGTTTCCAAAAGAAAGGATGACGCTGCGGACGCGTTATTTGGTACTATCGGTGCAATTTAACACACATCGCCATGACAACGCGAACGAAGTATTTAGCATAACTAGTATTACAATAATTATACATAATATATCAGAACACTGCATAATGTTAGGAATTGATTTAATGTTAGGCAAAGGTTAATAATTCTTAATATAATCGGATTACTTTACCATCGCAACGTTGTAAATCTTCCGCCATTTTTATGTACGTGAGAGTGCATTTGAAATTCATATTTTTTTTGGGGACACGTTCTTTGAACAGCGAGAAACATCTTTTGTCATGACCTCGTTTTTAAATGCATTTAATTTTGAATTTCAGCGTGACTTTTTGTTGGCGTTATGTTAGCGTTATGTTAGCATGAGAGCAACGAATAATTATGTAGCATAACTTTTGTCCATGACTCTGTTTGTAATAATAATAACGCCCTTTAAAAAAAATATATACGTAGGTAAGATTTTAGTTATTGTGGAAAAATCACGTAGCGGACGTAGTCGATAACCGGATATTATTACGCAGTCACCTTTTATCAAATACTTGAATGTTGGAAGTCAAATAACCGGATATCAGTGTAGAGACATTTATTATGAAATAACCTGATCAAAACTCGAGAAAACAGAAATCAAAGTCAAGACGCATAGTGGAAATGGATTCTGTGAAAAATCCACACCAGATACGGTCATTTCCGCGCTCTGCTAATGTTATTGTTTTCAGCGATACGCCGAATTATAGAGGGGAAATAAAGGAAAATTAACAAGGTTTTAAGTCTCCATCGTCTTTTAAATGGCCTATTTTGGGTATAGGCTTCCTCCAACTTATTCAATTCATTTCTGAACTTTGCCTTGTTCATCCTTTTTAGCCCACATATCTCTTTGATTTCGCCGACCCAGCCAGCCTAGACCATTTTTCCACCGAGATGTATTTTTATCCATACACACGTAATTATACATTACGTGCCAGGCAGTACAGTAGTATACACAAAGTGTATAAAAGAACTGAATTTGTTTGAACAACTGGTTTTGAAAATAAAATCATTCTATTTAGCCCGCATAAGTGTGGGCTTGGAAAATAGATACAAAGGAGCTTTTCCTTCTAAGGTTTGTTATATCTTTAATCTCAAATAAACGGTCTTTAGCAAAAGATTGTTGAATAGGTTTTGTTAAATAAACCGGTTTCGAACGCTTTTACCATATACCTTCAAAAACCAGTATGACGTACAGCAAGTTTTCACACACATATTTATATTAGAAAAAGTTGACATAATTTTACAGAGAAAATAATACTCGCGGAATAAACCGTTTAGTGCAGATTTACATAACACTGTTTTTAAAGTATACTCTGAGAATGTAATATTTTTTATTGCAGGAGTTCAACAGACAGGCGGATGACCCACTTGAGAGGAAGTGATTACCATCGCGTATGGACATTTACAACACCAAAGGTGCCACAAATGCGCTGCTGTTCTCTCAAGGGGAGACTGGAACCTTTTCACTAATAGCGGAATACAACTCAAGGTTGTTATGGTGGCATACTCGAGATCAAGGGTGGTAACCATCTAGTCGGGCAAATACTTTACCACCTGGCTGTGGGTTGTTTTGGCACCGCTTACGACAGGCCGCCCGGCAACAGGGATTTGTATTCTTTGTCCGTTCCTGCACGGATCTATATATATATATATATATATATATATATATATATATATATATGTCGGAGGGAAGCTATGACTATGACGACATGACGATGTATTGTTGACAGGATGTATAACGCACAATATCATTTGTTTACATTATAATCACTTCTAAAATTCTTAACATTTTCTCAACCATTTTTACAGTAGTTATACACACTTTATTGCGGTGAAAAAAATATATGTCAATCTTGATCATATTTCTGACGTAAACTTTGTACTCAGAACGCATTTACGATAAATTTTCTCGATAGAAAATAATTGCAAAGTAACCTCTAAACGAGTTATTCAATCTTGGTTATTGTTATTACTGTTAATCGTACATCGCTAAAATAAATAACAGTAACATATTATATTATAACAAATTCAATTATAGATCTTTTATTGGGTTACTTAACTTAATTTGGAAGTAATTAATTATTTTATTAAAAATGACTGCAAAAATCCCGCCTGCCGGTCCCAATGTATGGAATTTATCATAACGCCCGAGGCTTTCGTCTAAACTGCACGCGCTGCTCTGCTCCGCGACCGCCATTGAAAAATAATTTTAAATAAACGAAGGAGCAATAATAACAAGAATTTTGAAGCGGTCGCGCTATACTTGTTTGGCGTATACGGTAGAGGTCTGGTCTAAATCACTAGCTGTGTGGGTTCGAACCCTACTAGTTTCACTTGATCTAGAAGATTTTTTTATTTTGATATGAAAGTTGATAAAATGCTCTTTTTCTCTTCCTAAATAATTTTATAAAATGCAATAAAAATACTTTTCTAAATTTTTATATTTCATTTCATCTGGACTTTTATACTATTGACAATAAAACTTATTTAAATCAATCTTACCGGTAACATTAAAATTCGAAAGCGCCATCTATGATTCTTCATAGAAAATTACGTTGACACGTGGATAAGTAGAGTTATAAATATTACAAAACTTTCAATACTTTCTCCAATGTTATTGTGGTAGAGTGAGTTGATACTAGTACACGTACGATTAGAGTTCATGGTTCGAGTGCTCATTTCATTTTTCTGTCTAATTTTTTTATGTTTCATCTTTTATCTATTATAATTTATTTTAAAGTTCTTATCTATACAGATAAACAAATGGTTTGTTTGTAATGTCAAAATAAAAACTAAAAAATTGGACCAGGAGATTCCAAAAACGCAAAGTGAAGTGCCTGTTTGAAATCTCAAAATAAATTTTAAAAAAATCGGACCAGGAGATTCCGAAAATGCTATTTATAGAATTTTTGTCAGTCTGTCTGTGTGTCTGGATGTTCCGGATAATCTCGGACACAGCTGGATCGATTTTGACGTAATTTTAAATGGCAGATAGCTGATGTTATAAGAAGTACCTTAGGCTACGTTTTTAGGGTTCCGCGAAAAAAAATCCAAAAGCATATTTGTCTTTCTGTTTGTTATCCTTTTATGGACAGACTATTGAACCGATTTGGATGAAACTGGGTACATAATTATGTTATTTTAATATCGAGGGTGGCCAAGAACTACTTTTCATCCCGAAAAATGAGATAGTTTCCAATATGAAAATATATTTGGCCGAACGGGCCTAAATGATCAAACGGCTGAATGACACAAATGGTCGAATTGACCGAAACGACTGAAATGGCTGAAATGGCCGGAATGGCTGAAATGACTGAAATGGCTGAAATGGCCCTAATGACCGAAATGGCTGAAATGAATGAAATGGCTGAAATTGCCCAAATGGCCGAAATAGCTGAATCGACTGAAATGGCTGAAATGGCCGAAATGGTTTAAATGGCCCAAATGACCGAAATGGCCGAAATGACTAAAATGGCCGAAATGGCCTAAAAGGTCCAAATGGCCGAAATGACCGAAATGGCCTAAATGGCCAAAATGACGGAAATGGCCCAAATGGCTGAAATAGCTGAAATGGCTGAAATGGCCGAAATGACCAAAATGGCCGAAATGACCAAAATGGCCGAAATGGCCTAAATGGCTGAAATGGCCTAAATGGTTGAAATGACTGAAATGGCCGAAATTACCGAAATGGCTTAAATGGCCAAAATGACTGAAATGGCCCAAATGGCTGAAATGACCGAAATGGCTGAAATGACTAAAATGGCCGAAATGGCCTAAATGGCCTAAAAGGCCCAAATGGCCGAAATGGCCTAAATGGCCAAAATGACTGAAATGGCTGAAATGACCGAAGTGGCTGAAATGGCCCAAATGGCCGAAATGACCAAAATGGCCGAAATGGCTGAAATGGTCCAAATGGTTGAAATGACTGAAATGGCTGAAATGGCCTAAATGGCCAAAATTACTGCAATGGCCTAAATGGTCAAAATGACTGAAATGGCCCAAATGGCCCTAATGGCCGAAATGACCAAAATGGCCCAAATGACCGAAATGGCTGATATGGCCCAAATGGCCGAAATGACTGAAATGGCCCAAATGGTTGAAATGACTGAAATGACTGAAATGGCCCAAATGGGTGAAATGACCGAAATGGCCTAAATGGCCCAAATGGCTGAACTGACCGAAATGGCCCAAATGACCGAAATGGCCTAAATGGCCAAAATGACTGAAATGGCCCAAATGGCTGAAATGACCGAAATGGCTGAAATGGCCCAAATGGCCCAAATGACCAAAATGGCCCAAATGACCGAAATGGACGAAATGACTGAAATGGCCCTAATGACCGAAATGGCTGAAATGAATGAAATGGTTGAAACTGCCCAAATGGCCGATATAGCTGAATTGACTGAAATGCCCCAAATGGCCGAAATGGCTGAAATGACCAAAATGGCCGAAATGGCTGAAATGGCCGAAATGACCAAAATGGCCGAAATGGCCAAAATGACTGAAATAACTGAAATGGCTGAAATGGCCCAAATGGCCGAAATGACCAAAATGGCCGAAATGGCCCAAATGGCCTAAATGGCCAAAATGACAGAAATGGCCCAAATGGCTGAAATGGCCGAAATGGCTGAAATGGCCCTAATGGCCGAAATGACCAAAATGGCCCAAATGGCTGAAATGGCCCAAATGGTTGAAATGACTGAAATGGATGAAATGGCCGAAATTACCGAAATGGCCTAAATGGCCAAAATGACTGAAATGGCCTAAATGGCTGAAATGACCGAAATGGCTGAAATGGCCGAAATGACCAAAATGGCCCAAATGACCGAAATGACTGAAATGGCCCAAATCGCTCAAATGACCGAAATGGCTAAATGACTGAAATGGCCCAAATGGTTGAAATGACTGAAATGGCTGCAATGACCAAAATGGAAAATCACAAAAAACCTACCCCATTTTTTGGGATAACCCATAATATTGATTACATAAATCCATTATACCGAATTTAAATAAATCGGTTCGGTAGTTTTTCCGTAAAAGGATAACAAACAAAAAAAGACAAATATATTTTTATCCCGGAAACTATTCCATATTTCGGGATAAAAGCATCCTATGTTCATTCTCAGCATCGAAAATATATATCAAATGAATTTCAGCCAAATCGGTCCAGTAGTTTTTCCGTGAAAACGGAACAAACAGACAGACAGTTACTTTCGCATTTATAATATCAATAGGGATAATATGAATTCATTGTTGTTCCATAATACAATGAAATGATTTTTATAACATTTACATCTAAAAACTAATATCATTAGAATAAAGTTTAACGTATCAAAATTAGTTACAAAAAGAGAAAAAGAAACCACCTGTGTGCGGGATCGAGTCTTCAACCTCCTCACTACCTTAGTATTAGAAAACCACTAGGCCAAACATGTTTAGTACCTCGTGTCGAATTTTCAATACCTATTATCCACGTGAACTTCTCTCACTTTATCATGTTTTGTCTCGCTTCCTCTTGTTCTCAGCCGCATGAATAGTGTGATATCGGTGCCGTGCAATGTTCGTTAGCTACGTATACACCTATTTATGTTATGTAGCGTATGTTCGGTGATATACAATATTTTACCACACGCACGCACGCCTTAAATTGGCGCTGTCCCATCGAAGTAAACATTGGTTGCGCGGGGGTAAACTATGTGAAACACCGATTTGAATTAGTAGTATACAGGCTCTTAATGTAATTTAATTAGATTTGTTAATGTTTCTATAACTTCAAGATCGTTCTAACCTAATAAAAGTTATGAATATTGCAATTTAATAAACGACCAATCAGAGCAGAGCTTATGGCGGAGCGGGGTCGGACGCCCTCTATACTTTGAGTAGTATCTACTTCGGTAGACTGAGGAGTTTTTGTGGCACATTGAGTTGATGGCAGCAGGTCGAGTTGGACCTTAGAGTATTTTAAAGAAAGTGTTTTAAGTTAGAAGTATGAGCGGGTGCCCTGAACCCGCTGCTCGGTCTAAACTATGTAATAATGTTGATCAAATCTAAATTAAAAGTGTATAAACCGTGGCTATTGTGTTTTATGCTCGCATTTCATCCTGATGACGCCCACTAAACCTGAAATAACTAAAGATGTCGTGAGAACGAGGCCGTTCTGCGACATATATATATATGACAATTGAATTTTTTAACCGGTTCTAAACCTTTATAGCGGGTGTACGTACTGTCTGTTCCCTTAATAATTACGGGCTTTTTATTACAGAATATGTAAACAAGTTCAATATTACCGTTTTATGTTCTTAAAAATCCTCACAGGCCATTATTCAAATATTTTTGACGTCTTTAGCCAATAAAAGCAAACATGCCGAACCATTATAAGCGCGGCTTCGTTTCGTTCGGATTACCAAATGGATGCTATTATGGGATTACTCGAAAAAGTATTTTTTACAGAAAAGATAAAGTTTTTTATTTATTACGTCCTATTTATTTTCTTGTAAAAGAGTAGTATTTCTTTGAAGTTTATGTATTTATTCTCAATGGGCTATATTACACATTCAACAATATCGCGATCCTGGAATCACGATATCATAACAAGACAGCAAACACTGTCACGATACTGCGATACCATCAATAGTGCATCAGTATTATCGTGATAAAACGAGTATCGCGTGATATTATTGACAGTGTAATATAGCCCATTAACAGCCCACATCAAACTTTTATTTAAAAAAATGTGCGTGCAGTGTACACGCAGTAGAAGTAAAACTTCAGAGTATATACAGGCGAATATAATTATATCTACAACGCTTGGTACACAAGAGTGAGAAAGCTACAAAAACTTCTATAGTTATTATATAACGGTTTTCAATAATTCTTACACGGTCAAGGTTGACCAACTTTGGATTACATTGCCTATTGCTGTCAGATAAGCAAAATCTCTATTAACATTTAAGAGCATGGTCAGGAAATACTATCTGCAATATAATCATTAATAATTTTGTATAATTAGTATTATATTGCATGTAACTAATGTTTAAATAATTGCATTTTATTACTATAGTCAACAGTATAATATTTTGAGGCGGCAGCGCATTGGTAATACGTCTGGTGTTTCAAATGTCCATAGGCGACGATAACCGCTTTCCATCAGGTGGTCCGTCTGCTTGTATGCTGTACTCCAGCTGTACAAAAAAAAACTAAAAAAATATTTTTTAACGTTTGAGGATTTTCGATTTTTCAGAATTCCTTTACTGTGTGGATTGATACGCACTTGATCGTTTTTTGGTGATTACGTCTTTCGTGTTGTAATGGTTCGCAAAATTATTTATCGTCGCTTTAAATCCGCTCGCAGCGCCCGACGTTAATTATTGGTTTACAACTCTATTATCGTTTTACGATAGCGACTTCCATTTTATTTTTATGGGGGTATTTATTTTTATTTTATTTCCTTTTGATTGGATGAAATCTCGTAGAGGTCGCTAATGTTGTTGTTTTTTTATTGCGAAGCTGGCAAACTGGCAGACGGCCCAGCTCATGGAAAGTGGTTTCCGCCACCTGTAGACATTAGAATCACCAAGAGCGAAGCCAAGGCGTTGTCAGCCTTAACGATGGGTAAAATAGGATAGGATAGACGGATCTGACAGGAGGAACGCGATAGAAAGTATGCTGTTAAACATTAGATTAGTACAGAAATTGTTTTGTTTGATCGCCCACTAGATGTCGGTGTTCAATAATGAAACGCGATAAACTTAAAAATAATTTTCTGTATTTTATCTCACGTATATAACATTAAAGAAAGGCCCGACTCACCGCAATTATGAACCCGAGGCTCATATTATCAGCCTGGCATAACAGACGGAGATTGAACAGACATTGTAAAGCCCCCGGCCCTGGTCCTCTCACTCAACGTCAAGACCCATCAATCGCACTTATGACAGACTCAAGTAGCCACACAATATTAGCTTAGGCGTGTTACTTGGTTTCTTCCGCCGCGTCTTCTCTGCTTAGCTATAACATGTTGCGAAGCGGTATTTTCAGAATATGAGAAATGAAAGAGAGAGAGAGATAACTTATTGCACACCAAAATATACAATTAGGAAAAAAGACCATATTTACAATATTTTCTCGGCGATACAGTAGGCAGCCGTATCCAGGCAACCTCACAAAAAGAATATGGGCAAACGTGAGTTTCACAGTTTTCCGAATTTACCAGTATCGTGCAGTAACGATGACTTTCTTGCCTACTGCCAACATTTGGAAAACTACCACATTGACTTCACCGAACGATACCAGGACATTTTGAAATTGGAAATACCAGACTGGGTGTTGGATCCGTTTTCAACACAGCAATGTTACCTCAGCTGGAAGAAGAACTTATAGAATTGACAAAAATGGCTACCAAGAATTTTGGCTACAAAAACCGATCCCGCAATTGTACCCATGATTGTGGTCAATCGTTCAGCGATTCTTGATAGCATTTTTGGCAAACGTGGCGACTTGCGGCTGTTCTTGAGTAAATTGGAACCTGACATCAACAAACTTATTAAACAGCATCAGATTCATCCTTGACATTAGTTTTTATATTAGAATCGATAATGTTTGATTTATTTTGAAAAAAAGATACTCTGTCTGAATACTATAAAGTTGCGTTTCAATAATCATTCTCATTGGCAGGTGTAGCCCATAAGACTTAACTTGAGACCTCAGCGCCGTTGTGTACTACCTACTGCGCTTAGGTCTCAAGTTAACTCTTGCGGGCTATACTAAAAGTCTCGTTTAGAATGAATGTTTAATCTCCGCTAATGTAGCTCAATAATCAATTAATTTAATTTAATTTATAATGGTTTTTAAATAGGTGAAAAAATGGGGCGTTAAAAAATAATTTATTCTCAAAGTGGGCGGTATACAAAATAAGCTTGGGAACCACTGACCTAAATGAAAGAAATTGAATCAGGCGAAATATGTGGTGCAGGAAAAATAACATAGATACATAAATACTCAAATTAATTTAAGAAATAAATAAACAAATACATACATATATACATAGTCGTTTATATACAATAATACATGATTTATTATAATAAATGTATTAGCATGATTATATTGTGTTAATCAGACATAGCTATTTGTTGACAAATAGTGTTTTCTGAGCAAATTTCTAAATGTTGGTAAGGATTTGGCCTCTCTGACAGTAAGAGACAGCATATTCCAAGGTTGACAGCCTGCACTATAAAAGAATTATCCTAATAGGATGAAGTATGTGCAGGCGTCATAACTTTTCGGTACGTATCATGGCGCAAATTCTCCGTCGTCTTTTGTTTACTTTGTGTTTAAAGCTTGCGGCCGAGTCGTTAGCCAGGTGTGGTGAATTAAACCGACTTAGATACGGCAGACATATTGCATTTGTGAAGTATAAAGAAATGACCTGATGGAGGGGGGAGGCAGTCTAGCGATAGCCACAAGCGAAGCAAGACATAGTGACGGACTTGGCGCGTGTGATTGAATCGTGCATTGCGCTTGGCCTGGTCGTGTACAGTTTGCACTTGTGTTATACGTGTTTGTATACTCCTAACAATTCAAAAATATAGCCGATGTCACTCAGGAATAATGTAGCTACTGATGAAAGAATTTTAAAAATCAGTTCAGTAGTTCAAGAGACTACTCCCTACAAATAAACTCACAAACTTTACCTCTTTACAACATTACTATAGCTTATACAATTATCTATTTATAGTATACATTCACCAAAATATAAAATAATTTAATTATTCTGTGATACTTCTGTATTTCGGCAAAAGTAACAAAAAAAATTTATCCGACAGGACAGTCAAATAAAGCCCGAACGAAAAAGGTATTTTTCCATGAACATACGATTTTCCGCACGGATACACGTTTTATTGGTTACGCACCTTAACCAACGTGTTTATTACAAAAACCGTCTAGTAAAAGGAACCCTTTTAACGTATCGTGTTGGTTACGTCGGCAACCGACGTTATTTCTACTTGAGAGATCTTTATTGATAGTTGCTTTGTTATCATTTCGGCGGTTTGCGGTTTCCCATGTGGAGGAAGAAACAGTATCCTAATTCATTACCGATTCAATTTAATTTGAATTATGTACAGCTGATAAATTCAATTTATTAATTAGTCTTGTAAACCGAAGATCTCGCAGGAACAGTCCTATTTTCATGTTATTTGTTATAATTAGATATTAGTCAAACTTCATAATTATTAATTTTTATAGCTACAATATAATTTTTGCTAATTTTTGCCAGGTGGTAGGGTATTTGCCCGACTGGATGGCTACCACTCCTGGTCTAAAGTATGTCGCCATAACAACCTTCAAGTTCCAGTTTCCCTTAAAAGAGCAGCAGCACTTTTGTAGCGCCTTTGACGTTACAAATGTCCATAGGCGATGGTATAACTGCTTTCCATTAAGTGGACCATCTGCCTGCTGAACTGCTGCAATAAAAAAAAATATATGCTATGATATACTGTCAATAATGGATGTACACATTGACTATCACTAAATTATTCAAATATTGCCACTTCTTGTCATCTCAACATTTCAGCACCCTACTTCACAATTATATTAATTACAATAATTATCAAAACATTTTTAGTTTTGTCCTAATTACACCACGCTTTTGAACATGACCTTTAACTTTCTGTCAGATATAAAAGAATTTTGGCCCAAGTTTGCCGTTCCGTTAATCTACCGCCATAAGCTCCAGCCAGTGGGCTGATCGAGGGCGGATCAGTGGATCCTGTTAGTAAATCTGCCATTGTGTACTGTTCTATGCTTCGCCATGGCATGTTCATGTTTACGCAAATGGCGTCGACAAGCGATTTGCTCCGTTTACGGCGACGATGCCCGACACGGGACATCTGCGCACCAAACAGACACGTTTCACACGATAAAACGATGCAAACAACGAAATAGGTATATCGAGACTGTGATGCCAAAACATCGTAAGCGACAGAATTTAAAATGAAAGATTTACGAGTATTTATGACTTCAACAGGAGTAAAGTATACAGAGGTAAATGTATAATAATGTTACGAGTTGCAGGACTCGAATCAAAATGCCGTTGGGATTATTATAGAATTTATTAGAACTACACAAACACGTGTAACATAGGTACCAATATAACTGTACAGAACCAGTCCAAACGTATTGCACGATTCAATCACACGCGCAAAGTCCGTCACTAACGTCTTGCTTCGCTTGTGGCTATCGCTAGACTCCTCATCCCTAAATTGGGGAATTGCTTTATACTGTACAAATGCAATATATCTGCTCGACCGCGTGCACTGAATTTCCTTGAATCACACCTGGTTAATGACTACCATAAAAGATTACAATACACAATGGGCTGTTTTTCTAATCACAAATTTTAAACACAAATCAAACAAAAGAAGTCGAAATACATGTTTTCCCTTCTCCGTTGTTAGCACGTGGTAATTGTAACAATATGTACATTAGACCAGAAAATTGACTAAGTGGTGCATGCGTTCCGGCCAGGATCGAACTCGCGCCTTTTGAATTTGGGACGCGTGCGCTAACCATTACGCTACCACGACTGAAATAACGTTCAATGCACTTAAATGTAACAAACAGAAGAAGAAAACCAGACAGATTTAAATTTAGGTATTTTTTTTTTCAATGTAGCGTAATGACACCACATAGCCAGTTTTCTGACCCTTATGTATATATCGTTACAATTACAATGTGTTAACAGCGGTGAAGCAAAACATCGTGGTGAAACTTGCACATCGAAATAACCGATGTGTCAAACCTGCCAAGCGCCCTCGGACAAGTCCATTCCTCAATAGTGGAAGGCCCGAGCCCAGCAGTGAGACATTTATGGACTGTTATTACTAAACCAGATGCACAGGTTTCCGCCACTGTTATATGATGCAAACACCACCGGTCAGAACCAAGCATTTTGCCTCATCTTTTCTGGTGCGCACTGCCGAAGAGTGGAATAATTTGCCGGAGTCTGTTTTACATGACAAAATCAATCTTGAAGTCTTCAAATCATGAGTGAATAGGTATCTTCTAGGTAAGCATGCTCCATTCAGACTGCGTCATCACTCAACATCAGGCGAGACAGTGGTCAAACGCAAACCTATACTCCCATAAAAAGGTGTTCCTCGGCGCATGATTCATCTAACATCAGCATTACTAAGTCATCCATTTGCCTTGATCCTCATCATTTGTGTTTATTTTGTTTTAATACATCTTGCCGAAATCACCGCTTTCCAAGAGTAGAAAAGGCACAACCAAAAGTTCACTAACTTGAAGAGTAATATAATTTTGAAACACCTTTCATTAAAACTCTTAAACAAAAATCAAAAACTCAAATAAAAGTCACGCAATGGTCATTAAGCTTTCTTCTTAGAAATTAATTAACAAAATAATTCTTCCGGAAATGGTTTGCGAAATTCATAAAAAAACTTTTGTAAAGGTCGCGTCGAGATTCAGAAATTTGTAAAATTAAACTGATTAGACTCTGCTGCATAATATTCTTGAAGTGAAAAGTTTTTTAGGCACATTACGTACTTTTGCGATGGAGAAAATCACTGAACTCATGTGACCTTTCAGACACACACACACACACATAGATATATAGATAGATAACACTTTATTGCTTACCTAATATACAATTTCAAAAATGCTAAATTACAATATTGCCTCTTCCGGGCAACCTAACTTAGGGACTAGTTTAGAATGCCACAGAAAAGAAATTTACTTGACGAATCATACTATGTGACTTATTAAATGAGTCCATCAGATTTAGATATTATTGATCTAACGCCTGATTTCAGTAAAAAAGTATTTGTTTGTTTAGCAGCTCAGTTTTTATTTAATTTCCTAAGATTCCTAGAAATTATACGTTTTGTGTTTCTTAAATAAATTTAAGCAACCTTATGCAAGCGGCCCTTAAAATATTAAAGTACACACTGAAACAAAAGTGTTTAAAACCAAATGAATGATGGCGCCTATATTTCTGCGTCATTGGCTCACAACCGAATATAAATTTCCGTTACGGGATTTGTTCGCGAATTTGAAATTCAGATTTTTTTGCAGCGGGAATAATGTAGACCCAGCCGCGCCCGTGAAAACACCGGAAAAAATGTACAGATTCAAATAAAATAATTAACATAAAACCGAGAAGAAAATGAGAGGGAAAAATATTAGAGATGTGCCGATTATAACTTTGGTCAGCTAGCCGATTAGTCGGTTGTAAAAAGGCCGATTAGTCGGCCAAGCCGATCACGGTTTCGGGGATGTCCGTGATGCTGCCTTTATAGCTGACTAGCTATCCCGGCAGACGTCATCCTGCCCGGAAAAGCTGCAATCGATATGCCGACAGCAGCGCCACCTTTATCCGTGCAGGAACGGAGAAATAATATAATTTCCTGCGGCCGGGCGGCCTGTCGTAAGAGGCGAGAAAAGCACCCACAGCCAGATGGTAGGGCATTTGCCCGACTGAATAGCTACCACCCCTGGTCTAAAGTTTGTCGCCATAACAACCTTGAGTTGTGTTCCAGCATTAGTGACTAGGTTCCAGTCTGCCTTAAAAGTGCAGCACGCATTTGTAGCACCATTGGTGTTGAAAATGTCCATAGGCGATGGTAACCGCTTTCCATCAAGTGGGCCATCTGCCTGTCTGCTGAACTCCTGCAAAAAAAAAAAAAAAACTCCTAAAAAAATAAAAAAAACCTATCGGGTCCAATTGTTAATCAAGTCAGAAACCTTCTCTGGCTCATGCACAATAACTTTGCTAAACATCATCACATGATCAAATGTATAGTTTACGATTCTATAAAAGACATACAGACAAACATTCATATTTATATATAACATTTGCGCGAAAGTCGCAACTACCTGTACCTGTACGGTACCTATTTTTTTACTTCACATTGTTTCTTGATTCTTACTTTTGTACAGGTCAGGGCGGTGTTTTTGTATAAAAATTAAAATTATTTAAAGATAATACTGTTATTTGTTCATTAATGTAAAAGAGCTAAATTAAATTTTAATCATGCCAAAAAGAAAGTCTCGTGTATGTTATGTATGTACTATTAACTATTTTGTACTATAGGCAACACTGGTGCGATGCAATAGCAGCGCCACTTATCTTCACTTCGCATTTTCTACTTTACCACATAAACTGCTCTTACTCAATAAATCATATATATTATCAAAAAGCTAGTGTGTGTAATTGGAAATCCCCCGGAACAATCCCCTACATGTACGTTATAAGAAGCCCGATAGTCGGCACTCTTTACCAAATAGTCGCCGATTACGGTAATGGTCGCATCGGCTTTACCGACTAGTCGGCACATCTCTAAAAAATATTAAAAATATACACTTTGTTCGAAATTAAATGAAATCTTTTGTTTTCACTTGTACAATTTGATATTTGAAGTCGTTAATGTTAATAATATTCGAATTGAAATGTGTAATGGACTTTACAATTTTAGCATTGTGATTTTTGTATGGTTTTCGTTTTGGTAGGCTTTTGTTTGGTTTGTAATCGACTAATAGTGCCATGCTGTTTCTTCCTTGTTACATTGTTTCTGAGCTCTTGTGTCGTAGAGTCATGCGATGACAGTCTTATTCATATTGTTAAAACTCAGGTCCCGACAAAAACAAAATCCATTCCATCTGAAACAAAACACATTTTATTACCTGTCGGCATTTGAAATTATTGTAATTCTTTTATGATCGTCTTCTTTTGTTTACTTATTGATTGGCATACGTTTCTAGAGAAACAGCCCATTTTTTATTGTACTCATTTATGGCCGATGCGGCCGACTCATTAGCCAGGTGTTTCGGATTATGATACGGGCGCATTGCATTTGTGCAGTATAAAACGATGACCTGATTGAGGAAGGGGGCTGTCGAGCGAGAACCACGATCAAGGCGAGTCTTAAGTGATTCTTTTTTAATTCGATGCGGAATAGTTGCCATTTGGTCCACTAAAAATTTTACATACATTGGAGTAATAGTTATCATTATAAAAACATTTTTATTATAAAAATCCATTCCGTTCCATATGTACACCGATTACTCTGAGATTTATGATCCGATTTACGTGATTCTCTTTGAGTTCCATGCGGAATAGTTGCCATTTAGTCCCCTAAAAATTTAACATAGTTTGGCCCAGTAGTTTTCATTTAACGAACATTTTTTTGTTTCCGTTTCTTAGGACCTATATTTTTTAAGGCACGCGGCATCTTTCGTAGGCCTACCCATAGCTAGACACTAAAAAGTAACACATAAAAAAAATGTCGTTTAAAAAATACCTAAATTAGTTAAAGAGTATAAGCACCAGACCATGAAATGTAATTTAGTTTTTTGTGAATAAATTTACATTTAACATCATGTATTATGAATCATCAGTCTATAGTGGAGCGTTCCCCAAACACTGATTAGAACAACATTGCCTACGCTTGAAATTCTGATTATTTCGAGACATATAAAAACATGTCTGGGTACTAAATTGAATATTTACTTTCCATTATTGTCACTACAAAATTTTATAGCATTTTTTTATATATAATGAATTCGCCTTTGACCGCCATTGCGCTTTACCTCAGGCGGAAATGTAGTCTATGGTGGAGCACGCTTACCTAGAAGATACCTGTTCACGCGAGACTTTAAGACACCTGCTTGTATTGTTCGGGAAAAACAGACGACGATAAAGAGTTCCAGTCTTCAGCGGTGCGTATGATGAATGTGGAAGCGTAGCGTTTCGTCCGCTTCGTCGGTATTTCCACCATATATCGGTGGCGTGAGGGCTTACGTCTGCTTGTCCGGTGGTAGAATGGTGAGGGAGGAACCAGTTCATATAATTCCAAGGCACAATCCCCGAAGTGTATCCTATAGAATATACTTCAGTTTATTTCAATATAACATGAAATAAACCGACTTCAAGAGAAACTAAAAAGCAAAAAAATAGGTATTTCCCTCAATATCTTAGAGTTACTAAGTTAAACATAAAAATTACTGGGTGTAAGTAAGCAAGTACTGTGTGTGTGTCTCTGTGTGTGTGCGTGCGTGCATGCGTGCGTGATTAATAATTCCAATGATGGCTCGCTGTGAGAGTACCAATGTATGTAAACTTAAATGTTGGTATTAACTAATTGTCGTTCCGTCACTTTTATTACTTTTTCACTTTCTGAGCATTAATTTACAAACATTTTTTTTTTCTCTTTGGAAGTATATAAATGGGTATTATGTGTATATATATATATTTCTATTTCATTTATTGGTAATCGGAAGACAATTAACACACACATTGTACGGTCAACCAAGTTCTTCATTGATCAGTTCTCGAACTTATGCTTTGAACGGCTTATAAAGTTTGGATTACCACGTATATACTCTCCAATTTCATATACACCAATAAGTTACTGCAATGTTTAAACTAAACGAAGCAATTACTCGTGTTTTTTTTTGGTTTCGTTCACAAACTTAACAGCTCAGATTATGTACTTTTAAACAAAACTAGAACGCAGAAAATATGGTTTCTGAATGGCCTTCTTGATGCGAACACAGCATGCATTATATATAGACATCAAGTACAATATAATTTAGAATAGATATAAATAAACAATGTCTTTAGATGCAATATGCATTTTCGCAATTGATGACGCTCTTTTTCTTTTGTGTTCTGCTCTCGCTTTGTTTATGGTCATCGATTTTTTACCTTATTGTACAACCCAAAACAGGTCACAATAAAACCCCGCCCATCAAAACTAAAGTTTTACTTGTAAAGAAAGAAAGATAAAACGTTTATTTAGAACCACAACACAAATTAAAATACAATATACACTATAAATAAATGTACAATGTATCATAATCAAAACAATGCAATAGAAAAAAGCAAAGAAAGTGTAGCTCTAAATTGGTCCTCAGCATGTTGCTGGTTCACTTAACCAGCGCTGATCTTCCGCTAGGGCCATTCAAGTGACATACACGGACACTGCAGCAATTAAAATACAAAGTGAAACAAAAAGAAAAATGTCCACAACAATTGTAAAAAGATTAAATACATATTTTTATATAGTTTGAGATAGTTAGAACAGATAAGAGTTTAAAATAAGCAATGTTAAAAAACACACGACATAACACATACAGGATAGGTCAGGCACAACCTCCAAATGGGTGCCATTATACAGCACTGGTATCATGAACGAGATCAGATTGGCACATTTGGTGGGCATACAAGAACTTTTTTAATTTTACTCTAAATCCATGAATACTTTGCATATTTTTTATGGGGGGTGGGATATTGTTCCAGCATTTGGAGGCAGCATACCTAAAACTACCCCTAAAAGCAACTGTGCCATGTCGTTGCGTCGTAAGTTGCATAGCGCATTGCCGCAGTCCAGCCGATCTTTTTGAAGAGAACCAAGAAAGCTTTTTATACAAGTATGAAGGAGCTTTATGCTTAATAACTCCAAACAGTAGGCAGGCGAGATGCAATTTACGGCGGTGCTTCATTTTCAACATTGAACAGTTGTTTATAAAAGGCGTCACATGACTTCTAAATGGGATGTCAAAGCAAAAGCGTGCACAAGCGTTCTGTACTCGTTGGATGAGTTTCTGCGTTCTACCCAGTAGGCGAGGGCCAAAACGATATCGGAGTAATTAAGCTGGGACAGAACTAGTGACTCAATTAATTGTATTCTCAAACTATGACTTAGATATGGCCGAATTTTATATAACACCTTAAGTTTATAAAAGCATGTTTTTACTGATTTGGCAACGTGATTTTCAAATCTAACTTCACTATCGACTTGGAGGCCTAGGTTTCGCGCTTCGTACACCCTTTCAATAGGAACATCATTAACCATAACTGCAACTGTTGGGTTAAGTTTTAATATATTACATTTGCTGCCAAAAACAAGATATTTGGTTTTGGAGGGGTTCAGCACTAAACAGTTCTGTTTAGACCACAGCGCTATTCTCGACAAATCCTCATTTATTTTAACTATAGCACAATCTACATCTGTCGGCTTAAATGATATATCAATCATCGGCATAGGTGTGAAATTTGCAATGTTGTGCGCTTGTCAATGCGCTGTTAGGGAAAGCTAGTGCCAGCCGATTTAAGCCTTAAGGCTGGTGCATCACCGCTTTGGCCGATTGTACATCTCTAAAGTAATAAGCAAGTTGCGCTTTTGTATGGCTGATATACAACAGACCACTCTGGGACCGTCGCATATGACATAACTTATTTAACTTGTTTTATAAGCGACTCTTGTATACTATTGACTGTCTAATTATTCTGCGCCACAATTAAGGCAATGGAGCATCGGTGTTAAGTTCAGAACTGAAAGTAGGGAACTATCGCGTACTCCACCCATGGCCTTTGACGTAGTTAATTGCAAGCAAGTCAACACAAGTAGAAAGCTCATTAAGTCTCGAGGGACCACCCCTATTTCACCCCAGGACTCCCCGACACAATTATACACAAGTTCGTATCCTGTATGACGTGTCAGGTTTTGTCTGGATGATGAAAAAAGTTTTCCCGACCTCATAAGTTTGATACGCATTTTGGTATAAAATTTAAGGCGATCCCATATCTATGAATTTATTCTTATTTTTGTGGAATGAGTACTTATTTATTTATTTTATAATACTGGTCACTTGACTCTATGTCTATTATATTTAATAGATAGAGTCAAGTGTCAAAATATCTTGTATATATAAATAAATTGTATATAAATAATTATATATAAGCATTTTAGGCGCAGATTTTAAATTGTATATAAGTGGAATAAATACTTATTTATTTATGTTATAATACTTACTCGCTACTTGCAACTTACCGCTCTTACACCATTCTCACTCGACTCTCTGGCGAACTTACTTATTTTAGCGATGTTTGTATGATAATAAATAAATAAATTTTATGTATAATTCAGTTTATGTAAATCTATATATATATATGAGAAAGTCGTGTTAGTTACACTACTATAGCTCAGGAACGGCTTTACGGATTTATCTGTAAATTGGTGGGAGGTAGTTTAGAACCAGGAGCTGGATATAGGATATATATTATCCCGTTGGAACCCGTAGGTGGCACTGAGATCGGATTCTAGAATCCTCCTAATCACCTGGACCGAATTAGGTGATTTTGTTTTTGTGTGTTTGAGTGGTTCCCCGGATGGCTTAGATTCACAATTAGAACCAGTAGGTGACACTGAGATCGGGTTCTGGAATCCTCCTAATCACCTGAACCGATTTTGGTAATTTTGTTTTTTTTGTGTTTGAGTGTGTTCCCGGATGGTTTAGATTCGCAATTAAAACCACCAGGTAGCGCTGAGATGATATAGATGAGATAGCCTAGATTTTTATTTTCTCAGAACAGAACAACATCTGCCGGGGCCGCTTGTAGTTTAATAATAATCTTACATTTTCAAAAAGAAGCAACTGCCACCAATATTGACATTAAATTCATCGTTCGGATATGACACTAAGCTAGGGAGAATTGATATGTATGAAATCCACACTAGTGTAATGTACTGGCTCGATTCATAAAATATCCGAACCCATATTTTCAAAAGCTTCCAAAAATTACTATACATTTTTCCGGTGTTTTAATAACAGCGGAACTACATCCCTAGTAATGGAACGTTCGGATACGATACCACGCTAGTGATAATTATTACACCTATTCATTCACTTTAATTAAACTTTTGATTGCACCTCGACGTCTATCCAGTTGCTACAGGGTATGTAACTGTTTATATATTTATTTTAACTTTTACATAGTCAATCTTATACTAATATATAAGGCTGAAGAGTTTGTTTCCTTGAACGCGCTAATCTCTGGAACTACTGGTCTAATTTGAAAAAATCGTTAGATAGCCCATTTATCGAGAAAGGCTATATATACCATTACGCAGAGACCAATACGAGCGGAGCACCAATCGGACGAATTCCCGGACAGAATTTAGTTAAATAATATTATAAACTATGCAATAAAGCCAACTTAACTTAGTCATACTATATTGCTCTTTATAACACAAATGCTTTGTTGTTTTGATATTGTGGTCAGTGTGCTTGTGCACTTACTTAATAATTCTTGCGTATTTCTCGTAGCTTCGTTAATTTTTCGAGATATCTATTATAAAGAAACAGATAATAGGGCTTATAAAATGCGTATGCATAAAATAATAATAAATTAAAATAAAAAAAACTGTTTCCTAACAAAAAAAAATTCATTCGTTATAAAATTTATTCCGATATCGCAGTTAAATAGATAGAAAAATACAACAAACACAACAAATGTTGTATTTTTGAACTCAATTATTGTAAATAATGTGATGTGCGAATGACTTGACAAAATAATCAATTCCATATTTACAATTGATTTGGTTACAGAGTAGCTATATGAGATTTTTTGACACCATAAATTTTATTTCCAATAAAAATACTTAGTAAATTGTATATTGAATATATATTTTTAAAGTTTTACGAATATATGTAGTGCAAGTATAGAGTAGGAATGTAGTGTTTGTACTTAGATCTAATAATTAGGTTGTCTTTAGTTTTCCCGCCAGAACTTTCACAGTATTAGATATATTGAGTAATTTATTTTAATGTAGTGTAGTAACACACTATTTCTTTCTGTTTCTTTTTCTAGATTATAAGTATCCAGTTTTGGTTTAGATTTATTGTTATGTATTGTCAGGCCTTAAAATTATGGATATACTGTTGGATACTTTTTAATAATAAAATATCTCCATGCGTACTGCTTACCTCAACGCATCCAACCCAAGCGAGCGCTGCAAATTGGCGAGTGGTGCTCAATAACTGAACAACTCAATTATTTCATGAAATTCAAACCGACACGTTTGCTTTAAAAGTCCATTTTTCTAGAGATGCGGAGATATTGTGTCGTAGATTAAAAAATGAATCATCATGACTGTGTCTCATAAGAGTAGGCATAGCCGATGGATTTCCACTTTCTTCTTTTTCATCTGCATTCATTAACGTCTTCATACACACACGTTTATTATAGGTGTGTAATAAATATACGAGTATGTTTAAGTATGTTTTATCCGTGCAGGAGCGGAGAAAGAATACTTGTTACTGCGGCCAGGCGGCCTGTCGTAAGAGGCGACAAAACAACCCACAGCCAGGTGGTAGGGCATTTGCCCGTCTGGATGGCTACCACCCCTAGTCTAGAGTATGCCGCCATAACAACCTTGAGTTGTGTTTCGGCATTAGTGACCAGGTTCCAGTCTCCCTTAAGAGAGCAGTAGCGCATTTGTAGCAACTTTGTTGTTGCAAATGTCCATAGGCGATGGTAACCGCTTTCCATTAAGTGGGCCGTCTGCCTCTCTGCTGAACTCCTGCATTTTTTTTTAAATACCGTCCATATTTAAAGGGTATTTCATTCACTACACCACCTGCACTGTACAGCTATAGTGTTGTCATACACTGAAAGTAACTATAATAAACCTCATAAACGTAAGAACCTATTCCTTGGGCATGCTAGGGATTTAAAGTTGCTGCCAACTGAGATGTTTCTTGAACTGAAATCCGGGTATTAGTTTTGTAAAAGATATTGATAACTAGAGCTTGATAACGCGGCTGCGCCACGGATCAACCTCTGGCGGGTACCCCTTGTTTAAAGAGGTTACAACACGGGTTACATCGTCTTCAATGTTTATGATACTGCTTTTTGCCCTAAGAATCACTAAGAATAAGAACATAATTAACTTTCAATATCACCTTTGTAACATGCCACTTATTAAAACGAAGTCACTGCGGGACCTAGGTGTTATACTAGACAGTGAATTATGTTTAGATATGCATATTGATAGTATTCTTAATAAAGCTTTCAAAATGTTTGGCTTCCTACTCAGAGCCGCAACTGAATTCAAACAAACCAGCACCTATTTATATTTATACAAAACTCTTGTCCGTTCGCAACTCGAATTTGCCGTTCCCATTTGGAATCCTTTTTATAAAACTTATACTAGTGCAATTGAGAAACTGCAACGAAAGTTTTTACGAAACATAAATTATAAATTACATAAATCATATCTCCCACACAAAGAGCTACTATCTAAATATAATCTCCTGAGTCTCTCATCTAGGCGTAAGTACTTAGAAGCCGTGACATTACAACACAACATTGTGAATAACCATTTTGATTGTATTGAGTTAGTGAATAAACTATGTTACGTCGTACCTAGAAGTGTCCATCAACGTGAGATCCGATCAAAGAAGCTGTTTGCATTAGGCAAATGTCGCACTAACTCAGGATTACGTTGTCCATTACGTCGCATGATTGATACATATAATTCTTTATTTATAAATATTGATATTTTTACATGTTCTCTTGCCAAATTTAAAAGGTCTATTTTGCTTGCATTAACTGACTTTGATAGAACACTTGAGCTAGAATAAAAAAAAAAAACAATATTTTTATTTATTTTCTTATTATTCTAATTTTGACACATCTCTTCTCATTAATGAATAATCTTACATTTTCTTTTTTGTAATATGTTTGTGAACTAATTTTGTATTGTGTTTGTACCTCTTGTGTTTTTATTAATTTTGTAAATGTTTTCATGTGGCCAACGTCGTTGGCTTCAGTATTATTATCACATTGTATTGTAACTTTTTTTTATTTCATATTTTATATTGTAGCTGTTTGTTGTTCCTTAAATAAATAAAATAAAATAAATAAAACCAAAATGACCAAATAGGCTGCACCGACCACATCGCACACATCGACCATATCAGCCAAATCGACCACATCGACCAAATCGACCAAATTGACCAAATCGACCAAAATGGCCAAATTAACCAAAATGACGAAAATAGCAAAACACAAAATTAGAATCGAGTTTTACAATACTGGGTCAATTAATTGACAAACACCGTAGTAGATGGCTCTTGACTCCACATTCCATCAGGTGGTTTATCACCTTGTTTACCTTCATCAGGCTGAAAAGTGAAATACCTGAAATCCTCGTCACCTTGCAGACACATCTTTTGAAGGCATAGTAAAGTAATGATAAGTATATATCTCTTGGAAGTAAAAAACACAGTCCTAAAGAGCGTTTCTTGGGAAAACAAGACACGGACGAATGATATTCCGCTGAATGCAAATTGGACACCGGGGGCATACGTTGAGTTTAAAATAATACACGCCGCACATGAATTGCTGCCTTGATTGCCTGCTACAGAAGGGAATTTTAATTTAAGATACAAAAGAATTCTTCAAAAATTTAAAAATGGTATTTTTGATAATCGCATTGAAATCTCAGTACAAAATTAACTAATAATAATAAACAACCATATTTTATGTCTCTCTGCTGAACTTAGACCATAAAATAAATCAGACCGATGGAACCGACCCTAAGCATTGAAATCAAAAAGATTCCAGTAAAGCTTTATCACGTAAGGAGTGTGATACAGGGTTATTATTTAATTTAATCCTTCAATACATTATGGTAAGGTTTTTAAGCCGCTGATCAGTAAAATAATGTCAGCTACCCTGAGTTTAACCAGCGTGAACATGATGTGGGAGTCTCCAGCAGACGCGCAATACGCTTGTTTATATTCGTGCCCGGCACACAACGTGATTGTCCGCGCCTTGTGACCGCTTTTAATGATTATGTGCTGCAGATTGGTCACATCCTTTAGGTATTTGATTTATAAATTGTATAGAAACTTATTTACAATTAGCTGTCCCGGTAGACGTCGTCCTGCCCGGAAAAGCTTCAATCGAAAAGCCGACAGCAACGCCACCTACCGGTTCCAATTGCGAACCAACTCAGAAACTTTACTTAAGATCATCACATGACCTAATATATAGTTTACGATACTATAAAGAACATACAGACAAACATTCATTTTTATATAAGATGTTTGCATATGCATATAAATTCACAATATAATAGCGTGTGGTGGCATTATGAGGTGGTAGTGGCTTGTCAGTATGTACCAAAATGGACTTCGTCCACACTTGCGATTCTCACAGGATTTTCGGGACACAAAATATTCTAGCTTTTCAAAAAAGAATGTAAGCTATCTTTAGTGGAAATTGTCTCAATAAGCAAACCGCTATCAGGAAAATTCCCGCGGGATTGTTGGGATGAAACATATCACACATTTTATTACGTTACATTTGCTATCGATTAGTACTAAAATCATATTATAATTCGATTTTTTTATTTGGCCATTTTAAATCATTCACATATAATCCAGCGAGATTCCCAGGGTAAAAAGTAAGGTAGATTTGAAGTCTAGGAACTTGACTTCAATCAGTGAAAACCGAATCAAAATCGACCCAGTAGGTTTTACGGGAATCTCGAACAAACAGACAAGAAATCTAAAAAAAATTCATTGTGTTCTCTGTCGTTTGTAAAGTGTATTCCAGTTGTTTTTTTTAATAGCTTCGATGTACAGACACGGCGTGTTTAGAATTTTATATGTCCCTGAATGGCGACATGGTCCACTTCACAATAAAATAAATCACTAAACAAAAGTAGAGTATTTGATTGTACTTCCGCGAATTCGCCAGGGACTGATTTTAATGAAACACTGAAAGTCTTAAACACGTGTGTATTTGACTTACTGATTCCTCAATCTACAGCACGAACACACAGATGATCCAGCGTAAAGACTGGTAACCGTCCGCAAAACACAGACAATCAACTTATATAATTACATGTTCCTAACATAGCTATATACAGAAATCTCACCTGACAGTCCGTTCTGTGACCATAACTAATCTTTGCCATTCTGCCAGTCCCCTGCTCAGTATGCAGGCCGGCGGGCGCGATCCGTCAGCAGCCGCGGGCCTTTCGCAACGAGCATTATAATTCCACTGTCTCCCTTAGGTGACGACGGTTATTTCATTTGCTTTGTTTATTCTACATACATTTTGGACATTTAAGCTGTGACAATCTGCGCATTACAACTAACATCATTTTTGTCCTTGATGTACCCTGTTTTTCTTGGGCTTTGTAGACTAAAAATAGACACAGATTGAGTAGTGAAAGCAAGGCAACGGACAGACATAAAAATGTAAGCCTTTGAAATGTCGTGCTGGCATCCGATGCTCGGCATTCGCAGCATATCCCTTTGGCTACGGTAGCGACACCAACTTAATGCCATCTGCTTATTCCTTGCGTGCTTAATGCTCAGAGCTCTTATTTCAACTGCATTTATTCTACCTTCATACTTCTTCTATCACACGCAACTTTCACACATTATAAATAGACACTTCCAATTTTATTTGTTTGTAAACGAGTGGATAAATATTTTTTAATATTTTATTCTACTTTACTCAAACTCATAATAACAGACAGACAGAAAATGGGATGAAGTGTGGAGCTGTCATATGGGGGAGGAAGTGGCCCTTCCAAACTCTTACTCGTTGTAAGAAAAACGATTAGTTTAAGAGTAACCATTTCACGTCGACTTCAAGCAATAAAAAAAAAATTGAGGTCACCGAGTGCTTGAAATACGACATTAATTTATTTAAAATATAAGTTTGAACACTATGAAAGTTCTGTTGTCAAAGACTGTTATACTTCTATTACCACAGATTTCGCCAAGGCTAATTTTACTTTAACAAGAAACAAAAGAGTATATATATATATATATATATATATATATGCGTGTGTGTGTCAAATACATGGTAGTGTGCGTAGTGTTTTCTTATTGATTTAATGTATTTTTTATGCATAATTTAAAAAAAAGTTAGCATTCTGCACTCCATCTCTATATAAACTATAAGTGCACGAAATTTCATACTCCTCCGTACGCGCAATTTTTGTAAAAAAGGGGTACAAAGTTTTGCTTCACGTAATTGTAATTATTACACAACGACTTTAAGCCGCGGGCAAAAGCTAGTATTTCTATAAAAAATGGAAATAGTAAAAAACACATTCGAGATATAACTTCCGTCAGATTTCTTTGAGCAATAATTTAGACACGTATCTCTCTTCTTTTGAGTACTATCCCTCAAAGGTATAGGACACGTTGCGTCGCGTTACAACGAGTTACGACGAATGGTGCTTTTCCATCCAATTACATCAGGACGAGTCACAAGCAATCCTTTATCTTCCACGTTTTATATCTACCGCAATGTTCTGTGTGATATAAAACCACTGTGTGGCTTTGCCTTTAATGGGGGGTAACCGTCACACCGAACTGTAACAGCAAACATATATTTATTTTTGAAATTTGAAATCTTGGCGATAAGCCACTGATAGACTTAAAACATTTCATACCTAATTCCTGCCTTGGTTTTTCTTCGCTTTTTATCACCAGCTGTCTAAATAACTGTCAGTGGCTTCAGCGGGCTTCATTACTGTTCGAAAGACTTGGTAAGACCAGTAATATATTTTTTATTATTAAAATTTATTTTTAATATCCTTGTTTCAACAATTGCATTCCTATCAATATTTCTATGTACCTGCTACTACAATATAATTTGCTTTAAATGCCATAAATTCGTTGTACCTAAATAAGACAAAAACATATAAGTTAGGTATACCTTATCGACGCCGACGCTGATTTCTTGTGAGCAACCTAACTTAAAGAAAATTCTTAATTAATCTGTCGATGTAGGTGGAGCAGAAAATGAGATGACTGAACAATTTACATACATACTGAAATTATTTACTAGGTTATGATTGTACACTTTATTTTTGTTTTGGTTAAAAGGAAAAACTTGAAGCATTTTGAAATTAGAAAGAAAGAAAAACTGTTTATATATGACAAAGTACAAAGAGAGACAGAAAATAAAATCTAATTAGGTGCGCCTGGTTGAAACGAAGTTTCAAAGTCCATGCATATTATTTTATTTAATATCTTATTTTTCATTGCTAATGCAACTTGAATGAACTTTAACGAAATTTTACAATAATATACAACGGACAGTATTTTTTGTTTCTGTTACACTTTTCTTCGTCTAGCTCCCATCGGCAGAGTAACTTGCGATGAGGAACTTCGTTGCAATAAACATAGCTACAAATTATTGTGTTGTAAAAGGGTTCATGCTCAGTATAATGCTGATTTCACAACCATCGCTGATTTTCCGCAATGACTTCTAAGTAACGAATTACGTTACTAAACGTGTCATAGAATAAATAACTGTACAGGAACATCCGCTACGTTGTAATGGGTAGCCTTTGAGGCGTCTCCAAGTGATCTCAGCGGCGAGTGTTTGCGAATGTCGCGCGAGTAACAGCCCCGCAAAGGGAGGACTCTTCGGACATGAGTGCGTTTGCACCTTTGATGGAACGTTCCCGCGAATGGGAACGGGTGTTGAAGAATTTATTAACAAAATATTATAGGCGACACTGACTTTATAAAGATCAATAAAGAACATTCCATAAGTATAAAACGGCGCGTGAGATGAAATGAAATAGTAGATTGTTACGCGAGAGGTGAAAATGATATATTTAGGCATGATTGGCGTATGAGCGTAGTAAGGGCGCCAATAGTTCGTGTGCCTAAACAGGACTTTCACCCGAAGTTTACATTTCGAATATGAAGAAAGTAAATAAAATGTGTGCTGGGACAAACAGTAGAAGTGAAACTTCAACGGACAAGTGGCAAAACGAATCGCAACAAAATTTTAACTTAAAGTTTTACGGGCAGATTGATAATGAACTTGTCCAATTTGAAAATCTGCCCGTAAAACTTCAATATAAATTTTGTTGCAATTAGTTTTGCCACTTGTTTACAAGTTTCACTTCTACTGTGTGTCCCTGCACACATTTCGATTTTTCGCCGGTTTACTGCAAATTGTGATTTGGTTAGGTTAGGTTTAATTAATTTTAATGAATGTTTTTTTTTTTTTTTTTAAGATGTTTTAGATAATATATATTAATAATAATAGCTTTAGAAATAAGTTATTTTATACATTTTAGTTTTTTAGTTTTTGAAGTCGGTTTTTTTTAACGAAGTTTTTACTTTTATTAATAAATTCTTGTCCATTCAAAGGTTGCCTGGAATAGATTGCTTTAAGCAATAAGTCCGCCCATTGTACTACCGTATAGTTTTTTTATTTTCATTTTTAACAACTCTGTAGAGTCGCGTTCCGTACCCTTTTTTAACCGACTTCGAAAAAAGGAGGAGGTTCTCAATTCGTCGGTATCTTTTTTTTTTGCTTTTTTTTATGTATGTTCGCCGATTACTCCGTCATTTATGATCCGATTAACGTGATTCTTTTTTTGTTCGACGCGGAATAGCTTTTATTTGGTCTCCTAAAAATTTTACATAGTTTGGCCTAGTAGTTTTCATTTTATGAACATTTTTCATGAAAATAATTTTCACTCCGTTCCATATGTACACCGATTACTCTGAGATTTATGATTCGATTTACGTGATTCTTTTTTTGTTCCACGCGGAATAGCTGCCATGTGGTCCCCTAAAAATTTAACATAGTTTGGCCCAGTAGTTTTCATTTTACGAAAAAAAAATTGTTCCCGGTTCTTGGGACCTAAATTTTTTAAGAAGCGCGGCACCATTCGTAGGTCCAACCATACATAGCTAGACACTAAAAAGTAACAAATAAAAAATAAAAACTTCGTTTAAAAAAACCGACTTCAAAAACTAAAAAACTAAAATGTATAAAATAACTTCTTTCTAAATCTATTATTATTAATATATATTATCTAAAACATCTTGAAGTCGGTGCAAAGCAAAACATAAAAATTACTATATTTTGAAAATTACTAAGCACCGACTTTAAGATGTTTTAGATAATATATATTAATAATAATAGAAAATTTAGAAATAAGTTATTTTATACATTTTAGTTTTTTAGTTTTTGAAGTCGGTTTTTTTATTACAACTTAATTTCAAAATGTTACTTTTAGAATTTAAACACGCTTAGGGTGACCGCAGATATACAATTTCAAGTTGGCCGACTATCGAACAACTAAATTGCGGGCCTTTACAACTTAATCGTCCGACTTTACATAATTGACTACCAGCCGCAGACCTTTCCGACTTAGTTGGTGACAGTGTTGCTATCGCGGTGACGTCTGCGGAAAATGCGGAAGAAAACGCACTACTTGCTATATTAATGAAAAGAAGAGAACATTTTGGGTGCATCTTATATTAAGTGACAGATTAGAACATGGGTAACATCATACCTTACATTCTAAACTGAGATGTTACATATATACGTATTTTTCATACTATAGAATGAGTATTTCTTCTTTTGGTGAGTTTGTATATCTTATCGGGCCAGCAATAAAAAAACAGGACACAACTTTTCGACTCGCCATCTCCCTTGAAGAAAGGCTTTTCTTAAATGTCCGGTAAGTAGGTACCTTTTTAATATACGTATATATACGTAGTAACAAATAAAATACTTAGTTTATCTTATTATTTGTTACAATTATTACTCTATCTATATCTACTATAGCGGACGAGGCGGAAATTAACTTAAAAGTTTTTGTTCGCAAACGTATATTAGAATTTTCAATATTTTTCAGACAATGTCACTATGTCAATATAAAGAAAAAGCATATTTTTTAAAGGAGTTTCTCTGTCGCCAACATTACTATAATCTATCTCACTATTTTTTTGTGTTACTTTTAATCATAACTAACACTGAAACAATTTAGGGAAAATAATAAAGGTCCGACTGTGGGGAAAACATGCGCACGCGTGTGGCTCTATTGCATTTTGCCGTGCGATTGACCAACTAAGTTGCATAGTCTGCGAGTGTACATAGGGACTCCGTGCTAATAACCGATTGGCCGATAGTTGGCCAACTTTTTAGTTGTACTTGAAATTGAAATTGTATATCTGCGGTCACCCTTATTGGTTATTTTGTTTCTTGTGTGTGACATTAATTTATTGAACACTACCGTATAGTTAAGACAGTAAAATATATTATTTTTCTTATGTTGGTGTACAATAAAAAGTATTGTTGTTGTTGTAGTTGAAACGGGAGACGTCTGTCAATGTCATTAGCAAAGCAAATTTTGACAGGTGCGTCAACCGTGACATATTGAAGACATCCTTGGTTGTCGTACGTGGAGCCTTCCCGAGTAGCTATTAATACTAACATTGCTAAAATAAGATACCTGTATTGTGCTGTAAAATAAAACCACTGAAGACTAAAATGTCCTTTATTAAAATTACTAGCGCCACCTAATATAAATATTTTGTACGAGTATACCAAATTATGATTACAATTACTAGCTATAGGGCCTTACTTATAATAATCTCGTTAAGAAAGGATTAGTCATCTCTTAAATGAGAGACTCTTAAGCCCCTAATCAATGGCTGTTTCAAATAAAACTTCCCATCTTGCCTCTTAGCAGTCACTTAAACTACCTCTCGATGTTGGTTATTTTTGACAGTTATTTATGAGTTACTTTACCGTCTCTTATCCTTAAGAGGAGTTTATGGGTAAGATTTTCAATAATCGGGTGCTGAGCAGTTTCTTAAAATTTAACAAACGATTATAAGTAAGGCCATTACTGTTTACTTTTGTATGTATATAATATAATATGTGTATTTATTTTTGTATATATATATTAATATTAATTAATTAATTAATAAACTAAATTATTGTACAAGTGCTGGTTTAGCAACTAACGACTTTTGTCGTGCTTCAAGCTCCAAACAACCCCAAAGGTTGTCTGGAAGAAATCGCCATGGGCGATAAGACCACCGATTGTACTTATAGTAGGATTATTTTCTCCGTGGAGTTTGGGTCATAAATAATCGGAGCCGTTAAGCAAGTATAATATATTTGTTTGAATTCTATGAGTTTATGTTTATTTATTATTATTCACACTATATGTATATATATACATGTCGCAGAACGGCCTCGTTCTCACGACATCTCTTTTAGTTATTGCAGGTTTAGTGGGCGTCATCAGGATAAAATGCGAGCATAAAACACAATAGCCACGGTTTATACACTTTTAATTTAGATTTGATCAACATTATGACATAGTTTAGACCGAGCAGCGGGTTCAGGGCACCCGCTCATACTTTCAACTACAATACTTTCTTTAAAATACTCCATGGTCCAACTCGACCCCGTAGCCACCAACCAAATGTGTCACAAAAACTCCCCTGTCTACCCAAGTAGATATTACTCAAAGTATAGAGGGCGCTGACCCCGCTCTGCCATATGCTCTGCTCTGATTGGTCGTTTATTAAATTACAATATTCATAACTTTTATTAGGTTAGAACGATCTTTAAGTTATAGAAACAGTCAACAAATCAAATTAAATTACATTAAGAATTTTAGAAGTAATTAAAATGTAAACAAATGATATTGTGCGTTATACATCCAGTCAGCGATACGTCCAATTAAAGCTTCCCTCCGACACGGCCTTCCTGACGTATTACACGCCCTCGTGTAATAGGCCGCCCATTATGGATTATCTGCAAAAAGAAAGATATTATAGTTCGGCTACTCCTGACCAATGACATCGTGTACATTTTATCTTCTGCGCAACAACTTCATTCTGTATTTTTTTTTCTGAGATCCGAGTCCTAACAGACTCCAGACTACACACCAAATCAAGTCCGCAGTATCGAAACTGCCACCTCGTCGCCATCGAGCTACGTACTTTGGGTCAAATATCAAAACACCAATCAAAACATCAAAAACAAAAATATCCAAATAATACCTAGCTTCTCATTCTATCGATACCACTTTTCAATCGCTACCTCGTCTCTCATTCCACCGATTCTACTTTGCAACAGCCATCTCGCCCATCAAAAAGCCTAAGTAACCACCCAAATAGCCATCTCGCCTCTTATTTCACTTCGTAATGGCTACCTCGCACCTATTTCACTAGCCACCTCGCCTCTATTTCACTGGCTACCTCGCCTCTATTTCACTGGCCACCTCGCCTCTATTTCACTGGCCACCTCGCCTCTATTTCACTGGCCATTTCGCCTCTATTTCACTGGCCGCCTCGCCTCTATTTCATTTTGTAATGGCCACCGCGCCCGCTACAAAGCTTAAATAAACCCAAACAAGCACTCTGCTACCCCCGAGCACTAATGACTACTTCAACATCCAAGTCAAAATAAACTTTCAAAATTTCCAACGACTATTATTTCAATAATAATATCACAAATTCACAATCTTTGACTATCAGACTAAAATCTTTCACTCTATATGTACCTCTAAATTTAAAAACTACCTATGATAATAGTCAACTGCATTTACCAAGTTTAATAATTATTGAAATTCCATTATTTTAACTCCAGACAAAAACCGTGTGAACGCATCAGTCATCCAATCCGCTAACAACACTTCTCGATCAGTCAATCAAACCAATACATCTAAATGAGTGATGTACTCTCAGCCAACCCCCGCTGGGCGTGGCTCGGATGACACTTTTTGACCAAAATAGACAATCAGAGCAACCAAGGTTGTCACTACGGGTTCCAGGGTCGACAACTTATGAAAACTCATAATAATAGAGGAACAAACAAACTCAAAATAATTTTCCGATTAACAATGCGTTCAATAACTAGGGTATTCACTCTAATTCGAATTTGAAACTATCACAAAAATAATCTTAAATAAAAAATCAACTTACCAAAGTGTCTACTAACGTAAATACCCCCTGTGTACCTTATAGTGACTTTCAAACTTCTTCATAGCCACACTTTCTTCACGGTAAAATTCTAATCATCTGAATCTAAAATGTCTTTCATATAATGCCTGTAAACTTACTCTTACAAGAAAGATAACATAGCGTAGCAATAATTTGTCATAACCACTTTCCACTATACGTTATCTAAGTAAAAAAAACTCAAAAACTAGATCCGATTATCACATAAAAATTATTGGAAGGTAAACTTGAAAAGACAATGAATTTCATGCACATCGTTTATAACATACAGTAGTTTTATTATCTTAATCAGAAAACCAAGGAAAACGTCGCATAGGAATAATATGTCAAAGGCAACTGTCTACCATACATAATCCAAGTAAAATAATTTAAAAAACAAGACCCGATTTTCACATTATAAAAACTCTTGGAAGGTAGACTTGAAAAGACAATGAATACACGCACATCGTTTATAACGAACACAAGTTTTCTTACCTTAATCAGAAAACCAAGGAAAACGTCGCATAGGAATAATATGTCAAAGGCAACTGTCTACCATACATAATCCAAGTAAAATAATTTAAAAAACTAGACCCGATTTTCACATACTCTTGGAAGGTAGACTTGAAAAGACAATGAATACACGCATATAGTTTACAACAAACACAAATTTTCTTGCAAGTAACCAACTCCCAAAAATAATGATGAAAAAGTAAACTACCTACGTAATTTGTTTGTTTTCCATTTTTTGGCAACCATATCGTAATTTTTCGTACGCGAAAAATATCACTTAAATATGAGGGTAGTAAAATTGTCTACCACAAACGATGAACTATATTTTTTTTAAATCTTGCTTTCTTCATTTTCAGAATTCGCACTAAAATAATAATTAAAAATTACCATACCTCCTGTGCCAAGTAGAATAGGCACGTAATTTTTACCTTAGATTAGACTTCACGATCCATAAAATTGCTTTTCTACTCGCTGTACTAACGTGAATTTGAACCATTGCTGGCACACAGTAGGCCCAACGGTGACCAAACCATGCATAAGCCGACAAACCGCCGCTCCACAGGCACATTCAGGACGTCACCACTACGTCGCCGCTATTTCCGCCGAGGGCCCCGACATGTCAATCGTCCTCAAATGCTTTTGCTTCCACTGTGGGCATCCTTCAATCCATCAGCACGCCTTCTTATACTGGCAAGGCTTCGCAGTCATTGCTTTCATTGTGGGCACAGGCTGAGATCCCACTTCTGATGTCGCAGAACGGCCTCGTTCTCACGACATCTCTTTTAGTTATTGCAGGTTTAGTGGGCGTCATCAGGATAAAATGCGAGCATAAAACACAATAGCCACGGTTTATACACTTTTAATTTATATTTGATCAACATTATGACATAGTTTAGACCGAGCAGCGGGTTCAGGGCACCCGCTCATACTTTCAACTACAATACTTTCTTTAAAATACTCCATGGTCCAACTCGACCTGTAGCCACCAACCAAATGTGTCACAAAAACTCCCCTGTCTACCCAAGTAGATATTACTCAAAGTATAGAGGGCGCTGACCCCGCTCCGCCATATGCTCTGCTCTGATTGGTCGTTTATTAAATTACAATATTCATAACTTTTATTAGGTTAGAACGATCTTTAAGTTATAGAAACATTCAACAAATCAAATTAAATTACATTAAGAATTTTAGAAGTAATTAAAATGTAAACAAATGATATTGTGCGTTATACATCCAGTCAGCGATACGTCCAATTAAAGCTTCCCTCCGACATACATATAAATAACAGTGCAACATCCGTTCGTCCTAGGGTGCAGTTGAAAACCAGCGTCAGGCATCCGCAGTTGCCTGGCACATGCTGAACTGCACCTATTTGGTACCACCGCGAGACTTTCTTATTCTTATTACCGTACCGTGTAATTCATTCCATCTCTGTCTCGTTGTGTGTTTACTAAATAAACGTCTTTTCTTTCTTTTCTTTCTTTCTTTCTATTTCGTTCTCTCTTCCACTCACGGGCCTTATGGGCAGGCATAATGATACGCATTATTGTTGTCGATAAGCGTTATTGATAGTGTATTTTTGTCATTACACAGTAGTTTTGTCATTTTGTGGGTTAGTGATATAAATGATAGAAAAAAAATAGATAAAACAACGTATTTATTTAAATAAGAATAATAATGATTTGAAATAAATTATTAATTAAGTATCTATGTATTAAAAAACCATAAGTACATAAGTTTACAATGTAACAAGTTATATTAAAAATAAATATAAATACTTATATCTAAGTTTAAAATTAACTGCATTTAAAATTAAATTAATGATTTTTATAAGAATGATAATCTTTCTTTGATAAGAATGAGTTTTTATCGATAATGGCGTTGCGTCCGCGCAACATGCTCACCGCCCTAGCCGGGCTGAGGCCGAGTTTGATTTATGACCCAAACTGCACGGTGAAAATAATTCTACTATAGATAGATAGATAACACTTTATTGTACACCATTACATAAAAACTTACGAACTAGTATTATTATAGTAGGGTACAAAGGGCGGTCTTATCGCTAAAAAGCGATCTCTTCCAGACAACCCTTACTTGTATTTAATGTTCTTGATTCTATGTAGCATTTTTGTACGTTGTTGTTCGTGCCTACCCCGCAAGGGACCTGGCGTGAAGTTATGTATGTATGTATGTATGTATATTTGTACAATAAAGTATATTCTATTCTATTCTAATGATGGCAAAGGAAAACCTTGTGATGAAACCGGCACATAACTGATGTTTCAATCAATTTTTTTTCTAAAATCAAAACCTTTGGCGTATGTATAACAACAAATTAGCACAATATACTAATTTTGATGTTATACTTCGCACCGACTCTTTTAGTCGGTTATTTTGCTAGATTATTTTTAGAAGTGAAACTTCTGTAGAATCGTTGTGATTTGAAAATCGATGAAACGAAAAAATGACACTAAAAAGAGAAAAGCACATAAAATTCAGCCTTATTTAATACGAAATAAAACATATTTGTCTTTACCCGTTAACATTATCCATAATATTATAAAATTATTTAAAAGAAAACCTAACTTTTTTATATTGTTACGACCGAGTGCCGACAAAGTGAATGCACACCTGCGGTTTATTACCTTTCCGGCATTTGGACTTCTTTTGTTTACTTTGTGTTTAAAAACTTGTTTATGGCCGCAGGTGTGCAGATTACGTTTTCTTGGAAAAGTCAGTCCACGCGGTCGATTGTTGATAGCTTAGTATAAAACAATAGCCGAACGGGGGGGGGGGTGGGGGGGGGGTGAGACAGTCAAGCGAGGATTACGATACGAGCAAGACGTGTACATTCGATAAGCTATATAGTGACGGACTTTGCGCGTGTTATTCAATCGTGCAGTTTGTACTGGTTGTGTCTAGTTATATTTGTACTTGTGCTATACGTGTTTTTATAGTTCTAATAAATTCTATAGTAATTCCAACGGCATTTTAATTCGAGTCCCGCACTCGTAACAATATTGTATTCTATCCATAGTCCTATAAGACTGTAAGTAGAATACGGAGCCTAGGTATCTTATATAGGTAAAGTATCCATAATATGTAAATTAATTAATGGAATTAAGCAATTTGGTGGCGAATGTAACATCACTATGAGAATATGTCTCGGCCGTATATCCCGCAGGCACAGACGCACCCTTATAAATTTTTCGGTCAAGAAATTGGTCGACCGGTCTCTGATATTTATAGGTCTCGTCACGGCAAGTACCTCCTCAACATAGAAGGAGGTGGGGGAGTCAAAATTTATGGACGGCAATATGCGACCTGATGAAACTACCGGACGGACCCCCGGATGTTTTTAGCCAATATTTTATATGCAAAAATGTTTGATCGGTGAAAAATTAGGTGATTATTGGGCTATTGACCCTTGGGTTGGAGTCGAGGATCTACATGGCGATGGGTTGTGCTGTTGAATAAAATAGTATGCACCTATTTACAGCTGGTTATTTTTTTATTGCATGAGTACAGTAGATAGGTTGTTAGATCACAGACTGTAGACATTTGCAACAGTTGATGTTGCAAATGTGCTGCCGGTCTCAAGGGGTGGACTGGAACCTGTTGTTACATTTATTTAGTTGCAAAGTTGTTCTTGTCATGTTTCTTTTTAAGGTTAATAATTAATTTTGTTATGTAATTCTTTCTAAACGATTCAACCGGCCATTTTCATAATTGAATAATAATGTTATATACGGTGTTCCACAAGGCAGCGTTTTAGGACCAGTTTTCTTCATAGTATACATAAATGACTTACCATATGCTGCTGTAAAACCTGTCTCTGTTTGCAGACGCTAGTGCTGTAACTATATCATATGAAAAAGCAACTTAATAATCTCTTGGTTGGACAATAACAATTTACGAATCAATTATAAGTTTAAAATTTTTGGTATATTTTTAATATTTATTTCTGCTTATGGTAATACCAATTTTTTCCTACTATTATTCTGCCGATAAGATATTATGGTTTTAGTAAAATACGTCATATTACTTAATTATCTTCGCAACTCCAAGATATTGGAATAGCAGAATTGACCCCAGGGCTAGTAGCCAGCCATCCCCCAACTCATTCATTTTAACTAATTATTTTTGTATATTATTTACTCTATAGGAGCCTAACAATGAACAAGTTGCGGACAGTTTACTGAAAAGAGGTTGAAACGTCAATAAAAATAAAATAAAACGCCGCGTTTAAAACCGTTAAAACGTAGTTTTACTATATGAACTATTCGCGACAACATAAGAAACACTATAAAAACTGATAGATGTTTATCAGCTCGACTGAACCTTTCAATTAACTTAACACGCACTTGGCCAATTCAATTATACATGGATTAGGTATATGTTTATTCCCAATACAAGTATTTCATCGATATCCAATCGGATGCGAGTATGCAAATGCCGTTGAGACCTGTCACCGACACCCGTCCACAGCGTGGATTTTAACATGTTTTTATTACCGCCACTGGCTTATTCAATTTCGTATGTCCCTCTTTAGTATATACATTATTCATAAACGTACAATGTCCATGAAAAAAATATAATGTTAATCAATAAACTAAATAATAAATATAAAAAAATAAACAAACATTAATATTGTTACGAGCTCCAGGACTCGAACAATAATGTCCTTGGGATTACTATAGAATTTATTAAAACTATAACAACATGTATAACATAGGTACAAGGATAACTAATGTACATATAAGTAATGCATAATTCAATAACACACGCCAAGTCTGTCACTAATCTCTAATCGAAAGTACTACACACGTCTTCCTAGTATCGTAATCGTCGCTTGACTGCCCCACCCCTCCGTTCGGGCATTGTTTTATAATAAACTCTATAATACCGACAAAGGGAAGGCGTTATGAGTTAATCCACACATCTGGCAAGCTTCGACGCAAAGCAATAAAAAAAGGATTATTTCGACACTAATGAGAGCCATAAAATAAGTACGATGACAATAGGTTGGTTTTTTTAAATTTTGAACACGAAGTAAACAAAAGAACTCCGAATGTAGGAAAGGCAATAAACTGCGCTTTTTACGACAGCCACAAAAACAAATAAATATTTTTTATTAAAAACCACCAATAAATACGTTACTACTTTCTTTTATGTGCATACAGCCTTATAATTTTATGACTGTTTTAAGAAGCATTGCCAAGAGACTTTTACATTTTAACCCAAACTTATGATCAAAACATCACTTCCCCCAGTTGAAGCAAATTCTTTATTCTTATGAAATATTACCAGCAGTATAGCAAAGGGGTCAACTTTGGAAGCAGTTTTTCATCTGGCTATGAAAAACATGTATAAATCATTTTTCTTGCAATATTTTTACTAAAATTTAATCAGTAAACGAGCGATAACTCTCTGCCTTGAAATATATGACCGTTGAACAAAATTTATCTTGTAATATACATATTACCTTGGTGCAAGTCATAGGAGACTGGTTATCCCATTTACCAAATATGACCAAATCAGCCAGATCGGCGGCGGAAACACCTGAATCACTCGATCGACATAAATATAACATATTAAGATATACTTGAAATTCCCGCAGGATTCCCGGGACGCAAAGTATCGTAGCATTTAAAAAACTAATGTAAGCTATCGTTTTAGTGGAAACCTTGTCGAAATAAGCTAATTTTTATGCATCCGAACCACATAAAAACACTCCCGGGAAAATTGCCGAGGAATTCCCGTGATATAAAATATCACAGATTTTACTACATTAAATTTGCTATCTACCAGTGAAAAAATGTCATTAGAATATTTTTTTTAATTTGGCCACCATAAATAATTCAAAGAAAAGTTCCCGCGGGGTTCCTAGGATAAAAAGCAACTCAGATTTTAAGTCTGAAAAGTAAGTTAAGAAATTGGCTCAGTACTTTTTACGTGAATCCCGAACAAACAGACAAACCGACTAGCAGACAAATCCAAAGAAAACATCGTTTATATAGTCTACACCAGTTGTTTTCTTTTAAATAGCTTCAATGTACAGACACGGCATGTTTAGTAATGGATATATACGTCTATCCTCCTCCCCCAACACGATGGACGCGCGAAATACAGTGGCGTCGGAGTGTTTGCGACACTTGTCATGAACCATGGTACTGTAAACTTCTTGTGAACATATAAAAATGGATATTATCAAAGGACTGCACAAAGAACTACTCTACTAATATTTATGTGATTGTGTATGTGACGTGCTAGTGGATGTAATATGGTCGAGGTGTTATGTAAGTTATAAGTATTCATACGAGTATGTATTGGTTGTTTGAATATACCAACTGCATGAGGATGCAATCAAAGATGAACTATTTGCTAAAAGTCAACCAGCGGTTATTATTCAGATGCCCGGAGACATTCTTAAAGAATTCTTTATAAATTCGGGCAGATACAGTCACAATTCATCGACCTCCTCCCCCCTTAATATATAGGTGGCCCCCAGCAATAAACAAATCTTTTCAATTTACAAGCTTTTATTTAACTTGCAATGTATGTACCTATGTATGTATGTAAGTTCGGGTGGAATCTTGCAAGTTAAATTTGACCAACTTCCCGGTTTCCGATTGAGCTGAAATTTTGCATGCATATGTATATCGCGTGACAATGCATTAATATGGTACTATGGAGCTGATCTGATGATGGAGTCGGAAGGTTGCCATAGGAACTCCTGTACTAAACGAGATAGACCCGTCGTGTTTGGGCTCGTTTTACTTGTCTTGGCTAGCACTCTGCTGTTACATGATATCCAGTATTGAGATCCTTGTATTTAAAAAAACAAGTTATAAAATCGCTTCCGCTCATCCCGAACACTCCACCCGAATCGCGGTTCGCTCTGAGTGCCATCGGTATTTGCATACAAATTGCCCCCCACTTCACTAGACTTGAGCAGACTTCCCTTCCTGCCCCATTCGCTTGCGAACTGTCCGCATACTTACACATCGGTATTTTAGTGCTGTCTTTAAAGCGCTTGAAGATCGCTTTAGTAATTTCCATCCATGATTCTTGAAAATAATTCCGCCTTCATAACCTTATAATGATCAGGGTATCTATGTCTTGTTTTTAATGCGAAGCCGGTAAACAGCAACTTTCCATCAAGTACGGCCTAGCTCTAGGAAAGTGTTAATCGTCCCTATAGACTTTTGTAACACCAAATGTGACAAAAGGGAGGAGAGATAGGAGGGATAGGATTAAAATAAGTGTATGGGTTAGGGAAAATGGGGAGGCGAGATAGAAGTTGAACTTTCACTAATCATACGAGAGCCGATTAGCTCAATGCGAACCGAACCGTTTCACGTCTATATTCTGTGAGAGACTCCAACATAGCTCCTCACCTCTATCATATAAAAAAGTTTCTATGCCCAGCATTCTTCCAGGGTCATGGGTCATGATTCAGTCGTTTTTGACTGTATAAATGGTCGTCGTTGCAGCCAGCCTGTACACTGCTGGACGTAGGCCTCCCCGAGACGGCGCCACTCATCCCTGTCCTCTGACTTCATCATCCATCCGGGCTGGAGGGCGTCCGACACTACGTTTACCGAGACGCGGTCTCCGTTCCAGGACTCGTCTGCACTATAGGCCATCGGTCCTGAAGCAGACGTGACCGGCCTACTGACACTTTAAGTTGCTAATTTTGCGACTGTTTAAATCGCGGCAGAATAACTGGGGAGAAGGAAATCTGAAACCCAACCGATTGGGCCGGAACCATTCCTGCATCTGCCACCCAAAACTTGGTTCAAAAAAATCTTGGGACAACCTAGAAGAATGCAGGCAAGATGAATTGGCAATGTCACAAGCCAACCTGCGTTTGTTGTGGACGATTCTACAGCTCAGTTAACCCCGGTTGAGCCTAGATATTAGTGCAGTCATTGGCCTTTATTACTCGCTATGGTCTGGGTGTCAGGGATCAGCTACAAAGTAGTCTGTTGTATTTTTATCTAGCCCGCCTCTCTTTTAGAATCCGAGATTCCATCGTAATATTAATGATCTAAGCCTTAGGACAAAGTGTATATATTTTTATTTTATTTCACGAGTTCAGTAAACAAGTGGACCACCTGATGGAATGCGGTTACCTTCGCCTATGGACATTTGTAACACCAAAAGTCTAAAGGGGAAAGTGCTAGTGCACATTGCCACTCTCAAGAGGGAGACTGGAACCTGGCCACTAATGACGGAACACAACTCAAGTCTGTTCTGGCGGCCTACTCCATACCCTACCACCTGACTGTGGGTTGTTTTATCGCCCCTTAGAACAGGCCTCCTAGCAGCAGGAAATTGAATTCTTTCTCCGTTCCTACACAAATATTAATCTGTTGATTGAAAATAAAACTGATTAGTAAACTCTCACACCCCAAATGCTATAAAGAGTTACCATGTTGTTAGGTTTCCAGTAAATCAACCCTTCCAGCAACAGACGCGCCGTCTCCCGGGAATTAAGTAAAACAGTCCCCCGCCATTGATGGATAGGGGCCCGTCGGATCGGCGTATGGGGATGGCTTTATTAAATTAAACTACCCGGCTATTACTAGTGGTTATGTCCTTTATATGGCAGGAGACTACTAGAGTTGGGAAGTTCTATAAAGTCACATTTAGCAATTATCAGACTGATTTAATAGTCATGTGAACTGTCAACGATGATGCGATTAAAAATTGGAACCGATTTCAAAGTCACACATTACCAAATCGATTAATATAAAACGATTTATTATAAAATTAATTGTGTGCAGATCACACGCAGTAGAAGTGACACTTCTTCTTCTTTCTTTCTTACTATCGATTACCCTGGGATCCGTTACTAATTGACAATGTCACCACCTCGAAAGAGTACGTATAAAAAAAATGGAAATCGGACATTTGACGGATAAAAATAAAAAATTCGTTAAAAAAAACCGACTTCAAAAACTAAAAAACTAAAATGTATAAAATAACTTATTTCTAAAGCTATTATTATTAATATATATTATGTAAAACATCTTAATGTTGGTGCTTAGTAATTTTCAAAATATAGTAATTTTTATGTTTTACTTTGAACCGACTTCAAGATGTTTTAGATAATATATATTAATAATAATATCTTTAGAAATAAGTTATTGTATACATTTTAGTTTTTTAGTTTTTGAAGTCGGTTTTTTTAAACGAAGTTTTTATTTTTTATTTGTTACCTTCTAGTGTCTAGCTATATATGGGTGGACCTACGAATGGTGCCGCGCTTCTTAAAAAATATAGGTCACAAGAAACGGGAACAAAAAAATGATCGTAAAATAAAAACTACTCGGCCAAACTATGTCAAATTTTTAGGGGACTACATGGCAGCTATTCCGCGTCGAACAAAAAAAGAATCACGTAAATCGAATCATAAATCTCAGAGTAATCGGTGTACATATGGAACGAAAAGGAAATTTTATTCATAAAAAATGTTCATAAAATAAAAACTACTAGGCCAAACTATATAAAATTTTTAGGGGACCAATTGGAAGCTATTCCGCGTTGAACAAAAAAAAACTCACGTAAATCGGATCATAAATCACGGAGTAATCGGCAAACATACATAAAAAAGCAACAAAAAAAGAAAAGATCCCGACGAATTGAGAACCTCCTCCTTTTTTCGAAGTCGGTTAAAAACGCCGTAATACACGCAGTCGAATCGAGAACCTCCTTTTTAAAGTGGGTCAAAAATGCTTAGAATTTAGTTTGACTCGCATCCCAATTATGTACTGTTATTATGTGCCAAGTGGTCAATGTGCCAAGTAGGCACAGAGTATAGAAGTGCAAGTCATCTAATCCGTCATCAAGAACAAACGTATCGGAACGCTTCGAGGCGGTCGTTAATAAAATGAGTGCGCGTGACGCGAGGTCGCGTCCCCCGTTTGTCACGTCGCGCCGCGACTCGTATACGCGTGATACGTGACATTATTGGAGTCATCGCGGCTGCTTACTCGAGCGGGACGCAGCCGATAACGGCTCCTGACACAGAGGTGCTAAAAATGACGAATATTTTGTCAGCGTACTTTTTCTTCATTTCTAAAACGACAAACTCGCGGAACGTACCGCGCAGGAAGTTCAGCGCTCATCCGACTCGGCAGAATTCCCGCTGATGTGTCATAGTTAAGTTAAAAACATTGCGAGCGTATTTATCCGATCTTTCTGCGCGTGTGTCGTTACACTAAATACTCATGTGCCTGTTATGTTGTTATCATTTTTGAAGTGAAACATTTTTATCGGCGTTGGAAAAAAATTACCGTCACATTTTTCGGTTACGCGTCGCATTTTTCCGTTACGCGCCATATTAATTTACCGTCACATATTTCGGTTACGCGCTCGACCTTGGTAGGGGCTTTATTTATTTATCCAATTTAAAGAAGTTTCACCTCTTACGTGTGTACACTAGTACACGCACACATATTTTTTTTTCAATGGACACCCTATTGCCTTGTGGTGGCAGTAGAATAGTTCTTTTTGACGTGGAATTGCTATATAAACGGGGGGGGGGGGGGTCTAAGGATTTTTCTGTCACGAAAAAGTGTTACGGCCGCGTGGAAGAGCGGTATAAATTTAGACTAGGCGTGGTGAGAGGCGGCATAATTTAAGAGTATACTATGGATGCGATACAGTGGGATATACGAGATTGGATAAGTGAATGATATGGGTTGAAAGGTTTACATAAATGGGATGATGGAAGGGAGAATATGTTATCGGAACTCTCAATCATTGTACGAACCACGAAGCGCCCAAACTGACCAACGGCGCACAAAAAGCTGACCAATGTACATGTATGTTAAAAATTATACAACATAGTACAATATATTTATACACAATTCACTTTAACCTTTTTTTGGTTAACGTTGGGGAATGCGTCTACGCACTCCCTAAGGTCTCAGGTGAGGCTTTAGACCGAGAGATATGTGAGGCTCTCAGGGTTGGACGTAGTGTCCAACAATCCTTCACAAGAGATTCGGAATATCCAATAAACATTCCACCGACCCTCAGCATCTTTGTGAGGCGCTATGGAATACACCATAGGTGAGATAATCCTGACACCAGGAACCACCCTCCATGAGTATGGCTTGCCAGAGAGGTCCACCGTCGCAACCCAGTTTCACTTTGTCATGGGGGCGGTGAGCGTAGCACCGCTTCCGACCAGCTGGTCACCGTCTGTGATATCACTGGATTCTGTAACAATGGCATTGTTCGATGATTGAAGGTCGAACACCTGGTTTTTTACAAGAAATGTAAAAAATATTCCGAACAATTTGCCTTGTAATATTTGCGTTGAACTTGTGAGCAGTGTGTCGCTCGCCTAAGCGTATGATCTCCATTAGTTGAGTCCATGTGTCTGATGCCGTTTGTGTACGATCTGCGGGAAATTCGGGGAACGTCTTCAGCCCCTTCATGATCTCCCATTACTCTGGAAAGGGCGTTTTGTATAAGGTTTGTAAGTAAATTAGCGTTAGTAATGGGCTTTTGCATCTGGTGCGATAAATTGAACAATGACTATATTTATTCATTTTTGTATTATGGTTATATCTATTAGTTTTTTTGAAAGATTTATTAAAATTAGTAATATTTTAAGTAATATTTTAGTAATAGTATAAATGCGAAAGTAACTCTGTCTGTCTGTTACGCTTACACGGAAAACTATTGGAGCGGTTTTACTGGAACTCAGTGTAAGTAGCTAAGTCTATAATAATATAAAATGTAAAACATTCCGTGTCTGTACATTGAAGTTGTTTAAAAAATAACAACTGGAGTAGACTATGTAAATGATGGAGGTCATGATGCAATTTTTTTGTATGCTTGTCTGTAGTAGGTATAGACTTAGATTTTTATATACATAAATCAATTGTTGTTCGTTAGTTTCGCTAAAACTCGATAACTGCTGGACTGATTTGGCTAATTTTGGTTTTGAATTATTTGTGGAATCCCAGGGTGAGTAAATATGAAAAAAGCTTGGAATATAAAAACAACGATTTCGCTTTCCCTTAGTAACTATTCCTACCTGTCATTTTATATACGTCGTCGTTTAGAAATCAATTAAATTTAAAAGTCGTTCAGAAATCAAATTAAATTTAAAAGTGAAGTGTTCTTTTTATCAGATTTTTTATTTATTGATTCTGAGGCAGTACGAAGTTTGCCGGGTCAGCTAGTAATATTATAGAGAGGTAAATTTTTTGACGTTGTAGGGGGTCATCTCTGGATCTACTAAACCGATTTTAAAGATTCTTTTACTGTTGGAAAGCTACGTTAACAGGGAGTGCCATAGGCTATATAACATGATGGTATATACCACGGGAGCGGGACAGAGCGCGGGTGAAACCGCGCCGGAAAGCTAGTAATAAATAAAACCATCTAACAATATAATATTAGGAGCAGTAACCGTTAGCCATGCTCGAGTGGTTGTGTTCTTGTCTTAGGGGCTCCCAACTGATACCTCTCATTTGTCTTGTCTCCAGGATTAAACAGGGTATTATACAAGACTTTACTTGTATGACCATTGGCTTATAGTGTCTTGATAATTGAGAAATACGGAATAGTTAAGGAAGGGCACTAAGGCATTAAGTTAACTCAAATGTGAAATTAACGTGCTTTCGAGCCTATGCTTTGGAGGGAATCTTGATAAATGTTGGTGTTGCAATTATATTCGGAATAATTTAATCAGATTCAGCTCAACTGTGACAAATCTTATACCAATATATAAGCTGAAGATTTTTTTTGTTTGCATGAACGCACTAATCTCAGGAACTACTGGTCTGATTTGAAAAGTTCTTTCAGTGTTAGATAGCCCATTTATCGCGGAAGGCTATAGGCTATATATCAAATTGCAAAGCTGAGCTAAACTAGTAGATAGATATTTCGTTATTGCACACCAAAGCATATAAATTTTAAAATTTGACTTTGTCGAGGGGCTAAGTTGTAACAATATACTTATCTGTATATTAGTTGTAACAAACGTCTTCTTATCCAACAGTACCAGATACAATAATAAACGTGGATTAATTGAATACAGTATTTATTACTGATATTTACAATACGTTTTTTTACGATATTCACTGATTCTAACGTAACCCAAGGGATAGAATTTAAAATAGAGAATGGCTTTGATTTTAAGAACCTCAACTGGCAGAGTGCCGCCCTTGGATTTTGCGAATACTGAGTAGCATGTGGCCTCGATAGTGATCTGCTGTGTCTCTCTATATATTGATGATCTACACCCAACCTAATTTTTTTTCAAGCTGGAAACACCTTAGCAAGGGCCCTGGTTTTGAAAGAAGAAAGAGAGAAAATAATTTTATTTAGGACTAATAACATTCAACTAATTGTTACACAAAAAAACTAAATAAAAAATAAACAAACTTATCTTAAAAGGGGCATCAGTCTCAACATAATGCTGCTCTGTTAAAATCAGCATGATCTCCTGGAGCCCTTTAGGTATCCTCATACATGATACATTATAAATTAAAATAGTCATTATCACCCAAGTGTGTGTTGTTGACAAAAATGAAGGTAAGATACTTTGCTAATAATTAAGAAATATTTTTTTGTTAAATTAATAATATTAATAAATAAATCGGCAGACAAACATACACGCTGAATATCCCCAAATTAAGCAAGTTACGCTTGTTGGGTAATATACAACGGACAACTCTCGGGCCAATCCCAGATACCCAGTAAATAACAGAGAAAATTTGTTTCCGAAATTTACCATACCCGAAATCAAACCCGGAGCCTCTGCGTTGCAGTGAGGGAAGCCGGCAAAAGCTTAGCCCACTCAACCACACTGACCGTCCATTAAATTAGAAATACACTAATCGTTATTAAAAGTTAATTAAAACGTAGCTAAAATAATTCATTTGTGGTATAAGTAAAATATTGCCAGGAGCAAAGCTGAGGTATTGCCAGGTATAAACATTGATCGTATTTGCAGAAAAGACCTCGGTAGAAAACTCAGTCATTCGTATTTTAATCTTACCAAAATATATTTTAAAAATCGCTGCTAATTAAAAAGGACAATTTAATTAAACCGGGATAAGGAAATAATATACTTCAGACACTTGCCGCTTGAAATAACGAAGTACCCTCATTTCCTTCTTTTGTAATTTTTTAAATGATTTACTTCATCACAGTGCGAGATGCAGACGATGCTTCTGAGCTTAAGTGATAAAATTAGAAGAATTATTCAGATTCGTCCCAAGTGATAGGAGTATAATATTCAATCGTTATTTTCAATAGAATTTTAACAGAATAATAAATAGATAGGACTATGTGTGGACATTTTTAGGATTTACCCACACATTGACACTTCACTTATTCTAAATGAAACACATTCAATATTCATAAAGCCCTCTACACCTATTGACATTTTAAAAATCATATTGTCACTCAACAACACATTAAGTGTTGGCCACGATGGGATATGCACAAAAATAATCAAATCTGTTGCTCCAATCATCAGTGATCCCATTTCTCATATAATTAACTTAAGCATAAGTACTGGTATATACCCCGAAGAATTAAAAATATCAATCGTTAAACCACTTCATAAAAAACTATCTAAAGAAAATATCGATAATTACAAACCCATCTCTCTCATTCCGGTATTAGCAAAAATATTTGAAAAATACCTATTCAGAGCTCTTTCCAATTACTTTGAAAGAAAAAAATTACTTTGCAATGAACAAAAAGGATTTAGAGAAGGAAGAACTATAAATATGGCAATTTATGATTTTTTATACAATGTAACACATAAAGTTGACAAAAACATACCAGTTTGCTCAATTTTTTGTGATATGACTCAAGCATTCGACTATGTCTGTCACAAAACTCTACTTAAAAAACTTGAAGCATATGGGGTACGAGGAAACATACTACAACTAATTAATTCCTACTTAGTAAATAGAACCCAGTACACAATGATGACAAAAATAAATAATAAAACTGGTATTGAAGAGGTCTACATATCAAATAAGCGTATCGTAAAATATGGTGTCCCTCAGGGCAGTGTGATGGGCCCTCTGCTCTTTATTATTTATATAAATGATTTGCCACGTTGCACCTGCAAACCAATGTCACTGTTTGCTGATGATAGCGCCGTCACAATAGCATATGAAAAAACTAATATACAGACATACACAACGGACATACATTCAACATTATTTTCCATAGTCTCGTGGTTAAATAATAATAATCTAATAATTAATTTAAATAAAACTAATGTAATGAATTTTAGACAAGCGATATTGCTGCTACAGGAAATTTTGACATTAAATACAAGGACATTAAAATTGAAGAAATAAATTTTACCAAATTTCTAGGATTAACAATAGATAAAAGACTAAATTGGAAGGAACACATAAACACTCTGTGTAAAAAAATTAGTAAACTTAATTATGTTCTGTATAAGCTGGCTCCGGTAGTCAATTTGGAATCTCTTATGACGGCTTACCACGGTCTTATTGTATCAAATATAAGATACGGAATAATATTTTGGGGCAACTCTACAGATGTAGACAAAGTGTTTAAACAGCAAAAACGATGCATAAGGACCATGTTTCATCTTAAATCAACAGACTCGTGCAAACCTTTCTTTAAAAAATATAAGATCCTAACTTTACCGTCTTTATATATTTTTGAAACTACGGTATTCGTCAAGAGTAACCCGAACTTATTTCCGAAGCTCTCCGATGTAGTTGTTCGGAACAGACGAGATCAGCATAGAGTCTGTGTTTGCTCTTCAAAAACGACCATGATGCGCAAAAGTATCTCCCAGAAATGCTACGAGTGCAGCCTTTAAATTTGTTTAGAAAGTCACTTAAGAAAATTTTAATGGAAAAAATTTATTACACGGTAAATGAATATGAAAATGATAAAGACATGACTAATGATTTTTGTAACTAATTTTGTATAATTGTAAAATTTTATATATATTATTCAATGTAAAATGTAAATTAGTATAATTAGTATGACATGTATTTGGACATTGCATGCCTAATAAGGCAAAATGTATTGAAACAACGCATATTCTAACATCTTGTGTACATACATTTTGGCAATAAATCATTCATTCATTCATTCATTCATTGAGAGTCGCTATTATTTCTGGGTCGTGAAAATCTCGATGCTTCTATAAGAGTGCTTCGTGTATATGTGTGTGTGTATTGTCTGTAGTAATTGTAAGCATTTTTAAGGTTCATCTACACGTTGCCGATTCGTTATTATATCTGGATCGTGAAAATCGCGTTACTTCTCTCAGACTGCTTCGTGTATATGTGTGGGTGTAGTGAATGTAGGTACTTTGGGGTTCATCCACACGCTGACGAATCGTTATTTTTTCTGGATCGTGACAATCGAGGTACTGCTCCCATACTCTTTTTTTGGGCTGTCCGTTTCAGACTGACTGCTTGCCTCAGAATAACTGCTTCAAAGCCACTCTGATATCCGGTTAATTGACTTCCAAAGGCCGCTTATTACATAATAGAAGAATGCATATCCAACTACTGACTATTTCAGCTTCATTGTTTATTTATCATATGCATCTTGATTCTGAAATAAATATAAAGGTAAGAAAATATTTATAAACTGAATAAACTGGTTATAATATAACACGCCGTCAAAGTAAATGCAGCTTGTTTATTACCTTTCCCGCATTTTGACTTCTTTTGTTTACTTTGTGTTTACAATTTCTAATAAAGAAAAAATCTATTATTGTACTTGTTTATGGCCGCAGGTGTGCAGATTATGGTTTCTCGGAAACTTCAGTCCACGCGGTCGATTGTTGTATTATACAGTATAGTATAAAACGCTGCCCGAACGGGGGGGGGTGTGTGTGTGTGTGTGTGTGTGTGTGTGAGGCAGTCAAGCGACGATTACGATACGAGCAAGACGTGTGTAGTACATTCGATAAGCGATATAGTGACGGATCGCGCAGTTTATACTGGTTGTGACCACTTATAGTTGTACCTATATTATACGTGTTTGTATAGTTCTAACAAAATTCTGTAGTAATTCCAACGGCATTTTAATTCGAGTCCTGTAGCTCGTAACAATATTCTGGTTAAATTAAAACCCCTATATGTGTGTAATAAATAGAGCTATCAAGAAAACGACGAGTGTATGCCACCAAAAAGACGAAAGCCGCTTCGCAACTCGTAGCAATGACTCTAATTACCTTGGGGGGTGGTTGAGCCACTCTCTAGCCCCCAGCCTTGTAGGGGTTACCCATCTAAATTTGCATACAGACAGCTCTGAATGACACAAAAATGGGTATGTAATCGACGGCGAATGATACGGGGTGTTGAATTGTAGTCAACTACGAAATTCGGATGTGGCATTTGAAATTACTCGCAAAGCCGAAATTAGATGAGTTCGTTTCTACTTTTCAATTAGTATAGAAATGAGACAGAGAGATAAAACTTTATTGCATACCAAAATATACAAGTACATAAACAGACCATATCTACAATATTTTCTAGGCAATACAATAAGCGGTCTTATCGCTCAAAGCGGTCTTATCGCTCAAAGCGGTCTTATCGCTCAAAGCGATCTATCTATTCCAGGTAACCTAAATGAAAGAATTTGAATGACGAGATATTACAAAAATTAAAAAGCATCCTAACTGTTGAAAGATGTTAAGATTTCATAAATGACCTTTTTTAATTATAAATAGTTCAGAACTTTGTTATTTGTATTTCTATTAGTTATTTATACCCAACAATATTTTATAATACAAACACAATGTTCTTGAAGATAGTTTAAAATCTAAAAAAAATCATTATAAAACAAATAATTCGAGAAACTTCTTCGACCATCCCGCAATGCCTAAGTCGAACGATTTCAATCAGTGTATCCTCCCCGTCTTGGCCTTCGGAGCCGAGACGTGGACACTGACGGTAGGACTGTTCCACAAACTTCAAGTCGCTCATCTGGCTATGGAGCGAGCTATTTTCTCTCATGGATAGAGTTAGAGATGACGATATCGGTAAGAGAACCAAGGTAACCGACATAGCTCGCAAAATCAGCGAGTTGAAGTGGCAGTGGGACGGTCACATTTGTCGCAGAACCGATGGACCAGATGAGTACTGGATTGGAGACCCCGTCTCGGTAAACGTAGAATCATTTTAATGTAAACAAGCGAGTGCTAAAAAACCACACCATTATCAAACTTTTAAAATATCATGATAAAAATAATTTTAATATCAATAAATTTACAGGTTTGTTGTAGAAAAAAAACTATATAATTATAAAACGTGCGACACATCCAAATTCATTCGTTAATCCACGTGCGGTAATCCTGGTGCGGCTCGACACGGATATAAGTCAATTTGGCCCGTGGTAATACACTCCGCGACGCCACAGCGAATCGCAGTGTGCGGTTTGAGGGAATTATTTTATTTTTCCATACAAAGTAGGTTTTAAGTAATACTGTATTTAATACTTACTAGTGGTCGCCCGTGGTCGAAATTCGGCCATAACAATTTGTTGTCAAAGACTATACTTTTATGATCACAGATTTCACTAAGGTTACACTGTTAATTTCACTTTAACAATAAACAAAAGAGTATATATGCGTGTGAGTGTCCAATACATGGTAGAGTGTGTAATGTTTTTTTATTGATTTAGGGCCGCTTGCATAAATTTGCTTAAATTTATTTAAGAAACACAAAACGTATTTAACACCCTTAAATACAATTAGCGTCTTGCAACGCAAAATTTCCCGCTAAATATGTTTAAAGAACTGTCAATACGTTTTGTGTAAAACGTATTTAGGCAGTTTAAGGCCCGCTTGCATAACGATCGTATTTAAATAAAACTATTTAATCATATTACACTGCCTGAATACGTTTTATACAAAATGTATTGACAGTTATTTAAACATATTTAGCGGAAAATTTTGCGTTGTTTCTTAAATAAATTTAAGCAACCTTATGCAAGCGGCCCTAATACGTATAACTTATTTTATTTAAAGCCGATCGTTATGCAAGTGGCCCTAAGGGCTGCTTATATAACGTTTGTATTTTTTTACTTCTGTTTGTCTAAGCTTTGGTGTACAGTAAACAGCTACCTTACCTTACCTTACGTGAGCAAGCTGTGGAATGAACTCCCTCCCGCGGTTTTCCCAGATCGCTATAGTATGCAGCTTTTCAAAAAGGGCATAAATAGATATTTAAGGGCTCAAAAAGGTAGGCAACGCATCGACTCCCTTGGTGTGCAGATGTCCATGGGCGCCGGTAACCAATTCCCATCAAGTGGATCCATTTGCCAGTTTACCTACAAGCAAACAAAAAAAATTATAACTAGCATGGTTTTTAAATGAATATTCGTGCATTTATTGTTTTACAACACTTGCTGCTGTGTTGTGGTAAGATATGAATGGCTACTTAGCCGGAGCAAACCCTGATTTTCTGTTAGACCCGATGCCGCCTCGCATATCCTAGTGAACCAAGCAGAAAAGAATGAACGCTTCGCGTCACTGGAACCGTGTAAGGAATAATGCAGGATCACGGCCAGATTCGCGCGACGAATCTGGCCGTGATCCAACCACAACGATTCCTTGTTTTGCACAAAGTCTACATCAGGTACACTGATGGTACTTCAACGACCGGTTTTAGGGCACAATAGAGTAGTTTTCCGACGTTTTTTGAACTATTTATCGGCGAGCGTGGCGTCGCGATGACATTTAGGCAGCCATTTTAAAATTCGGCTCGGCCAATGAGATGCATGTGTGTGCGCAGCGCCCCCTGGTTAAAGCCGGCCGAATAAAGGTGGAAGACAAAATGTTGTCAGGAAAGGGATGCTTTCCGGGAATATGACGGGATGCCGTAACATATTGTGTTTGCCAAAACATGAGCTACAAAATAGCTGAGTACATGGCTGAGTAAATCCATTATTAAAAACCCCATGTGTCCCAAACAAATTCTTAACACGACAAGGATATAAAATAAATATCAGTCTACTACCCATACTGCCTACATCATAATCACCTCTATTTCAAAAACACAGCAGCCGTGACCTCTATAAAAATATCCTATCACCATCTCTCCGAACTCCATACGATATCGCTCTAACAACATAACCAATTTATGTTGAACCCTCACTATTCTTAAACTTTCCTCTCAAAGCTCATATTTTGTTTAGACAGAGGGGGGGCTGGGAGGGTTTTATATCGTGGACGGTGGCCCATTGGGAAATTCTGTATGCATGTTCCAAAAACCGCCCAATGCTTACATAGTATGTTATGTTTACTATGTTTTTGTTTAATAGAAATTGTTGATATGGGTCTGGATAAATATGAACGAATAGTAGGTATTGAAGAAAATGTTTGGTTTAGATAATGTTTGTATATTAACTATGCATAAAATATAAGAACTATAACTTTTGTTATACAAATTTCTATTTATATCTTATATTAGAAATGTTTCAGAACTTTCTTCGCGTTGCCGTGGCGACTTGTTTGTTAGGCAATTGAATCGGTGGCATCAACTGAAACGCGACCGAAGTGCCACTTTTTTGGTTATATTCATGTATCCCACGAAAATAACGTCTTTGTCGGGATAAAAAGTATAAAAAGTGTTAACTTAGTATATAAGCTAGCTACACGTGGAGTTTCATCAAAATCGATTCCATCGAAAAATTTTAACATACAGGTAAAAATTGTATTTTCAAATTTTCTAGTCTGAATTAGCCCCTGATTTTTTTCTCATTTATAAATTCAATGTACAAACTAGGTTCAATTTTTACAATGAACTCTACAAAATGTTATATTATTTCACTAAATAAATCTCTATGTTACCACCAAAGAAATTGAACCTAAGAGAAAAAATATTATGTGAACCAGTACGGTATGAAAATCGCAAATAATAAAATAACTTACCGCGCTTGAAACCGTTAAAACGTAGTTTTATTATATATACTAGTCTCGAAAACTTAAGAAATATTAATAGGTGAGGCCGCAAATGGAGTGCTGCTCATACCTTTTTGGAGCACCTGCCTACCAACTTACACTGGACACCCTGGACAGTATTCAACGTCGAGCCCTTCGCGTTGTTGATGATTCCATACTCACAGACGGTCTAGATACGCTTGGTCTTCGGAGAGAATCCGCGTCTCTTTGCGTATTCTATCGACTGCATAATGGGGAGTGTTCCGAAGAACTGTTTAGAATGGTGCCTTCGTCCTCTTTCTACCATCGCACCGCTCGCCATCGGTTGAGAGTTCATCCCCACTTCCTTAAGTCCCTTCGCTCATGTACGCAACGGTTCTCTAGAACGTTTCTCTTCCGTAAACTAGAGATTTGGAATGAGCTCCCAGCAGAGGTTTTCCCCCAGCGATACGATATGTAGTTTTTCAAAAAGGTTGTCATAAAATTTCTTCGAGGCCGGCAGCGCGTTGGTATTATCTCTGGTGTTGCAAACGTCCATAGGCGACGGTAACCGCTTTCCATCAGGTGGGCCGTCAGCATGTCTGCTGTACTCTAACTGTTAAAAAAAAGAAAATGTTTAATCTCAATTTTACCAAAATAAACTAAAAGGGGAACAGCAAGCCCGTTCTAGCATTATTCTACATGACAGAGAATGTCCTCACTAGATGTTGCCGCTCGGTTTCACTCCCTTTGTTCTTTAACGAGATACCATTGTCAGTGACACCATTGTCTTGTGTGCTCATTAAAACTGATAATGAAATTCAATTCTTTTGATGTGTTTTATAATTTGGGCCTTTATATATTCCAGTTTTTATGGTAAAAAATAATTTATATCGAAGACTGGATTACGATGTTTGAAAGGGAATTCCTTGTACAAAATACAACCCACAAAGTGTTCTTTACTTACAGTAAAGCTTTGATGTTAAATGTAATTTAGCAAATACATTTATTTTTAGTCTACCCTCAATTGATTTCCGGTTCCGGTGCTCGTATTGTAAACATCACAGTGTCAGTGCTCCGTAAAATTATTTCACTTATATAGTTTAAAGCCACAATTTTCACAATAATATTATACCCAAACCAAAAACTAAGTGCGACTGAGTGATACCGATAATAAACAATGCATTATTTGCTGGATGTGAACACAAGATTGGAGTAAAAACATTAGCAAAACATTGAGGTTAGAATTATATCCATAGATTCCATTATAGAAAACTGTCAGATTAGACAACTGACACACTGGTGTCAAAACTATACGCATCACTTGACAGCGCCACTACAGTGTTACCAACAACTAAAAATAATTAAATACGTTCCATTACATGTTAAATATGGACGAACAATTTCAACTACTATTTAATAAAATGAAGATTGAAATGCAGAATCAAACGATTGAACTAACTAATACAATATAATCACTTGATAAAATGCAAGAAAAATTAAAACCCCTCTTAGAAGAAAATCAAATAATGAAATACAAAGTAGAAAAGCTAGAAAAGAAAGTGGAACTTCTAGAGAGAGAAAAGAAGAGCAATAATATAATTATTCATGGATTAGCAGAAAAGGAGCAGACGACGCTGGATTTAATGAATTGCATTAAAAGATGTATTTTGGATGAACTCGGCATAACCATAGAAAATTATGAAATAAATAAAATCTACCGTATTGGCTTAAGAAATAAAAATGAGAAACCGAGGCCTACACTCCTTTCATTGGTTAGTGGATGGAAGAAAATCGAAATAATGAGGAACAAAAAGAAATTAAAAGAATTATATATAACAGAAGATTACTCAAAGGAAACTTTAGAAATTAGAAAGTCATTGCAACCCAAACTAATGGAAGAAAGGCAAAAAGGAAACTTGGCGTTCACAAAATATGATAAACTTATTGTAAAGGAAAATTCAAGGGCTATAGACAAAAGGAAGAGAGTCAAATCCACCTCGCCGCAAGTTGAATTACAGCCAAGGAAACAACAAACGCTAAATTCGTCTGAAAAAATAAAAACTTCGTTTAAAAAAACCGACTTCAAAAACTAAAATGTATAAAATAACTTATTTCTAAAGCTATTATTATTAATATATATTATCTAAAACATCTTAAAGTCGGTGCTTAGTTAATTTTCAAAATATAGTAATTTTTATGTTTTGCTTTGCACCGACTTCAAGATGTTTTAGATAACATATAATCGATAAAAAACGTCACGAGATGAATTAAAAATCAAGCACCAATACAATTTTTTTTTGTTTTATAATTATACTAGTGTATTACTCGCTCGGAAAAATCTAATGTTATGCACTAGTAAATTAAAAAAAAATATGAGCGATTTTTCAAAATTTAAATCATATTTGCTTTGCGCGTGTTATTGAATTGTGCATTACGTTTGGACTTGTTATGTTCGGTTATATTTGTACCTGTGTTATACGTTTTTGTATAGTTCTAATAAACTCTATAGTAATTCTATCGTCATTTTAATTCGAGTCCTGCAACTCGTAACAATATTTACATGAACTTCGGTGTGTAAGTTGGCTGCGACATTTAACCCACAATAAAACTTGTTAATTAAGAGTATAATATAATGGAAGATAAAAGGTTATTATTGTTTTACGTTTTTTATCTGTCAAATTCATAATATTATTGTGTAATTTTTTTCTTATCTCTAACTATTTGTTTCTTTCGTTTATTCTATTTCGTCTGTATAATAGGGAGTGTTCTGAGGAGCTGTTTGGTTTGGTACCTACTTCGCCATTTTACCACTGCACTGCTCGCCGGTGACTATGAGTTCATCCACGCTTCCTTGACACCTGCAAGGTATCCACTGTACATGGCACTCGCCCCTTTATGCCATACGTGAGCAAGCTGTGGAATGAGCTTTCCCGCTGTTTTCCCAAAGCGCTACAATATGGGGCTCTTCAAGAAGGACGTAAAGAGATATTTAAAGTCTCAACGAGGTAGGCAACGCATCGGCACCCTTAGTGTTGCAGATGTCCATGGGCGACGGTAGCCACTTGCCATTGAGTGGACCCGTCTGCCACTTTGCCTATAAGCAAATATAATAAATATGTTATTTTATTTTTACTTGACTTGACTTTATAAGCAAATATAATAAAAGCAGACTTCACTAGGTTGTATTGTATTCTGCCCATAGTCTCTCAAGACTGTAAGTATAATACTGGTACTGGCCTAGGTCACCGTCTTCTATGGGTAGGGTCCCCAGAAGACTGGCTACGTTAATTAAAATGTGTTAAAATTGTATTGGGTAGCTATAATATAACAAATTTCTATGAAGTGTCGCATTTAACAATTAATTTTGAAAAATCAAAGAGGCCAATTTGGACCGGCGGATTTCTAAAATGCAAAGTTAACAGTTATCGTATTAAATTTCGGATATAGTTATATTTCAGATTTAAATTAAATTCGACATATAGCTAGCTTATATCCTGGGTCAACACTTAGATTTTTTATCGCGGAAATAACATTGTTTCTGCAGGTATACCCAAGGAGATAGAGCTCTGGTCGCATTTCTTTTACCGCTGTTGTAATTCATCAATGGATATGACGTGACGACAATGCGAACGAAGTTTTGCAGAAGCTAGGTATCCACTATGTTCGCAAACTCCTGCGGCGCGCAACGGTGTGCGCTCCGTTCTCAGCGCTACAATTGGTGGTGGTTTTTAACCGACTTCCAAAAGGAGGAAGTCAACTTCTCAACTTGATCGGATTTTTTTTTATGTATGTACACCGATTACTCTGAGATTTATGATCCAATTTACGTGACTCTTTTTTAGTTCGATGCGGAATACTTGCCATTTGGTAACAGTAGTTTTTTTTTTTTTTTTCCTTTCCCGTTTCTTGGGACCCATTTTTTAAGGCGCGTAGGCCTACGCATAGCTAGATACTAAAAAGTAACAAATAAAAAAAATCGTTTAAAATAACCGACTTCAAAAATTAAAAAGTATAAAATAACTTATTGTCTCCATCAAACAGTTGCAGATGAGCGTACCGTCTCCATCAAACAGTTGCAGATACGCGTACCGTCTCCATCAAACAGTTGCAGATGCGCGTACCGTCTCCATCAAACAATTGCAGATGCGCGTACCGTCTCCATCAAACAGTTGCAGATGCGCGTACCGTCTCCATCAAACAGTTGCAGATGCGCGTACCGTCTACATCAAACAGTTGCAGATGCGCGTACCGTCTCCATCAAACAGTTGCAGATGCGCGTACCGTCTCCATCAAACAGTTGCAGATGCGCGAGCATGCTAGTGGTGAAAAGCTTAACATTCATAATCACTGAGAGCTAAATGACTTGACAGTATAAAGCGGACAGAACCGTCGCAAAGAGTCGATAGCATAAGATAGAGAGATAGCTATATAAGAACAACATTACATAAAGCAAATTAGTAGTTTATCACGGGTTATTGCCGTATCGAGTTGGGTAAGGAGATAAAAATACATATTATTTATTATATTATATATTATACATTTTTTTACGAGCTACACAGTTTGCAGTTTATTAGAACTGTACAAACACGTAAAAACAGGTACAAATATAACTAGACCCTGTATAAACTGCACGATTCAATAACACAGTACTACACACGTCTTGCTAGTATCGTAATCGTCGCTTGACTGCCCCACCCTCCGTTCGGGCATCGTTTTTTTATAAACTATACAATACACAATCGGTTGCGTGGGCTGGGTTCTTCCAAAAAAATGTAATTTGCGCACCTGCGAACGGCCAACAAAGTCGAAAACAATAACAATAAGGATTTATTCGACACTAATGACGGCCATAAAACAAGTAGACAAACAATAGCATGTTTTTCTTAATTACAAATACTAAACACAAAGAAAACAAAAGAATTCCTAAATCCGGTGGCAATAAACTGCGTTTTACGACAGGCAGCTGTGCGTTCATCTTCGATGGCATGTAACAATATTTATATTGTTACGTGCGAGCGGGGGTACGCACTTGGGATTGGAAGGAAATACCAGTTTTTTTAAACTAAATTGCGTTTATAAACTTACACAGCCGTTTGTGATTATTTTCCGCTGGGTTGCCCCTATAAGCACAATTAACGACGCACCGTCCTGACGATAAGATGTCTCACTCACAATACCGTGGCCGTATTGCGTAGACCACCTGCTGCTGCTGAGGTGCTCATCTCCGAATTTACTGTGCAAAGCTCGCTTCTGAATCTCCTCTTAAACTATGCTAAACTCCTCTTTCACTAAACTGCCCACTAAACTTTTTATCAAATTCGCCACTGTCATCTACTAAACTCTTTAGTACTAAACCCTCAGAGTTCTCTGAGTCATTGGTGCGGCTCGGTGACGAGGTCTTCCAGTTGTGGGGAAGAATCTTTTCTTGTTTTCCTTCTTCAATGACATGACCATCTTACAGAAGGAGAGAACGGTTATTTACCCTCTCTCTCTAGAATATAATAGCAAAACAGTATTGTGAATGGTAGAGTTGTTGCCAGTAGACCGAGACGAACACACCATGATTAAATATCAGAAGTGTTAAAGAGAGGTCAGGTAAAACGCATCTCAAATAAACGAGCGTCTATGAAGAGGTTAATGAAAGTAGATACTTTCAGTAGTCTTCAAACAACTTTCACCACGTTTGAGGTGAAAATTGTTGTGTCCCACTCCCCCCCATGGGAAACAGGCGTGATATTATCACTTCAATTCCAGTCCTTTGCGTTTCATTTTCTATTCTTTTGCGTACCTGCAAAGTTATCCTGGTAAGTTATTATCTTGTTAAATTATTCCAGATTCATCAAAATGCATGTAACTAAAGACCAAAAGGAATTCTACAAAAGCAATGGCTACATAATTCTGAAGGACATCCTTTCTGAAGACGAACTTGCTGCCATAACTGAGGAGTACGATAAACTCTTCGAAAGGAAGAATCAGGAGAACATGGAGAGCTCCTGGGTTGGCAGTGACGAAAATGACAGGAAGAATGATGGTTCTTTAACAGTAAGTCTTTACAATTGTATTTCCCTAAAATATGAATTATTATCGAGTATACCTATAATATTATTTTCCTGAGAGGCTAGATATATGATAAATGCCTAAAAATACAGTTGAATCTACTAGGTAAAGTCTAGTGTCGTTAAGAATGGTATAATGATGATGTTGTTATTAATTATTTCAATCATAATCTGTTTCGATATAATTAATAAACCTTTCAATGAAATATACTAAAAAATCAAAAGTGAAATGTGTCACACATTTCACTTTCAAAAACAATGTAAAAAAGATATACAATACTATAAAAGAAAACTTAAATTAGTATTATTGTATTCTACTATCCCTCAAGACTATAATTAGAATACTGAGCCTAGTTCACCTTGTATTGTGGTCAACGTGGCTAGAAGGCTGGCTACGTATCCTCACTAGATCTCGATACTGATCCGTAGTCCAGCAGCACCAGCACTCTGTAATTCCATAATTATATTTGGCTTTACTAGGTGAAAGGAGTCCACAATCTTCAGTTTCATCATGCGGTGTTCGCGAAGTACCTCTACAATGACAACATATTGGATGCTTTGGAGGATATCATGGAGACGCCGAATATTGCTCTTCATCACACCAAGGCACATTTCAAACCACCAGAGAGAGGCGCTGCGTATCCGATGCATCAGGTGCTAATACAACACAAAGCATATATTATCAATTCTTTTTCTGTGTACCCATTGGATGTTTTAAAAGTTTTTGATTAACTTAGCTTTGTTACATAAAATTATTTTTAACTTGTGTTTTGGCTATATCAGCAACATTTTCCAAATATATAAATCGATACATTCGAAACAAAGTTAATAGTTTTGAAAGATAGCAGACCTTAATTTTCAAAGCGTTTTAATTAAAGACATATAATCTGCAAAGTATTCAACAAAAACATAACTTTAATCGTCGTTAATAATTCCAGGATTATCATTACTTTCCATACGAAAAGGATTCCATGGTAGCAGCATTCCTGCACTTAGACGCAGCCTGTCCAGAGAATGGTGGTTTGTGCGTGTATCCTGGCTCACATAAGCTGGGTCCTCTAGAAGATGTTGGAGCTAAGGAAGGCAATTTCCATTATGTTGATCAGGTAAGATAAGAAACATTGGCAATAAAATTTAAGATCAAACGAATATTTTTTTTATCGGAAATAAAAAAATTATACTCTTTTATTTGTGTTTCAAGACTTTAGAATTTTTTCTATGAATATATGAATTGCTTTTGATGGATCACTAACTCGAAAAGTTTAAAGGCCAGAGAAAGGATTGGCATAGAGCCCTTAATTCCCTTCAGTCCAAATGTCATCGAGTAGAAAAGAGTTATCGCAAACCTTGAGTATCTGCTGCATTATAGCTGCATCATATAATAATCTTTTATTTCTATTATGAGTGTATAAGAGAAAACAAATCTTTGTTTTCTTTCATGTACTCTGACCTACTCAAAACCATCTGGTTCAAACATTGCGTTGTTTAACAGGCTAAATTCCCATTGGAGGGAGCAACACCAGTAATTGCTGATCGAGGTGACATAGTGGTTTTCTCTTACTTGCTAGTACATGGGAGCCCTATAAATTCTTCAACAAGACCTCGTAGAATGCTACTACTTCAAGTCGCTTCTGCAGATGATAAGCCTCTTGGTAATGAGCCCACAAGACCTGCCCAAGGATTGATGCTGAGGGGTGTCAATGTAGAACGGGACGCTAGCATATCTAAAAGATTTGAAGGTTAAATAAAAAATGTGTTAAAAATCTATATTTATGTATTTAGTATTGATTTACAGTTGCGTTAATTTAACAGATCGGTTATCTCGATGTGTAAGTTTTATCACGTTCAAAAGATCGTGAATCGGTGAAAACATCCACCCTAATTGGTGTATGTTTGTCGGCCGTGATTCTAACCCACAATTTTATAATAATTATTATAATTTACTTCCCATAAAAGAAAAACAAAATAAATAGTATAAAAAATTAGAGCAACTTAAACAAAATGGGAAAGACCGGAGTACAAATTAGGTAAACCCTGAATGATGGTACTCCTGGTGATGGTACTACTACTCTATAATAACCGCCACCAAAGAGCACTACAATTAATCTTATACTAATATATAAAGCTGAAGAGTTTGTTTGTTTGATCGCGCTAATGTCAGGGACTACTGGTCTAATTTGAATAATTCTTTCAGTATTAGATAGCCCATTTATCGAGGAAGGCTATAGGCTATATATCTTCACGCTAAGACCAACAGGAGCGGAGCAGCAACAAAGAGTGTTTCAAAATCGTTTTTTTTTTAACTATTCCACGCGGACGAAGTCGCGGGCAGAAGCTAGTCGGTAATAAAAAGATGGGTGGGTGTATGTGTGTGTGAGCCTGCGTCTGTGTGTAATTATGATTAATTGATTACAAGTGTATCTGGCTATTGGAATATCAGTGTTTATAAAGTGTAAGTGACAAACTTATTTATCTTGTTGTATAGACGACTTCCTTAGAATGTAAAAAGTCTTCAGAACTAACTAGTTTTTCCGCTTCTAATAGTGCAGACATCGTAAAAACGTCTTTAGTTTAGGTACGTTTTGGATTCTTGCTGTAAAGCATATTTTTAGATAAGCAAATGTTACATATTAATCTTTCCCTCTCTCAATTACAAACATTTCTGTTTTATTTATACCATGTTGATATACAGTAAGAAAACATTGTCTAACAAAGAATATGCTGTACAATTTTTAGCAATTTCCGATTAGCCATGAGTCTTAATTTCCTAAAAACATATGACAATATCCGAACTCTCTTAGATACGAAGTTTATGTCTTTTACTTGTCCAATCACTTGACAGGCGCATAATGAATGGATATTTAAAGAGCATGACACTATTCGAACCTTAAAAGATAACATCATTGACAAAAATACAGTGTGGGTCGCTATCTTGTTGCGGCTCAACAGAACATTACTACAACAAGCGTATTTTTTTTTGTATTGTTTAAAGTATACTACTTGCTTTAACTATATATCCAAACATAATTAAAATTATCAAGAAAATGCTAGATCATAGTCAGGAGATAAAATATACGGAGGTATAAGTTCAACCTTTTGTTCACATGAAATATTTACTTGACGTTTGGCCATATATTGAAATACAAGTTTGTGCACCTCAGGCACCCATGATTCTAAGATCTCGTCACAGATTCTAATAAATACCTATCTAAACAGTATATTTATATTTGACACAATTCGAACCTCATAAGACAATATAATTCCCAAAACAGAATGTGGGTCGCTATCTCGTCGGGGCGCAACACAACATTGTTATATAAAGGAGCACTCTATATCTCATTCTTTCGCTCGGTTGCATTAAATACCATTGTTTTCCTCACAGGAAGGAAAATTGAACAACTTACTTTTTATCGGCGACACGTTAAAATGAAAGGACGCGGTGTAACACGAATTTCCTGTTCACAGGTTATTTTGCTTCAGTTTTACTTCAAATATTTAGTTTTGATGATTGGGAAAATGGAGAACTCTTTTCCATTTATTTATTTGCTAAAAACATAGTATTTACATTTACAATGACTGTTGTTGATGATGGTGATGACTTTGCATGTTTTGACGTGCAAATTTACAAGATATGTCTATTTCAAAATTTATGGAAATCTTAGATACATAACAATATATACACACATATAATTTTTGAACCTTGGTGCTTCAATCGGGTTCCACTAGGATTTAGGTGATTATTTTAGTGTGTGTAGAAGTGGGTCCGGGGATGGCTGATAGAGATTATAGATATACCGGTAGGTGACACCGCTAAACTTTTCCTAAACGGTAGGACCAATTTTTATGTTTTTTTTTTATTGTTCAAGTGGATTCGAGAATGTGTGTGCACGCATATAAGAATAGAAAAAAGCTTGAATTGCACATCAATTTCTCAGTCAATGAGCTTAGAACACAATGCTGTTCGTGAATTTAAAAATCCCGATACAATTCTACTAATTCGCAGACTGGGTTCAGCAACCATATTAGCTTCATACTATCGTTTGAAATAATCCTTTGAGAGATGCTTTAATGTACGTACGAGGAGTTTAAAGGCATTCCTGTTTGTGTGTGTGACGTAGTAGTTTCTGAGACGCCAACTACCTCAAAGGTAACATTATGGAAACATTTGCCATTATCTTTACGTCTTCAAACGTTTTATAACATCATATTATACAGATGTCGAAAATCATAAAATGTAATATTACAATACATGTAAACACGGAGTTTTGTTAGCGCTCGTGTAGACGCCACGTCTGTGAATTTATATATATGTCGGAGGGAAGCTATGACTATGACGATGTATTGTTGACTGGATGTATACCGCACAATATCATTTGTTTACATTTTAATTACTTCTAAAATTCTTAATTTAATTTAATTTGATTTGTTAAACGTTTCTATAACTTAAAGATCGTTCTAACCTAATAAAAGTTATGAATATTGTAATTTAATAAACGACCAATCAGAGCAGAGCATATCTTGAGCGGGGTCAGCGCCCTCTATACTTTGAGTAATATCTACTTGGGTAGACTGAGGAGTTTTTGTGACGCATTTGGTTGGTGGCAACAGGTCGAGTTGGACCATGGAGTATTTTAAAGAAAGTAATGAAGTTGGAAGTATGAGCGGGTGCCCTGAACCCGCTGCTCGGTCTAAATTATGTCAAAGTGTGTTTTTAAATCTAAATTAAAAGTGTATAAACCGTGGCTATTGTGTTTTATGCTCGCATTTTATCCTGATGACGCCCACTAAACCTGCAATAACTAAAGAAGATGTCGTGAGAACGAGGCCGTTCTGCGACATATATATATATATATATATATATATATATATATATATATATATATATAGGTTTGTGTTTGACCACTGTCTCACCTGATGTTGAGTGATGACGCAGTTTCATCCTTTGTAGACTTCACGATTTTATTTTTAGGAGAAACAGACTCCGGCAAATTATTCCACTCTTCGGCAGTGCGCACCAGAAAAGATGAAGCGAATCGCTTGGTTCTCGTGCAATTCTAAGGAACTTAAACTAAATTAGCGAGTTTCACACATTGATTATCTCGATGTGTAAGCGTCCTCACGACATTTTTCTTCGTTAGTACGTGGTAATTGTAACAATTTTTTTATAGTTAAAGTACAGCAGACAGGCCCAACTGTGATGAAAAGTGTTTACCGTCGCCTATGAACATTTGCAACACTAAAGGTGCTACCAATGTGCTGACGAATTCGTAGATAGGACTGGAACCTGACCACTAATACCGGAACTCAACTCAAGGTTGTTATGGCGGCATGCTCTAGACCAGGGATGGTAGCCAGACGGGCAAACACCCGACCACCTGGTTGTGGGTCATTTTGCCGCCTCTTACGACAGGCCGCCCGGCCGCAGGAATTAGTATTCTTTCTCCGTTCCTGCACGGATAGAAGTTATGCACATTTGGTCAGAAATTTGCCTAAAGGTGCATATTTCACGGAGCATATTTGCAATGTCAATAAAAATTTATAATAAGTTACCCCTTGACATTAGAAATTGTAATTCATTTAAAATTTATAGGATTAAGTTATTTCACTACTTGGTAAACATGACATACTATTCAATTGAAGATTTTTTTACAATAACATGATACATTTAAATTAAATTTAGTAATGTAGAATGAGTGACATATATAAAATATAAATAATTTACTGTTGTAATAATAATAAATAAATGACGACGCTAATAATACATACATACATAACTTCACGCCAGGTCCCTTGCGGGGTAGGCACGAACAACAGAGCGCCATTCAGGCTTATTCATACACACCTCACTTGCTTCTTTTACATTCATAGCTCTTGTCATGCACGCTCGTCTGTTCTTAAGGCTCCTGACATCACCTTCTGCTAATACACGATCAATTTGATCATGGAAGATAGATAATAATGATAACTTTAATTATATAACTATGACGAATGCAAATAAATATACAGTGTATGTATTCCATTTAATAATTATTAAGTCACTAAATAATGTAGTCGGATAATAATTGTATAGGGTAGTCTGGAGGAGATTGCATTTGTCGACAAGACCGCCCATTGTACTTTAATTTTATCTGTTATAAAGTTATTCAATCATTCATTCATTCCAGGCTTTGAACACGCACCCCTTGACTTTGGGACGCGTGCTCTGATCATTAAGCTACTACGGCTTTTGAACATAAACCTTGTAAAATCATTTACTATGTAAAAGCGTAATTGCTTGAGACAGGGTGCGAAGAGGGGAGGGGAGGTGCTTTCAGCGATTCCTTTTGGAAAATTAAGGCTTTTCAGGTGAAAATTGCAGGCACCACCGGACAGATAGTCAGTTAAATTTAATCACAAGTTATATCTAAAAGGTGTTTTAGAGTATACGATTTAGAATCTTATCTTTTTTACCCGACTGCCAAGGAAGGGTTAGTCTTCCGCGCGCATCTTGTAGGTTTGTAATATTTCTTTATTACCTCGCATCTACCCAAAGGCTTGGTGGATTTCGACAGTTATATATTTGTCTTAAAATCCCAAGTTTCCTTAAATAGGTGTTTCTGAAAAAAATGCGTTTTTTTGGCGCAAAATAGTAATACGTTACGTTAATAAAAAAACATAACTTTACCTATTAAGTAGGGTATCAAAACATAGGAAATAAGAAGGAAATTACAAAAATCTATACATATAATGAAAAAAGTTGTTAAAAACCAAGTCAGGGAGATGTAAAAAGTGAAATAGAACTAATTTAGATTTTTTCAAATTTTTTGTTTCTATGTTTGTCTGTCTGTTTGTTAGCTGGTACAAATTATTTTTTACAAAAATCTTTTAACGAATATCGCATAGTGTAAATCAGATAATTTGAAAGGAATAAACGTCGGAGAATAATGACTTTTCGTCGAGTTAATTTTAAATTAAATTTATCAGAGTTTTGACGAGCGCCCCTAGTGAAGAGTAATGGCCGTTTCCAGGGGTCGCTCGTGAAATTTGTGACGTCACATCATACGGGTCACTTGGCTCATAAATCAAGTGGGGCCTTTCAGCCCTCTACCGGAAAGAATATATGCTATTTCTTTTTCTATTATCCGGGATAAAACGGGATGTTTTATTACTTTGAGACCTCCAACAGAACCAACGCAAACTTCACGTGAGAGTAAAAAATCAGATCTAAAGCGGGCGCTTTTCGAGAAGCACTTAGTGAAATTGTACACCTAACAATTTAGGTAGGTACTGGTAGGTGTACGGTGTAGGATGAAAATTGGCTTTATTTTGATGCTTGTCATATTTTTAATACTAATTAATCTTCGATCATTGAAGAATGTTTAAATGATAAAACTTCATTTACATAGCAGCTCGCTCCAGCCTCTTATACAATCGTCTGTGTAACGTTTTATTTTTGCCAAACATGTAAGGGCCTGTCCGCACAGCGATATTACACAGCACGATTTTTATTCGCGCGTATTAAATTCCGCGACCGGAATTACACCTAGTACGCACTGCGAATAAAATTTCGTACTATTTTTTTAAGTTTAATTCAGTTCTTGGCTGAGATGCACGTGTAAAATAGACATCCGAATTATAATTTTAATTTATCTAATGCTAAAGGCGACGAAACAGACGTATCAAAAGATGTCATGAACATTGGATTCACCCACTTACGGCATTGAGACCCATGAAAGGATTTTTCTACATAAAATATCAAGAGTTGCGATAATACAGCAAAAAGTGTTTTGGCTATTACAGAATGAAAAAGAAAACATTCGATAATTTACTACAACTTTCAATAGCGACGTTGCACGACTGAGCGAATCGCGCGAATTTTATTCCACAGTGCGAAAATAGCCATACTTACTCTATACGGTACAAAATATTCGCGCGAAAATAAATCGCACCGCTTCGCGATCAATTTGCATCAGTCACACACAGTCACAGATTTTTTCTCGCGCGATTTTTTTATCGCCAGTGCGGCTACTCCTATAATATTCAATGTGTTACAATATTCAATGTGTGTGAATTACGGGAAAAAATCGTGCTGTGAAATATCGCTGTGCGGACAGGCTCTAAGGGATTTATGGAGATATGCTGCAGTACACACTTTTAGTACGTCTAGTCATTATTATAACAATAATAATATTCTTCTTTCCTATTACTGCGTCTTTGTCTTACTGAGCATACACTGTTTTCTATAACTCCATTAATTCTTCTAATAGTAATTCAGTAATATAGTTCTGTATAAAACTTATAAAAAAATCGAAATGTGTGCTGGGACACATATTAGAAGTGAAACTTCAACGGACAAGTGGAAAAACGAATCGCAACGGACAAGTGGAAAAACGAATCGCAACGGACAAGTCCAAAATCTTCAACTGAAAAGTGACAAAATGAATCGCAACAAAATTTCAACTTAAAGTGCTACGGGCAGATTGTTAATGTACTTGTCCAATTTAAAAACCTGCCCGTAAAACACCAAGTTAAAATTTTGTTGAGATTCATTTTGTCACTTTTCAGTTGAAGATTTTCGACTTGTCCGTTGCGATTCGTTTTTCCACTTGTCCGTTGAAGTTTCACTTCTAATATGTGTCCCAGCACACATTTCGATTTTTCGCAGGTTTACTGCAAATTATGATTTGGTTAGGTTAGGTACATTTTAATGGTGTAAGTGTAATACGCTACACACACACCAAATATTTTTATACGTCAACAGTTTTGCCGTTCGTTGTCGTTCACTTTTGTTGTGACTTTAGAAAAACTGAACCGTTGGCAAAGTTTTCTTGTTGTTAATTTGTTTCCTTAACAAATTCTCTATTTTTTATTTTTTTACATAGACTACAAATAGTGGCTGTTTTACCCAGTCGTGTGGAGAGCAGAGGTATAGATAATAAAACTACGTTTTAACGTTTTTAAGCGCGGTAATAATGTAGTTTTATTATGTATACGAGTACAAGGCGCAAAAAGTTAAGAAAATATTAGCAGAGCATAGTTCGATGCAAACTTAAGTTTGTCTCCATTAATGTCGGCTCGGAACATCGCACATTCCGATGCGCTGAACGCGATTTTAGGTATTAGAGGGACGAGGTATATCCTCGCTCGCTCTCTCGCTCGCTTTCTCGTTTACGGGATTTCCCCGGCGCTCGGCTCACTGGGGCTTCAATAGCGCTTTCGGAGATAGATAAAGCGCTTTTTAGGGCAACCCAGCTCCCAATTCTATCAAACAACTTCTGGCGCAAAATTTTACGCTTTTTGTAATATGCACGCATATATAAAAAATTCAAGATGCACAAACAACGCCTCAAAACCGTCCTCATAAAATGAGCTCAACATTCTAAATAGTGCGCTAATTTCAAATAATCTCGCGTCGGCCGCGTCTAGGTGCACTCGTTAAAAATGCCGAAGTGTTCTCTCACAAATTGCAAGAATATTACGTCAAAAAGGATGAGATATCATATTTTCGGTAAGTAAAAGAGTTTATTGATTAGTTTTTGTTGTTTTTATGCCTGAATATAGGAAGCAATATGTGATTTTAATTTAATTTGTCTAAAAACTTCACTCAACGGTCGCATAACAAAAATTACCCTGTTCTTGTCAATGGACTCGACTGTTTTGTTGTGTTTATTTTTTTAATTAATAAGTTTATGTACTTTTGAACTTTTTTGTATTTAGTTTTTGACAAATATGGTTACGTTATATAATTTAATATATGAGAAGAGGTAGTCAAATTGACGTTTTTTTTTAATGTTCGTATATATTATAATGTATATGGATTAATTATGGGATAACTCATGGGTTCGCGACATTCGGCATGCTAATGTCAGAAGTGTCGCGTAGTCTGTGAGTGTCGCTTTGGCGCAACACGTCATATTAAAGACTTCTTGAAAACTTAATAACGTATTTTTTGATATTTTACTTTTCCGCGTGATGCTATACGATGTGAAGAATGGAGATCACTTGTTAGTCGACAAAGGCGTGAAGAATTTTTTAAGCCGAATAATTCAAGCGTCGTTTGTTCAGAACATTCTTTGGACGAAGATGTGTCTGTCACTGCAAAGGGCATAAAACGGCTGTTCCTCGCGTAGAGGTAAGTAACTCATTAGCCAGAAAAATAAATTTGTCAAATACTAGTAGTAGTAGTCAATTGTTTTTTGTAATCATAATTATTTTTTACAGGATATGTCACCACAGGAACTCAAGATTGTAAGTAACTGCGATAAAGAACGAACGGAACCTTAGTGCCGCTGTATTCTAAAATATTATTTTGTGTGCTAGCAGATACTTATCATTTTGATTTTGCTTACAGATTAAAATACCGGATGATGGCATATATATAAGAGTTCGTCTCCACTCATCCTTGTCCTACCGACAACCGTCGTCGTAATGCTTTTCGAACACTGCGTTGTAAAATAGTACATTATGGTACTAGTGTAACATTGGTGATTACCGCCGAGGCGCCATTGAGACTCGAGCCGGCGAGGGTCTTAAGAGAGCCGAGGACGGTAATCATCAATACACACGTGTATCATACGACGTTTTTCAACACACTTGTGAATAAAATAACAACAAAAACTCATTTTATTTAGTAGATAAAATAGATATTTTTCCTTGGAATTTTCAGGTAGTAAAGTTTCCATAACGTTAAGGGCTTCACATCTTATATCGGGCGGTGTACAACATAAATCATTTTCTTCCTAACTAGTACTTGTAGACATTTTAATTAATAAATAACTATAATTTCAACAGTGAAAACGACTTGTGAATAATGTTTCGCTATGGCGGGAAAAAATAATCAGTTTTCCTATGCGCGCGCATTGCGATCGGCCACAGACTAAAGAGTGAGGTTTTTTATTTTTATTTTCCGCGCATAGGGTTTGCGCCTATTCTGCCACTTACAAAATGGGGAATTTAAAGTTCTCTTTTACAACAGAGAAAAAAAGTTATATATGAGTGAAAGTTTTATTTATTAAACGCGTACGAGTTAAAATTATCTATTTAAATAAGAAGATGCATGAAATGAGCAAGCAATAAGAACATTAATTTATTTGTTCTAAAGAACACGACCTTTTTTTTGAATAAAAACTTTTTTAAGAACAAAGCAACTCAACCAATAAATTTAAAAAAAATCTGTAACTCACTAGTGAGTTATAATTTTTTTAGTCACAGTTTGATTATGGGTGTCATTCTGTGCTTAATTGCGGTGACCATAGAGCCACTTTATGAGCAAGTGTGTTGAAAACAACTTTATACATTGTGCAGATTGGCACGTAAATATTGATATTTAAATAGGCTTGCAATTAAATTATATGAAAAACTCACCGCTCGCTACGTATTCGAATTAGTTTTGTAACAGTTGGGTTGGTGGCGCCAATGTCACTAATGTCACTTGTCACACGCGACACTGATATGTTCCGGTGAGCGGTTTATGGTATTGCAAGCTTTTAAAACCCTTCATTCATAAAACCAAGGACAATGATATATGTTTGAATAACAAAAGTTGAAAATAATTAGCTTCAAATAACAATAGCTAAATACATTAGAGTAGTGGACTGTATAATAATAATAAAAGTTATCTATCTTAAGCTAGATACTCACACAATTCTATGATTGCGTGAGTTTATAAAAACAATTAGATTATATAACATTAACATGATTCTTGCTCCAGAGGGAGAGGACTAAGTTTAACGACAGGTCTTATAAATTCAATCATCAGCATAACTATAACTACATAGGCATAATTGGTGAGTACTTGGGACACTTCCGAGCGTTACTTTTATTCGACAATATGTATCTAGTATTTTTTATATATCAATGTATGCACATATCGAATTAATTTTAAAGTAAATATATGAATATCTGGACTAATATTATTAAGAGGAAAGATTAGATTGTTTGTTTGCATTGAAGAAGCTCTGAAACTACTGAACCGATTTTAAAAATTCTTTCACTGTTGGCAAGCTACACTATTCCTGGGTGACAAAGGCTATATTATATTTACAAAAAAAATTAGGGATCCTTACTAAAACTCCAATAATGTAACGCAAGGTGAAAAAAATACCTATAATCGCGTGCACTGCGAAAACTATTGATGATAGGATAAAATAATGTACTACGACTTTGTAGAACACATCTACTCTACAAAAAGTGTCGCGACAGTATATGTCTAACTATTATAGTTATGTCACAATAAGTGTTCCATAATTTTAAAAATTTAATTAAAATGCCGCCGCTAGAAAAGGCTCTTTATTTGTATCTTGGTATTAATCCTTATCAAAATAAATTACTTCATATTCAAGACTGCTTCAATACCTTTATATAACTTTTTGAATTATTAAATTCGGACATTCCATTCGAAAGATATCACGAGTTTAAAAATGTAAGAATTAGTGACGGTGACCACGTGACTGTGACACCTTTTCGTGAGCCAAAAATCCGTAAGACCCCCTCTATATAGAAGTTTCAGTTCAAAAGAAGTTGAGATATAAATACAATAAGAAATATAAAGAAAAGCAATTTTTAGCTAGACGTGTTGCTGGGGAGTTTTATCCGTGCAGGAACGGAGAAAGAATACAATTTCCTGCGTTGGGGCGGTCTGTCGTAAGAGGCGACAAAACAACCCACAGCCAGGTGGTAGGGCATTTGCCCGACTGGATGCCTCCCACCCCTGGTCTAAAGTATGTCGCCATAACAACCTTGATTTTTGTTCCGGCATTACTGACCAGGTTCCAGTCTCCCTTAAGAGAGCAGCAGCGCATTGTAGCACCTTTGGCGTTGCAAATGTCCATAGGCGATGATAACCGCTGTCCATCAAGTGGGCCGTCTGCCTGTCTGCTGACCTCCTGCAATAAAAAAAAGTTTCTTGCTGCTTCTTCTCCTTGACAGAAATAACACGTTTCAAAGCGGTGTACATAGAGCAGGAAGACAAATGAAATTTTAACTTATATAATTATATGACCTTCAAAAAGTGTTCTCCAGTGGAACTTATTTTGAATTAAAACACTTGAATTTGAAATTTGAATCGACTATGGAAAAATTTGAAGCAAAGCAGATACCAGATTTCTTATCTGTTCGTTCGGGATTCACGTAAAAACTACTAGGCCAATTTCGATGCGGTTTTCACTGGTCATCAGCTGTTTCTTAGTCTTAAACTCTGCGCTATTTTTTACTCTGGGAGTCCCGCGGGAATTCGTCTGGGAATTATTTAAAATTAAATAGAAAAGTTTTTGTTATAAAATGTGTGATTTATTTTTTTATCCCGGGAACGGTTTCTAGTTCTTCGGTTTCATAAAAGTTAGCTTATTCCGACACGGTTTTCACTAAAGCGATTATTTTCTAATGCTGAAGTACTTTGTGTCTCGGGAATCCCGCGGGAATTTCGAGTGAAGTGGAAGTGGAAGTCGCGTAGTCATATCCTAGTTTATTTATAAATTCTAAGCTATTTTTCATACTGAAACAGCGCCATCTAACAGATTTAGTTCAAATTAAATCTCAAAGGGCTTTTCTACTTCACCATCTTAGTTTGAAAGGACGACTTTCCCTTTTGGCGTGAAAATATTGGATACAGCGGAAATTTACCACACTTAGGTTCTGTCTACTAGACGATTGAGGCGTGCTTTATTACTACAAACGTGTCATGTAGGTTCGTACGTAAGTTAAATGTTTCTACGTAATTAAAATCAAAATAGATGCCTTCGAAGACATCATTATATGAGGATGCGCAAATATTATAACGTTAAAACCATAAAAGTACCACGTAACGGTAAAAACAATATATCGATATGGCAGTATCTTTTTCGAAAATTACGATAATTACGTATATTTTTAAAGGTAATTGATAACGTTTTCAAGCCCTGTATAAACTGCATACACTGAAGAATTTTCCGGTAAACATGATTCAGTGAAGTATGAAAATTGTAAGAAACTAGTTATCAATCTGTGCATTATATTTGAGTCAGAATATTAACATCAACATATAACATCTTCTCTCTCAAAAAATAATTAAGATGTCTTGTATTAGAGATGCGGGCTGCTTACTTTGAAGACATTTGCTGTTTCTCTCTATAAAATACTGGCTCAAAACCGTCAGTGTAATTGCATGTATTAATTTATCTTTTATGTTTGATATTAGCTGGCTCACAACTTCGCCCGGGTGGATTTGTTTTCGCGAAACCCTAATGCAAACTAAAATAGAAGCCTAAGTTACTGCTTACAACATCAGCTATCTGCCAGTGAAACTCCCGTCTAAATCAGTCCAGCCGTTTCAGAGTATAGCTGAAACAAATGGTTTTAATTTTTTCTCGCGGTATCCTAAAATATAAGTAGCCTAAGTTACTCCTTATAACATCAGCTATCTACCAGTGAAAGTCCCGTCAAAATCGGTCCAGCCATTTCAGAGTTTAGCCAGAATTATCTCCCTGATGCGTTTCACACTTTTGTTTTGACATTAGGTACACACAGACATTTCAATTTTATTTATACGCTTAGGTAATATATTTATTTTGAAAGCAAAATATATAATTGTCCTTAATCATAAACAATTTTTTTCTGAAACTATTATATTTTATAACAGTATCTGGATCCTACTTAAAACTTGTCGTACCTTAACAAATAGACAATAGTAATCTCAACAATAATGACAAAATAATATTAGAATTCCACATTAAATGTCCATTTTCAAAATAACGAACTCAAACATTACATTCTTATCTTCAGATAATAAAACGATTTCTTAACATTACGAAAGGGTATTTATAAATAAAAATGCCAATATACATCGTTTTCGCTGTTTCTTTCCTTTCTACAGCGTGTTTATAATATAATTTATTCAGTAAATTGAACCCAGGGGTCCGCTTTCAGCGGCCGGTGATAAAATTGATTGTACCATGGACACCTATCGTATTTTATTCTGTGGAAACAACAACTTAAACAACGTAGACGGTTTTCATGTTAAATGACTCCTTAAGTTAACTTAAGGAGTTACATACAGTTCGCTGTCTCGCTCGCACATTACTACATGTAACAGAACTAACGATAAATACGTATTACACATATCTCAATCTCACCCGCAGGGGGGCTTTGTGACGAAGCCTTAGGTGAGTAGCGACACCGCGGATCCGCCTCCGTGCTTGCCTTAGCCAGCCGGCACGGAGTGGAGATCGTTAGAGCTAAGACTCAAGCTCCAGGTGTTCAAGTGATAAATGGCATAACGTCAGAAATAGCTTCTGTGAACCTGTAGCCCACCTCTCGACACCCTCTAGCTACTGACACCAGTGTTACCCCTGTCTTCTATGGTATTTTTTGAGGCCTATACAGGGAGTGGAGGGTCACCGTCTGCCCATTTTTCCATGTTCCCCGAACATTACGACGGGAAAACGCCAGTCTCTTGGGTGCATTATATAATATGTAATGCAATATAATAAAAATATAAAATGTAGACACGGATAATCGCCAGTCAGTGTCACGCCACATTTACATTAAATTTGTCAATCCACATGTTGGTCTTCCCATGGCCCCACGCAAGCCTTCCAAAAGTCCGGGCCAATTATATGTCCCGTGAATCACAAAAAAATAATAATTTGATTCTAACTATATTTTTATATAGTATATAAATATAATATAATAATCGGCAGACAAACACTCTGACATTGTATATCCCCAAATTAAGCAAGTTGTGTTATGGTTAATAAGCAACGGACTACTCCGGGGCTAATCTAAGACACCCAGACCATAGGAATTAAAGGAGAAATATCGTTTCCCAAATTGACCATGCCAGGAATTAAACCCGGAACCTCCGCATTACGTGGTAGGCTAGTGAAGGCTTAGACGGCTTAACCACAGAGACCGTCTAATATTAAAATGTAGGTATATGAAATCAAAATCAAATTAGTGTGTAACATTCGTTATTCCGTTATTAAGATTTGCAGATTACGAATGTTTTGTTCTAAGAAAATTATGTCCATTTTATCTTTAAAAAGTGATAATAACCTATAGAAGAATTTATACAAAAAGCATTTTTTTAAGCGTAACGTGATAGCAAAACGTCTAGCGCACGCGTCTTAAACTCAAAGGGCGGGGGTTCGATTCTGGCCGGAACGCATGCACCACTACGGCAATTTTCTGACCTAATGTGCATATTGTTACAATTCCCACATGCTAACAACGGTGAAGGAAAACATCGTGATGCAACCTGCACATCGAAATAAACGATGTGCCAAACCTGCCAAGCCGCCTTGGACTAGCGTGGCGGGTATACTGTCCGTTCCCCTATAATCGAAGGCCTGAGCCCAGCAGTGAGACATTTATGGGCTGATATTATTATAACGTTGAAGCATAGCAGTTGGTTATTTTTGTTCTTAAATGTTGATATGATTATATAAAATACCGACTTCAAAAACTAAAAAACTAGAATGTATAAAATAACTTATTTCTTAAGCTATTATTATTAATATATATTATCTAAAACATCTTAAAGTCGGTGCTTAGTAATTTTCAAAACATAGTAATTTTTATGTTTTCCTTTGCACCGACTTCAAGATGTTTTAGATAATATATATAAATAATAATAGCTTTAGAGATAAATTATTTTATACATTTTAGTTTTTGAAGTCGGTTTTTTTAAACGAAGTTTTTAGTTTTTATTTGTTACTTTTTAGTGTCTAGCTATGTATGGGTAGACCTACGAATGGTGCCGCGCTTCTTAAAAAATATAGGTCCCAAGAACCGGGAACAAAAAAATGTTCGTAAAATGAAAACTACTAGGCCAAACTATGTCAAATTTTTAGGGGACCACATGGCAGCTATTCCGCGTCGAACAAAAAAGAATCACGTAAATCGAATCATAAATCTCAGAGTAATCGGTGTACATATGGAACGGAGTAAAAATTATTTTCATGAAAAATGTTCATAAAATGAAAACTACTGAGCCAAACTATGTCAAATTTTTAGGAGACCAAATAGAAGCTATTCCGCGTCGAACAAAAAAGGAATCACGTAAATCGGATCATAAATCACGGAGTTATCGGCGAACATACATAAAAAAAAGCAAAAAAAAAAAAAGATCCCGACGAATTGAGAACCTCCTCCTTTTTTCGAAGTCGGTTAAAAATGCCTTCTCATTGACATAATATTTTGTTAAATGAATAATATTTATTATAAATTTGTAATTTTTTTAAATGGTAACTATGGATATTTCAAAATAATTATTTGAGAATTATATACAACGTATTTATATTCAGACACCAAAATCAAAAGAATATCACTTCGATAGAACACGAGGTTATGAAAAAATATATTTTTGGACACTGTTCCACCACTTCAAAAAAATTGAAAAAAATGTGTAGCAAGGATTGTAAAACACATGTTTAAAAAAATGGTGATAGATACATTTCAAAAACTCGTGATAAAAAAAAATTGTGTTATTTTTAAAAATCGGTTTTTATCCGGGTATTACTACAAACAATATAACTCGAAAAATACTTAAGATAAAAAACTGAAAATTTGGGTGAATTAGTTTTATTTGATAATAAAACGATCCCCATAGTAAAAGTAGAAAACTTTGCGGGAGCAGTTTTTACTTAGAAACCCTGCTATAATAAATACCCTTTCCCAAATTAATAAATTATTATTATATAGAAACATATATTCTGAAAAGTAGAAAAGTAAATTAAAACACCAACTTTGAATATCGATTTTATTAAAACATTCACATTCGTTTGTATTATATTCATAATTAATATTCATATTTATGAATATAATTATGAATATATTCATATTATATTCATAATTACTATTCATCAATTTATCACTAATAATTATCACTAAATATTTTCAGTCGAGGTTTTCTTAATTATTTTTGCTTCAACAATTTTTTCACAACATTATCAAGCTTATTTTATTTATTTACCTATTAAAAATGTACATCATTTCTTATAATAATTTAATACCTACCTAAGTAATCTAGCAATCAGGAACTTAGGATTTTAATCACCAATTCAATCATACTAAACATTTAGTCTATAATTAAAATATTATTTACAGAAGCAAGAATGGCAAGTTTGGAATTAAACTTTGTGAAGTTGTGACATGTTTGAAGGTTCGATCCTACACAGCATAAAGTATTCATATGAACGCCAAGCATTATTTCTTGTTTATGATCTCTTTTTTATATTTTGTAACATACTTTTGACAAAAATATAGCATATTGCAGGAAGATTTAGGCAATAACGAAAACCTAGGTTTTAAATGTTATGTTTATTTACTCTTTATTTCTACTTTATATACATATTTTTTACTTTCTTCTAAAAAAATGTTATTTATTCCAAAAGAAAATATCTCGCGTATTAGTAAAAGAACAAAACTCTTGTCTATTCATAATTATTTATAATACAAATTTTCTAATATTCATTCAATAATAACTTATTAGTTTGGCATATGTGTAAACAAAATTTAATCTATTATTACTGCTAAATTAATAGGTATTTGTAAGATATTCTTAACTACAGGAGATTACATATTGGAGACATAATTATAATTCTAAATATAGTACGAGCAAATCTTAAATGCGTCTTTGAAGTTCGTATATATTAATGCGCAGAAAATAGTTATAAGGTTCACAAACAGAGCGAAGAGGGGAAAATATTGCGGTCTCGCTCAGCCACTACGCGGATTCGCATGCTATCTCTTTCGCACAATACACCGTAAGATAAGGTGACGTTAACTTTTGACTGGACCTGCGCAAACTCTTGGAACTAACTTCACTCGAAACGCATCCAAGTTTTGCGCGATTTTAATATTAATTTATAAGATTTTTTACATGTGACAAATTGAAATGAATCGAGGTAGACGAGAAACCCTGGTTTTCATTTTATAAAATCTATTATCATACTTAGTATAAAATATAATTTGTTTTAACTATACAAAAATCATTTTGGAATGAAGTTACAAATATCATAGAACAATAATACTGCAGAATGACAATCGTTTAGTAAAAAACGTAACTCGTATCATACTCTGCAATCATAGTTGGCGCCACCAGTCCGTTCTTGTTACTTTAGAAAATTCAATTAAAACTTTCAATTTAGGACTAATTTATGTTTAAAAAAATTGTTTTAATTAATAATACATTGATTGAAAGTTTTAATTCAGATTCTCAATAAAAAAAACTCTGCGAACGGCAGAATCGTTAAAAGGAACGAAATTATTACCTACGTTAAAACGAAAAAGACTTATTTATTGAAAAATAAAATGTAAAATAGTAAATCATATAAAAAAATGTGTATTTGCGCGGCGACCTTCTGACTTCAAAACACTCATGAATATAATTCTAGATCTCATTTTAACGTTAATATTAACGTTGAAAATTGTATACGATTGCGTTAAAAGTCGTCTGAAGTTGGCATTATCGTCTCTCCTTATGCAACTTTGTTTTAAAAATAACGGACGGGCTCAGCCAATTGTGATTGCAAAGTGCGTTACTAGTAACGTTTTTCACTGGGCGATTATACTTATTCTATAGTGTTGGAGCACGCACGGGGGGAGACGCGCGGAGGAGGAAGGGCCGCCCCACGTCCACGGCTGGGCCGCAGGCCGCGGCTGCCGTGGGATCGCCGAACACTCGCCCGCACGACGGCTAGTGCGACGGACGACATCATATTGTATATACTATATATATCTTCGAATACACCAGCATCTAGTATACAGTCCGCAGTCATTTAATTACCTGAACCATCAGTGTGTCTGCAAGACAGACCACTCTTCTACAATAGCGTTCTTATATAATGCTATAATACAAACCAATTTCATTATCTATCTACTATTCGTAACACCTATATGTAACTCACTAAATACTAAGGACCGATTTGTCAGATAAAAGTTATCAGTCAAATAAATTATAGCCTGAGTGAATTCAAAAGTGAAACAATTCAACTGTTCTATTCACGTAAGTGACTTTTTGATTATTTAATATTATACTTTATTCTATGAATAACTTTTATCTGGCGATTGAAGAATCGGACCTAAATCTTATTCTCGAAATTGGGCGGATTACAAATTTAATTAACAATAATAATTACAATTTCATCGATAATAATAAAACTATTATATTCATTCGTCATACATAATCTATGTTTATTAATATACATACGATGAATATAAATTAAATTATTTATATGGTTTCTTAGAGGGACGGTTAGAACAGAACGACGTTTCGTTGACACAGCTACTTAGCTTATGATAAAATAATATAATTTTTATTGCAAAATTCAGCAGACAGGCAGACGGCCCACCTGATGGAAAGCGGTTACCATCGCCTATACAAAGTTATAACACCAAAAGTGTTTTAAATACGATGTCGCTCTCTTAAGGGAGACTAGAATCTGGCCATTGATGCCGGAACACAACTCAAGGTTAACAACCATCGGCATACTCTAGACCAGAGGGCAAATACCCTCTCATCTGTCTGGGTGTTGTTTTGAATTGATTGAAAATTGATTGAAATCCAAAATACACAACAATACACTTGTTACAGTCAATATTTTATGACTAGAGCTAAAAATTGATCTAAATACAACTCTCCCTGACTCGCCTGGCGGTGGTGACGATCTCGGGATGCAGTCTTGCTGCTGAGGCGCCGCCTGCAGCCGCGATATCCGCGCTGCGAGCTGTGACCCCTCTGTTCACGACGCTCAGACTTACTGACGACTGGTGGAGATTAAAAAAAATATAATGTAACATAATCGTCAGACAAACACACACATTTTACATCTAAAAACCCGAAAGGGTTAGACTAAAATGCTAAGTCTGCGCTTTAGGTACAATTAATAAATATAAAATGAAATTTATTTTAGGTAAGTAAGTAGTACAGTGTACATATAAAATGACTAAAATACAGAGAACAGTACAAATGGTGTTTCAAAGGAAACGGTTCCTCGCGCTAGGTCTCCTTAGAGCCTTTGTGGCGGGCCATAGTAGGTTCGCTTCGGTCACATAAATTTTATCATTGATGATAGTACATTAATGCAATATCTTTGTGTAGTGAAAAATTATATGTATAAATAATATTTTTTATGGCAGGAGTTCAGCAGACAGGCAGACGGCCCACTTGATGGAAAGCGGTTACCAACGCCTACGGACATTTGCAACACCCAAGGTGCTACAAATGCTCTGCTGCTCTCTTAAGTGAGACTGGAACCTGGTCAATAATGCCGGAATACAACACAAGGTTTTTATAGCGGCATACTCTAGACCAGGGGTGGTTGCCATCCAGTCGAACAAATAGCCTACCACCTGGCAGTGGGTTCTTTTGTCGTTTCTTACGACAGACCGCCCGGATTATTATAATAAAAAAAAATATAAAATAATAATACATTTATTTCGGAAATTGAGTAATTCTATATTGTACAGTTTTATATTACAAATCACTGTTATCACATTTTAAATTTCAAATTAGTTCACGGAACAACAATTAATTAATTAAACAAATACTAGGGTATTACACCCGCGTCACTATAATAATTATTATAAATGTTTCTCCTCCACCGCATCAAAGGGACATGTATATCAAATGATTCCAATTATGGACTCTGCCACCGCGCCGCGACGCGGTACAAAACAAAAAAACTCATGCATTTAGCTCGGTGTGCAGTTGCACCCATTTACGATGCATTGGCGAGTCCCATCGATCTACAAAAAGACTGAGCATGCTGTTGGGGCTGCCGCGGACGCGTGCCAGTAGGGATGAGCATCTCTAATACCTATATTACATACACACACATCTCCAAAATAAACAAATTAGGCTTGTTTTACCGACAACATACAATGGACCGTTCTGTGTGAAAGTGTATACAGATGTATATTTCAAACGGGTCTTCAGGGCCAAATCCTAGACTATGCTATAAAGAGAAAAGCACTCGAGAATCTAGGTAGGTCAAGGCTAACCATTTGTTGCTAACCGGCTATAATGAAGATAATGATCTCAGCATGGCTCTATCACGTATGAATATATTTTATATATAAACTATACGTATCAAAGGTTTGTGAGCAATTTTCCAATCACTAGCGAAAGAGCGGAAAAGCTTGAGGAAAAACCATGCATTGAATTTTCATAATAAACTGATCTTATTTCATATATTTTTCCTTTACAAATAAATTCGTTATATTAATAATAATTCTGGTAATCGTGAAATCTCTTAATAATAACATATAAAAGATCTGTAAGAAGTCCAATATTTTCACCCACGCACGTAAATCACATATGTTACATTTATTTAGTAGTACAGTTGTTCTTCTCATGTTTCTTTTTAAAGTTAATAATGAAATTTGGTAAGTACCTTCTTATTTCTAAACGATACAATCGGTTCCTTAATTGAATAATAATGTTACATTTTTATTTATTCTGTGATTGACGTGTTTTGTATAGAGTAGTTGTCCATAATTTTACTCGTATGTAACAACTAGCTGTGACCGCGACGTCGTCCGCGTAGAATTTGTTTTCAAAAACCCCCCGATTTTGAAACATTCTCCATTGGTGCTCCGCTAATTTTGGTCTTAGCGTGATGACATATAGCCTATAATCTCGACAAATGAATGGGCTGTCTAACACTGAAATAATTTTTCAAATAACACCAGTAGTCCCTGAGATTAGGATAAACAAACAAACAAACTCTTCAGCTTTATGATGTGGTAATTATGTAGAGTAATTCAAAATCTCTCAATTGTATATAGACGTATTCATTACATTTTATATCTTACATAAAATATTATCTGAAATTTCCAAACAATAATGTATTAAATTCTTGTCATTATAACCCCTTTTATTAAACTAGTTTATCGATGACTTAATCCGCTATCGGTTGTGCCCAGTTTCTGATAGTGCATAATTGCTGAAGGGATGGCGAGGTGTTCTAAAAATGTTCGTGTAGAGTCAGTGTATAAAATATGTTAAAACTGCAAGGTTTTCTGATTATAAATAATAAATGTAGTGACCAGGTGCTGCTTTTCTATAAACCCCTCTAAGTTGTTGCAAGTATAACACAAAGCGAAATATTGATAATAGATGTCTAGACGTATTCATGGCGATTTAGGTCACCTTGAATTTATATCGATAATCTCAGCAAAATCTCCAAAGCTATTATATACTATATATAGTATTCTTTAGGGCCTTGAGATGAAATCCCACCGCCTGAGTAAGACTTTATCTCTTAATAAAAATAAACTCTCAGAGACCCAAAATCGAAGTCTTGATGTAGGCGTTTGGAGATATAAATCTGACACTACATTGGTCTGTAAAGGTATATAAAATTCAAAAGAAAAATAATTTGTATGTCACTTTTCCCGACCAGGATATACACCATACACGGTACGGTTGTCCCTTAGTGGCCGAGTTGTAGTGGAAGCCAAACGATGGCGCTGAGCAATAATTGAGGTCGCAAACGATTCCCGAAACGTACAAAATAAGGTTTTTTTTTTTAAAGACTTTTTATAACAAGTATTTGCCATCATGGATATCATGTAGCAGCAGAGTGCTAGCTAAGACAAGTAAAACGAGCCCAAACACGACGGGTATATCTTGTTTAGTACAGGAGTTCCTATGGCCACCTTCCGACTCCATCATCAGATCACCTCTAAGGTATCATATTATTGCATTGTCATGCGATATATATATGTGTGCAAAATTTCAGCTCAATCGGAAACCGGGAAGTTGGTCAAACTTAACTTGTAACATCCCACCCGAACTAAGATACATACTTATACATTTTTACATCCATTGCAAATTAAATAAAAAGTTTGTAAAATATATACCAACCAACACTAATAGATGATAATGTACTACCCAACACTAGTGTTGGGTAGTACATTATTTATAATAAGTTTGTAAGAGTAACATAACATTTTGTACTCAACCAGTACAATGTATCACTTCATAAGAGGGGAAGACATTTGTATGGTTTGTACCGTAGCAATACATTTGAAGCGATGAGGCCGGTGACGCGGTGAGCGTCATTCCCTCTTTGTTCCATTCAAAACTAGTTCGGGAATATTCGTTAAGAATCGGCTGTGCTCGGCCTCGGTCACCTCATTTTACTAACAGTCGTACTATGACATTGTCATATTGTCCCTCTTTGTCATGTGAATATCCGTAGAGGCATTATTGTACTGTTTTAGCACAAGTCTCGTTCTGTCCTTCTTCTTACTTTTGAGAAGTAGCGCAACAAAATTATGAAGTGGTACATTTCAAATTTTGAGCCGTATCCGTACAAATGTATTTTGTACGGGACAAATGTACTGCCTCACACGTATACTACTCATCACTATACTAAATTCATAAGAATTTGTATATCACCAAATGAAAGATTTTTCCTGACAAAAGAAGCAATTAGATTTTAAGTCTAAAACTGCGTAGAGAATTCCAATATGAAAAAAAACTATAATTAATTATCTATGCAAAATCTAATATTAATTATCTACAGCTATCACTCTACGTTATAATAAATCTGCAGAGGAGTCGAATTTGTACACTGAGTTTAAAGAAAGAGAAAAAAAGCATGTCGTTGTAAGAAGCGACAAAACAACCCACAGCCAGGTGGTAGGGTGTTTGCCCGACTGGATGGCTACCACCCCTGGTCTAGTCTAGAGTATGCCGCCATAACAGCCTTGAGTTGTGTTCCTGCATTAGTGACCAGGTTCCAGTCTCCCTTAAGAGAGCAGCAGCGCATTTGTAGCAGCTTTGGTATAGCAAATGTTCATAGGCGATGGTAATCGCTTTCCATCAAGTGGGCCGTCTGCCTGTCTGTTGAAGTCTCGCAATAAAAAAAAGTATATAGTAAATAGTTAATATTTGATACAGAAAGGGTATCAAATATTAACTATTTAAGCATATAAGTAGGGTTGCCACCTTTTTTTTGCAAATAAAGTACATTGGTTATTATAGGTAAGAAAAAAAAGTACATAGTATCAAAATAAAGTCTAGTGTGTAGACTAAGCATTTTTAGTTCATTAGTTCATATTGTATAACAATTTAGAATAAAGCCAGCCGCTGAGGCGTAAACACGTTTGTTTTATTTTCGCATCAACGACACACGTCTCAAAAGTATAATTTATTTTTCTTTATTATTATGTTTAAAATCATATTTTTTATTGCTTTTTGCAATTTGTATCAAATTCGCATCTTTACTAAACAATTACGCAGCATCTTTACATTTTATATTTATTTAAAATAAATAAGTAATTAATTTTTTATCAAATAACGTATTCTTATCCACAATGTACTATTATATAACATAAATCTATAAAACTTTAAATCGTATTCTAATTGCACTCAAACCGCTTCGCACAAAACAAACAAAAAATTGTGACAATCATTGACAAACTGACATCATTGACATTTGAGGTTAGGTTGCGTTCAGAAATTGTACAAAACGAGTGCTTGAGTGATGTGGCGCTGGCGAGTGGCGACACCGATTTAGCACTAAATCACCAATCGCTAATTTTCGTTTAACAAAATAATCGACTAAACTTTTCAAAATATCAAAGAAATCAAATCATGCGAAATAAAGTATTTTTGTGAACTTTATTGTTCTCATAAAGTATAGAGTACAATTATCTGAAATAACGTAAAATACTTTATAATAAAGTACAGGTGACAACCCTACATATAAGCGTTTTTCAGATAATTATTTTTAAAACATAAGAAGGTAGTAACAACTAAAAGACAGGCTCGGCCTAGTTTAGGTTCTAGTTAACCTTATAAAAATTAAGATGAAAATTTTATATTTTCAAGTCTATTAATGTAAAACTATGTATCTATTATCCGCAAGAGTTAACTTGAGACCTGAGCGGAATGCGCGCTCCGCACCCTTACGTCACCCGAGCGAAGTTTCAAGTTAACTCTTGCGGGTTGTATATTGGTGATGACCTGTAATACAGATCTGCAGAGATCTGCAACGGACACCTGTCTCACACAACAGGAATTATTATATCACTTGTAAAATGTTGTGTGAGAAAATAAAATAAAGTTTCTTTCTTCATTCTCCATATTTGGTGTCAATAAAACAATTTTTATTATAAGTAGTACTTACAGCGCTCGCCGGCATAAGGGCTGGTCTTTCGTATGTTCTGTGCGAATCGCAGTCAGGTGTCGACAATTTACTGTATTCACCGAGAGGTCTTTTGTCTGGAACAATACCAAATTCAAGGAACACGCTTACAATTTCATCATATTTACACGTCCTATTGTAACCTATATGTTGGATTTATAGCCAGAATTACTGAACGTAGCTAATGTATTCCCAGAAGTGTATAGGGCGTCTTATTAATATTAATTCGAAAATTTAAACAGTTTCGGACCCAGGTGTTCTTACACATTGAGTAAGTGCTCGATACACTACCAGAACGACATTGTAATAAATAATACACTTGATATTGTATTAGAGTATAAAGTCGTGGTAGCGTAATAACTAGCGCACGCGTCCAAAACTCAAAGGGCGCGGGTTCGATTCTGGCCAGAACGCATGCATCTCTTAGGCAGTTTTCTGACCCGATATGCATATTGTTACAATTACCACGTTCTAACAACGGTGAAGGAAAACATTGTGATGGAAACCTGCACATCGATAACCGATGTGTCAAAGCTGTCAAAACCGCCTTGGACAAGCATGGTGGGTATACTGTCCATTCCCTATAGTAGGAGGCCCTAAACCAGAAGTGAGGCATTTATGGACTGTTGTATATAATATTATAATATAATATATACTATACTACCATTGTCGCCTTATTAAACGTCCCTAGTTGACGGTAACTGCTTTCCATCAGCTGCTTCAGGCAATTAAATCAATATTTCAGGGACTCTCAAATAATTAAATAAATGTAGTAGTCAGAAAACTTACTCGTCTGGTATTAGATTAGATAACGCTTTATTGCTCACCAAAATAAACAATTACAAAAACAAAATGCATAGTTACCATAGATCTTAGCAAAACAACAAGTGGCCTTATCACTAAATCTCTTCTAGACAACCTAGTACCTAGTAGTTGTAGCAGAAATAATAGGAAGTACAATTTAAATATGCATACTAACACTAATTTATAAATTATAGGTATGTATATTTAAATAGACACATTTATAGTATAAGTAAGTATATATGAAATTATCTAAATAAACACATTTATTAACAATACATATATGACAAGCATATTAAATCAATATACGAAATTATTTAATGATCTTACCATAATGACACGGAATGATATCAGGGTCGGTGTCTTCTCCGCTGATGTCCAGCTTCAAGTCGTACTGGCTGCAGTAGTCCAGCTTCGGCGACGCGCAGTAGCTGCTCAAGTGGTCGGGCTTTGAAAGAGACTCGACACTTTGCTCCATGTATAGGGCGCTACTGATCATAAAAGGAGCAAAATTAATAATTGACAATGAAAACATGCACGACGAAGGGACACATAAAGGAAATAAATTTCTCCTATTTACGTTATTTGCCTACGAAACCCTAGAAAAGCATTCAATAGAAAATATCGCATATCACAAAAACTTACTAAGAATCAGATAAAAATAACCGCAAAGCAATTATAGGGAAAGTGGTTCTGGAGCTTGATTTCTTCCAAAAAACTCCTATAGGGGAATATGACAAACACAGATAAACGAGCAGATGAACAGACGGCTGGATATGATAAATGTACCCTAAAAATTTTAGTATTTAAATGATTGAGTTAAAAGGAAACCTCACGTGGAAGGCGGATGCTTATCGATGTCCCGTCTTCTGGTGATGTGACGACGATACAACGCCGTTATTACTCCACAAATGCCGGTGCACAGTAGAGCTGCCGCTGAGACCAGCGCCACCAGCATCGGTGATAGAGGAAGTGATGTGCTTCCTCCTTTGAGAACAAAGGTAAATAAGAAATATTAGATAAGTTGAGTTATAATTGCACACGCGAGTAAAGAAATTATGCAAACACAAAATTGTGAAAGAGTGCTGTGTTGATTTTTGATCCCTTCTTTACAGCCGTAGATGTATACCGATTTTCATATTTGAGAGATTGAAGGTAAACTGGGGTATCTTTATTCGTAAAAATACCTGAATTTATCATACTAAAAGACTACTAGTAAATCGACCAGCAAAATAAGCAGATCTGAAAAATTCCTAAATTATTTCTTGTTTCTTTTGACTACGAAACATCACATCTGTAGTAGCATACGTGCTATCTGACATGCCTTCTGTGTCACTGACATGAAGGCTGCCCAATGTGGGAGTTCCAAATGCGTTATCTCCGCATGATTTTACCTATCCACCAGCGCATTCTTCATCTACTATTACAATCGTGTCAGAATGGTCAATTAATGGTGTAACAATAACATTATATTAAATAATTTTATATACAGCATATAAAAGCAACGAGCAGCAACAGCATATAAAGTGCAATTACGATGCCAACGATCGCGCATTCTGACATAATTGCAATAGTAGGCTTGGGACCCTGGTTCACTAATAAATTTATAGACCTGTTCTTTGAATTTGATCTGACCTGTGTACTTATCAGGTATAATGGCCACAGTGTACAAAGTGACCTCTTCACTCCGTCCTTTTGCATTGACAGCGTACAGGACAATGGTGTAACTGGCACGGCTGTTCAGACCACGGACGTTGAAAGATGGTGTATGGTTTGAGGAAATGTTGGCACGTACCTAGGATTTTAAAACATGTTAGTTGTATATTGTTACGTATAAAATACACACCCTATAGTGATTTGAAAACAGGTACTGCCATCTGTTGCGTGTTGGCGTATTTCTAGCCACCTCTCGTTCGATAGTCATATCGTCTTATACGAAATGCAACTACCATCTGCATTAGTGTGTCGTCAGATGTCGTTGTTTTTAAGCTTTTGAAACTTCAATATTAAATCCTATCTTAATCGGTTATATACTTCAATAGTATCCAATTTGTAGACGTGTGTAGAGGTTCCAGGTTGGATACCTTAGAAAAGTGCAAGCACGATCTAAGGATAAACGGAAGTATAGCAACGACATCTGACGGTCACAAGTCGTTGAAATTGATCGCCATTTTAGAACATCTAGTTTAGATTGTTCCAATGTATCACGCCAGTTGCACGTGACACGAGTACTAGGCTCGTGGATGACAAACCAGGGCGACTGGGAAAGCGGACCCTGGTTTGTACTCTTCCATCAGGTCACCTGGAGACGAGCTTTGACTTGCCTTGGCATCGCCACCCGTCGCCGACCGTCCCGTATTCTAGTACGCGTTAATTACAACGCTATTTATCGCACATTCCAGTGGGAGCGACGTAAGGGGCCAAAAGTTACGCTGGTACTCCGAATGGTAGGCGACCCCTCTACGAGTCTCCAGACGAGATATACCCTGGCTGGACTGGTTGCCGGCCTATCTTTCTACAACCAGTGGCGCTCAAACATCTAATTACCAACCATATAATTAAAGGCAGTTCTGAAGGTATTGTCTCTTAAAGTAATCACAAGCGAATCCATACGTTGATGGTCTTAGACCGAATTCCATACCTGAGATACTCGTTATTTATTATTATTGATAGAAAAGTTTTGGAACGTCATCCGGGAGGTGTTATTTAAGTTATACTATTGTAACTATTTAATTGTAATCTTTTAACGGAGATTTTGTACTCCAGATATTGGGGGGTGTGCCATAAGGAGATCGAAATAAAGAAAACGTAACTGGCTCTTTGAATGGTTTTATTTCATAACTTCCGATAGTATAAATACACCAGTTTAACAGACTACCAATTTTTAATTACAACATAACCTCAAATCTTTAAATACAACACCACTTCAAATATTTAAATACAACAATATTTTAATGTTCCAAAGAATATTTTTTAACGACTTTAATCTAAATTTTTGATGGCTGCTATAAAAAGAAATTACTTTCTGGCAATCAAAGAAGATTTATAATTTAAGTTTGAATTATATTTGTATTAATTAAGCAGCAAGTTAATTTACGAAAGTTGCCAATGAAGCTCTTAGTATAGTTTGGACAAAACTAGCATTTTTTTGTGATAACTATTTCCTTAACATAAATCAAATATGCCTTACCAACAATGACGGTAGTTCTAACACCTCCATATAGAACACTTGTGGTAATCCACCGTCGAAGCCTTCCAAACATTCCACTTGAAGACTATACGAGCTTTGATTCACCACTGAGCAATTTTGTAGAGGCATGGGATGACCTAAACATGATAAGGAATTGAAAAATGACGATTATTTAAGACAGTTCTTAACATGCAACAAAAAACAGAAATACTCGATTAACAAAGGATACCGTTTAACATAAGAAACGGTATAATACCCGCGGGATAAAGACTTGAAGTTTACGCAAATGAAGCTAAAGTTATTATCATGAAAATAAGTCTACGTGTACTTATATCTCTAATTATTTGTTCTATTGCCATGAAATTAACACAGATAGACAACCAACCTGATGGAGTCGCTGATGTTGTTTATGAACGCTATCACCATATTATAGACATTAGCAACGCATTGCCGATAAGAACAATAATAGATTACTCACCCGCAGCGACGAGCTTGTAAAGACACGGCGCCTGTTGCTTCCCAACAGCATTTGTCGCAATACATAGGATAGTTCCAAAATCTAAATCATTCGTAGGCTTGTATTGAAGGGTTGACGTGTATCCACTCGATGTGAACATACTGTTGAAATCATTATCTATAATATAATAAATCTGTAGACGGGTTGTATAAGAAATTTAAAAATATAAAATCAAGCGGACTCATTAGGAGCAGCATATCCCAAAAGTTCAATTTTTAGACAATTTGTTTGTCTGTCCATTGGAGCATCACGTGAAAACTAGAGCTAGCTTACAACCCAAATAAAACTTAAGATACTTGCTGCGGCGTTATTTTGGTGCCGCCCTGGCAGTTTCATTAATAAAGAGGTCATAATGGCAACGCCAACGAAGATTCGCTGCCACATGCTCGTATGATATAATTTAACAGATGCCTAACATTTTGAGGTGCACATGGTATAATAATTTTCAAAATTTAAATTACCTGTATTGAAAGATAACTATATGAGTAATATTGGTTATTTCGTAATTGCTAATACTGACATTAGACAGAGCAACTTGGTTGAAAGGCATAAAACTGAAAAGACACGATGGCATTCAGTAAAATTCGATAATCCGAATTAATGTTATATGTATCACTTCGGTTGATCTATCCAGATCGAGAGATCAGAAAAGAATTTTCTAATGTCGGTGTAACGGACACAACATTCAATCGGGCAAAGGAGAATAAAAACAAGGTTTTTAGGGATCGAAAGTTAGCCGTTGATTGCTTAGAGAGAATCGAGGAGGAGGAGAATATGTAGGGCACGGAGAGTACGATTATAAGGCGCGGGCAACTGATTCGGGGCAAACTCGAGTGGAGTACGTGCGTTTAGTAGTCTCTATGCACTCAATTAGCTTTAATTTATTATTAACAAAACACACACAGATAAATTAACAAATATTTTACTTATTATTTGCATTTCATTTTCTAATTTATTTAATTTTACAAGCAACACCGATCGGGCCGTTCACACAACGGATTCGAACGTCAGCAGTTGGTTTAATTACACCGGCCCACAAAAAAGTGAATTTGGGGTCAGTTTGCTCCATACACCTTCAAAATGTTGAGGGGTGTATGGACCAAAAGACCGATTCTGTCGATTTGGTCCTTACAGCCTAAAAATTTGTGTATGGACCATACAAACACCAGAATCGGTCTTTTGAATACATAAGAATAAACAAGTGTTTGCTTCTTTAATGAGGAAGCTTGGTTCGGCGATTAAATTGATATTTTAGGTTGTTCGAAAATTGTCATCACCGATGCTTTTTCAAGAAGATCTTTTATTTGGTGTTACCACTCTGAGACAATATAAATTGCACAACCTTTTAGTGTTGCCACTCTAAGAAGATTTAAATTGCACGACCTTTTAGTGTTGCCATTTGAATAATGGTTTAGTGCCATCTTGCGACATTTTGTCGTAGACAATAAGTCTGGTCAAAGTACAGATAACTTGTGGGCCAGTGTTATTATTATCAACACTGTTAACTCTCAATCTCTATATATTTCTGTATGAGTTAAATTACCTGTCAGCCAGTTCAGTTTGCTCCCCGGAACTGTTGAAAATCCAGCTAAAACTAGTCGGCGGAGGGCTAGAGTCAACTGCGCAATGGAGCGAAACCATTTCCTGCTTTAAAGCACCAAACACTTCTCCTTCGTTGGTAGTCTTGCAGGTTGGTATGTCTATTTATGTGAAAGTGAAGGAATAATAATGATTATAAATTAGGTAAGTGCTTAAGTCCGCGCTTAGAACGTTTCCTAGCAGGTGACAAATGTCCTTATTTAGCTTTGGAACTATAAAAAAAATCAATGCAAACTCTATATAACGACACAGAACGGACTGTGCATTTTATGTCGTTATAGGGAGTTGTCGTTAAATGGAGAAAAGTCTGACATTTTTTCTGACGTCTTTTGCTGCATCAGTAATTTTGTTGTATTTTTTTACTTATTTTATGGAAATATTTAAAATTACGGTATTTCGGAATTTCTTAGAAATTTCGGTATGCATGCGTCGAGTTTATTACGGGCTAGGATAATAAAGCGATAAAAGAACGTACACAGCTGCACAGTTTTTAATAATTTGGGCAAATTAAAGTTACTTTTATTACTTAATTGTTGTCGTTATTGCGAGTGTGTGTAATGCTATATAGAGTATATCATTGTTTGGAAGACAAGCGACGAGTGACGTTATATGGACTTTACACTGTATTTGATCTAAAATACGCCATATTTCAAAAACTACTTAACAGATATTGTTTATCAAAATAGGTTTAAATTTAGAGAGAGAAGGCATAATTTTCACGACCTTGGGAGATCATATCTGGTCTTCACCAGGGGAGCGGAGAATCAAAACAATTTAGATACTTTCAATAAAGGTACAGAACATTGCATCCTCATAAATATAATAACCTTTTAGTGCTAAGCAGACAACGATTCTATAGTTATTCTTGTTAATATTGGCTCCAACGATTTGACAATGACTTTAACAATGTTGTAAGAGAGGCATGCGATAAACTTGTTGATATAGTTGGCAACATGGAGAAATTTTGGCAGTCGTTAATCGTTTTTCGGAAATCTGACGACAAGAACTTTACTTTCCAATTTCATTCAAGTTTCAATTCAATTCAAACAGTTTTAACTTCCACTTAACAACTTCTTAATGTATTAAAAAACAGAGCCTGAGACACATAAATGATTAAGATGAAAATTTTCTTAGCTAGACGTATTGCTGAGGCGTTTCTTGCCGCTTCTTGTTTAAACGAAATTAATACATTGGGAAGCGGTGTACAGAGAATAAAAAGTAGATTTGAATAAATTCGCTAACCAAATTAATAAGAAGGCTGTCTTGAAACTTACATCTTATCTGTAATGAGACGGCGTTACTGGTGGCACTACCTTCGGTGTTACATGCCACACAGCTGTAGTCTCCAGCAGACGCCTTGTTCACACTCTGGAGGACCAGGCTCTGGTCGCTCAAGATTATACCTGCGCTTGCGTTATGTTGAATTTCTTTCGTCTGAAAAACAAAGGACTTTGTAACAATTAATGCATTAGGTAAGAGTTTGGCATTCTCCGCAAAATGAGGAGTTCCGTAGAGGTTGAATGTTTTCGTTCTTTGGTTATAAAATATAAAAGGATTAATTGAAAATACCCCCTATTTAAAATCTACTCAACAGATATTATTGAACTTACAACAGATATTACAGAACTCCACTGAGGCCCGCCACACAAGCTCTGTTGAGACCTAATGCGGGCACCAGAGCTAACTTTGGACGCTCCTACAGAATTGTCATCGTATTGTTTAATTATTTTATGTTCCCTGTACTCATTATGTAAATTAATTTCATTTATTATATTTTTTAAAGATCTGACTAATGATACCCCGGAAGCCTATGTATATTAAAGGCCGATATTTCAATCATCAGATAAACAATCAGATATAGTTTACTCGACAGATATTATAAAATTAAATTTTCCAATCATCAGTTAGGCTTTATCTGACGAATAACTGTAATGCCTGAGGAATAACTTTATCTGCCGCTTTGAGAGGTAGATAACACTGGTCAAAAGTGGTTTTGTTGCCCTGGATATTATATTATATATTATATTTTGGGATATTGACTTTAATTTTTTTTTAATTTTCATTTTTATACAACACTAAAAACCAGTAAGTATGAAATAAAATATTACAATTACCATTAACATTTAATATTTTTAGAGACATACTATTAATCGCTTTGTTTTATATTTAATTAATATACACGTAAAAAGAGAGAAAATGTAGTGAAATCTATCTTTCATCTTTATGAAATTTTCGTCTATATTATTTTTAGGAAAATTTCTAATCGAGTGTGATGTACACAGACAGAGAGACAGCCAGACTTAAAGATTATATAAGGATTTAGTTTTTCCCGAAATGGGAACAAAATGCCCAAAAAGTATAATAAATATAATGAGTTATTTCTAGGTTAAGCGTACCGAGAAATCCAATATTAGCAGCTTATACCTACAATAAATATACAACACTCATCGTAGTCTGTAAGCTTATAAACATTTGTTTATTTAAGATGAACAAGATTAAAATTTGTTCGCGAAACTAATTTTGACGAGTAATTGATATCTAGCCTTCAATATTAACAAGTTAAGTAAGTAGTAGTTAAGTTTACATCAGCTATCAACAGTGAAAATTAGCATTCCAATACCAGCTTTCCTGTTTGCGGACACAATCACCTCCCGACCTCTCCCCCGGAACTCCCATACTCCCACACCACTCTTACTTCGAATATGTAGCTCGCTCGATTAGCAGCTAAGCGTCTGCTTAAAAGCGCACCTTAGCTAGTGCGGTGCTAGCCACCGGCAACAGAAAGAAGCTGCTGTAGAGGCAGCAAAACATCGCCTCGTCGACATTTTTTTATTTATTTTTATTGCAGGAATTCAGCAGACAAGTAAACCGACCACTTGATGGAAAGCGGTTACCATCGCTAAGGATATTTGCAACACCAAAGGTGCTACAAATGCGCTGCTGCTCTCTTTAAGGAGACTGGAACCCGTTCACTAATGCCGGAACACAACTCTAGGTTGTTATGGCGACATACATTAGACCAGGGGTGGTAGCTATCCAGTTGGGCAAATGCCCTACCCCACCTGGCTGTAGATTGTTTAGTCGCCTCTTACGACAGGCCACCCGGCCGCAGGAAATTTTATTCTTTCTCAGTTATGTGTCAGGCTGCTCCTGTACCCTGTTACCGGGGGGGGGGGGGGTTTAGTTTCCCCCCGCGAACACAGTCTGGGGCAAAGAGCGTAAACTCGAGGCCCCTTACCGGCTCTGCCACCACTAGGCAGAGATGATGACCCTCTTAAGCCACCAGCATGTCAGCTGGTTAAGTATACAACCAGTTTCTGAGTCAAATTATAGACACAAGAGAAGAAAAGGATACCAGGAAGCATTCGGAAAACTCTACAGCTATTTGGACTCTTTTCTTGGATCTTGTGAATACCAGTGTGTTTGATTAGTGCAAATAGCATTGATTGGTGAAATCGATACAATAAGTGCTATCAGAGTTCAGAGGAACATCAGGGTTTTAGTGCTAACTTGTGTTGATTAACTTAAACATACCGTTTAGTACAGCTGTGCTAAACGTACCTCTTTATTATTATTTTTCAATTCTTTCATGCCTTTTCCTTCTATAGGATAATAATTACGATAAATTACATCGTTTCCTTGGGATACAGGAGTATCACAAAAAAGATCGTCATAGCAACGCGAATGAAAACCACCTGGCAAATTTAATATTAAACCAAACCATAAATAAGAAATCAAATCGGGCGTTCATTACTTTTCATTCAGTAATAAAATCTCATAAAATGGAAAATTAAAGTATAAGCCTGAATCTTAATTTGTGGAAGTTCTATATAGACAGTGAGCAAACTGAAATATTTGATCTGTCTTGATTAGACAAAGAGATGTGCGCAGTGTACAGATGAAATTGAAGCGTGTGATATTTTACTTCGGTGGCAGGTGGTCCCTTTCCCATTACTGGTACGCTGTCGCGAGGGGTAAGGTTAACCTTTATAACTGCTGAGGTTAAATTTACGAACTTAATTCGGCGTCAAAAATTTCAACATTAGAAACATACTCAAAATTAACTAATTGAAACACTATGCAATAAAATCAAAGCAGTCGGCATCAAAATTCAAGACTTCAGTATAGATACCGAACGCACAATAAATATCTCGTAGCTGTAAAGACAAATCTGAAAAATTGGTGTTAACTATGTGTAATATACTAGCTTTTGCCCGCGACTTCGTCCGCGTAGAATAGTTACTTTGGGCTAACGCTAACTTCTGTCACACATGATTTTTGCGAAACCGTTTACGCAGCGGAAGCTCTCAAAAGGAAAAAAGCCCACCGATTTTGAAACATTCTTCCTTGGTTCTCCGCTCCTATTGCCTTATAATATAATAATAATAACAGCCCATAACTGTCCCACTGTTGGGCTCGGGCCTCCCATTGTAGGGGAATGGACAGTATACCCGCCACGCTTGTCCAAGGCGGCTTGGCAGGTTTGACACATCGGTTATCTCGATGTGCAGGTTGCATCACGATGTTTTCCTTCACCGTTGTTAGCACGTGGTAATTGTAACAATATGTACATTAGACCAGAAAACTGATTAAGTGGTGCATGCGTTCCGGCCAGGATCGAACCCGCGCCCTTTGAGTTTGGGACGCGTGCGCTATCCATTACGCTACCACAACTATTGGCTTAGCGTCATGTATATAGCCTAGAGCCTTCCTCGATAAATGGGCTATCTAACACTAAATGAATTTTTAAATCGGACCAATTAGTTCCTGAAATTAGCGCGTTCAAGCAAACAAACAAACGGACTCTTCAGCTTTATATATTAAGTATAGATAAGATAAATTAATGTTTTTATATCCCCTTGATGCTTCAAAGACGACAAAGACGAATCCATCAATCAATCTTTATTTGCCAAAACATAGCTACATGAATAGCTATTACATAATATAAAGTTTCCAGTATGTTTTGTCATTTACATGACGTGCAAATGCTTCATTACCTTATAAAAAAACTTCTTTAACTTAAAATATCTTGAAGCTATAACCATACAATAATGTTTCCAAATTAATTTCAGTAAGTATACATGTCAAATAAATAAAAAATAATTCTAAAAATGCTTAAAAACATGTTAAAGTATTAAATTTAAAAATGTTAAAGTCATTGTCTTATTTTATAGTATTTTCATTAATATATTCGTCTACGCTATGTATAATCTATTAAGTAAAAAACTTGATATATACTGTTTGAACCGTTTAACGTGTGCACCGACTTTTAACCGATGGTTAAAATAAATTAATCGCTAAAAATGTATGCATAAGCAGTGATTATTTTATTTTAACCGCCGGTTAAATGTCGGTGAACACCAGCATAAGTAGTAGCTCGCTAATATTAGCAGGTAATATAAACATATATAATTGGAAAGATCCCACCAGTTTTCGACTAGGAAGCTTACGCTGGCACAGTAACAAGGAAACTTTTGGTGTTCAATATTCGGCTTGTCTTTCTAATGTTTTCAACATCAATTACCTTTTCAGAATATCATGAACCATCAATCGTATTAATCTTTACACATAAACGTAATAGTAAAGTCGACAAATATTTTAAACAACTAATTATCAGTAGTCGTTAGTTAAACATGAAATAAAGAAATCTTTTATAAGTACAATCAAACAAATTGAAACATGACCCACCATAAGGTCATTTTCTTACAGCCGTGAAATATTCAATTAGGTTGAAATTCGCCTGAACATACATTTCCTTGGTAACGAACTTGTTATCATGTTTACATTAAATAGACAACTATAATAAAACTTACCCCCTTGTACCAGCTGAGCTTATGACTTTTGGGATTAGCCTTAACACTGCATTCAAAGTAGACATCATCCCCCTCTTTAATAAGGTCGGGGTTCAAAGTGGGGCCGAGTTTCAGGCTCACTATTGGGAGAACTGTAAAAGAATATATTACCTTTAGATAATTGTACTTTTTTCAATCATATAATTTTGAAAATATACCTATGACCATTTAGGCAAAATTTAAATATGTGACATACATACATAATACCTGTTTCCCACGGGGGGAAGGAAGACACTTTAGACCTCCAATTCGAACATCCTGATAAACAACTTTCGCTTCATCTACACTCATAAACTCATTTTTACCTGACCTCTCTTTAACACTTCTGATATTTGGTCATGGTGTGTTATACAATGTGACATAAAGATTGTTTAAAAGAAAGATATATTACTGGTTAGTATGTTATTCCACTTATACAGTTATTATTATAGTTCACAGTGTATTGCCTAATGACAGTAATACTCAGTCATGTTGTAATTAGACTGATCGTACCTATACCATATATTTCATCATAAGGAATACCTTTTATTTCAGAAACTCTACTGAGGATAAGTTATAAATATCTGAAACGTCGCCCTTTTGGAGATTTTTCGTGCATACAATACTTATTACTAGTGATGCCAGCTATTATTTCATACAATATTCAAGGATTTTATGAAATAACAGCTGGCATCACTAGTAATAAGTTATTGTTGGCCGCAATTTTAAAATAGTACAGTAGGTAGATCAGATTCAAATTTCAGACTAAAACATTAAAAACCTTTTAGTATAAAGATGTTATTTTGAGGCCGAACGTGGGTTTAGGTTATTTTATTTTTCAATATTACCAAGAGTTCTTATGAGATGTGGGTCTGAATTTCAATCAGGCAAAGGTCATGATGAAAAATTAAGTATTTTTCATGATGACTTTGTCAAGTTTAAATTGTTTTATAAACAGATACTTACAATGTATGTTTAGATACCATCGATCCTCCATGATCGAGTCCTTTACTCTAGGGTTCTCTACTCGACAGATCAGATTCTTTTCATGATCCTCGGCGACCGGTAGCAAGCTTAATATGCTGGTTGTCGCATTGCTTTCGGAAAACTGCAGAAAATACATATATTAACAACATTTAAATAATAGGCTAGATGAAGTCTATCATTTAGAAGATAGCAAAACTGCTTAGATTTTAAAGGCGTAGCAAGGCATGACGTCATTTCTTAATAAGTCAAATAACATATTAGTTATCTACTGTTTCAACACTAAATAAAATTATTTATATTGTGATATTTTAAAAGTGTGACGAAATTATACTATTGTTACGAGCTACAGGACTCGAATTAAAATGCCGTTGGAATTACTATAGAATTTATTAGAACTATACAAACACGTACAAAGAGGTACAAATATAACTGGATACAACCAGTACAAACTGCACGATTCAATAACACGCGCAAAGTCCGTCACTATATCGCTCATCGAATGTACATTTTTCTCGTATCGTAATCCTTTGAGTTTTTCCAAGAAAACGTAATCTGCACACCTGCTTAATTATTCCTGCGAACGACCATAAACGAAAACAATAACAATAGGCTATTTTAAACACAAAGTAAACAAAAGAAGTCCAAATGCGGGAAAGGTGATAAACCAGGTGTGCATTTCATTGTCGGCATGTAACACTATATTAACGCCCGCTTTTTCATATGAACATTGTCTGAAGTGTAACATGTGTTAACTACCCAATTAGGGTAAATTATACTATTGTTGGCACTGTGCCAATTTATTCAAGATATTAAGAAGAACTCTTAATATTTTTTCTTTTGCAGTCGTACAACAATATTATCATTCTACATACATACATATTGTCATGCCTATTTCCTATTAGCTCTACCTATGTAGAGAAGATGGATCTCCACCTGCTACTATCCTGACAAATTGCTACGCCATTTTGCTTTATCAACTTTCATTAACCAATTAATACAGGCACGCTTATTAAAAATACTTTTTACATAACTTTTCTTCAGAATACCTTCAAACTGATCAAGGTGAGTACGTCGCGGTCTACCCGAACTCACTCTACCGTTCACATTGCTGTCATATACTGGTTTTGTGATTCTGCTTTCACGCATTCCCTCCACATGTCCAAACCACGTTATTATTCCTTTTTCACCTCTTGTCACTATATCCTCTTTCAATACACAATATTCCCTTATAATACTATTTCTTATCATATCACTTATATTAACCATACTTATCCTTCTCCAAGCTCTCATTTCAACTACTTTCATGCTTCTTCTGCCATACTTAACTTTCACTGGCTTGCATTAGCGTTGGTATTAACACTCCTTGATGGACAGCCAGGCGTGCTTTTAAAACATATATTCCGGCAGTTCTTAAAAGAATTTAACGCTATATTCACCTTGTTGCCTGCTATTACTCTCCTTTCAATATCACTTTCGTTCTTTCTATCTGTTGTAAACTCGCACCCTAGATATACAGACTCTAACTTGCTCGTTTTTCATTTTCTATCTGTATTACGCATTGTCATTCTTTCATCTTTGTCAAACGCCGTAACTTTCGTCTTGTTCACATTAAATCGCATACCCTTATTCTCAAAAGATTCGTCCATAACGTTGTCGTACCCTGAAAAGAAAAAATCTAGCTCCTGATCCCAGAACCACCTCCCCCCGTTCCAAATGTGAATCTAAATAATTCGGGGAGCCACTCAAACTCACACGAAAAATTTCATCAAAATTGGTAAAGTCGTTCTCAAGTTACGTATATACATTTGTACGATTCATTTTTGTTTATATAGATGGATTGACAAAAAGTATCAATAAAAATTATTCAACTAATGGTGAAAATCGCTTACAAATCTATATTGTTTTATACTACATAAAGATAATTATTAGATTCCAACCTAGCCCCTTTTGAGGGTAGTTCGACCAAAATTCCCATAAAATAGTCAGTGGTCTTAAATAATCAATCCATAAATATTTCATTAAAATTATCTCACAAACAAAACAAACGTCTCCTATTTATTTCATAGTATAAACAGAACGTCATATTATAATAACAAAATGCTCTTAACTGTCTGTGTGTTTGTTTTGACAACACAAATCGAACGCCCCCTAACGTCAAGATAATGATATCTTCATTCATTAATCAACATTGTTTATTATATATAGTCTTGTGTAATTCATGAATGAAGTACTTAGGAGCTGGTTCCTAACACTGAACTAAATGAAACGTGTCACTTTGTTTTCATTCGCTCTTGACGCCATTTGATAAGGTAGATCTATCATATCGGTAGATCATCTTATTGATAGTAACAAGCTTTTCACATTATTAAACGTCTGTCGACCAATTAAAGCTTCGTGTTGTCTGGAAGAGATTTTAGTGATAAGACAGCCGGCTTGTAAATAACTAGATATAATTTTACTCTTTAAGATAATTTTTGTATTGGTGTATAATGAAGTGTCATCTTTTTTTTATTGCAGGAGTTCAGCAGACAGGCAGACGGCCCACTTGATGGAAATCGGTTACCATCGCCTATGGACATTTGCAACACCCAAGGCGCTACAAATGCGCAGCTGCTCTTTTAAGGGAAACTGGATCCCGGCCACTAATGCCGGAACACAAATCAAGGTTGTTATGGTGGCATACTCTAGACCAGGGGTGGTAGCCATCCAGTCGGGCAAATACCCTACCACCTGGCTATGGGTTATTTTGTCGCCTCTTACGATACTCGGCCACCCGACCACAGGAAATTGTATTCTTTCTCCGTTCCCACACAAATAATATCTATCTACCTAAAGCTGATTTACACTGATCCAGCTACTGACTTCTAATTCGAAAGCAGGCAGTGCTGTCATGTTGGCATCGTGTAAATTGATTTAAAGTCAGTCCGCTTCTTAAGTCAGCAGCTGGTCAATGTAAGTCAGCCTTTAGTTCGTTTGGTCAGCGCACCACTTATGGCCGATTCCCATATTGTACTGTGTTGAAATCGAACGAGGCAAATTTATATAACATTAAAATTATAATGGGACGTATACATAAAATAAAAACCATTTTTTCTTTACGTTGGAATCACAACCAACTCAATTTTCATTCAATTCAAATAATATTAAATCAAGTTGCCAGTATTATTATATATCTTCACATTTTTACAGATAAATAAAATTGAAATGTCTGTTTGAAATGTAAAATTTTAACCGATGATAGTAAGGCAAACGAACTATCTCTATATAAGATGTAGGAACGAGCCATCAGCGTACCGACACTCATGTGTAGTTCATGAATTATGAACTATTAGAGACCGTTACTCGATTGCTAACAAAGAAGATAAAATGTTCGAATAAATTAAAGTGAACTAGTTCAGTGACGGAATACTATACTGATTAGGAAGGAGCGCTCACTTGGATGACCGAAAAAGCACATGACTAATTTGTTAAAATAATTTAAAATATATATTCTATAACATTAATGGATATTTATTTATATGCCAAACTTGTACAAATAATTAAGTTAAACATTTTCAATATTGTTCGAGGCGAATGACATTTGCAACTTGACTGAATTGTTAAAGTACTTTGATATGGTGTTGCGGTTAAAACCACACTAATGTGACCAGAGCTAAGGAGAATACTGAAATTAATCGGTAATCCCTATCCCTATTAATATTATAAATGCGAAAGTAACTCTGTCTGTCTGTCTGTCTGTTCCGTTTTCACGGAAAAACTACTGGACCGATTTGGCTGAAACTCAGTATAGATATTTTCGATACCGAGGATGAACATAGGATACTTTTTATCCCGAAAAATGGGATAGTTTCCGGGATAAAAAAATATTTGTCGGTTTGTTTGTTATGCTTTTACGGAAAAACTACTGGACCGATTTGTCTGAAAATCGGTATATATGTAATTTTCATACCAAGGGTGGACAAGGGATATTTTTCATCCCGGATAATGGGATAGATTTTGGGATAGATTTATGTAAAGGTTATCCCAAAAGTGAGATAGGTTTTGATTGGTTTTGTGATTTGCCATTTTCATCATTTTGGTTATTTTGTCCTTTTTGTATGTTTTGCTCCTTTTGTCCTTTTTGTTGTTTTTGCTTTTTTGACCTTTTTGCTCTTTCTGTCCTTTTTGCTCTTTTTGACCATTTTGTTGTTTTTCTCTTTTTTGTCCTTTTTGGCCATTTTGCTCTTTATGCTCTTTTGCTCTTATTGCTCTTTTGCTCTTATTGCTCTTTTTGTCTATTTTGCTCTTTATGCTCTTTTTGTCCTTTTTGATTTTTTTACCTTTTTACTCTTTTTGTCCTTTTTGATATTTTTGACCTTTTTTTATCCATTTGGCCCTTTTTCTCTTTTTGCTCTTTTTGTCCCTATTGACCTTTTTGTTCATTTTGCTCTTTTTGCTATTTTGCTCTTTTTGCTCTTTTGCTCTTTTTGCTCTTTTTAGTCCATTTTGCTCTTTTTGCTATTTTTTTGTTCTTTTTGTCCATTTTGATCTTTTTTTCATTTTGCTCTTTTTGCTCCTTTTTGTCCATTTTGCTGTTTTTCTCTTTTTGTCCATTTTGCTCTTTTGCTGTTTTAGCTCTTGTCTTTTTTGTCCATTTTGCTCTTTTTGCTCTTTTGATGTTTATGCTCTTTTTGCTCTTTTTGTCCATTTTGATCTTTTTGCTCTTTTTCTGTTTTTGCTCTTTTGTCCTTTTTTTTCATTTTGCTCTTTTTGCTCCTTTTTGTCCATTTTGCTGTTTTTGCTCTTTTTGTCCAATTTGCTCTTTTGCTGTTTTTGCTCTTTTGTCTTTTTTGGCCATTTTGCTCTTTATGCTCTTTTGCCCTTTTTGCTCTTTTTGTCCATTTTGATATTTTTGCTCTTTTTCTGTATTTGCTCTTTTGTCCTTTTTTTAATTTTGCTCCTTTTTGTCCATTTTGCTGTTTTTGCTCTTTTTGTCCATTTTGATCTTTTTTCTCCTTTGCTCCTTTTACTCTTTTTCCCCTTTTTGTCCTTTTAGCTCTTTTTGTCATTTTTGTTTTTTTGTCCTTTTGCTGTTTTTGTCCTTTTTGTCATTTTTGTAGTTTTCATAGATAAATAAAACTAGGACGGCATGAAATAGAGGTTGAGAGCATGAATGAGACCAATCATTTCTCAAAATATCTATAAAAGTGCGATAGTAACTCGATATGTCTTTCTGATAAGTTTTCGAAAAAACACTGGGAACACTGGATCGTTTTTATTGTAATTTTGTTTAATTGTAGTTTTAATGCCGAAAATGGACATATATACTCATGCCAGGAGATCGGATAGTTTGCGATATAAAACGACTTTTGGGGTGCAAATGGCACTAACAAAAATGTTGTACAATGTAACCTCTATTTAATGCCTGCTCTTTAAACAAGAAGCAGGAAGTAGAGGTTAACCCGCGGCGCAGCCGCGGGGTAAACTCTAGTCATATATATAATTTTTATCCACACTAATATTTTAGTGATAGTAACTTTGTTTGTGTTACGCTTTCATAACTACGCGCTCTTTTAGGTAGGTTTTAGGTAATCTCTTTGTTCATGCCGTCCTGGGACGTCATAAAACCTTCTTTCCTCTGTTGGTACTTCATGCGAGTTCTTGGAAGCCATTAAGCTTACCATTTAACGATTTCAAGAATCAGTGGGCGGCGGTTCGGAACCCAAAAGTGATAAGTTAAATTAATCTAAGTTGAACTATTTAATATTGAAATTGTTTAACTTGAGAAAGTCTTAGGTTATTACTTAAATGTTATGTATATTAATATGATAATAAGGAAAGTTTATTTATTAGTAAAATCTCTTATTGATTATAAAATATATTTTATTCTTAGTTACATTTCTTGAATATATTCATTAGAATTTTGTGTATGTACATTATTTGTATAATTTTTTAATCTAATTACCGAAATACGGCTAGCGCCGTGGGTTAGAGTGAGAGAGGAGGAGCCTGCTTGCCGCTGCCGTACGCGTATGCGTGAAAGAAAGGGAAGCCTGACAGACTGGCGCCGTAACGCACTACTTTTTACCCTCCCATAAGAAGTTATCACTTCAAAAATCGGCATACAAAGGCGCTGATTGTATATCCGTAAGCTAAGCAAGTTATGATTGTATTATGGGTAATGAGTAATACAACGGACCACTCTGGGGCAATCCCAGACACCAACTTCGTATACGGAATTTACCATGCCAGTAATCGAACTGCTTATTTCGCTCAACCACAATAGCCGTCGATACTGGAAAGAGAACGTACGTAGAAATCACGACGCGCAAAATTGACGAGGCCCAATCAATAAAAACCGCGAAACAAGACGAATAATAAAACAGCGTTGTCTAAATAATATCAAAGCAAACAAGGCCAGTGCTATAATGAACAAGTGTCACTGGTGAAAAGGCGAAAATGAGTGAAACATCTTGTCCTTTTAATAATCACGACATTTCGAGTGGGTGGGCTACGTTACAAAAGAGAACTAAATGAATAAGGTTCGGGACAATAGGCTTTTGTTTCACCAACTACGCGGCGAGCGATGGCCACTTTTTGAAAACCGTTCTGCTGTACCTAATTAGGTCGAAACTTTTACGAAATATAATACCGTGTCTGTACATGGAAGCTATTTAAAAAAATAACTATAGTACACTATATCAACGACGAAGAACACGATGAGATTTTTTTAGATTTCTTGTCCTGGGCCGATTATGATGTGATTTTCGCTGATCGAGAGCAAATGATACGCTACTGTTTAACCTGGGAATCTCGCGGGAAATTTTCTGGGAATGATTTAAAATGACCAGATTTAAAAAAAAACCAATATCATTAGATATTTTTACTGATCAATAGCAAGTTTTATGTAATAACGAGTGTGATATTTTTTATTCCGGAATCCCGCGGGAATATTTCCGGGAGCGGTTTCTAGTTGTTCGGGTGTATAAAAATTAGCTAATTCCGGCACAGTTATCACTAAAACGATAGTTTGCATTATTTTTAAATGCTGCGATATTTTGTGTCCCGGGAATCCCGTCAAGCGTGAACGAAGCCGCGAGCATTTAGTATTGGTTCTAATGATGATGTGTGTTCGGAGTCTAGTCGAGGATACGAAAGGTGAAACAGAAAAATATAAAATAATACGATTTCAGGAAGACGTTATTACGGAGGTGTTTGCCGCTTCTTCTTGTTGTATAACTTGCCACAGGTATCTTTTGACACAACTTTTTCTCATATTGTATTGTCAATTTTGTAGGAAAAGAAGTGTTCAATAATTGAGATAGGAATGTGAGATTGAGCACGCACGTACCTGATTAAAGGGCATAAGATGCAGCTGCTCCTCACTTTCACTTCTACACTCCAGTTCACTTGATAGTTTCCTTATCTTGTATACTTATTTATTTTTGGCGAAATGGGGTTTATAGTATATTATTTTATGTATGTATTTGTTTGTATATTATACTAGCTGTACCCGGCAGACGTTGTCCTGTCTTTAAAAAATAAATTCTAGAACCCGATTCCAGCGCCATCTACCGGGACCAAATGTTAATATAAACTATTCTAAACTATTCTCAAATCCACTTGAACAAAAAAAACATCAAAATCAGGCCCAGCGTTTAGGAGGAGTATCGCGGCGCCACCTACTGGGTCCAATCGTTAATTTAAAGCATTCCGGGACAAACTTCAACACATGCAACAACAAAAAGACCTGAATTCTGGTACCCGATTGTAGCGCCATCTACCTGGTTCAAATTAAAATCTAACTCATCCCAGTAGAAAATTATTAAAATACTAATATCGCTATCAAAAATAGGGGTTGATCGTAGAGGGTTGAAAATTTAGGGTTGTATGTATTTTTTAATGCTGTATCATAAAAAATATCAAAAAATTAAAAAAAATATATTTAGGGGTGGACTACCCTTAACATTTAGGGGGATGAAAAATAGATGTTGTCCTATTCTCAGTCCTACCCAATATGCACACAAAGTTTCACGAGAATCGGTCTAGCCGTTTCGGAGTTCGGAGTATGGTAACTAACACTGTGACACGAGAATTTTATATATAAGATTATTTAAGTTAATTAAATTTTATAGGTGTGGTGCGGAGCGGGTTATTTACAAAATATACACATTTTATTTGATAACTTGACAAGAATGACGTGCGTGCGCAAAAGGGAACGCGTCACACGTCACACGACGTCAGATTTAAAGGAAGAAATTAAATTAGTAGAAGAAAAGTTTGTATAGGCTGAAAGAGGGTTACTTGGCGGTACCAGTTATCTTTCTGTACTCTCTGATAATCGTGTATTATGATAAGTTTAATAAAACTTGATCCTTTAAAACTTAACAAGGCATTAAAATTAAAGTGGATTTGGTGTAGACATGTTGCTCGCCTACGGGATAAGAGATGGACAATAGTAATGGCATGATGGAAAGGTCCAATGGGAAAACCAATGGGAAGACAGGTAAAACGGTGGGCTGATGACATATCGGAAACCGGCAATGTGCAATAATAAACAACAAAACGTTAACTCACGTTCTTAGCACTCCTCTTCAACTGCTTGGAGCCTTTCCACCAGGTTATCTGGGCTTCAGGCCTCGAGCCAGTTGTGAGGCATTCCACCTCATAGGGCCTGTCAGCAGAGAGATGAGTCTTCTTGTTCAAAATCTGGACGGATAGTGGTCTTACTGCAACAAACTGTAGTTATTACTAGATGTTTAGATTAGGGGACTAAACATTTCCACGTTCTCTTCTGGATTCAGGGCTACCTCAGCAAAAATCTAGGATATAGAACGACTGCTATATTGTGGAAGAGCTTCACTATTTGAGTGATTTTGTGACTCAGGAGTAAGTGACAGTAGTTGTTGTGAAGTAAACGCCAGGCTTCAAATTTGATAATCGATAATACAATAAATCTGTAAAGAGGTCGACTTTCAGGGGAGCTCATTCGGGCCAACAGATTCCAAAGTCTCTTAGAGCATCACATGAAAACTAAACCGATTTCAATGAAACTCGACACAGAGGTAACTTAAATTTCTGGTCAACTTATAGACCAGTACCAACTTTACCATTCAAAATACTATCAGAAATAAGATTATTGTGAATGGTAGAGTTTACAGAGTGAGACATAAAATTTCACTTACATAAGAGAAATTTCATATTTTCTCTATTTTCTTGTAGTGGAACACTTACTTACTTACTTGAGGTTGAGAAACGATTCCCAAAACATACAAAGAATATATACAAATTTCCAACAATAATATAAGGGGCCTGCGAGGCAAACCAATAGCTTCGCTGGAAGATCTTCGTTTGAAACGAAGGAGCATTTCTATATCGCTCCTCCACCTAGTTGGGACATCCCGAAATTCTTTCATAGAACCTTTATCATTTTTTACTGCATTCAGTGGACGCCCATCTTTTTAACCGAGTACAAAAACAGGAGGGTGTTCTCCAATCATCATGTAAATACATTTTTTTTAATATGTTACATAGCTTTTCTATTACAGATCTAATTTTGACAATTCTTCTGGCGTTGGATTCAGTTTAGCTTTTAGTTGGTCCCATACAAATTCTATAGCTTAGCACAAACGCATACTATCGTATTCTATTATTCTATTTGTTAAAAATTTCGTCACGACTTCCTTAAATGGAATTCACTATTGAAGACCTCTATTTACAACTTGCGATCCCCAAATTTGCTTTTCGCTGACGTGGACCCCTTGGAGTTCGATTTGGTCCCCCAGAGGTCCAAATCGTTCATATTATTGTCTAAAGATATAAAATTGTAATCTTGTATTTATAAATATTATGCAAGCTCAAGCTATGATTGTATGTTTGTGTAATAATCTCAGTTATGTTCAGTATAAATATTTTGGATGCCTTTATAACTCGAAACATGTACCGAGCATATTTCACATGTAACGTCTTTTATCTCCATTTTTCTGACAAATAAATCAATTTTATTTCATTAGGGATCTGTGCTCTAGATCAGGGGTTCGCCAACTTTTCCAGTTCGCGGTGCATTTACAAATTTAAAACTTTATCTCGGCGCCCTTAGTTCAAATAAAGTACAAGGATACTAAGTAAATAGGCAAAAATTGAAACAATATGAAGGTGAGTTTCTATATTCTTATATTTTATTAGTTTCTATATTAAGTCCGTCAATGAGGTAAGATACTAATACTAGCAGTCTTAATTTTTTTTTTTACGAAGTTTAATGCCCGCTACAATTCGAAGCCAGAATTTAATGGTGTCTTAGCGTCAGTGACTGATTTGTTTATTTTTTGGAAATAATGAGAATTGTATGGAGTTCGCCTACTGGCGGACTTACTATACGAGAAAACGTAATTTTTTTAAGAAAACAGGATATAAAATATAATGCAACTTAATCAGTGTGACGTGTGAGCTTGGTTATCTCCACACATTTTGTAACTGTGAATGCCTAAATTTAGTTTCCGAAGAATGGTAAACAGGAGTGCTTTACGGCGCACTCTTTACTCTCTACGACGCACCAGGGCGCCGCGGCCCTGCGCTAGATGCTGGAACAACCGAGTTGAACACCTCTTCATCTAGCATTGTTATAATAAACTATACTTACAATTAATATCCAGTATCACCAGCTTGGTTTCTGGTGGTGCCAGATTAGTGTTCGACGCTTGACAGACCAGTCTCGCATTCAAATGCTGCCGACCAATATTTGGGAAGGTGAGACTGTTTATGGTCACGCCGTCGTCGCGTTGCTCAAACGAGTCGTCGATGACAGTGTTCTCGAGGTACCAGGTGAGACGTGGTCTTGGGTCTCCTGCGAAAAGGAAACCACACTACACGAACTGCACTCAGTTACATAACTGCCGATTTCTCTTTTAAGAACAATAGAAGAGCGGGGAGGTATCGGCCGCCAGCCCAATTCGACCACCTCATTTTTCTTGCATTCTTCTTTCAACAATCAACACTATACACACGCCACAAGTCAAGTGGCGGTATTTTATATAAAAACCAACTGTAATTGTAAAAATTAAGTCTTATCATTATTTATGTATTTAATTTTAACTAGTGGTCGTCCGTGGTCGAAATTCGACCATAACAATTTGTAGTCAAAGACAAATACTTGTATAATCACAGATTTCACCAAGGCTACACTGTTAATTCGACTTTAACAATAAACAAAAGAGTATACGTGTGTGTGTCAAATACATGGTAGTGTGTATAATGCTTATTTTTATTGATTTAATGTATTTTTTATGCATAATTAAAAAAAAAATATTAGCATTCGTCACTTCTTACCTATATAAACTATAAGTGTGCGAAATTTCATACTCCTCCGTCCGAGCATTTTTTTCGTACAAAGTTTTTGCTCCTCGTATTAATGTAATGATATTCCGTTAGTATAGTATCATAATTTATGTTTTCTCTATCAAGGTATAGTAGTGAAATGTGATTTTTACATAGAAATATTTGTTTCCATGTATAATGCTGTGATATTTTAGTATACTTAAATATTGTACACATTTAAACTGTGTTTATATATGTGTGGTGGTATATACCACCCGTACACTTACGAATGTTGTCATAATTGAGTTATCCGCGTGTTAATTATATTGCGTGCAGTGAATGAGAATACTGATAACACACAAATTAAATTCAAATTCAAGTTTTCATTCAAAACAAGTCCCACTGGAGAACACTTTTTGAAGGTCATACATGTAAGTCAAACTTTTCATCCACTTCCTATTCTATGTACACCGCTTCGCAACGTGTTGAAAAGCTGTTAAGCTAAGAAACTGCCCAGTAACACATCTAGATAAAATCATAATAATTTATATATCTCAAGCTATTTTTATTCAAATACATGCAGAAGTTGTACAAATACTTCGCAAATAATTAATGGCCTGACATGAAAGGAACATACTTTCCCCTCGACCTTACCCTACCTTTCTATCCCATTTCTTTACCATCCTGTCACTCCTATCTCACCTGCTCTATCTCATCATAAAAGAAGCCAGCGCATCGGTATCACCCCCTAGTGTTGCATACGTCCATAAGTGATGGTTTATGTAGGCTGTTTACCAAAAAGCGAAAAGTGACGTAGAAATCAGTTTCCATTAAATCTCACGTCGTAAAAAGAAGAAAGTAATTAAACTATTGCTGGTACAACAAAATAAATAAACACAAAAACACTAAGATCTATTTTTTTATGAACATTCTTCAAGTTAAAGATCGTCCAAAATCGGCCGCAGTTATGCAAACCGGAAAATTCCTTCGTTTGGCTTTAAAGATATCCAAAGATTCGGATAAGACCGTGGCGTGTCACAGATGCTGAAAGCGGCGCTTTATGTCAATCAAAGTCAAAGGAAACGACTAAACATCACGCCGTACGCGGCATACAGCATTCGTAACAGATCATCGCCTAAGACTTCAGTAACTAGCCAATTATTCGCTTGATGTCCATTAGTTTCAGATAATTTTAAACTTGCATAGTTATTAATACTCGACACTAAACAGACAAACTTAGCAGAACCATTTTTAAATATTCTCTGATTTTTAATTACCTAGACTAAAATGACAGTTGATCTTTATTTTATTGCAAGCTTGGAACAACTCACCACTGTGAGTTGAATCCTATAGAATTTCTACAGAAACTCTGTAGAATTTAATTCACAGTAATGAGTTGTTAATTCGACTCGCACAACTCACTTATGACTTTAAAAAAAGTCTGTGGTATATGGAACGCGAGGTTATTCCTCACTCGCTCACGCTTATACGTATGTCTCTCTCTTATCTCGATCTTTGTGCATGTTTCGCGATTAACAGAAATAAATCCGTATTAATTAATTACGGTGGTTTCATGTCGATCGCATCTGTCATTTTAGTCTAGGTAATTACCAGACTACAAGCAAGCAGAAGATTCCATGAAATATTACCCCCATAAACCTCGCAGGCCAGCTCCAAGGTGTCACCTTCATTGTACGGTTCCAGTAGTCGCGTGTTACTTTTGGTCTTCGCATCCATGATGCTCGGTCTGTTTGGTGGAGCTGCAATAGAACAACGAGTCATTGTTTATTGAACACAAAAGAGTTATATTATGTTGATAAAATTACAAAGCAGCTGGTGGCAGTTGCTTCTTTTAAAATTAAACTCGATGTGGACTGGACTGTAAAACTATTATTGGCGTTATTTACAATTAAACTATACATATAAGAAATCAATACAAATATTGGTACTATTGTATGTGAGCAATGTGAATCGAATGAGTGAGCATTTCTGGCCTCCAAGTCCGTTTCTATATCCCAGCATCCATCTGACGCCTAGCTGCTAACCGTGCGAGCAATGGGCGTTAGCGGTATGCGAGGCACGGAGAGGTGTGCCTCGGCAGGCGGGACAGGGAGGTGCTCTCTGTCCGCAATAGCAGCATTGATGAGCAAATTCGAGTTTCACCAAAGATTTTCTTCCAGAAAAACCACGCATATGGCGAGTGGAAAGAAATCACATACATTTATTTTATTATCCAATTTCCTTATTAGTCTCCACTCGTTGTAAGACAGTAAAACAAGAATTAATGAATATTTTAATTTTAAAATGTATTTATTTAACAAAGATCAACTTTTTCACAATACATTAATAATACACGATACATTTTAAACAGAGTTAGTTAGTACTTTTAAGGGCAAAAATTATCTCAAGAGAATTATTGATTCAATTGAATTTAAGTTAAACTAAAGTCACGACAAAAAATAATGATATTACTTTCGTAGCATTGAAGAAAGAATGTAAGCAATCGTTTCACTGGAAACTGCCGGAATAGGCTAATAATGTTATGCATCCGAACAACTCTAAACCGCTCCCGGAAAAATTCCGCAGGATTCCCGGGAACAAACATATTATTACATTAAATTTGCTACCGATAAATAAAAAATTCAAATTGGAATTCGATGTATTTTGAAAGAAAGAAAGAAAATGTTTATTGTCGCAAACGTATGTACACACAGAAAAGAAAATATAATTAAACAAGTATACATTGTACATTTAAGGCATGAACACATAATAATTATTAGAAAAACGTACACCACATTTACGGCAACAAGGCCAGAGCTCAGCGTTATGCTAAGACAAGAGATGACGCAGCGCTGATTTTCAGTTTATATTTTCAGCCTTTATTTAACATAAGAATGAATGACCCAAACAAAAGCTTTAAGTTAAATCTTTTTACAGATATATATGCATAGATAATGAATTAAGTTTAAAGTGCATTAAATATATACTAATATAATAAAAAACATATCATAAATATAAATCTCTTAATAAATGTGAAATAACTGATATTCTCCATAAGTCTACCTTTAGATTAAAAAAGAAGATATCTACAATTGTATTATGTAGTAGATAGCAATAACAACTATCCTATATCAGTAAATATTAAACCATTATAACAAATATTTTTATGTAAATAAATAATTATTATAAAAAACTGAAAATATCTATAATAAATATATTTATGTAAAAATTATATAAACTTATATAGAAATTGAATGTTGTAACTAAAATATATCATAACCCATGTTATATGAATATAAACATTTAAGAATTACATGTAAAAACAAATAATCTATGAAAACATAAAACATACAACATAATCTAGTTATGTTGTTAATTACCATGTATATGTTAAAAGTGAAAAATATTATAGAACATCTGGTATAATATCCTATCCTATCCTATCCTATGTTACACAATTGCTCAAAAACATTAATTTAAAGGTATAAGCCACAGCGACCAATATTGTCATTAACATCTTTTCCATGTCGCACTCTGAGCACAGGATCCCCTGGCTTGCGCCTGGCGAGTACGCGGCCGCGCTTAGTCCAAATGAACTGCCACCCGTTCTGATGACCCACCTCGCGCGCCAAGCGGAACAATTGGTTGTTTGTTCGCGTTAATCTTTCATTAACGTAGAAGCAATATGACTTTCCAGATATTCCCAGGTCACTCGTATTAGTCGTACGTTTTTAATTTGGCATATTAAATCATTCTTAGAAAAAAAATCACGGAATTATCAGGATGAAATGTAGCGCAGAGTTTAAGTCTAAGAATTAGCTGTCAATCAGCAAAAACCGGCAAAAAAAAAATCGGCACAGTAGTTTCACGTGAATCCCTAACAAACAGAGGAGACAAGAAATCTAAAAAAAATGCATCCTGTTCTCCATTCTTTATATTGTCTATTCCAATTTTTTTATTAGCTTTAAAGTACAGGACATGTTTAGAATGTAATAATATTATAGATAAGGCTTTGATTTTGTTAAACGCGGATCCTTACCACAATGTTATATATTAATCATCTAAAGACACAATTTAACTAAAATTTGATTCAAAAATTTACCTTATAGGTAAATTTTTAGTTACACAAGACATGTTTCGATACGACACTGTACGTAAGTTTTTTCATTACAAAGGTCCACGTTCAGAAAGTTTTAAGTCAATTTAGCAACTAGTTATAGGAAGGGAAAGTTGAATTTGTCCTTCTTTTCGGCACGGACATAAATGTAAATTATCATTTAACCCTTCTTACCTTTCAACTTGGAGTTATCTTTTTATAAATAAAAAGATAACTTTTAAAATTTAATTATACAACAAAATAATTTAATAACTTATTGAATTTAACATATCATAGAAAACCTCTTGGGTTGATATAGAATAGAATAGAATAGAAAACACTTTATTGTTCACCGAATAAACAATTACAGAATAAATAAATTACAACAATGTAATGGCAAAACAAAAGGCGGCCTTATCGCTCAAAGCGATCTCTTCCAGGCAACCTGGCTGAGAGGATACTCTTAAAAACTTATGTCTAGGTATAATTAAATTAATAAGAAGTAAAATAACAAAGGAAGAAGAGTAAACAGTTAAGTTAAGAAGAATAGTAAAAAAAATATTATATTAGTGCTATAGATATCTACGTCCGTAGCATTAAACAATTTTAGCATTACTGTTACAACCTGAATGCCGACAAAAGACAAATCCACACCTGCCACCTGTAGACATTTTATTACCCTTTCGGAATTTGGACTTCTTTTGTTTACTTTGTGTTTAAAATTTGTGATTAGAAAAACATCAAATTGTGTATTGTAATCTTTTATGGTAGTCATTAGTCAGGTGTAATTCTAAGAAATTCAGTCCACGCAGCCGAGAAGACGTATTGTATTTGTACAGTATAAAGCAATGCCCAAATGGAGAGATGAGGGAGTCTAGCGCTGGCCACAAGTGAAACAAGACGTTAGTGACGGACTTTGCGCGTGTGATTGAATCGTGCATTACGTTTGGACTGGTTTTGTACAGTTATATTTGTACCTGTGTCATACGTGTTTGTATAGTTCTAATAAATTCTATAATAATTATATCGGCATTTTAATTCGAGTTTTGCAACTCGTAACAACTGTTTGGTTTAAAAAGTGAATTTTAAGTTTATTTTTAATATTTTTTGATTTAATGTTTTCCCTAAAGTCAACGAGTGAGTTAAATGACTCACCCGTTATACATAATTACTCTTCAAAGAATTAATAGAGTTGTAGCAAACAGTGCGCACTCAGTAAGACACAGACATGGCGAGAGGAAACAAGTCTATAGGCGATGGTGCTCACTTTCCATGAGCTGCGCCGTCTGGCTGTTCGCCAGCTTTGGAATAAAAACAAATCATTACGTCTTTGTCTTACTGGGTGTGCACTGTTTGCTACAATTCCATTAATTCTTCGAAAAGTAATTCTGTAACATACTTCTGTACTTACTTATAAAAATAGGAAATATTAAGAAAAACAGTTTTTAGCTAGACGTGTTGCTGGGGCTTTCTTGACACTTCTCCTTAACAGCAATAACACGTTGCGAAGCGGTGTACATAGAAATAGAATAGGAAGTATATTTATATTTTAACTTATATGTATGACCTTCAAAAAGTGTTCTCCAGTGGAACTTATTTTGAATAAAAACTTTTGAATTTGATGAATTTCTTAGTTTCATTAAACATTGCTTAGCGTGCTTATTATAAGTAAAGGCTCCTATGCACATATAATGGAAAAAATAAATGCGTTCAAACGAGAACAGAAACTTGGAAGGTAGTTAGTTATAATTTATAAATAGAACGCTTCCTTTGAAACCGTATCGATTGGTTAAAAATGAAACAAAATAAAAAAATTCATACCTTTCCAGGACCTCTCTAAAATTAGAATCGTAAAGATTCCTCCATTGATTCCCCAAAAGCCCGTTAATATCTGTGTCCAGTGAGAAATGGAAGCGCACGAATCCAATCAACCGCCGGAACATATTTTCCTTTTTGAATTTTCACAATTTTTCACGTCTAAATGAATTTTAAAGGAGACAGGTGCCTATTCTGCTTTATTAATAAAAGTAGGCTAAGCATGATCTGGTGTCCGTGGTTCCGTAGTTATTTTAAAAATGAAACCTTATGTAATCACCATGTACGCCTCTGCTGGCTGTCTGTGCATGTACTTAGTATGTGAAGTAATTTAATTAATTTTTCACTTGCTCATAAAGTGGCTCTATGGTCAACGCAATTAGGCACAGAATGACACCCATAATCAAACTGTGACTAAAAAAAAATATAACTCACTAGTGAGTTATAGATATTTTTTTTAATTTTATTGGTTGAGTTGCTTTGTTCTTAAAAAAGTTTTTATTCAAAAAAAAAGATCGTGTTCTATAGAACAAATAAATTAATGTTCCTATTGCTTGCTCATTTCATGCAACTTCTTATTTAAATAGATAATTTTAACTCGTACGTGTTTAATAAATAAAACTTTCACTCATATATAACTTTTTTTTTCTCTGTAATAAAAGAGAACTTTAAATTCCCCATTTTGTACGTGGCAGAATAGGCGCAAACCCTATGCGCGGAAAATAATAAAAAAAACCTCACCCTTTAGTCTGTGGCCGATCGCAATGCGCGCGCATAGGAAAATTGTTATCTACTAAATAAAATGAGTTTTTGTTGTTATTTTATTCACAAGTGTGTTGAAAAACGTCGTATGATACACGTGTGTATTGATGATTACCGTCCTCGGCTCTCTTAAGACCCTCGCCTACGGCTCAAGTCTCAATGGCGCCTCGGCGGTAATCACCAATGTTACACACTAGTACCATAATGTACTATAATCCGTGCAGGAACGGAGAAATAATACAATTTCCTGCGGTTGAGAGCCCGTCGTAAGAGGCGATCAAACAACCCACAGCCAGGTGGTAGGGCATTTGCCCGACTGGATGGCTCCCACCCCTGGTCTAAAGTATGTCGCCATAACAACCTTGATTTTTGTTCCGGCATTACTGACCAGGTTCCAGTCTCCCTTAAGAGAGCAGCAGGGCATTTGTACGACCTTTGGTGTTGCAAATGTCCATAGGCGATGGTGACAGTTAACCATCAGGTGGACAGTCTGCCTGTCTGCTGAACTCATGCAATAAAAAAACCTATTTAAATTTGAGAAATTTACTATTTTAATATTTATGTATTCTCAGAATCTAAGGTCCAACACCAATGAAAATTATACAAGACCTCTTTGAAGCTATATTGAATCCAACGCTAAAAGAACATTAATTTTCAAAATAGGTCTATAAACAAAAAATTGTGGTTGAACATTTAATTAAAAGAGCATATATTTACACGAGGAATGGAGAACTTCGTCTATCTTTTTGAAATCGGTTAAAAAATAAAACTACATAATATTTTTTTAACAAAAAGAAAACCAACTTAACACTAAATACAAACAAAAAATACCCAGCTTCTTTCTACAATATCTTGAAGTCGGTGCCAAGTAAAACACAAACGAACAACATCAAATTTACAAAATATAATATTTTTTAAGTTTTACTTGACACTGACTTCTAGGTCTTTTCGAAAGAAGTGTTTTAAATATTTATTAGCGTGAAGTCAGTTTCTTTTTGTTAATAAATATATTTTTAACTTTTTGGTTGCGCAAATACTTCAATAGCTTTAGAAATAATATATTAAACACCTGTATAAATTGTACAACTGACACGCGTATACAAATTTGCTATCTCACTCTTTGGTGTATAAGCTTTTCGACAAGGGTTGCACTCATAAGATCCTAACTTCGCGACCAGAACCGCCTTGGGGGTATACATACTTACGAATAAAAATAAAAAAAACAAAATTGATCCACAATTGACGACCAAATCGCGTAACACGCATATAAAGATTTAAGCGCCTGTAGAAAATATAATACACGCGTATATTAGATTTTTTCCAATAATTTAGGCGCGCGGTTCTTTAATACGGGTCAGGCTCGAAAGTCCTGGGATCAGATCCTGTTTGGTGACCATGGGACTATCTCGGAAGTATACACTTACGAGTAAAAAAATATTGAAAAATCGGTTTACAATTAACAGAGATATTGTGTTATGAAAAAGTTGGTTAAAAATTTTCGTGAGTTTATCTAATTCTTTACAATCCACTCATCAGATCCTGGTATGGTGACAATGGGACCAATTGGGGAGTTAAACCTTTCGATTAAAAGAAAAAAAATTAAAATCGGCCTACGATTGACGTAGATATCGAGTAACAAGCACAGAGTCGAATTGAGAATCCCCTCCTTTTTCAAAGTCGTTTAAAAATGAAAAAAGTAACTTGTGACGGCATCTGGATATGCAGGGCTTTTGAGCTTTTCAAAATTACGTCTTTAGAAGTCACTTGTTATATATTCTTTCTTCCGTGGTAATATTGAACATGAAGATAAAATCTACGGACCCCTAACTTTGTCACGTTCGGAAACATAACAATAAAATATTTAGGACGACGGTTATAGGTTTCAACACCGTTTTCAATAACGTTCCCGGTGCATAATTAGTTTCCGGACGTTTTCCGGGCGGCGCTTAAACCTATATTGTAAAATTGAAATCACTTACCGAATAGCATTCTACGTGCTCATTTATTATTATTACAAGCTTTTATTTAACTTGCATCTATTGTGTGTAAGTTCGAGTGGAATTTTGCACATTAAATTTGACCAACTTCCCGGTTTCCGATTGAGCTGAAATTTTGCACGCATATGTATATCGCGTGACAATGCAATAATATGGTACCATGGAGCTGATCTGATAAACAAGATAGACCCGTCGTGTTTGGGCTCGTTTTACTTATCTTAGCTTACTCTGCTGCTACATGATATCCAGGATCTCCAAAGCTTGTATTTAAAAACCTTTAAAAAAAGCTTATTTATTGTTGAACCACAGCAGGCAGGCTGACGGCCCAACTGTCATGGAAAGTGGTTGCAGTTGCCTGTGGACATTAGTAATACCAGAATTGGCAGCACGCCAATGAGCTGCCGGCCGTTAATGAGAAATTTAAACCTGACCACTGATGCCGGAACACAACTCAAGGTTGTTATGGCGGCTTACTCTAGACTAGGGGTGGTAGCCATCCAGCTGAGCAATATCCTACCACCCGGCTGTGGGTTGTTTTGTCGCCTCTTACGACAGGCCGCGGCCGCAGGAATTAGTATTCTTTTTCCCTTCCTGCATGGTTTATCAATGACTTCAATCCTCTATCGGTTATATGCTAAGTTTCGTATACTGCAAAATTGTTGAAGGGATGGCAAGGTGTTCTAAGAATGTATGTTAAGTGTGTCCTCTAACAAATAAGTATTATTTAAAGGGCCGCTTTTTCAATTAACAGGTAAAAATAATAACTACGTTTTAACGGTGTTAAGATTTTTCAAAAATCTAAAGATAGCGTTTTGGTTTTCATCAAAATCGGCCCAAGATGACTTTGAATGTTTCTCGCTATAACATAATCAAAGTTTCGGATTTGGCCATAGAGATCTATTTGAAAAATTCTCCTGTAGTCGAAAGATCGAAGAAAGAAACAGGTCGTTAAATTTAAAGAAAATTCTTCGAATGTCGTTTTGAGCATGATTTGAAAAAGCGCAAATAAATCTGCTCCTTAACGGAGATAAGTATCTAAATTACTGTAATTAGTGACACAATTAGAGCAAGTACTGCTTCGTCATTTACGTCACTGAAACTGCTTTCATAGCAAACGATAATTACTAAATTCCGGGATATTTACTAACGATGATTATTGTTCTAATATCAGCACGTAAACATCCCACTGCTCGGAGTGGATTCTTCATTTTAACGGGAACCGACCGGTATACTCAATATGCTTGTTCAAGGCGGATTACCGGGTTATACACATCGACTGTTTAAAGTTTTATTTAATGTGTTTATTATGAATATTTTTAAAAATACTAGCATTTTGCACTCCTTCTCTATTATAAACTATGTGTGCGAAGTTTCATACTCCTCCGTCCGCGCAATTTTCGTAAAAAAGGGTACAAAGTTTTTGCTTCGCGTATTAATGTAATGATAACAATAAGGTTCAATTTGGGTGATTTACATGTTATAAAATATTAATTTTATACTAATATATATAGCTGAAGAGTTTGTTTGTGTGATTGAACGCGCTAATCTCAGGAACTACTGGTCTGATTTGATTTTTTTTCAGTATTAGATAGCCCATTTATCGAGGAAGGCTATAGGCTATATATCATCACTAGGAGCGGAGCACCAATGAAGAATGTTTCATAATCGAGTTTTTTAAACTTACCTTAGCTAGTTAAACAATAAAATAAAAAAAAATATAAGGAAAAAATAGCAATAATAACATACTTAATCTATCTGGGATATTATTTTGAAAAAATTTATGAGGACTTTCATTAAAAATGTCGATGATTTTCGCATTATTATGTTATGTGAGGATCTTAATTTCATTTTAAAGTCTGAAATACTTATAAATGATAAGCAGTAATCTTATCCTGTACATCACATGTAATTTTTTTATAAATAGACGATACAAATTACGATTAACAAAGGAAAATAAGGAAAGCGTCATCTGTGTGTTTATAAGAGATACAAAACAAAGACAAAGAACCCAACCGAGACAATATTCATTCATACGAATTATTTCCACGTCGATGAAAACAAGACACAGACACATATGTTTTGTTATTTTCAAAATGTTTAATTTAGCCTAAGATATTTATTCTTAAGTTTTCGCGACTAGTATACGTATTAAAACTACGTTCGAGCGGTTTTTTAGCGCGGTGATTTATTTGATTTTTATTATTCCGATAGTTCAGCCACTTTTAAGTAGCCAATATCACGGAAGACAAAGATGTCAAATGTCAAAAAGTGTTCTTAAAGTTTAGTATAGCCAACCGCCAACTTGTTCATTTATGTCATATCATTTGTAGTTATATCATTCAACAACAACATTAAAAGAAAATAATTAAAATGAAGAAGTTGGCGGTAGGCTAAATAAATTACCGCGCTTAAAACCATTAAAAAGTTATTTTTATTAAGATATTTGTAAATAAACTGTACTGTAATAACACTCCCTAATGTAACTGTTCAAGCCCTACTCCGTGACCATGGAGCTACTCGTATACATCTTGTATATCCTATATTGGCAAGTGTTTTTGAAAACATCATTACAATAATTATATATTTTCGCTGTTATTCATAAAATTTAAGACGAATTTTATACGCTCGTTGAAAAGGAGTTGGTTTTTTAAACATTTTTAAACGAGACGTAATGAACAAAGCATACACGAGTAAGACTATAAACGAGCTATTTCTATTTCTTTATCTATGGTAAAAAGCTTTTTTTAGTCCTTGTTCACAACACCAAGCGCGCGGTCTCACTTATGATATGCACATATAAAACGCGTTATTTCAAGGAACATTTGGAAACTGTTTCGGGAGAAGAGTGCATACCTAATAAATTAATTATATTTGAAAAATAAGAATATTTTCACATTTTCATTCCAAACCACGTTTATTATATTGTGTTAAGTTTGAGAAATAGAAATGAAAAAATTCCACCATACATCGAACCTGTCTTCTGTCTTCCCTACTCAAACTTTGGTAAAGTAAAGGCGGGCTAGGCCTTTGCCGAATGAGCTCACTGGAGCGTATTGATTCCGTTCGATTCCTGGACTGGTCAATTTCATAAAGTAACTTTGATCCGTACTCATAATTGTGACTGACAGCTACAAAGACAAGATCCCACGACTTCTCGCGCGACACACACACTTTGTTTCGCTTGTCGCAAAGCCCGTCGCTAAGCCGGGGTTAGTGGCCAGGCATTGACTAGCATCACGGATATACAATGTATGTGTGTTTATCTGCCGATTATTGTACACTACTACAGTGAAACTTAAAAGCTGGTAGTACCTACTATTTTAATTGTATACAAAGGGCTGTCAACAACAAAGAATAAATTAGATTATGTGACATAATCTTGATGTTTATTTCGTGAACACGCCCCCGCCTTCGTTTCCGCGAGTCAACGTGAAAAAGCACTTAAATTAAATTAGTAGATATAAGACTTACGAAAAATTATTTAACGAATAATCTAGTTGTTGCTTAGTAGATACTAAGGAATCTTGATAGTCGTCAACACGAATAAAGTGTAGGCAACTTGGCTAGCCTCTAAGAATGAAAACGTACCTAACGTTCAAGACAGATTGAAACAATGTCCTCGTGGAAAAGGTCTGGAGCTCGTTATTTTGGTCTAGATGCCTAGAATAACTGGGTTGCCAACCGTTAGTAAATTACACCAGCCCACATAAAAGTACACGCCTTTTTGAAGTGAAACTTCCATAAAATCATGATTCTAAACTCGATGAAACGAAAAAGTGATAAACACATAAATCTATAGGACTAAGTCTGCGAGACATTGAGATACGTGTTTTACATTGCACAGCACAGATTAGAGAGTCAATGAGACCGATGATTAAACATAGGTCCACTGTGGACCGAAATAATACTGATAATAATAGAAGTAGATAAGTTTATTTTGAATTTTTATATTCAAATTCAATAGTTTTTGTTCAAAATAAGTTTCACTGGAGAACACTTTTTGAATGTCATACAACAAAAGTTCACCAGACAGGTAGACGGCCCACCTGATGGAAAGCGGTTATCATTGTCTATGGACATTTGTAACACCAAAGGTGCTGCCGCTGTTCTAAAGGGGGACTGGAATCTGGCCAATAATGTCGGAACACAACTGAAGGTTGTTATGGAGCCATTCTCTAGAGTAGGGGTGGTAGCCATCCAGACGGGGAAATACCCCACCACCTGGCTACGGGTTGTTTAGTCGCCTATTACGACAGGCCGCCTGTTCCTGCACGGATAATTTACATCTTCTTTCAATCTGCAATAAATAAACTACTTTAATTAAAATATCTAATACGGTACAGCTTGCCTTGAGGAAAACCACAACACATAAGCAAGCATCAAGTACATCGAGTGAATGGATGTTTCTCGCAATTTTCTCGTACATCGGGCAACCCTGTTTACGGAAAATGGCGTCGTAAAATCAAGAAAGGGAAGGGAAATCTGTAACAAAAAGCCTGAGCGTTCGACCGGATTGGACAAAATCAGCATTACTCTAGTGTTAATAGGAACTAGGAATCAGTTTTTATTCTACGCGATGGACCAGTCGAGAAATTTCAAGAAACGTGTTTTCTTACATTGTTTCCAGCACAATAATATGACGTCAATGTCGTCATGTTTAGTGGATAAGGTTTTTAAGCTATTGTATAGCTTTTATCGCGGGCCATGAGCGCGGCGACCGAATGAAGAAATTCCGTAACGAAAATAAACCTAACACCTCCCACTCTGCCTACCATGCTCGGTGACGGGGGCCTGAGGCGGGCGCGGCGAGCGGAGGCGTGCGGTGGCCACAGTGCGCCGCGAGCTCTCGTAGCGGTTCGAGGTATGTCAAGTATTGCAAATTATGGACGACGAGCTGCTCTGAAATCGAACGAATACGTAAGCAGCTGTTTGTGAGAAAGTATATAGGTGTATAGGTATCTACCGCATGTGCGCCCCGTAAGTATACATGTAGGTATATATATACATAGGTGATTTGTTTTCTTATCGGTCACCACGCTCAAAAAGTGTAACTTGAATTAATATCAAAGAAAAAAAGTTCTGCATAAATATAAAATAAATAAATAATTATAATTGCATAAGTTGATAAAAAATGCTATGCAATAGCTTTGCCGCGACAGTCCCCGAGTGCCACAACGAGTTTTTTTGTTTTTTGTATGGTAACAACTCTACGGACTCCAGTTCCGTACCGTTTTTTAAAACTAAATTTAGAAGAAAGTTTTTAGTTTTTATACATTATTATCCGGACATAAAATCGGCGGTATTTTCTATTCCGGGAATCCCACGTTAATTTTCTTCGGGATAGTTTAATATGGCACGGCGCAGACATATTGCATATGTGCAGTATTAAATCAATGCCCCAATGGAGAGATGAGGCAGTCAGGCGATAACCACGAGCGAAGCAAAACTTGTGTACATTCGGTAATCTATTTAGTGACGGACTTTGCGCGTGTTATTGAACGTGCATTACGTTTGGACTGGTTGTGTTCAGTTATATTTATACCTGTGGTATACGTGTTTGTATAGTTCTAATAAACTCTATAGTCTATTTAACAGCATTTTAATTCGACTCCTGCAACTCCTAACAGTATGTTGTACCAAAATAATTTTCTAAGGTATAAAACAATGTATACTTATGTTTTATTGGGATTATAAATATAGAAAACGACTGCTACAAGCGAATTCCACAAACGACAGCATTAAAGCAACCCGTTGTTAACATACTGTACGTATGACTATGGCATAACCTCAAAAAAGGTTTTATGTCGGCGGCACCAGTAAAGATGTACATTTTAATACAGTCGGGTTCACACATAATATCGATTTTTAGTTTTGTATACACCCGCACGTCCTTTAGCGCCGATACGTGACAAATTTAAGAAACGACCCCCAACTCCCTCTCATCAGCGGTTTTCAGCGATACGCCCTTATCAGTTTATTGTTCCTCTGTCTGAGAACTATGAGATAACCAGCAAACATACACCACTTTTACATTTATACACATAGTTCGAAAGAAAATAAGAGTGGTTTAAGAATTAACGGATTACTCATCAAATTTTAACTCTAACCCGATGATCAGGTTGTACTTGCATCATCGGAAGAAGACACAAGAGATGTTAACAATTATGGATAAATCTTTTAAGAACAACGGTATGAAAATTAATGATGACAATACATAACACACGGATAGGAAATGAGAAACTAGAGCAAGTTAAAGAGTCTGTATATCTAGGGTGCAAGTTTACAAGAAACGAAAAGAAAGAAATTGATTTTGAAAGGCGAGTAATAGCAGGCAACAAAGTGAATGGAGCGCTTAACTCTTTTATGAACAGCTGGAACAGATATCTACAAAATCACACCTGACTGACCATCAAGGGGTGTTAGTACCAATGCTTAATGTACGGAAGTGAAAGTTGGTTATAGCAAAAGAAGCGTGAAAGTAGGATAAACACAAAGAGCTTTGAATAATATATGTAAGGTAAGTGATATAATAAGAAACACTGTGATAAGGGAAAGCTGTGGATTGAAAGAGAACGTAGTGACAAGAGTTGAAACAGGAATGTTAAGGTGGTTTGGGCATACTTCTTGTTTTGTGCTACTGTTATAATTCAAAGTATAAATGATAACAGAAGCACAAAACAAGAAGTGTATGACAGCAATGCAACTGGTAGAGTCGGTGCTAGTAGAAGGCGACGTACTCACCATGATGAAATCTAATGTATTCAGAAGAAAGGTCAGGTAAAAAGCGGTTTAAATAAGCGTGTATGTATGAAGAGATTAATGAAAGTTGATGAAGCGAATTTTTTTTATCATTTTCATAGCAGGGGGAGATCTTACTTCTCTCTCTGCTTACCCCAATGGGAAAAAGGCATGGCAATATGTATGTATATGTACATATAGTTCGCGACAAGTCGAGATGGCAATCGAGGGATGTGACGTGACACAGAATCCCAATTCTGCTATCAAAATATCGTCATAATGGTCGTTCATCGATATCATAATGGTTACTATGTATGAATAAACCACCATTATGACACCAGTGGTCGGTCATTCTGACGATACTGTATTTGTAGAATCAGGGCCCAGGTAGTTGATATCGATATGTTTTTGTACGCAAAACGAGACAAAATGAGAGCAAAAGGAAAGACAAACTTGAAATATAATTTCAAAACAAGATTCTTCCTGTGTCTGATTGACAGGATATATAATTATAACTATTATTATTTATTTCTATGACACAATTTTCTAGCTAAGGCTGGACCATAAACCATATGGTCATACAGTTTGTAGGGACTTTTGGCCGCGCGATGGCAAGTGTTTTTTCTAATAAAAGCAGAAGCTGAATTATAGGGAAATTTGATTAAATAAAATAATAAAGCTGAATATGACTTACTGATAACTGTGAAATTGACTCTGAGATTCCTCGTCGGTGAGTTCTTGAAGTCGACCCTACATCGGTATACGCCGGCGTCACTAGCCACCACGTCGTCTACGAAGAGCACCGCAGGCGACGCCGCTGCTCGGAAGTAAGCCCTCGTGCCAAACACCGCTGGCGAGGACCAGAGCTTTGGCAGCGACGCATGTCGCCCTCTCACATCATAACTGTGTAACAACGAAATAGAGGTCACTCTCACAGAATATCAGCGTGAAACTGTTAGTCCTCAGCCAATCGTATTTCGTACGATGACTGAGAGATCCAATAGCCTAGTACCACCTTCATTTCTGCTTATCTACGTTTTGGTGTACAATATAGTGTTGCCCATCTCTATCTATTTATCCTTATTAAAATTATAAATGCGAAATAACTATGTCTGTCTGTCTGTTCCGTTTTCCCGGAAAAACTATTGGACCGATTTGGCTGAAACTCAGTATATATGTAATATTAATACCGAGGGTGGACAAGGGATACTTTTTATCCCGGATAATGGGATAGATTTTGGGATAGATTTATGTAAAGGTTATCCTAGAAAGCAGGATAGGGTTTGTTTTTTTTGAGAATTGCCATTTTTGTAATTTTAATTATTTAGATCGTTTTGGTCATTTTGGTAATTTCGGTCATTTGGGTCATTTAGGTCACTCGGCCATATCGGCCACTTCAGTCATTATTGTCAGTTTAGTCATTTTGCATAAGATAGACGGGGGATAAATAAATAAAACTAAAACGTGATGAAGTAGGGGATGAAATTTTGTATGGGAGACCAATCATTTCTCAAGTTTATAGATATAAAAAATTATCATCTGTTAAAAATTGCTATAGTAACTCGATCTGTATGCCTGATAAGCTCATGCTTCATGGTAAAATTTCTAGAAGTACTGAATCGGTTTTGCTGTAATTTTGAACAATTATGTAGTTTTAATTCCAAGGTGGGATAGTTTCCGATATAAAATGAAGGGAATCTTTCGGGGACAAATAGTACTATCATACAAATTTAATACAATATACCCTGTACTAACCTAGCCTGCTCTTTTAACAAAAGGTACGCAAATCACTGAATAGTGTAATTCATTGCAAAAGTTCTATATATATACGAAAACTAGCTGTACCCGCGCCGTCGTCCGCGTGGAATTTGTTTTCACAACCCCCCGATTCTGAAACATTCTTCATTGGTGCTCCGCTCCTATCGGTCTTAGCGTGATGATATATAACCTATAGCCTTCCTCGATAAATGGGCTATCTAACACTGAAATAATTTTTCAAATCAGACCCGCAGTTCCTGAGATTGGCGCATTCATTCAAACAAACAAACTCTTCAGCTTTATATATTAGTATAAGATGATCTAAGGAAAATCAATGTATATGTATTAGGTAATATTCCGAATATATACAACTGTACAAAAGTATCTCTCTCTATGTTTATTATTCAAAGTGCTCGTAATGGCCGGGTGGTGTATTTAAGGATATCCTGCTTGTTATTTAGCAGCGAGGAGATTTAAAACATTTTCCCATTTAAGTCATGTACGATAATATTTTTTGTCAGCGTTTGTCTGCAGATCGAGGCCTCTCAAAAGCCTCCCCGGGCGACATTCGTAGATCTCCTCGCTCCATTTTCCTACTATTGAACAGTTTTCTTTGGAATATAGCGTGTTTTTCCATCGCCACAATCTGTCTATAACAATAAATCCAAGGGTATCGCGTTTGTACGATATATTTAAAAATTAGAAAAAAAATACACAAGGCTAATCTGGGCCAGCTGATTTATAAAACTAAACTTTGAAAGTTTTCTGTCTATTGAGGTATAATGTGAAAACGAATAGGAAATACTTTGAAAGTAACTTGTTTTGAGCATACTGAAATAGTATAATTGACTAGCCTTTCCCGTGGCATTTCGCGCGTTAAAATTCTTGACATTCATTTTATCAATCTGTTATTTTAACCGACTTTAAAAAAGGAGGAGGTTCTCAATTTGTCGGAATCTTTATGTATGATTCTTTTTTTTAGTTCGACGCGGACGGAATAGTTGCCATTTGGTCCCCTAAAAATTTAACAAAGCAGCATTTGGCAAAGTAGTTTTCATTTTATGAACATTTTTATAAAGAAAAAACCATTCTGTTCCATATGTACACCGATTACTCTGAGATTTACGATTCGATTTACGTAATTCTTGTTTAGTTTGATGCGGAATAGTTGCCATTTGGTGTCCGAAAAATTTAACATAGTTTGGCCCAGTAGTTTTCATTTTACGAACATTTTTTGTTCCCGTTTCTTGGGACCTATATTTTTTAAGGAGCGCGGCACCTTTCGTAGGTCTACCCATACATATCTAGACACTAAAAAGTAACAAACAAAATAAAGAAACTTCGTTTAAAAAAACCGACTTCAAAAACTTAAAAGCTGTTACGTAAAAAATACACTGTCTATAGTGAATTGAAAACAGGTACCGCCATCTGTTGTGGGTTGGCGTAGTTCTAGCCACCTTCAGTTCCGGCCAGGCATTGGTGCGAGGCAGTCGCAGATGCCCTGTTCTCCTGAATATTGCAGTTTCTGTCGTGCCTTTTCTTTCCAAAAAGGCGATAAATTGCGAGTATAGTTGTGTAGTTATAGTGTAAAGTGATATTTAGTTCGATTCCGGCGCGAATCGCAGTGTTTTGGCTTGGGTAAGTCGTTTTACTCTTTCCACGGGCTTTTCGCGCGCCTTTGGCGCATTACGCAATATATAACGTTCATTTTGTACACTAAGTACACCGACGCGAACCGTTGGTCTCGCTCAAGGTGAGGGCATCCAGCAATGGATGCCCAGGATCCTAAGCCGCTACCTGGGCTTTCAGGTGCGCCCTGCAAAAGGGGCCACCTCGAGGCCAAGGATGGCTGGCTAGCAGCCGAGATCGGCGAGACGCGGCGGAAAAAAATCCCGTCTGCTTCGGTCGCCCGGCGTAGCAAATCTGCCGCCGGGCCACGTCCAGGCTGCCAGGCTGCTGCCGTTATCACGGCGGCACCCGCGGCGCCTGTCTTGCTAGGGAGGGCGGCGTCTGTGGTGGACCTCACTGCGGATGCCCCCGACAGTAGGCATAACGTTATGGGGCCCCCGGAAGGTCCCGTGACGCGTAGGCCCCCATCCAGCCGTGCGGCACGCAGCAGTGCGGCACGCCTGGCTATAGGTAGGAACACGCTGCTCGGGTCACACTCGGCCGTTTGCCTGGCCGTGAGCGACGCGAGCACCACAGATGCTGGTGCCTTCGTAACACCGTCGTCCTCTGCATGGGCCTCACCTGTGCAGGGGAGCGACGGGTACGAAGATGGATTTCGTACACCGTTATCAGGCAGCATTCCAGAGTCACTGGATAGTGCGCTTGACGGTGTCGTCCACGCATTTAATTATCCCCGCTCTGATTCGCCCGCCTGTGGACAAGTGGTCTACACGGCGGCCGGAACAGCGACGGTGGGGGGCGGTCGCCCCACGACGACGGTGGCCTATAGCGCGCAGGCCTCACCTGCGCCAATGCCACTGGCTTGCGACCTATCGGTTCGCAACGTCGGGGACGGCCGTCCCACGACCCCGGTTGTCGCGCGAGCTTCACTCGCGCTATCGACCGAGGTCGCGAATAGGGAATTTGTAGGCGCGGCAGCGGCGACCCCTTCGTCTTCCTTCCCTACTGGGATGGGAGTCGCTGTCGCGACGTCGGTGCCTGCGTGTGCAGCGGTTGCGGCGGCGACGGCGACGGCGGCGGCGTCCACGTCCTCGTCTTCGGCGGCTGCAACTTCGTCCGCGTTCGCGTCCACAGGTTCGTCGTCTTCGGCGGCGGGTCCAGCGACGCGAGCTACGTCTTCGGGGACGTTTGTGCCCCCTGTTTCGTGTGCCCCGGTATTTGTCGCCGGATCGAGGTCACGGTTCTGGGACCGATCTCAGAGCAGTGGCGCCGATTCGACCGCCACGTCGGGTGCCTCCACCCCAGCGCGCGCGCGCTCGCCTTTGCGCCCCGCGTGGGGCGCAACCGAATCAACCGCGTCGGCCGCGTCCGTACTCGCGGGTGCGGAGGCCTTCCTCCGCACAGAGGGGGGGGAAAAGGGGCGCAAGGCGCGCAAGGCAACCAACGCCAAATTGGTCGCGGCTAGCCAGTGCGCCGCCCTAGTAGGGGACATCACTGCCCTCGGCCCCGGGGAGCTGCGCCTCGCGGCGAGCGCCCAGGTGGCCGAAATCCTCCAGATCGCCCAGACGTCGGGCAATCTGAAGGGGGGCTACGTGCGTCGGCTGAAGGATGCCGCGAACAGAGTGTCGGACATTGTCGACACTCTGGTCACGCGGAATCCGGAAACCGAGGCGTGGAAGCTCGGCAACGAGAATGCGCGTTTGCGCATGGAAGTAAACTCTTTGCGGGAGGAAAATCTCTCCTACCGCAAAGAGTTTGAAGAGATGCGCAAGGCCCTTAAGGCCTCTGCTCCGGCCGTGGAGCCGGCGCCTGCCGTCGTGGCGGCGCCGCCCCCCGTGCCCATCAAGCGGAAGACACGGGCGGTCGCGGTGGAGGTGGCGGCGATTCCGGAATCGCCCGCTGCGCCCGTCGCGACTAAAAAATCGCGTCCGACCCCCGCCGCGGTGGCGGGGTCGATACCGGTTCCCGCCGACGGGGCGGAACCGGCCGCGGCGCCCGCCGACGGGGCGGCGCCGTCGTCCGTCCCACTCGGGCGCGGCGGCGTTGAGTACGATGCGTTCGTGCGCGTCGTGCTCGATGCCGTGGCGCCACTCATCAACGCGAGGTTCGCCGCCATCGAGGACAGGCTGGGCCCCGCGCCGACCCTCCGTCCACCACTTGCGGCCGACGGAGGCAAGGCGCCGGCGCCCAGGCCGACTCCTCGCGCGTCCGTCGCGAAGCCCACCGGAGGGCCCAAACCGGCCACGGCTGCCGCTGCAGTCCGCCGGGGTCTGGGGGAAGCGAGTACCCCGGTCCCGATGGAGGTAGTGGCGGCCCCGGCCGCCGGGGTGGCAGACTCCCCACTGCCACCGACCCCCCCCGCGAGGAAAAAGCACAGGGGGGGCGTGAAGCGAACGCTCCGAAAGCGGAGAAAGGCGGCCCGCGCCGCCGCCGCTGCCTCGGCGGCCTTCGCTTCGGCGCCCGCCCTAGTTGTTTCGGCCTCTGGGCAACAAATGGCCCCCGCGTCCGCGCCATCGGTGGCGCCCGTCCCGCGCGCCCGACGTGCCACCCCGTGTGTGGCACCGTCGCCAGCGCCCGTGGCGCGCGCCCCTCACGTCGCCCCGTACGTCGCGCCGCCGCCGGCGCCCGTGGCCCCCGCCCCCGCCCCCGTACCCGAGGGGGGGGCGTGGTCCACGGTCGTAGGGCGGAAAAAGGGTAAGGGGGCGAGGGCCAACGGGCCCCCTCCCCCCCCCCAGGCGCAAGCTGCTGCCCCACCGACGGGGTGGAGGCAGCAACCGCGGAAGCAGGCCGCGAGGCCTGCCGTCGTTCTCCGCGAGCCGAAGTCGGCCGCAGTCATTATTAGACTGCTGCCGGCAGCGGCCGCGAAGGGTGTCGGCTATCGCGAGGTCTTCGCAAAGGCCTCGACGGTGGTCGACATCACCGCCATGGGCCTCCGCGAGGGGCTGAAGGTGGTGCGGACCGCCAGGGACGCGCGTCTCCTCGAGTTCCAGCCGGGACCCGAGAGCGCGGCCAAGGCGGACCGCGTCGCCGAAGCCCTGCGCGGGGCCCTAGAAGGGATGGCTGAGGTCGTCCGCCCCGTAAAGCGTGGGGAGCTTTACGTCTCAGGGCTGGACGACTCAGTCACGGTCGATGGGCTTCGTGACGCGATCGCGCGCGCAGGCAACTGCCGGCGCGACGACGTGCTCACGAAGCACATCGGTGCAGGACCGGGCGGATTGGGCGCATCATACGTGCTGTGCCCCGTCGCTGCCGCCAAGACCATCGTCGGGTTGGGCTACCTTCTGGTCGGCTTCACCTCGGCGAAGGTCGAAGCACTGGAAGCCAGACCGATACGTTGTTACAGATGTTTCAACGTCGGTCATGGCACCCAAACTTGTCCGGACACGTGCCCGGACCGGACTAACTTGTGTCTCCGCTGCGGTAAAAGCGGACACAAGATGCCGGACTGCACGGCACGGAAACCCCACTGCGCGGCGTGCGCGGCGGGGGGACTGAACGCGGCCCACCCCACGTTGGCGAGGTTCTGCCAACCTCCCTACGTGAGGGGCCAATTCGTCCACTCGCGGGCGAGACCACGTACCGGCAAATCGGGAGTACAGACAATGGACACCTCCAATGCCTAGTACACCCGTAACGACGTTCTTTCAAGCTAACGTAAACCACTCCCCCACCGCTCAGGACTTGTGCCTGCAGGCGATGGCGGAGTGGCAAGCGAATTTAGCCGTAATAAGTGAACCTTATTACGTCCCTCCTTCAGGGAACTGGGTGGGCGATCTCGATGACATGGTAGCGGTGGTGGCCAGAGCCGGGTCCGGCACACCGCTTACATGTCTCGAAAGAGGAAAGGGCTATGCTGTGGCGAAGAGCGGAAGTATCGTCGTCATAGGCGTTTACTTTTCGCGCAACCGCCCCCTGGCGGAGTTCGAGCTTCACTTGGACGCCGTCGGGGCTGCCGTACGCAGACTGTCGCCCAAAACGATCTTCGTGATGGGCGACTTTAATGCAAAGCACCTCTCCTGGGGAAACGTAATCACGGACGCTAGGGGTCGGGCGGTCGAGGATTGGGCTCTTCAAGCCGGCCTGACCATACTGAACCAGGGGTCGGTCCAGACCTGCGTGCGCGCGCGGGGTGGATCGATCATCGACCTGTCATTCGTCACTCATGCGGCCGCCCGCAGAGTGACCGGATGGAGGGTGCTGGAGGAGGTGGAGTCGCTCTCTGATCATCGGTACATCAGATTTGAGCTCACGACCCCCTCCTCCGGTCCGAGCCCTGTTCACCGTCGCCCCCCTCTCCTCCCGCGTTGGGCCCTTACCAAGCTCGATCCGGAGCAGGCCGAGGAGCGGGCACTCTCGGAAAGCTGGGCCTACCCAGCCGACTTCGCGAATCTGGATACGCAGGCAGAGCACATGCGCAAGACCCTGACGAGGGTTTGCGACGCTGCGATGCCACGCGTCTCCAAGCGGCAGCCTCCGTGCAAGCAATCGGTCCACTGGTGGACCGAGGAGCTGGGCGAGATGCGAAAGGCAGTTCGCATCATCAGCCACAGGCTCAAACGCTGCAGGGCGCGCCGTCCTCCGGACTTCGTCGCGGAAAATGGACTCGTGGGCGAGTTTAGAGAGGCCAGAAAGGCCCTTTCGATTGCAATATTGCGATCGAAAGCCCGGGCTCGGGCCGAGCTCCTCGAGACGCTCGATCGGGACCCTTGGGGGCGCCCGTACCGTGGGGCCCGCAACAAGTTGCGGCCTTGCACATCCACGGTCACGGAAACGCTCGAACCCGAGGTGCTCCGGTCGGTTATCGATGGGCTCTTCCCGGATCCGGGGAACTTCACTCCCCCCAGTATGGGTCCACCCATTCCCGACACCCCCACGGACGAGGAGCCTCACTCCATCTCCGAGGGGGAGCTAGACGTCGCCCTGGACCGGCTCCGGGGCAGGAAGACGGCACCGGGACCCGACGGGGTTCCAGGTCGACTCCTCTTCCTGGCTGCAAAACACCTACGCAGCCAGCTGCGGGACCTCTTCGAAGCCTGTATTCGCGCAGGTAGGTTCCCGTCGCAATGGAAAGAGGGTCGTTTGTGCCTACTTCCAAAGGGAGGTCGGCCTCCCAACGATCCGTCCGCCTACAGGCCCATAGTGCTGCTGAACGAGGTCGCCAAGGTCTTCGAGAAGATCTTGGCGGAGCGGCTTGTGAAGCATCTAGACACTGTGGAGCCGGGGCTATCAGATACGCAGTTCGGGTTTCGGCGGAGGCGCTCCACGATGGACGCCTTCGAGACGCTGCGAACGTTGACGGACGAAGCCGTCCAAGCAAAGGACGTCGTTCTTGCAGTGTCGCTAGACATAGCGAACGCCTTTAACAGCCTCCCTCATGAGACGATCAGGGAAGGGCTCCGCGCGCACGGAGTCCCCCCGTACCTCACGAGGCTGTTGGGCGAGTACCTGCGAGATCGGCACATCCTTTGGGAGGGTGGTGAGTCCGCCAACCACGTGCTAGGTCGGCGACGTGTCGCGTGCGGCGTTCCACAGGGATCGGTCCTCGGGCCTATCCTTTGGAACGTAGGCTATGACTGGATCCTTCGGGTGACGGTCCGGCCCGGAGTAGGGCTGATCTGCTTTGCGGACGACACCCTACTCACGGCACGCGCCGCGTCTTTTGCGGAATCCGTGGACGTCGCCAACGACGGGCTGGCGATCGTCGTAGATCGAATAGCTAGGCTGGGCTTGAAGGTCTCCCCCGCGAAAACGGAGGCCGTCATGTTCCATAGGAAATTCCGGAATCCTCCCCCGGACTTGTCCGTTACAGTTCAGGGGGTGGCGATTAGAGTAGGGCCCACGATGAAATATCTTGGGCTAGTCCTAGACGGGAAATGGCTGTTCAAAGCGCACTTTGAGCAGCTAGTTCCCAAACTTCTGAATTCCGCGGGCGCACTCTCCAGGCTTCTTCCTAACGTGGGGGGGCCGGGGGGTGCGACGCGGAAGCTTTATTCCGGCATCCTGAGGAGTATGGCACTCTACGGTGCGCCCGTCTGGTCCGATGCGCTTCACCGCCACAACCGAACCCTGCTGCACCGCGCGCAGCGGGTTCTGGCCGTGAGGACCATACGGGGGTACCGCACAGTGTCGTGGTCGGCGGCGACTCTCTTGGCAGGCGAGCTGCCCTGGCCTCTCCAGGCAGACGTCCTGTCCAGAGTTCGTCGCGCCCAGCAGGATGCCCTAGCTAGAGGACTGACCTTCTGTCAAGTCGAATTAGAGACGGTCAGGAAGCGGGAAACCCATTCCTGCCTCGTCGCCTGGTCTCGTGACCTCGAACACCCTGTGGCCGGCGGCTATACGGTGGATGCAATCAGGCCGCAGCTGGAGAGATGGGTGACCCGCACCAGCGGAACCCTGACCTTCAGGACGACTCAGATACTGACCGGACACGGTTGTTTCGACCAGTATCTGTTTCGCATTGTGGGCTGCTTGCCTTCCCCGGACTGCCGCCAATGCGGCGCACCCGATACGGCGTTACACACGCTTGTTGAGTGCGCTGCATGGACGCCTCAGCGTTTCGAGCTCGAGACACACGTAGGAGCCGTCCGATCGCTTGGCGACTTGGTAACGGCCATGTTGCACAGCGACGACCGCTGGGAGTCTGCGGTTTCTTTCTGTGAGGCTGTAATGTCTCTAAAAGAGGCCGCAGAAAGGGATAGGGAGCGAAGCCCTTCAGCGCGTGCCGCTAATGTCACCCGAGGCCGCCGGCCTTCAGCTGGCACTCGACGAGGCAGGTACGCGCGTTACTTCCCTCCCTGAGTTAGGTTCCGGTACGAGGGGCCCCTTGCTACTAGGCAACGCAAGGGATTCAGCCCCCGTTTCGAAGTGGGGTGTGTTCTCCCAGGGCACACTCCAGGCACTTTATTGCGCTGGATCGACTGTTGCGTAACTATGTTCTATATCTCAGTCTTTCCTTCACAACAAAGCGCAGGGTCGACGGGAGGAGAGGTTTTTTAGTGGGTATTGAGGTTGTTCGCTCGTGTAACATCGCTCGGAGTCGCCACACTCCTCTGTGTAATCCATCGCGGGCGGAGCGCAAATAAAGCATACTATTGCTAGCGTTATCGCCCCCGATGGATGCGTGCCGTTTCCTAGTGACGGCCCAGAGAGTGCGTAAATCGGTTAGCATTTTCCCTCGCCTCAAAAAAAAAAAAAAAAAAAAAAAAAAAAAAAAAAAAAAAAAAAAAAAAAAAAAAAAGTTCTAGCCACCTTGCAATCAGTAGCCATATTGTTTCATAGGCAAAGCAACGACGACTTACAGTAGCGTGTCGTCAGACGTCGTTGTTTTTAGTCCCTTGTCTTCCCGTTTTAAAATTCAATAAGATCCCGATAATTAGTTCAACAGCATCTAATTTGTAGACGTGGGTAGAGGTTCCAGGCTGGATACCCTGGAGAAGTGTCAGCCCCGTCTAAGGGTCAACGGAAGTATAGCAACGACATCTGACGGTCACAAGTCGCCGAAATTGATCCACAAAGTTAGAAATTCTAGAACAAAAATGTAGCAGGATGTGACGAAAATTAAATGAATAGCAGCTATTCGAAGAGAAAGGATTCGATTGACCGGTGACATCGCTTGTGCCGCGTCATTATTTCTCTTGTTCTCCTAGCAGTCGGTTGGATACATATTGTTTTTTTAGTGGTGCATAGTAGCACCTTAGAGTCAGTGAAATAATTCTAGAGGTAGCCTTTGATCTCTTTCCACGAGATCGTATCGTACCCGTTCTTCAAAGAGTAAAGTTCTGAATTCGTAACAGAATGGTGTACCGACACAGAGACGTGTGGTCCACGTGCAGGGCGCTTTTTGGAAGTCCAGGCGACCCTTTGCATCATTGTATAGTTTCCCATTAGGTTCGTACTGTTTCACTTTTATGTTAGTTTCAAATATTTAAAATAGTAAAGCTTAGATTATTCTCTTCACAGTTAAGATCACGCACGTTGATCGTGACACGAGTTACCATACTCGTTGGCGACAAACCAGGGCGACTTGGAAAGCGGACACTGGTTTGTCACTCTTCCATCAGGCCACCCTTGAGACGAACTTCGACTCGCCTTTGCATAGCCACCCGTCGCCGACCGTATAGTTATCCTGTACGTAGTGATTAAAAGCACCATGTGCACATTCCAATGGGAGCTACGTAGGAGTTGGAGGTCACGCCAGTACTCCGGAAAGTAGGCGACCCCGCTACCGTCTCCAGACACTATAAACCCTGGCTGGACTGGTTGCCAGCTCATCTCCCTTCAACCAGTGGCGCTCAAAAACTAAAATACCAACCATTTTAATAACCTGTGGTTCTGAAGGTATTGTTTCTTAGATTATTAACAAGCAAATCCATACGTTGTTGGTCTTAGACCGAATTCCATCCCTGAGGTACGTAAAGGTTATTTTCAGTTATCAGACGAGTCTTGAAATATCGGTAGGGAAGGTTGTGAATAGTTACTTATATTTGTATAAAGGAGATTGACTCTCCGGGTGTCGGGTCGCTGACCATAAAACGAGTATATAAATAAATAAAAACATAACTGGCTCCCAAATTGTTTTATTTGAAGAACATCCTTATCGATAACCTTCACACGGATAGAAAGATAACATAAAAATTACTATATTTTGAAAATTACTAAGCACCGACTTTAAGATGTTTTAGATAATATATATTAAAAATAAGACATTATAATTACAAATAGCTTTAGAAATAAGTTATTTTATACTTTTTCGTTTTTAAAGTCGGTTTTTTTAAACGAAGTTTTTTTATACAAATAAACATTCATCCATTCAAAAAAATCCGGGATAAAATGTAGCCACGTAGGTTACTTTTCTAGACTATAATCTATGTTTATTCTAAGTTTCATCCAAATGCATTCAATCATCCTGGTGAATCACCCAACAACAAACATACATAAAATAAATCGCAATTATATATAATTTATTATATTTAGCGTAGATAGAATAGATTGCACAAAGTTCTAAGGAAAAACAATCTATAGATGAATAGTGGACTAGTATACCCACCTATATAAAGGTTCACCATCGGTTTCCTTGAACCAGAGCACCATGGAGACATGGTCTTCAGCAGCTAAGGGCTGGATGTCGCAGGGCAGAGCTGCTTTCTTCCCGAGCACTCCTTGCGCCTGTGCTGTCGGTACTGGAACAAAATATATAAATAACACTTTTATGTTCATCGTTACAGAAAACTTACGAACTAGTATCATTCTAATACATAGTCGTTATACTACATATGTGGAATTTAATCAATTCATTTGGACGAGGCGCGGCCGCGTACTTGCGAGGCGCAAGCCAGGGGATCCTGTGCTCAGAGTACGATGTGGAAAAGATGTGTTTGACAATATTGGTCCATGTGCTTACACCTTTTAAAGTTTTTCGTAGCTGGAATAATGAACTAAAATAATGCAACTCACTAAATACAATAAAATATTTATGATGTTTTGCACATAGATAAATATATATAATTATATACTATTTTTATTTATACAATATTATTTATATATTCTCAAATAACTCTTTAAAATATCTCTTTAAAATGTATCTGTGTAAGTGAACTTATAATAGTATTATTTATTATGTGAAAGTACAATATCTGGACTATAGGAGATGTTTATTTGTTGTTAGTATGTAAGTAAAATTGTTTTAAATATGATTCAAAAGGGCAATAAGAAGGTATTTGTTTGGGTCACTTATGATTTGATGAAGGCTGGTACTGAAAATCAGCGCTGTGTCAGTTTTTGACACAGCATAATGCTGAGTTACCAGCCTTATTGTCGTGAGTGCTATGTACATTTATATTTTAAAGCTGTATATTTTATAAAAGTTTAATGGCTTTGTTTTATGAGTACGTATATGCTGTTAATTTAGTTTTATGTGCATTCATTCGCGATAATAAATATTTTTCTTTCTTTCTTTCTAATTAAACAGCACAATAGAGAAAATACGTTTTATTATTAAATTAACATCATTAATGCATACAATAGAAATTACATTTTTTTTATTGTTGAAGCTGAGCAGACAGGCTGACGGCCCAACTGTGATGGAAAGTTACTCCCGTCACCTATGGGAATTATCAATAACAGAGGCCGCAGGAATAAGTATTCTTTTTCCGTGCCTGCACGGTAGATAATAATAAACTAAACTTATTTAGGTTAGGAAATAATTATGTAAAACAAATGTACTTTTAGTTCTACCAACTATGAGCATAATTCCTAGTGCGAGCCAGCAAGTATTTCAAATTGAAATAGTATAAGTAAGCAGCATATTGTTGACCCATTTCGGATCAGTAATCAGCAACACTTCGGGAGCCAAGCGGTGTCTAAATTATACACTGGCTAGCTGACAACAATTAATAATTTTTTATTCATAATGTATTAGTTGTAGGTTTTCCATCATTACCACAGAGTACTTTATATATACTGGTAATCATTACATAAAACTGTATATAACACACAACAATTGCTGTTCGTTATTCTCGCTAAAACTCGAGATCGGCTGGACTGATTTGGCTAATTTTGGTTTTGAATTATTTGTGGAAGTCCAGGGAAGGTTTAAAAGGTGAGTAAATATGAAAAAAATGCTTGGAATACAGTAAAAACAACACCTTCGCTTTCCCTTAGAAACTATTCCTACCTGTCAAACATTTGATGTTCGACCCGTCGTTTAGAAATCAATTAAGTTTAAGTCGTTCAGAAATCAAATTAAAAATGAAGTTTATTTTCAGTTTTTTGGTTTTGAATGTCAAACATTTGACGTTCGTCCCGTCGTTCAGAAATCAACGTTTATTTATTTATTGATTCTGAGACGGTACGAAGTTTGCCGGGTTAGCTAGTAATTAAATATAATTCCTATAGTTTGGACAAAGTGAACGACCGCGCTCGCAAGCATCAGTGCGCGACCGAAAGTTGTCACACGGCGTCAAATGTCTGCCTGTCTTGCCTCACGTCTGCCATTTTACAGGCTTCAAATTACGCACAAATCGAATTACAAATTTAATTAATCTGATTTGATTAATTCGTGAGAAAACAAACGCCAACAAGGGACTGCTGTTTACAAATGATATCGTCCCGTTATTGTTGATTGGGTCAATTTCAACTAAAGGTGGCCAAACAACATGCTGACTATCCTATTGGCATGATACTGCAGGCTTGATCCAATCTGAAATAATGGTAAGTTTTACAACGATATTTATTTTTTACTATATCTACTATATTGATACAATTGGGCCATCAGCATATTTGTAAACAAAGCATATTTATAACCCGCCGTCTGCCGTCTTCTTTTGTTTACTTTGTGTTTAAAATTTGTAATTGGAAAAATAGCCCATTTTGAATTGTAATCCTTATGGTAGTCATAAACCAGGTTTGATTCTTAGAAATCCAGTCTACAGACATATTGTATTTTTACAGTATAAAGCAATGCCCCTAGGGGGGGGTGTATATTCAATAGGATATAGTGACGGACTTTGCGCGTGTTATTGAATCGTGCATTTCGTTGGTATTTGTTGTGTCCAATTATATTTGTACCTATGTTATACGTGTTTGTATAGTTCTAATAAATTCTATAGTAATTCGAACGGCATTTTAATTCGAGTCCTGCAACTCGTAACAATATCTTATGAAGATATGGACATTCGAATTGAAATCCCCTACGATGTAGCACGATGCTTCATAAGGTGTTGGTATCCAAGCTTCTCAGCCATACGACCAAGGTACGTATATATACGGATGTGAGACTTGGAGCCTAACACTGAAAGAGAAAACAAGATGTTGGTGACTGAAAGAAAAAGAAAGATCCTGGGTCCGACACGGGGAAGCGATGGCAACTAGCGGATCCGAAAAATGCCGAAAACGAAGAACGGATGGATGAGCCAATCAATATAATAGGTGAGAGCAGACTGCGACCAGTTGGTAGGCCCAGATATCGCTGGAAGGACGTAGTGGAGGCTGATCTGCGCGAGCTTCATGCCGACGACTGGCAGGAGACAGCACTGACTCATTTTGGGTCGGTGAGCCGCAGCGCCTAATTAGTTATTTCTTTTTTACCGTTATCTGAAATCAGCATAAATCAACGATGCCACATTTTTACCGGTATTTCAAGGCCTGGTCTGGATGTTCCGGCTAATCTCTGAAACGGCTGGACCTATTTTGACGGGACTTTCACTGGCAGGTAGCTGATGTTATGAGGAGTAATTAGGCTAATTTTATTTTCCTTTATTTGCTATAATTATACTGAATCACGATAAAATAATACGAGGTCAATAGTTCAAATGAACACACATCAAAAACAAAAAGTATTAGAGATCCTCTACGAATACAATAGTAAATCAGCCCCGTATTCCGTGGAAAAGCCACTTTTCTTAGGTCTCTCCATAAATAAGGTATTGTTATGGACATAATATAATAACGTATTATGCATAAAATATTTCCTCCCTCCCGTCCCAGGGGAGGCTTGTGTAAACATTCGCATTTATTCCAGCGTCTTGATAGCGGAATAAGGGAGCGTGTTATATTATAATGACGTTCGGTGGGAAGCGTGCGTTATCTTACGAATATTAATAATATACGAATAAATTATATTAATAATAACTTGTTAAGTAGGTACATTTAATAAAACAATTGTTTAGTTAATGGAGCTTTCAGTTAAATCAATTTCTAATGTATATTCTTAATAAAACTACGTTTTAACGGTTTTAAGCGCGGTAATTTATTTAATTTTGGTTAATCCGACGTTTCCGACAAAATCAAATAAATTACCGCGCTTAAAACCGTTAAAAACGTAGTTTTATTATGTATACAAGTCGCGAAAACTTAAGAAAATATTAAATGTATATTCTGTTCTTTTTTAATAAGTATCCGTGCAGGAACGGATTAAGACTATAATATTCCGTGGCCGGGGGCGGGCTGTCGTAAGAGGCGACCAAACAACCCACAGCCAGGTGATAAGCATTTGCCCGACTGGATGGCCACCACCCATGGCCTAAAGTATGTCGCCATAACAACCTTGAGTTGTGTTCCGGCATTAAAGACCAGTTTCCAGTCTCCCTTAAGAGAGCAGCAGCGCATTTGTAGCACCTTTGGCGTTGCAAATGTGCATAGGCGATGGTAACCACTTCCCATCAAGTGGGCTGTCCACCCGTTTGCAGACTCATGCAATAAAAAAAAATACTTTTATGACATTAGTCAGTCATTTCTCAGTAACCGTAAACTATAATTATGGTGCTAGACAGTTAGAGATAAAGAAAGAAAGAAAAATATTTATTTCCAATAGCAAGACAGAACACAAAATAGTATTAACATAACAAAGTACAGATATAATTATACAGAAATCGTTTTCCGCAATTTGCTGTGCCGAAACGAAGTCCGACACAGCCCTGATTTTCATTGCCCACCTCCTCAATCACATATGGCATGCGACCCGTACCAAATATTACAAAAAAAACTCCTTGTGGCACTCGGGGACTGCCGCGGTAAAGCTATTGCATAGCACTTTTTATCAACTTATGCAATTATAATTATTTATTTATTTTTTATTTATGCATTTTTTTTTCTTTGATATTAATTCAAGTTCCACTTTTTGAGCGTGGTGACCGATAAGAAAACAAATCACCTATGTATATATATACCTACATGTATACTTACGGGGCGCACATGCGGTAGATACCTATACACCTATATACTTTCTCACAAACAGCTGCTTACGTATTCGTCCGATTTCGGAGCAGTTCGTCTCGATCTGTGCGAGCTTCGTACAGTCGTATCATATACATACACGTTAAGCGAACGCTCGGCCGAGCTACATGGTAGGCGGAGTGGGGGGTGTTAGGTTTTATTTTCTTTACAGAATTTCTTGATTCGGTCGCCGCGCTCAAAGCCCGCGATAAAAGCTATTAGCTTAAAAACAAATAATTATAAAAAAACGCATTATTACCAAAGAATAAAATATAAAGCACAAGAAACAGTAAAATGTTCTAGATGAGTGACAGTTATATAAACTGCTTGACATGTTTAAACAATTACATAACGAACACTCTGTCGTCATTTAATGACATTACAGAAGGGTTTCTGAGTTTGCAGGGGAGAGCTTGGTTACGTTTTTAATTACGTGAGCACCTGCGAAGGAAGTTAAACTTGGAATAATCTGAATTACAATTCGCTATAAAACCCTGCCAGCTGAAAATGCGTATTATTAAAAGTAAGTCGAAAATTAAAAATAGCCCGGACTTTTGGTGGGCTTGCGTGGGACATTGGAAGGCCAACACCTAGATGCCCTTTAACAAGTTTAATGTAAATTTGGCGTGACAATGACCGGCGATTATCCCTGTCTACACCATATAATAGTGCATCCAAGGACAAGTCTCGGCCAGGGAAGGATTATTGTGGGAAATGAGAAAAAAAACTACCGGACTATTGGAGTGAAACGGTAGTGGAACTAGAAATCTGGGTTATGGGAACTATTGCGTCTGCCCGTCGCAGTGTTCGGGGAACATGGAAAAATGGGCAGACGGTGATTCGACACTCCCTGCATGGGCCCCAAATAATGCCATAGAAGACAACATGGGTGTGAGTGGCTATGGGGTGTAGAGAGGTGGGCTGCAGGTTCACCGATGCTAAAATTAAGTATTATATATATATATATATATATATATATATATATATATATATATATATATATATATATATATATATAAATCTAAACTCATCTATACTATAGTAATATTGTAAATGTGAAAGTGTATTGTTTGTTGCTCAATCACGCCAGAACGGCTGAACTGATCTTGATGAAATTTGGCACAAAGATAGATTATAGTCGGCAATATAGTTCAAATCTACAATAAAATTCCAATGCACATAAAAGAGTTATAATAACAGCCCATAAATGTCCCACTGCTGGGCTCGGGCCTCCCGTTATAGGGGGTAAGGACAGCCACGCTCGTCCAAGGCGGCTTGGCAGGTTTGACACATCCGTCGACGTGCAAGTTGCATCACGATGTTTTCCTACACCGTCGTTAGCACGTGTTAATGTTAACAATATGCACATTAGGTCAGTACTATAAACATTTGCAACACTAAAGGTGCTACAAATGCGCTGCTGCTTGTTGTTACATATAAACAATATGACAATGTACATTAAATCTACGACAATAGGGCTGGTCACTCAGCGTTATGCTGTGGCAGGAGCTGCCACAGCGCTGATTTTCAGTACCAGCCTCCTTTCATCCGTCCAGTAAGATTCGACCCAAACCAATAAATTACTATTTACCATCATCAAGTTAATACTAATGTTAAGGCCACAGGACTCGAATTAAAATAAATAATAATAATAACAAATAAAATAATTTTTATTGACATCAAAAATATAACAAATTTTGCCTTAAAATTAGGACTGGGTACTAACACCTAGAATAGGCCAAGCCTGTATCCTAGGTGTTAGTTGCTTCCAGTGACGATGAATACAGAGTTTATTAGAACTGTACAAACAGGTATAAAACAAGTATAAAATAAAACTGGATGCAACCAATTCACACTGCACGATTCAATGCAATTCAACACGCGAAAAGTCCGTCATTTTGTCGCTAATCGAAAGTACTTTACACGTCTTAATCGTATCGTAATCGTCGATTGACCCACCCCTCCGTTCGGGCATTGTTTTATACTAAACTGTATAAAAGGGGCCGCGGTAACCCACACATCTGGCAATTCAATAAAAACAAGTATTAAGTCGTTCGACACTAATTACAGTCATAAAATAAGTACGATAACAATAGATGTTTTTAAAGTTTAAACACGAAGTAAATTCAAAGAATTCGTTTTTACAACATGCAGCTGTGGGGTCTTTCTCGGTATGTAACACTAATGACAAAGATACACACGCACGCACGCACACAAACACGCACGCACACATAGTTTTAGGTTAATTAATTAATAATTCCACTATATTTAGGTTTGTATAATAAAATTGTGTTGGGTGCCGCGATACAGACCACGAGTCTAGTGCAGCAACCGCCGCCAAAAAAAATATGTATCCTTAATTTTAATTCAAAATGTGTTATTACTAAAAGTTTTAGATATAATTATATAAGGCCTAGACATAAGTTTACATAAATAAATGAAATGAAAAATGAAGTAAAAATGATGTTATTTTTTGAGAAGTCTGAAGTTTTGCTAATATTTTTAAGTTTAATAAAGAAAAGATATTTTTTTTGTTACAGTTTACTTAATAAATAAAATAAAAACGGTAATATTGTTACAATTTGGGCCACCTTCATATCTGTAAACAAAGCACATTTATTACCCGTCGGCTAATGACATTGAAACTGCTTTATAACCGTCTTCTTTTGTTTACTTTGTGTTTAAAATTTGTGATTGGAAAAACAGCCCATTGTGTATTGTAATCTTTATGGTAGTCATTAGCCAGGTGTGATTCTTGGAAATTCAATCCACGCGGTCGAGTAGACAAATTGTATTTGTACAGTATAAAGCAATGCCCCAACGGAGGGGTACATTCGGTAATCTATGTAGTGACTGAATTTGCGCGTGTTATTGAATCGTTCATTACGTTTGTAATGGTTGTGCTCAGATATATTTGTACCTGTGGTTATACGTGTTTGTATAGTTCTAATAAATTCTATAGTAATTCCAAAGGCATTTTAATTCGAGTCCTGCAACTCGTAACAATTTAATAAAAAAAACAGATACGTATTTTGTCTAGACAGACCCTATTCCATAAATAAGTTAAACGCATTCAGAGTAGGTATATTTAATTTCAAATTACTACAAATATACCACAACTATTACTAATCAATCTTCTGTATCAATCTCTAAACGGAATCAATCAAATCATACCCTTGTAACCGTAAAACGGGACAAATCTTGCCTTTATCCAACACTAGGGCAATATCCGCGCATATATTATTCATGCCTACGTGGCACAGCACCACTCCCGACCTAATATACTTTCTTATTTCATTCCACGAACAAATGTTTGTTTCTCTTACAAACATATACAACCACTTACATGTTGTAGCGAAACTTCTTTCCCGTTATCATGACGACGTATTCACTGCTACCTTTTTTTTATTGCGTGAGTTCAGCATACAGGCAGACGACGCACCTGATGGAAAGCGGTCACCATCGTCTATGGACATTTGCAACACCAAAGATAAAAAAAGAAAGAAAGAAAAAGTTTTATTGACTTAAAAAAAACGAATCTATAAATAAAAAGGTTCTACGAATGCGCTGCCGCTCGCTTAAAGGAGGCTGGCCACTAATGCCGGAACACAACTCAATATTGTTATAATAATAATAATCGGCAGACAAACACACATATTATATATCCCCAAATAAAGCAAGTTACACTTGAGTTATGGGTAATATGCAATGTACTAGTGTGGGGCCGATCCCAGACACCCAGACCATGGTAAATAACGGAGAAAACACGTTTCCGAAATTTACTATACCAGGAATCGAACCCGGAGCCTCTACAATTTTCATTACGTCCGAGCTACTGTAAACCAGGTGTCTACGACGGACTGGAAATAGTGTTTCGAAAACTGGTTCAAACGCATGAGGCTTTGTATAGGGTTGGTAGAGAATACTATGAAAAGATTTAATAAAAAAATAATTACCTATAGAACATTGGTTTTTTATTTTCGAAAACCTTTCTGAGTGTCCCACCTATAAGCTCTGTGTCGAATTTCATTTAAATTCGTTTAGGTTCACATGATTCTCAGGCAGACAGACAAAAATTCCAAAAATTTTGTTTTCGCAATCAGCTGTTATCCATTGAAATCTTACAATTTAAGGACCGAATATTGCATTTTTTTAGAGGACGCAATTTTATTTTTGGGACATGTCCCTACACATGTCCCAAAAATAAAATTACGTCAAGAGAAGCCTAACCTCAAGTTTGTGGGGGTCGCCACCCTTGTCCCCCGGCCGCCATCTTGGAAAAAGTGGTGAGAACACTTTTTTCGCGATATCTCGGAAACTATGCGTCTTACAAAAAAATTGTAAAGTCATAATTTGTAGTAAATTGTTTTGCCTACAAATATGTTTATATAACTTTTTGCCCTAAATTAAAAATTAAAGAAGTTATAAGCAAAAAAGTGAGAATTTTTTTATTCATTCCTAACTCTTTTCTTTACCATAGAACTTACCAAATTTAACTTATCGAATGGTAAGCAGGTAGAAAAGGCCCTCGTTTTCCCCGCCACCTATGAGGTAGAGACCGTAGACGCGTACCGCATACCGCCGAGGCCCATAGCTCGCACAATCAGCAGCTAGGCGTCAGACGGGAGGTGGGACATAGAAGCGATCTTGGAGGTAAGACTCTCTCACTCACTTGCTCATATACAAAAGCACCAATACGCACTCTCTGTATTTTTTCTATGTATAGTTTAATTGTAAATAACGTCAATAATAAGTCCAACAGTCTACATGGAGTTTTATTTGAAACAAGCAACTGCCGCCAATAAAGACGTTGAAAGTTTTAAGATTTTTATAAAAACAAGAATAGTCTGGTGGCACTACTGTGAGTGCAGAACGTGTTACGACTTGCCGTTTTTATTGTCATCCTTTTGTATTCTCGTTGTATGTTAAAAAATAAAACCCATAGACGTCAGTTCAACGCCAAACCAACATAAACACGATCTTTTACTATTTTAAATCTATTTCGCCTTGGCCGTGAGCATTCATAAATATACAGAATTTAAATTAAGCGAGTATAATTTATCGTATAATAAAATTTACACTAACACAAGGCTTGGTAAATTATTTTATGTTTACAATAAGTTAAGCACAGCCTATTATTTTAGTACCTTTGAAATTATTACAAAGCAAGAAAATTAATTTCTCCAACATTTATGGAACACTTTATGACCTAGGCATCTTTACTTTAAAGATTAAGGCTAATGTTCTTGATGATGCAAGAATTATTAGCTTTGCCCGTGGCTTCGCTCTATTTGATGTAAGTTTTGTAGTCACAGTGTAGGAACGGGTGTTGGTTGTTCATCCCACATGTCCTCCGTTAGGTAGGTTATACCAAAAATACCATAACACATTTCATGGAAACTTCTAAAAACCACCGATTCTTTTGAAACATTCTGAAGGTGGATGTCAGAAATGCTTTTAATTCACTTAATAGGTGCACTCTGCTATCAGAGATTAAAGAACATTTACCCCAAATTGAAAGATACATTCAAAAATTCTGTAAAGAAAATTCCTATTTAGAGTATCAAAATAATATTTTACATTCGACAACCGGATGACAGCAGGGCGACCCTCTCGGGCCAGCCATTATAGTTGAAACTGTAAATAATGAGAGATATATATATATGTATGTGTACTTATATATATATATATATATATATATATATATATATATATATATGTGTATGTGTACATGTACATATATATGTACACACACACACACGTGTGTGTGTGTGTGTGTGTTTGTGTGTGTGTGTGTTTGTTTGGTCAAGTCGAAAAGATTATATCGGCCAAATGGGCGCCGTCACAATTGATTGCCATACGGGGGCTCGTTTTATGGCATTTTTCATCATTTCGGCGAGAACTTCGGGCGACAGATTCTCGCACTCGCGTCGAATGCTGTCCTTGAGGGCTTCCAGAGTCTCGGGCTTGTTCGCGTAAACATGGGACTTCAAAAAACCCCATAAAAAAATCTGGAACGCTTAAATCGGGCGATCTTGCGGGTCAGTGCAAATCGCCAAAACGAGTGATGAGGCGACCCGGGAACGCTGCCTTCAGAATATCGGTTGTGGCTCGCGCAGTGTGTGCCGTTGCACACTGTCCTGTTAGAACCACATGTCCCTCAGTCCTAATTCATCCAATTGCGGCAGAAAAAACTCGGTCACATGGGCCTATAGCGCGCTCCTTCAACTGTTGTCGTTTAGCCAGCGGCATTCTCGAAAAAAAATGGCCCGATGACTCCTCCAGCGTGAACAGCGCACCATGCAGTCACTTTGAGCAGGTGTCGTAATGGCTCGTCGTGCATCACTCGTGGATTTTCGGTGCCCCAGAAGCGATAATTTTACTTGTTCATATCCGCTGAGGTGGAAATGAGCCTGATCGCTCATTATGACTTTGGTCGAAAAATCGTCCACTTCTTCCTCGAGATTGAGGATGGCTTGGGCGTAGGTTACGCGCGTTTGGCGGTCGGCAGGCAGCAGCTGATACACGGACTGGACTTTGTACGGCAACATGCGCAAGTCTTTGACCAAAATTCGCCTTAGGGACGTCCGGCTGATGGCTAATTGCGTGGCACGGCGTCTGGTTGATGTTTCCGGCGACAGCTCGACATCCTCGGCAACAGCGGCGATATTCTCGGCAGAACGGGCGCTCCGGGGCCGGCCACTCTTGGCAACGTCTCGTGTGGTCCCATACTCTTCAAGGTTGGTAGCCAAACGGCGCAGTGTTTGCGCAGTCGGTGTCGGACGGCCGGGGAATCGGCGACGGAATTCGCGCTGCGCCAACACACAGACGAATTGTTACGCAAAAAAATAGACACGATTATTCCACGTACTTGGGGAGTGTATCGCTCCATAGCTTGTTCCCTTGTATTCTGCATCTGTCTAGTCCACAAATGTCAAAACAGATTTGACATTGGCGGCCATTTGCAAAAATGAGAGCATCTTCCAATAGGGTGATTTGTTTTGGCCCACCTTGTGTGTATATATATATATATATATATATATATATATATATATGTGTGTCGGAGGGAAGCTATATTGGATGTATTGTTGACTGGATGTATAACGCACAATATCATTTGTTTACATTTTAATTACTTCTAAAATTCTTAATTTAATTTAATTTGATTTATGAAATGTTTCGAAAAGATCGTTCTAACCTAATAAAAGTTATGAATATTGTAATTTAATAAACGACCAATGAGAGCAGAGCATGTCTAGAGCGAGGTCAGCGCCCTCTATACTTTGAGTAATATCTACTTGGGTAGACTGAGGAGTTTTGGTGACACATTTGGTTGGTGGCTACAGGTCGAGTTGGACCTTTGAGAGTTTTAAAGAAAGTATGAGCGGGTGCCCTGAACCCGCTGCTAGGTCTAATCTATGTCATAATGTTGATCAAATCTAAATTAAAAGTGTAGAAACCGTGGCTATTGTGTTTTATGCTCGCATTTTATCCTGATGACGCCCACTAAACCTGCAATAACTAAAGATGATGTCGTGAGAACGAGGCCGTTCTGCGACATATATATATATACATACACACACTTAAAAAATATGAACGATCTTTTAAAATTCAAATTTTGACCTTAAACTTTCAGAAACGTATTATTTTTTGTCTATAAAATTATACCGTGAGGAGAAAAAAAAAACAAGTTTTGGCGAGTTTGGAAATCTTAAAAAATTTGGAGCGACCTCTTAATTTTTTTTGAGCTGCTCTTTGGAGCGAGATTCAAAAGATCAAAAACTAATATTTTTGCACTTGAGACTCAAAAAAACTGTTTTTTTTTGCGCCACCCTAATATAGAAAGAAAGAAAGAAAGAAAACAGGTTTATTTTTAGGACATACACAAGTAAACTAAACACATCAAAAGTAATAAACAAATCATAAAAAAACAAATAAAACAGAACACAACCACAAAGTATCAGGAGATATACATAAGTCCTAAAAATTGGATCAAGCTCAGCAATAATGTCGATCTATTAGATCAACGCTGATCTTCCGCTTGAACCGAGAGCGACGTCACGGCAAACTATACATTATATTAAACAAATAGTTCAATATATGTCTAGATATTTATAATATAAAAATTGAAATACAGCACATATACATATAATATATACTTACAATAAATTACACACATACACACACATATATATATTATATTTTAAATTAACGATATTAACAAAATATTATTTGATAATCAAGGCAAGGAAATTATAAAATGCTGGTGTCGTGTCTTTGGCCCGCCTGTGATTTCTGGTGGTCACCAAGAAACTTCTTAAGTTTGACCCTAAATCCTTGGACTGACTGCAGGTTCCTTATTGGCGGGGGAATGTTGTTCCAACATTTTGAAGCAGCATATTTAAAGCTACCTTTGAAAGAAGCTGAGGAGTGCCGCTGCATCGAGAGTTATACTGCACACTTTCTTGTCCCGATCGACCTGCGACTTGACATCCAAGTTAATTTGTCGTACAAGTACGAAGGCAATCTGTGCTTGATTAGTCCAAAAAGGAGACAAGCTAGATGTAACTTGCGGCGATGCGTCATCTTTAATAGTGAATGTTTATTAAGATATGGTGTTACATGACCTCTCAATGGAATATCGAAGCAGAATCTGGCACAAGCATTTTGAACACGCTGAATTAGTCTCTTGGTACTAGATAGAAGACGAGGGCCAAAAACAATGTCAGAATAATTCAAACGCGATAGTACTAAGGATTCTGCTAATTGAATACGTAGAGTCTCGTTTAGGTATGAGCGCATTTTATATAAAACCTTAAGTTTATAAAAACAATTTTGAACAGAACTGGTCACATGTGTTTGAAATCTTAAGTCACAATCAACGTGTAAACCCAAGTTTCGTGCCTCGTAAACTCGCTCAATTGGTTTGTCCATGAGTGAAACTGTCACTGAGGGATTTAGTTTTAAAAGTTGAGATTTACTGCCGAATATCATAAATTTCGTTTTTGTGGGATTTAATAATAATGAATTATTTTTGGACCAATTAGATATATTAGCCAGATCGTCATTAAGCTTAACTATAGCTGAATCGATATCGGATGGCTTACAAGAAATATAAATTTGCGTATCGTCGGCGTAGATATGAAATTTGCAGTGTTTAATTTGTGCTACTATATCGGCAGAATATAAAATAAATAATATGGGTCCCAAAATCGAACCTTGCGGAACTCCCTTGGTAACAGGCATTTCCATGGATGTTAGAGATGTGCCATCGTTTTGATTTAACTTGACATATTGGTAACGACTACTTAAATAACTGTAAAACCACCGAATAGCCTCTTTGTCAAAGCCATAATAACTTAATTTACTTATTAATAAATCTATGTTTATGGAGTCAAAAGCTCTTGAAAAATCAAGCAGGACAAGAATTGTGCACAGTCCATCATCTTGAGCGCAAAGAATGTTGTCGGTGACATCTAGTAAGGCTGTAGTAGTGCCACGTTTTTTCCTGAAACCCGACTGAAACTCTGGTAGAATATGATGGTTTACTAAAAATTCGGTTAACTGCGTACAGACTACTTTTTCCAGAACTTTTGAGAGGCAAGGTAAAATACTGATGGGTCTTAGATCTTTTAAATCAGAAGGATTTAAGTTTTTAGGTAAAGGACGAATAACTGCACGCTTCCAAGCATCCGGGAATGTTGAAGTCTTAATCGATACATTTACAATAGAGAGTATAACATTCAGGCTAACTGGCAGAGTCATCAAGAGCATGTGTAAATTTACTTCATCGCAGCCTTCCGCATTTGACCTAAGACTACGAATGATTTTTTGTAATGCGTCTAGTTTTATTGGATGTATATGAAAAATAGCATCACTGAACTTGTTAGATTCATAATAAATCAACATAGGCAAATTAAGGCCACAGGTACCAGGCACATCCAAAAAATGTTTGTTTATGGCATCAGCATCATTTAAAATCGTTGGCAAGTCTGTACCTTTTTTTGGTAAGAGGGTATTTTTGAGACATTTCCACAAACTTTTTGGATCCTTCATTTTGTTTGTAATGTTATGTCTAAAAAACGCTGATTTTTCGAAAAAAAGGGCTTTATTAACTAATAATTTTAAAGGTTTATAGTACTCTTTTTTACTTGGTACTCTGTATTTCTGGTAATCTGTTGCAGCTTTATCGCGTAATCTCATCATTAATTTAATTGTATCTGTAAACCAGGGAGGGGAGCGGTCCTTAATTAGAACTTTCTTAACAGGGGCATGAAAATCAAATAAATTTATGACATTTTGATTAAGAGCATTAACCATCTCATTAACATTATCAAATTTTGATATACTATTCCATCCTATAGACTGTAAATCTCTGTTAAAGCTCTCCAAGCATATATTTTTTAAAGGACGGTATAAAATGGTGCGAGGTGAGGGTTTACTTCGCTTTATATTAAAAGTACAGGTTACAAGACAGTGCCCATAGAGAGTTCCTACAAGTTCTAATGATACTGTTTTAGCGTGCAGGTCAGTACATATGACATCAATGATGGTTTCAGATGTTGCAGTAAAATGTGTCGGTGATGTAATTATTTGTGATATATTAAAACATGTCAAAAAGGTTGCTAATTTTTCAGTCTTAGGATCTAACTTATTAGCATAATTAATATTAAAGTCACCTAGTAAAATTAATTTATCATACTTATTATGGTAATTTATCGAGTCAGTGATAGCATCAAAAAAGATATCGACGTCAAGCCAAGGCGGCCGGCACGCTGTGCCAATCAACAACTTTACCCCATTGAGAGCCATAGTAATCCACATTTGTTCGATAGACTTGTGACGCGGATCCACAGGGTGTGGCCAAAGTCGTACGTTAACGTCACGTTTAATGTAGAACCCAACACCGCCTCCTCTGGATCTGATTTCAGGCGGCCTAGGAATATGGCGAAGCCTGTATCCAGGCAATGTAGGAGCGCGACCTTCTTGTCCCGTTTTCAACCATGTCTCGTTAATTGCCAGCACATCGATATCATTCCGCAATACTGAAGCTAAAAAGTTATCATGATTAGTGCCCAAGGAACCTGCATTTAACAAACCTAGTTTTAGATATTTATTAACCATTGGGATAAATGGAATTGACCATTAAGAAAGGAACTACAACTGATGTGCATAAAATTAGTTCATAGTTTACACCAATCGCAAATACAGTTACAAAAACATCATATATAATGTGTAAGGATAATAATATAATATAAAAAAATTGTAAATGATTATAACGATAAGTAACTATATATAAAAAGTATAAACTACAATTTAATATAGTTTGCCGTGAAAGAAACACAAAAACAATATTATAATATACGTCGATACAATAATAAAAAACACAATCTAAACCAAAAAACGAGACAAGAAATGTAGAAAAACTAATTACCCTAATTTTATCTGAAATTATATGGTTATATAAATACAGACCAATAAAAAAAATAAAAACATTTAAATGTAATTGATATAAAGCTAAATAGTTGTTTAATAAATCAAACAAGGCTATATCCAAAAACACGGGGAAAGTCTGTTTCTGAGCGAATGGAGTAAGCTTGCTTTCCATCACTCTGTCGAACGAAGATACGACCTCTTTTGGTCCATGAGTACCTCCAAAGCTGTTTACGACATTCTTCACGTGCCCGATGAAATAGCAAACGATTGGTGCGAGTTAACCTTTCATTGATATACACACGCCGTGAAGTTCCAGCCATTCCCAAATCGGACGTTGTCAGATTGCGACGCACACGCGCAGCTCGCATTAACTCGTCCCGCAGATGACGACGGGCTAAGCGGACAACAACTCGGCGCGTGCGATTTGGTGACAGACCATCGCCAAGTTCAGGATTAGGCGCCCCAACACGTTCAGCAAATACAATATCCCGTTCCTCAACTTTGATCCCCAACTTTGTAGCCAAAATCATTAATGTATGAACTACATTTTCCCCCTTTTCCTCTGGAAGACATCCGATGTCTAAGTCAGACAAGAGCGCATCTTGGTCACGATCGTTCAAATCGAGCTTCAGTTGTCTAACTGTATCCTCAAGCTCAGTTACCCCCCGTACTTCAGACGCTAAGTTCCGCTGCTCGAGTCCATCGATTCTTTGCTCAAGTCCATCAAGCCGCTGGGCTATACCCCCCAAGGATGCTCGGAATTCGACCATTTCCTTGCGAAATTCCCTTATTTCCGCCATACATTCAGCGAGTTCCCGGCGCATAGCACGATATATATATTTACGTTAATCTCTTCGTGCATACATGCACATTTATTTGAGATGATTTTTACCTGACCATTCCTCAAGATTTCTTCAATTTGATCATGGTGCGTACGTCGCACGTTCACTCTGCTGTCATTCTCCCTACGTACACAAACATCTTAACATTCCATAATGTAAATTCCGTGATGTAAATTGAAATAATCATCTAATCTTGCCTCATTTACCAACACGCGTAAGCAATTTGTCACTCTGGTTTTAATTTATTTATTATAAAAATAGCGTGATGAATATGCTACTTCCAAATTGGTAGTACGCTTTATCGTCAACTTAATCAACGAGCTGCTTAAATTAATTAACAAACCACCTAACTGAGCTAAATAACTCTATTGCTCACCGGAGCGACTACAGGGCTCACCTACATGTATCACTACATGCGGGCATGTCGTTCAGCAAACGAGCAGTTATTTAAACATAATTTATTTATTGAAGTGATAAGTTCTTATGGGTGGCTAAACCGCATCGTTACGTAACGCGTTACCTTATTAAAACAGTTCATCCTGACCTTTTGTATTATAAACATGTTCAATTTGCTATCAGCCAGTGCTTTAGGGTTAAATAGTTTACCTTTTAGTAATTTACATATTATATAAATACCCGACAAGTTGTTTCAATGTCGTTGAATGATGACCAGTCCTTTCAGTTCTAAAGCCGTTCAACCAAATGGCATAGAATAACGCGATAACGCTTTATTGTTCACCACATATACATTAAATCAACAATTTACAATAGTCACATTAAATAATAATATATTCATATTATAAAATTCCGTATCTTACACTGAATTTATTCAAAAAAGTAACTGGAATACATTATATAAACGATGAACAAGGTGCATTTTTTTTAGATTTCTTATCTGTTTGTTCGGGATTCACGTAAAAACTACTAGACCAATTTCGATGTGATTTTCGCTAATCGACAGCAAATTCCTAGACTTAAGATCTGCGCTAATTTTTATCATCGGAATCACGCCGGAATTTTACTTTTTCTGGAAATTATTTTAAAAAGGCTAGGTTAAAAATAATATCGATTTCCAATGTGATTTTTTCTCTGACAGATAACAAATTGTATCTAATAAAATGCGTGATATTTGTTATCCCGGTTTGTAGTTATTCGGGTAGTATAGCTTATTAATATACAGATTTCACTAAAACTTAGAAAGTTTACACTATATTTTAAGTGCTGCAGTACTTCGTGTCCTGGGAATCCCGTGGGAATTTCAAGTCAAGCGTAGACCAATTCACGGGCACGTTTTAGTATCAGTTAAGTAGTTAAAATAAATCTTAATATATAATTTTAAACGTAAGAAACGGTTCTTAGATCATATTCTACTAGACCGTATGTCTCGTCATCATAAACAACCCCAATGCACCCGTCGTCTTTCCAATAAATAAACAATCTGCTCCATAATTCTCGAGGGCTACTTACTATTTATGGCATAGTTGATAAAATATTTATCTGTGGTGCGTTTTATATAATTCTTCGGATCGTTTTAGTATCATGGCAAAAAAGAGGTTTACATATGAAAATCAGCGTTGTGTCAAATATATTTCCGGCACGAGAGGCTTAAGACAACTGAAATATGGAACAAATGCTTTAGTTTAAATTTGATTTATTAACAACATTTTCCAATTTGAAAAAATTGATTTAAACAAGGTATGCACTCTGTTTGTTTTTTGAAAAAAGAAAGTTTGTACCCCGTTTTACGAAAATTGCGCGGACGGAGGAGTATGAAGTTCTGCACACTTATAATTTATATAGAGAACGAGTACAGTATGCTAATATTTTTAAATTATGACTAAAAATACATTAAATCTGAAATTATCATTTTTAAATTCATTTTACAAATTCCAACTCCTTGACATATTTATTACATTGTAGATTTAAGAAGACGAAACCTTCAGGGGAAATCTGGCAGATACTTATTAATTCAGGTCTAAAGAAGATTAGTTTCTTACGCCGTGGGCTCACCGACCCAAACCGGTGTTGACCTCCGAAACGGAGAGCATGCCACTTTTCTCTGCCCTGCGCAGTTTCTTGCCAAATATTGGCTCGTAGCTCCGACAGGTCAGCCTCCACTCTGTCCTTCCAGCGATATTTGGGATGCCGACCTACCGGCCGTCCCAAATATGCTTCGATCCTCTCCCATCCGTTCTACGTGACCGAATTAGCGGAGGCGGTGAGCTTTTATTTCTCCTATTATTTAGACTCGGACACAAGATTAAATCAATTTCGAGGTTGGTTCCGACCCTCCAGCTGCCATCCTCTCTCTTTGTTGGACCCAAAATCTTACGAAGAAACTTGAAAACTGGTTCTCCTCCTTGAGGGTAAGCGTCCAAGCTTCGCCCCCATAAATCAGGATCATGACGGTTTTATTGATCCCGATTTTGGTTTTTCTGTTTAGAAGCCTGGACACCAGTACCTTATGCAGGGCTGTACAGCACATCAGAGCGTTTCGCATACTTATAAGTATTTCATCGTCTCTGGTGTTTGTGTCGGTGACTGTACAGTCCAGATATTTGAACTTGGCCACTCCTCTTTATATAACATCTCCAACGTAAAGCTTCTGGCGTGGCATATAAATATTTCTGTATCGCTTCATGCTTGTCCAAAAAAGATAAACAACCACTTATACAAAGTATTCATTAGTGAAGCACACGTACACTCACTGTCTATTGACAAAACGTTTCTTGTTAGAGTAGACTCGTATTTAACAATTCATTAGAGGAGATACTAATAGCCATGCCCACTTAGGTCTGGTTAGGTTTAATCACTGCCCCCTCACAACCTGCCTTTACAACTAATGACTCGTAAGCCCTTTGCGAAAGTACGATCGATACTGTATTGTTCGGGCTGTACAACAGTATTGCGTATCAAACCAATGGATTCACATGAATTCCCCTTATAATATAAATTGAGTGTATTAACAGGACGCCCACATAAGTACACCCATAGTAACAGTCGTATCTATACTAATATTATAAAGCTGAAGAGTTTGTTTGTTTGTTTGAACGCGCTAATCTCAGGAACCACTGGTCCGATTTGAAAACTTCTTTCAGTGTTGGATAGTACATCTATCGAGGAAGGCTATAGGTTATATATCATCACGCTAAGACCAATAGGAGCGGAGCACTAATGAAGAATGTTTCAAAATCGGGGGGTTTTGAAAACAAATTCCACGCGGACGACGTCGCAGGCACAGCTAGTAATATTACATAATACAAGGATATGCCCGCGAATTCATCCACGCTTGAATTAAAATTCCCGCGGGATTCCTGGGACACAAAGCACCGGAGCATTCAAATAAGAATGTAAGCCATCGCTTTAGTGAAAATATTATATTGGTGACCCCGACGTGATATGCCAGGGCTATGCGTATATGACCATAGCCTCTCCGCGAGCCCTGACAGGCGGTGGCCTAAGGGTCTCATCCATTGCCAGGGGACTCTCTTATCCCCCGGCCTCATCAGGCTATTTACTTGTGAGGCGGTTAGTAACTCGCCCCGCGAGAGGAGAGGTGAGCGCGCACAGAACTTCCCCAAGGAAGGAAGGTCGAAACTGGCCCTCCTGTGCCGACACGTCCTCCTTTGTAAGCATAACGTGCTCGCAGAAGGAGGAGACGGTGTCCCATCCGGTGTGGTCGTCTGTCTCTTAAAACATCACATGAAAACTGCTGAACGAATTTTAATGAAAATGACGAACGAAAATAGTCAAAATGTGTTTCGTCGCGTTTTTAAGTTTTGGTATGCTTTCTCAAATCACTTACGAATACCTCGCGGCTCATCGTCATGGCAACGCCAACGAAGTTTCACTAGCACTACTTGTATTACTATAAAGCTCTGACAAAAAAAGAACTTTCGGATATCATCAAATTACTATAAGGTTCTTTGCCAAACTCAATACCAATAAAAAAAATCATAAAACCCACTAGTTTAGCAACAACAGAGATCATCAATAAAGTATATACTGCGGCAACGCGGTGCCAACATAAAACCAAGGAACTTCAATTTGTGTATATTCCATTCGTTGCAACATAAAATCTTATTTCCTTAAACCCTTTTGAATTCGTGAATGGTCTGGAATGTATGTAGGGTTTGAGTGTAATCTAGATAACGCCGCGGGCCAAACACAGACAGGGTCCACAACTTACCCTGTGGAACTTCAAATTGTTTGCAGCTTCCGATTAGTGTTGGGATCTAAGTAGTAAGCTGTTATCGATATTTATTTGGAAAACATACAGTAATTATAATTCTTACAATTTAAAACATAAATTAATACACACATCAGCTAAGTATCCACTAAAACATAATTCATGTTACGCATTTGGCTCATACAACTATGAGAAAATTATTTATCTATATCATTTTCAAGTCATATATATAATAAAATAATATGAAATGAGTAGATCGTCATTTAATTTAATTAGTTTTTTTTAAATTCAAATCCTGAACTTAAATAAATTGCCTATAAATTTCCTATATTTTGTAAATATCCCAACATGTAGGTACATCCTAAGATCGGAACTAAATAATCTATGTAAACTATGTATACCTCTGGGAAATAACACTAGCAATATTCAGGTATCGATAGTTTCAGGAGTGTTTCATAGTTACGATTATTACCAAGGCGGGTGGGTTTCTTTTACTAAACTATATTTAAGTCATAGGATGTGATATTACACAAAAATTCGTTGTGTATAATCTAATCTGATCTTTGGCTGAATAAATTAATTAACACGTAACATAGGTCAAAATAAAAAGTTTTAGTAATAAATTCTAAATTTGTTTTCATGTAAAAGAGAGGCTTTTAAAATCTCATGATGAAAATAAGTGTATAAACAACAATTAATACCTACGCTATTTGACTTGTCAAAACTTCCTATTCTCGTGCGGAATCTATGAGATTTCGGGATTGTGTAAGATGATAAAAAGTGCCATTTGACTTTAGTGGCGAATACCTATCTCTTTTCTTTCACCTTCTACCAATTGTTTGGGGTCGGCACAATATGTCTTTTACTTCCGCAATACCTTATTCTAACATACGTGCTCTGTTACACCACAAATCATCATATCATCCTTCACACAATCTAGGCATCCTTTTTAGATCTACCTTTTAACACATCTTAGAGTTTAGTATTCTTTTTGTCACCTGACTTTCACCCCCGTTCATTACATGCCTATATTGCCTCTTAGGGAACGCTTTAAGGAAATCGGTATTATGACGGTCGCCTGCCAATATATTTTCAATAATATAATTTATATTCGTAATAATTTGAGTGCCTACAAGCAGTATAAGGATGTTCACAATTTCAACACCAGGCATTGTAATAGACTGATATTGCCATCTTTTAGGTTACAAAAAGTATTGTCTTCTTTCTTGGGGGTTGGTATACGCTTCTTCAATAAGATTCCGAGTGAAATGTTAGATCTGCCCTTCACTAAATTCAAAACCAAATTAAAAAGTATCTTGCTTAAAAAGGAATCCTACACTATTTAAATGACAAAACTTCATTTACATAGCAGCTCGCTCCAACCTCTAATACTGTTTTTTGTATGAGTATAACGTTTTCATCTTGCCGTACTTGTAAGGAATAAATAGAGATATATTGCAAAAAAAAAATTAGTACGTTATGTCTTTATTTATAACTATAATAACATTTTCTATGCTTTTATTGCGCTCTGTCTTATTGAATATGCACTGTTTGCTACAACTCCATTAATTCTTCTAAAGTCATTATGTAACATAATTCTGTATAAAACTAAAACTAAAAAATAATAGTTTAAAAAAACTAAAAAAAACACGCTTTTATAAAAAATCCAACTAAAAACACAAAAAATAAAATTTAATATAATATAAAAAAGCGTGGGGTGTATTCAATTAATAATATAATATCTTAAAAAGCGCTTTGAATCTTGTTTAGTACAGGAGTTCCTATGGCCACCTTCCGACTCCATCATCAGATCAGCTCCATGGTACTGGAAGGATGTAACAGTTATATAGGAGAATATTATATCTAACAACCTAAATACTAAATAAATCAGTATTATTCCAGCATTGGTTGTTTTCACTTGTCTCCCATTCCGATAGCCGTCGCATGGCGACCCTGCCAGAGGCACGCGAAACTGACACCACCGCGCCGTAAAAGGACAGTACTTCATAAACATTGTGTTCTCGGGACAAGTTAAAGATGTTTCTAATTATGTGCGTTATAACTGGCTGTGACACTCATATTATTCGAAGTAAATTTATTCAACACCATGGGAAAATCTCAATCTAAGGAGGAGACCCTGATAGTACAGAACGCGGCTGGCGGCGTGAATACTGCTGGAGTTGAGGAGATTCGATTTTACGTATCTACTACCAACATACTGATATCTATAGTAGTACTATTCATGGGCCTTGGATTTTTGTATTTTGTTTATCGAATCTACAGAAAATGTCACTTGGAATGGATTCGGAACGAGTTTGAGGAAAGGGCCAATAGACGATCGTTTTTTGGCCGTCGTCGAGTACCATACCCTGACGCCACGGTTCAAGATTCCGGCGTGTAAAAGTAGTGCGCAAGTGTTAATTCAAATATATTTTACTGGCGTCAGTGACCTTGAACATAGACAACTACGGTCAACAGAATAGTTATGTATACATAAGTGTAATAACCGTGTAAGTTTATTATTTAGGTAATGTACTGATTCTTATTTTATGTATTATTTATAAGTACCTTTTGGTCATGAGCAATGTACCAACCATAATATATACTAATTAATGACTAAAATTTATGGCGAAATATTTAAAAAACTTGTATAATGAATTAAATGACATAAGGATATATTTAATTAAAATTGGTCAAACACGAAGGGAAGGAAAAATCATAGAAAGAAAATTTGAGGAGGCTAAGTTAATATTTGTTCAGTATAATAATTATTTAGACAATATATGTAGAATAAAAAGGTTTGATAAATCGGAAGACGTTTTAATAGAAACATATTGTGAGGATATAAAAGGTATTTATTCTGACATTTTAAAATTGTGTAAACGTGTAGAAGAAATATCAGATTTTTCAAACATGGATAAATTTGATATCAAAGTGGCGTTAAATTTGTTACCGGTTATGACCGATGATGAAATTATCACTAAACAGTTAATAGACGGAATAGAATACTACGAATCAATTTTAGAAGACAGTTCGAAGCCAAAGCTAATATCTTTTGTTTTGAAAAGCCGACTCTCTCAGAGTGCTAAACTACGATTATCGACTAGTTATAACAGCATTAAGGACATGGTACACGATATGAAATTAATCTTATTGACAAAAAAGTCTGCTGTGGCGTTACAAACTAAATTACTAACATTAACACAAAATGATAAAACTATAACTGATTTTGGGCAAGAGATTTCGGAATTGTTTGTTGATCTTACGATTTCTCAGACCGACGGCAATACAGATAATAATTTTAAATCTCTTAAAAATATCAACGAAAAACTTGCTATCAAACGTTTTGCTGACGGCCTCAGAAATCGAAGGCTGAGTACAATTATTGCGGCAAGAAATTATAGTTCCTTAAATGATGCGGTACAAGCTGCTGTAGATGAAGAAATTGCGACCCCTTCGGTTTCAACAGACGTTTTTACTCTGACTCGTAACCAGGAGAATTTTTATAATTATAGAGGCCGAGGTACACGTTTCCAGTCAAATAGATTTCCTCGATCGGGAGCTGACTACAGAGGAGGTAGGCAACAGCGAAGCCGGGGTGACTCACAGCGACGGGGTGGTTATTGGCGGAATAGCCGAGGAGCCCAAGGTTCCTTTTATAATCGGCCTTATCGTTCAGGTACGTATTATAATTATTACCACAATAGAGGTGGAGATAATAGACATATCGCAAATAACGATCCTGCTGTTCAAGCCATGGCGGAAACATCAAGTAATAACACTAATAATGAGAACGATAATTTACAGTTAGACGAGTTTTTTCGAGCCTAAAGAGGAATTCATATTTTCATATAGTAGTTGTTTACACGTATCATTATCTATTAAAGGACAGGAATTCGCTTGGCTACTTGATACGGGTGCTTCAATTTCAGCTGTGAGGCATGACGTTATTTTGAAATTAAACATACCATTACATTGCTGCCACGTTACTATAAATGGTATAGGTGGAAAAGTACGCGCTATGGGATATGCTTGGTTACAACTTCAAATCAAGGACACAATTTTTTATCATAAGTTTTATGTTTTCGATCAACTACCATGTAAAACGCATGGCATTTTAGGCCTAGACTTTTTAAATAAATATCAAGGAAATATTAATTTTGTAAAAATGACTGTATCTTTACATTCAGCAAATAATTCTGAGATCATGTTGGACTTACTGAAGAGTAAGAATAGTTGTTCATTTATCATTCCAGCTAGATCGGAAACTACACATTATATAAAGGCAATCAATGAGGAAGAAGGCGTGGTGTATGCTGCACAATTAGGCAAGGGGATTTTCATGGCTAGTGCTTTAGTAAAGCCCATAAATGGTCGAATTCCAATTCGAATATTAAATACTACTGAGCATAAAGTAATTTTAAAAAATATCAATCCAATTATACACAGTGCTAATGATTTTAATATATGTAGTTTTGATAAGATATCATCAAACGCAAATAGAGTGAAGACATTATTTTCCAAATTATCATTATCACATTTAAATTCAGAGGAACAAAAATCAATCAAAAACCTATGTGCTAAATATTCCGATGTATTTTGTCTTCCTGGTGATAAATTAACTACGACGAATATTTACAAACATAGAATACATTTAAAATCAGAAGTACAACCAATTTTTACAAAGCAATATAGGTTACCACACTCTCAGAAACCCGAAATTTCAAAACAAATATCAGAAATGTTAGAACAAGGCATAATTGAACCTACAGCCAGTGAATGGTCTAGCCCTGTACTTTTAGTACCGAAGAAATCAGACGCAGAAGGTAACAAAAAATATAGGTTGGTCATTGATTACAGAAAGATTAATAATAATATACAGGATGATAAGTTTCCCCTCCCTGATATTACAGAGATATTAGACTCTCTTTCAGAATGTATTTATTTTTCACACCTCGACCTGCATCAAGGTTATTTTAATGTTGAATTAGAACCAAATAGTAGGAAATACACAGCATTTCACTCAGGACGCTATCAAATGACTAGAATGCCCATGGGGCTAAAAACTAGTCCCAACTCCTTTTCTAGAATGATGACAATGGCTATGGCAGGGTTAACCTATGAAAAATGTTTTGTTTACTTAGATGACCTAATTATTTTTGGAAGGACATTAGCTGACCATAATAAAAACTTACAAGATGTATTCAAGCGATTAAGAAAAGTTAATTTAAAACTTAAACCCGAAAAGTGCGATTTTTTAAAGAAGGAAATTTTATATTTGGGTCATATAGTTACTAATAAAGGAGTTTTGCCCGACCCTAAAAAGACGCAAGTAATGAAAAAATATCCTATCCCCAAAAATGCGGAAGAAGTAAAGAGATTCGTGGCATTTGCCAACTATTATCGAAAATTTATAAAAGGTTTTGCTGCGATTGCTGGACCCTTGAATAACTTGTGTAAAAAGAACACAACATTTTATTGGGATTCAGGCTGTCAAAATTCATTCGATATGCTAAAAGAAAGTCTAATATCTCCACCTGTTTTACAATATCCAAATTTTTCAGCTAATAACCAATTTATACTGCAAACAGATGCATCAGGATATGCTATTGGTGCAGTTTTAGCTAACCAAGATGGCAGACCAGTTGCATATGCTAGCAGATGTCTTAATAAATGCGAGTTAAATTATCCGACAGTTGAAAAAGAACTTCTTGCTGTTGTGTGGGCTATAAAACACTTTCGGCCATACCTATACGGTCGAAAATTTACTATAAAAACGGATCATAGACCTCTCGTTTATTTATTTAACATGAAAGACCCATCTAGCCGGCTACTGAAATTTAGAATAGCATTAGAAGAATACAATTTTAGCGTTGAATATATAAAAGGTTCTGACAACACGGCAGCAGATGCTTTATCGAGAATAATAATAACATCTGAGGAATTAAAAGACATGACCGAAAAAATATTAAATATAATGACGAGAGCACAATATAAGAAAATATGTCAAGAGATTGTACCCGTGAGCAGTCCTAACCACACTTTGTCTGCCTTACCGAAAGTTGTTGAAACTTGTAATAAGTCGAAGGAGTCTATAGAGTTGAGGTATACTAGTGAGATTTATATAAATAAATTACGCAATAATAATGAAATAAGTGAAGAGAGTAATACATTCTTATTTGTACCTTCGAGCTTAACAATATACATTAAACCAGCTTCTCGATCACAGATGACACCAGATGTCTTTGTGAGAGAACTGGAAATATTTTGTAAGAAAATAAAGGTTGATGAAATATATTTTATAAAAGATAAAACTAATAAGCAATTTATACAACAAGTAAGTAAAGCAATTAAAGAGATAAATGGATGGTCTGGGCCACGAATTTGTGTGTTAAATGACATTGAAAGAATAAATAACAAAGATGACAGGCGTGTTATACTGAATGACTTCCATCTTTTGCCTACGAGTGGCCACGCGGGCATCAAACGAATGTTGAATAATATAAAAAAATATTATTTTTGGCCAGGACTTGAACGTGATGTGACTGAGTTTATAAAACACTGTGATCAATGCCAAAAACAAAAACATTACGTTCATATCAAAGAACCTATGTCTATAACTTCAACTGCCAGTTCAGCATTTCAAAAATTGTATTTAGATATAGTAGGACCTTTAGACAGGGATGTGAACAACTATTCTTACATTTTAACGGTTCAATGTGAACTTTCCAAGTATATTGAAGCGTACCCACTATTCAGTAAATCTAGCTCAGAGGTTGCTAAAAGCTTCGTCGATAATTTTATATTACGCCATGGAATCCCAGAAGCTGTAACAACCGATCGGGGAACCGAGTTCATCTCTGCAACGTTCAAAGAGGTTTGTACTTTATTACATATTAATAAATTAAATAGTACCGCGTATCATCACGAAACTATTGGTGGCTTAGAAAATGCGCATAAACACTTAGGCGCGTTTTTACGCATACAGTGCGATAATCATCCAGATACTTGGAGCACTTGGTTACCGTACTGGACATTCTCGTTTAATACATCGGTTCATAGTGGGACTAATTATACGCCTTTTGAATTGGTCTATGGTAAGAAATGTAATTTGCCCAGCAACTTAGTAAGAGAAATTGATCCATTATATAATTATGACTATTATCCGTTAGAATTAAAATTTAGGCTTCAAAAATCGCAAAGTGACGCACGTAACAATTTAATTAACAGCAAATTAATACGAAAAGAAAAATACGATAGATCAATTAATCCAATTACATATAAGCAAAATGACTTGATCCTAATTAAGAATGAAACCGGTAACAAACTTTCGCCCCTATATTTAGGACCGTATAAAGTTTTGAAGGATTTGTCACCGAATGTAGAAATAATGAAAGATGGAAAAACTGATTTCGTTCACAAGAACAGAACACGGTTGTACCGAAAGAAATGCATAGAAAACTAAATAAATTGTATGTAATTTTCTATAGGTTTTAATAAATATGATGTAAGTACTTATAGTGTTTCGTGTCAAAGTTTTATGTGTGGACTTTCGTAACTTTTCATGTTAATATTATGTTATTAAGATATATTAATCATATTATAAAAATAAAATACCTGTATTTTGTCGAAACTTATTAAAGCTATACTTACTACTAAAATAAAAATAAAATGTATTTTATTTTATTTTTATTTTTTCCCTTCGTGGGAGGTGGAAGGATGTAACAGTTATATAGGAGAATATTATATCTAACAACCTAAATACTAAATAAATCAGTATTATTCCAGCATTGGTTGTTTTCACTTGTCTCCCATTCCGATAGCCGTCGCATCCGATAGCCGTCGCAGTACCATATTATTGCATTGTCACGCGATATAAACATACGAGCCCAAACACGAAGGGTCTATCTTGTTTAGTACAGGAGTTCCTATGGCCACCTTCCGACTCCATCATCAGATCAGCTCCATGGTACCATATTATTGCATTGTCACGCGATATAAACATACGGGCCCAAACACGAAGGGTCTATCTTGTTTAGTACAGGAGTTCCTATGGCCACCTTCCGACTCCATCATCAGATCAGCTCCATGGTACCATATTATTGCATTGTCACGCGATATAAACATACGGGCCCAAACACGAAGGGTCTATCTTGTTTAGTACAGGAGTTCCTATGGCCACCTTCCGACTCCATCATCAGATCAGCTCCATGGTACCATATTATTGCATTGTCACGCGATATAAACATACGGGCCCAAACACGAAGGGTCTATCTTGTTTAGTACAGGAGTTCCTATGGCCACCTTCCGACTCCATCATCAGATCAGCTCCATGGTACCATATTATTGCATTGTCACGCGATATAAACATACGGGCCCAAACACGAAGGGTCTATCTTGTTTAGTACAGGAGTTCCTATGGCCACCTTCCGTCTCCATCATCAGATCAGCTCCATGGTACCATATTATTGCATTGTCACGCGATATAAACATACGGGCCCAAACACGAAGGGTCTATCTTGTTTAGTACAGGAGTTCCTATGGCCACCTTCCCACTCCATCATCAGATCAGCTCCATGATACTATATTATTGCATTGTCATCGACCTTTGACAGGTGTGCAAAGTATGAATTAAATCTGATCGTTCAAAGTAGGACAAAATCGAGCTCAAAGGGGTCGGTTACAGACATACTGACATACTGACATACAAGTGAAGCTAATATAAAGCGTGTAAAAAGAACTTAAATATAAATAGAACAACAAATATAAAGAAAATCAATTTTTAGCCAGACGTGTTGCTGGGGAGTTTCTTGCCGCTTCTTCTCCTTAACAGCAATAACACGTTGCGAAGCGGTGTACATAGATTAAGAAGTAAAATTAAATTTAAACCTATATGTATGACCTTCAAAAAGTGTACTTCAGTGGAACTTATTTTGAATAAAAACTTTTGAATTTGAATATTACCTTAATCTTCTTTTTCTCAATTTTTTAGTGAGTGACAACTAGTGTTTTGACATAAAAAATTTAGTATTATGAGGTATAAAGTGAGTTTTGGGTAATTATAAAAACAGTAACCAACCGCTTCGCTTCGCTCTCGCCTTAGGCTTCTAACCTTTATTAAATAAGTTCGGATCTGTTCATAGTAAATAGCGCCCTATAACTATACCCCACCCAATATTACAAATAATGAACATCATTATAACGAAATCGATAAAAAAACAGTTAACATGTTTTTTTTTTATTTTTTTTTCCCATTTTATTTTATTATACTCTCGATACAAATTTTGTAACACTTTACCGAGAGCATTTTTTCCCTTTTAAGATTTAAATTAACACGTTAATTTGTAATCCACAAGACCACAGATCCATGATCACAAGAACGTGCATAATGAGATTGTAAGCACAAATGGTCCACTGATATTTTTAAGCGCTAGTACTTTAAATTTGAATGTGAAATTCATGCTGTTGTATGCATCAATTTCTTTGGCATAAGTAATGGAATCTGGAATAATATACCTACTACCAGTATACTTAATACTCATAACAATAACCCCTAAATATTTTGTCAATGTATGGTACATTTTGTGCTGACATACTTAGAGTTACGACTTAGATCTAATAATAGATAGATACTTGTAATATGAAATATGTAACCTTTAGCTATTTGTCGTTTTGTGTGTCAAATAAATAATAGTCATTGCGCCATGGTCTTTCTTTGGTTAGGCTATGTTTATCAACAAATATCAAGGTTTTGTAACACAAAATTTATAGCAAAGAATCAGTATAAAAAACTTATTGATATACGATATGAAATATATCGATAGTCAAATAAATTGTATCGATAATTAATGACTAGAAGTACACAGGACATCACTACAACCGTGACAAGACCAAAAACTGTTGAAAACTCGAAAGGTGTACTTTGTACAGTTTATGCATAATAGATACTTGGAGAACTGGGAAAGGGTAAAATGAGGGAATAGACGGGAACAAGAGAAAACTTGTTGACGCGTCCCGTTTTTAGGGTGTAGCAACGAAGGGGCTAACACGGGCCCTTATTGAGAAGTTTAAGACAATATTTATTGTGTACTCAGTTCGTACCTGTACTCATATATTATGTAGGTGCAAATTCTTGGAGCCGAGCCAAACTTGTACACAACGTACCCGGCAGCTAACTCAGCGAACTCAATCCAATGTGGAACATTTTAAATTCAAAGTCTTTCGTTTTTTTTTATAAATGAAGTATTTAAAAGATCCCACATTAATATTACAATCTAATATAAAAAGACTAGTAGTAATATGTATGTGTGTATATATATATATATGTCGGAGGGAAGCTTTAATTGGACGTATCGTTGACTGGATGTATAACGCACAATATTATTTGTTTACATTTTAATTACTTCTAAAATTCTTAATGTAATTTAATTTGATTTGTTTAATGTTTCTATAACTTAAAGATCGTTCTAACCTAATAAAAGTTATGAATATTGTAATTTAATAAACGACCAATCAGAGCAGAGCATATGGCGGAGCGGGGTCAGAGACGCCCTCTATACTTTGAGTAGTATCTACTTCGGTAGACTGAGGAGTTTTTGTGGCACATTTGGTTGGTGGCTACAGGTCGAGTTGGACCTTTGAGAGTTTTAAAGAAAGTATTGAAGCTGAAAGTATGAGCGGGTGCCCTGAACCCGCTGCTCGGTCTAAACTATGTCATAATGTTGATCAAATCTAAATTAAAAGTGTATAAACCGTGGCTATTGTGTTTTATGCTCGCATTTTATCCTGATGACGCCCACTAAACCTGCAATAACTAAAGATGATGTCGTGAGAACGAGGCCGTTCTGCGACATATATATACACATATATATATACACATATGTGTGTGCGTGTGAGAGCGTGCGTGCGTGCGTGCGTGCGCGCGCATGTGTGTGTGTGTGTGTATGTGTGTGATATAATTAATATCTATTTTATAATATTCGTATTAAATATTTTGTATCAAAAATCCCGCCCTCTCTCTCCGTTCCAAGGTTGTCTGCTATCGAAAGAAATCGCTATCAGCGAAATACCGCTATATATATATATATATATATTAGTACCTAATTAACTTTAACTTTATTGTGCAATAAAGTATATTCTATTCTTTAAGTACTAACATATAAATATATATATCGAAGCCTTAATAACAAATGGGCGTGCGTACAGACAAAAGTGCAGTTTTACACAAGGGACAAAATTGTGAGTAAAACAAAACTAGTTGATTGTATAAGGCTGAAATTCGGAATACCCTTCTTCTTAGGTACACTTGCATACTGGTAAGAATTTAAAAATTGTAACATGCATAGATTTTAGTAAACAACAAAAAATGGCATTTTTTTTCGTATACGCCTATAGGTTATGAAGCTCTCGATAAGCATCAAAGGAAATTCTGCGTTATAGTACATTGAATTTTGAACTTCATGTTGGTGAGTATGTTAGGGAGTTAAAGTAATTTAGATTGAATTATATTTATATTAATAAAAGTTAGAGAAGAATTATCTGTGCGTCTATGCTCTTGAAGTTTCACATTTATATCGTGTGAACTGCAAACACAGACACTTTTTTATATTGCATAAGTTCAGAAGGCAAACAGACAGTCAACCTGATGGGAAGCGGTTACCATCGCCTATTGATATTTGCAACACCAAAAGTGCTACAAATGCGCTGCTGCTCTCTTAAGGGAGACTGGAACCTGACCACTAATACCGGAACACAACTCAAGGTTGTTATGGCGGCATACTCTAGACCAAGGGTGTTAACCATCCAGACGGGCAAGTACCTACCCTAACTGGCTGTGTTGTTTTTCGCTTCTTACGACAGGCCGTCCGGCCGCAGGAAGTTGTATTCTCCGTTCCTACACGGATAAAAAGTGCTTTGTTCTGAATTAGGTACATTAGGTCAACAGAATCGTTCCTTTAAAATGTTATAATATAATAAATTGTATTATATTGGTTTACAAAAACAACCTTTGAAGACATAACAACAATAGGGCAAAGTCTCCGAGCAGTATTATTAACTTGGTTACCAACTTTCAAACGCCCTTAGTCGTATTAAATAAATAACTTTTGAAAATACGTAAATACTTGTCATTTTGTGTAGCCCGTAATTGAAAATCGTGGTAATTTCTTTGTATATAGTATATGTTTTGAATGTAATATTTTGTTAAGTTTTCGCGACTTGTAAAAAGGTATATCAGATTCGATAACACATAGGTTATCCCGATGTGCAGGTTTCATCGCGATGTTTTCCTTCACCGTTGTTAGTGCGATGTCTTGTATTCTTTATCATATATATGTTACGAGCTGCGAGACTCGAATTAAAATGCTGTTGGAATTATTATAGAGTTTATTAGAACTATACAAACACCTATAACACAGGTACAAATATAACCGAACACAACAAATCCAAACGTAATGCAGAAGGTCGTAATTCAATAAAACGCGCCAAAGTCCATCACTATTAGGTTCCCGATTGTACACACGTCACGCCTTGATCGTAGTTGTCGCTGAACTGCCCTCCTCCCTCAATCAGACCATCATTTTATACTGCACGTATGCAAAGTGCCCGCTCGGCAGCGTGGACCGTATTTCCTAGAATCAGCTTGTACTTTATAATCCGTGACACCTGGCTAACGATTACAGTAGAATAAATAGGCTATTGTTTAGAAACTTATGCCAATAAATAAGTAAACAAAAGAAGACGATCATAAAAGGATTACAATTAGTTCAAATGCCGATAGGTTATAAATGTGCTTCTACAAATATGTACGTGGAATTTGTCTTTGTCGGCGCCTAGGTTGTAACAATATTATTTTACATTTGTATTATGTGAAATGTGTATCATTTGACATGTGTAGGTATAATCTGTCTTGTCAATTATTTGACACGTGTACCATTTTGCCAAAAATGGAATACTTGCGTTTTCCTTATATTTGACCGTCCGTCTGCCAGTAGAAGTTGCGCTTCGAATAGAATGATTAAGTACAGTACAGTACAATCAGTCGTCTATTTCAGTCTCCTTTCCTCTAACTCCGGCTGGGTTCAATCACTAGCGGTTGAAGGGCGATGCGCATTGCCGCCAACTGTGCTCACTAGAAAACGCTCTATAGTTTAAACAAACCATCTTGGTGTTCGGCCCAAGGGAAAGGAATTCCGGGAAGCTATACCGGCGAGTTTTATTATTAACAAATGAACTTTTAATGGCCCCAAGGTTGCGAGAAGTGCTTACATTCATACAATGTCAAGTATACGGGCTTGAAGTAGCCACTGGAAGGTTAAGGTGAGTATATACCAGCGCCTACATATTTCATTGTACATAAATAGAGCCAAAAAGTATTGTCCTTTTTCTTTAAGGTTATACGTTACTTCAATAAGATTCTGAATAAAATTTTAGATTTGCCTTTCACTAAATTTAAATCCTAATTACAAAATGCAGTGTAAACTCCATGTAACATCACTCGATTTAACGATAAACTCCTTTAAGCGTCCAAATCACTTGGTTGTCTTCCATACAATGATACACTCTATATAGCATTACACCCACTCTCAATAACGACCACAATTAAGTAATAAAGAGTACCTTTTAAGTTGCCAAAACTAGTAAAAAACTCGACTGTCGACATCATGCATACCGAAATTCCTGAGTACTTCCTATATCACCAAGATGCCTGAATATCCCAATATATAAATAAAGTAAGTAAAAATACCACAAAGTAACTGGTGCAGAAAAGGAGGAGACAAAAATAACAGACCTCTCTATGTCACGATAACTCTCTATAACGCCATAAAATGCACAATCCCTTCAGTGTCGTTATATTGATTTTACAGTGTATCTTGGTAAAAAAGGGATACTACACTATTGAAGAATATTTAAATGCTAAAACTTCATTTACATGGCAGCTCGCTCCAGCCTCTTATACTATATTTTGTATAACATGCTTATCTTGGCAAGCATGTAACGAATTTATGGAGATTTGTTGCAGTATAACATTTTAGTACGCCATGTCATTATTATAACTATATATTAATATTTTGCTTTCCTTCTATCTTCTTATCTTGTTGAGCATGCACTGTTTGCTACAACTCCATTAATTGTGTGTGATTTTGTAACACATTTCAGTATATATATTTTTTTTAAGTTTGAGTTAATAAATTTTTAGTTAGACGTCTTGCTTTGGAGTTTTATGCCGCTTCTTCTCCTTAACAGCAATAACACGTTACGAAGCGGTGTACATAGACTAGGAAGTAAAATTAAACTTTAATTTATATGTATGACCTTCAAAAAGTGTTTGAATAATACTGTAGCAGCGAGAGGTAGAAGGTTAAATAATACTTCAGATGACAGAGAGTAGATTCACTTTCGAGTAGTTTCGAGTGCTGATGTGAATTGAAGTGAACTGATTTATTATGGAAACGGTAACCTTAAATACAAATTTTAACAAGTCGTACTGCTAGTACATTGTATAGCACAGTGTGTGAGCGGGACGGATGATGTGCGAGCGAGATAGAGCAACTATTAATATATGCGCTAGCCACTAGTGCGTTGTCCGCTGCGATGACAAGACATATGCAGCTCCCATAATACTTTTGAGTTTGAATATAAAATATATATATAAATAAATATATTTTAATAATGAAATATCTTTTACTGGTCTTTCTTGCATTATACCGCGCCACGGGGCGGTGTTTACACGAGTGACCCCCGGCGTGCCGCGAGCACACATTATCGGACTTGTGAATGGACATATCCAGTGTTGATATTGACATTAAACTAATTATGTTTACACACAGTGAACGATTCCATGCACTTTTGTATGATGCAACACATAATTTATTTATAATATGCATTATATAAAATGCATAGAACTCCTTCATGCGCTTTTTTGAAGGAAGGGTTTAGTTTTAATCAAAAATTCTGTTCAAACATTGCAATATTTTGAACGGTACATATATGTCGCAGTTTGCTGCATATACTATATTAAATATTTAAAGAAGAAGAAATAAAGAATTGTTTTATTTAGGACAAATAAACACTGTAACAATACTGTTACGAGTTACGGGACTCTAATTAAAATGCCGTTGGAATTACTATAAAATTGATTCGAAATATACAAACACGTATAACACAGGTACAAATATAACTAAACATAACTAGTACATACGTAATGCATGATACAATAACATGCGCGAAGTCCGTCACTATATAGATTATCGAATGCACACACGTCTTGCCCCGCTTGTGATTATTGCTTGACGGCCAATCTTTCCATTGGGGCATTGCTTTATACTGCACAATTACAATATGTCTCTCGGCCGCGCGGACATAAAAAAATACAATACACAACAGGCTGTTTTTCTAATTACAAATTTTAAACACAAGTTAAACAAAAGAAGTCAAAATGCCGAAAAGGTCATAAACTGCAGGTGTGAATTGATCTATGTCGGTCGTAACAATACTGAGAAAAATAAAATAAAGGCCTAAAATTGGACCCAGACTCAGCGTAATGCTAGCCGCTAAGACCAACACTGTTCTTCCACTTGGGTCCAGCAAGTGGAGTCACAGCGTTAAATAATTATAAAAATAAAACAGGTTATTAGACAAGTTTACATCAAAATAATAATAATAAACATATATACGTAGATATATAAACACAGTGAGATACGTGAACAACAAAAAGAAGTAAATAAATTAAACAGATTATTGTTAATGTTACATATTAGTAAAATGTCATATAGCACTTGTCATCATGTCTTAAGATACGTTGTGCGTTTTGGTGTTCACAAAGGAATTTCGTTAGTGTGACCCTAAAGAGTGAAACTGATGAGGTGTTTCTTATAGGTGGAGGAATGTTATTCCAGCACTTTGATGCTGTATAACGGAAACTACCTCTGATTGAAGATATAATTGTAAAAAATCCCTAAAATAATATCTGATAAGGGTTTATCTAACCTGTTAATAACCACAACTAGAATATCATTTCATGTGACATATAAAATGTCAGTTGACTTTGACATTAACTTGACATATGAAATGTCAGTTGATTTTGACATTAACTTGACATATGAAATGTCAGTTGATTTTGAAGGATGAAGAGGAAGAGCACGCCTTCGTCTGATGACGGGAGGGAAACAAGTGTCGTTTCATTTTGAATTTATTAGAAATAAATTTCAGGTAATTATTAGTGAACATAGCAGGGTAAATGAGCAAATATTCGAAAAAAAAAACAATAAAGCTTGATATTTATCAGTTTTTTTTGGGAATTTCTCCATTATTTGCTCATTTTCCCTCAATTCTAACTCGCCAGAAAATCACAGGTCAGGAAACCAGAACGCACAATTTTGCTTTGCGTAAACATATGTGTACATACATATGGAGGCCACTCTATCCCAACAATCTCATTCAAGTATAGTAATAAAACTTAATAAAGATAAATAACATACAAGTTTAATATATATTATAGAATATATATAACAACAGTAATATATATAAAATTCAGTAAAAAATTGAAATAGAGATAAGTAACAGTAATATAGTAACTAGATAGTACATATAGACAAATAGTAATATAATAAGTAGTGTTAAAAAAAAATAGCCGATAATGAAGTAAGAAAGAGCAGGAAATAATAGAAATAATAATATTGTAAAAATAAGTAGACAAATTTAAGAAAATACATATATAATAGAATATAAGCAAAAATCCAATATTATAAACATAAGTACATAAATGTAAGAAAGAACATATGTAATAGAATATAAGTAAAAATGTAATAATTATAAGTTGTGAATAAAGAGAAAAGCATAAAAAGAATAACAAGATAAAAAATAATCAATAAGAACACATAAAAACCCTGACAGGTCTTGTTTGTGAGGATCGAGTAGGAGTATTAAAAAAAAACAATCTCATTCTAAACAATTTTACCAGCATTGTATCCAGCACATAGATTATTACTTTCATATCAAATTTCATCTATGTTGGAGTAGCAGTTTCAGAAGAAATGATTATGACAGACATGACGAAATTCATAAAGTTTCTGTTGTTGCTAAAATGCCTACATAGCCCTAAAATATATCTATATCTATAGACATTACTTATATAATAGATTATTAGTTTTCAACCTTTTTCCATATCACGACCCCCTTATGTAAAATAGTTCACGGAGTTCTGCGCTGTTTCTGGGTTGTATTTTATTATGTTACAAATACCAAATCTGTTAATTTTAATATGTATATAAATATCTGTTTAACTTATAAGTACCGAAAAAAATATTTTAAATCATAATATATCTAAATGTCCCGACGATAAGGCAGTACGAGAATGGTACTAACTTTCTTATTGGTGTGAATGTGAATTATAGATATCTTATTAATTTGTATGTATTATTGTAGTTAAAGGGCGCGAGTTCGAATTCTGGCCGGAACGCGTGCACCCCTTGGGCAGTTTTCTGACATAATATGCTTATTGTTACAATTACCACGTGCTAAAAACAGTGGAGGTGTCGTCGTCGTCATCGTGATAAACCTGCACATCCAAACAACCGATGTGTCAAACCTGCCAAGTCGCCTTGGGCAAGCGTGGTTGGTATGCTGTCCATTCTTCTATGGTGGGGCGCCTGAATCTAGCATTGGGACGCTTATGGGCTGTTATTATTTATTTGTTTATATTGATTTGTGTTAACCTACTAATGTACTACAATTCATTATTGTATCACTACCAAACACTATTATAATTATTGTATAATATTGCTATATATGTTATAAAATCCACCGTAACTTTCGTGGTTCTTGTTGGCTAACACTGCTAAAACTAGGACCAGTTTAGGACGTATGTTTTTGCTATTTAATAAATATTTGTTTTTGTCCCGAATATCGGAAAGGAAAAGGAGATGTTCTAGGTTAGTTGGAGGTAAGTTGGGTAGTAACTATTATTTACTTGTATAGATCAAATAATAGATATTTTAATACTAATAATAAATATAAAATAAAATTAATACATATAATATATATATGCGCGCCCGCGTTGCCTTCCCCGAGCATATTTTCTCTTTCTTTTTAACCGACTTCAAAAAAAGGAGGAGGTTCTCAATTCGTCGGAATCTTTTTTTATGTATGTTCACCGATTACTCCAAGATTTATGATCCGATTTACGTGATTCTTTTTTGTTCGACGCGGAATAGCTGCCATTTGGTCCTCTAAAAATTTGACATAATTTGGCCCAGTAGTTTTGAAAGAGATGAAAGAATGACAAGTTGTAATATACAGATAGGAAATCAAAAGTTAGAGCAAGTTAGTGAATTTGTTTACTTAGGCTGCATGTTTACCAGAGACGGAAAGCATGAAAGGGATATTGAAAGGAGAGTTATGGCAGGTAATAGGGTGAATGGAGCGCTAAATTCTTTTATGAATAGCCAGAAAGTGTCTGTAAAGGCACGCTTGGCTGTCCATAAAGGAGTGTTGGTGCCGACCCTGATGTATGGTAGTGAAAGTTGGGTATGGCAGAAGAAGCATGAAAGTAGGATAAACGCAGTTGAAATGAGAGCTTTGAGAAGTATATGTGCGGTTAGCTTGAATGATAGGATAAGAAACAGTGTGCTAAGGGAACGTTGTGGTTTGAAAGAAGATGTAATAACAAGAGTTGAAAAAGGAATGTTAAGGTGGTTTGGGCATGTAGAGAGGATGGATGAAAATAGAATCACAAAACAGGTATATGACAGTATTGTCAATGGTAGAGCTGTTGCCGGTAGACCGAGACGAACATACCATGAACAATTATCAGAATTGTTAAAAAAAGGTCAAGTAAAAAGCATTTCAAATAAACGCGCATGTATGAAGAGGTTAATGAAAGTAGGTGAAGCGAAAGTTGTTTGTCAGGATCGTCGCAAGTGGAGATCCATAGTCTCTGCCTACCCCCATGGGAAACAGGCGTGATTTTATGTATGTATGTATGTAGTTTTCATTTTATGAACTTTCTTTATAAAAAAAATCCATTCCGCGCGGCACCTTGCGTAGGCGTACCCATAGCTAGACACTAAAAAGTAACAAATAAATAAATGAAAATTCGTGTAAAAAAACCGACTTCAAAAACTAAAAAGTATAAAATAACTTATTTCTAAAGCTATTTTTAATTATAATATCTTATTTTTAATATACAACACCGATTACTATATTTTGAAAATTACTAAGCACCGAATTTAAGATGTTTAAGATAATATATATTAATAATAATAGCTTTAGAAATAAGTTATTTTATACTTTAGAGTTTTTGAAGTCGGTTTTTTTAAATGAAGTTTTTTTTTTGTTGTTTCTTTTATTGAGGCTCCACGGCTGTGGAGGCTTTGTGACACCCTAGGGGTCGCGACCCACCCTTTGATAACCACTGAATTAGATAATAGAGAATACGTTTAATCCCAAAGCAGTCAGCGCCGGCCATGAATTTCTGTTTGTTATATTAAGAACGACTTTACGCGCTGGATTCGCGTTAAACCCATTTATGTTGTAATGCACTGCTTTTATGTTTTCCTTCCTTCATAAAATTCGTTTTCACTTGTTTGATGTACAATGTTATATTATCTGCTATATCTATTGTATATTGTGTATAGTATATTATGACACGAGATTGTACAGATTTACATTTGTTATACGACTTAGGGTACGTACTCAAACTCGTGACCCATTCAGGGAGGTTGGGTTTTCAAAATACCACACTTGGTCACAGAGGTAGGACTCGGGGTTAGGTTTCGTCACTTAGTAAATATCATCATCATCATCATCATAGTGCACTCTTTTAGCATCTTCGTCAAATCCTTTAGGGTTTTAAGATAAAAATATGTAAAATGTATGTATGTTTTTGTTTAAATAAATAAAAAATAAGCTTTCTGTTTGCAAAGACTGATTTTAAACCATATTTATGAATTACTACTTGAAAACCAGAAGGGCAGTGACATATGAAATAAAAATTCAAATGTATTTAACCAAACTTGTCATTACATGACAATGCTTTAACGAGAGATTGTGCTAATGTACGATACCCTGGTTGTCGCATTCTGAGCGAGATATGGCTCCTAAAGAACCCTGCACTAAGCAAAGCCTGTATCGCAGGGATCACATAGTTTTATATATACATAAAATGCAACATTAATTAATACATATTTATAATATATTTATGTGTGTGTGCATGTTATAAAATACCGCGCTTATAACCGTTAAAACGTACTTTTATTATTCACTTACTTGAAACATTCTTCTCGATTTAATAAGCCCTAAATTCAAATCTTTATTTAGCCCACACGCTTAAATTTTAAGATATTACAAAACATATAGGTATACACTGTAAGCATACTTAATAAGAACTTACTAAATTAGGAAATTAAAACTAGATTATTAATTGTATAAAGTGAACAAAACCATCATTATAATCATCATAATAATAATCTCGCCAAATTCTAGCCATTGTGCAGCAAACATAATTATCTATTACCCCTCATTACGTGAATCAGAAAGAAAGAAAGAAAGATCTTTCTTTTCTTCTTTCTTTCTTGCATGGCTAAGTGCCTGACAAATGACGTCCGTGATCATATAGCGACAACCGCTTACTCGAATTTGCCAAAAAAACGTTGAACCGAATAAGAATTTTTATTCCAGCATTGTACTTTATATACTTGTTTTTAAATTCGCCTCTACAGAGCTTCTTTGAGCAAGGTAATCACATCTCTCCTTTAAGCCATCGACCGTCCATTTCGCAACAACCTAATACAATATAAAATATTTTCAATACCTTACAAAGAAGTTATGAGAGCTCAGCAAATATAAATCCCTAAAATAAAGGCATAAAGACATTAAGTTCTCTGAACGTAAGGTCTCATACACAATAGCGGTTGACTGCCGACCCAACTGGAATACCGGCTGACCGCGGTCCAAACCGATCGGGCTGAATACAATTTGCAACTCACAAGCGACTCCCCATAAACTAAGTCACCTATGGACCGCCTAGTATTGATGAGTAGTACACGTATGACATTTATCCCAAACAAAATAGATTTGTACTGATACGGCACAAAATTTAAATTTGAACTACTTTCCAAAATTTTGGCCCGCTACTACTCACGCGTCAAATGTAAGATGAAGGACCGAGGATATCAGAATAATAACTACTCTACAGATTGATGAGTAGTACACGTATGAGGCAGGACATTTATCCCGAACAAAATAGATTTGTACTGATACGGCACAAAATTTAAATTTGAACTACTTTCCAAAATTTTAGCCCGCTACTACTCACGCGTCAAATGTAAGATGAAGGACCGAGGATACCAGAATAATAACTACTCTACGGATAATCACATGACAAACAGGGACAACATGACATGACATGTGCGAGTGCTTGTAAAATGAAGTGACCGAGGCCGATCACATCCGATTTTTGACGAACATTTTCGAACTAGCAGTTTTGTACGGGACAAATGAGGGAATGACGTTCACCGCCTCACCGTACTCATCGCTTAAAATGTACTACTGTACAAAATGTCATGTTACTCTTACAAATTTATTTCAAAATTATGTCCTCCCCACTCTACAACCTAGTGCGTATAGACAAGACGGCGGCTGCGAGCCACTCCGCGAGAGCAGGCCCTCCATACAACCGCCGCGGTTGACATTTTGTCCCGTACAATCATATCATAAGCGGACGTAGTAAGTCATGCTAGAATCATTATTTCAATGACAGCTGTTAGGTCGGCTCGATGGATATGATACTATGCTCTCACCGTTTATTCACAAACACTAATGGTCGCCCGTGGTCGAAGTTCGACCATAATAAATAATTAGTTGTCAAAGACTATACTTCTACAATCACAGATTTCGCCAAGGCTACACTGTTAATTTGACTTTAACAATAAACAAGAGTATATATGCGTGTGTGTGTCAAACACATGGTAATGTGTGTAATGTTTTTTTATTGATTTAATGTATTTCTTATGCATAATCTAAAAAATATTAGCATTCGTCGGTTCTTCTCGATATAAACCAATTTTCGTAAAAAGGGGTACAAAGTTTTGGTTCACGTATTAGTATATAGATAGATTAAAGCTACACTAACTTTACTGCTACTAATATGTCAGTATTAACAAAGTAAAGTTGGAGTAAACTAATCCGGCTTTACTCTCTGAGTAAAAAAATATTCCAAGCTATCAGAAAGTTTTAGGATGGACTATGCATAGACTAAGTTATTTTAACTAGTTAGGTCTTAAAAGCATTTGTTTTCTATGACGTTTTTATAATGTTTAAGCCTATAAATCAGTATGATTTCCGAAACAGAAAACAACATTATAAATATTAATACTAAAATATCACGATACTAAATTTTAACTTGCCCTCTCTGAATTAGTATTCTTTTCCGATCCGGCATGGAGACTGACTGTACTACGACCCCAACCACTTTCCATCAGGTGTCAGCCTGTTCACCGCTTCGTAATAAATAAATAAGCGGTTACATATTATAATAAGAGAGCGGTTAACCGCTGGTGCGTATGAAGCCTACACTTATTTTTAGCTACCTACTTATTGTGATCAAAATATACACCAACTTGAACCATTGTTATAATCACGCAAGCCTCTGCATGACCTCTTCTCCACACCGATGTTTATTTTAGGGCTTTACGATCTTTTGATATGAAAGAGAAAGAAAACACCTAGCTTTTACGAAATTCATAAACATAATCTCAGACTCCCTTGAGGCTTGCTTCGTGACGTGAAAAAAGATTTAGCAGATATTACGCCGGCTCCTGTTTTCCTGTACTGAGCGGAGTTATTCATGCTGAAGTTTTCTATTTGCTCGCAAGTATTAGAGAACGGTAATAGATCTTGAACGCTTTGAGTCAAGTAGAATACATAAAGCTGAAATGTCGCCGTATATTCAAAATGACACCTTACTTAGGTCGTATTACTTCAGATATTCAAAGACGATATACTTGAGTGATGTTCAAACATAGCAGTAGAGAGAAGGGCCTAAAGTAGCCGCTTTTGGAGAATCACTTAGTAAAATTGACACGTGTCTACATATTTTAGTAGATGTAAGACATAGCAGATAATACCACGTTATTTTGATACCGCGAAAGCGCCCGAAGCGCCTCCTGGTCTATAAATTAACAATTAAGTCTGTCATTTCGTACGGCATTAAAACAGTTAAAAACTACAGCTCTGCGTATTCTACCTTCCGTAGATTCTCTTCTTCTTCTGGGAAGTGTATCGGGGAATTATATAATCTGTTGCCAACGTCTCACTTCCACAGTTTCGAATGGCAACATGTTTATTTTTTCCCTAAACTTCCTCGTTTCCTTAAGTTAGCAGATTTAACTAAGCTCTAAGTCTTTTTTTGCTGAAATAGAGCAGACAAGTTAACGACCCACCTGATGGAAAACGCTTATCGCCAGCTAAAGACATTTGATACACCAGAGATGTTGCCAATTCTGTCGGCCTCAAAAGGGCAACAGGAATCTGGGCACTAATACCGGAACACAATTTTAGGTTATTATGGCGACATAATCTAGACCAGAGCTGGTAGTCATCCAGAGGAGCAAATACTTTACTTTACTACTTGGCTTACTTACTACTACTGCTACTACGGCTACAGGAAATAGTATATTTTCTTCGTTCTTGCACGTAAAACTTCAACTCTAGAAAGTTTATTCTCAACGACTTGGAGCGAACTTCTTGCCGAGGTTCCTTTTACGTGGGGTCATTTAAAAAGTACGTCATAAAAATGTAAAAGCCACAACGCGGTGGCAACAATTCTGATGCTGCAAACGTCCATGGACGACAGTGACTGCTCTGCCTCTTTGCTTGCTTTTGGTAATAAAAACGTGTGTTTTTTTATTGCAGGAGTTCAGCAGACAGGCAAGCGGCCCACTTGATGGAAAGCGGTTACCATCGCCTATAGACAGGTGCTACAAATGCGCTGTATTCTTTCTTAGTTCCTGGACGGATAAAATGTGTGGGTAATACAACCAGAAACACCGTGTCACGAAGAATTATATAAGGAAGTACTACGGCTTACGGCTGCAGCAGATGCTTCAGACGTAATAGTTCTTTAACTAACTGATTGTAGCTTAGCTATGTGCTACGATGGCTTAGTATGGGATATTACCAGTGACGTCATACACGCGCTCGGGTCTGTTCGGGAATTGTCGGTGTATTTTCGGTACTCGAGTACTTCGGGTTCAAAAATGTATTTTTTGTTCGTTATAACTTTTCAATTACAGCGAAAACATAAAATATATAATATAGTTAACCATGAAACTTTTTGTGATTTCATTTATTACAAGAAATTTGATTCAACAATCCAATTATAAGAGTTGAAGATGAAATAACGTCTGAAGAATCTTATGCGAGACAATTTACCGAACAAGACGACGTCGAGTAGTTCTAAATATTAAAGGGTATTTCGGGCGTGTTTCCGACGTTCCATTATAAAGCTTTTGCACATAATTAGATCGATTATTCTATTAAACCGTTTAACAACTTAATGAAGAAAATTAATACAACAATAGAGCTTAATTGGAACACTTCAGTTGTTTTTGTCAGGAAAAAATCTTTATGAAATTTAGTATTAGAACTTAATATCCTGTAACACTTGCAATAAATCGGAAGGTAATAAAAGAACTTATTTTGAATAACTCCTACTTTCCGAGGAGTACCCGTTCCGATTACCGATGAAATTCAGCTTCTTGGAGTCTCCTTGACATCGACTCTCAACTTTGGCTCCTACATCTTGTATATAGCACAAACTGCGGCAAAAAAGCTGGGCATACTCTCGAAGGTGAGAAGGTACTTCACATCTGAACAGCTGCTAGTGTTGTACAAAAGACAAGTACGAGCATGTATAGAGTACTGGTCTCTCCTTTGGGATGGCTCAGCCAAATATCAAGTCGAAGCGGCACCGACATATGGTGGATTTCCATCTATAAGAACGAAGCGCTTTGCATCTAACTTCATCATATGCACCGCAAAGGTGTGGAACTCATTGCCAGGGCCTGGCTTTCTTGATACTTAACCTGGGTGTCTTCAAGTCCCGTGTGAATACCTTCTAGGTAAGTGTGCTCCATCCTAGACCACATCTTCACTGCATATAGGACGAGATCGTGGTCAAACGCGATTCGTTTTTCAACTTGTCCGTTGAAGTTTCACTTCTAATATGTGTCCCAGCACACATTTAGATTTTTCGCAGGTTTACTGCAAATTATGATTTGGTTAAGTTAGGTACATTTTAATGAATGCATTTTTTATTTAAACATATTTTATTTTATCAAACAAAAAACTGAATTCGATCCGCAACCAAAAAAACATCCATAGTCTACTCTAAAATTATACACATACAACGGAACATTAACAAATGGGCATCTTTCGTCATCAACTTCATTCGGACATCAAATTATGTTAACAGAAAAATACTCTTATTTCCAAAAAAATAACTCAATAGAATTTCGTTTGCTCATGTTTTGATGAAGAGGCTCCGAAACTACTGAACCGATTTGAAAAATTCTTTCACTGTTGGCAAGCTACACTATTCCCGTGTGACATAGGATATATTATATTTACAAATAAATTAAGGGTCCTTACTAAAACTCCAATAATGTTACCGAAGGTGTAAAACAATACCTAAAATCGCGTGCGCTGCGAAAATTACTGCGACTGAAACTACTGATAGAATAAAATAATGTACTACGACTTTGCAGAACACATCATTATTTACAAAAAGTGTCGCGACACTATATATCTAACTATTATAGTTATGCCACAATAAGCGTTCTTTTATTTTAAAATTTTAATTAAAATGCCGCCGCTAGAATAGGCTCTTTATTTGTATCTTGGTATTAATCCTTATCAAAATAAATTACTTCATGTTCAAGACTGGCTCTATACCTTTATATAACTTTTTTAATTATTCAATTTGGACATTCCATTCGAAAGATATCACGAGTTTAAAAGTTTCACTTCAAAAGGTAGACATATTCCTACACAACCTCAAAGGGGGAACCATCGACGTTTATCGGTCTCTGTATAACATGTTCGTATAGGCATTAATCAGTTGTCCCTGTATAGCAATGTTTATACAGAGACAACTGAGATGGTGCGGCCACGTTGCACGCATAAAAGACGCTAGAATGCCTAAAGCTGTCTTTTACTCACATCTTAAGGATGGAAAGCGCCAATCTGGCGGTTCATTTCTGCGTTACAGGGACGTACTCAAGCGACATCTGTCTGCAAATGACATCCCAAGTGACGGTTGGGAAGATCTCGCTCTCCAAAGAAGGGAGTGGCGTAATTCTATTGATAAAGCTGTTGCTGCCTTCGAAACGCAGCGCGTAGAACACTCTGACGAGCAATGCCTTATCAAAAAGAAACACCCTAAAATCTCCTACAGCTATACATACGACTCATCAGGACGGCTGTATTGCGCTCCTTGCAGAAGAACTTTTAAAACCAAATTTGGTTGACTTGACAAGGTTCGCTGTTGACGGATACGTCAAGGAGGACTAAGAAAACATGTTCATTCATAAAATGTATTGCAGCCAAAACACTGCACATACCGACGTAGAACACTGTGATAAATATACATATCATATAGCTCGCTCGATGTAATGAATCTTTAATGGATACAAATTATGACATTAACACGCAAAATATTCCGTTATTTATTATAAACACCGGGTGATATTTAAATTTTATTACTATCAAACATAATATATAGAGCGCAAATATTATTAATATGAAGTAATTACTTTGGATCAAAGGAATAAATGCATTTCATAAACGAAATACATTAAAAAGGTTCAAAATAGAAATATAAACTGGTATTAATTGAATAATATGAATTACTACTCGTTTTGCATATTTAATCCGGTTAACTGACTTATGGCACGTTCTTGAAGTCAAAGTTTTTCTTATTGCATGAATTCAGCAGTCAGGTAGACGGTTCACCTCATGGAAAGCGGCCACTATCACCCATGGACATTTGCAACACTTTTGTCTTGTGCTACTCTTGCATATTAATTTCATAATTATTCCTAATTTAACTTAGACTATATATACAGAAACCTTATCGTTTACCTGACATACATCTATTATCTGTATAGCATCACGTTCATGTACTGACCATAGTCTTTAATTGCGCTAAATTATACATCAATAAATTGGTGTTTCATTACTTCAGCAAACGGCTACTTGATAAAAAAACCGACTTCAAAAACTAAAAAGTATAAAATAACTTATTTCTAAAGCTATTATTATTAATATATATTATCTAAAACCTCTTAAAGTCGGTGCTTAGTCATTTTCAAAATATAGTAATTTTTATGTTTTACTTTGCACCGACTTTAAGATGTTTTAGATAATATATATTAATAATAATAGCTTTAGAAATAAGTTATTTTATATTTTTTAGTTTTTGAAGTCGGTTTTTTAAACGAAGTTGTTTTATTTTATGTGTTACTTTTCAGTGTCTAGCTATGTATAGGTAGACCTACGAAAGGTGCTGCGCTCCTTAAAAAATATACGTCCCAAGAAACGGGAACAAAAAAATGATCGTAAAATGAAAACTACTGGGCCAAACTATGTTAAATTTTTAGGGGACCAAATGGCAGCTATTCCGCGTCGAACAAAGAAAGAATCACGTAAATCGGATCATAAATCTCGGAGTAATCGGTGAACATACATAAAAATAAAATAAAAAGATCCCGACGAATTGAGAACCTCTTCCTTTTTTTGAAGTCGGTTAAAAAAGCGGTTAACATCGCCTATGGACATTTGCAACACTAAAGGAGCACTTATTGGAGACTGGAACCTGGTGTGGTCACTAATGACGGAATACAAATCAAGGTTGTTATGACGACATAATTTAGACCGGGGTGGTAGCCAACCAGTCGGGCAAAGATCCTACCACGTGGCTGTGGGTTGTTTTCTCGCCTCTTACGACAACCCGCCCGGCCGCAGGAAATTGTATTCTTTATCCGTTCCTGCACGAATAAAAAGGTAGTAAGTTATTTGTTTGAAACATGGTTACATGTTTCGTAATTTTTTTCTAGTTTTGATTACAAGCCATTTGTAGTCTGTATGACTACATATACATACATAAATACATACATAACTTCACGCCAGGTCCCTTGCGGGGTAGGCACGAACAACAGAGCGCCATTTAGGCTTATTCTTACACACCTCACTTGCTTCTTTGACATTCATAGTTCTTGTCATGCACGCTCGTCTGTTCTTAAGGCTCCTGACATCACCTTCTGCTAGTACACGATCAATTTGATCATGGAAGGTGTGTCGTGGCCTTCCGCGACTTCTGCATCCATCCACTTTTGCATTGTATATCTGTTTAGTCATTCTTTCATCATACATTCTTTCCACATGCCCGAACCACCGGAGCATTCCTTTCCTTACCTTCACCCCGACACTCTCTTTCAGACCAACTCTCTTTCTTACTTCGTTATTACGAACGCGGTCCGCGAGCGTCACTCCGCAGATTTTGCGCAGTGCTCGCATCTCGACCGCGTTTACTCTACTTTCGTGGTCTCTATTCCATACCCAACTCTCGCTTCCATACGTGAGCGTAGGTACCAGCACCGCGTTGTGTATGGCAAGCTGGGCCTTCTGGCTGAGGTTCTTAGCGCCTAGAAGTTTACCTAACGCTCCATTCACACTATTCCCCAAATTCACTCTTCTTTCTATATCAGCGGTGTACCTTCCATCCCTGCTAAAAGCACATCCGAGATATACAAACTCATTCACTTGTTCCAGCATAACATCATCGACCATTATCCTTGCATTCGTTCTGGTTGTTTCTCTTTTAAACACCATCACCTTTTATTTTCTTCGCATTCAAACGTAAGCCTCTCGCCTGACAGTCATCTTTCATCATTGTGACTAGTGTTTGCAGTTCTGATGGCGATTCGGCTAAAAGCACGGCATCATCCGCATAAAGCAAGCTGCTAACAACTAGATCACCCATCCGCACCCCAACATCCATCAATCTTAATCTCTGGAGACAATTGTCCAGATATAGGATGAACAGCAAAGCCGACAGCCCTGCCGGACGCCAATATTGACGTCAAACCAGGGCGACAGGCTGCCGTCCACCCGCACGCATGCCATACAGTCCTCGTAAGTGGACTGTACAGCACGCAGCAAATGGCCATCAATCCCATATCCGGGCATTATGTCCCAGAGGTCCTTCCGCACAACCCTGTCAAATGCTTTCTCTAGATCCACAAAACCGCAGAAAACCTTCCGGCCCATAGCCAGCTGCTTCTCCACGATACTGCGGAGCGAGAAAACTTGATCCATACATCCCCTTCCATTTCTGAAGCCTCCTAACATACATATACATATTATAATTATATTATTGATTATGTTATTGACTATGATTCTATTATAATTACAATAAATATTTAATATTCATATGTCTCTTTCAGTTACATATTATTCATTTCTGACATAAGCTCCATAGAAGTAATCTTAAAATGCAATCGATGGCAAGGCAAGTAAGTGAATTAATCTTATATTAATATATAAAGCTGAAGAGTTTGTTTGTTTGTTTGATTGATTGAACGCGCTAATCTCAAGAACTACTGGTCTGATTTGAATTCTTTCAGTGTCCCATTTATCGAGGAAGGCTTTAGGCTATATATCATCACGCTAAGACCAATAGGAGCGGAGCACCAACGAAGAAAGTTTCACAATCGGGGGGTTTTGAAAACAAATTCCAGGCGGACGACGTCGCGGGTACAGCTAGTAGTAAAATATAGCAAAGTGCTCATTAATCGTAATCGCTTATTAGGGTTCCAGGGGCATTTATGCAAAAAAGAACCCTACGATCGTCATTTTTGTACATCTGTGACGTTTTGGAGACAAAACCATTTTTCTAAGCACTACTATGTCCTGAGTTTGTAACTCAAATCGCCAATCAAATCGAATTGGAATCATAACTTTGACGGTTTTGGTAGCCTATAAACCATCTCGGCTCAATGTTGAATCAATCTTGATTTCAATTAGACTGATTTCATGTGAGCTTTAAAATACCGTTGGAATTATAACAATGTTCATTAGAAATATACACACGTCATTCACAGTTCTTACAAGTACAATCGAATACAACAAGTCCAGACCTCGTCCGATACTCGTAATGACATAAATTGCGAAAAGAAATTCTTAACTTGTAAACTTATATATAGGCTTCTAAGTATGTGCAATGAAATGCAAACAATATAAAGAAGGATTTATGATGTCATACTGCATTGCAATACAAAGGGATTAGCGCGGATAATATTGCTCAAATTTGAATAGTGTAATAATACACATGCAAAGGGCCTGTTCGCAACACTATCTGACCTCTCTATTCGTAATGCGTTGGCTTCGCTATTAGTTTTGCAAGCGCCTATAAACAACGATAACCCACTTTCCATGAGCTGGGGTATCTGCCAGTTTCCAGCTTCGCAATAAAAAAATATCAAGATGTCTTAATATTTTAGGATGCTAACAATGGTATAGTATCCCGGAAGTAGGTAGAACATCGCTTCATCAATTTTGCTGTCTACCCTCTTTCTGTGAGACGACGGCCAATAGAGAGCAGGGTAGCGCAGGCAGCCATTTTTTGGTGACTAGCTATTAACGTTGTGACGAGAGACGCCGCGCCATACGCTCATCCTTGTTTTAGATATGATTCTCGCAATTCAAAGTAATAACTGGCGTGCCAAGACATTTACCAGATTTAGACTTTGACAAAGTGATAGATAGCTCCAAAGTAGAATTTCTGTATGCAAACTGAACCGAGCCAGGAGTAAGCGAATCTCAAGGTTGGTGGAGCGTGTGCTTTTTTGGTGCAAGGATCTAGTTCATATCTCTCTCATACAGTCAATATCCATAGAACCAGTAACTTATCCGTCGGCTACAGCGCTCCACAATTCCCATATTAAATACAAAACTAAGCAAACTTCCAAATAATTTCTATTACACAAACACCACAATTTACGTATGTACGTGACATACCGTTCATCTTCATTACAATAACATGTTGCCAACAGTTATACTTGTATGTATTATACAAATAATAGGTCTGGAGCTATTGAGCCGTGTACTAGAGTAATCGTACCGCACTAGGTTCACTTTTATCCCGTCCATATTAAACGAGGGTGGCGGTAATTGCTCGGTGAGCCTTCGGCAGGTCGACGGGCGCGAGGCCACGCTGGAATTTCAATAGTCTACATGTTACGCAACTTTTGTTACCAGTATACGAGAGTGGTATACATAAATAACGCTAAGCAGCTCCACTCCGTACGCGGCTGATCGGTATACAAGTATACTATCTGCCTCGTTTTATTTGAGGCTAGAATTATTATCTGCTACCTTTTAAAACTGTTGATACTAAAATATAAACAATTTATTTCAGTCGTAAAGTTTGCCGTAAACAATAGAAGCGACATACAGTTCGAACAAAACTTAAATGTGTCTTTGAAGTTCGTACGCATTGTTCACGAGGCGGTACAAACAGAGCTGAGATTGGAGAGTATTGCTGTCTTGCTCGGCCTCCATCTCGGATCGCATGCCATCTCTTTTGCAGCACATACTGTCAGGTGTAATCAACATTAACATTTGACTGAAACTGGGCAAGCGCACGGAGCTAAATTCGCTCAAAACGTATATAAGTTTTGCACGTACTATAAGACATTTTACTTTGTTATCTGAAATTAAATCCATAAAACCAGTTATATCATCATTGTAATCAATCAGCAGTTGTATGAAAATGTTGTGTGTCAATTTTGTATGTTTACGGAAGCGGTGTCGAAAGGTATATTCGCTTCGACAAAACACAAAGTAACATGTCCGGACCCGAATGAGTAACTTCAATCTATACTTGGTTAACCGCAAAACGACCCATGCGAGTCAACTGAGCAAAATTGCTCAAAGGAATCTTGAGTACAAACTGTTTTTCTCCAAATATGGCTACCGTACATACAATAGTTGTTAACTTTAACAAAACAAAATAATACATAACAATAAATAAGAAAACGCTTGGTAATCCACGCACAATGCAGGATTCATTTCAATCTCTTTTGAATGCTTCACTTCATTTATTGACCTCTTTTGTTCACATACATAGGTATTATATTATTGGGGTTGTCTGGAAGAGATCGCTTTTTAGCGATAAGACCACCCTTTGTACATAACTATATATAATTTTAGTCTTAAGTTCATGTTTGTATTGGTGTACTATAAAGAGTTATCTATCTATCTATCTATTATATTATATATGTTATGACGGCTGAATTAAGTAATAAATACATACATATATAACTTCACGCCAGGTCCCTTGCGGGGTAGGCACGAACAACAGAGCGCCATTCAGGCTTATTCTTACACACCTCACTTGCTTCTTTGACATTCATAGCTCTTGTCATGCACGTTCGTATGTGCTTAAGGCTCCTGACATCACCTTCTGCTAGTACAGAATGTACTGTAATAAATAGTACATTATATATGTATATAGTACTAGAGTTTACGCCGCGGGTCAACCTCTAGTGCGTACCTCGTATTTAAAGAGCAGGCGATGCAGGTTATATTGTATTAATTTTTTATGTAGGACTTGTATTTGCCCCGGAAGATTCACTTCATTCTATATCGCAAACTCTTCCATCCTCCGTATATCTTTAAACTACATAAATGACAAAGCTTGACAAAAATGACAACACGGACAACATAGACAATGGACCGAGAGGACCAAGTGGACCAAGTGTGACCAAGTGGACCAAGCGTGACCAAATGGACCAAATTGATCAAGTGGATCAAGCGGGCCAAGTGAAAGTTAGGGATAACCTTTACATAAATCTATCCCACCATCCGGGATGCAAAATATCCCTTGGACACCTTCGGTATTAAAATGACATATCTACCGAATTTCAGCCAAATCGAGTCAATGAACGGAAGGACCGTAAAAGGATAACAAATGCAAAGAAAAAAGTATTTTATCCCGGAAACTATCCCATATTTCGGGATCAAAATGTTCCTATTCCGTATCCTATGTTCATCCTCGGCATCGAAAATATATATTTACTGAGTTTCAGCCAAATCGGTCCAGTTGTTTTCCCGTGAAAACGAAACAGACAGACAGAGTTACTTTCGCATTTATAATATTACTAGGGACAGGAATTATTTGTACCACGCTATGGTATGGGTGACTACTGTAGTGATAGCGATGTTTATAAGTTAATAAATTCTCATTTGTGTTGTAGTATTAAAAAAATCTTTTTTCTTTCTTTCCATCAAGTGGGACGTCTGAGTAAACGACTCAGGAAGTGTTATCTAGTTGTATTGGTATAATTTAAGAATGCCTCCACGTTGTTGTGTATTGATGCCTCTATCAAATATTTATTTGCACGTAAGAAGGGTAAGAGGTGCTTAGCCGGTGCCTGTTTCAACGTTAGCCCGGATCATATCTTATTCACTTTGCTACATAACCGGTTTATACTGTACACGTGACTTTGCACGCGTCAGACCACAAGATGGCGGCTACCAAAAGTGTCAAAACATCGCTACCATGGCGGTTTGAATGACAGCTTTACTGCATGTTTTTAAAGTTATTTGTTCAAGCAGTCTTCTTTTACGAACGGGCGGTTTTCGCAACTCGACGACATAGAGCCTATTTTTTGTTCGAGAGTGGATAACTCCATCCAGCCCAGCTCCTCCAGGAAGTCTACCAGTTTCTTGACGTTGCTGAAAATTGGTATTGGCCACCTCGCCGCATTCAAGCAGGACATGGGCGGCTGTTTCTGCGTCCAGGCATGCCCTGCACAGTCATTTACAAGTACTTCAAAGGTGTCGGGTTCGATATTTTTTGCGGTTCTGTAGCCCTTTTGACAAATTCTGTCTTTGAAAGCCAAGTGATTTTCTTGGAATCTACTAGGTCTATACTCGGACGAGCAAAATAGGTAGACTGAACCCCAAGCTTTCAGACTGCGGCCGGCTAAAAGAAGGCAATTATGGACTAGATAACCGATAGCACTGCAGTGCCTTACGGAAGTTATTAATCGGATAGGGATAAAGTAATCCAGTGGACATATTGGTATTAAAAACCCACGTGCAGACTTTTTTTTTATTGCAGGAGTTCAGCAGAAAGGCAGACCGCCCACTTGATGGAAAGCTGTTACCATCGCCTATGGACATTTGCAACATCAAACGTGCTACAAATACGCTACTAATCTCTTAAGGGAAACTGGAACCTGGTCACTAATGCCGGAACACAACTCAAGATTGTTATGGCGATATACTCTACACCAGGGGTGGTAACCATCCAGCCGCACTAATGCCCTACCACCTGGCTGTGGGTTATTTTGTCGCCTCTTACGATAGGCCGCCCCAACGCAGGAAATTGTATTATTTCTCCGTTTCTGCACGGATAAAAATGTAATATTACTTCTGCGAAAATGTTAACAAGAATTCTTTCATAAAGCTTGAAAGAGCAACAGTGCATAAAAAGTAATTAAGATCTTAAATTACGCAACTTAATATGAATGTACAATCAGTCTTCAGTTATGAACATCAGTTAGAAAAACAAAACTTGGCAACAGTCTTAAAAGCAAAATGATAAAAAGAACTTACGCACCTAAAGCTCAGTATTCACTGAAGAGAAAATTAGTAAAAAAGCAGGAGACGAACATATCTAGTATCTAAGTTAGATTTAGGGTTGTGTTTCTCTGAAGACACAATTTTATTTTTTTGATGTGTAAGTAAAAGCTTAAGTTCTAATTTGTGGGGTCGCTGCCCTTGACCCCCGACTGCCATTTTGGAAAAAGGGGTTCAAAGGGTTTTCTAGATGAATTTCGTAAACTATCAACCCTACAGAAAATTTTACAAGAAATTATTTGTAGAAAATTAAATTGTCTACAACTTTATTCCTATTACTTTTTATCGTAAAACGCAAAATAAAAAAGTTACAAATAAAAATATGTAACTTTTTTCTATGATTAGAAAAAAATACAATAAACCAAAAAAATTAAATTGCGTTCTCTGAAAAACGCAAGATAAGGCCTTAAAACTGTAAAATTTCAATGGACTAATTATAATATTGCCACGAGCTACAGGACTTGAATTAAAATAAATGCCGTTGGAATTACTATAGAGTTAATTAAAACTGTATAAACACGTATAAAACAGGTACAAAATAAAACTGGATGCAACCAGTTCAAACTGCACGATTCAATGCAATTCAACACGCACAAAGTCCGTCACTATGTCGCTAATCGAAAATACTACACACGTCTTAATCGTATTGTAGTCGTCGCTTGACTGCCCAACCCTCCGTTCGGACATTGTTTTATACTAAACTGTATAATACCGATAAAGGGTCTGCGTTAATCCGCACATCTGGCAAGTTTCGACGCAATGCAATAAAAATTAGGATTATCCGACACTAATGGCGGCCATAAAATAAGTACGCTAACAATAGATGTTTTTAAAGTTTAAACACGAAGTAAATAAAATAATTCGTTTTTTCAACATGCAGGTGTGCGGTCTTTGTAAGTATGTAACAATATGTTGGTGCGAATTTATATCCGTAAAATTTGTAACCTATGAAACTCTATAGAAACACGTTCACTATAGAATTAATTATGTGCTGAGTTTAAATTCGCACTGAGATTCATTTCCGAAAAATTTAATGTAGGATAACTCCATAGAAACATGCACTATTGAATTAATTTTTTGCCGGATTTGAATTATGTACTACTACAGATTTGATGCGAGTTAGGCCTTAAATAGGGATTAGTATAAATAGTAGAAACAGGAGCTGTAAATTTGAAAGCTAAAGCTCTCTCTAATACTATTGCGATAGTATTAGAGAGAGACAAAATACGAATGCCACGAGCGATTAAACTTTCGCCTAACTCATTCATGGCTCTAGTTCCAGCAAGAGTTCGTCCATAGTCGCTAGGGAATAATGAATATTATTCGCATTTAACAAAATCGTGCTTAACTTCAAGTTCTAGTAACAAACTACTTGTAATTTCTATTTAATCTAGTTGTGAAATTAATATATTAGTTTTCTATACAAAATCAATTTCTTTCATGTTGTGAGCATCTATCGTTCCGGCTCTTAATTTTCGATCTTTTTAATATTGTATTTGAAGCGTTAAATCATTTTAGAAAAATTTTCATCGTACTTGAAAACTGGGTCCTTGATTTTGTACGGGCCCACAAAGTAATATAACGAATATAAAAATAATGAACAAAAAGCGTATTACTCTATGTACTTATACGTTCCTCATATTTTTATCCTGTTTTAAGTCGGGTCGTATGACACATGTGACACATGGGATAGGAGATAGTAAATTGATAACTTTTGAAGGGAAATTGCTTTAAAACGTTGTGATTTGAAACTCGGTGAAACGAAAAAGCGACACTAAAAAGAGGTAAACGCATAAATCTTTAGGACTAAGCCTGCGGGATAGCGAGATATAATACATTATATTTAATCACTATGCTCATACAGAGTTGGAATGTTTTGAAGTTTTTCATTAATACTTCAAATTTCGTGTTTTAATGATTAAATATATTATATCGATATAAAATGTGAAATGTGTAGCAGTAAGTCATAGCGATGTACATAATAATAGACATAGTATATACAAAAAGTTAGTATATAAAAAAGTAAGATAGAAAAAGAAAAATCTCTGTCCTGAAATGGTGAAATGAAAACTACGGGGCAAAAGTATGTTAAATTTTTAGGGGACCAAACGGCAACTATTCCGCATCAAACTAAAGAAGAATCACGTAAATCGGATCATAAATCTCAGCGTATTCTGTGTACATACAGGGCGGAATGGAAAAAAAATCATAAAAAATGTTCATAAAATGAAAACTACTGAGCCAAACTGTGTTAAATTTTTAAGGGACCAAATGGCAACAATTCCGCGCCGAACTAAAAAAGAATCACATAAATCGGATCATAAATCTCAGAGTAATCGATGTACATACTTTAAAAAAACATACCGGCCAAGTTGAGAACCTCCTCCTTTTGGAAGTCGGTTAAAAATCAAATAGCACACTCTCCGCAAAGCGTCTCCTTTCGTATACATTCAGCCTAACAACACTACTCGAACAAACCCCAATCGGATATGACAAGTTACTTCTTGTTTATAATATACTTCAATCAAGGCCAATAGTAATCATACAGTAGTAAGGAAAATTGGCGTAGTTCGAAGATATCGGCAATAATAAGTTATAACACATCCCGAGTAATATTTGAACATGTATGTTATAACACTATGAGCCATTGACTTTATTGGCACTCAAATATATGTATGTTATTTCTAATAATCTTATACTAATATACAAAGCTGAAGCGTTTGTTTATTTGTTTGCTTGAACGCGCTAATCTCAGGAACTACTAATCTGATTTGAAAAATTCTTTCAGTTTTAGATAGCCCATTTATCGAGGAAGGCTATAGGCTATATATCATCACGCTAAGACCAATAGGAGCGGAGCACCAATGAAGAATGTTTCAAAATCGGGGAGGTTTTACAACTTACTTTTTTTACTTTCTACGCGGATGAAGTCGCGGGCAGAAGTTAGTCTTGGCTATTATTAGAAACGCGACTGTGAATTTGTTAATGTAACATTTTTAGTAGCCTAATGGCATGACATGATTATACAATAATCCTTCAAGGTACATAAATTACATCCCTCCCGACTAAACTAACAAATAAGGACTCCCGGGAGTCAATGTTTATAATTAGGTGATTTATCCAGTCTACATTGTCTTATAGGGCCAAAACGATCAAAATGACACGAAAATGGCAAGAATACCTACTTTTCTTTACTACAAAAAACTTTCCATTTTTTCGGGATAAAAGTATTCTATGTTCATCCTCGGCATTAAATATATATATGTGTGTATATATATATATATATATATATATATATATATATATATACTGTGGAGTGACGCTCGCGGACCGCGTTCGTAATACCGAAGTAAGAAAGAGAGTTGGTCTGAAAGAGAGTGTCGGGGTGAAGGTAAGGAAAGGAATGCTCCGGTGGTTCGGGCATGTGGAAAGAATGTATGATGAAAGAATGACTAAACAGATATACAATGCAAAAGTGGATGGATGCAGAAGTCGCGGAAGGCCACGACACACCTTCCATGATCAAATTGATCATGTACTAGCAGAAGGTGATGTCAGGAGCCTTAAGAACAGACGAGCGTGCATGACAAGAACTATGAATGTCAAAGAAGCAAGTGAGGTGTGTAAGAATAAGCCTAAATGGCGCTCTGTTGTTCGTGCCTACCCCGCAAGGGACCTGGCGTGAAGTTATGTATGTATGTATATATATATATGTGTGTGTGTGTGTGTGTGTGTGTGTGTGTGTGTGTGTGTGTGTGTGTGTGTGTGTGTATATGTGTATATATATACATATATATATATATTCACAAATTCTCAGTGTTGTTACGTAATACACGTAAATAGCAGCTATATTCAAATTTTTCATTTCAATACTACCTAAAGAACATCTCCATCATATTCACGGCCCATTTGACGGAAAGCAGTTACCATCGCCTATGGACATTTGCAACACCAAACCTGCTACAAATGCTGCTCTCTTAAGGGAGACAGGAACCTGGTCACTAATGCAGGCACACCAATCAAGGTTGTTATGGCTACATGCCTTAGGCTTCCGGTTTCCTCCTTCTGCGAGTCCGTCATGGCGCAGAAGGAGGCCGCAGAAAGAGTTAGGGAGGAGGACGTGTACGCGGATCCCATCCGCAGGAGGCGGAGCGGCGGTCGAAGGCGCCGCTACGCGAATCTCCTCCTCCCATTTTTACCGTCACAGGGGCCGCTGCTACGGGGGTTAGTAGCGGACTTCCCCCCCTAATTGATGAAGTGGGTCACTCTGTCACCGGGGTGGCCCAGTATTGCCGGGCGTAGGGGCGTCACGGTGCAGTAACTCTGTTCTAGATCCCGTGACGCCCCGTAAAAGCGTTGATACAGGGCACTGGTTTAGGTTTACTGGGTAGTTTGGCGATCGGTTTCTCGCGACTTCTTCTGTTTGAAGCTAGCGTGAAGAACCGGTCGCTGAGAGTCCCACACACCCTCGATGCATGCTTCTGCGCTGCATGTGGCTCTACCCCTGAAGAGCCCGAGGACGGTGTCCTGCGTTATCAAAAAGAGAAAAAAGGTACCGTTCAAACGTAATTTTAATTTTCATAACCTTTTTTCGAAATGTTATATGTGTTATATGTCATATTAAACATCTCGTTCATTCAAACACTCGCAGAATGTCTGACGAAAGCCCCTCGCATTCCGAATCCCTTTTATAGTCTACGTGACGACTCACCTGTTTACAATATCACTGCGCATTTATGTTACACGCGTTCCTGTGTCACAGGAATGTGTACGGTGCGCAGTTAGTGTTGCTGCATTGTAAAATAAGGTTACTCGGTCACAAATTTCGAATAATGTATAATGAGACTAAGATTTTATGTTTATTATCAATTTTCAAGACAACATTATTATTATTATTATTTATTGTAGGAGTTCAGCGGACAGGCAGACGGCCCGCTTGATGAAAAGCGATTACTATCGCCTATGGACATTTGCACCACCAAAGGTACTACAAATGCGTTGCTGCTCTCTTAAAGGAGACTGGAACCTGGCCACTAATGCCGGAACACAACTCAAGGTTATTATGGCGACATACTTTAGACCAGGGGAGATAGCCTTCCAGTCGAGCAAACGCCCTACTACCTGGCTGTGGCTTGTTTTGTCGCCTCTTACAACAGGCCGCCCGGCTGCAGGAAATTGTATTCTTTCTCCGTTCCTGCACGGATAAATATAAAAAATATTTAAATAATAAAACTACGTTTTGACGGTTTTGAGCGCGGCAATTTATTTGATTTTTATTATTCCGACGTTCCGTGATTCTGCGTGCACCGGAACACAAATCAACTTTCTTATATTTTTCCTTTCACCCATTTAAATATTATATAAAATAATTAGAGCTCGGCATGTTTGCTGAAGAGTTTTTGAGCCGCTTCTTCTCTTTAAGCCACACCATGTTGCGAAGCGGTGGTAAATTAGATTAGGCTCCCATGGAGTAAATAATAACCATAAACAAAACTAAAATATTAAAATGAACTAGTTGGCGCTACGCTAGATAAAAAATGTACTAAATTATCATTGATGACATGTTTGTCTTCCGTGAACGTCAACCCCCACAAAAGTATCCTAAGTGTAGTTGACTTTTATTTAAATCGGTTTAGTAGTTTTCCCGTGAAGCTCTAACAGATGGACAGACAAAAAATCTTAAAGTTGTATGTTTATTACTTAATTCCTTTTCAATTACATAAACTTCATGAATTTCATTAAATTAAAAAGTAGCTAAACAAGACTATCAATTTATGATTGTTACAAGTCTAAAAATATATTTTAAATAAGAAGTCGTTGATTGGAAGTTTTAATTGATATTTTCTATAAAAACATGGACAGACTTGACGCTAATTATAATTAGAGCACGTGTCAAGAGTTAGGTTGCTTACTTAAAATATATTTTTCTTAGTATTGAAATAAATGTGTATGGCTTTATTTTATTTTATTTCGGGGGCTTACAGCCCTACAAGTCTACTAGTCTTACAAATAAAGTTACAGAGATAACTAAAGAATATCTATTCATACACATACACATATGAAAGAGGAAATAACAATATACATACATATAGTTACATCAGCCCATAAATGTCCCACTGCTGGGCTTGAGCCTCCCATTATAAGGGGAACGGACAGTATACCCGCCACGCTTGTCCAAGGCGGCTTGGCAGGTTTGCATTACGACGTTTTCCTTCACCGTTGTTATCACGTGGTAATTGTAACAGTGTGGACATTAGATCAGAAACCTGACTAAGTGGTGCATGAGTTCCAGCCAGGATCGAACCCGCGCCCTTTGATTTTGGGATGCATGCGCTTGCCATTACCCTACCGCGACTTGACAATATATAGTGAAACTTGATTCAGTGGTACCTGGATAAGTGAGAAACCTCCATAATTAAAACTCATGCTGAGGTCCCAACATTTTGGCACTGAATTACCCCTGTTAGTGGGATGAAGTAAACCTCTATATCTGGGATTCGTTCTTTCGATTTATCATCATAGTTACCTCTATAACTGAGACAGCGACTAAATTTTATATGCATAGATCTCTATAACTGAGATAACATCGTTTCGTTTGTTTACTTACTTACTCTTACTCTACCCGCAAATTCCGCACTTAACTACGTAAGTAATTTTGAGCCTCAATGACCTCCAGTTTTAGTTTCGCTTTACTATCATACATACATACATATACATACATACATACATAACTTCACGCCAGGTCCCTTGCGGGGTAGGCACGAACAACAGAGCGCCATTTAGGCTTATTCTTACACACCTCACTTTACTATCATACGGATGTTTATTTGAAATATGTCAAAACGAAAGTTACAATCTTGATCCGTACGTAAAAATCTGAAGTTAACATCCGTTTATGACAGTGAAATATACATTAAGGGCCGCTTGCATAACGTTCCTTAAATTTATTTAAGAAACGCTAAACACATTTTATACCCTTAAATACGATTAGAGACTTGCACAATGCAAAATTTGTCGCTAAATATGTTTAAAGAACTGTGAATACATTTTCTATAAAACGTATTTATGCAGTTTAATATGATTAACTAATTTTATTTATAGGCGATCGTTATGCAAGCTGCCCTAAGTTTTAAAATTTTTGACTGAGAAACTAATTATCACTAAAATAGAGTTTGTTTAATTTCGCATTTACAGATGCTAGACTATCCACAAACAAGTCAATGCCCACATAATCCGATTTGCTGAGTTTTTTGAATTCGTTGACTGTTCTGACAAAAAATGAGAGGCGTCTGAAGGCTTTACGTGCCAAGGGCGAATGAAGTAATTTGTCATTTGTCGTGAATGAAATGTTTGTGCTGTAATTATTTCAAAAAAGTCATGGCTCTTGTGGTGGAAGAGTCCAATGTTAGTTATTGTTAAAGAAACTGGAGCGGCTCTTCAACAACACATCTTTATTCATAATTATATTTTTAAGCTATTGTATAGCTTTTATTGCGGGCTTTGAGCGCGGCGACCGAATGAAGAAATTACGTAACGAAAATAAACCTAACACCTCCCACTCTGCCTACCATGTGCGGTGACGGGGGCCTGAGGCGGGCGCGGCGAGTGGAGGCGTGCGGTGGTCACAGCGACCCGCGAGCTCTCGTAGCGGTTCGAGGTATGTCAGGTATTGCAAATTATGTACGACGAGCTGCTCTGAAATCGGACGAATACGTAAGCAGCTGTTTGTGAGAAAGTAAATAGGTGTATAGGTATCTATCATATCTTTATAATGCCACACTCGCGCATGTGCGCCCTGTAAGTATACATGTAGGTATATATGTATACAACATAGGTGATTTGTTTTCTTATCGGTCAACACGCTCAAAAAGTGTAACTTAAATTAATATCAAAGAAAAGACTTTTTTATTTGTTATTTTTGTGTTTAGCTATTGGTAGCCCTACGAAAGGTGCCGCGCGCCTTGAAAAAAATATAGGTCCCAAGAAACGGGAACGGAAAATTTTCATAAAAAAATATTCATAAAATGAAAACTACTGGCCCAAACTATGTTAAAATTTAAGCGGACCAAATGGAAACTATTCCGCATCAAACTAAAAAAGAATCACGTAAATCGGATCATAAATCGCAGACTAATCGGCGTACATCCATAAGAAGAAGAAAATACCAATCAAGTTGAGAACCTCCTCCTTTTTGAAGTCGGTTAAAAATGCTATTAGCAAATTAAAAGAAGGGACAATAAAATATAAAAACTCTACATAAGATATGCAATCATGCAAGAGAAGAACAATTTGTTCTAATAAACGACACAAGCGTGAAACCCAAGTAAATTATTCCGACTTCAACACTACAGAGAGAAATGAAAGGCTGTCAAGTCTGAGAGTAATGCTCCAAGTCAAATTAAGTCAGACGTCCAACTTTGTGAGAGCTAGACATCACACAGAACTGCAAGCGTAACTCAGTGGAAACAACGTATCAAATGTTACGAGGACAGAAATATGAGATACATGAAAAAATTGTTCCTACAACGGTACACGGTAATAAAGTTGCTTTTTACAGGCCTGTACCTTTAACTATGTTGTTCTGAATTAAAATGAAGAATCGCACTCAGAGAACTTAATCAATAACATTATAAAACTCTAAACAAGTCTGTCCGTCTGTACATTGAAGCTTTTTAGGAAAAATAAACAACTGGAATGGACTACATAGTTATATATTTTTATTTATGGAAGTATAGGTTTGCTTTTGACCACTGTCTTACTTGATGTTGAGTGATGACGCAGTCTAGGATGGAGCACGTATACCTAGAAGATACCTATCCACTCGTGACTTGAAGACTTCGAGATTGTATTTGTCAGGAAAAACAGACTCCGACAAATTATTCCACTATTCGGCAGTGCGCACCAGAAAAGATGAAGCGAAACGCTTGGTTCTGACCATGTAGCGGTGGCGCAAACCGGTCTGTCTTGTTGTCCGAGGGTAAAAAGAGGATGGAGGAATCAGCTCGTGCAATTCTAAGTAACACTCCCCGAAATGTATCCGATAGAAGACCATATAAACGACGAAGAACACGATACAATTTTTTTAGGTTTCTTATCTCTTTGTCTGTTCGGGATTCACGTAAAAACTACTAGGCCGATTTCGATGCGCTATTCGCTGATCGAAAGCAAATCCTTAGACTTAAAATCTGCGCTTCTTTTTATCCTGGGATTACCGCGGGATTTTTTCTGGGAACGATTTAAAATGGCCAGATTAAAAAGATCGAATACAATGTTTTATATAATAATAATAATCTTTAGTACCGCATTTTTATATGGACAGGGACAATCGCCGGTCAGTGTCACGCCACATTTAGATTAAATTTGTCAAGGGGCCTCTACGTGTTGGCCTTCCCATGGCCCCACGAAAGCCCTCCAAAAGTCCGGGCCATTTTTATGGCCCGTGGTTTGCAGACACATACATGTTATCTTTATCCCGGGAAACCCACGGGAATTTTCCCGGGAGCGGTTTGTAGATGTTCGGGTGCATAATAATTAGCTTATTCCGACAAATTTGCTAAAACGATGTTTATTAAATGCTGTGATACTTTATGTCTCGGGAATCCCGTGGGAATTTGAAATCAAGCATGGATGAAGTCACGGGCATATCCTGGTATATATATAATCTCCGTGTCACATTTGTTAATTTGTAATGTGTCTGAGGACGTAATGCCAGAATAGAGCAGTATGAAAAGAAAACACATATTGTACTGATTCCAACTGATCGGAAGATCATAAAAGAAAATAGATTATAAATAAAAAAACAACATTTCCACTCCATTAAACTCCAATAAAACAAAGGACAGACCGATAAAGAAACGTAACGGCGCTAATCAATATGAAGATGTATTCACGGCACTTAAGATATCAAAGACCACAAATCTCCGTTCAGAAATGGCTCCAAGTTTCGGATAAGCGCCAATTACGCTATCTACAATCGCGAATTGTACAGCGCCGTTCTTGCAGACGATCATTTTGAACAACTACCGGAATTTCCGAACGGATGGTGTAGAAGAATATTTTATTTAGTAGCGAATAAGAATAAATCTACTTTTTTTAGAGTACCGTAGAAGGAATTTAGGCATACGATCGGGACAAGGCCGACCAATATTTTTTTTAAATCCGATGCTGTCTGACAGATTGCCCATCACATGCAAAGTGGTTTTTTTTATTATTATTCTCCTCCATACTGACAAACATGATATGTCAGGGTCACATGACACTTACACTAAGGGCCGTTTGCATAAGGTTGCTTAAATTTATTTAAGAAAAACAAAACGTATTTAACACCCTTAAATACAATTAGCTTCTTGCATAACGCAAAACTTGCCGCTAAATATGTTTAAAGAACTGTCGATACGTTTTGTGTAAAACGTATTTAGGCAGTTTAATATGATTAACTAATTATATTTAAAGGCGATCGTTAAGCAAGAGGCCCTAAATGTTGGTATGTACAATTTGAACCACATTAGACAAAATATATCTCAAAAAACAACTAAATCAAGTTTCTAATCAGCATTTGCCTACAAAAGCGCTGGCTACGTACTGCTCCGTAATCGCCATGACTTATTATTAAGCTAAAATACTTTGTAAAAATCTTAAATACAGACTGACATACAAAATATAAAATTGATGATTGTTTTTTAGTTTTTAAGCTTCATGTTCCTTATTACATTATGTTCTTCTTTATAGATTCTGTTCATAGCATTAATTTTTATATCAGTTTTTTTTATATTAATTATATAGTTTATTTTTATATTTGTTTGCAATAGTACTCGTCATATTATTATTATAAAAAATGTATTTCAAGACCACGGGCCATAAAAATGGCCCGGACTTTTGGAGGGCTTGCGTGGGGCCATGGGGAGGCCAACACGTAGAGGCCTCTTGACAAATTTAATCTAAATGGGGCGTGACACTCACCGGCGATTATCCCTCTCTACATCATATAATAATGCACCCAAGGACAAGCCCCGGCCAGTGTAGGACTATTGTGGGAAATGAGAAGAGAAAGTACCAGGCTATTGGGGTGAACTGTTAGTGGTACTAGCGGTCTGGTAATATAGGGACTATGGCGTCTGCCTGTCGCAATGTTCGGGGAACATGGAAAAATGGGCAGACGGTGACTCGCCACTCCCTGCATGGGCCCCTAAAAATGCCATAAAAGACAGGAGCAACATGGGTGTGAGTGGCTAAGGGGTGTAGAGAGGTGGGCTGCAGATTCACCGAAGCTACTTCTGACGTGATGCCATTTATCACTTCTACCCCTGGAGCTTGAGTCTTAGCTCTAGCTATCTCCACTCCGTGCCGGCTGGTTAAGGCAAGCACGGAGGCGGGGGCCTTGTCTTGGCCCCCGGAGTCAGGTACGAGGTGTCGCTACTCACCTAAGGCTTCGCCACAAAGCCCCCTGCGGGTTTATTATTATTATTTTGTTTTGTTTTGTGTATGTTTCGTTTTGCCTATCCGTGAGTCACTTGAACGGCCCTAACGGAAGACCAACGCTGGTTGAGCCAACCAGCATCATGCTGAGTTAGGACCGATTCAGAACTTCATTTCAATTGTATTATTTATAAGTTCGTGTGTATGTAGTTCTGAATAAATATTTTTCTTTCTTTCATTCATTTTAATCTCCGTAAATACTCTCTGAAAATAATCATTTTTTTATTCAAAACACAAAATATCGATTAAGCCTTTAAGAAAAACAAAGTACAAGAAATAAGAACGAAACCGATTTTAGAGGCTAAAAACATTAACCAAAATGTTAAGTTTTCTCTGACTCTCAAATTAGATATATACCTGTAATATAAGTCAATCAGAGATCCCTCATGCCAATTGCCAGTGTTAAAATCAATGATTTCCATGTAGTAGCTTGTTTGTCTACATATGTATTAGGATTTGTGTGTGCCTAAAGAGGAGATAATAAAGAAGAAAGTAGAATGAAAGTTAAAAACTACGTTTTAACGGTTTTAAAGGCGGAAATTTATTTGGTCATGAGATGTCAAGTATCAGTGAGTATTATTAAAGTTTTATTTAGCCTACCGCCAACTTGTTCATTTTAGTTATTTAGTTTTAATTTTGTTTATGGTTATTATTTAGTCTACGGGAGCTTAAACTAATTTAAATATCGATCCTATAATAATATATAAAGTATCTATCTATCCGTGCAAGATCGGAGGAAGAATACAATTTCCTGCGGCCGGGCGGCCTGTCGTACGAGGCGACAAAACAACCCAGAGCCAGGTGGTAGGGTATTTGCTTGACTAGATAGCGACCACCTTTGGTTTAGAGTATGCCGCCATAACAACTTTGTGTTGTATACCGGCATTAGTAACCAGGTTCTAATCTCCCTTAAGAGAGCAGCAGCGCATTTGTCGCACCTTTGGTGTTGCAAATGTCCATAGGCGATGGTAACCGCTTTCCATCAAGTGGGCCGTCAGCCTGTCTGCTGAACTTCTGCCATAAAAACAATAAAATAATAATACCTAAAAGCCAATTAAATGCCTCGCCGAAAGCCGTAGTTCTAATTAAGTGTAGTAGTCGCGAAAACCTATTATGTGAAAATAATCTTTAATAAGTTAATAATTGTTCAAAGTTTTCGATCAAATGTTGAAAGAAAGAAAGAAAATTTTTTACTGTCGCAAATAAACTTGCTGAACTTTATAACCTCTAAGAAACCCCTGATTGTACGTTGTACACGCACTTGGCCGGGTTTTTTGTTCTGTTTACTCTTATTCTATTTGGGTATTAAAATATTCGCGTTAGTCGGAGGCATTTCCGGCACATTACTTATTGACTACGCGGAAAGTGGGCGTCCCGGATAAAGTGCCCCGTTTCCCGGGAAAATAAGGCTCTCACGCGCCTTCCCCTCTTCAGATTGCGAACAGGATGTTCTGGAAAGTATTGTGTTATTAAAAATATAATGCGTCAATTAGCTTTTTTATTAACATAAAAACATAATCAAACCATAAGTATATCGTATATACATGAGTGTGAAATAATAATAATAATAAGAATTCTTTATTAAATTATATGGTTATGTATTTATTTTCATTTTAAAGCAACAAAGTATTTTATTTAAATTTATTTATTAGATTTTCTAATTAATATTGCATAAGTAAAATTAGTTTAACAAAATTTGGTGGTTTTGGTCTTGCGCCAAAAGGAAGGTTGGCATTGAAAATCAGAGTTGTGTCGGATATAATTCCGGCACGGCAATATGCTGAGTGCAAACCTCGTGTGCTGTGTTTAATGCGGAATACAAATTTTCAAAATATGCTCTGAACAATGAAGGAATGTAATTATGTCGTCATTTCTTCAGTTAAGGTCTTTCTTTTTTTCTTTAAATTTGATTTCATCGCATTAGTTCAACAGACAGGCTCACGGCCCGCCTGATTTAATATAATTACCATCGCCTATGGACATTTGTCACATGAAAAGTGCTACAAATGCGCTACTGCTCTCTTAAAGAAGACCGAAACTTGGCCACTAATATCGAAACACAACGCAAGGTTGTTATGGCGCATACTCTAGACCAGTGGTGGTAATCATCTAGTCGGGAAAATGCCCTCCAATTTGGCTATCGGTTATTTTTTCACCTCTTATGACAGGCCCCCGGCCACAGCAAATTGTATTACGTCTCATTTACATTAAAATCAATGGGCCTCTACGTGTTGGCCTTCCCATGGCCCCATGCAAGCCCTCTAAAAGTACCAGGCCACTCAGAAAGACCAAAAAGTTTTTGTGTAGTATGTGAGACTGGCCAGTTATAACCTATATAGAAAATATGATTATTTATAATTTAAAATTAAATTCTTTATACCAAACTATTCGTGTGACAAGTGACAAGAAATAGTAAAAGAGAACCATCACCCATTTGCCACGAAAAGTTCGCAACATCTGCAACAATTTATCACCGTATTTCCTCAACAGAAACAAAACCGAAATATATTCTAATACAGTATGTGTCTCGCGTAAAAGTGCGTTACGTCAAAAAACTTGGCAGTCGCTTAACATGTCAGGGGTACGTTGAGCCTTCCTCGGATCTGTTTGTCATCCCTTACGCTGCGTTGAAACTTCAACCTTTGTCACCGCAGTTTAGTGGCTTGAGTGGGTAACTTAAATTTAATTTTTGTGTCACATTTTCCGTCTCTTCTTTGCATCGATATTTTTAATATACGTTGCTTCTTTGGTTCTATCTGTACTGGCATCTAGGATGTAGTTTTTTTTTATTGTACGAATTCGTCGTATGATAATAGGCAGCGCACGCGTCCCAAACTCAGAGGATGCGGGTTCAATCCTGGCTTGAATGCACCACTTAGTCAGTTTTCTGATCTAATGTGCATATTACTTACCCGAAAGGAAAAGAACCAGCTGTTAGTGGCTGAAAGAAAGGTTCTCCGTAAGCTGTCGGGCCAACAAGGAGAGACGATGGCAGCTGGAGGGTCCTAACCAACGTCGGAATTTAAAATCTTGTGACCGAATCTAACATAATAGGAGAGATAAAATCTCGCCAACGGAGTTGATCCTAAACAGTGAAATTGAAGGTGCATTTCTAATACTCATACCGGAAGCTTCCTCTGCATACTGCCGACATATAGACAATATGACAGTAATATACTACTTTTTTACCACATATGCATTTTAAACAATTTTAAAAGTTTCAAAGATACCCAGAACATTTTTTCTGAAACCGTGTTAATAAACGAGTGTTTCTCAGTGAATACATACATGGCTTTAAATTTTAATTAGTCGTAATATACACGTAGATTCAAGCCTAGTTTTCAAAGGGAAACATCAAGTACCTCAATATTTCGGTCAAGCACAGACCCTGACACGAAAGGAAAACAGATTACGTTTTACTGGCTCCAGTTAATGAGATTAACCCCTTTCGACATTGCAGACCACGTGCGAGCAATGCTAGTAGCGAATTCACACAAACTCACTAATATTTTAGTGTCGTTTTGCCGACATTCTGTATTTTTTACGGTTATGCAGCCATTATGGCCATAACAGAACGTTTATAAAGTCGTGATTTCAGTAGTATCGGTCGTACCGTCAGTAGTAACAGTCGTACTGTCAGAGGTAACAGTCGTACTGTCAGAGGTAATAGTCGTACAGTCAGAGGTAACAGTCGTACTGTCAGAGGTAGCAGTCGTACTGTCAGAGGTAACAGTCGTACCGTCAGAGGTAACAGTCGTACTGTCGGGGTAACAGTCGTACTGTCAGAGGTAACAGTCGTACTGTCAGCTATATCAGTCGTACTGTCAGTAGTATCAGTCGTACTGTCAGTAGTATCAGTCGTACTGTCAGTAGTATCAGTCGTACGGTAAATAGTATCAGTCATACTGTCAGTAGTATCAGTCATACTGTCAGTAGTATCAGTCGTATTGTCAGCAGAATCGATCGTACTGTGAGCAGTGTTAGTCGTACCGTCAGCTATATCAGTCGTACTATCAGTACTATCAGTCATACTGTCAGTAGTATCAGTCATACTGTCAATAGTATCAGTCCTACTGTCAGCAGTAGTAAATATCTGTACTGTATAAGAATTAAATTTGATTCTTTCTTTCAGGTTTCTTTCAGGGTTTCTTTGGGTAAGAACAACACCCTTATGCAGTCACCATATCCGGCTGTCCGTCAGTACGTGTATATCACAGTAATATTACTTACAAACTACTGGATAAATTTTGTCAAAACGGTGTAGTCTATTTAACGCTACAAAGTTGTGTAGTGAAATCACGAAAACAAAGATTAGAGCCGGTGGCCATACATCTAAGCAAGGGTTGATAATAAATTCGGTGTATACATCTATGACATTATAATATTCCAAACATGCCGTGTCTCTACATGGACGCTGTTGCGAACGACACACCTGATGGAAAGTAGCCTTGTATATGGAAATTTGCAACACCAAAGGTTATTACCAAGTTGCTATTGGCCTTAAAGAAATTAATGTTGCCTGTAAATAAAAAACTGTTTCGTATGATTAAATAACATCACTATGACAGTATCGAGTAATAAATATCGAGATAATGACTTTGTGTGAGGGAGGATTAATCTTTAGACCTCCTAACCCCGTATAAATTGTTGAGTAACCAATTTATCAAACTAGATCGAAAGTTACAGCCTACTTTCATTGTGACTACATAGTTTAAATATGTACAGTATTTCCAATCAGTAGCAATCATGTGGAGATTGCCGGCAATACGAAGGTCAATGACTACGGTCTACCTACTTCCTTGTTGTTCCATTTTGTATTATGCGCAATACTCACCAAAGCCGCTGACTCGCCGACTGATGTCGGGAAACTTTTCGGTGGTATATCACGTCACTACAACTCGAGTGTCACCAGGCTGAGCGCTTGCGTACGTGAGCCGTCGACATGTCGAAAAACAACACGCGCGGGCACATGTTTCTGACATGATTCTTTTCATAAAGGTCGCTGGGTTGTTTCGGCGGACTGTGTCCGCTTTGGTGTGTATTGCGCTTTATGATGCATAGCAAACCCAATTTTGTGTTTTAATAATTAAAGAACGTATTATAATAATATTATCTTATCATCTAACGTTAAAAATATCATTTTAGAAATAACTTTAATTACTTTCAAACTATAATTATTGCGCTATTTGATTCCTGCTTCTAATACCTACATCGTCATAAGTAGGTACATTGCTACAAAATCTAGACAGCGTTGTAGGTAAGTTACGATTTACACAACAACATTTAAATAGTAATTATAGCAAGGTGTGGCCTGCACAAGTTTTGAACCTATGATGGAAAGCATGTTAGAAAATAATTGGATATAGATTTCTTTTTATTCAAAATCAAGATATATTTTAAGTTATTAAGTCACATAACTGATAATACTGTTACCAATAGCAAGACTCGAATTAAAATGCCGTTAGAATTACTATAGAGTTTATTAGAACTATACAAACACGTATAACACAGGTATACTACTTATAACTGAACACAACAAGTCCAAAAGTAAAGCAGAAGGTCGTAATTCAATAAACGCGCAAAGTCCGTCACTAGGGTTTCAGACTGCAGTACACAAGTCTCGCCTCGATCGTGGTTATCGCTCGACTGCCTCGTCTCTCAATTGGGGCATTGCTTTATACTGCACAGATGCAATACGTCTGCCCGGCCGCATAGACCGAATTTTCTAGAATCAGTTTGAACTTTAAATCCGACACACCTGGCTAATGACTGCTATAAAAGATTACAATACGACAATGGATTGTTCTCTAGAATAATTAGTAAACGCATGCCGATAAATAAGTAAACAAAAGAAGTCCAAATGACGAAAGGTAATAAAATGTGTTGCTACTGGTATGCAGGTATGAATTTGTTTTTGTCGGCGTCTAAGTCGTAACAATATCACAATCCTAAGGCAGTACTTGACAACTAAAACATTTCTAGAAAATATTAACATTATAGTCAAACTTAAGGACATGGTCTTACCACTAGTAATAAAACACTGTGGTTACTATATGAATGACTGTTATTAAGATATACGGTCCTAAGCAAATTTGTACTTTATGACGCAGTGTATTAAGTTATTATTTTCTTGAGTAATATTTGGGTGTTAAACAATACTTATTATCGTGAATGGTTTAATGGTCGTATAGTTCATTATAAGGTGTAAGGTAACTTGTAATTTTTTAAAGGGCAGATGTAGATCAATAGTTATTAACGAGGTCGGAGTTACTTAACATAATAGGTCGAATATAAGACTTCTTTTACACTAGTGTTGAAAATAAACGACGTGAAATTAATATTGCTATACCTCAAGTCAAAACATCCTTCGCTCTTACATTCTCTTACTTACTTTCAAACAGAAGAACTACTGCGTATTGTGTCTTAAATATACAAATACATGCACACACGCCAAAGAGATAGAGAGAGGGAGAGAGAGAGAGATAGAGAGAGGGAGAGAGAGAGAAGCAACATACTCAAGCGCTCACACTTCCTTATTACAAATATGTATTCAAATTCAAAAGTTTTTATTCAAAATAAGTTCCACTGGAGAACAGTTTTTGAAGGTCATACATATAAGTTCAAATTTAATTTTACTTCCTATTCTATGCATGAACACCGCTTCGCAACGTGTTATTGCTGTTAAGGAGAAGAAGCGGCAAGAAGCTCTCCAGTAACATGTCTAAGTATTGTTTTTCTTTATTCTATTTATATCTCAAGTTCTCATTTTTTAAATAAATTTTATACAGAAGTATGTTACAGAATTACTTTTTGAATAATTAATGGGTTGTCGCACACAGTGCATACTCAATAAGGCGAAGACAAAATAAAAGGAACAAAAAATATTATCCTAACTTCCTAACTAATATTATAAATGTGAATGTAAGTTTGTTTGTTACGCTTTCACGCGAAAACTACTCAACCGATCATCATGAAACATTGTACACATATTCTTGGAGGTATTAGAAGTAACATAGGATACTTTTTATGAAAAAAATACACGAAGTCGCGGGCAGATGCTAGTTATAGATATAATTATATTGTTATGAATGCGGGACTCCAATTAAAATGCCCTTGGATTTACTATAGATTTTATTATAACTATACAAACACGTATAACACAAATATAACTGGACACAACCAGTACAAACTGCACGATTCAATAACACGCGCAAAGTCCGTAACTATATTGCTTATCGAATGTACTTCTTAGTCTTGCTAGTATCGTAATCGTCGCTCGACTGCCTTACCCCTCCGTTTGGGCATTGTTTTATACCAACTATACAATACAATAAAGGACCGCGTGGACTGAGGTTTCCGAGAAACCGTAATCTGTACACCTGGTTAATTATTCCTGCGAACGGACAACAAAATTGAAAACAATAACAATAGGCTATTGTCTAATTGGAAAATTTAAACACGAAGTAAACAAAAGAACTCCGAATGCGGGAAGGGTAATAAACCAGGTGCGCATTTCTTTGTTGGTATGTGGCAACATATTATAATGTATTGAATAATATTTCGTTTTATTTATACATAAAATTATATGATCCCTGCAATACAGGCTTTGCTTAGTGCACCCTGCAGGAGCAATATCTCGGTCAGAATGTGACAACCAGGATAACGTACTTGAGCCATTGATGTTTCTTTTACTGCTACATCAATGACTTGAACACAATCTTTTGTTATAGCTCTGTCATGTAATGAATGTAGTGTCCCGTCCCGTGCTGCCATAACGACCTTGAGTTGTGTTTCGGCCTTACAGGTCAAGCATTATCCCCCCACCGAGGCTGGCAGCACATTGGTAGCACCTTTGATGTTGCAAATATCCATAGGCGAATGTAACCGCTTTCCATCAAGTAGGCCGCCTGCCTGTCTGTTGTATTTCTGCATTTACAGTTATGCTATGAATAATTGAAATAAAGTTTTTTTACGGATCTTGCGGGCGTATGCATGACAAGGCACTGAAAATCAGTATATTGCTGTGTCAGAATAATTCCAACATAACAATATACTGTATGCCAAGTTCATTTGCCAAATTGCGGCATACAATTTATTTATTGATGTGTAACGTTACATCAATTTAATATATTGTGTGTAGCGCCTTTGATAAATAAACTTTCTTCTTTCTTTCAATACGATATATCAAATATTTTAATACACAGCCTTTGGCATTTGATCTTGAGACTGTCTGGTCTGGTGCGGGCTGTAACACGATTCAAAAGAGCAGTTATAACAATGAAAAGCAAACACAGAAAGGAAAAAATAGCACACATGGCACTATTTAGGATAATATATAAAGGTATAGCCATAAGGCACACACTGCACATGCACTTCCTCACAACACCAGCATGTAACAGATACACTCTTCATTTACAAATACTTTTTCACGTTATTTAGATAATTATCTCGATAAACAAACAAAAATCGGTAAGTAATAAATTTTAAAAATTCGTCAAATCAACATATTTTATCCCTGCTACCCCTATTAAGCTACCATTTACCAACGTTACTGTAAGGAAAAAAGTTGGGCGTCTAGTCAAAAGGAAGCTACTCACGAAAAATTAACTTGTTAGTAATAAATGATGAAAAGTGTACCAGGGAACGTGTACTATTTGTGTGAACCCCGCGGGAATTTTTCTAGGATTTATTTCAAATGGCCAATAATTTAAATTTCACGTAATAAAGTCTATACATACATATAATAAAACTGTAGAGGTCGAATATCTGTACAATGAAAAAAAATGCTAAAAACCGAGTCAGGGGTATGTAAGAAGTGAAATAGAACTAATTTAGATTTTTTCAATTTTTTTTGTTTCCGAATATCCGAAACGACTGGACCGATTTAAATGAAAATTTGTATGGTGCTAGCGTATATCCCTGGTCAATGGCCGATACTTTTGATTCCGAAAACTTAAAGAGTTCCTCCAGTGGGATAGTTGAAAAAGCTCCACGCGGACGAAGTCGCGGGCAGAAGCTTGTGTGTGATAAGTTACATTCTTTATAAATGCTTCTGTATTTCAAGTCAACCATGGACGAATGGGCATAGGCATTATCCTAGTTTTATAAACAGGTAAAATAATAGATAAATTCATAACCGCCTAATACAAGATTTTGCGACCCTTGAAAATTGATTCTGTACGAAGGCGAAATCTTACGTCGGAAACTAAGTTTATCAATACGCCCCCAATTAGGTTGCGCACATAAAAGGCGCTAATGCAGCCAGCCACTATATAGTAACAGGTAGAGGAAATAGTTTTGAGTTTCAGCGGGGCAATGACCGAAAGTTCAAGCAAAGTCGCTTGTAAAGTCCTAATGACAATAATTTAAGATAATTTAAATCGAAAAATAAATTGCAAAAGTTTTTATTATTGTTACATACCGACAAAGACCGCACATCTGGCATGTTGTAAAAACGAATTATTTTATTTACTTCGTGTTTAAACTTTAAAAACATCTATTGTTATCGTACTTATTTAATGGTTGTAATTAGCGTCGAACGACTTAATCCTTGTTTTTATTGCATTGCGTCGAAGCTTGCCAGATGTGCGTGAACTCTTTGTCAGTATAAAACAATGCCCGAACGGAGGGGTGGGGCAGTCAAGCGACGATTACGATACTGGCAAGACCTGTGTAATACTTTGGATTAGCGACATAGTGACGGACTTTGCGCGTGTGGAATTGCATTGAATCGTGCAGTGTGAACTGGTTGCATGCAGTTTTATTTTGTACTTGTTTTATACGTGTTTGTACAGTTCTAATAAACTCTATAGTAATTCCAACGGCTTCTATTTTAATTCGAGACCTGTATCAATATGTTTGCTTATAGGCAAGCTGGCAAACGGGCCCACTTGATGGCAGGTGGCTACCGTCGCCCATGGACATTTGCAACACTAAGGGAGCCGATGCGTTGCCTACCTCGTTGAGATTTCAAATATCTGTTTACGCGTTTCTTGAAGAGCCCCATATGTAGCGCTCTGCGAAATCTAAGAGAGGGAGCTCATTCCATAGCTTGCTCACGTATGGCGTAATGGTACGAGAGCGAGCAACGTCGGAAAAACAAGAATTTCAAGAAGGCCAGTTTTTAGATATGCTATTCCTCTCACTCTCCCGGACGTCATACGGGCCGTCTGGCTGGCGGTAGAGGTTGCGTTCATCATTTATTTTCATACTTGAGGTTGATAATTATCTTCATTTTGTACAACAATAAATGATAATTTTGATAACGTATTAATCCACTAATTAATTCAATGGTTTTTAGTTCTTTCTCTGAAATGTATTTTATAAGGATTTCTAGACAAAGCAAAATTATACCACATCTCTTTACAATTTAAATCGGTCTGGCTGAAGGTTAACAATTGAATTACTGTTTGGCAAATTAATTTTGGGTCTGTAGCTAGTTAAATAACGTCATATAAAAATTTCAGCCATACTAAAATAATTTGAAAAAAAAAACAATTCTGAATTGGCGTCTGGCACAGTTTAAACAACAATAAAAATGTCTGGCAATAATAGATTCATGTGTCAAAAATTCCAACCTTAAAATGATTTGAAAAATTGATATTTTCCCTGTACAGATACGATGCGCACTGATGAACGCAACCACTACCGCCAGCCAGACGGCCCGTATGACGTCCGGGAGAGTGAGAGGAATAGCATATCTAAAAACTGGCCTTCTTGAAATTCTCTCTCGATAACGTTGCCAGCTCTTAGACGATAAAGGAGCGTGCGCCACGTAGAGTGCATAATTTCCAACTCCAGGTTCGATTCCTGGACTGTTAAATTTAGTAGCATCGATTCGAATCTTGATAGAAATTTGTTTTACTTAAAGCCATAAAAAGGAAAACATTTGGTCAAAATTATGAATTTTCCGATGTTAGCAATCAGCTGATCCGCCTGGGACCAGTAAGGTAGAACTCCGCGCCGTGGTAGGCTTTATTACTAGTTTTTCTAAACTGAACATATTCAGAAACATGTTTAAATATAAATATATATATAAATATGTATATAAATATATAGGTATATAAATATATAAAAATCAATTGTTGTTCGTTAGTCTCGATAACGGCTGGACTGATTTGGCTGATTTTCGTTTTGAATCATTTATTGAACTCCAAGGAATGTTTAAAAGGTAAGTAAATATGAAAAAAATGCTTGAAATATTGTAAAAACAACAATTTCGCTTTCCCTTAGAAAATATTCCTACCTGTCAAACATTTGACGTTCTTCCCGTCGTTCAGAAATCAAATTAAATTTAAATTATACTTTTGAGGCGGTACGAAGTTTGCCGGCTCAGCTAGTTAACAATATAATATTTTGTACAATGTAGAATGTGATCTTTTATGTAAAGACACAGCTTGTCTTATTAAGTTGTTATATTAAAAGTAATACAGATCCTAGTAAGCCGGGCATATGCACGCGCCAGCACTAGGCATAAAATCTTATTATTATAATTATACTAAAAATACGATATAACAAAGAAAAAAAATGTTATCAATTCTCACTAATTTATTTCTTTACTCATCACTTAGATATAATATAAATTTTACGAAAATTGGTAAATAAGTTTCGAAATAAAAACTAATAAAAAATATTTCGAAAAATCAGTTAAACAATTACTGACATAAAATTGCGGTTGTATAAACTTTACCTGTACTTCTTTGAACAAAAAAAAATTCGTTTAAAAAACCAACTTCGAAAATTAAAAAACTAAAATGTATAAAATAACTTATTTCTAAAGCTATTATTATTAATATATATTATCTAAAACATTTTAAAGTCGGTGCTTAGTAATTTTCAAAATATAGTAATTTTTATGTTTTGCTTTGCACCGACTTCAAGATGTTTTAGATAATATATATTAATAATAATAGCTTTAGAAATAAGATATTTTATACATTTTAGTTTTTTAGTTTTTGAAGTCGGTTTTTTTAAACGAAGGACCTACGAATGGTGCCGCGCTTCTTAAAAAATATAGGTCCCAAGAACCGGAAACAAAAAAATGTTCGTAAAATGAAAACTACTGGGCCAAACTATGTCAAATTTTTAGGGGAATACATGGCAACTATTCCGCGTCGAACAAAAAAAGAATCACGTAAATCGAATCATAAATCTCAGAGTAATCGGTGTACATATGGAACGGAGTGAAAATTATTATCATGAAAAATGTTCATAAAATGAAAACTACTGCGCCAAACTATGTCAAATTTTTAGGGGACCAATTAGAAGCTATTCCGCGTCGAACAAAAAAGAATCACGTAAATCGGATCATAAATCATGGAGTAATCGGCGAACATACAAAAAAAAAGCAACACAAAAAAAATCCCGACGAATTGAGAACCTCCTCCTTTTTTCGAAGTCGGTTAACAAAAATATTACTACCTCTTAAATCACTATACTATTACCTATCAAATATAAATTAAAATTATTACACACAATCTTTAAACTGTGAGAATGTAAAAATAAACAAATAAAATACTATGAAGGTTTTTACCTGGCTTATCAAGGTCACTGATGAATTCTTCGGTTTCCACGTACCCATAGACTCCCTCCAGAAAAATTAACAGCGAAAACACGATTCGAGACGAGCACAATAAATTTGTAATTAAAACTTTCCTGTCCTCCATTTTTAATTATAGCACAACACTAATTCAAATATAACAATCATAAAGTAGGAAAAAATATTTCTTCTCTTTATTCAATTTGAGTTGTGTATTTGAATGTCTAAAGGATTTTATATTTCATTTAATTAAATATTTATTATGTTGTCTTTTTAGAAAGAAGTCAAATCCTATATTTATTTACTATTTGACACAGTTTTATCAAACGTCACTTTTTTAATTTTTAATGCGTCTATGCAACAAAAAAGGCGCAATTCTTAATTTAAAAGTAAGAACAATGTTCAAAATCTATCTTCTACTATGTTACTTATTTATCCAAATAATATAAAAAAGAATCCACAGGTTATTTAAAAATTGCCAAAATACGATATCCAAAAAAATGCAGCGCTTTTCCGAAAAAGTAACAATGTCAAAGTCAAAGCACATGTTCCGATGATAAACAAATTATTTGACAGAGGACGCAACGTGCGCACATGACAGAGCCGCGGGCAACACTGATCGAAAACCGATAGGGCGCGGGAACAATAGATGACGAACGTGATGTTAATTCGAATTTTGAATTACAGTAAATTAGAACATGAGTAGTTTGATCAATCAAATTGCGACGCTCCCATTGGTCAGGATTTTAAGTCATAGATTAATATTTAAGGAAATCAAGATGGTTGCTCCGTGTTTCGTTTCTATTACGCAGCACTACACGTTGTATATTTCTAACCCAATCCGTTTATTGTATGAACAGCTTTGAGGCTAAATATAATAATAGCCAGAACAGAGCAAATAATGGATAATATTCGTTTATAAAGTTCACCCTGGCGAAAGTTGAACCCCGATCTTGTGTTCCTAGTAGATTAAACTTGTTAACGTTCATATAATTATATAATATAGATATTACATACAATCTCCTAATCATAATGTTAAGAATATAAATAATTATTTAAGCTTTCTGGCAGTATCTGTTATAAAGTGAATTTATCCATGTTATTTTTGTATATAATTATTCACTATAACTTCCCACGCGTCTCCATAGGCTAGTGTGCATAGACATTTTAATCGAAGTTTAAAATAAAATAAACGCTGTTTTGCAATACAGTTTTAGCGATTATTTTATTTTAACCATCAGTTAAATATGCAGACCAGCATATTGATATTCTACGAAAACTAACTCATTGTTTAGGTTAAAGACTTGTTATTGAATATATCAAGTTATTTACATATTACATATGTACATTGTACATACTACATACAGGGCGTTCCATTGGTAGATCACGACGCCCGAAATGCTCCGTTAGCCATTCCACAAGGCGACCGCGGTCTTTGTGGTCGAGGCGAAACCGTCACCAATGACGTCATCATTTTCGATCGCACAACGCTCACAACGACCCACGTCAAGAGGTGGGTCGAAAAGCCGTTCCACTTGGGCTTACGATTGTAACGCCGGCAAGCAAGTGTAACGGGAAAAATCGCGTGAACGTGGCCGTGAGTCCCTAATGGAACGTAGCCATCAATAAGGGGCCAAAAATTCAGTGACGTCACTTTTAAAAATTTGAACTATTAATAAAAGACTTCAAAATATATCTAACTCCATCTGTATGTTCATAGTGTTTAAATTATTAAATAAATAATTTAAATGAAATGAACCTATAGCACTTACGGAACTGCTGTTGTAATTTAACAATTACTTGATGTAAGATTTTTTGGAACGTAGTTCCTTATCGCGCGGTACGAATGGGGGCTAGACGGAAAAAATTCTTACGAAAAAGTTGTCACCGACACTTTTTGAACTTGCCAAGATAAAATGCAGCTTTATGCCCACGCAGTTAGAGTTTAATTTGGAGTACATTATTTTTAAATGTCATGGGTTGCTGACGTACAGATAGCATTTGCGGACATATAGAGTCTTAATGTCATTAAAATAAGGAGCAATATCGCGAATCTGGTTTAAAGTTAAATTTGTTTCAAGAGTCGAATTGCAGGATGTGATTCGATTTTTAAATTGTTTCTTATATTGAAGTGAATAGGATTCAAACTTACTCATTTACTATTACACTTCGCATTGAACAGTGTGGTGTCGCGACGATTATTTTTGTTGAGTGTATACAGGGTTTTTGTAAATAATCGAAAGGAACTTCGTTCCATCCGGGTGTCCCTTGACACCTCTCAAGTTTTTTTTATTTAATAGGTTCGCGTTTGACCACGATCACTTCCAATGCCGGACGATGATGAGGTCGAAGCTGGAGCACGCTTACCTTGATAGTGCCTATTCACACGAGACTTGAAGATACCCGGATTGTACTTTTCGGGAAACACGGACTCCGATAGTGCGTTCCACAATTCAGCGGTACGTATAAGGAACGTGGAGACGAAACGTTTATTACGCACTGGCAGCGTTTCCACTGTGAAACGGTGGCGTAGACCAGAGCGCCTTGAAGTCTGAAGATGGAATGGTGAAGGGGGAATCAGGTCGAACAGTTCAGCCGCACACTCTCTGAAATGAATCTTATAAAAAACCGATAGACTAGCAACCCGGCGTCGATGCTCTAGGCTTTGAAGCCTTGTATTGACAAGCTGGTCGCTACCTATCAACCTCTTGGCTCTTCTCTCAATTGACTCTAGCTTGAAGCGCTGATATTTGGCAGAGCCGTCCCAAAGGTGAGAACAGTACTCCATGCAAGATCTTACTTGAGCACAGTAAAGATTGAGCAGTTGCTCTGCAGTGAAGTACCGTCTCACCTTTAAAGTATAATCAGCTTTCCAACATTGCAAAATCTGATATCACGCTAGGGAGGGAGGAGTCTCACGAATTGTGACCGAGTGACCAACTGTGACAAGGAAAGGAAGGAAAGAATGAGGAAGGAGGACAATTTATGTGACGTACCTAATAGATGGATGCTTTGTAAGATGCACTCATAACTGGAAAATTAAGAGGAAGATAATTAGTCACGTGACAAAGGGAATGTTAAATTGCCAGATTTATGGAAAAGTGTGCTAATAGACCAAAAAAGAGATGGATGGATTATGTGGAAGGCTGACATGATGATTTGTGGTATAACAGAAGACGTATGCAAGATTAGAGAAGTATGGAAGAAAAGATATATTACGCTGACACTATATGATTGTGAGAAGGTTAAAAAAGTAAAGAAATGAACGCCATCAAAACTTATTTTAAGCATTACTTATTCTGTAAGAAAATGGTAAAAACAAGTAGTAAGTAACTAATGTAAATAGAGAAGTGTACGTTGACAGCATATAAAAATAGTAACATATATAAGTGAAAGAAAAACTGTAATAAAATACATAATAATAGATAAAAAGTAAAATAATAAAATAATATTTTCTTAAGTTTTCGCGACTTGTACACATAATAAAACTACGTTTTAACGGTTTTAAGCGCGGTAATTTATTTGATTTAGGTTTATCCGACGTTTCGGCCGCTTTTCAGTGGCCGTGGTCACGGAAGACAAAGATGACATTTGTCAAACGTGTATTGTCAAAGTTTTTATTCAGCCTACCGCCAACTTGTTCATTTTAATTATTTAGTTTTAAATTTTGTTTATGGATATTATTTACTCTATGGGAGCCTAATCTAATTTCCGGCCGAAACGTCGGATAAACCTAAATCAAATAAATTACCGCGCTTAAAACCGTTAAAACGTAGTTTTATTAAAATAATAAAATGTTGTAATAACAAATAAGAGTTAGAAAATGTATTAGAATATAAGATTTGGTATTAAAAAAAACGAATAAAAAGACCACCTCCCTATTTATTATGCCTGAGTTGAAATTAGAAAATAAAAAATATGTCCTAAAAATAAAAATCTATGTCTTGAGAGATGTCTGAGGAGTTGCCGATTACTTATTAATTTATACTAGTGGTCACCCGTGGTCGAAATTCGACCATAATAATTAAAACCAACGACTACTATAATCACAGATTTCGCCAAGGCTACAGTGTTAATTTTACTATAACAATAAACAAAAGAGTATATATGCGTGTGTGTGTCAAATACATGGTAGTGTGTGTTCTGTTTTTTTATTTATTGTATTATTATTTTTATTCATAATTTTGAAAAAAATATAGTATTCGTCGCTTCTTCTCTATATAAACTATAAGTGTGCGAAATTTCATACTCCGCCGTTCGCACGATTTTCATAAAAAGCGGTACAACGTTTTTGCTTTACGTATTAATAATCATGATTTCAATGAAAAATAATGTATATGATGAAAACTTTAAAAATATGCATAAAATTTCAATTGTGCTTTTATTATTTGAATGCTGATTAAAACCCTAGTAACAGGGTCTTAAGAATAAAAAAAGTCAAATAAAAAGTTGAAAAGTAACGAAGTTTTCACGTTCACGAAGAAAACACAACAGGCGTGGAACATTCCCGTTGTGAAAGCAACCAAAAACTCCCATTTATGAAAAGATGGGATACTAGAAGCAGATAATGTTGATGATACATTAACGCACGAAAAAAGTGAACATTTATTATTCTTATATTTGTTGCAGGAAAAACACGAAAACTGGGATTTCATCAAATCTCTAAGGAAGATCAATTCACGAAAGATGTTACAATCTCAACTCGCTAAAGAATGTTAGTGATTTGATTAAAACCCTGAACTGCTTAAGTCGTAATAGCGCGAGTTCGATCCTGGCCGGAACGTACGCATCACTTAGTCAGTTTTCTGATCTAATGTTCATATTGTACAATTACCACGTACTCACAACGGTGAAGGAAAACATCGTGATGCAACCTGCACATCGAGATAACCGATGTGTCAAACCTGCCAAGCCGCCTTAGACAAGCGTGGCGGGTATACTGTCTGTTTCTTCTATAATGGGAGGCCCGAGCCCAGCAGTGGAACATTTATGGGCTGATATTATTTTTATTTTATATCTGAACTGCTTTAGTGAAATGATGAAATTAAGAAGTCGGGACTTGCACAACGCAATATTTCGCTTGTTTCCACTTTCCTTCACCTCACTGCCATACTCCAATGCCCGTGTCAGCCAGCTTTGCGCTTCTGGCGTGATAACACAGCGCAGAAGTCGCGAGGGCCGGCCGCACGTCATGACTGGTGACCAGATCAGTGCGTTTTTTTTTATTTGCACTGTTGTCTTTAACGAGATAATAGTCAGAGTCCCTGGCACATTACACTTATACTCACTGAAGTTACACATATCAAACAGAACAGTGAGTTAGGTTAGCTTCAGACCAAAAGTGGAAGACGCCTTGCGAGGCCCACGCCTGCCATGGCTGCGGAGAGGCTAGGTTATATACCCGTATACCTGGCATAAGGCGAAGGACGGAACACCCCTGGGTTTCAGTAGGTATCTCTAACTGAGCATGCTAGAGCCACCTCCGATCTGGCGAACACCACACACGGGTCGCGAATTATCCCTCTAGGCGTCTGTGCCTCTCGCGGGTTAGTCGTGAAACGGATTTCCCCTGGCCAAAATAAAAGCTTTAGACCAAAGCGCACGAGCCGAGCGACCGTGCCATGGCGGCGGCCGGCATTTGTTTATGACACTCGCCGGCCGCTGTCGGTCAGCTGGTCAGCTGTATCACTGCGGACTAATACGTTGTTTCGTTACTTACTCTATATTTAAAAATCCATGGTTTAATAAATAAAAGAATTTGATCAAATCACTATCTTCAAGGAAATTTGTGATTTTTATACACATCTTGCGTAAATCTATCATCTCCTTTAGAGATTTAAACAAATCCCGGTTTTCGCCATTTTCCTGCGACATATATACAGTTCACGTCAAGTCAAGGTGGTAATACCCTAGTGATGTAGTCACATACCAGTTATCCAATTATTTTTTACGCAACCAGTGGTGGATTAGCGTCTAGTCTCGTGAGGTCGGGGCCTAGGGCGGCATTATTTCAAGAGCGAAAATCTTTTCGGGGCGACATAATTTTATAGTCAACCATTAAAGATTGCGATGAATTACTTTGATTATGAATGTATAAAAAAGACGGATGGCTGGAGAAGAAGACAATTACATAAAGGTTTCGTTTCATTTCTTATTCATAAAGGAATGGAGAAAGAATACAAAATCTCTGGCGGGAGGAGAAAGACGATAAAACAACCCACAGCCGGGTGATAGAGTATTTGCCTCTCTGGATGATTACCACCCGTAATCTAGAGTACGACGCTATAACAATCTTGAGTTGTGTTCCGGAATGAGTGGCCAGATTCCAGTCCCCTCACTGAGGCCGCCAGCTCATTAACCGACTTCCAAAAGGAGGAGGTTCTCAACTTGCCCGGTATGTTTTTTTTTTATGTATATACCCCGATTACTCTGATATTTATGATCCGATTTACATGATTCTTTTTTAATTCGACGCGCAATGGTTGCCATTTGGTCCTCTAAAAATTTAACATACTTTAGCCCAGTAGTTTTCATTTTATGAACATTTGTTATGAAAAAAAATTTCATTGCGTTCCATATGTACACCGATTACTCTGAGATTTATGATCCGATTTACGTGATTCTTTTTTAGTTCCATGCGGAATAATTGCCATTTGGTCCCCTAAAAATTTTACATAGTTTGGCCCAGTAGTATTCATTTCACGAACATTTCTTTGTTCCCGTTTCTTGGTACCTATATTTTTTAAGGCGCGTGCTACCTTTCGTAGGCCTACCCATAGATAGACACTAAAAAGTACAGTGGTGTACATACATAAAAAAAAACATACCGGCCAAGTTGAGAAAGTTCCTCCTTTTGAAAGTCGGTTAAAAATGAATGTTTGTCTGTATGTCCTTCATAGCATCGTAAACTGTACATTTGATCATGTGATGATCTTTAGCAAAGTTGTTGTGCATGAGCCAAAGGTTTCAGTTGGCTCACAATTGAACCCGGCAGGTGGCGCCACTGTAGGCATATCGATTGAAGCTTTTCTAGGCAAGACGATGTCTGCCGGGACAGCTAGTAGATTATAAAACTGTTATTTCACTCTCCTGGCCCATAACCCAAAAATAACCATTTTCGTTCTGGGAGGACAACCAGCCTGTCTGCTGTATTTTTACCAAAAACAGATCTTGATTACTTAAAACTATTAGCACAATCAGTGCGAAAATATCATACTGTAAAAAATATTTTTAAAAAAGCATCCCCTCTCGAGAAGTACTTAGTTTTGAATAAAGCAGATTGTATTAGATCCGCGTATCTCATTTCGTTTTTAATTAACTCCACTTAAGTCTCAGGTTCATTTCGCGCTTTGAATTAAATTCCTCCGTCTGTCCAAATACAATTTTCGGGCCGGAGCGTTTGCGGCTCGTGTCGAATTGTGTTTTATAAGTTTTTTTGCTTCAGTGGAAATCGCGGAAATGTTGAAATGGATGGTATTACTTGGACGTTTTAGGGGTCACTAAGCATTTATAAATAGTCACTATAGTGTACATATCGAGGGCTTCATAACAAATGGGAGTATATACTGTTACGAGCTACAGGACTCGAATTTAAAAAAATCCTGTTGAAATTACTATAGAGTTTATTAGAACTAGAAACACGTATAAAACAGGTACAAATAAAACTGGATGCAACCAGTTCACACTGTATAAACTGCACGATTCAATTACACGCGAAAAGTCCTCCGTCACTATATCGCTAACCGAAAGTACTACACACTAGTCTTAGTCTTGCTAGTATCGTAATCATCGCTTGACTGCCCCACCCCTCCGTTCGGGCATTGTTTTATACTAAACTGTCTAATACCGATAAAGGGCCACGTGCACTGAGTTAATCCGCACATCTGGCAAGCTTCGACGCAATGCAATAACAACAAGGATTAGTTCGACACTAATGACGGCCATAAAACAAGTACGATAACAAAAGGATGTTTTTCGTAATTGCACATTTTAAACACAAAGTAAACAAAAGAACTCCGGATGCAGGAAAGATAATAAACTGCGTCTTACGACAGCCAGGTGTGCACATTTCTTTGTAGGTATGTAACAATACAACAATGCATTTTATTTTATTTTACTAAAATCTACGAAATGTTACAATTTAGATAGTTTTACCAGTATGCAAGTGTACCTAAATAGAAGGGTATTCCAAATTTCAGCCTTATACAATCAACTAGTTTTGTTTTATTCACAACTTTGTACCTTGGGTAAAACTGTACTTTTGTCTGTACGCCCATTTGTTATGACGCCCTTGATATATTTCGCATCAAGAACAGGTATATAAAACTTCATGGTTCTTACTTCAAAAATGCCACATTTTTATATTATTATGAGTTACTATAGAATTTAATAGAACTATACAAACACGTGTAACATAGGTACAAATATAACTAGACACTACTAGTACAAACTGCACGATTCATAAACAAGCGCAAAGTCCGTCACTATATCGCTCATCGAGTATATTTCTTGCTCGTATCGTAACCCTCGCTTGACTGCCCCACCCTCCGTTGCGGCATTGCTTTATACTGTCAAATATTTCTTAACACTATGCTCGACCGCTTAGAGACGCCTAGCAGTGATCACAGTACACAATAGTCTCTAAGGGATTACAATACACAATGGGCTATTTCTGATTACGATTATTTATAATTTTAAACACAAAGTAAACAAAAGAAGATAGTCATAAAACAATTTCAATCTAATTAGCTCAAACGCCGCGGCAGGTAATAAATGTGCTTTGTCTGTAGGTGTGCAGGTGGCCCAACTTGTGACAATATTAACTTTTATCCCCCTTTTCACTCCCTTAGAGGGTAATTTTCTTTGCTTCCTTACTTCTTACTTCCCTTGCCACTTCTTCTTCTTAACAGCAATGACACGTTGCGACACGGTGTACATAAAATAGGAAGTAAATTTAAATTTTAACTTATATGTATGTTATATCTTCAAAAAGTGTTCTCCAATTGAACTTATTTTGAATCAAAACATTTGAATTTGTAGCAATTTTATTAACTCTTATTGCATTTTTGACTCTTTCGTCTATTTATATTGCGTATTTTAAAAGTCATTGGCTTACCTTTTGCCTAGTTAAGCTTTGTTATTGCTGAAGCACAGCAGACGGCCCGATTGTGATGAAAAGAGGTTACCATCGCCTATGGACATTTGCAACACCAAAGGTGCTACAAATGCGCTGCTGCTCTCTTAAGGGAGATTGGAACCTGGTCACTAATACCAGAACACACCTCAAATTTGTTATAGCGGCACACTCTAGACCAGGGGTGGTAGCCATCCAGTCTGGTAAATTCCCTACCACCTGGCTGTGGGTCGTTTTGTCTGACGTATGGATAGATTGTAAAACGTGTCAAGTAAATAACTGTGACCAACAGGAAATCTAAGAAAACAAGCGTGGTACGGTTAAACTGCCTTCAACTTAACATACATAAAGGTATTTTGGTCGACATTTGCGAACTTTGAAATACCTCCCAAAGGAGACCTTATGAATTTTCATTCATTCCCGTACGTTTACCGGAGCGGAGTTACAAACGCCAGTGCATTATGTATGACTTTATATGGCTGCTTGCTATTATTAAGAGGTTTTTGGGTCAAACATTCAAAGTCTTTCGATAACTTAAGTAAATCAAATTTTAACCGATTTTCAAAAGGAGGAGATTCTCAATTGGTATGTATTTTTTTGTATGTTTGTTAAGCGATTGCTCCGACAAGTTTGGACCGATTTACATTTTTTTTTCTTTATTCGAAAGTATATATTCTTAAGGTAGTTCCATTGTCACCAAGTCAGGATCTGATGAGTGGCTCCCAGGGAATATGAGTGTAACCCTCATTGAAGAGCGCTTACATTCATTGAAAGGCCAACTTGTATAGGTATTAGGTACGAGCAGTACTCGTGTACAATTCCTACAATTGCTTAATATGTTATTTCTAAAGTAATTTTTCATAACATCTTGAAGTTGGTGCGAAGTATTTAAGGTGGTCTGTAAAAGGAGCCGTGTGTGTGCTGAAACGAGATGGAATGCTCCTCCATCTCAAAGGAAGATCTTCCACTTCTTCCAGTGAGGCTATTGTTCTTTCTCGCAGGCTTAAGCCCATCTGTTACTGTTGGAAATTTGTACTTGTATATTCTTTGTATGTTTTTGGGAATCGTTTGCGACCTCAATTATTGTACAGCGCCATCTATTGGCTTGGGAAGTGTTCCGCTACACGTTATACATTAAACTTAAAGATGGTTGTAGAAGATATTTATTTTTTGCTTTTTGGTTTGAAGTTGGTTTTGATTAATTAAAAACAAGTTTTAAATAAATTTGTCTGTATATAAGAGAGCTTTATAATACAGCTTTAACATTTGCTAGTATAAGCCTCTAAAGAATTTTCGTTTACATCGTTTTCTTGTATCTAATTCTCTTTTTTCCTTTTTAATTTTTTAGTCCATGAGTTCAGCAGATTGGCAGACGGCTCACCTGATGGAAAGCGGTTTCTATCGCCTATGGACATTTGCAACACCAACGGTGCTAACAATGTGCTGCCGATCCCTAATGGGAGGTTAGAACCTGGTCATTAATGACGGAATACAACTCAAGGTTGTTATGGCGGCATACTCTTGATCAAGGGTGGTAGCCAGCCGATAGGCAAATACCCTAGCACCTGGCTGTGGGTTGTTTTGTCGCCTTTTACGACATGCCGTCCGGCCATAGGAAATTGTATTGTTCGTCCGTTCCTGCACGGATTAAAGTATGTGTCTATACGTTCAAGCAGTATCGTTCCAAGAGTGGTCTAGTCGCCTACAACTCTCACTTTCCGCCCACTCTCTAGGTCTCTCTCCACCAGCAGCTCTGCACCTCAATTCTCTACTCACCAGCTCTACAGAACCTTAAAAGTCGTAATAAATTTAAACACCAAGACACAATTTCATTGCACACATGTTGTGCATAATATCTATCACATTGTCCCATTTTTTAATACGTCACGTCAAATGCTCCCCTTTTGTCAATTACTTCTCCTGAAGAAAGCCTTTTTGACAGGTCACATGACAATCATTTTTCTTCACGAAAATTGAATCATAAAAGGCACTTTCAATAATTCTTAGCGATTATTATAAGCTATAATATATACCCAATGTTTTCGTCACAGTGTTTTTAACCGACTTCGAAAAAGGAGGAGGTTCTCAATTCGTCGGGATCTTTATTTTATTTTTTGCTTTATTTATGTATGTTCGCCGATTACTCCGTCATTTATGATCCGATTTACGTGATTCTTTTTTTTTTCGACGCGGAATAGCTTCCAATTGGTCCCCTAAAAATTTTACATAGTTTGGCCCAGTAGTTTTTATTTTATGAACATTTTTCATGAAAATAATTTTCACTCCGTTCCATATGTACACCGATTACTCTGAGATTTATGATTCGATTTACGTGATTCTTTTTTGTTCGACGCGGAATAGCTGCCATGTGGTCCCCTAAAAATTTGACATAGTTTGGCTCATTAGTTTTCATTTTACGATCATTTTTTTGTTCCCGGTTCTTGGGACCTATATTTTTTAAGAAGCGCGGCACCATTCGTAGGTCCACCCATACATAGCTAGACACTAAAAAGTAACAAATAAAAAACAAAAACTTCGATTAAAAAACCGACTTCAAAAACTAAAAAAACTAAAATGTATAATATAACTTATTTCTAAAGCTATTATTATTAATATATATTATCTAAAACATCTTGAAGTCGGCGCAAAGCAAAACATAAAAATTACTATATTTTGAAAATTACTAAGCACCGACTTTAAGATGTTTTAGATAATATATATTAATAATAATAGCTTTAGAAATAAGTTATTTTATACATTTTAGTTTTTTAGTTTTTGTAGTCGGTTTTTTTAAACGAAGTTTTTATTTTTTTGAAAATTATTTTCATACGGCGGCACACTACAAGCGCCATAGGCTGCGTACGGCGTGATGCTGTACGCGAGCTACGAATGCTTATTTTCAAAATGCATTATTGTGGTCTCAATCAGATGCCGTAAGTGCACATACGTCGTACACCGCGTTCACGGTCATCCTTAAGCGTAAAGATGTGTTTTTATCACCAATTAACCTGTCCATTCATAGAGAAGAAGAGAGTACAGGGGAAACTCACGCGCTTTTAGACGTTTCCTAAGTGGTCATCAGTGAGCCGTCATCGAGACGCGGCCTTTCCTATCTGTGACTAACCATGGCTTACAGATATGTGACATTCGTAGTCCGCATCGGCGAAAAGAAGAAGAAAAGGGGAGCGGAAAATTTCAAGCTCCAGTAACGTGCAATTTTAGGAATTTCCAGAAAGTGTGAATCAGCATGACAAAGGAACCCAAAAAGGTTAAAATTGGGACGTACGTTACAGATAGCCTCTTGCCTGTCTAGCCGCTTTAGCTAATAAAAACAATAGTACAGTTTCTTGATATAATCAGGTTTCAAAGCTGAAACGGATCGCGGCCAACAATCATGACAAAATCGGACCCCGTTTCTATGGCGTAACCATTTTTTTGGACCTTATGACAGTCCACCTGATGGAAAGCGGTTATCATCGCCTATAGATATTTGCGTGTACATAACACCTCTGCTAGTCTTGTTGAAAATTTTGTTGAAAGAACTTATTATTATACAATTTTATTTATTTATTATATTTATTTTATTATTACCTTGAAATTTCATTAGAATTTTCTAGATCATCATAGCTCAAAACATAAATGGATTACCTCGCGAACCTACATACAAACCTTTCAATTTTTATTATTAACTTCTATTGGTGTGTATGTTACTTAACTACGGCTAAACGGTTGGACCGATTTTAATGTTTTATTTGCATGTTTGAGTGGGTCCCTGGATGGTTTTGATTAAAAATTGGAACCGGTAGGTGACGCTGTGATAAAACAAAAAGTTTTTATGAAATTCTTTTTGTTCGTGTGAGTCGTAGGATGATTTAAATTCGCTGTTGGACCCGGTAGGTAACGCTGCAATCGGGTCATGAACGCTAGTTAACTATAAAGCTCAGTAAACTTAAATACATAATTCAGACTTGTTGTATAATTCGCCATAACTGCAAACTACATTTCCATCAAATATGTACGCAGTTCGTTCTATCAAATCGGTGAGCCGTGAATTGCGTCCATAAAAAATCAAGATAAGGCCAACAACGGAGTAATAGCGTTAAATAAATAATACGCCAGCATCTCAACTTAATTTGGCATCCGTATACCATATTACGTCCGTAAAGAAGGGCTTTTACCACCAACGCTTAGATGTAACCCTCGTAACTAATTTTCGCTGTACATTACTGCATTTGTTCAGAGTATACGTAAAGAGTTCTATACAAAAACTTCAATGTATTTTTAATTACAATAACATTCGTATTGTGTTTTGTTGCTGTACTGCAAAGAGTGTAGGTTAGGGGTGGTTTAAACGCTATACATTGTTGTTATGAGTTTTTAAAGGGAAACACAAATAGTTGTTAAAAAGATATAAAAAAAATTGGCCAAGAAAACAAACTTAAAGAGCGCGGATTCAAATCCAGGTTGGAAAGCATGTTCCATTTCGGCAGTCTTCTGCCTTCAGTGAAGGAAAACTGTACTTCGAGATAACTGTTGTGTGAAACCCACCAATCCACCATGGACAAGGACACCCGAACATTGCAGTGGTATGGTTATAGGCTGTTATTATTATTAAGTCTTTGTTTTGATGGAAAGCGGTTATCATCGCCTATGGACATTGGTACCACCAAAGGTCCTACCAATGTGCTGCTGCTCTATAGAGGGAAACTGAAACCAGGTCACTAATGCCCGAACAAAACTCATATTTGTTATGGTGGCACACTCTACACCAGCGGTGGTAGCCATCCAGACAGACAAATACCCTTCCACCTGGTAAAAGCGTTGCTCCATGTACTATAATGAAATACCACTGAAGTGGTAGACCAAAAATGTCTCTACTCAGCTGAGATCAGAATGTTGAGATGAGTAATGAGAATGAGTACCTACATAAGGGGATCTTTTTTTTTAATTAAACCCGTGACTGAAGAAATTAAGAGGAAAAAGATCTAAGTGGTATGGAGAAGAGGAGGGACAAAATTCAGTTTGATTACGCAACCTTCCAAAACACCCTGAATCCAGAATATTTCACATCTCAGAAATAGGGTAGTTGCCCATCGATTGGGACACTTTTTATCATCTTGCAAAGTGCCAAAACCCCCATAGATTTTATATGCGAATAGCAAGTTATGACGTCATAACTTAAACATGTCAGATAGCTTATTATACATACGGTACGCTGTGATAGCCTTCTTGATACATTAAGTAATAATAATGTTACATACCGACAAAGTAAAACGCACACCGCCTGCGCAGTTTATTACATTCCCGCATTTAGTAATTCTTTTGTTTACTTTATGTTTAGAATTTTTAATTAAAAAAAAATAACATTCTATTTTTATTGTACTTGCTTTATGACCGTCATTAGTGTCGAACTAATCCTTGTTGTTATTGTATTGCGTCGAAGCTTACCAGGTATGGATCGGTGCATTATAAACCAATGCCCCAATGGAGAGATGGGCAGTCAAGCGAGGATTACGATACGAGCAAGACGATTCGATGAGCGATATAGTGACAGACTTTTGCCCGTGTTATTAAATCGTGAAGTGTGTACTGGTTGTATCCAGTTAATTTTATTTGTACCTGTTTTATACGTGTTTGTACAGTTCTAATAAACTCTATAGTAATTCCAACAGCATTTTAATTCGAGTCCTGTGTAGCTACAATAATAAATCTTTATTAGCCCCTAGTGTTTTACAATTTGACAAAAAAGAAGGGACACATAGAAAGATGATTAGGAAACAGTAAAAAGGTGTTAGTTTAAAATACGGCTATGGAATTGAAGACAAACAGGTATACCTTCGACTCTCAAACTAGGAACAAGACCTGCGTTTTGGTCCCCGTCATAAAAGGTACCCCTCACCTATATGGTTAAACAACATAATTATAGCTCTTAGATAAGTAATTGTATATTGTTACGAGTTGCAGGACTCGAATTAAAATGCCGTTAGAATTACTATAGAATTTATTGGAACCATACAAACACGTATAACACAGTTACAAATATAATAATACGCGCTAAGTCCTTCACTAAATAGATTACCGAATGTAGTACACACGTCTTGCTTTGCTAGTGGTTATCGCTTGACTGCCCATCTCTCCATTGGGGCATTGCTTTATACTGCATAAATACAATATGCCTCTCGGCTGCGTGGACTGGCTTCTAAGAATCACACCTGGCTAATGACTACCATAAAAGATTACAATACACAATGGGCTGTTTTTCTTATTACAAATTTTAAACACAAAGCAAACAAAAGAAGTCCAAATGCCGAAAAGGTAATAAAATGTCTGCAGGTGTAAATCTTTCTTTTGTCGGCATTCAGGTCGTACCAATATGATTTCGTGTGTGTTTGTATGTGTGTGTGTGGCTGTGAGTGTGTGAAATAAAGTGATTGAATGTGTATCACGTGTGCAGAAATTAACGAAAATTGTATAAAGTATGAAACAGAATATATAATGATAAACAGTAATAAAATATATTAGTTTATAAGTGATTCAGACGCGTCATAATAAGTCGCAAAAGAAGTTATTCTCTTAATTTTTTTATACTTACAGGAGATTATAGTATTTTTTTTTATAAAAATTCAAAGAATAATATCGCCCCTCTTTGTTCTGAAAACTTTCAAAGATAACTTGTACAATCTTAAAACTAAATAAATTATTAAACGATGAAGACTCGACGCACTTTTTCAAGGACTTCTTGAGGATAATTCATTTGGCGTCCGCCAAATAGTTTGAGAATAGGGTGAAAGGGACTGCTATAGGGGTGATACCTAATCTCTATTATTATCACTGGATAGGCTGCTGTCACTTTATTATTGATAGTCAAGGCGCTGAGTGTGGGAAACCCAGTGAACTAAAAAGTTACGTAGTACTTACTACAGTTGAAGTATTCTTAGAAGCGAATTTCTCTATAATCCGTAATAGATAAGGTGTTATTGCCTTTGGTATTTAAATTATATGTAATTCTTTTTAAAGATTGCCTTTATTGTTCACTGTCATGTGTTGGTTACTAATTTGCTAGTATTTATTTGTAGCAGTAACACCAGCAACAAGTGAAAGTTCCGTCAAAATCGGTCCAGCTGTTTTAGAGATTAATCGGATCATCCATGCTTGACATGAAATTCCCAAATTTCAAAGAGAATGTAAGCTATCGTTTTAGGGAAAACTGTGTCCGAACAATTACAAATCGCTCCCGGAAAACTATCCCTTTCTAAAATGTATTGGTCCTTGTCTTTTCCTTCCAAAATCTTCTACCTTTTTCTGAAAGTCTTAATACCGGCTTACACTACCAGAACGTAATGTTAAACGGGACCTCGAATGATATTCTAAACAGTTAAACACTGCGCGCGATCTGCCCTCTATCACGAAAATGGTTCAATATATAAAAAAATTTGAAACAAAAGTAGTAAAAAAATTATTTTTTTACAATAGTTATATGAAATATTTTGTAGTTACGGACGCGCTACGACAGTTGGGGATGAGACAAGTTTTAGGGTACCAGAATGAAGTTTTATGCTAGTTTTTAGCTGACTTTCTCCCATTCTGAGGTGAAACCCTTAATATTCCTGGACTAGTAGTGATTCCAGCATGGCTGTACCACGTCGTGTTTGTCTTGTATATACTGTATACGAGTTAGAAGGACTCGAATTAAAATACCGTTGGAGTTATTAACTCTATAATAATAAATTTTATTAGAACTATACAAACACGTATAACGCAGGTACAAATATAACCGAACACAACAAATCCAAACGTAATGCAGAAAGTCGTAATTCAATAACACGCGCAAAGTCCGTCACTATTAGATTCCCGAATGTACCTCCCATCCCATCTCCATCAGGCCGTCGTTTTATACCCGCCCGGCAATGTCGCCACAGTTTCCTAGAACTAGCTTGTAACACCTGGCTAATGATGTTAATGAGCGAGTACAATAGGACAATAGGTAGTTCTCCACTAGAAAAGTATGCCAATAAATAAGTGAACAAAAGAAGACGATCACAAAAGGATTACAATTAGTTCAATGCCGACAGGTAATAAAATGTGCTTTTATAGATTCTCTTCTAGATCTGTACCTGAAACTTGCCTTTGTCGACGCCTAGGTTGTAACAGTATTTAGAAATAAATACTTTCTATATTTATATATATAATTCTTCTGTACGTGTGTTGACAGTGAACTAAACGGCTGGACCGATTTGAATGATTCCTTTCGTGTGCGTTCAAATGGATTCGATGATGATTTAGATTCACAATTCACAACCCGGTAGGTAACATTGCAATCGGTTTCAAAATTTTTTTTTCAGGCAGGACGTCGTCTGCCGGGACCGCTAGTCTTTCTATAAAATAATACTGATCCATTAGTCTATGTACACTTATCGTTAAGTTAAGTAAATGCCTGAAATATATTAAGCGGTCCTTTATCTACATCGGCATTAAGCGGAGACAAATGGTACATGTAATGAATGTGTCTAAGGCTTACATTAGCGAAAGCACTTGGAAGTCGTTAAAGGCAAGTTCCGAGCCAGTTGTTGTACGATAAACAAAGATTAAAAGTTAGTTGGCCAAGGTCACGAGCAAAGTTCTGCTTTAGCAGATTGAGGCCTTCAGATACTCGTAGTGTAAAAATATACCTATTAGGGCCAACTTATTTGTAATGGCAATGACGTCATGACATGATTAGATAACAAGAGAGCAGCAGTAAAGGTAGTGATATTAATGTAACGAGTTACTGAGGACTCGAATTAAAATGCCGTTGGAATTACTATAGAATTTATTAGACCTATAAAAACACACAAACAAGTATAAATATAACTAGACATTACTAGTACAAACTGCACGATTCAATAACACGCGCAAAGTCCGTCACTATATAACTTGTCGAATGTACACATCCCTTGCTCGTATCGTAATCCTCGCTTGGCTGCCTCTCCCCCCCCCCCCCCATTCGGGCATCGTTTTATACTAAACTGTATAATACAACAAAGGACCGCGTTGACTGAGGTTACGTAATCTGCACACAATAACAATAGGCTATTGTCTAATTGCAAAATTTTAAACACGAAGTAAACAAAAGAACTCTGACTGCGGGAAAGGTAATAAACTGCGTTTTATGACAGGCAGGTGTGCCTTTACCTTCGTCAGCATGTAACAATAATAATATCAGCTCATAAATGTCTCACTGCTGGGCTCGTGCCTCCCATTCTAGGGGGAACGGACAGTATACCCGCCATGCTTGGTCCAAGGCGGCTTGGCAGGTTTGACACATCGGTTACCTCGATGTACAGGTTGCATCACGATATTTCCTTCACCGTTGTGAGTACGTGGTTATTGCAACAATATGAACATTAGATCAGAAAACTGACTAAGTGATGCATGCGTTCCGGCCAGGATCGAACCCGCGCCCTTTGAGTTTGGGACGTGCGCTAGCCACGCTGTGGTGGTAAAGTGGTGAAAGTTGAATTATTCAAAATGGGAATGAATCTTCATTTGCAGCTAGCCAGAATATGTGCACCACTTAAGCAGTTTTAGCTAATTAAAACACTATGAACTCAAAGAACGACACAAATATTTTCAATTAAACCTTGATTATGACGACACTGATAACCTTATGGGTCATACTCAGAAAAAGTATACATTTCAAATTTGCAAAACTAAGAACCTCTGTTACGAAACTGATATCGTAAAGCATAGAACACATTGACCTATACGTTATATATTATTGGTCAAATCTAAATAAAAGACCATTACGTATACCAAAAAACTTTATTAATTTATTGTGTTGACTAAATCAAAAAGAATCATCATCAATCATTATCAAAAGGAGGGGACGAAATTTTAAACTTGAATTTTAATCATCAAAATAATAGTTACGGACGTAAATATATTGAATTAAAATGAAAAATTAATAATCCGCGCCACAAATAAAATACTGATACATGCCGACAAAGGAAAACGCACAGCTGCCAGTCGTAAAGCGCAGTTTATTGCCTTCCCGGATTCAGGAATTCTTTTTTTTACTTTGTGTTTAGAATTTGTAATTAAGAAAAACATGATAGTGTTTTTCTAATAGTTTTATGGCCGTCAATACAATAACGACAATAATTCTTGTTGTTATTGTATTGCGTCGAAGCTTGCCAGGTGCATTATAAAGCAATGGCCCCATGCGGAGAGAGGCAGTCAAGCGAGGATTACGATACGAGTAAGACGTACATGCGATGAGCGATATAGTGACGGACTTTGCACGTGTTATAGAATTGTGCAGTGTGAACTGTTTGTATCCAGTTAGTTATATTTGAACCGGTTTACACGTGTTTGTACAATTCTAAGAAACTATAATAATTCCAACGGCATTTTAATTCGAGTCCTGTGTAGCTCGGAACAACACCTAAGAAAAAGTATAAAATAACATCACGTGATCGAATTGTCAAATTTGATGATAACTTACTAAAGTTCTTTAAAAAATTGAATCAATGTGGTTGAAAGGTAGAGAACTGAAAGGATACGTCTGTATTAATGACACTGATTGATTCAAATTTTGTTTATATAGATCACTTTGGTTGATTCATCCACATTGAAAGATAGAAAGATATGACTGGATGGCGACAACCTCTGGTCTAGAGTATGCCGCCATAACAACCTTGTATTGTGTTCCGGCATTATTGACCAGGTTTCAGTCTCCCTTAAGAGAGCAGCAGCGCATTTGATGCACCTTCGGTGTTTCAAATGTCCATAGGCGATGGTAACCGCTTTCCATCAAGTGGGCCATCTACCTGTCTGCTGAACTTCTGCAATAAAGTTTTTTTTTTTATTAGAATCTGTCAGTTCAGATATAATTTTAAAGGAACGCCGTTATACCTGATTAAACAAAACAAAACTCAAGTTATAAGGGGCCTTTGATTCAGCAGAGTTGTAATAAATCCCTGATTTCGTATATTTGAATAATAATTAAAAGTTTCGGATGTCGACCATCGCGCACTTCTGACAGACGTCTAATATTGAAACTTCTCGACCGAAACTCGAAGTCGCTCAAAACGGCGATAAAGTTTCATGGTTCTCCACGACACAAGAAAAAGGTTACCATATAGACATCTATATATTAATACGTGAAGCAAAAACTGGGGTACAAAGTTTTTACGAAAATTGGGCGGAAAGAGGAGTATGATATTTCGCATACTTATGGTTTATATAGAGAAGAAGCAACGAATGCTAATAAATTTTTTTTAACATTACACACGCTACCGTGTATTTGACATACAAACGCATATATATTGGCGAAATCTGTGATTGTAGAAGTATAGTTTTTGATATTAATTAATATGGTTGAATTTTGTCTACGAGCGACCACTACTAGTAGAAAATGTTTAGTATATAAACTAATTTTTGAGCTTGGTAAAAATATTATAAAAGTAATAAACCTTATAATTTCCTAATACTCCCAATACTCCATAATTATCTCATTCTCTCGTATCCTACTTTTCTGAAATTTCACTTCTACCCAGTGTGAATTGCACATACACACACACACTTTTATATAACCTTTGAACCAAGGGTGGGCAAGCGAAATTTTTTCCTGAGCAAACATAGACTAACGATGGAGAAACGAATGAGATATTGGTAGGTTAAAAACTCACAATTGTTAGTGCCTACTTCACAGAGCTATTCATCTTTACTGTCGCAAATGTTTATTGGCTACAGGAATCGTTTTCAATCAGGTGAGCCGTCAACCTGCCTGCTGTATGCTAGCATTAAAAACAGCTGTAAATTGTTTTTTAAACTCAAATACATTTTTTTTATTACTGTTAATGCCAATAAACATCATTTACTGGCATTGAATAAGGTAGGAGAAAGCTTTCGAGTTTAGATTCTGCCTATCGCAACGTACATTGACAAGATAGACACTGGCGGTGGGACCGGTCTACAAATTTAAAGTCACTCAACGGCCTGTAGAGCAAGCAATATTTTATGGATAGAATTACTAACGAAGACACATGTAAGAGAACCAGTAGTTGAATTAGCTCGCAAAATGAGTAGACTGTAGTGTAGTGTAGTAGTAGGCTGAAGTGCCATTGGTTTATTGCAGGATCGAGGAACTAAAATGAGTCATAAAGTAGGAACTGAATCTTGGTAAACCTAATATAGAACTCCCTCTAGCCTAGTGGACTGATGAACTGCAGAAGGCTGCCGATAAGCGCTAGATGCAGAATGAGGAGTATGGGATATGTGTCAGAAAACTTAAGGAGGCTTATATCCAGTAGTGGACTACTGTTAGTTGCTATGCGATTAGGTCTACGTCTAGATCCTCAGTAGTAAGAGACTTGAGCAGATTCAATGCTCCCTATAAAGTAATTAGGCATTATATACGTGTAAAGGATTAATAAGTTAAAACGTTATGATTTGATGTAAATCAACTTCCGTACCCAAATATTCAGTGACATGAGAGTCGTTAATCATGTAACATCCAAAATGAAACCACCAAAATAAAGATTTATGATTTCGTCATTTATACCTAACACGCTATATGATAAAGTTTGTAATTTCGAACTAAATTCACTAGGATAAATGGGTTGTTGACAATCACATCAACTGAGGCACTTTCTAGGGTTACTTAGACATTTAAAATACAACAGAATCCTTGTAAAATCTTCGTCTATCCATCTATAAATTATTGGATCTAAATGAACGAAATTTTATAAGACAATGTACTTTCTATGTCACTATTTCATTGTAATAACTATAGCGAAATCGCGAAAAATATACAGATAGGTGTTGCTTTCCCTATATATAATAGAGTGTGTAGTGTGGAGTGTGTGTGAGTGTGTGATTAGTGCCATTCGTGTTGATCGGTGTAATGGATACAATCAGTGCTATCTGTGTTCAGTGGAACATCCGGGTTCTAGTGCTAAGTTGTGTTGGTTAACCTCGAACGTGCCGTTTAGTACAGTAGTGCTGATCGCACCTATTGCTGTTGTAGCACCTATAAATAAATACAGTCCATTTGCACCACACCCAAAAATAGTAATTTAAATATTCTAAGCTATCACAATTAACTGTAAATGATGTTAGAGATAAATTTGGATTTATTTATCAGAAAACGTCTTATATTATCGCAGACATGAGCGAAGTATGTCCTACATGACGTGACCATTCTATCATGTCACTTTGGTAGAGGTTGCTGCTAAAGCGTTAAACCTCCGTGTTACAAGTGTTACCTTCCAGTAACCATTGTTTTCAGTATACACAGTCGTATGGGATATCGTTAGTTAGATTTTGAAAACTGATCACCTATTCTCCAGCTTAGAATAAGTTTTATTGGTTATTTACATTCACATTAAACATATGTGGCGTTATCGAACGCAACTCTCAATTTTTTGTACTGACAACACTAGGACAGACATTTTAGGCAACAACTGTTTTCAATACCTCAATTTGACAGCTGCACACGAGGGTCTCGAACGAACAATGTTGTTATAGTATTCGTAACATACAAAGTAGGTATATATAAAACCAATCGGAATATATTATACCCAGTTATAAATCGTGTGTTTAGTACTTCCTATATCACACAACAAGTAAAGGAGTCTTCAATAACCATAGCGTCGTATCGACGACTTCTGCGGTCCCATGCGGATGTACTATTTGAACATAAAATGTACAAAAAGTACATCCTACAGCAATTACAAATAATAAATAGGTCCCAAATCACCGTTTATTAAGGGTGGTGTGCATAGACATTTAACCGACGGTTAACCAAAAATAATCACTGTCTTTCCATAAATTTTTGGCGATTATTTTGTTTTAACCATCGATTAAAAGTCGGTACATACCAGCCTAAGTCTTTTAGTTTTTATCCATGCTGAAACGGAGTGAAAATATTCATTCCTGTGACTGGGCGGCCTGTACTATGAGGCGTTTGAATAACCCCCAGCCAGGTGGTAGGGCATTTAACCGCTTAGATGGTTACCACCCCTGGTCTAGTATGCAGTCGCCCATCTTCGACACTAGCAGCAAATTAGTGTAATTTGTGTTGCAAATTTCTATAGCCGTCGTTAATCTTTCTATTAGGTGGATCTAACTACTGCAGTCTTGCAATTAAAAGTTAAATGGTAACTTTTTATTATATTAATTCAAATAATATTGTTACATCCCGACAGAGTGAATACACACCTGGTTTATTACCTTTCCCGCATTTTGATTTATTTTGTTTACTTTTTGTTTAAAATTTACAATGAGACAATAGCCTATTGTTATTGTACTTGTTTATGGCCGCAGGTGTGCTGATTACGGTTTCTCGAAAACTTTAATTCACGCGATCGATTGTCGTATTGTACAGTTTAGTATAAAACAATGCCCGAACGGGCGGGTTGAGGCAGTCAAGCGAGGGTTCGGCCCACGCCAGCCAGGGCTGCGGAGAGGCTAGGTATATACCCGTAGCCCTGGCATAAGGCGAAGGACGGAACACCCAGGGGTTTTAGTGGGTATCCCTAACTGGGGAGTGGCAATAGCATGGCACCGGTTTTGACCGGGCATGCTAGTGTCACCCCCGATCTGGCGAATCCCACACTAGATCGCGAACTATCCCCCCAGGCCTCTGCGCCTGTCGCGGCTTAGTCTTCAAACGGATTTCCCCTGGTTAAAAAAAAAAGGTCAAGCGAGGATTACGATACGAGCAAGACGTACATTTAATAAGCTATATAGTGACGGACTTTGCGCGTGTTATTGTATTGTGCAGTTTGTACTGGTTGCGTCCAGTTATATTTGTGCCTGTGTTATACGTGTTTGTATAGTTCTAATAAATTCTATAGTAATTCCAACGGCATTTTAATTCGAGTCCCACACTCGAAACAATATTACAGTGTGCTCTATAATTCATTTTTAAAATACGTAACTTCTATCGAGTGTCGTACCATGAGTAACAAGTATTATAGTTGTTGAGCCAGTCCTACTTTAGTGCGTAACTTTGTTATTTATTTTTTATTATCCCCGTCAGCGCGCCTAAGTAATAATCTCGTTACAGTGATAATTCCCATCCACGCTGGCTGACCTTTTACACTTATAAAAGTTTTGGGTCATTCCTCAAACAGCCCGAGGGGGGTTCCAGAGAATAAACAAGAGATCGTTATCTAAGACAGATTGTTTGTAAGGGAGGAAGGAAGGTGGTCAAAGAACAACATCATTTTCCTGGATCGCTTTTTTAAGAGATTTGCCGTTTTTCCACCTTATCACTTATCAGTTTCACGCTCCTGTAGTCCACGTTTATAGTTGTAGATATTATTACAACTTAGACGCCGACAAAAACAAATTCCCAACTGCATACCTGTAAAGACACATTTTATTACCTTTCGGCATTTAAACTGCTTTTGTTTACTTATTTATTGGCAAGCGTTTACTAATAATTCTAGAGAACAGTCCATTCTTTTATTGTACTCGTTTGTGGCCGTTGCGGTCGACTCATTAGCCAAGTGTTTCGGATTATGATACGGGGACATTGTATTTGTGCAGTATAAAACTATGACCTGATGGGGGGGACGCAGTCGAGCGATAATCACGAGCGAAGCAAGGCATGTGTACTACAATCGGGAATCTAATAAGTGTACAGATAGGTGATGGACTTTGCGCGTTTTATTGAATTACGACCTTCTGCATTACGTTTGGACTTGCTGTGTTCGGTTATATTTGTACCTGTGTTATACGTGTTTGTATAGTTCTAATAAACTCTATACTAATTCTAACGGCATTCTAATTCGAGTCTCGCGACTCCTAACAATTTTATTGTATAATTTACTTTGCTTAATACACCATGATAAATTACTACGCGTTCGGGTTTCTAACTTAATTATTCGCTTATACATGTTTACTAGAAACTTTCGCAATAAAACTAGTAATTTATGTAATGCATTCAAAAACAAAAAAATAAAAACTTCGTTTAAAAAAACCGACTTCAAAAACTAAAAAACTAAAATGTATAAAATAACTTATTTCTAAAGCTATTATTATTAATATATATTATCTAAAACATCTTAAAGTCGGTGCTTAGTAATTTTCAAAATATAGTAATTTTTATGTTTTACTTTGCGCCGACTTCAAGATGTTTTAGATAATATATATTAATAATAATAGCTCTAGAAATAAGTTATTTTATACATTTTAGTTTTTTAGTTTTTGAAGTAGGGTTTTTTTAAACGAAGTTTTTATTTTTTATTTGTTACTTTTTAGTGTCTAGCTATGTATGGGTGGACCTACGAATGGTGCCGCGCTTCTTAAAAAATATAGGTCCCACGAACCGGAAACAAAAAATGTTCGTAAAATGAAAACTACTGGGCCAAACTATTTCAAATTTTTAGGGGACCGCATGGCAGCTATTCCGCGTCGAACAAAAAAATAATCACGTAAATCGAATCATAAATCTCAGAGTAATCGGTGTACATATGGAACGGAGTGAAAATTATTTTCATGAAAAATTTTCATAAAATGAAAACTACTGGGCCAAACTATGTCAAATTTTTAGGGGACCACATGGCAGCTATTCCGCGTCGAACAAAAAAAGAATCACGTAAATCGAATCATAAATCTCAGAGTAATCGGTGTACATATGGAACGGAGGGAAAATTATTTTCATGAAAATTTTAATAAAATGAAAACTACTAGGCCAAACTATGTTAAATTTTTAGGGAACCAATTAGAAGCTATTCCGCGTCGAATAAAAAAAGAATCACGTAAATCGGATCATAAATCATGGAGTAATCGGCGAAATTACATAAAAAAAGCAAAAAAAAAAAAAAAATAAACAAAGATCCCGACGAATTGAGAACCTCCTCCTTTTTTAGAAGTCGGTTAAAAAGTAGATCAAGTTCAAGGTCAATCTTTTGGCATTTGGCTTTTGACGGTTGACAAGTGCTACTTTAAGACATAGCAACAACATCTTTTGATCTATGCCATGTCTATTATTCATAAATAATCATAATTTCTAATCATAAAATAAATTAAATATATGACTATCCACTTTAATTTCTTATTCATTTATTTAAATTGAATTTGTCAGATACTGTATGATCCACTTTTGGTATTGTTAATATAGCCTGCCTATATAGCTGTGTTAGCCAGGACGTAAGAATACGTATTACCAATGAGAGATTTGTATCAAACTCGCTCCCGTTGGCATCAGCCAGAATTTCAATTCAAAGTGTAAAAAGACGGGTTTTTGACTTGTGTTACAAGAGGACTCTTTGTACGACTGAAAGATATATGACTAGAGCGAAAATAAAACCCAGTTTTAAGATCAAAGTTATATTTATCCAAGAGACCTTACATCATGTCCAGCATCATAGTACTGTCTTCATGCCTTTATAGGGTTACGTAGTTGTCTGATATATAAAATTGAGTCATCACTATTTAAGACTCTAATTACGGCAGTACTTTTTTATATCACGGGTCACGTATAAATGTTCATGTGGCTTAGGAGGAAATCAGTGCTGTCTGTTGCGGACAGAATCACCCTCTCCTCTCCTCACCCCCGTAACTAACATACGCCCACGCCCCGCTTACCGCAAATATGTAGCTCATTCGATTAGCAGCTAAGCTTCTGCTTAAAAGTACGTTAGAGAGTGCGGTGCGAACCCCAGGCATGGTCAATGGTCAATAGTCAGTTTGTCAAGTATACAACCAGTTTCCGAATCAAGTTATACACACAAGAGAAGACAAGGAATACCAGGAAGTATTCGGAAGACTCTACAGCCTTTTGGACTCTCAGCCTGCCTTTCGTGGATCAAACACTGTATGTGTGGGACTAAATTATGACAACAAAATACTTATTCATCTTATAATTCAATACTAGCATATTATCTTTACATGCGTCTATAACCACGCTAGTTGTCATTTCCGAAATCTACCAATAAATGTCCCAGTTTGTTACCAAAGCAGTTTCGTTTAGCCTTCATTGTGTTGAAAAAAAAATATGTACGTCTTGGGACGTCCGACAGAAGTGATAACTTGCGTGAGAGAAAGGGAAGCCAGACAGGCTGACGCCGTAATGCGTTACGTAACGACGCGGTTTACCCACCCATAAGAAGTTATCACTTCAGAAAAACAAATCAAAAATATTCGTCAGCTTTTAAAAGTGGAACTATTTTATATCATCCTATTTTGGTACATACATAGTAATAAGTAGGTGTATATATGGTGAAATAAATATCCTGTGCGGCCTCTGAATGGGAAATGGCTCGTTAGGGCTGCGAGAGTCGCCCGCACCGAATTAACACTTGATTGCTTTGCGACATCAAAAACTAGCTACAGAGTTATGTGGATAAGCCAGGGTTTGGAAACGTTATCTTACCTTTAAAAATATAGGTAATTACGGGTATCTTCTGATAATGCATACCGATAAAAAAAATTACCGTAACTCTTATGATATTATCGTTATAATATAACGTTAAAAATCATATGTATAAAGTTAACCGTATCAGTATTTTTTACGTTATTTCAAGCGACGTTGCCATTTTTAATATTTCGCTATATTACGACTTCATGTTACCAAAATAAATAAATGAGGCGGGGTCGGCACTGAAAATCAGCGCTGTGCTGGAGGAAACTCCAACACAGCATGAAGCTGAGTTGCCGACCTCATTTATAGGAAATGCGGTGTAAAATATATATAATGTCATAAAAAATGTATGTATAAATATTTCTGTATCATTGTATCGCTTTCCTAGCAAATAAATTATTTTTTCTTTTTTATTTCTTTCCAAAACAATCGACAAACTAAATATTACGCGCGCTCTTTGCACAGTACTGTTTGACAATCATTGCGAGTAAAAGAGAGCGGCGATGGTAACAAATCATAGTTATAACGGTAAAATAACCGATAAAATTTGTATTGACTTTATATATTTTTACCGGTAAAATGGGCAGGAATAAGGATGTTTTATAACAATATTTATTTTCTACCGTTATCTGAAGTTAACATTAATAATGATACCACATTTTTATCGTTATTTCAGACCTGATATAAGCCTAAGTTTATCAGCTTTAAAGTTACCAGACTAAGCGCTTGAGAGCCCATTTGTACTGTTTCAATATCTTGACGTTACGAAGATATTCAAACTACGTTTTCAATGCGATAGTCTCGAAAACTACTACTAAATCCACATTATCTCCTCCATATCGTCGCGGTGGAATAATAATAGAAAAATTAAAAAACAATTAACAATACAAACAAAAAATAAATATGTAACCGACTTCTTGCTACAAGATCTTGAAGTCGGTGTCAAGTGAAACATAAAAAACATCCAATTTGCAAAATATAGTATTTTTTTATAATTAACTAACTGGTTATAGAAGCAGTCACAGTTTAGCCATTTTTTAAGTACCTGTTTTTAAGTACATACATTTACACCAGTAGCGAATATTTTAAAAAGATTTTCCACACATACTGCCTACTTGTAATAACTGTAAATTTAGTTTAGTTGTTTAACTGTAAATTTAGTTTAGTTGTTTGACTGTTTAGCTATATTATAATATTTTTCAAATCTCTGTTCAGTGACATCGCAATTTGTGACACGAGAGATATAACCTAAAACTCCTTAATTGCGTCAGGAGTCAGTACAAATCCGACATATCCTCATTATGATAACGTATCTTATTAAGAGCTATTTTTGCATTCGTTAATGAGAATTTTAATAGCGTCGCCTTTGTTTTCATCTTTTTCCACTTACGTGATATTTATACCTTCCCAGCAGATCATTAAATGAGCAAAACTGAACTGGATTTTTTTGGTTCGACCATTAACGTTTCCAAGAAATATTTATCAAGCTTTTAATTACTAACTAAATCCTTGTTATACTCTGAGCGTTCGTTTGGGAGCCCGGAGTCCGTTTACGTAATCCCTTCTTAAAATAATCTGTAGTGCTTCCTTGAATTAATATTAGTTTTATGACTTACTAGTGGCCCGGCGCGTTTTCACCCGCGTTCTGTTCCGCTCCCGTAGTATATAGCGTCATGTTATATAGCCTAGGACACTCCCTGTTAACGTAGCTTTCGAACAGTAAATGAATTTTTTAAATCGGTTTAGTAGATCCAGAGATTACCCCCTACACCTACAACGTCACAAACTCGCAAACTTTACCTCTTTATATAGTTAATATTAGTATAGAAGTATAATATAAAAAATTCCATCTTAGTTTTGTTGGCAACCTAAAATGGCAGCTAATTAATATTTAAAAAAGATAATCTGAAGCTACAGTTGTAGTAATTACTTGTATAATTATGTCATAATTTAATACATTTTGTTAGGTATTAGGAAACAATAGCGATTTTAAGGCAGATGTTTATTGGTCTGTTGTAGTGGATAACAAGGTTAATTAGTGAATACGATATTAACAAGTTGCTGGACATTTTAGACTGCGAACATTTAATTGACGGTAGTTTCAAGCAATTATTAGTGTTTATGCTGTGCGTGAGACGAGGCAAACACAGTTTTCCTGCTATTCACCAGGTGCTGCGCTCTTCGGTAAACTTAGTAAGTTAAGTGTTTATTTATGGAAATTTCCTTGTGTGATTTGATAAATGTCTAAAAGACGATATTGTTACGAATGTGTAGGGGATTTGTAGGATGTAAATTCGAAAATGTAGTTGGAATTATCACAAAGTTTATTAGAAATACACACACACTTAATTCATAGTTCTTACATGTATAGCCAAATACAATAAAAATAACTGACGACTGGTGCATTTTCTGACATACCGACCCTCATTTACTTGTAAATTAGACATGGCTTCCTAGCAACATGCCACCCACTGTTTCTTGAAATCGTTAAATTGTCAGCTTAATGGCTTCCGAGAATTCGCATGAAATACCAACAGTAGAAAGAAGGTTTATGACGTCTTACGGCGGCGTGAACAATAGATCACTCAGATTCAAAGGGGTAATAAGACACCTGCAAAGGATTAGATCGGCTTGCAACAATATAAAGACTCTAATTGCGAGGTTTGGGGTGATTAGAAGGGGGGTTTGTAGGTCACCGGGCCGGGTTGGGCCCATTATTTATGTCATTTTGGTTATATACCTGAATATGTGGCTGTGAAAATATTGAATAGAGATATTCTTCCTCATGTTTCTGTGTTTACGATATATGTGTTTATTGATTTAATATGCGAAGTTTGGATGACGTATCGTTTGGATAATAATTTCCCGTTTTAAACAATATAGTATACGTTTCTACCTGGCATTGCTCACGCAAACTGTAAATATGAATTTATATCTCGAGAACTATCATAAAATTTAATATACAACATATCTATCTATCTCATATAGTATTGCTCATAGGTTGTCAATGAATATCTATGTATCAACACTATCTAGATGACAAAAGGATATTACTCTAGTTTTTAAATATGTAAGTGATTATACTGTATCTATATTTTGTCCTGAATAAAATTATTTTCAGTCTTTCTTATTTGAAAGCTTCTTAAAGAGTTTAAATGAAACCCGACACAGGGCGAACATATATAAATTACTTTTAACCCGTTACATGAAGTCGTTTTCGTGGTACTGATATAGCCATAAAGGTGACTCACGGTGCGGACAATTTTTTTTGGTGACGCAATTGTAATTCACTACAAACACCTTGTCGTTATGGCAACGCGTTCGGAGTTACCCTGACACATCCTAGTGTACAATCTAGTTCATATTGTTACGACCGACAAAGACATTTGGACTTCTTTTGTTTACGTTGTGTAAAAAAAATGTAATTAGAAGAACAGCCCATTGTGTATTGTAATCTTTATAATAGTCATTACCCAGGTGTGATTCTTGGAAATTCAGTCCACGCGGTTGAGTATCGTGTCGAGGCTTATTGTATTTGTACAGTATAAAGCAATGCCCCGACGGAGGGGTGAGGCAGTCAAGCGATAACCACAAGCGTGGCAAGACGTGTGTACATTCGACAATCTATATAGTGACGGACTTGCGCGTATTATTGAATCGTGCATTACGTTTGTACTGGTTGTGTTCAGTTATATTTGTACCTGTGTTATACGTGTTTGTATAGTTCTAATAAATTATATAAAAAATGTCACATTAATACGTTAATATATATTGTCACTTCACATTAATAAAACCCCGAATTCATATAAACCTTCATTTTCTTTAGGCCTCCGTGGACTAATTAATTTTAACGCAGACCACCGGAGAGGTCCCAAAGGTTCAATTACTGGACATTACAATGATAAACGAATAGTTTTTATTATAACTGACTGTTATTTATTAATCACTAGCTATATACCACTGCTCCACTTGCCACTACCCTACACATCAGGATCGTAGCGTCAAGTAAACCTCATTAAAGCCACCTGGCACCTGATCAGCATATCACTGCGCATAAGCCGTCCACCCACGGACGGTAAGTAAACCACTCGCTGACAACCCGCTGCTCGAACTGATTCACGTATAGATCTAGCACCAATCCCTGACAGACTACTCGGTCATTCCCACGCGAGGTTCACTGGTTGGCAACACGGCGTCCACCCGTATCCACCCGTATTTGGTGGAATTGGTTAGGTGCTGGGTGGTTCTAATCTATAGAGTTAAAGGATGTTCAAATGAAAGTTTTTTTAATAGCTAAGGTTTAAAACGTTCAAATGAAATTCTTAATATCCTGACCCATTTCTTTACAATCCATCTTACTTCAAGTGATGATGCTACTCGACGACGTATGACCGGAGTCTTACCAACGACATAAATACCGAATGACTTTCTTCTTAACTTCTTTGAGACCTTTGCTCTATTTGTATAAGTAGTAAAACTGAAACAAAAGACAGAGTTGAAAAAGTGCGGGATCTTGCAGTATATCTTTTGTAAGAAAGCTTATCGAAATTTAGGGATTGTATTACGTCGAGTAGAAGGTATTAATAGTATTTATGTCATTAAAAGATTAACGCAATCATCTGGTCTTCACATGAAACTAAATAATTGTACACTATAAACTAAATATATCATGTTGGAGCGTATACAAAATAAATTTACTAGATTTTTACACCTAATACTTTATGGTGTTTACCCATTTTATCCCTTGATGTACCCCAAGTAATAAGTAGGTACCTTATTTGTCTTAGGCATTGTTGGGTATAACAATTTGGTATCCAGATGAAAGTTTGCATGGGTCTCCTTGCATTGAAAGACAGAAGACTAAAGTACAAGTAATAAGGTCATATGATGAGAAGGAATGAATGTCACGTGACAAAAGGAAGTTTAAACTGGAAAATTCAAGGATACAAATGTAAAGCTAGACCAATAAATATGTGGATGGATTGTGTGTAAGATGACATATTACTTTGTGGTGTGACATCCTCATATAGAGGACGTATGTCAGAATAGAGGAGTATGAAAGAGATATATTGTATCGACGCCAAATGATTGGAAGAAGGTGAAAATAACGAGAGAGAAGAGGTCAGAACATATCTTAAGACTATCGAAATTATTAATACTCACTTGAACTATAATCAGCATATAATTAATACTCAAGTCAATCAAGTCCAGAGGAATATTCATTCCCAAGCCCATGATCGCTCCACAAATGTAAACTGGGTTATAAGTAGTTACAATTTTGCACCAGCGACGTATTGTACTGCACTTTTTGTGGTCTTTCTCTGTCAGAAAAGAAAATACTTTCACATAAAAAGCTTAATTTAATGTACAGTGGCGGAATGATAAAGTTCGACAGTTTTCAAATTGACTCATGTAACATTGCACGAGCACATGTTACCTTTTCAAACTAAGTCACAGAACAAACTATTAAATTAAATTACTTAAATCAAAGTTGTTTGATTCTCTATCTTGCCTAAGAAGATTGTTTAGAGATCTGAAACCTTAGAAAGGTTTTAATATCATGACTCACTGACTGACAGACAGTCAGACACACATGACACACTGACCGACAGAGAGTCAGGCACACATGACAGACTGACCAACAGAGAGACAGACAGACATGACACACTGACCGACAGAGAGTCAGGCACACATGACACACTGACCAACAGAGAGACAGACAGACAAAGACCTTTTTTATTGTAGGTGTGTTGCATTTAATTTATACTTTAAAGATATCATCGAGAGATTGAGCATTTCGTTCTATACTCTCGTCTAAGACTACAACACGCACATGTTTCTAGTTTCACCTAGTGATTGTTGGTTGCTGTATCCTACAATTCATTCACTTGCCTAACCATCAGTTGAATTTTGACATTACTTGTAAGGAGCTTATGTCAAATCATAATAGATAATAAGGAAAATTAACCGTCGGTTAGATATAGAAACCGGACATAAATTAAAAACCAAGTGTGTAGTTTATATTAATGGGGAGGGATGAAAGTTACTTGACAAAAAGAATGTTAAACTGCAAGAATGATGGACATAAATGTAAAGGTAGAACAAAAATAGAGATAGATGGATTGTGTGAAAGATGAGATAGTGATTTGTGGTGTGACAGAGGACGTACAGAAGAATAGAGGAGTATGGAAGGAAATACATATTGTGCCGACCCCAAATAATTGGGAGAAGATGAAGAAAAGAGAGAGTGTAGTTTACAGTCAAATTAACTAAGACCCTCATTTTATGAATATTACAAAATGAATCAGCTTTTATGATGTTATACGAGTACAGTGAGATATGACCCAACAATAAAATAAGTCTAAGGTTTGTAATAATTGTTTGACTAACTATTAAATGAGTGTAAAATAATTCATGTGATATATATTCAGTTCGTAAAATGAAAACCGAAACTGGTGATCATAACACACGATCCTCATTAGCCTTAAAGTCGATTAATTACAAGGAAAAACTAACAAACAATGTCGGAGGCGCGTTCTGTGAAAGCAACAACTTCCAACTTCAGCTTTTTCGTCTTTGTGGAAAGTTCTTAATTAATTACTGGCAACCGGAGATCCTGTACTTCGCCAACTAAGATTATTGTTGCTTCAAATTGTATTTCAAACACCACATTAATTTTACTTTCATTCTCTTTATCTTACAAGAAAATGGGACTTCAAAAGAAATATCGCTTATAGAACTCCATAAAGAGTTACTAAACGATACTAAAGTTATCTTAAATATTTCACAATTTTCTATTACATTAGATTGAATGATAGAATTGCGAATGCTGTTTTCCCAGAGTACTATAATACTATAAAAGAATGACTAAACAGATATACAATGCAAAAGTGGATGGATGCAGAAGTCGCGGAAGGCCACGACACACCTTCCATGATCAAATTGATCATGTACTAGCAGAAGGTGATGTCAGGAGCCTTAAGAACAGACGAGCGTGCATGACAAGAACTATGAATGTCAAAGAAGCAAGTGAGGTGTGTAAGAATAAGCCTAAATGGCGCTCTGTTGTTCGTGCCTACCCCGCAAGGGACCTGGCGTGAAGTTATGTATGTATGTATGTACTATAATATCAAGCACTATAATTCGAAAAGAACGTAAATAAATCCTTAGTCCATAGTTAATGCAAGAGCTTTCTTGATGTTGCAGATATCCATAAGCAGCGGTAATCACTTACCATCAGCTTGTCCGCCTTCCAGTTTGTTTTTCTGCAAATTTAAATATAATAATAAGGAATAATATAAGACATAACCTCGTAGCCAGGATTATCCACCAGTAACTTGCTCTTCAATACAGTTTTGTGGAAACGGAGGTGGGTTATTACCAGTACTCGCCAGAGCTAATTCTCGAAAACAGTCGTACCACACTTTACTGGGATCGATCAATTATCACGGACAGGATATTGTAGCTAATAACCCTTATATCGTAATAGTAGATCGAGTGAGTGATAGTTGCCACCGTCAACGGTCTTATACCGAAGAGCCTCGACCGTTACCTAGAGAGGATCTCGTTAGGAAGCTGGGTGAAGGCCCAGATACAGAAGGAAGCACTTTTGGATACGGCACGAATTGTGAGGAGGTTCCTGTCCCTGGAGCCCTAACCACCTGTAGTTTGAACACCAGGCGGATATCGGTTTTTGATATCAAAAGAATGAAAGATGGATGAATGTCATAAGGAATAGTTTTACATAAATAATAGTTTTAATTAACTACTTTAAAATTTCGAAAACAATGGTTTAATCAATATGTGATATAAGAAAATTTATATATAATATAACCATACTCAGTTCAGGATCTAATATTATTTTGCCTGCAAGACAAAATGCTAGCTCCTGACGAAGAGATTCGGTCTTTGATGCAGCATAACAGACCATCCACAACGAATAAAGGGTTCTTAGTTCACGCCACAAAAGATAAGGAGTCACATTGGAAAGCTGTAAATATTGTAAAAAGTGAATTAATATTTATTGCCTATATACATAATTTATATAAAAATATTTCGCAATAAATATTTATTGGTAGTTAATAGACCAGTCAATTGAGACGAATTGTAATATGTGACAAAACGCCGAGGCCCCAAGATCTTGTACGAGAATAGTAAATTATAGAGTCATGACAAATAGCATATTACAGTAGTTATTATTTAAGCATATACTATTTTGGAAGAAAATCAGTTTAGTATTTATTGCAATATGGGTGGGTCACATACCCAATCCAACAGATATTATTAAAACAATTCTAAAATTTTGGGAAAATTGATTGAATTAGTTCCTGTTTGATTAACTACTACCAATTACTTTTTGTACTTGAATTTCAACTACAATATGTTCCCCACTTCTCTCTGTCTCTCTCTTTTCTTTCACCTTTTCTAAACTATTTGGGGTCGGCACAATATGTTTTTTCTTTCCATACTTCTTTATTTTGGCCCACGTCCTCTGTCACAACACAATCCATTAGTCTCTTTTTTGGATTACCTTTACCATTTTTACTCAATGTTCCTCTAACATAATTTTCGTTATATGTTCTACGCTTGTGTTCATAAAAGAATTCGAATTTCATTTTATTAATAGAAACATACTTACAACGTCGTTCTTTAATACGATTATTAGCGTGTAAATGATTGTATTTATCAAAGCTATTCCCAGCATCATTATCATCTGAAAAGAACCCATAATAGAGCAAATATGCTTAATCTTACAAAAGGGTAAGTAATAAAAGAACAAACATGACGGAAATTTCACAGGTTACATATTCATGCACAGTTATATATGTATATGGAATTAGCTTTATTTGTATATTTTTTCTTCGTGGCCCTAGAAATAACTCTATAATTCAATTTGGTATCCTAACTTTAATATTATAAATGCAAATGTGAGTTCCTTTGTTTGATACAATTTCACGCTTCAACCACTTAACCGATCATCATCATATTTTATATACACATTATGAGCGGTACAGAAAAGGATATAGAGAGATACCTTCCTTCCAGAAAAAAATGCACAATTTCCGAGTTATAGACAAATAACTTTGAGACATATTTAGGGTCTACCTGTGTTGGCCAATAATAATTAATAATGTCTGTATCGACAGAAAACCTGAATCGATAGACAAAATGTGCCTTAAAGTAAGCAAAGAGGCATGCAAAAGCTATTACCATGAAGATTTTCGCTAACAGGGTTGAATACAAGATACTTTCAATTCAGTAATCGGGATAATTTCGGTTACCTAACTATTTACTATATATTTAGTATAATATATATACTATATAATTATATACTTTTAGGAATATCAACTCATAAATGTCTTGCTGCTGGGCAAGAGTTCTTCTTATATTTTTTCGAAGTGTGATATTGACATGATAATACAAGGCAATTCAGGTCACTTGAATATTTACTACGCAGGTTCGTTAAAAACTCTAGTAATTGGTACTGGTATGTAAATTACTAGTTATAAATAACTTTACTTACCCTTATAGAAAGCTCTTCATTAAAATGCGATATAGCAATCAAAATATGCCTATACACTTTAGTAGACTGTGTGTCTTTTAATTCTTCCAATCTCCCATTAATTATATTAATCAAAATTGATGTAAATGCCACATCAGCATCATAACCAGAAAATGCTATGCACAATAATAACACCAGACGTGGTTTAGATAAAATTAACGTTAATGCAACTCCATCAACAAGTGTAGACACGACACTAATAACCGACGACATTTTGATCATGCTTTCGATTTTTGCAAAATATTCAACACTCTGGGTGCATTTGGAATCTAATCTATTTATAGCTTCATACGTTTTCCTACCGGATCTTGCACTAAGTGCTATATAAGCTATTTGAACAATTGAATAAAATTCTATAGCAACAAACCACACATCACGAGCGGATTTAACAAAGTCATAAATAAAACTTGATGTATTAATAAACAAAATTACAACTGTAATTAAATTGCATATCTTTTCTTTTTTATTATCTTTTGTTTTATTATTGAGTAGAAAATTTCGATTGATGAGATAAAAGCTTTCTAACATTATAAGATAATCAAAGTAATCCGTGATGTCTTTAGACATTTTCTTTTTTATAGAATTCCAAATTATAATTTTCAGTAAAGATATTTTTAATAGTGACGACTAGTTATTAAAATGTAGCGACAGAATAACTTCAGTTTATATTGTTTCTACAGTAAATTGGATTTCTTCTTAATTGCAAATCATAGCGTATATATTTTACTAAAAAATGTAAGGTAACCCAATTTTCACGACTATCTGTACTTAAATGGTTGAATCAAACGAAGGTTGTTTAATGAAATTTGTTTCGATCCATATAATTGGTATTCGGGGAATTCTTGCGACTCTGAAATGGATTTATTCTGATTGTTATGACAGCATTATAGCTTTTTAATGTTCATATAGATTCATTTTCGACAATTTAGGCTATTTCTGAAGAATAATTTATAATATTTATATTGTATACAATATTATCGTTCCGTAATATTGGTAAAAATTTGAAAACAAATCCATCACCACCACATGTGAGCTATCGACGCAGATGCTGACCTCACGCAGGTAGTCAGTGCAACTTCCTACATCGCACGCGCCGCAATCACATTCCGGTTTTTTTCGTCCATTTTCAAATGTTATCTAAAATATACAATTAGCTAATCCTTTAGTAATCGTGCCAGTGACTATGATTTACAATCCACACTCAAAGAGTTCCTGCAGCACAGCAAACAAAGGAAGTGGTTGTGCATTTGGCATTTTCCAAATTTCGAAAATTCCAAATTCCGTCTGTTGAAATTTTAGAGTATAACTATTGAATAAATATAGTTTTAATTTTGTCCATAGACAATTTCTATAAGGTAGATGAACAATTGTAGCAAACCTTAAGATACGACTCTTGATTTTACACAAATGGAATTTATTATGCCTGTTGTCACAATTACAATTATCCATGAAGAAATAGATAGATCGTGAGATAACTTAAATGCGAAATATAAAGATAACCAGTGTGAAATCCGCTTATCTATCTCGAGACTACATGGTTCGTACTTAAGGGCTAATAATTATTTTCTCGAAGATGATACTTAATACCGTTATGAATAATTCTCAGTATTATCGTTGCTCAAAAACAAGGAAATGCGCAATTAACTGGGAATGAGACAAGATAAATATTCGATGAAAAAAGAAACACAAAAACCAAAGTAAATTAAAGGAGTCTATAAGGAAAAGTGGTTAAATCAATCAAGCAGAATAATTTATTCCAATTGGTGGCTATTTTATTTATATTAGCCGAATGACATTTAAGTTACTTGAAGGCCCTTGACTTGATTAGCTATTCAATTATTTGAAGACACGTGTTTGAGAAGGTTCATGTGAATTAATCAATTACGTTATTTATCTTTAATGTTAGGAGGTCCTTCAGTCTATTTGATAGATGACAGCAACTCGGTTTGGTTTAGATTAAGGTTTGTGCTAGGATATTTCACCTGGCTTTCCATGCACACACTTAAAGTCAGGAACCATAGTTTATCTTTCTTGTTACATTTTCCCAATCATATTGTGGCAACAGAGGGCAGAACTTTCTGGCAGCGTAAGCGGGCCTTAAGACTTTTAGAAAAAGGTGGAAGATTCTGGAAGGAAAAGACAAGGATGGATATATTTTAGAAAGGGATAGACGATGAACGAAAGTTCTAGAATAGAAAGTTCACGAAGAAAAAGACAGAGATAGATAGATGTTAGAAAGGGAAAGATGTATAAACGAAAGTTCTGGAATAGAAGGTTCGGGAACAAAAATACAGAAATAGATAGATGTTTGGAAAGGGAAAGATGTATAAACGAAAGTTGTGGAATAGAAGGTTCGGGAACAAAAATACAGAGATAGATGTTTAGAAAGGGACAGATAGTAAATAAAAGAATAACAAAATTATTGGTTCCAGATAATTCTTCCGGTTATATGAGCAGCGTAAGGCGCGTCTTGGGAATCGTATTTGTTATTGTAAAATAACCATATGACGGAAGTAGTCAATCATTACCTCGGGCTACCACAGAATCCCTTAATCCACTGAAGAGTTACAGTGTTGTTCTTACTAGAAGTATATTCAAATCAATGGAAAACATTTTAATTATTCAGTCGAGAAACGAGTCGATCATTAACTTGATAATCATTTAATCGATTATAATGCTTTCAATTGTTTAAATATCTGTAAATGACCATCTCTGCGACTAAGAGTGAATAGCACCATAATCAACAATTATACTATTCCACATGAAGCACAAGTAGGTATAATTAGGCCAAGCAAAAAATGTTGAAGCGAATGTATCATTTAAGTAATTATTCTTCGTTTTTATGAAGGAAACTAATTACTTATTCGTTTCTTAGAAGGCCTCGTTATTATATGATAAAAAGAGAAAATTAATTTATTAGTACTTTAGAAATAGAACCAAGGCAAGTTAACAATTGTTAACGATAATGTAGATGTCAAGTTTGAGTTGGACGAAACACAGGAGTGTTCCGTAAAGACGAAACAGTTTACTTTTTCTATAACATTAATTAGAAGAAAATGGCATATCTGGAAACCCTAATGCAATGCCATGCAACTGTAGATTGCAATATTTAAAATCTGTAATAAAATCACAGTTAGAAAAATCATTTCTTTTTATCGTTGCAGGAACTGAGTGGTAGAAAAGTGGCCGAAACGTCGGAATAACAAAAATCAATTAAATTACCGCGCTTAAAACGGTTAAAACGTAGTTTTATTATAGCTTTTTCATTGGCCCGATTTGGCTGAAATTCGGTAAATATGTAATTTTAATACCGAGGGTGGCCAAGGGATACTTTCCATCCCGAATAATAGAATAGATTTATGTAAAGATTATCCCAGAAACTAGTATAAGTTTTGTGATTTTTGTCTCTTCTGTCCATTTCGTCCATTTGATCTATTTTTTTGTCCAATTTCGTTATTTATGTAGTTTACAGATAGACGGGGAATGGGGATAGTTTTCGATATAAAATGAATTTAATCTTCCGGGTGCAGATACATAAAAAAATATTACTATGTAACCTGTACCGCCTGCTCTTTAAACAAGAGGCACGCCACGGGGTAAACTCTAGTTAATATTTTATAATAGTTAAAACAGGGCATTTCTGTAATATTTCGTATTTATAGCAATCCTAAGTACAGCTCTCAGCAATCAGTAAAAGGCAGCCAATATATTTTGCTAGTTGTTTGCCGAGTGTCTTCAAACATGATGAGTGCTTAATTTTAGATATTGTGTCTTATGAACGTAACAGTTTCCTTATTTGTATACGCCCGTCTATGTACACACCTTCCAGTTACATATGTTTGCTTTAATAACTCTAAATATTGAATTATGAATGTTGATTGTATGAATGAAGTAATGTTCCTCCACCGATTAGAAAAGTACGTTCATTTTCAGTTTTTAGGGTCAAACTTAAGAAATTTTTGAATGTACACCAAATTGCACAGGCTAATCTAAGACAAGACCTTGTGTCTTGTTATTTGAATTTTAATTTACATTAGTTTCTATTCTATTCTATTATTATTATTTTAATGTTGTCTTTAAGTAAGTTATCGTTTTTTATCATTATTGAATTGCATTGTACATTATGTAGTATTTATTATGTGTGTTGTATTGTCCTTCGTGAGTTCGCTTGCTGGTGGTGGTGGTTAATTGGTCAGCATATGCTGAGACTGGGTCCAATTTTAGGACTTATTCTGTTTCTATTATTTTACTTCTTGATAATATACTCTATGTTGTATTTGTCCTAAATAAAATATGTCTTTCTTCCTTATTTTCTAAGTATGTCTGTTTAAGTTCTACCTAAAATAATCTGTACCACCTACATCGCCAGATTAGGTTAAATTATTCCTTAAGTTAGGTTGCCTGGAAGAGATTGCTATAAGCGATAAGCCCGTCTATTGTTTTCACCAGGGCTTGAAATACCGCTAAAAACGTGGTACCGTTATATATGATAATTTCAGATAATGTTAAAAAAAATATCGTTATAATACTAACCGCTATCTCTAGCCATTTCACCGGTAAAAACATATAACGTTAATGCTATTTTTATCGGTAATTTTATAGTTTGACTATTTTTTGTTACCATCGTTAACTCTCTTTCACTCGCAATGATTATCAAACAAGACCGTGTTAAAAATGGCAATGTCGCTTAAAATAAAGTAAAAATTATCGATACTTTTAACGTTATACATATGATTTTTAACGTTATATTATAATGTTAGAATCATAAAAGTAACGGTAAAAAAATATACCGGTAGTGCAGTATTTTTTTCGAAAATACCGGTAATTACCTATATTTTTAAAGGTTTTTACTATGACAAGCGTGCCTTTTTGTAATCGTATATTTGGTGAGCAACAAAGTGCTATCTATTCTATGCTATGAATTTTCTCATTTCAGAAACAAAGGTGACAAAATTGTGCAACAAAATGATATATGACAATTAAATGTTTAAAAACCTTACTAGGATATTAGAAAATTTGTATGCCAGTAAATGGCGAAACATGTTCCACTAGCATGAGATCTTGATTTTCATGTTTCATACAAACAAATAAAGAAAGATTTCATTTCATAATATCTGTTTCCATGTTATACCTTTACAAATGGTTCTTATAAGATACACTACGATTCGGTGTAATAATACAGTGTATGTTTTTTTCCAAAATCAGCCCGTTCGATTCCTGACAAATAAATTGACTTTTCAAAAATCTGAGTTTTCATCAAAATCGGCGCCGAAACTCCATTGAGCGTGTTTTGCGATTTCGTAAAGTTTTTTTTATTAATTTCTGGATATAATTTTAATTCATTATTTTTATTAAACAGTAAATTAAAAAAAATATTTTTCTAAAATTGTAAAAGAATTTAACAAAGTTTCTATAGTATATTTAGTTTTCGCGACCAGTACACATATTAAAAGCACTTGTCAACAGTTTTAAGCTCGGTATTTGAAAGTAAAAAAGTTCTTATAGTTAACGATGATTTAGAACTTACGTAGCTATTTTATGTAATTTTCGTTATTATATTTTTTTTGTATAATTTTAATTTGTACGAGTATATATCATTTTGAAAGTCGCAAAAATGTTTGACGTTTCTAAGATGGCGCGCATTTGCGAATGTCGCCAGGTGCGCCTGGTGAAAATTACAACCACTTCTTTCGTCTCATTTTCTCTATAGTATTAAAGCGAGACAAATGTATTGATTAAAAGCGCTTCCAAGGAAGTTCGATTATTTAACTTATTGGTTTTCGTAATATGAAACTCCTTGGTAGAATTCTTATATATGTTTTCAGTTTAAGTACCTATTTTACTATACGTTCCATTGTGTTGCATGATTTATATTTTTTGAACGCTGTATACAGACCGTAGAGGCATTTTTGGGGAAAATTTATTGAAAAAAATGTGTCTCAAGACAGATTAAGAATTATTACATTTATTATTTTATTTTTTGGTTTACCAACAATTACGTGCACTAATACCAAGCATTTACATAGCATTATAAAAAAATGTCAAAGTGTGCAGTAATTACTTATAGGCAAACACTAAATGCAATTTGATATTTTGTCGTTTGTAAAATTATAATATCATTAATTTTAAGAACAAAAATAATATATAATAAGGCTTTAATAGCTATTAAGTTTCAAACATATCAAATATAAATAAATTAAAAAAAGATAACTTAATTCTTAATTTGAGATGGAATAATTCGACGAAATTTGTAATATGAATTTGCTTTCAGATCAGTAATATCACTATACAGGTTTATTACTTTACATAGGCTATTTTTTTACCGACTTCCAAAAGGAGGAGGTTCTCAAATGATTGGTATTTTGTTACACAGATTACTCTGAGATTTAAGATCTGATTCACGTGATTCTTTTTAGTTTAGTTCGATGCGGAATAGTGTCTATTTGGTGCCCTAAAAATTTAACATACTTTGGCCCAGTAGTTTTCATTTTATGAATTTTTTCCGTTCCCGTTTCGTTGGGACCTATTTTTTTAAGGCGCACGGCACCTTTTTATATTCCAAACAATATTTATAATCGGTCGACATGAATAATAAATAATATTTGAATTCATACAAACGATTATAATAGAGTCATAGTTGGAAAAATGTCTTTGGAACATTTACTATTCCGCTATATGAACAAGAATAAAGAGACTCGACTATTTATCATAATATTTTTGCCAGTAACGTTACACGAAACAGTCGAGTCGGCGTCTCGTATTTCGAGATATCTCGAGCCATTGTCTCGAGACGGGTGGAATTATGATGCCGCTTCGTCGCTGCCGGGTGACCTAATTAAGGGCGGATACAGGCGCCTAGCCGTCGACAATGTGCTTCACTTACGACAAAGGACACCCCGATGAAGTGTGAAACGGGCCTATAAATATAAACATAGTGTTATTATACTCATTTGCAATATCTGTGCCAATGAACTTCTTGATACGTGTAAACCAGCCTTAATTTTCTAACTCTGAACTTTCATGGATCGTTTTAAACTGATTCCAAAATGGAGGCTAATTTTTTTTACGCAACGATCAAATTTTGTAATTTCGATCTTTGGTAAGCGTATTTTCAGGGGTTGATTATAAAAGAATGTCTGAAATTTTTCTAACATTTTACATTTTATTTTAACAAAATGTCAAACGTTTGAAAAGGAGTTTAGTAAATTAGTAAATTACTAATTTAAGATAAGATATTTAGTCAATTACTTTGTACTACGTAAATTGTTGACGTTTTATAACAGTGTACTGTCATCAACTACTTTAGTCGCCAAAGATATTTTTTTTAACTCGGCATACTTCGATTCGTCTACAACAGCTGCATTCATACCCTTTGTCTACATCAGCGCCATTGTGGACGGTTTTTGAACTGTTGTTTACAGCTTACAACTGGACACTTCTTCAACTATTTTCCTATATGAGATAGATAGATTCTTCTTACCTCTACCCTCCATACCTCTACGGTCATAAAATTCTTAATTACCTACATTATTTATTTAACTACGGTGAAATCTTCAGACAATTTATAAGTAAAAATATTTTTTTAAATTTAAATATCCTACACCGATAAAGTAAATACTCAACTCAATTCCCGTGTAAACAGAATGCTTAGCGTTCCGAATTTATTCCAGTCACGCAAACCTTTTCGAGACGTTTTAAAATAAACTGATAAAACTTAGAAAAAACCCGAAGAAAGTTCCGCGCTTCGTGTTTTTATAGACGCTTCCATACTTTCCAATAGATACAAGCTTGATTTAATTTAGTTTAAACTTCTATACAACATTATAATAAGATACTCAAATTATATTTATATGTGTAAGAATGAAGAAAGAATACTAACGACCGGTTTGTATTCCAGTTCAAAATCATTTTTTTTTTATTCAAAATAAGTTCCACTGGAGAACACTTTTTGAAGGTCATACATATAAGTTAAAATTTAATTTTACTTCCTAATCTATGTACACCGCTTCGCAACTTGTTATTGCTGTTACGGAAAAGAACGACACGAAACTCCTTAAATAAATATTGTTTTTCTTTATATTTCTTATTCTATTAAGCTATTGTATAGTTTTTATCGCGGGCTTTGAGCGCGGCGATCGAATGAAGAAATTCCGTAACGAAAATAAACCTATCACCTCCCACTCTGCCTACCATGCGCGGTGACGGGGGCCTGAGGCGGGTGCGGCGAGCGGAGGCGTGCGGTGGCCACAGTGACCCGCGAGCTCTCGTAGCGGTTCGATGTATGTCAGGTATTGCAAATTAAGGACGAAGAGCTGCTCCGAATTCGGACGAATACGTAAGCTGCTGTTTGTGAGAAAGTATATAGGTGTCTATCATATCTTTATAATGCCATACTCACCGCATGTGCGCCCCATAAGTATACATGTAGGTATATATGTATACATAGGTGATTTGTTTTCTTATCGGTCACCACGCTCAAAAGTGTAACTTGAATTAATATCAAAGAAAAAAAAATACTGCATAAATAAAAAATAAATAAATAATTATAATTGCAATAGCTTTATTTTATCTCAAATTCTTTTTTTAATAAGTTTTGTACAGTATGTACAAGTATGTTACAGAATTACTCTTTGAAGAATTAATGGAGCAAACAATGCACACTCAATAAGACCAAAACACAATAAAAGGATTTTTTTATTATAGTAAAAGTAATGAAATGACGTACTAAAATGTTATGCTGCAAAATATATCTTCATAAATTCCTTACAAGTTTGGCAAAATAAAAACATTATACAAAATATAGTATAAAAGGTTGGAGCGAGCTGCTATGTAAATGAAGTTTTGTCATTTAAGTTTTGTCATTTAAGTTTTGTCATTTAAGTATTGTCATTTAAGTTTTGTCATTTAAGTATTGTCATTTAAGTATTGTTCAATAGTGTTGTATCCCTTTTTAGCAAGATACTTTTTAATGTTTAATTTAGTGAAAGATCTAACATTCTATTCGGAATTTGATTGAAGGAGCGTATTTCAACCCCCAAGAAAGAGGACAATACATTTTGTAATCTAAAAGATGACAATACCAGTCTATTTCAATGCCTGGTTTTGATATTATGAACATCCGTATACTGCTGTATATCTTTCTATTCATTCACTTACCTTACTATCTGTTGAATTTTGTCATTATTTGTATATGTGTTATAGTAAGACAAATGAACGGTTGGTAAGATATAGAAACAGGTCATAATTCTAGCAGCTGCACGACCTGTCGTAGGAAGCGACAAAATAACCCACAGCCAGATGGTAAGGCATGTGCCCGCTTGGATCGCCAATAAATATGGGAAGCAGGAGGGACTCTGCAAGAATAGTTTTGGTGGCAGTAGCAAAAAGATTCTCAGCCTTCTATGAGACCTAGAACATAGAAAAACTCTACGACTCTAAACTAAACTAAACTCTTCATAAAATCTGTCATATATAATATATAACTATATAATCATTTCCCTTTATAAAATCCATAGCCCGGGTTCTCTCGAAGAAATCGTTCTAAAGCGATAAGGCCGCCCATTGCTCCTACTGTTACTGTTTAATGTACTGTAAATTGTTTATTTTATGTGTATGTGGTGAATTATCTATCTAATTATAATATATAAATATAATATAATATATAAAATAATAATATATAGATAAATTAAATCTAATATAAATTATCTATCTAATAATCTAATCTATTCTATTCTAAATAACTTGACTGCAGAATTTATGTCAAACAATGATAGGGACTTAACTCGCCATTTTCGTAATTTAACTACTTAACTAATGTAACGTAAATGAAGTTAAAGTCATTGTTTTCACAGCTTCGTATATAGTTGTACCTAATAGTATTGAGTCTACTTCTTAGTAGTTCAAAATAAGATGCACATGTTATATATGCAAGAACACGAGCGGCTAATAAAATATATACTTTCAGTTCTTATGCATTCTCATACAAAATTGTCGCTTTAAACGAAATTGGTTTAGACATATTATGTAAACTGTAAACACTTGATCACTTTCTTAAGTTTTCGCGACTTGTATACATAATAAAATTACGTTCTAACCATTTAAGGTTTTATCGGTTTTAAGCGCGGTAATTTATTTGATTTTTGTTATTCGGATGTTTCGACCACTTTTCACTGGCCGTGATCACGGAAGACAAAGATGTCAAGTGTCAATGAGTATTGTTAAAGTGTTATTTAACTTACCACCAACTTGTTCATTTTAATTATTTAGTTTTAATTTGGTTTATGGTTATTATTTACTCCATGGGAGCCTAATCTAATTTACCACCGCTTCGCAACATGTTATGGCATGAAGAGAAGAAGCGGCGCAAGAAACTCTTCAGCAAACCCATACCTAGCTCCAATAATATTAAAATGGGTGATTTTATATTATATTTAAATACTTAACTAACTAAATAATTGAACATCATTTGACGTCAGAGTTATTAATTATTTCTGCGCACATTTTACCCAAGTTTGAAGCATACTTTAAAAGGGTTGTTGTTGTTATGTTGGCTAAGAGTCAAATTACTGTACCTTAAGCTTAATTATTAATTAATTATAGACCATTAATAGGAGATAAAAATTATATTTCCTATTATAGGTGTTGGTTAGGTATGAATTGTAATGAAGTGTCATTCTAGTTATAGGTGAATATTTTCGAAGATTATTTTTAAATCGTTGTCTTAAATATTGGACAAGGGTGATGAGGAGGTTTCTGAGGGTAAGTTTAATTTATATTAGCATTGGTTAAGTTTCTATGAAATATGTTTTTAGATAACAAAAAAATTAATTTGTCTAAAATAACTGCTAATTTTAAATCACATATAATCGAATATAATGCAAGAAAACTTAATTTATTTGTATTGTATTCTACCCATAGTCTCTCAAGACTAAAAGTAGAATAGTGAGCCCAGATGACCGCCTTCTATGGGTAAGGTGCCCAGAAGGCTGGCTACGTTTCCTCGCTGGATCGCCATGCTGATCCGTTGGCCGAGGTAAGTACCAGCATTAGTAAAGTAGTTAACTTGTAAAAACAAAAGCATTCAAGTAAGATACAAACAGAAAGCACGCAAGCATCCTCTCGGTGCATAAACTAACGTAACTCGGAAATAAGAGGAATGAGTTCTTGGCGGATTCGAGCCAACCCCGCACATTCAAACAAGGAGGCGTTAAATATGATATTAAAATGTAAAATACGTCATGCATCGCAATGGTTGCCAACTCTGCTGTGGCCACGAAACCAGTGGGAACCCTACTTGTATTGTTTTAAATATTGTTAGCACCTAGGCCCCGAAAAAGACAAATTCCACGTACAGATCTGTAGAAGCACATTTTGGTAATAAAATGTGCTTCTTTTTCTTGCTTGTCGGCATTTGAACTGATTGTAAACCTTTTATGATCGTCTTCTTTTGTTCACTTATTTATTGGCATACGTTTCTAGGTTATTGTGGAGAACAGCCCATTGTCCTATTGTACTCGCTCATTAGCATCATTAGCCAGGTGTTACAAGCTAATTCTAGGAAACTGTGGTGACGTTGCTGGGGAACATACAATTTGCATTTGCATTTGTGGAGCATAAAACGAAGGCCTGATGGAGAGAGGAGTCAGTTGAGCTACGACTTTGAACGGGCGAGACGTGTGTACTACAATCGGAAATATAATAGTGACGGACTTTGCGCGTTTTATTGAATTACGTCCTTCTGCATTACGTTTGGATTTGTTGTGTTCGGTTATATTTGTAGCTGTGTTATACGTCTTTGTATAGTTATAATAAACTCTAAAATAATTCCAACGGCATTTTAATTCGACTTTTTTAACTTGTAATAATATTATAGACCTCCATTAATAAAGTGCTGATGGTTTATTTGTACTTTGTACATTCTCTCTTCTTTCAATGTCTCACAATTATTTGGGGTCGGTACAATGTGTTTCTTCGATACTCCTCTATTCTGACATATGTCCTCTGTCACACCACAAATCATCATACCATCCTTCATACATCATCTATCTCTTTTTTGGTCTACCTTTACATTTATGTCCATCAATCTTGCAGATTAACATTCTTTTTGTCACATGACTTTCATCCCTCCTCATTACATGCCTTTTACCATCCCAGTCTTCTTCCTCTCAATTTTTCAGATTATAAATGAAAAACACATGTTTGATAAATAGTGAATAATAATGCTCTGTGGTCAACGCCCACTTCGATCCAGTTCTTGAGGTGCGTTGTTGTGAGCGCTGTATGATCCAAAATGATGAAGTCACGTTTTCGCCACTACCAAAAGAACCGCGGTCGCCTCGTGGAACGGAACACGGAGCATTTTGGTCGTTGTGAACTACTACTAATGGAACGCCCTGTATGTTGTCTATATCTGTCATGTAGGAGTTTTTGGCGGGAACTGAAAAGAGGCGTTGTGTTGTGCAGTTTAATTTTGTAAAAATATGTAAAATTACTATAAAATGAACAATAGTTGTAGGATATTGATAGTTTTTGAGTAGTAATTATGTGTTTTGTGAGAAATGTGAACTGTATAGTCCAATGTGGCCTTTTGAGTTGTCATAAGAACTCCATCGAATGGCACTAGCTGGTTACCTGCAGTTCAGCTGTGGTACACATAGCCATAAGAAGATGAAGAAACTTTAATGTAAACTAAGATCTGGCTTTTAAGCCTTAAGGCCTAGCTGCCAAGCCATAAACCTAAATAAATAATAGCTGTCATGTATTTATTGTCATTCGCTTCCTTGTATGTCTTGTTCTTTCTTCTGTTAATATACGTGTCTCGGTAAAGGATGGAGGTTCATTCGAAGTTAGTTAGTATTTAGTTTTGTCGTTTGCTCTTATGTTTTGTGTTAATTGTGTTCATTATATTGTATTAGATTGGCAGATTTTTCTTCTTTTTTAATTTACCGACCAAATTGGCTCCGGCTCTGCGTTCTGGTGGTCTCCTTTTCTTCTCCTTTTCTTCTTCTTTTCTTTTTCTTCTTCTTCTTTGTAGACGTTTTTCTTTTTCCTCTCTTTTGCTTTTACTTACGGTAGCTAATATAATTTCAATTACTTGATATGTGGCAAATGATGTTGGTATTGTATTAAGTGAAACCCATTATGTATAAAATTCATAATAGGTACTTAATTCTGTACAATGCTGTTTTTTTTCCAAATAAATAAAATAAAAAAGAATTCCTAATTTTTCTCATATTAATATCACCTGACTTTTCTATACACACGACATTGACAAAATCAAAGCATAAATGGCATTGCAGCCATCTTTAAAAAAAAGGTGATCAAATGCGGCAGCGCATTTGTGGCTAAATCTCGTAAGCAAGCTTTCTGTTATAATAAATTTATCATTACAAGAATCGAACATGGGACTTTTGCATTCCAGTGAACTAGGCAAAAGCTTAAATCAACCATACAGGCTGAGATAACTATGTTGTACATTTCCAATGCTACTTCCGTACAACTAAATCTATAGACCTCAGCAATATCGTATTTTGGAAATGTCTACGAAGATATACTTCTATATGAGTGAGGATGACCAGGTGTCATTGACGCCAGTGGCGAGGTGCATCAATATTTCAAGAAGGGTCGTGGAATGGCATTGCAGGTACTATATTTTACGACGTAATGGACACGGGCCACGAAAAGCGAAAGAGGATATGAGCGGAGAGTTGGCGAAATCGTCAAACATATTTAGGGTAAACTATCATACTGTTATAAGTTAGCAGGACTCGAATTAAAATGCCGTTAGAATTATTACAGAGTTTATTAGAACTATAACTATACAAACACGTATAACACAGGTAAAAAATATAACCGAAAATAACAAATCCAAACGTAATGCAGAAGGTCGTAATTCAATAAAACGCGCAAAGTCCGTCACTTATTAGATTCCCGATTGTAGTACACACGTCTTGCTTCGCTCATGGCTATCGATCGAAAGCCTCCGCCCCTCCATCGGGTCATCGTTTTATACTGCGCAACTGCAATGTCCCCGTATCTAAGTCGACTTAATCCGACACACTTGGCTAATGACTGCCTAAAAAGATTACAATACAACAATGTGCTGTTTTCTAATCACGAATTTTAAGCACAAAGTAAACAAAAGAAGACGACCATTAAAGAATTTAAATGTTATGAGTTCAAATGCCAACGGGTAATATATGTGCTTTGTTTTAGATATGCCGGTGGATTTTGTTTTTGTCGGGACCCGAGTTGTAACAATATACTAGTTTAATAGTCATTATTATACCACACCAAGTTTAAGTTGTGTTCCGGTATTAGTGGCCAGGTTCCAGTCTCCCTTAAGAGAGCAGCAGCGCATTTGTAGCACCTTTGATATGCAAATATTCATAGGCGATGATAACCGCTTTCTATCAAGTGGGCCGTCTGCATATCCGCTAAACTCATGCAATAATAAGTCCATTAACAAGAGTGGTCGGCAAAGCATGAATGTCGTTAAGAAAAGTTCTAAGCCCAGCTATGGCCCTTGAATAGGCTGATAAATGATTTTCATTTGATGTAGGTATCCAAAAACGTATCAAATGGCCTCCTATTCAAGTCATAAATTATTGAATATAATATACTACTACATAACAATATATCGTGTCTCTGAAGCCACAGAGTACTGTGGTGTTCCAGACATAAATTACCGTATGCAGTGCAAATTGAGTCCGCCGTATATCGATAGTGGATGATGCAGTGCACACGCAGCCTCTGAAACCTTCATTACCCTGTAACTATCTTCGGTTCATTGATTTATTAGGATAGGAGGTTCTTAGTGATGCTCTATAATGGGGTTTATAAAATTGTAAGGGATGCGTATTTTCTGAATTTCTAAATATGACTTTGGTTACTCATCAGTATCCGAGGATTAAATCCCAATTGCAATCGGAGCGTTCACTCCGACGCCCGGGGTCCACTTACTTACTTTTGACGTGAAACTCCTTTAGAATCGTTGTGATTTGAAACTCGATGAAACGAAAAAGCGACACTAAAAAGAGATAAACACATAAATGAGACTAAGCCTGCGAGAGTTTAGCAAACGCATTCTTAGAGCGGAAGGACTATAGTTTATTTTTAGGATCCTGGTTTCTACGCGCTCGGGTTTCCAACTCAATTATTCGCTTGTACGTGTCTATTAGCAACTTCTATGCGTACATATAATAAAATTGTAGAGGTCAAATCTCTGTACAATGAAAAAAAAGTGCTAAAAACCGAGTCAGGGGGATGTAAGAAGTGAAATAAAACTAATTTACATTTTTTTTAATTTTTTTGTTTCTTTGTTTGTCTGTCTGTTTTTACCGGCTAATCTCCGAAACGTCTGGACCGATTTACATGAAATTTTGTACGGTGATAGCTTATATCCCTGGTCAACATATAGGATACTTTTTATCCCGAAAAATTAAAGAGTTCCCGTGGGATAGTTAAAAAGCTTTAATTACTTAAACAGCTTATAACAGGCTGAAAGTAATTTCTCTGTAACGTAACATAAAAGAAGCGAAGATTTTAACAGGGTGTGGTGTAGGCGAGAGAGATTTATCTTATATATAATATATATATATATATATAAATATATATATATATATATATATATATATATATATAAAGCTGATAAGTTTGTTTCTTTGTTTGTTTGCTTGAACGCGCTAATCTCAGGAACTACTGGTCTGATTTGAATTTTTTTTTCAGTGTTAGATAGCCCATTTATCGAGGAAGGTTAAAGGCTATAAACCATCACGCTAATAGCAATAGGAGCGGAGCACCAATGAAGAATGTTTCAAAATCGTGGTTTTTTTTTTAACTTACCTTTTCTCACACTATTCCACGCGAACGAAGTCGCGAGCAGAAGCTAGTTTGTAATAATACTTGTATTTAAATATAATTCTCTCATAAACAAAAGTAGATCAAGTTCGAGGTCAATCTTTTGGCTTTTGACGTTTGACGTTTGACAAGTGCTACCTTAAGAAAAACATAGCAACAACAATAAACGTGGTAAGTGTATCCACTATATAAGCATCTTTTTATATATAATAGGTACATATGTTCAGCTCTGTTATAGATTATTTAAAATCCTATCCAGATTTTCAGAAAATATTGTCCCTTAGCAAATTGAATTGTAACCACATCATTCCAGAATAATGTGGATCGAAATGAGTGTGCCGAAAGGAGAGCGCGGGCGGCGTACCGGAAAATTATCCGGCCTCGTTAGGGGGCCAAGGGTTCGGCCGGGACTCAGGGCCCGGGACCCGGGACCCGGGACGCTGCTAAAACAAATAATACCAAAATAATTGAAGTTTTATTGAGCTTAATGCCCATGAATAATAGTTTCAGGATAACGTCCTCATATAGTTTTTATTTTTGTTTTCTTTTATCTTATAACTTGTTATTAGGTGGCTTATGTATTTATTCACTATAGATGCAATTATGGCTCTATGGTCACAGGTTAATTAGCTTCGAGACGTTTTTGTGTTTGTAGTAGTGTACTGTCAGCACACAAATAAATAAACTAATATTGTTTATATATAAAGAGAAGAAACCAGAACGAATGCAAGGATAATGGTCGATGATGTTATGCTGGAACAAGTGAATGAGTTTGTATATCTTGGATGTGCTTTTAGCAGGAATGGAAGGTACACCGCTGACATAGAAAGAAGAGTAAATTTGGGGAATAGTGTGAATGGAGCGTTAGGTAAACTTCTAGGCGCTAAGAACCTCAGCCAGAAAGCCCAGCTTGCCATACACAACGCGGTGCTGGTACCTACGCTCACGTATGGAAGCGAGAGTTGGGTATGGAACAGAGAGCATGAAAGTAGAGTAAACGCGGTCGAGATGCGAGCACTGCGCAAAATCTGCGGAGTGACGCTCGCGGACCGCGTTCGTAATACCGAAGTAAGAAAGAGAGTTGGTCTGAAAGAGAGTGTCGGGGTGAAGGTAAGGAAAGGAATGCTCCGGTGGTTCGGGCATGTGGAAAGAATGTATGATGAAAGAATAACTAAACAGATGTACAATGCAAAAGTGGATGGATGCAGAAGTCGCGGAAGGCCACGACACACCTTCCATGATCAAATTGATCGTGTATTAGCAGAAGGTGATGTCAGGAGCCTTAAGAACAGACGAGCGTGCATGACAAGAGCTATGAATGTCAAAGAAGCAAGTGAGGTGTGTAAGAATAAGCCTGTATGGCGCTCTGTTGTTCGTGCCTACCCCGCAAGGGACCTGGCGTGAAGTTATGTATGTATGTATGTTTATATATTTTTATAGGCAGGTACTTAATATGAAACTAATAATATTAAACACAAATTTTAATATAAATTTAAGTTTAGAAGTTGTGTAAATATACAAAGACTACTACAAAAGCAAACACGTCTCGAAGCTAATTTACCTTTACAATCTGTCTTTCTTATTGATGTAGCACAGCAGTCAGACTGATGACCCACCTGATGGATAGTGGTACCGTCGCCTATAGACATTGGCAACACCAAAGGTGTTAAATATGAATTTGCTGTCAGTCTCAAAAGGAGGACTGCAACCTCGGCACTAATGCCGGATTACCACTCAAGGTGGTTTTAGCGACACTCATACCAAGGGTGGTAGCAATACATATGAGTAAATCCCTAGCGCCTGCAGTTGTTTTATTAGGCGGCTATGGGTTGTTTTGTTGATCTTTGCAACAGCCCCCAGCCGCAATTAGAATTACTCGGCAAGAATAAAATCACTACATGACTACAGTATGTACAATCAACCAAAGCGGCGATGCACTATACATAAGGCTAAAATATCCTGGCAAAAACTTTCGCAAACAGCGCAATGACACGCGCACAATACATCAGTTTTAAGGGGCGGGGTTTTAGTGTTACCTGTTTTTGATTTTATAAGGAGGCAATAAAATCGCAGTCCGTAAACTAAGCGAGAGCAGAATACAAAAGGAAAAGGGCGTCGTCAATCGACAAAGTGCATATTGCATCTAGACACGTGTAATTATTTACTTTAGTTTAAACATCTAAGAAACGTCCTGATTGATGTATATGAAATTTGTAGATGTGCGCGTGGCTGTCAAAACTGTATGAGCCGTTCAAAGCAATGTGTTAGAGAACTGATCAAGGAGAACCTTGGTTGACCGTACAGCACTATATAGACATGTCCACAAATTTCGTCTAAGCAGACCAAGTACCTCTTGAGATATTTTTCTAACAAAGACATAACTGAAACTAAAAAGCAAAATCAAGTGTTTCTACATCTTGAAGTTGGTGCATTTTGCAATTGTGTGGTTTTTTTATATTGTACATGGCACCGACATTAAGATGTTGTAGAAAATATTTATACTTTGCTATTTAGTTTCAATTCAGTTTTGTATATATATTTTCGCCTTTTAACAATCTTTTATTTAACTTGCAATGGATGTACCTATGTATGTAAGTTCGGGTGGAATCTCGCAAGTTAAATTTGCCCAACTTTCCGGTTTCTGATTGAGCTGAAATTTTGCAAGGATATGTATATCGCGTTACAATGCAATGATATGGCACTATGGAGCTGATCTGATGACGGACTCGGAAGGTGGCCATAGGAACTCCTGTACTAAACAAGATTAAACCGTCGTGTTTGGGCTCGTTTTACTTGTCTTGGCCTAGCACTCTGCTACTACATGATATCCAGGCTCAGAAAAGCTTGTATTTAAAAACCTTTTTAAAAAAGCTTATTTTTAGTTCTTTGAATAGCTAGAAACAATATCTTAAGCGCCTGTAGAAATTGTGTGACTGGCACACTTATACAAGTTTGCCTTGCGAATAGTGCAGGCACTTGCTGCTCTTCACCAAGGGTTGCTATGGATTTACCTAGGACCCAGTCATCAGATCATGACTTGGTGACAATGGCACCTCAAAAGTATAATCTTTCGAATAAAGGAAAAAATTGAAAACGGTCCACATTTGACGGAGAAATTTTAGAAATCGGTTAAAAAGTGTCTGTAATATACAAAGACAGATGAACAGATTTATGGATAAAGAAAATATAAAAATTTCGTTTTCCAAAATACTTTCCGAAAAATATGAAAACAAACTCAAGCCAAGCCAACAGTACATGAAAAGTCATTTACATAATTTAAAGAAAATCGATACCAAAATCCTTTGGCACCAGTGATAAATTTCCTATTCCCAGAACCTCGGACCCAAGGCTGACATCAAAGGCGATAAAAATAGAATTTCCTCCAAAAAATATTTATTTCTCTCCATGAAAATAACCCTAGACTTGAGCACAATAAGTAAGACTAATTCAATATAATAAAGAGAACCCTATTCTTATGCAGCAAAACCGATCATTACAACAAAATACGATATCCCAGCGGTTTGTCGGCGAAATCCCCACTTCGGCTATTTTATTTTGGTCGGATGCGAGTTTTATTGTTCGAATATTTCCGACAGGGCCGAATTTGGCTGACTTCTTAATTCAATTAATTTCACTATTTTCAACATAGATAATACACTATATATATATATATATATATATATATATATATATATATATATATATATATAGATGAGAGAGCAGAGAGAGAGAGATAAGAGAGCAGATTATTCCAGATAAGCTTCTCTGGAATAAAATATCAAATATCGTTTACTCTATCCGATAGATGGCGGTACAATTGATAATTCTACAAAAAAATCCCCTAGATGGTACTAATAAGTTATAACTTGTTCTAAATTGGGATAAACGGAAAGGCAATAAAATTAGTCTTAAAAACTTATGTACAACACAATAATTTATGGCAAAAGTAAAAAATGGTTCACATAATAGCTTCGAGTAAGTGCGCGAGATTCACAAGTTATCACCATAACCTGTGCTTTTATTTATGCTCTTAAGATCCCGTCAGCGCAATGTATTTATTCAACGATATTGCACAACGCCATCTTAAGTGAAGTTAAGTGGACTTAATGGAACCTAATTATAATTTTGGACGTTTCTTGACCATTTGATGGCGCTAGTTTCCGTACATTTTTCAATTATGTAGGGGAGATCCAATGGGATGGTTATTAAATTCACTGTTATACTAGTAAGTTAAAATAAAATCGGTAAGTGCTTGGTTGGTCCTTTCATAGAGGTGACAAATGTAATAAAACGAAATAGGCGTTTTCGTTGTTTGGTTACGAAACTATAAATGAGCATTTAAATTAATTAAAAAATGTTTCTGAAGCTCTAAAAGTTCGCTGATATTTTTCCAAAATTTAAAGAACATTGGTGTGATGTTTTCAAGGTCTTGTAACCTTTATTTTTTGTACTCATATACAAATCTCATTCATGTAGACATAGTACCTAGTTTCCAAGAAAAATTACTATACGAAAATAAACGGACGGACGGGATCCGTTTTTTTCAAAATAGATACGGAATCCGAAAAATTATTCGTAAACACACAGGCCGGCGTAATATCCAACACTAAGCTGATTTTCACTTCCAAACTTCCTTTTGGCGTAATACTAAGACCCAAATATTTTGTAAATTTGATTTAAAAATTATTTCTTTTTTAAAATAGTGATATATACCTACATACAATAAATAGTATCAATATTTTGTTAACTCGTGCCATCATAACTCATGCTTGCTATATTGTAATATTCTTGTATGTATATAGCGCATAACAAGGTGTATGGATGCATGTAATCGTAAGTATGATCGGATACAGCGATTGTTTACTATTGCCACGTCCCTGACATGAGGCAACAATTCACTTTGATATACTATAAATGTTTTATATGATATCTTTCTGTATCATAAACACTATAAATTGTTCTTATATTCTAATTTCCCACTAAATAAACTAAATATAAACAGGCCATGCCCCGAAGTGATTCGTTTTACAGGTGAGTTATCAGGTTGTGAGATTGTTTATTTTATGTAGATGTATCACGTAATGAAAATAAAAATATAAATAACAATTTTCAGTAGAAGAAGAGTTGAAAGCGTAATTTTGAATCAGAATAACCAATCCACGCTACATTGCACTGTTTTCAGCATTTTGAGCAAGAGCAAAACTTGTACTCAGATCAAGGTAAGTTACTTATCAATGAATAAATAGGAACTTCTTTTTGTAATGTAAGTAAAATTTAAATTTATTTATTAATAGAACTATATAACAGGCATAGAAATAGATCGTTGGTAACTATAACAGCAGACATTGGCACAGCTCGTTGGTAACTATAACACGAGGCATAAACACAGCTCCTTGGTTACTATAACAGCAGGCATAGACACAGCTTGTTGGTAACTATAACAGCAGGCATAGACACAGCTTGTTGGTAACTATAACAGCAGACATTGACACAGCTCGTTGGTAACTATAACAGGAGGCATACACACAGCTCGTTGGTTACTATAACACCAGGCATAGACACAGCTTGTTGGTAACTATAACAGCAGGCATAGACACAGCTCGTTGGTAACTATAACAGAAGGCATACACACAGCTCGTTGGTAACACCTATGGTGTTGCAAATGTTCATATGTGACAGTAACCACTTTGTACATCTAACCAGCAACCACGTACCCGTCTGTCTGTATGCTATATTCGAACTCAAAAAAACCTCAATGAAAACGCAAAATTGGCCTGATTGAAATATGCCGATTATACGCCTCTAATTTTCATATCTTGAATACATCCCTGTATTTATATTAAAATGTGCTCGAGTTATATTAATCTAGTGGCGGATCCATCTGCGGTTTTATGAGGAATCGCGGCTTTAACATCGAATTTAGCGATTCCGTCAGCCCGGACAATGGCCTCTCCGGGTTGGGGTATTGGGGGTATCTGATGACAATTAATACGATAACAATGTTCGCATATACCTTTTTTCAAGGTTCTATAAGCTCATAAATTGGTTAAAAAAGCGTGTAATAAAGACTTATTTTTTGTTATATTGTCTATTTATACCTTTACATTATAAAATGAAATAAAAATTTAGTATTATGAACATAATTATTTACAGATAAAAAATGTAGCCTAGATCGCAGCCGGTGGGGAGTGTTCCCAAAATGCTGGCAACGTTTCCTATTCCTTTTCGTAGAGCATTTCTCTCCTCCATTTCTTAGGGCAACGGATATGTGTTGCAATGCAACGGTATTGCAACACTGATCCGTTGCCCTCATTTTTTTTTTACTGCAGGAGTTCAGCAGACAGGCAGACGGCCCACTTGATGGAAAGCGGTTACCATCGCCTATGCACATATGCAACATCAAAAGTGCTAGAAATACGCTGCTGCTCTCTTAAAGGAGACTGGAACCTGGTCTCTCATGCTGGAATACCACACAAGGTTGTTATGGCGGCATACTTTATACCAGAGGTGGTCGCCATCCAGTCGAGCAAATACCCTACTACCTGGCTGTATGGTGTTTTGTCTCCTCCTATGACAGACCGCCCTGCCGCAAAATTGTATTCTTTCTCCGTTCCTGCACGGATAAAAATATGCTATTTACGCAAATTTAGTTATAAGTGTACTATATATAGCAGAATGATTCCGGATAAAAGTTATTATTTTCCCGTGATCAAAAAAAGTTCTGCCAATGAAACTTAGTAGAAAGCTGATAAGTAAAGTGAACATATTTTGAATTGTTTACCGATATTGAATAAGAATACCAAAGGAAGGGAAAAGGAAGCAATTTTAAACAATAAGCGGCAGCCGTAACCCAGCTTTTCAGTTAATTCACACCATAAAGGGTTCAGATTTTCCGGCCATTTCAACAAAAACACACACAGAAATATCAAACAATCTGATTAGCATAGACATGGGTTTGTCGCGGCAAATGTTGCCATATTAAAAGAAATAAAAGTACACTTTATTACAATATTTCGAGATTTTAATTTATAAATATGTACACAACTGCTTACAGATTGTTTTCTTTTGCAAAGACGCTCTCCGCAAGAGATCTCAAAAGTCAACTGTCTTCCTCCTAATGACAAGAAGGCCATCTTTGCCTTATTTACCGAATAATTAATCAAATATAGAAAATAACACATGAGTTAAAAAAAATTTAAGTATGCTTCTAGTTTTGTGTGATTTTGAAGCACAATTTTAGCCTACCCGTAGAGGAACGGAAAAAGAGCACTAATTCCTGCGACAAGGTGGTCTGTTGTATGAGGCTACAAAACAACTCACAGTGTTGTAAACGGGCAAGTACCCATCAGGATGGCTACCAACCCTGCTCTAGAGTATACCTCCATAATAACCTTGCTGTGTTCCTACATCAGTGCCCAAGGTCTAGTCCCCTTTGGAGGTCCCCAGAACATTGGTAGCTCCAAATTGCAGAAGTCCATAGGCGACGGTAAACACTATCCACCAAGTAGGCAGTTAGCCTATGTATTGGGTTCCAACAATAAATATAAAGTTACAAATAATTGCACATCAAACTACTATAGTCATTCCAAGCATTTATTTTACTTTTGACAGCTCGATAACGGACCCATTAATAAAGTCCTAATGCGCTACCGACGTCATTAATGTATAAGTTTTAATCAATTTAACTTAACTTGTTTTCTGTATATGATCTGCAAGAGGTTCATTGAAACGTCACTGTCAAAAGCGATATATTGTCAATGTCACTCTCGCGGAATGTCGTGTCTAAGGAGGCGGTGTTGCATTCTACAGAATGGGCGCCAGCGCACCAAGTGTTTGAAGAACCGCGATCCATTGCCATAATTAAAGTGAATTATAACGTAATCAGTGTTAATATCAAGAGAGATCATTATAATTTGAGCGATAGAAACGTGAAGTTGATGAAGTATTAACTAAAGTTTGAAAAACCAGTAAACCTTTATATCAAGTATTTCTGACAATTAGCGTCCTCCTTGCGGCTGGTCGCAGGCAATCAGTGTGATCTTGGCTCTCTTCATTTTCTTCTACTTCTTTTTAGTTATTGTATACCAACCTTCTTTTTCTCTCTTTTGTTTTTATTTACGGTAGCTAGTTTATTTTAAATTATTCAATATGTGGCAAATAATGATAGTGTTGTATTAATTGAAACTACTTATGTATAAGATTCATAATACTAAATTCTGTACAATACTGTTTTTTCGTCCAAATAAATTAAAATGAAAAATAAACTAAATGAAGATCACAAAAGACGTTAAATAAATATACCCACATATTTACTTAAATAAATATTTACTTCCTTTTTAAATCGTCAGGCTCTTCAAATATGATATTATTTGATCTAATATATTACAAAATATTTTACATTTATTTCGTATTTTGTTTAACGAGTGGCAACACTACCCGTTCCAAGCCCGCGCCGGCACATGTCGTAAACGGGTCCATTTGAATTCATAATGCAGCCGACTCGCACAATCCGTGTAGATTACAACATAATCATACAAAAGGAAAACTGTGATAACCCTTTCTTTGATATTAGATATCGCGGACATAACATTATAGGAGCGGCGCAGAGTTTATACAACCCGCAAGAGTTAACTTGAGACCTCGTTCGGATGACGTTAACGCAAGGTACTGATGTGTCGTACCCCCACGGACGAGGAGCCTCACTCCATCTCCGAGGGGGAGCTAGACGTCGCCCTGGACCGGCTCCGGGGCAGGAAGACGGCACCGGGACCCGACGGGGTTCCAGGTCGACTCCTCTTCCTGGCTGCAAAACACCTACGCAGCCAGCTGCGGGACCTCTTCGAAGCCTGTATTCGCGCAGGTAGGTTCCCGTCGCAATGGAAAGAGGGGCGTTTGTGCCTAATTCCCAAGGGAGGTCGGCCTCCCAACGATCCGTCCGCCTACAGGCCCATAGTGCTGCTGAACGAGGTCGCCAAGGTCTTCGAGAAGATCTTGGCGGAGCGGCTTGGGAAGCATCTAGACACTGTGGAGCCTGGGCTATCAGATACGCAGTTCGGGTTTCGGCGGAGGCGCTCCACGATGGACGCCTTCGAGACGCTGCGAACGTTGACGGACGAAGCCGTCCAAGCGAAGGACGTCGTTCTTGCAGTGTCGCTAGACATAGCGAACGCCTTTAACAGCCTCCCTCATGAGACGATCAGGGAGGGGCTCCGCGCGCACGGAGTCCCCCCGTACCTCACGAGGCTGTTGGGCGAGTACCTGCGAGATCGGCACATCCTTTGGGAGGGCGGTGAGTCCGCCAACCACGTGTTAGGTCGGCGACGTGTCACGTGCGGCGTTCCACAGGGATCGGTCCTCGGGCCTATCCTTTGGAACGTAGGCTATGACTGGATCCTTCGGGTGACGGTCCGGCCCGGAATAGGGCTGATCTGCTTTGCGGACGACACCCTACTCACGGCACGCGCCGCGTCTTTTGCGGAATCCGTGGACGTCGCCAACGACGGGTTGGCGATCGTCGTAGATCGAATAGCTAGGCTGGGCTTGAAGGTCTCCCCCGCGAAAACGGAGGCCGTCATGTTCCATAGGAAATTCCGGAATCCTCCCCCGGACTTGTCCGTTACAGTTCAGGGGGTGGCGATTAGAGTAGGGCCCACGATGAAATATCTTGGGCTAGTCCTTGACGGGAAATGGCTGTTCAAAGCGCACTTTGAGCAGCTAGTTCCCAAACTTGTGAATTCCGCGGGCGCACTCTCCAGGCTTCTCCTTAACGTGGGGGGGCCGGGGGGTGCGACGCGGAAGCTTTATTCCGGCATCCTGAGGAGTATGGCACTCTACGGTGCGCCCGTCTGGTCCGATGCGCTTCACCGCCACAACCGAACCCTGCTGCACCGCGCGCAGCGGGTTCTGGCCGTGAGGACCATACGGGGGTACCACACAGTGTCGTGGTCGGCGGCGACTCTCTTGGCAGGCGAGCTGCCCTGGCCTCTCCAGGCAGACGTCCTGTCCAGAGTTCGTCGCACCCGGCAGGATGCCCTAGCTAGAGGACTGACCTTCTGTCAAGTCGAATTAGAGACGGTCAGGAAGCGGGAAACCGCCTCCTGCCTCGTCGCCTGGTCTCGTGACCGCGAACACCCTGTGGCCGGCGGCTGTACGGTGGATGCAATCAGGCCGCAGCTGGAGAGATGGGTGACCCGCACCAGCGGAACCCTGACCTTCAGGACGACTCAGATACTGACCAGACACGGTTGTTTCGACCAGTATCTGTTTAGCATTGTGGGCTGCTTGCCTTCCCCGGACTGCCGCCAGTGCGGCGCACCCGATACGGCGTTACACACGCTTGTCGAGTGCGCTGCATGGACGCCTCAGCGTTTCGAGCTCGAGACACACGTAGGAGCCGTCCGATCGCTTGGCGACTTGGTAACGGCCATGTTGCACAGCGACGACCGCTGGGAGTCTGCGGTCTCTTTCTGTGAGGCGGTAATGTCTCTAAAAGAGGCCGCAGAAAGGGATAGGGAGCGAAGTCCTGCAGCGCGTGCTAATGCCTCCACCCGAGGTCGCCGGCCTTCAGCTGGCACCCGGAGAGGCAGGTACGCGCATTACTTCCCTCCCTGAGTTAGGTTCCGGTACGGGGGACCTTGCTACTAGGCAACGCAAGGGATTCATCTGCCCCCGTTTCGAAGTGGGGTGTGTTCTCCCAGGGCACACTCCAGGCACTTTATTGCGCTGGATCGACTGTTGTTGTCTTTCCATCACAACAAAAGCGCAGGGTCGACAGGGAGGAGGGGGTTTTTAGTGGGTACTGAGGTTGCTCGCCCGTGCGGCATCGCTCTGAGTCTTCCACACTCCTCTGTGTCACGCCATCGCGGACGGAGCGCAAACAAAGCATACTATTGCTAGCGTTATCGCCCCCGATAGATGCGTGCCGTTTCCTAGTGACGGCCCAGAGAGTGCGTAAATCGGTCAGCATTTTCCCTAGCCTCAAAAAAAAAAAAAAAGGTACTGATGTGTCGATGGCGAGAGCGGTAAGAAGGCGGGGGTCGGGAGGGGAGCGCGCATTCCACTCAGGTCTCAAGTTTACTCTTGCGGATAGTACAATTGAAGTGTCTAGTCTTCCGGTAATCGGACCAATCACAATCGTCCGATTACCGGACGACTAGCAAGATCCTATTACTATACAATAACGTGCTTATAAAAAATATTTATTACTTTATTTTCTGCTTAATTTTGTATTCCTGTTTGTAACGATAACGTTACAAAAATGTATTTCCATATTTTATTATGTATTAGTGTCCCGTATATGGCGGGATCGGTAACCCGATGGCACAGTAATTTGTAGTACTTAGGTACTAGGTATTTAGCTGGCGCGAGTCGAACTCGCACATGGGTACGAATCATTAAAGATGAAGAGTTTGTGTGAAGTGTTACATGATAATTTGTGGTTTGACAGCGGACGTAAGTCAGAATAGAAGAGTATAGAAGGAAACAACAATAGTGACGACCCCAAATGACTGAGCTAAGAAAAAATAAAAGACGAGTAATTATTAATTTATTTTATATATATATTCAGCCGTTATAACATATAATATTTATACAGTTCTTATAATTAGTTTACTGCCAGATTTATCCGTGCAGGAACAAAGAAAGAATACAATTTGAGAAAGTAAGAGGCCACAAAGTAACTCACAGCGGGTTGGTAGAGTATTTGTCCGCCCGGATGGTTATCAACCCTGGTCTAGAGTATGAGTTGAGCTCCGACATTAGCGGCTAACCAACTCTGAAATAGAAGACCTCAGGGCCGAGCCCAACATAATTGGGGAGATAAAATCTCACCGTCTCCGCTGGCTCGGTCATGTAGAACGGATGGAGGAGATTCGGGGAATCAAGAAAGCATACTTGGGGGCGACCAGTTGGTTGTCCCATTACAAGCTTCCTACAAGTCCACAACTGGCAAGACACTACGCAGGACAGAGGAAAGTGGCGTGCTCAGATAAATAAATATGAATGCCTTAATAAACGGGGATATAACCACAGCAAGCTCAACCGTCGGCGCAATACAAAATTGGATTATGAGATTAAAAGGCACACTTGCCTTTATTCCACTTATTTACCGGTTCATAAGCAGTCGCAATGTACCCTTTCTTGCTTCTAATGAGCTCCAAAGTAATAATTACATACATAATTAAATCAACACACAACGTGATGATGGCCACTAAATTCTTGTGTGAATCGTAATAGCTTGATTTTCATATTTGTCCATGAACATCCTATCCTTTGCCATATGCCAGCGCGGCAATGCAGCCAACCTTCTGGGCACGCTCCCCTACTCATAGTCTTTAACTATATTTATAAGTTAGTACATATATATTTACAATACGTAGGTACCAATATCTGGAATTATGGAGATATATTGCAGCATAAAATTTGAGTACGTCATTTCATTATTATAACTAACTTCTTATTGAATATGCACTGTTTGCTACAACTCCATTAATTCTGCAAAAGTAATTCTGTAATATACTTCTATATAAAACTTCAAAAAAAAGAACTTTAGATATAAATAGAATAAGAAATATAAAGAAAAACAATTTTAGCTAGACGTGATGCTGGAGAGTTTGTTGTCGCTTCTTCTCCTTAACAGCAATAACACGTTGCGAAGCGGTGTACATAGACTAGGAAGTAAAAATAAATTTTAAATTATATTTACGACCTTCAAAAGTGTTCTCCAGTGGAACTTATTCTGAATTTGAATGTACATTTTTACAGATAAAAAATGGATTCCAGGTCAGTGTCGGTTGGGCGTTCCCTAAATACACGCTGCACTTGCCCGCTGTATGGCAAGGCTACCCGTTGACCAAAACATAGGCCAGCCTTTTGGTCCCGCGAGACTTCTTTCAATCGTGTTGAAAGGTCTCGATAGAGTTGATAAGGTTCGTGTCCCCACGGCCCCATAGTTTCAACCATGCCGCAAATATGTATCCCTTACCAATGGATGTAAAGAAGGGTTTTTGGTAGTAAAAGAACAGCAATTGGTCACATATTTATAATCAGAGAACCTTACGGTTTTAACATATTGCATACACTGACTTTTTACACTCTACAACCATTTTAGAACTCCTCGCCATCCCTTCAACAATTTTACAAAACAAACAAACTTAGAAAATTTGCACCACCGATAGCGGATTGAAGTCATTGATAAACTATTTTATTTAAAGGGTTATGAATGAAAACAATCTAATACATTATTATTTGGAAATTCTGGACAACATTTTATACAAGATATTATATTAAATATTATACTTACTCAAAGTTTTACATGTAATAAAAACAAACCGAACACAGTATAAATCTATCGCATCTGCCAACTTGAAAATAACCTGTAGTGAATACCGTCCATATACAATTGAGAGACCTTGAATTATAACCTACATAATGACCACATCATATTGGTACATGCCGACAAATGTGAAGGCACATCTGCCTGTCATAAAGCGCAGTTTATTACCTTTATCGCATTTGGACTAATTTTGTTTACTTTGTGCTTAAAATTTGTAGCTAAGAAAAACATCCTATTGTATTTTACCCGTTTGTGGCCGTACCGCAGGCATAATTACACAAGTGTGCGCATTATGTTTTCTGGGAAATTGCGTCAACGTTTGCCAGGTAGACATATGGCATCGATGCATTATAAAGCAATGGCCCAATGCGGAGAAGGGGAGTCTAGCGAAAAGCACGATCAAAGCAAGACGTACATACATTCGATGAGCGATATAGTGACGGACTTTGCGCGTGTTTATGAATCGTGCAGTTTGTACTAGTAGTGTCTAGTTATATTTGTAACTATGTTATACGTTTTTGTATAGTTCTAATACTTTCTATAGTAATTCCGACGGCATTTTAATTCGAGTCCTGTAGCTCGTAACAATATTATTGTTATATAAAATGGAGGTAAATTATGGAGCACTACTCTATACAAAACAGGAGCTAATCACAGCATAAATAAAACTATAACATTACTATTCAATTAAGGAAAAGGTCGATTGTATCGTTTACAAACAAGAGGGTACATAACAAAATTAATTATTAACCATAAAAAGTAACATGGCAACAACAACCATGTTAGCAAATAACTTTAACACGATGAAATGCACAAATGTCATTGGTATGTAAAATTTAATTAGGTTTTTACATATCGCAAACGAAGCCGCAGGTAAAAGCTAGGATATATATAAACCTTCCTTGAGTTAGCGTTCAGACTGACAGACACATGCGGACATCGATTTTGGTTTACAATATGATAAAAAGATGTACTGTGGCCAATACCAAACTATGTCTTTTAATATAAAAGAGAAATATAAAACATATTAAAGATAAATAATTATATTATAAGAAATGAGATAAGAGAGTGGAAATATCAAAAATAGTAGTAGTAATATAAAAAGATAAAAAGAATATAAAAGAAAACATAAAAAAATAGTAAAATAATTACCTGACAAGCGTGTGCGTCAGGAGAAGGAGAAAATTAAAAAAAAATACCAAACCTTATGTGTCACATTAATCTTGTCGTAGATTCCACTCCTGCGCTAAGCGACTCAATTATATTAACCAGTTTCTAGCAACCATATTATAACTCCAAACAATTTACTATCAATCGTTATCTAATATATATATACCTGGTAAAGCTCACCCGCGAGAATCTCATTACCTCGAATCATCTCATAAAATGGCTCCGTAAATAAAACGAGCATTTCAGACATGGAGTTAAAATCACGTATGTTATTGACCTTCAGTATCTCACATAAATAAAACCAAATATCGATGCTCATGTAAATAAAATTGTTAGTACTTATATAAAGGCCCACTTCCAGGAGATAAGCTACGCTAAAGCTGTACCACTCTATTGTTTTTTCAAAACGGACAAAGATAGTAAAACGATCAAATAACAAATTTCAATGCCACTATAAAGAAAATGTCTATATATTCCTCGAAAATAGTGTATGTAAGTTCTTTTTTTTAATAACTCTACGGATACGAGTTCCGTACCCTTTTTGCTATTTAATTTCGAAGAAAGTTTTGAGAATTTATACACGCTTCTTGGTAATTTTTATTTTTGTGTGTGACATTTATTTAATGACATTTGTGCTTTGGTGTACCTTACGAATAACTTATTATATTAATTTATTCTTATTTTAATACTAAACTTATACTAATGTAGAGTGTATCTGTTACATGCTGGTGTTGTGAGGGAGTGCATGTGCAGTGTGTGCCTTATGTCTATACTAGTGGCATATGTGTTATTTTTTCCTTCCTATACTTAAGTTCAAAATTTCAAAAAGCTTAATAATGAATTTTGTTTTGCGATTTAAGGAAGACATGACTATTCATTCTATACTAAAATAGTAATGAAAAAATTATAAATTTAAAAATACAGAACCAATTTTGCAGAATCTAAGCTCCACTGTATAGAATAAATATGTTAATATTTTAAAGTAAATGATAAATGAAATAACACCAATATACGAAGATAACGCTAGTCAACATATTTTAATTTCCTTTCTTAATCTTCAATTCTTTTAATATTTAATTATTTACCATAGTAGCCTTTCTTGCCTCAATAAATGAACCTGTTTGTCAACTTTATTTTTGAAATCGATTAACTTAATCTTTTTAATTGCTTATCTAAGCAGTTATTTAAGCCATTATTATATTTTAAGCACGTGTAACGATAGCTCTGAATCGCTTCTCTTCGCTTACTCCGTACAACCAATCTTTACGCCCTCTCACCGGCAATATCGATAAGTCTACAACAATCGTAGGTACCGTGCTTGGTACCGGGCACCCGGTCATGTGCCACTCATACATACGGGGGAATATTAAACGAGCTACCGTAAAAACGTAAGGCTCTGCAAGCCCTTTCTTAGGCACCGCTTGAGACGTGATTTATAGCACGATCTTGTTAATATAGCATTCGAACTATGCTTTATGAGACTTAGTTCAATGTTTTTGCGATTGTTACAGGCTGGTTTGTTTTGTCACTTTTAGTACTCAAGCGTGGCAGATTTTTTTTTTGAGGCGGGGGAAAGTGCTTACCGGTTTACGCACACCTGGGCCGTTGCAAGGACGGGCGCACGTCGGTCGGGGGCGGCATCGCTGCATGCAATAGTATGCTTTTAGCAGTGATCCACCCGCGATCGACTCAGGTAGTGTGGAGACTCAAGAGAAACTGCACAGGCAGTGACCTAATACCCACTAAAAACCCCCTCCTCCCGTTACGTACCCTGCGCTTCCGTTGGGAAGGAAAGGCTGAGATTTAGTACAGAGTTACACCCAGCCGATCCAGCGCAACCAAAGTGCATGAATGTGCCCTGGGAGAACACCGTGTCTCAAGCTCGAAACGCTGAGGCGCTCATGCGGCGCACTCGACTAGCGTATGAATCGCCGTGTCGGGCGCGCCGCACTGGCGGCAGTCCGGCGTCGGCAAGCAGCCCACAATGTGACACAGATACTTATCGAAACACCCGTGTCCGGTAAGTATCAAGCGTGGCAGAATAACATAACTCACATGAACTCTTCACTTAGGGTCGTGCGTTCAGGACAGCAGATCAGCATAGTAAAAAAAATTGATAGTTAAAAAACTCAAGCGCGTCAGATTAAGTCTTGTGTGCACCAACTTTTAACCGATGGTTAAAATAAAATAATCGCTGAAAATGTATGCATAAACAGTGATTATTTTATTTTAACCGTCGGTTAAATGTTGGTGCACAGCAGCATAAGACAGGGTGAGTTAATTACATGCAGAAAAATTGTAACAATATGCACATTAGATCAGAAAATTGGCTAAGTGGTGCATGCGTTCCGGCCAGGATCAAACCCGCGCCCTTTGAGTTTGGGACGCTTACGCTAGCCGTTACGCTACCACGACTTTTGACTTCTAATTTGATTTGATTTAAAGATACGCATATGCAATTTATCTCTCCAATAATTAGACGACCATGATGATTCTATACTTAGGTTTTTGTGCTAAAACGGCTACCTGCCCTAAGAAACGCGTAACATAAAGACAGAATAAACACATGTCGAGGTAAATGCACTTCCAACGTTCATTAGGAGTGTTGCGTCGCGCGTCGTGCCATTAACCGCCACTTGACGCCGGCGACGGGCGACGCGTCATTACGACGCGTCTTGTCGCACTATGGAAGCAACACATCATTGTTTACAAAGGCGCTTCCTCTCATTATTGTTTTGAACAACGTTTCCTAACGTGAATATGATGAGCTATTTGATTTGATGCCTACTTTGCGCGTCGCAATTTTACAAACGCATCGCATACCCATATCACCTCAGTCTTCGTCCTCTCAGTTTTTCAGTCGCAGGTGCAACTTTCAAATCTCCTCATATGTACTCAATTCTCACCTTATTACCTATTCTATTATTATTAAAATTAATAATTTAACAATTTAACCTATTTTAATAATTTAACGCTACTTCTGCTCATGGTAATATCAATTATTTTCTACTATTATTCTGTCGCGTAGATATCGAGAAGATATTGTGGATTTAGTAGAATACAATTTTTGACACTACCGCAATGGAATCGTACCTTAGTAGTCATCCACTACGCATAGCGCACGCTCCTTCATGCCATACATGAGAAAGTTGTGGAATGATCTCTCTCTTGCAGTTTTCTCAGAGCGCTATATGGGGCTCCTCAAATAGGGCATAAAGAGATACTTAAAATCTCAGCGTGGTAGGCAACCCACCTGCTCCCTTAATGTAGCATTTGTCTATAGGCAAAAATAAAAAAACTTCGCCGGTTAGCAGTCGAATAAATTATAACCTAAATGAATTCAAAAGTGAAACCATTCAACTGTTATATTCCCATACGTATCGCGATTTTCACGCATGGGAGACAAGACGGTGGTCCAACGTCTAATGGAGGGTCAATAATCCCCCTCCTAAACCATCCATCATCACTAACACCAACTAAAAATGTTTCATGTCACGACAATTAAATTATAAATTATAGCACCACACAAAGTCACAAACACACAATCAAAAACAACAAAACTTATACACTTACTCACACCAACGAGCAATACCACTAAATTGCATTACACGCACAATTCACAAACAAACCAAGACACACAAAGAGCCTAAAAATTAACAACCTAGGCACAAAAAGAAAAAACAGCATACATGGCACTAGTTAAGATAATATATATATAGATATAGACATAAGGCACACACTGCACATGCACTTTCTCACAACACCAGCATGTAACAGATACACTCTACAAGTTAAGTATTAAAATTAAAAAAAAAATTATAATATAAGTTATTCTTAAGGTACACAACACAACATAAAAACCACAAAATCAATGTCACACACAATAACAAAAGATAACAATAAGCGTGTATAAACTCAAAAAACTGTAACAGTAATCAAGTTGTAAAAAAATCCAACTAAAAAAACAAAAAATAAAATTTAATATAATATAAAAAAGCGTGGGGTGTATTCAATTAATAATATAATATCTTAAAAAGCGCTTTGAATACACCCCACGCTTTTTTATATTATATTAAATTTTATTTTTTGTTTTTTTAGTTGGATTTTTTATAAAAGCGTGTTTTTTTTTGTTTTTTTAAACTATTATTTATTTTTCATTTTTTAGTTGATTTTTGTTTAAATGTTTTTAAATACAAGCTTTTGAGATCCTGCATATCATGTAGCAGCAGAGTGCTAGCCAAGACAAGTAAAACGAGCCCAAACACGACGGGTCTATCTTGTTTAGTACAGGAGTTCCTATGGCCACCTTCCGACTCCATCATCAGATCAGCTCCATGGTACCATATTATTGCATTGTCACGCGATATAAACATACGGGCCCAAACACGAAGGGTCTATCTTGTTTAGTACAGGAGTTCCTATGGCCACCTTCCGACTCCATCATCAGATCAGCTCCATGGTACCATATTATTGCATTGTCACGCGATATAAACATACGGGCCCAAACACGAAGGGTCTATCTTGTTTAGTACAGGAGTTCCTATGGCCACCTTCCGTCTCCATCATCAGATCAGCTCCATGGTACCATATTATTGCATTGTCACGCGATATAAACATACGGGCCCAAACACGAAGGGTCTATCTTGTTTAGTACAGGAGTTCCTATGGCCACCTTCCCACTCCATCATCAGATCAGCTCCATGATACTATATTATTGCATTGTCATCGACCTTTGACAGGTGTGCAAAGTATGAATTAAATCTGATCGTTCAAAGTAGGACAAAATCGAGCTCAAAGGGGTCGGTTACAGACATACTGACATACAAGTGAAGCTAATATAAAGCGTGTAAAAAGGGTACGGACCTCGAGTCCGTAGTATTGTTATTAAAAAAAAACTGTTATATTCACGCAACTGACATTATTAATTTTAGCATGTTATACTTTATTCTACGAATACTTTTTATCTGGTGATTGAAAAATCGGCCCTTATCGACATATTATACTTGACACACTAATTTCATAGATTGATGAGTAAACCAACATTATTTTTTTTCTAGTGCAATCTACATCTAGTTATCTCTTTTCAGAGTTACTGTATGTTAATTCTCAAATCTGTCAGTCGATTAAAATTTCTCATGAACTTGCTAGATAATTCATTTTTATTAATGTTGGGTGTGCGGCGCAGGTGTCGCCCTGAATGAAACACCCACTAGCAAGTTGACTGAATTTATTTATAGGAGCTACAACAGTAACAGGTGCGATAAGCACAACTGTATCAAACGACACGTTCGAGTTTAACCGACACAACTTAGCACTAGCCCCGGACATTACACTGAACGTAGATAACACTAATTGTATCGATTACACCGATCAATACGAGTGACACTAATCACAATCACTGTTGGTCCATTTGCTGTAGATTCTTCCGAATGCTTCCTGTTCTTCCTGGTTTTCATAGTCTTCCTTGTATGTATTACTTGTTCGGAAACTTTATTTGACCTACTGTGAAATCATGCCGGATGCTCGCCCCGTGCTTACTAAGGTATTACAAAAATGCAGACACTTAGCAGCTAACGGAGCGAGCTAGATATCCGCGGTAAGCGGGGTATGAGGGTACGGGATTTACGAAGGAGAGGTCAGGGGGGTGATTCTATCCGCAACAAATAATATACCAAATGTCCATTGGCAGTTTAGAAAAAAATAGCATTTCCAACCAGTCGTAATAAATAAACCATCACTATATATCACCTAACGTCTGTTTTATGATGTATAGTGCTTGCGAAACATGTCAAAATATTAATAAACAGATTTATTGCTGTGTATCAAAATTTCTTCAAATTCAATTGCGAGGTTTTGACAGCTGATTAGCGTCGACCAATTTTCAAAACAAACGATAAAGTATGAAGTAAAGCACATTATATTCCGATCCCACCACATTGTTGTAAGTAAAGCTGAACTCAGCTGTGTGTAAAGCAAAGCTTTTAACCCGTTTCCGGTAGTGCATTAATTAGTTCGTAGCGTTTACGTAGCGGCACGGCGTAGCGCTACGACTGGCGTAGACACAATCTACGAATGGATTCGTAGCAAATGTAAAATATTCCACACTTGTTTGTTCTGGTGTTAAATTGTTTTATGAGATACAGTTTTGTTCATGATTGTGTAATTTGAAATTGTTCTATGATTGTTATTCTGAAAGGTAATAAAAATACCTTTCAAACAAGCCCAGATTGAGAAATCTACTATAATTCTATCCGATTTTATGACGAATTTAAATAAATTATTCTATGTATATATGGAAAAATTTCTATTTTGAAATTTTGGGGGGCTCCAAATCCGACTTAGAGCTATGGTCTCTTGAGCAAAATTTCTCAGAATCACCTATTTACGTTACGTTAGATTACGTTTTTGCTATACGCTTTATCAAAAAAAAAATTAACCCGCCCTAATATATATACATATATACATATATATATATAGGATGGTCGGCTGGCAAGTAAAACAACACTTTTACGAGTTTTCGTTGCGCGTGCGTTTATTTTTATATAACTTAATTTCAATATCACGTACAATTTAAAATGAAATTAATCAGAGCGTCTTGCGTCTTGTGTCGTGCGTACGTCGTCCATTCGTCAAATCTTCTGCTCGCTCTTCCACTCGTTATCTCTTTCACACTATGGATTCGTTCGGTAATATCATCTTACATTCATCAAATCATGCGTTCAGGATACATCATTCCCACACATATATATATATATATATATATATATATATATATATATATATATATATATATATTCGATGCCGAGAATGAACAAACACACGTTTTGTCCCGAAAACTAGGATAGTTTTCGGGATAATAATATGTTTGTCTCTCTGTTTGTTATCCTTTTATAGAAAGACTATTGGACCGTTTTGGCTTAGACAAGTAAAGGTTATCTCAAAAACCAGTATAGGTTTGTGATTTTGTCTATTTCGTCTCTTTCACCTACTTAGTTCCCTTCGTCCATTTTGTCAAGTTTTGTCATTTATGTACTTTACAGATAGATGGGGAATGAGATAGTTTGCGATATATGAAATCATGTGAATGTTCCGGGGAAAATGTATAAAAATTTAATACAATGTAACATAGGTTACATTGTATTAAATTTTATTACATTTTCAGCAGCAGCTGAAAGATTCTTGATAAGTTTAAAGAACAGACGGTATGGACCGTCTACTGTTTAAACAAGAGGTACATACCAGAGGTTGACCCGCGGCGCGGCCGCGAGGTTAACTCTAGTAAATATATAAGCCTCATCCAAAAAAGAATTAACAGTGTTAACTATTTAACTTAAATATTTAGAAAAATAAGTATTACATTCCAATAGATAAAAAAAGTATAGTAATGAACTTCTATTTCTCATTTGTATGTTAAATACAATATATACAAACAATATTTTCACGCCTGTTTCTGATTATAGATGTTTCTGATAGGTAGAGATGATAGATTTTCAATCACTACGATCTTGAAAAGCCTTTCGCTTCATTATCTTTAATTAATCTCTTCATACATGCAAGTTTATTTATTTAAAATATACAGAAATATTTTAATTATTCATATAGACTTCGATCAGCAGTACTATTGTTGATCGAAGCATATAGACGACTGATTTAAGATAACATGGTTAAAGCTGCGCTAGTATTATATAATAAATATGAAGCCATAAATAGAGTGCCTCGGTCGTAAGTGGAGAAATAATCCCCTAAGGCGCAGACACGAGATAATGGCATAATCCCCACAATGAGGGCATTAATCATGACACGTCATTACTATACAACTAGGCACCCTTTGCGAGTCTGCCGCCACTGCTATGTATCAGGCAGGTATGATGTCCCGAGTTACTATAGACTCAGCCGACAATTTTTTGATAAAAATCTTACTATGGAACTCATTTCTCATAAATTTCAAGGGAGCTTTTTTATATTGTTACGAGTGCGGGACTCGAATTAAAATGACGTTATAACAAACACGTATAACACAGGTACATATATAACTGGACGCAACCAGTACAAACTGCACTATTCAATAACACGCGCAAAGTCCGTCAGTATCTCATTGAAATTACACACGTCTTGCTCGTATCGTAATCGTCGCTTGACTGCGTCATCCCTCCGTTCGGGCATTGTTTTATACTAAACTATTCAATACAATAATCGACCGCGTGGACTGAGGTTTCTGAGAAAACGTAATTTGCACACCTGGTTAATTATTCCTGCGAACGGCAGAAGTTCGGCATAGTCGAAAACAATAGGCTATTGTCTAATTGCATATTTTAAACACAAAGTAAACAAAATAATTACAAATGCGGGAAGGGTAATAAACCAGGTGCGCATTTCTTTGTCGGTGTGTAACACTATGTATATTTCGATTCATGTTTAATAAGTTTAATAATAATAATCATACATTATATCGAGTTTAATTTCCAAAAAAGAAGCAAGTGCCACCCATAATGGCACAATAATCTAAAATTATATATATTAACTTAGATTTATATGAATAGGTAGTTTGGATTCCACATCTTTCATTCAAACAATAAGCAAATATCAAATAAACAAGCCAATAAAATACTGACACCAATAACAATAAATGGAAGTGTTAAACATAAATTCGGCGAAACATTCTCTGGGTTGGCGGCCATATCTGAATTCTTTAGCGGACATAAATCAAAATCGGGATACCTCCGAAGTATTTCAATGACCAATTTATAATTTACCGCTCTCTTACGACTTTTTATTGCAAACTCGTCTTTCTTACTAAAGTAATAATGTCTTTAAGGATTTCCGTGAGAGGCTAATGACGCGGCCGATATGTAAACAATTTCTTGAGAGGAAACAAAATTGTTGCGAATTCAATTATTGTAATGGCCGCTTGCGGATGGCATGGCTGTCCACCGGTTGAAGGAGGATGATCATGGATAATTTGGGGATGAGAAATTGCTATTTTTTATTATATTTTCTTTAATATTTAACTCGTAAAATTTTATTTGGCAGTTGCGATGAATGACTTTTAATTTAATTTCATAATATTTAAAGAAACTACATTGCAATGTTGCGGTATTGTCTTGGAAGGAATAAGACGGTGTTTATGCGATAATGACTAGAATTATTGTGTGTCCTCAAATGGATACAGCTTTCTTTATGCCGCTTGTACACTCTCCTCATCGCGAGGCATGGTCTCCTTTGATCTCGCCTACCCTCGTCTGCTCTCCGTTCCGAGTCGGTTTTTTGTGCGCGAGTCAAAGAGTCGCTTACCCTCGCGAAGCGACGCAGGTTCTTCAGTGCATTTATGGTGGTGCACCAGCCCCCATTTAATCATGATCATATCATATTATTCTCCATAGCAACAAAGGCTAAGCAATATATGACGCCCGCATCAAGAGACGCACCCAGATCACAATCGAGACTACACCCTACTCAGTATTCGCAAAATCCCACGGCGGCACTCTGCCCGTTGAGGTTTTTAAAGTCAAAGCCATTCCCTAGTTTAAACTGTAGGTATCCCTTGGGTAAAGTTAGAATCAGTGAATATCAAACTTTTGTAAATATCACTTATAAATACTGTATCCACGTATATAATTAAGCCTGGTACTGTTGAATAAGAAGACGCTTGTTAGAACTACGATATAAGAGTAGCTAAGTATATCATCACGTTGACAGACATAAGTGTGGCTTATGATCAGAGGTTCCATACTTACGCACTAACTCTGGTCATCCCTTCACATTCTCCCGTCATTCAGTGTGATGTATTATATATAGGTATATTTTTTGTATGGTACATTTGCACGTAATTATAATAACTGATGGCGCACAAGGTGACAGCTGCCGTAATTTGTAATGCGGCCATCTTCTTAACGTTCGTAGCTGGATAAACAGCAGTATGAGCATAAACGAGAGTGTACAAAGTCCCACTCGTCTCTCGTACTCTCGTGCGAGTGCCCTCGGTGATACATGGCGAGAGCACTCAGGCGAGAGTGTACTTCCAGCATTATAAATTGTGCTTACTTACTATACATTATTATATACCTATCTACACCCTTTCCTATACTATAAGTGTAAGAACTATGCATTTGCTTGTGGACCTAAGTAATCGGGGAAATTGGTATCAATGTCAAATATAAATATTTAACTTTAAGGCCTTTTGTGTATCAAATTTCGTAGGTAATTGATCATAAAGTACTTTTCTAATTAAAATTCAAAGCAAAACCTCAAATGATGTCATAATTGTTAAGAGTATAAGTATCTTTTTTGGCGATTTTATAATAGTCTGCAACAATTGTATATTGTTACGAGTTGCAGGACTCTAATTAAAATGCCGTTAGAATTACTATAGAGTTTATTAGAACTATACAAACACGTATAACACAGGTACAAATACAACCGAACACAACACACAAAATCCGTCACTAAATAGATTACCGAATGTACAAAAGTCTTGCTTCGCTCGTGGTTATCGCTCGACTGCCTCGTCCCTCAATTTGGGGCATTACTTTATACTGCACAGATGCAATATATCTGCCCGGCTGCGTGAACGGAATTTCCTAGAATCAGTTTTTACTTTAAATCCGAGACACCTGGCTATAATGATCACAATATAACAATAGGCCGTAAAAGATTACAATACACAATGGGCTTTTTTTATCACAACTTTAAATTTAAACACAAAGTAAACAAAATAATTCCAAATGCCGAAAGGTAATAAAATGTGTTTCTGCAGGTATGCAGGTGTGAATTTGTCTTTGTCGGCGTCTAGGTCGTAACAATATGGACGATAAATTTCCGTGGTCACTAAGCAGTGTTTTTGCAATTATGCTTACATAATTCAGACAAAACTAAAAATATCTCTATTATTACTTGACATTATCAAAGAAGCACGACATCGGTTGGATAAACAACAGAATGTTACACTTATTTACGATATATTGCAAGTTGATATCGTGTGAAAGCCACATGTTATGGACATTGATTCAATGCCAATAATAAATCTATGAGATAACCGATGTGTTAAACCTGTCACAACGACTTGGACAAGAGTAGCGGATACACTGTCTGTTTCCCCTATAACGGGAGGCTCGAGCCCAGCAGTGGGGCAATTATGGGCTGTTATTATATACTACATACTACATTTTTATCCATGCAGGAACGCAGAAAGAATACAATTTCCTGCTGCCGGGTGGCCTATCATAAGAGGCGACAAAACAACCCACAGCCAGGGGTTAGGGCATATCAACCTTGAGTTAATCGGCTAAATAAATCAAAACACAACACTACACAAACACAACATAGATCAACACACATAACACAATAACTCATCAAAAGGTAGGACTCCCGGACTGTCGTAATGACTGACTTAACTTCCAAAATGTTAATAGAAATAGTGACAAACAATGGAAACAATATATATTGACCAGCAACAATAATGAGGTTAAAAATTAACCTATATAATAAAATGTCACTATTGAAATATACTGTGTATATTTACCAACAGCGTCCAGATAAATTATGTAAATATAATATATATTAAATGTAATAAATAAATAGATACTCTAACAACACGGTTTTATGAGAACTGGACTAAAGCAGTGCGTCATTTGCAAAAGTACTATAAAATAAGGATAACAAAAAATACTACAAATTAGAATACAACTACTTGCAAACTAACTTAAGTAATTACTGCACATAACTAACTATCCGAATGTCAATTAGCAATATTCAAAATTGTTACACAAGAAAACAATGTAAGAAACTAATGTACACGATTATGTAAGAACGTAATTAGAATAAATTTTGGCAATAAGATACCCTAGACTAAAAAATTGTAATAGAATTTAAGAAACACTAAAATGTAATATTTATATAAAAGAACATAATGTAAAAATTTACTAAAGAAAACAAATAAAAGCAATCACCTACCAACCATCCATCCAACATCCACTAACATTCACCCTTTAATCCCTCCACCAACTATCCCTATCCTTTTCCAAAAGACATCCCAGTAGCAAAACGTTATTTTTACGTTGTTATGCTACTTGCATAATATATGTCTAAAAATGCAAATTTTGAAAAGTAAAAATAAATAGTAACCACTCGGGCTAATCTCGTGCGCCGAAGCCTAAAGGAGAAAAAAAAACAACCTTGAGTTGTGTGTTAGTGACCAGGTTCCAGTCTCCCTTAAAAGAAGCATAGCGCATTAGTAGCACCTTTGGGGTTGCAAATGTCCATAGGCGATAGTAACCGCTTTAAAACAAGTGGGCCGTTTTCCTGTCTGCTGAACTCCTGCAATAAAAACATAGATATAATACACATAAGATAGACTGATAAAAAAACATAGCATTATAAACAAAAGTGGGCAGTCCAAAGCTTTAACTGTTAAGTAATATTTTATGTTTGTTTTTCGCGAAACCTCTCAGCGGTGCGGTATCCTGTTTATTGCCGGCCCCTAGCGTTTCGTTGCACACCCTGGCCGCGGCTGGGACAATTCAATAGTTTAAGACTCTCTATTTATGTTAAACATAACTGTACTATAAAAATAACAGTGGCAATTTTTCTACAAAATATTCAATTTATAAGACTGCCATGTATAGATTTTTAAAGGAGGCAAGGCAGAATGCAAGCTAAGCTAATTACTATGTATAAGGAATTGTAGGAAAGGCGGAATAATTACTACATACTAGTTAGGTTAAGGAGTTTGAGATAGATTGATAACATTTTATTGTACACCATTACAGAAAACCTAATAGCCTAAAAAATACTAAATGTGCACAATGGGCGGTATTATCGCTAAGAAGCGATCTGTTTTACTATTTGTGTTTGCAATAATAATTTCTATACAAAGAAAGAAAAGAAATATTTATTTCAAATTGCGACTCATACAATACAAACTCATAAAGGAAATAACAAAAAAAAGCCGCAATATATGAAATGAGGTTGGCACTCAGTCTTTCGTTGTGTCGAAACATGTTCCGACACAGCACTGGTTTTCAGTGCCCACCTCCATAACCTTATAATTGTCCCAAGACCCCAAGTACTATATATATAAATAATAATATACCCAAAAAAAACAACGAAATACTAAATATAATAAAAATACCTATAACTAAATCAAGTTTGTAGAATAATATAAACATTTAAATTATTCTACAAACTGTAAACAACAAGATACAGATCACGAATTACAAATTACATTAATTACTGCTCCCAGGTAACTAAAATGATATGCATCATTTATATATAAGGAGATCAAATAAACTATAAAATACATCGGAATTGAATTAACTAACAAAAAAAAGAAAAAAGTATACGTTCCTTATAGTGATGATCTAAAGAAATAAAATATTAAGAAAAATAAAAATCAATTCTTAGATATATAGGGTCTTCTTTCTGTAACTGTATTATATGTCTTTTATAGTGCAATTTGAAGGTAAAAATTGATTTCAGGTCTCTAATTGGAGGAGGAATGTCGTTCCAGCATTGCACATTATACAACAATCAGACACTATTTTTTTTAAATACAAGAAAAACACGGAAACTTAGATAATGACATATTGACAACGAAATGAAAAAGTTCTCATCCAAACGGGATGACTACCACCCATGGTCTAGAGCATGCCACCATAACACATTGGTAGCAGCTTTAGTGCTGCAAATGTTTATGAACATATGGCAACGGTAACAACTTTCCATCACACATGGGCCTTCAGCCTATCTGCTGTACTCCAGCAAAAATGAGCACAAAACAGAAGTTTCCGCAGGCGAAACCGCGGGTAAACACATAACCGATTCACTCAAAAATATCTTCCATATTGGATTTATCTTATGAGCATTTGACAGCAGTTCGATGAAGACGAATCGTTCGAAGCTCCATTCGTCTTAATCAACCGAATAAAAACTAAGTAAAACCGAAATATCATACATCTTCGAAATACATACTTGCTGTACTTTATACCATTATCGAGCGATAATAAAATGAAAACGATATATATAAAAAATTCTTCCTTTCTCTCTTATCCGTGTAGAAACGGAGGAAAAATACTAATTACTACAGCTGATCGACATGTCGTAAAAGGTGACAAAATAACCTAGAGCCCGGTGATAGGGTATTTGCCCGACTGGGTGACCACTGTCCATGGTTAACCATCAGCCCGTTAAAAAGAAGTTTGTTTACTACTTTAACAATACAAAAATGTATATTTTGCAAGCAAAAACTAGTATATACGTTTATGACATTATTGCAAGGGTAACAATATTTTTTGTTATTACCCATGCGCAGAAGGTTTGCCGATATACCTCATGATGTCAAGGGTCCATGGTCAGTAGGGTTGACAAAAAAGGTTACGTAAATAGTTGTTGCAATAAAATTATTTTCATTTATCATCGGCAAATCTTCTGCGCGCCTGTCTTGTAATTGTAATGTAAAAAGTAATATTATAACAACTTCTACATGTATTTAAAAAAAACCGGGAGATAGATAAATAATTATGACAAAAAAAACTAGCTAGACATGTTGCTAGGGAGTTTCTTACCGCTTCTTCTCCTTTAAACAGCTATTAACACGCTTCGTAGGTTGCTATTTTGACTAACATGTATGACCTTCAAAAAGTGTTCTCCAATGGAACTTATTTTGAATAAATCCTTTTGAATTTTAAATCTCAGTATTTTGTTGCACTTTGAAACTTAGGTAAAATTGATATGTATATTTTTGTGATTCTTTACCAATGAAACAGAAATTTAACCAGAAAATGTTTTATGTATGTTCACCGATTACTCCGAGATTTATGATCCGATTTATGTGATTCTTTTTTTGTTCGACACGGAATAGCTTCCAATTGGTCCCCTAAAAATTTGACATAGTTTGACCCTTTTGTTTTCATTCTATGAACATTTTTATGTTCCGGTTTCTTGGGACCTTTATTTTTTAAGAAGCGCGGCACTTTTCGTAGGTCTACCCATACATAGCTAGGCACTATAAAAAATTAAAACTTCGTTTAAAAAAACCGACTTCAAAAACTAAAAAACTAAAATGTATAAAATAACTTATTTCTAAAGCTATTAAATATTAATATATATTATCTAAAACATCTTAAAGTCGGTGCTTAGTAATTTTCAAAATATAGTAATTTTTATGTTTTGCTTTGCACCGACTTCAAGATGTTTTAGATAATATATATTAATATTTAATAGCTTTAGAAATAAGTTATTTTATACATTTTAGTTTTTTAGTTTTTGAAGTCGGTTTTTTTAAACGAAGTTTTAATTTTTTATTTGTTACTTTTTAGTGTCTAGCTATGTATGGGTGGACATACGAATGGTGCCGCGCTTCTTAAAAAATATAGGTCCCAAGAACCGGGAACAAAAAAAATATCATAAAATGAAAACTACTGGGCCAAACTATGTCAAATTTTTAGGGGACCACATGGCAGCTATTCCGCGTCGAACAAAAAAAGAATCACGTAAATCGAATCATAAATCTTAGAGTAATCGGTGTACATATGGAACGGAGTGAAGATTATTTTCATGAAAAATGTTCATAAAATGAAAACTACTGGGCCAAACTATGTAAAATTTTTAGGGGACCAATTGGAAGCTATTCCGCGTCGAACAAAAAAGAATCACGTAAATCGGATCATAAATGACGGAGTAATCGGCGAACATACATAAAAAAAGCAACAAAAAAAAAAGAAAAAAAAAGATCCCGACGAATTGAGAACCTCCTCCTTTTTTCGAAGTCGGTTAAAAAAGAAAACAAATAAAATAAAAAAAATTCGTTGAAAAAACCGACTTCAAAAACTAAAAAGTATAAAATAACATTTCTAAAGCTATGTATTATTATTAATATAAATTATCTAAAACATCTCGAAGTCGATGCAAAGTAAAACATATTTTTCCATAAAAAATGTTCATAAAATGAAAACTACTGGGCCAAACTATGTAAAATGTTTAGGGGACCAATTGGAAGCTATTCCGCGTCGAACAAAAAAAAGAATCACGTAAATCGGATCATAAATCACGGAGTAATCGGAGAACATACATAAAAAAAGCAACAAAAAAAAGATCACGATGAATTGAGAACCTCCTCCTTTTTTCGAAGTCGGTTAAAAAATGACTATATTTTGAAAATTACTAAGCACCGACTTTAAGATGTTTTAGATAATTTATATTAATAATAATACTTAGCTTTAGAAATATTATTTTATACTTTTTAGTTTTTTAGTTTTTGTTTTTTTATTTTTTTAAAGTCGGTTAATAACATATTATATGCATACAGAAGAACCTTTATCATATAAAAAATTGTGTGTGTGCGCAGTTCATATGTAGTTGAAGTGAAACAAAGTGGGACAAGGGGTGATAGGATTCTAAATTTCGTGACGTCACATTTCATATTGTTACGAGTTACAGGACTCGAATTGAAAATGCCGTTGGAATTACAATAGAATTTATTAAAACTATATAAACGCGGATAATACAGGTACGTCCGTAGGTCCGTCACTATAAAGCTTATCGAATGTACACACGTCTCGTCTCGCTTATGACCATCGCTAGACTGCCGCACCCCTCCGTTGCGGCATTTCTTTATACTGTCAAATACAATATGTCTCGACACAATACTCGACCGCTTGGAGAATTTCTTATAACTAGCTTGTATTTATAACGATAATACGAGACACCTGGCAATGATCACAATATAACAATAGGCCCTAAGAGATTACAATATACAATGGGCTATTGACAGGAACGACTTGTTCCCCATGCTATATCACCGCCCTACAACCTCGGCGAAAATCACCCGAGAACAGCTCTGTACACACCGAAATCCACTAGACGCAGCATATACCATGAGTGATGGATACTCAGGCATATACTCGTCCAAAAATCAAGCTCGGTCCCTGGAACTCAAACATTAGCATACCCACAGAACTTGCCAATACTCTTTATCTAACTCACACGCAGTCAGAGAAAGAGAGCCTAATAAAACTTGGCTGTGGTAAGGGCGAAGGGTCATGCGTTCAAACGATACACGAGGCCCAGGGTCTAAACTTCGAGACAGTGGTGATCGTGAGGTCCAAATCCAACAAGATGGACCTGTACAAGAGCATCCCTCATGCGGTCGTAGCAATTTCGCGGCACACTGGTAAATGTATTTACTACACAGCCATGTGCGAAGAGGACGCTACCGCCACCTTCGTCCTCAAAGCGGAGAAAGCCACAGCCGATGAGATCAGGGATTACAACATAAAAATGGCGATACGCATGAGAGACAAGACGGTGGTCCAACGCCTAATGGAGGTCCAATAATCCCCCTTCTAAACCATCCATCATCATTAACAAAAACTGCAAATTTTCATGTCACAACAATTAAACAATAAATTAGAACACCACACAAAGTCATGAACAAACAACAAACACTCAAACCACCGCATTGCATTACACGCACATTTCACAAGCAAACCAAGACACACAAAGAGCCTAAAAATGAATAACCCAGACACAGAAAGGGAAAAACCACACACATGGCACTAGATAGGATAATATATAAGTATCGACATAAGGCCCACACTGCACATGCACTTCCTCATAACACCAGCACGTAACAGATACACTCTACATTAGTATAAGTTTAGTATTAAAATTAGGATAAAATAATATAATAAGTCACTCGTAAGATACATACACTTCAACACAAATTAATTAATGTCACACACAAGAACTAAAATAATAAGCGTGTTAAATTTTAAAATTAAATCTAGAAATAAAGCTTTAAAAAAGGGTACGGAACTCGAGTCTGTGGAGTAGTTATAAAAAATAAAAATAAAAACAATGGGCTATTTCTAATTACAAAAATTAAACACAAAGTAAACGAAAGAAGACCAAATGCAGAAAGGTAATGGTGTGCTTTTGTGGTATGCAGGTGTGAATCCACTATTGTCGGTCGCAACAATATGCTATAAATAATATATTTAAGCATTGAAATATTTTATCTCTGTCTCTATAAGCATAGTGTTTAAATGATTAAATAATATAATGTATTCTATCATATCGATCCTAAAGAAGTTTTGCTTCAAAATTTGTAACACCAGTGTTTTCAGTTATTAGTTACATGAATAAGGAAACTTTCTTTTTTGAATATTGAATATTCTTTTCCATGAAAACGAAAGCGTCTTTTCCTCTAACCAAATAGGGGTTAAAATAAACATGTTTTGTTAGTGTTATAATGTGCATAGGATGTCAATGGACAAAAACAGTCCCATAAATCTATCTATGTCTATATAAAATCTAGGGCAATAAACAATAATATCTATATATTAATACGTTAAGCAAAAACTTTTTACCCCTTTTTATCAACATTGGGCGGACGGAGGAGTATGATATTTCGCACACTTATAGTTTATATAGAGAAGAAGCGAAGAATGCTAATATTTTTTAAAAATTATGCATACACAATACATTAAATCAATAAAAAACATTACACACACTGCCATGTATTTGACGCACACACGCACTCTTTTGTTTATTTCAAGTCTAATTAACAGTGTAGCCTTGGCGAAATCTGTGATTATAGAAGTCTTTAGTATAGTATAGTCTTTGACAACAAATTAGCATGGTCGAATTTCGACAACGGGCGACCACTAGTATATGTAAACGTGTATCCCGAAGTTGACAATCCTATCCATCCGTTTATACCTGGGTTTATCATAGAGTGTAAAAATATAGTAGGTACTTCGTTGTTCCTCCAAATTTTGAAACTTTAGAAATAAAAATGTTTTCTGAATAAGTTAACACTATTTGATTTTCTTTTTTCAGTACAGCAGACAAGCTGACAATCAGTGGGCTAGTGCCCAGGACGGCGAAATTTTACGAGGGCGGCAAAATTTGGAGTGTCAGCAGAAAAATAATCGAATTTCTGCTATAAAAATCAATGATTTTCAAAAATTGGTAAATTATTGGTTTCATGTCAAATCTTAAAAATCGAGTTGTCATTGGATATTTACGGTTTGAAGTCTAGTTACAGTGCATAGATAAAAGGGCGGTATTTTTCACGGTGCCCCAAGGCGGCACTTAACGTAATTCCGGCCTTGCGGATGACCCACCTGATGGAATGCGGTCAGTTTCCTTCCTTCCTGCAATTGAAAACAAATAATTAATTGCATTAAATTTTTTTTTTTGCCGTTGGGCGTACAAATTTTTGTAACTTATATAGGTACATACTTATTGCAATATTTATTTGGTTTTAATTATTATGGCTAATGTTTAAATGTTATAATTATGTACCTTAAATGCAACAAAATACTAAATGATGCACAATTTAAATTTACATATAGTTCTAATGATAGTAAAATGGTACAAATATTCTGAATATACTTAAACACTCAACATTCATGTCTTACCACCTTTATTTAAAACTTATCATTAAGGACCTCCTTTACACTGTAGTAGCTTTTTGTTATTAGTAGTTTTCTTTATTGTGATTAGAATATCTTATTTTTTAGAGCTTTCAGCTTTTTTGGTATTTTATTATATATTTTTGAAGCCATGCATATTACCTATACTATACTCTTGTACAGTAAAGTTGTTTTTGCAAGGTGCATGCAACCTTTTCCTTTATAATTAAACTAGGAACTACATACCCTTAAAAAACAACCCTTATGCTTAATTGAATAATTCTAGGCTGTTTCCACTCAGCACTTAATACATATCGTATGTGCTTAACTTACATAACCTTCTAGGCTATCAAATCTCGGCAATACACAACAAAAAGAAACAAAACCAATAAAACACGGATAAAGACGTATTTAGTGTAAGACCGTTGAATTGTTTCAAGGCAATAAAGACGAAGTTGTCTCTAGATTTTCGGTCTAGACAATATTACGTGCGGAAACGAGCTTCCAATGCTTGAAGAGACTTAAGTGATATTTGAAATATTGTATTACTTGCAAAAACTCAGAAGCGTTTATGGTAATAAAGGAACAGCAACTGGTCACTATACTTATAATCAGATAACCTTACGGCTTACATATATTACATACACTGACTACACAAACATTTCTAAAACACGTCGCCATCCCTTCAACAAATTTGCAGTGTAAGAAACTTAGCAAAAATTAAATAAGTTACGATTGAAAAGAATTTATGATATTATTGTTTAGAAATTTTAGATAATACTTTACATAAGATATTATATTAAAGTTTTACATGTAATAAAAAAAATCTCTCGAGTGTGCCAACATGAAAATAAAATGTAGTGAATATCGTCTATATACAACTGAGAGATTTTGAATTATATTCTACAATTACCATATCATATTTGAGATAAATAGTGTTACATAAAATTATGGTAAATTATAGAGAACTACTCTATACAAAACAGGCGCTAATCACAGAATAAATAAAAATATAACATTATTATTCTATTAAGTAAATGACCGATAGTATCGTTTAGAAATATATATATTTCCAATAAATAAATAAGAGGGTACATAACAAAATTAATTATTAACAACATCTATGTAACTAAATAAATGTAACAATATAGTATCTGTTGAAGGAGCTGAGGGCCTAAAGCGGTCGCCTTTGGAGAAACTCTGAGTGAAATTAACACGTGGCCAGACTGGTAGTTGTAAGAGATAGCAAAAAATTCCACCTTTCGTCAAATCAACCAAATTTTTCAATTTTCAATTCTTTGTATTTGAAAGTGTAATTCACCATGGACAACCTTACTCAAAACACTAATCTACACTAAGTAACAATAGTTAAGGCCTAGACACACGATGCGTTACGGCGGTTTAAATACAAATACCCATTGTCACACTGACACTGTGACTCCAATGTCACGCCGTATGCACACCGAACTTATGACCCGCGGGACGAGGCGACAGAGTGTGTATTACTACTACCGTCCCGCCACTACAGTGTAATAACGTTACGATGCCTTAACGCCTTGTGTGCCAAGGCTCTTATATTGCCGTTGGCATACGAGACACCTACTGCAAAAAAACGTCTCTTCATAATTATATGAATGAATAAAAGAAAACTCTTTATTGTTCACCACAACTTAAATGTATACAATTTAATGTGAATGCATATCTATTACCACAATGGGCAACCTTATCGCTTATAGCGATCTCTTCCAGGCAACCCGGTGTCCAAGGAGACATTAAAAGAAATATGAAATAATATTTGGTTGTTTAACTAAATTAAAACGAATTCAATCGTAATTAAATATAATTAAAATATAAAAAACTGCATATACATAATTAAATTAATAAAAAAAAACCACATGCAAACAATAATATAATTCTATTTACCGCAACAAATTTTATTTAATTAACAAATAATGGTCACTGAACAAGTGTGTGAATGTAGAAATGGATGCAGCTTGTCTGATTTGAAGGGGAGGGAGTTCCACAGTCGAACAGGCTGTACGGTAAAAGAATTCCCTACGAAGGACGAGACATAGTAAGTTCGTAGACATAGTAAGTTCGGCTCGAAACATGCCTGGATTGGATTCTTCCTCTCAAAAGCCATGGGTCGTTACAATCTAACTTAACTTTTGTGAAATCTTCCAGGTTAGGTTCTTTAAATATTTCAATTAAATAGGTTCCGTTTTTTATGTGTTCACCATAATAGCTACGTGCTTGCTCTACTTGATATGTGCCCAGCGCATAAATGATGGGGTCATCATTATTTAAAACTGGAAACTCATCTCCGTCAAGATCAGCGGCATTTATAGTCTGAGAATGAGCCCGTCTTCTGTTTAGATTATTTTCTAACACATATTGACTTAAGCGATTTTGATTACCAAACCTATTACTGTATACTATCTACTGTATGAATGTAATCGCTGGCCGCAAACTTAAAAAATCAAGCCAGTTTTACCCAAACCCCAATGTGTCAAATAACCCCGTGAATTCTATTAACCCCGTTTTACAGTATTTTAAGTTCACGCAGCACGACTTTGATCTTAAATAGCTCGGCTCCGATGTAACTTAGGACCAAGTTTTTAATAGTCTTGTATCTCAAATATAGAACTACTAAATAGCAATAGCTAAAAAAGTGGCCGCTCATAAAAAAAATCAAGCCAACCTCCGAACAAATTTATCCAAACCTTTTTGTCTACAATATTGTCCCGCGCTAGATAGAAGTGTGTATTACGCCTAATTTCATATATAGATTCTGTAGTTTTCGTGAAAAATGATTATAAAATACAAATGCAACAAACTGACGAACACGCCGGAGGTGTTGCGTTTTGCTAAAAACGTCACATAGTACATTGTTTAAATAGTTTAACATTAGTGAAATATTTGATACCACGCGATATCCATATACATAAATATGACTGTCTGATCGTATGTCATTTTTATCGGGTCTTCGGCGGGTTGTTGGCGAGATGTACGCGGGATAAATATTAGGGATGGGACACTATTCACAGATAAGTGGTTGAATAAATTGTATAGAAGAAAACCAAAATAATTTTGAATAAATCTTTCGTGGCAGAAGCGAAAAGTTTAAATTCTGTCAGGGTAAATATGGTAATACACCTTTTCGGTATTTGATAATATTTATTCAGACACAAACACCTTTGCCTTCATGTATAGTTGACATTGACATCTATGGATCGAATATACGTGAATGTCACATTGACATTGACAGATAAAACTCCACTTTCTTTACTTTTTATATTTCTTTCATTGCAATATTACTTTCCAAGATGAATTTATCCCTCAGATTGTGATCGTTCTGTAAATGTCAATTACCTACAAACTAATAATAATAATAATAATATATATTTATTTGCTCTCAATAAATCAAACATGTTACATAGTACGATAGGTAATTATACATATTAAGTTGATTTAGAAAGAGCCTGGTGTCTGTATTAGGTTAAAAAAAAACCTGTTTGACTGATCACCAGGCCCCCTCCCTAGAAAGTCGAAACATTTAATCGCAAAAAAAATACTAATGAGTGTTACAAGCGTGTGAGAGCTATTGTGTAATAGGCTAGTGTGTGTATGTGTGTGAGTGAGTAAGTGTGTGTGTGTGTGTGTGTGTGTGTGAGTGAGTGAGTAAGTGTGTGTATGTGCGAGAGTGGGTGTGTGTGTATGTGATTGGGTGTGTTATTTATTCTTTAAACATACATACATACAGAATTAAATATACAATTTAAGTATAGTTGCATACATATAAATTTACACGTGAACATGACTACCTGGATATACATATACTACAGAGGAAACAAAAGGAAATATTATCTACGTTCATGAAGTAGGTCCTCGTAAAGCTTCCGTTGAGTTGTAATCCAATGTAATTATCCATTTAAGTATTTTACTTTTACATGCAGTTTTGGTCAGAGGGTTAATGTCTATTAATTTGTTAACACGGTTGTATAGGAATCCACCAAGATAACAGAGAAATCTGCGCGCAAAAGTGGTTTTGAAATCAGGTTGGCGACACACGTTAAAATGTCTTCTTTGTTGGGTACTTTGTGTCGAATAAGGGAGTAATAAGTGTTGTTTTAGGATAATATCTCGAATAAAGAGTTGTCTTACAGTTGCTACCTGAAAGCGCTGATAAAGTTCCTTAGTTGGATATGTGTATGGCAGTGACAAACTGACTTTAATTATTGCACGTTGGGCACGTTCCAGCTTTAGTAATATTGTTTTTGGAGCACCACCCCAAGATGCAATACAGTAACTTAAAATTGATTGGGTAGTAGCAAAATATACCATTTTTAGAATATTGTTATCAGAAACTGATCTAAGGTTCTTGAAGATGAAAATCAATTTGCGTATTCTAGAAGTTAACGAATGGATGTGTTGATGGAATGAAAGTTTATAATCTAAGATAATCCCTAAATATTTAATTTGTTCGACATTTTGAAGTTCTGGACATGAATTACAAGTTAATGAGTGAATGTTGCAACAATGTGCTAAAATATTTAAATTTTGCAACTTAGGTTGATCTTGGGGCCTAATGGTAAAAGTTATATATTTAGTTTTATCTACGTTAAGAGTTAATATGTTTGCTCTCAACCATTCGAGAACTGTGTTGAAGCCATTTTGGGCATCCAAACTTCTTCCCATGAATCTGAGGAAAATAATAGGGCCGTATCATCAGCAAAGGTAAAGACTGTTCCATTATGAAGTTGAAGACTACAAAGATTGTTAATATAGACTGAAAAGAGGGTAGGGCCAAGGACACTGCCCTGAGGTACGCCAAACGTGATTGATTGCTCATCACTCAAGATATCATTAATTCGTACACATTGGGTTCTGTTAGTTAGGTAATCAGTAAAGAGATTCAGTTGAGTTCCACGAATACCGAAAGCCTAAAGTTTCAAAAGGAGATGGGGAATAGAAACGGTATCAAAGGCTTTAGCCAAGTCTAAAAATATAACTAAAGCCTTTTGTTTTCTATTAAGGGTTCTTACTAAATGATCAACTAAAGAACTAACCGCCATGTCAGTGGATTTGCCAGCACGAAAATCAAACTGTTGACAAGATAAAAGATTATTAAGTTCCAGGTATTTCGTTAGGCGATTATTAAGCAAACGTTCAAGAATTTTAGACAACGCTGGTAGAACTGAAATAGGTCTATAGTTGTTGACACATTTAGTGTCCCCAGATTTGTGTATAGGTGTAATCACTGATTTCTTAAAGAGATCAGGAAATACACCGCTATCAAAAGATAAATTACATATGTAAGTGAAAGGAGGGATTAAGATGTCTTTATATAATTTTAAGAATGTGTTCGATATCCCATCTATTCCCACCGCACAGGAAGATTGAGAATTACAAATCAACAGGTCTACTTCTGAATGAGATACAGGAAGAAGAGCGAACGAGTGTAAGACAGTATCAGTTAGTGTAGATGCATTATTTTTCGACGGGTGGCACAAAATATTTTGGGCCAAACTTTTTCCCACATTAGCAAAAAAAAGTATTTAATTCATTAATAGAGGTTTTAGGATCATTAGATAGAATTAATTTATTAGCCGATTCATTGACTTTTTTAGTATGCGTTATTCTTTTTATTGTGTCCCAAAGTAACTTACTATTATTCTTAGCTTCACGAAGTTCTATTTCGTCATATTTGTTTTTAAGTTTTTTGATCATGCCGTTACAAAAATTCCTGTATCTTTTATATGTTATGTGTAAGGTTTCATTATTTGGATGCTTTTTAAATTTCTTAAATAAGTTGTCTCTATTTTTCATGCACCTTAGGAGACCAGGAGTCATCCAAGGCTTTATTATTCTTTTTCTGTTGGAAGTCTTCACTTGCTTGGTATTTATTTTAATGGCTTCAGATAACAACTCAACAAGTACTTTAGTAGCAATGTTAACATCAGATATTTCATAAATTTTACTCAGATCTAAGTTTTCCATATATGAATTAAGAGCACTGTAATCAATATATCTTTTGAAAGATACAGACTCACAAGGTTTTGAATTTACGATTTGAATAAACATAGCAGTAGCATTATGATCAGTTATTGTGGAATTCAGTACATAGGAATGAGTTAAAAAGGTTGTTTTAATAATATTGTGATCGAGACAAGTGTTATAACGAGTTGGAATTGTATGGGCAGGTAACAGTCCATGCGTGGCAAGAAGATTTAGGTAAGTGTAAGAACGGGGATCAGATGATGTATCAGAAATATCAATATTGATATCTCCTGTTACAAAAATATTTTTGATTGAAGATAAATTTAAAAGACATTCATTTAATGATATAATAAAGTTCTCGATATTGTTATTCGAAGGAGATCTATATAAACAGACAATAGCTATGTTGTCATTTATTTTAAGTAGCTTGCAAGATGCAGTCTGGTATATACGTTATGTACATTTTTATCAATCATTATTTATAATGTAACTAGTTTAATACAATTAATGTTTTGTGTTAGGTCATCAGAAAACGTTACCATTCTATCATCGTTCAAAAACTTTTATAATAAAACTATTTTTGTGTATTTACTACACCTGTCATTTCTACAACGTAATTCTGGCAAAATAAAAACGCAAAAAGCATTGGAGCCATCACCGATCCAAAATATAAAAAGTTATTATTAAAAAGAAATTTATCGTTTTAGATATACTCCGTTCCTCCATCTGCATATTTGAAGATGAAAGTTTCCTGCAATTTATTTATTCTCGATCCTTTCTTAAAATAAGGTAGGATAATATTGCTCCAATAATTTTGAGATTCCTGATGGTTGACTCTAAGCGGAGTTATGACACTCATCTTGAACGTTGAAACCAGTCAACGTTTGACCACCGCTATATTACGCCGTGCGCACGTTTTTCAAATGTGTACTGACACCAGGATCTGGTACCGAGAGCTGCTCTTCTGTGAGCCGCAGATTAACTGAAGTACCTGAAACGGCCGCAAACGGAGATTCAAAAGCTTAAAACTGATTTTCATCGACACTGGTATTCACTTCAAATTCGAAGAAAGCCAGTACTGACTTCACACTGGCATCATGTAAATCGATTTGAAGTCAGTACAGCGCTACCAAGACAGTGCTGACTTTAATGTTCCCGAGTAAATGATTTGAAGTCAGTATGAATCAATGTAATTCAGCCTATATACTTGATTTATTACAGTATCCAGTCCATTGGTAATAATTGAGGACATTCTTTCCAATAAATACTTTTTCGGATTTATATCCGATAAAGAAACGCTTATACGCTATGCACCTCCCTATGCAATATCCGAGACACTTTCCGCCACCGTGAACAGTGCTCGGAACCACATTATCCTCTGACAAATGTCTTCCCATAACTGAAATTTATGCAAAGAACACGTCGAACACGTCGATGTGTGGCGAAATGTTTTATTTATCCCACTTGTAGCAGATACCAGCCTGTCAATATTATAAATTGTTTTACTTCTTTCAGATATATTTCTATATGTCGGTATATTTCAAATTTATGTAAGTAGCTGCATATCCTCTAATATTTATGTATACCACCTTTGACCAATTTAATATGTTTTTATTCCTGCCTCGGGTTGTCTGGAAGAGATCGCTTCTTAGCGATAAGACCGCCCATTGTGCACATATAGAATATTTTTAGGCTATAAGTTCATTTGTGTTTTCTGTAATGGTGTACAATAAAGCGTTATCTATCTATCTATATTTCGGATATATTTTATCGGACAATAATTTGAACGGGCAAGTTTCTGTTTGCTTTTGTATATATTGTGTAATCTTGAAGTCTACATAATGTATTCAAAACTAATATGTTAAATGTCAAAGTAACTCTGTTCGCTTGTTTATGCTAAGTTAGTTGCTGGATCTATTTCTTGTCTCTAGTGATGTTAGGATACGCGGATTCCTTAAGCTGAGATTAGACTCATAATTCCTATTTTCCAATGATTTTTATTAATGATTTGCCGATATTTCGTACTTGTCAAAACATTTAAACATTATATCCAACAATGTTATATATATATGACATTTGCAACACCAAAAGTGCTACAAACGCGCTGCTCTGTTAAGGGACACTGGAACTTGGCCACTAATTCCGGAACTCCACTCAAGGTTGGTATAGCGGCATACTCTAGACCAGGGATGGTAGCCATCCAGTCGGGCTGGATACTTATACAGGTAAATATTTAAATAAATAATATTGAAAGGGAATTTCGTAAAAAATAGACAAAAAAAATTAGGATAGTTAGATTTTAAAGATTCGCAGCTGAAATCGACCTATTGATAAGTGTTACCTTTTTGACCAAAATGCCTATGACTGCTCTTAATACTGTACAAGCTTCTTTAACTTGCAATTTTTGTTACTTAGTTTATTTTGTTCAAGTCAAATCTTGCAATCTGAATTAGAGCTACTTTCATTACGCTTGTTCAGATTTAGTTCTGGTGGCAATCCATGAAATGGAGAAAAAATAATAAATCATTTATGTAAGCTGTGACATAAAACAGTCTATCCGTACAGGATCGGAGAAAGAATAGAAATTCCTGCGTCTTGGCCTGTCGTAAGAGGCGACAGAACAACCCACAGTCACGTGGTAGGACATTTGCCTGTCTGGATGGCTACCACCCTTTGTCTAGAGCATGCCACCATCAGTGGCGGATTTGCAGTCTTGGCTGCCCTAGGCCCCAGGCCATGTAGTAAGTACCAGCCACCCCTTTCTCAGCACCTATCATATTGAGTACACAATGAATTTACTTTTTTGCCAACTTTTATCGAAATCGATTCATGCGTGAGCCTTTAGAATATTTACGTATTTTGAGTTATTTCTTGTTATCATCAGTGAAATTTCTGTCACGATTGGCCGCCCCTAATATCTGGCCGCCCTAGGCCCGGGCCTCCTGGGCCTTAGGGAAAATCCGCCACTGGCCGCCATAACAACCTTGAGTTGTGTTCCTGCATTTTTTTAAATTGTTAACGCACTGTTGTCTCTAACATATTCAAAGTCAGAATCAAACCAGTGCAGTGTGCACTAGCATATAAAAAAAATCTTATTACTTAATTATACATTTTATCTTATAACTATTACAAATTTTGCCACACACCAGGAGGCCCTCTAACGCCGCAAATATGTGTCCATTGGTAATGAGTACATTTTTGTGGCTGAAACCCTGGAGCCGGGGTGGCCTGAAGCTCATCACCTCTATTGAGACTTCTTAAGCGTCTAATTGAGATCGCATCAGCGTTGGCATTCAACGTGGAAATGCGGCCAGCATTTTAGGCGCGCTTCCCACCGACAGCGATCCAGAGTCTATTTTTTACTTATAAATTGTTATTTTGTAAGTATAGTTATATTTGTAGTATAGTTTAATTTTATTGTATATTATTATAACATTTAAAACAAGCATTTATATATATACTTATTTATAAAACAAAAATACTTTGTGCATTTCAGTATGAATTCCATTATGTCACTCACTATAGCTCAGACGTTGGCACCCCCTATTACGGTGCATTTGCATTCATCGCGGAGCGAGAATGCACCTGGTCCCCCATAGCCTCCTCCATTCCTCCCCCAAAGATGAAAACTCGTGTACAAAAGTGTGAGATATTATTTCGACGTCTTATCTGACAGTTGCCTACACAAAAATTCATACACATTTTACATAACTAGTGGTCGCCAACTGGTCAAAATCCGACCATAATTATTTTAAATTATAACTTTAAACATTATTGAGGCTCTGTTTTCAAAGACTTTACTTCTATAATTACAGATTTCGCCAAGGCTTGACTTTAACAATACACAAAGAGTATATATTCGTGTGTATGTCAAATACATCGTAGTGTGTGTAAGTTTTTTTATTGATTTAATGTATTTTTTATGCATAATTTACAAAAAATAGCATTTTGCGCTCCTTCTCTATATAAAGTATGTGTGTAAAATTTTATATTCCCCCGTCCGCGCAATTTTCGTAAAAAGGGGTACATAGTTTTTGCTTCGCGTATTAATATAATGATACTTTTACTAATTAAAATTAAAAACATCTTATTTTAAAACGATTTCTCAAAGATCACTCATTTTTTAAAGACATGACTACAACAATGGCTCTGAAAATATTGAAATTATATAAAAATGTCAAGTGGGAAATGCCCCTCTGGATGGCTACCACCCCTAGTTTGGAAACGCTGCCGTAACATCCATTTTTTTGCATTTTTTTATAAATTTATCAATATCTGATAGATATCTACTAACAAATTTGAATTGACTGTTGTATTGGTAACAGTATTATTTGATAAGAGTAAAAACTTACTATAATTATTTTAGTGTTTAAATTCAATTCAAAATCTTTATTAATAAGTATGTGGTTTATACAGATATTATACACTACAGTAAAGTAACATATATGACTAGTTGAAAAGCCTAAATTGACATCCCTTAATATTCTTTTTCAATGTTGTAAGAAATAAGTCCGCTTAGATTGCAAGTCCGTGTGAACAAAAGGCAATGTGAAGGGTCAATGGGCCAGCTCGATGGGGCGTTGTCTAGATAAAGGTCAAACGTATTGCCTGCAATCACTCCACAACTGACCGACTTAAGCCAGCCCGACGGATGCTCTCTACATTCATTCTGTCTCCCCGTCACGTCCACTCACCCAGAATAATTGAAAATACATGTAAATATTTAACCCATTCATCCATTTATATTGTTACGTGCAAGTGGGGGTACGCACTTAGGATTGGAAGGAAACGCCAGTTTTTCACAAACTTTTATTTAACTTGCAATGGATGTACTACCTATGTATGTATGTAAGTTCGGGTGGAATCTTGCAAGTTAAATTTGACCAACTTCCCCGTTTCCAATTGAACTGAAATTTTGCACGTATATGCATATCACGTGACAATGCAATAATATGGTACCATAAGCTGATGTGATCATAGAGTCGGAAGGTGGCCATAGGAACTCCTCTACTAAACAAGATAGACACGTCGTGTTTGGGCTCGCTTTACTTGTCTTAGCTAGTACTCTGCTGCTACATTACATCCAGGATCTCAAAAGCTTGTATTTAAAAACCTTTTAAAAATCAAGTTATTTAACTAAATGCTTTTATTAACTTACACGTATGTAAGTGATCCTACTCCGCAGGGTTGTCCCTACATGCACAACTAACGATGCTTTGCCGTGACGATAACAATACCGTCGCCGATATTGCGTAGACCACCTCCTACTACTACAGTGCTTACCTCCGAATTTACCGCTCGTAGCTCGCTTCTAGATTTCCTTTTAAACTGTGCTAAACTCCTCTTTCACTCAACTGCCCAGTAAACTTTTCACTAAACTCACCACTAAACACTGCCTTCTAAATCTTCTTCCAACCCTCTAAACTTGTCACTATCTTCTGTTAAACTTCTCTTCCAACTCTCTTGTATCGCACATGTCGCTTCGCTGTCTTTAACTCAACTACGTAAGCGCGCCTTCCGCTGCTTATATCCCCAGAAGAATCTTCTGGAACCCATAATTTTGATTTTCTTTTCGTCCCGCCTCTCAATAAGGGGAACGGACAGTATACCCACCACGCTTGTCCAAGGCGGCTTGGCAGGTTTGACACATCGGTTATTTCGATGTGCAGGTTGCATCACGATGTTGTCCTTCACCGTTGCTATCACGTGGAAATTGTAACAATATGCACATCAGGTCAGAAAACTATCTAAGTGATGCACACGTTCCGGCCAGGATTGAACCCGCGTCCTTTCTGTTTGGGACGCGTGCGCTAGCCATTACGCTACCGTGAGTTCTAACGACTTCACAGGTATATATATTCATTGCTAATGAATACATATTTCTGGTCTCATAAATAAATAAATGTCAGCGCAAGGAAATTGTATCCCCAAGATGTGTGGACGCAGGCTAGGGCGATGAAAACCTCTATAACTTAGAGAAATTGTGAATTGTTTGCCTCTTGTCGTAAAAAAGCGTTGAACGACAGAAATAATGCAGAATGAAAAAAGCATTTTATTTGACAATTGCGAAAAGAATACGTATGCCGAGATTTTCGAGATTCCACAGAAAAATATTATTAGCAGTTGACGTTTCTCACCTCATTAGTGAGGCCGGAGACCGAGGGAGGGAGCGGCCGCAGGGGGGTGGGGAGACGGGGGCACACTTCCACAACTTTTCTTTTTGATTTTTATTTTGATACTCGCAGGCAAGTGGGGAAACTTGAGCCTATTTTTCCTTTTAACTGCCGCGTTGAATAAATTTTTAGGAAAAAATCTAAAGACTGATAAGCTTTGTAAGGTTTTATATTCGTAACAACCAAAATGTGTTTCTTGTTATTTTAAATAATTATGCCCGTGACTTCGTCTGCGTGGGATTTTGGTTAATAATTATAACCTAATGTAATGTGTTTATCCTGATGTATAAGCTATATTATTGTAGTTTCATCAAAATAAAAAAAAACATTGTTTCCTTTTATTTATAATTATAACAATGTTCATATACACTAGTAATTATTGTGCATAATTTTTATAACCAATGTTTATTGTTTTAATTTGCTTTGTGGAGCTAAGCCGTGGCATCACTTAGAGGTAATCGAGAGGAAGATCAGCGCTGGTTGTGGAACTAGCATTATGCTGAGCAGGAGCCTTTTTAGGACACCACAATTAATTGTTAGATATATTATCATGTAAAACTTTTTGTATCTTGTCCTAAATAAATATTTTTTCTTTCTTCTTCAAAACCCGTTCAGTAGTTTTTACGTGAGAAAGTAACAAATAATATAATACTTCCCAGTAATAACTTTAATACATCAAATAGTTACCAGAATATTATTTTTGTGTTGCGAGTATATATCTATTTATACCCAGCGTTTTGACCATTTTGTTCCGTGCAAGAACGGAGAAAGAATACAATTTCCTGCGTTGGGGCGGCCTGTCGTAAGAGCCGGCAAAACAACCCACAACCAAGTGGTAGGGCATTTGCCCGACTGGATGGCTACCATCCCTGGTCTTAAGTATGTCGCCAGCACAATCTTGAGTTGTGTTCCATAAGTGACCAGGTTCTAGTCTCCCTTAAGAGAGCAGCAGCGTATTTGTAGCACCTTTGGTGTTGGAGATTCGGGAATGGTTTATATTAAACAATTGGTCCCGGTTGATGGCGCTGCAATCGGATTCTAGATTTTTATTTTTTTAAGTGCAAGACAACGTCAGCCTGGGTACAGCTAGTGTTTAATATATTTTAGTTTAGCCATAATAATATTAATAACAAGAAAACATTATCTCAAAATTGTTTAGAACTCACTAACGCACATGTTATTTTGTAAAGCAAATATTGCTCAGGTATGTTTGTTTACAAACAAACAAACTGACGGCAACTAATTATCATATAATATCAAGGTACTTCAGCAATTTTACTACTTCGTATAAAGATATATTCTGCGCATCTTAGATACTAATATATTTTCTAGGAGAGTCTACTTTGTAAATATGCCTTTGCAGTAAAAAGTTTTAATGACGCTTGGTTAAAAGGGTCATCGTCTCTGCCTAATGGGGGCAGAGCTGGTATGGGGCCTCGAGCTACTGCTCTTTGCATCTATCCCCCGGTGACGAGGTACGGGAGCCGCCTGATACATGAGGGGTATGTCGGCGGCTCGCAGCGGCCAATCAGCGGCATTCGGTGGCCGTCACGGGGTTTGCGTTGGCTTCATCTGCAGCATGGTTGACCATTCTGCGGCATTCCATGGCCATCTCGGGCTTTACGTGGCCATCTGCGGTGTCTGGTGGCCCTTCTGCGGCGTAGTGGAAATTTTCGCGACCTCTCAAACATCGCCCTGATCCCGGCGGATGAGGTCACGGGGAAATTGCATTACCGCATGACCCAAGTAAATTTTTGGGCTATTCAATACCAACACATAATTCTTGCTCAAAAAATCTTATAACTATTTTTAAGTTTTAACCAATATTTTACATACGTCGCGTCGTGTCATAGTAAAATTTCAAATTTTATTGTTCGGTTATTGTTGCGGACAGAGAGCACCCCCCTGACCCGCCCTTTCCTCTGCGCCCCGCATACCGCCGACGCCCATAGCTCGCATCATAAGCAGCTAGGCGTCAGCATATAAGCAGCCTTGCATGCCGGAATCACTCTCACTCGACTTTCTCACGCACTAACTTGCTCATTTACTTCACATTGATCACATATAACCAGTACCAATACGCACTCTCTGTATTTATTTCTTTTATGTATAGTTTAATTGTAAATAACGTAAAAAAAAACATACAATCCAGTCTATATTAGAGTTTTATTTTAAAAGAAACAACTGCCACCAATAGTTATGTTTCGTGTGAAATATAATGAAGAATTTCACTGCAAAGTGAATTTTTCTTCAGTACAAAATATTTTTAAATGGGTACTTATTTGTCCAAAATTTCTGGTGTAACAGAGTTAATTAATTTTAAAGTTTAACAAATAAAATGCGCTTTGTTAGAAAAAATACGGTCTGCGTCTCGTGACGCCCGACAGAAGTGATAACTTAAACTAATCTAACGTGGAAAAAAAGGGAAGCCAGAGACTGGCGCCGTAACGCGTTACGTAACGAAACGGTTCACCCTCCCATAAGAATCTATCACTTCAATAACCCACAGCCTGGTATATTTTCGTTACCAAATTGTTGTTATTGTAACGACCGACAAAGACAAATTCACACCTTCATACCTTTCGGTATTTGGACTTCTTTTGTTTACTTTGTGTTTAAAAATTGTAATTAACAAAACAGCCCTTTGTGTATTGTAATTTTTTACGGCCTATTGTTGTATTGTGATCTCTACCAGGTGTATCTGATTTAAAAGGACAAACTGATTCTAAGAAATTCGGTCCACGCGGTCGCGCAGACATATTGCATCTGTGCAGTATAAAGCAATGCCCTAATGGAGAGAACAAGACTTGTGTACATTCGGTAATCTATTTAGTGACGGACTTTGCACGTGTCATTGAATCGTACAATTTGTACTGGTTGCGTCCAGTTATATTTGTACCTATGTTATACGTGTTTGTATAGTTCTAATAAACTCTATAGTAATTCTAACAGCATTTTAACATAACAACGTAACATTATTATTATCCTGACTGCTGCGTGGACTTGGAGGCCTTAGCATGGCGTCGCGTCTTGAACGTTCTCGACTTAGTCGTGGTGGGATGGCGGCTGTAGTAGTCCTTGATGTATTTATCAGCCCGGACATGGTGCTTCGAGAACGCGGTAGGATAGTAACTGGCGTATGTCATGCACTTGCCTTTATGGGCTATTCGCCAACCTATAATGGAAAATTGGAAATATAAAAAAACAAATTAATCTGAGGTCTTAACTCTCAAATACTTTTCGTTGAATTCTCTCAAAAAATTTAAGCACTTAATTGTTGGCGCTACTTATTATGGTAACTCACAATTAGCAATTGTGGTTTGAGTTTATAGCGTCTGCAGAACCCCTGAAATAGCGCTGTCAGTGGCTGGTGATTGGGTGATAAGTGCAAGATTCCTATATCCTCCGACTACCAGTTTCTACTTGCGGAATAAGGAAAGGTATGGCCTTTGCCTATGCGCCATTGCGCACCTAACAGCTAAAGCGCGAAGATTGTCGTAAAAGACACATAGAAAGACATTGTAGTCGTAAGGCAAAACAGTCCAGTAATATATTAGGGCATTTGCCCATCTAGATGGCTACCATCTCTGGTTCAAAGCATGCTGCCATAACAACCTTGAGTTTACCAGCAACCGGCTTTAGTGGGTGGCTACTTCGCTGAAACCAAAAATCAACTCACCTAGGATATCAGGTATATACATTGATTTCTTTATAATTTTGTAACTAATTAATGAGATCGCCTCTATAAAATCTTTCCTCGTGCGCGAACTGCTAAGCATTTAACCAATTTTATATGCCACCTTCTAGTTAACAGTAAATAGAAATTTACTGTTAATTAACAGGAAAAAATTTATGCTTATTGTTTATTTAAGTATTAATATTTAATAATAAAACAATTTTATAATTAGATTCGTAAAAAAAATCGCGTCGGTTTGGTATCACCCTATAAGGTAGGTTTGCACTGAAAATCAGCGTTGCAAAGCAATAAGCCGAGTACAAACCTTTTTTGCTGAAAATGCAGTCTGCAAATTCTCAAAATAAGTTTGAATTTTTAAGAAACATGTAAACAATGTATTTGCGTCGCTATTTCTTCCTATGTGTTTATTCTTTCTTTCTTTTATAAGAGAGTTCGTTGTTACCTTGGGAGCCGTCACAGTCTTCTCTGACCAGGGCACATATACTTTCGAAGGTTTTAAATTCCAACACTTTTGCTTTGAACAACCTGTCAATTTTCCTGCCACAAACCTCGCCATACCTAAAAATATATATATAGTTACCACATAAGTAAAATAAATTCGGCAAGTTGGTGACTGTACACGAGCTATGAGAGATTTTGTGGAGATCACAATCGTTTAAGGTTTGCATCACTTGGTCAGAGGACCATAGGGAAATGCTTATTTAATGTAATCAACTCCATAATTGAAAAGTTAGTCAACGGATATTGTTCAAACCAATTTTCAATGACATGACACAAAAGTAAGGGATTTTCCAAAATCGCTACAAAGAACTGACTCGATCGGTGTGATTACCACGCTCTCGAAGAATATTGAGTTAACTATGTTTGGTGTCATGAGTGAGTGTTCGGATGGCCCACTTCCTCCCCTCTCTCTATCAAATCTTCCCAATCAAAACCCTTTCATCCCGTTTTATCCCATCCTAAAAGTTGACAACGCGCTGGCTTCGCCATCGGTATTTTCAGACGCCAATAGGCGGCGGTAACCACTTTCCACGAGGTGGCAATAGAATCTTCGAGCTTAACCGGTTCTACTCTGCTAGGACCCCTCCTCCCCAGCCGCCACTACTGCAATCACACAGGCAGTCCGCCTTTCACCGTCCGGCAACGCTCTCGCATACAATAAACCATACATCGTTTACCTTTATCGCGTATAATACCTGAACTGTGGTCGAAATAAAGCTCATATTATCATAACAGTCCACTGATTACCACAAGAACCCCACGTGAATCAGGGGGAGCCTAGACGTGGTTCTTCGAGCCGGATCGTCGTAAAGACATAACTTACATAACATATGCGATAGGGCACTCTTTCATACAGCTACTGCTAGAGTCCTGCTGTTGAAACGCCCAAGATCCGTTGGTCCAATACTGGTCATACGCCCATGACGGGTCGAACTCTGGCCTCTCCCGTTTTGGACCAAAATACCTGTGTCAAAAATTAGTATGAAGAGGAATCTTACAGGTAGCAAGTCTTACAAGTACCACACCAGGTATCTAGACACGTATCAATTTCACTAAGCGATTTTTCAAAGTCGACCCTTTAGGCCCTCAGTGCGACTTAAGGACAAATAGGGTAGTCAAACTACGATAGCCTTATGCCAAACTCAATAGGTACAGGTTCAAATTCTGGCCGGAAAGCATGAACCACTTAGGCAGTTTTCTAAGCATGACACTGTTACAATTACCACGTGCTAGCGGTGAAGAATAACGTGATAAAACCTGCACATAGAGATTACCGATGTGTTAAACCTGCCAATCCGCCTTGGATAAGCGTAGTCTATTCCCAAATGGGAGGCACGATATTAACTATGGGTGGCCCCAATGTGGTCCGTTTTATATTACTAATAACATAAGTGTAACTTAATTAGCTTGGTATGTGTCTGTTGATTATGTAGAATAAAATGATAAAGCGAAAGACAATTTACAAGCACCTTTTCTTACCATTGAGCTGTTGTAATTTTTGCCTTACGAGTAGTTGTGATTCTTGGATCAGCTATCAGATGTTGGATCATCCAACTGTATACCACTGAAATTTATATAATGAGAAAAGATATCAATAAATTTGAACTATCAAGAAATCTGAACTATCGAGAAATCTGAGCTATCAAGGAATCTGAACTATCAAGAAATCTGTGCTATCAAGGAATCTGAACTATCAAGAAATCTGTGCTATCAAGGAATCTGAACTATCAAGAAATCTGTGCTATCAAGGAATCTGAAATATCAAGAAATCTGTGCTATCAAGGAATCTGAACTATCAAGAAATCTGTGCTATCAAGGAATCTGAACTATCAAGAAATCTGTGCTATCAAGGAATCTGAACTATCAAGAAATCTGTGCTATCAAGGAATCTGAACTATCAAGAAATCCGAACATCAAAAAATCGGGACTACCAAAAAATCTGAACTGTCAAGAAATCAGCACTATCAAAATATCTGAACTATCAAGAAATCAGGACTGTCAAAAAAATCTGAACTATCAAGAAACCGGCATCACCAAGAAATCTAAACTTTGATAGTTTAATCTAAGCTATTAAGTATCAAAGACTACCAAGAATTTTGCAAATGTCCGTAGAAGACTACAACCATTTTCCATCAGATGGCCGTCGGCTTCTCTTATCTTTATATTTGTCTGTATGTCCTTTATAGAATCGTAAACATTTGATCATGTGATGATCTTTAGCAAAGTTGTCGTCATGAGCCAGAGAAGGTTTCTGAGTTGGTTCTCAATTGGACCCGTAGGTGGCGCTGCTGTCAGCATATCGATTGAAGCTTTTCCGGGCAGGACGACGCCTGCCGGGACAGCTAGTCAGCTATATTGACAGATAGATGAATTTATGACTTTTCACGAGCGTTTTTTTTTACCCTTGTGGTATTGTGTGTATTTTCTATTTTATGAAAGTATTCGTTAAAACAAATTCTGAAATTACAGTACTACTTACCCAGATATATTATTCTAAACTTATGCATTTTCTTCTTTTTTCGTTAAATATCAAGATTTTATTATGTGTAATAATAATTTATTTTAAAAATAATAATTTATTTTAATTAACTAATTACATTTTTTTTACTTATTTTTAAATTTTGCCTACTCTTAATAGACAAAAATTAATGTCCAGGTGTTTTCATGAATAAAAATATATGTTGTCAGGTTTCATGAAATTTGGCATATACGTTCTTCAAACAATGAAGATGGTTCTTTAATACTTTTGATTCCGATAAATATCAAAGTTTCTGCTGGATCTGGGACCAAAATTTGCACCAGTGACATCGTAAAATCTAGTTAGTAATAAATATTAATTAATTTATACCTAATTATTTTTATGTAGTGAGAAATACACGTTCATATTGAACACAGAACTTATAAGAATTTTACGTTTCGTTAAAGTGACTTTAATAATTGGTTTTCAATTTTTCATTGTTATTGAGAATTTCAATTTCAGAGAACGTGTGCCGACACGTGGATTCTTTTTAGAGGCATCCGAGTTAATTATAGTGCTACAATAATGTTTTAATAAAACATTTTAATGACTAATATCAGATACAAAATATTCTATTGTATGGAATACAATTTAAAATCGCTCCCACCTCGCAGCGATTTTTTACAGTCTATAATCGCTTGTACTATTTATAACATATTTTTAATTTTTAATTGTATTTATTAACTGATACAACATTAGGACAATCTTAACTTTATAAATGTATTCACACATTTAAAAGTACTTCAATAAAAAATGTAGAAACATAATTTTTTCTTCAAAGATTTTTCCAACAGTTACTTAATGACACATCTGAATTATTAAATTTCATAAACCTATCATTAGTTATATATGCATTTTGATAATATGGGATACTTTTTATATAGAAAATAAATACTTAAGTAATTTGGTAATCGAACAACAGATCAATGAGTACACCCATTAAATATGTAATCAAGTATATAAAGCAAATAGTTGATATTAATAAAAATGTATCTACTAACTAAAATAAAAATTTATTTGTCAATTCCCAAGTCCACAAATAAGTAACATACAAATGCCCAAACCAATTTCTATATTAGTATGTATTATATGAACAAGTATATTCTCTGTATACGAAGTATATAACGTGAAGCAAGTTTAACAATTCGGTCTTGTAATTTTTCTGATATTAGACTGATCAAACATATACGCAGTTATGTTATAGATGATAATTATGTATTTAAAGGTTTCAGTCGCGTATATATTATTTTTAATATCAAATGCAAGTGGGAATGGTACAACTCCTATAAGAATAGGTCCACCTAAGTAAGTATTTCATTATTATAAGAGGTTAAAAAAATATGTTTTTGTCTTGTAAAATGACTTTATGTACATAGGTTTAGATTGACTACTTATGTACTAATCAACTAACTCCGGTGGGCTTAAGTCTCCACCTCCTGAACGAGAGCACGTCACTCTCCTCTGTCCTGCATCTTTTTTATTGCATGGGTTCAACTGACAGGCAGCAACACCAAGGGTGCTACAAATACGTTGCTGCTCTCTAGAGGGAGACTGGAACCTGGCCACTAATGTCAGAACACAATTCAAGGATGGTATGGCGGCATATCCTAGACCAGGGGTGGTAACCATCCAGACGGGCAAATACTCTACCACTGTAGGTTATTTTGTCGCCCCTTAGGACAGTCCGCCCGGCCGCAGGGAAGTATATTCTTTCTTCGTTTCTGCACGAATAAAATGCAAATATCTTGACAGTTGTAGTCTGGAAGTTCAGTCAGGTCAGCTTCCATTCTATCTTTTCATCGTCATAATGAGGGCAAAGCAGTTTGCTGTATACTCATGTACTACGGTATAAACAGTAAATGTGGCTGAAACTAGTAATATCTACTTAGTAATTACCTATACTATTTTACAATAGGTCAACTGTATTCAATTTCGACGAGTACTACAATCCTAACTATGGCTATGAGCCCTACTGGAAGGATGGCGATTGGGTGTTCATGGAGCCAAAACAGCTGACCACCGATCCCAGCAGCACCAAGACCACCCCGCACCCGACAATCTGCGGAGACGAATGCACCTATCTTTACAGAAAGTATGCAAGATTTCTTTAGACAACTATACTTGAAGTAGTTAAGTTACTTACCATTGCCATCTTTTAATGCCTCAAAGAATTTCTCAAATTCTAACGTTATCATACCCAAAGCGATGTATATCGACTTATCGATTGATTTAAGTCCCTCCAAGGGACGCCTTAAGACTACGTCTAAAGTATGTGAAAGTCACAAATACGTACCCACTATCAATGGACACATATTTGCGACATTCCAGGGCCTCTTAGTGTGCGGCAGCAGCCACGGCTGTCACGGCTGTGTCTGGAAGATTGGACGCCGTCAAAGTATTGACACAAGTTGCGTCCCATCATAATCTTATTAGTGTTACCTTTGTGATCACACAATAAAAAAATTAAATGTTCATGTTTCCGTTATATTAATAGGAGGAAGTCAATCCCCGAGGGAGGGTCCCAGCAATGCTATAGTTTATTATAAACACTTTTTATTTTATACATATTTTATGACTTTTAGAATAAAACATGTCTGCGCCCGAAACTTAGATAGCGTTGACCCCGGAAAGTGCTATTGGTACGCTAATGAGTGCGAATTTACCAGTGGATTCAAAACGTTCGATACCTACTGCCAATTTCTAGATACTAAATGCAAGCCAACGAAAAACCTAAAAGACAGTGAGTAAAATTAAGAATTTATGATAAACCCAGGTACAAACGAATGGATATTATTGTAGACTTCGGGATTCACATTTAGATCACCGCGGTGTTTCTCTAATGTATCTTTTGTCTATTCTTTGTTCGATGCTGTTCTAATAATTATAAATCATCATTATTAATACATGAAGCTAAAACTTTGTAACCTTTTTTACGAAATTTGCACGGACGGAGGAGTACGAAATTTCGCACACTTATCTTCTATTCTTAAATATAAAAATGAATATTTGTCTGTATGTCCTTTATAGAATCGTAATCTATACATTTGATCATGTCGAGGGGTGAAAGGCTATTTGGTTTAAGCGACATTTTTGCAACTTTACAGGAGAGCCATCTAAAGTTTAAAATTTTGGAAAAAAAAACATAACAAAAAAACTTCTTCAGCTATTTGAATGGAGTAAACTTTATTTAAATTCAATTAAAAGCATCGTGTTGATGATGCTCATACCAAATAAAACGGATCTTTAATTACAAAGATAGATGTCGCTTTATTCAATTTGCCTTAAGCCCTTATTTTTCAGAGTATGGAAAAAAGATTTAAGTGACTTCATAACTACAATTGAATACAGGAAAAAAGAATTAAGCGACACTGCAGTATATTTTCAGAGTAAGCCAAAAAGTATGAAGTGACGTAGCCCAAAAATAATAGTAGCAAGCTATTTATCTCAATTACCGATTTAGATTAAAATGACTGGAAGCCTAATTTACTTATGTGACTTTATAGTACTGAAAATGTAACGTTTGATATTACATTTTTTTTACGTCTTATACTATCAAAGGCTCTTAAAACAACCTGGATATATCGTTATAGGCTATACAACACGACACTATATAACCACGGAAACCGCGCCGGGCCGCTAGTATTGAATAAATAAAGGAATACATACATCAGTAAAAGTATTTATGTAGAATAATAATTAAGTAGAACAGTCTCGATGTGGGAACATCAAATAAAATTAGGTATTATTTATTCAGTATAACTTAAGATTAGCTGTCATAAAACTTACTAAAACTATAATTAATCACAACCAATAATTGTTAAACTTCAAACTAATAAAAACAAAATATAAATCACATACATACATACATACATAACTTCACGCCAGGTCTCTTGCGGGGTAGGCACGAACAACAGAGCGCCATATAGGCTTATTCTTACACACCTCACTTGCTTCTTTGACATTCATAGCTCTTGTCATGCACGCTCGTCTGTTCTTAAGGCTCCTGACATCACCTTCTTTTAATACACGATCAATTTGATCATGGAAGGTGTGTCGTGGCCTTCCGCGACTTCTGCATCCATCCACTTTTGCATTGTATATCTGTTTAGTCATTCTTTCATCATACATTCTTTCCACATGCCCGAACCACCGGAGCATTCCTTTCCTGACCTTCACCCCGACACTCTCTTTCAGACCAACTCTCTTTCTTACTTCGGTATTATGAACGCGGTCCGCGAGCGTCACTCCGCAGATTTTGCGCAGTGCACGCATCTCGACTGCGTTTACTCTACTTTCATGCTCTCTGTTCCATACCCAACTCTCGCTTCCATACGTGAGCGTAGGTACCAGCACCGCGTTGTTGTTGTGTATGGCAAGCTGGGCTTTCTGGCTGAGTTTATTAGCGCCTAGAAGTTTACCTAATGCTCCATTCACACTATTCCCCAAATTTACTCTTCTTTCTATGTCAGCGGTGTACCTTCCATCCCTGCTAAAAGCACATCCAAGATATACAAACTCATTCACTTGTTCCAGCATAACATCATCGACCATTATCCTTGCATTCGTTCTGGTTTCTTCTCTTTCAAACACCATAACCTTTGTTTTCTTGGCATTCAAATATAAGCCTCTCGCCTGACAGTCATCTTTCATCATTGTGACTAGTGTTTGCAGTTCTGATGGCGATTCGGCTAAAAGCACGGCATCATCCGCATAAAGCAAAGTGCTAACAACTAGATCACCCATCCGCACCCCAACATCCATCAATCTTAATCTCTGGAGACAGTTGTCCAGATATAGAATGAACAGCAAAGCCGACAGCATGCAGCCCTGCCGGACGCCAATATTGACGTCAAACCAGGGCGACAGGCTGCCGTCCACCCGCACGCATGCCATACAGTCCTCGTAAGTGGACTGCACAGCACGCAGCAATTGGTCATTGATCCCATATCCGGGCAATATGTCCCAGAGGTCCTTCCGCACAACCCTGTCAAATGCTTTCTCTAGATCCACAAAACCGCAGAAAACCTTCCGGCCCATAGCCAGCTGCTTCTCCACGATATTGCGGAGCGAGAAAACATGATCCATACATTCCATTTCTGAAGCCCCCTTGTGCATCCCACAGTAATCCATCGGATACCACTCTCATTCTCCTTTCAATAATCTTCGCATACACTTTAGATGCTGTGCTGATCAAATTGATGGCCCTGTAGCTGGCGCACTCCATACGTGACCCCTTGCCTTTATACACGGGCACGATGACAGCGCGCCTCCAGTCCTTGGGAACCTTTCCCGTCCTCCAGCACAAGTTGCATAAGGACAGGAAAGCGTCCCGGACGCAGGTTCCACCATATTTGATCATCTCAGCAGACACACTATCGATTCCTGCTGCCTTTCCATTTTTCAGACTTCTTATCGACCATTCGATCTCTTCCAAAGTGATCTCGGATGCTGACTCCTCGAAGTCGGTCACAGACTCAGTCGTGGTGCCAGCATCCGAGATATTATCATACATTTCTCTAAAATATTCACTCCATCGCGCTAAAACCTCTTGTGGGTTAGCAAGAATGTCCCCGGCTTAAAATAAAAATCAAGAAAGAAAATTTGTAGTAACTATAAAACAGTCAATGCTTGATAATAATTCTAACGCAGTTGGAAATAACGTATTTATTTATCATTTTCTTCGACTGTATCCTCTACATCAGTATCCAGTAGGACATCTTTAGAATTGCAGTGTTGCAGATTTAAATAAATATGGTATCATGTGACATGAATAAGATGTATCATATTAAAATTTAATGATTGAACGACCGACTCGTATTTTTGTTAAAATTGGAAAATGTTTCAAATTTCTTCACTTCATTTTATCGCCTGTATTAAGTGACATCCAATTAAAAAAATAATAGCAACAAAATGTTTCAACAACTAAACAAAATATGTGGAAACAAAACGACTATTTGGTTTAAGTAGCACCCTGCGTGGTAAATAGATGCAGCTGAAAGAGCTTAAGCGACGCTCCGTGTCGTATTTGGGTGACGGACAAATGGTTTAAGTAACATCACACCGTGTAATTAGTGGAAGTCAAATTGATTCAAGTTACACCTTAATAAAAATTTAAAATAGGAAAAACGCTTTAACTCTTATTGAATTATTTATCTGACGAAGGGTAATTGGTTCATGTCTCGGTTCTTTATATAATTGTATGGTTCAAGTATATTACAAAAATTTTTTTGCAAAATCCACGTCGTATAATACACTGCTACTTTGGAAACAACAGAAAAATAGTATTGTTTCAAACGCCAAAAAAATGCTCTGATTTTAATGAATCCGGCATCATTCGACGGAGAAAAATTCGCTGATTCCGAATATGTATATAACTCAATATCGCCCTAGATGTCGCTTAAACCAAATAGCCTTTCACCCCTCGATGTGATGATCTTTAGCAAAGTTGTTGAGCGTGAGCCAAAGAAGGTTTCTGAGTTACTATAATAAACATATTTACAAGTAAAAAATGTACAGATCGCTGTTGGTGGGAAGCGTTTCCAAAATTCAGGCCGCATTCCCACGTTGTATGGCAATGCTAATCCGTTGCCCTAAATACAGGCCAGCCCTTTGGTCACATGAGACTCATTTCAATCGCCTGGAAAAGTCTCGATAAAGTGAACAAGCCTCACGTCCCCAAGGCCCCAAAGTCTCAACATCGAAAGCCACAAATATGTATCCATCACCGATGGATGCATATTTGCGGCGCTTCAGGGATTCTTGTGGTGTGCAGCTCTTCCGGCAGTGACGGCTGTATTTGGAAGATGGGAAGCCGCTAACCTATCAACACACGTTGCGTCCCTTACTAAAGGGACTTCTGTCCCATCTTCCAAGGTACCAACGACGGTACCATCTGGTCGCTTGCCACCGTCACGGCGCAGCCCGTTTGGTTCAAGGAGCTGGTATCCCGACAGTGACAAGAGACCGGTTGATGTTGTCGTTGCAAATTATTTTGAAAATACTTCTCGTTTCAGGCTGGGTCTTTGTCCACAGGGGCAAATGTGAAATGAATGCAGAAAAAGTGTTTTATGCAATGCATCAGGACAGGGATCCCGTAAGAAGGTTGACGTCCATATATGCTCATCTGACTGAACTGTATAAGGGTTCAAAGCGAACTCCTTTTGGATAATTTTGCCATTGACATGATCAATGTGGTGTAATAGCAAAGAACATCATAATCAATAATATAATCATAATTGTCATAATATATGAAAGTAAATTGTAATAATAAGTACCACAAATTGCTTGTAATCAAAAATGTTGTATGCCTGTCAAAGACGAAACATGTAACTCTACCACTTAGCATAAACATCTGCAAAACATCCATGTTTCAAATAAATAAATGACTTTGACACACGCATCTCAAAATATGTCGTTTAATATTTTTTTAATATAACTTTATAACTGAAATTATTTCAAAATGTTTGCGAATGTATTGATTAGACTCCAAGCTTGTTTACAAAAGAAAAAATAATATCTATCCTATTTGATGAATTAATTACGTGAATATTAACACGACATCCAGACCGACGTCATTAGATATATTTTTCAATGTTTGGCTCGAATTTTGACAACCCAGAGAACGAAATGTTATATCTTTATAACAAATATATATTGTTAAATTATTTTAACTTCAAACAAAACTTATAGGGCGTAATTACCCAATCTGGAGTACACTCACCCAATCTGGGGTATAATTATCCAATCTGGAGTATAATCACCCAATCTGGAGTATAATTATCCAATCTGGAGTATAATCACCCAATCTGGAGTATAATTATCCAATCTGGAGTATAATCACCCAATCTGGAGTATAATTATCCAATCTGGAGTATAATCACCCAATCTGAGGTACAATAATCCAATTTGGGGACCCTGTATAAGTCCATTCCGCCACCTGCTTAGTGGTTGTTAAGTACCTTAGTAGGCGACGCTAGTATTCGACATAATCAGACAATTAAAAAAACTGTATCCATTTGTAATAGGTCAAACATGAGGCCTAAAACGGTCACTTTCTTAAATTCGTATTACGAACATGACAAGTGATAAAATAAATTCAAACTTTATATTATAACTTGCACCTCCCAGTGCATCTAGACACGTGTCAATTTCATTAAGTGATTCTCCAAGAACGATTCCTATAATTTATTATTCAATCACTTGCCCTACAATCTGTTGATTTTTGACATTACCTGTGTTAAATTTTGATGGCATATTAAGGCAAATGAACGGTAAGTAAGATATAGGAATCGGTCCTATTTTAATTTCTATAGTATGTAATAATGAAAATATTCGTAACTATAAGGGAATTAATGAGTATTTCTTTGAAAGTTTTTCGTTTTGTGAAGAACAAAAGGTTGTTGTGTAATTTATTCATCAAGAATTAAATTATGCGTCAACCGGCTATGTAGGTAATTTTTTTTTTTTTAATTTATTCATGACCATAGAATCAAAGTCTTTCAGTCGGAAACATGTTAATTAATAGGTCTTCGTATAGTAGCGCAGTTGTATTGCAGGCTACAACCGACGCCATTCAATGGAGTTCTTGCGAAAACTCGAAAGATCACATCTGACTATACAGTTCACATTTCTCACAAAAACACATAATTTCTACTCAAAAACTATCAATATCCTGCAACTATTGTTCATTTTCGAGTAATTATACACATTTTTAGAAAATAAAACTGCACAGCACAACGTCTCCTTTCAGTTCCCGCCAAAAACTCCTATGTAGGTAATTTATTTATTATTATTATTATTTATTCATGACCATAGAATCAAAGTCTTTCAGTCGGAAACATGTTAATTAGTAGGTCTTCGTATAGTAGCGCAGTTGTATTGCAGGCTACAACCGACGCCATTCAATGGAGTTCTTGCGAAAACTCGAAAGATCACATCTGACTATACAGTTCACATTTCTCACAAAAACACATAATTTCTACTCAAAAACTATCAATATCCTGCAATTATTGTTCATTTTAGAGTAATTATACACATCTTTAGAAAATAAAACTGCACAGCACAACGTCTCCTTTCAGTTCCCACCAAAAACTCCCCTATGTAGGTAATTTTGCTGCTGTGTTGCCAGTCGTTCAGAATTTCGTTAGCTTATTATTAATTCTCTGACAAATCAAAATATCTTGTATTCTATTTAGTTTATACAAAATTAGTTTTTTTTTTCGTTTCTTGCAGCAGGTAACTTTGATACAAAGCTATTACCATCGCCTATGGACATTTCTAACAACAAAGTACCGCCATTGCATTGCCGACCTCAAAGGCGATGCTGGAATCGGCCACTGATGCTGGAACATAATCATGGCTGTTATGGCGGCATAGTCTAGACTAGAAGTATTACTCATCCAAACGAGTAAAAGCCTTACCATCTGACTATAGCCTGTTCTGTTGCCTCTTACGACGGGTCGCCTGGCACCAGGAATCGTTACACTTTCTTACAAAAAACATTTTTCACATAATAGCAATAATTTACCTTGTGTAAATTTCATTTTATATTTTTAAAGAGTTCAATATCAAAAGTTTTATTCAAATCAAGTTCTACTGGAGGATTTTTTTTTGAGGGCATATACATATATATAAGTTCAAAAATTACTTTATATTATATGTACACCACTTCACAACATGTTATACGTCTAGCTCAAAAAGTTTCATTTTTACGTGAAGCCTGTATACATTGTTCGAAAGTTAAAAATTACAAAAATGGAGCGTGCGATAAAATAACATATATCTTAAGTATCTACTTTACTGCACAGCATGCGGTAAAGTAGGTACTTGGGTGAAAAAAATATAAGTGTTCCACCAAGGAGTTTCACTTTACGAAATTAAATGAGTAATCGAACCTCCTTGGAAGTGCTTTCGATTAATATATTTCTCTCACTTTAATACTATAGAGAAAATGAGACAAAAGACATAGTTCTAATTGTCACCACGCGCACGTGGCGCTATTTGTAAATGCAAATAATTGCTGCGACTTTTCAGCTGATATTTATGCTCGTTTTATTACCTATTGTACTGTTTCCTGGCAAATGTATTGAAAAACGTTATATGTCAGACGTGCGGTTATTGGTTTTGACAAACACACCTGTGGTAAGGGGCTTACATACATGTACTCGTTTGTAAAAACCATCTTAGCACACCAGTATCGTAAATAACTATTACTTCATATTTGTCTATCTCAATCTCTTTTATTTTTTTAAGTACATAAATATGTTACATAATTCTTTTCAAAGCATTAATGGAGTTGTAGCAAACAGTGCACAACAAGAGAAAAGTTTTCATAAGAAAACCAAGGGTGAACGATATGCTATTACCGCTTACCAGGGCTCCAATAAATCAGGGCTGAGCACCCGACGGCTGTACAGAAGCGGGTCTCGTAAATAATTCTCAAAAAGAAAGTGGCCATCAAAAGATACCTACACTAGGAGCAGTATCAATCAAACTTAACGTCAGATAATACGCGACTGTCGTCACAAACATCCTATAGAAATGATCTTTCACCGTAAAAACAGCTAAGTGCGTGATTCTTTTATTGCATGAGTTGCTGAACAGAGAATACAAGGCAGACGGCACACCTGATGAAAAGCTATTATCATCGTCTATTACATCCATTTATAACAACCAAGGTCCTACCAATACGCTGCCGCTCGCTAAAGGGAGATTGGAATCTGGCCGTTAATGCCGAAAGATAACTCAAGGTTGTCAGGGTGACGTACTCTAGATCAGGAGTGGTAGCCATCCCGACGGTTAAATACCCTACCATCTTGCTGTAAGTTGGTTTGTCGCCTCTTATGAAGGCCGCCCGACCGCAGGAAATTGTATGCTTTCTCCGTTACTGTCAGAGCATCAACTGTATATTTTTTATTTGACTACGAAACTTAAAGTATTTGGAAGCGCAGAGGAACACTCTCTCCCCACCTCGCCATCAAGAAAAAGAAGAAACTTATATGACGTTTAAGGCTCCAAGAAGAGTTATGAATAACACTTTTTTTAAACTTTTTAATGAACCTATAAACCTTGTAATATTTACCTAATATAATTGCTATGACAGATTTTAAGCACAATTTACTCTTGATTATTATTCAATTTTTATACAAAGGAGACGGAGAGTTTTGGGCCAAAGAATTGAGTAAAGATATGGCTTGATGTTTCTTAAAAAAAGTTATTAAAGTATATTTTTCTATTACAAAATTGAAAACATCATCAGCCCTGATTTTTATCTGGGAGATGGAAGCTTAAAAATAACTTTATAGACAAAATAAGTTCTCGATTACCGTAATGTATTTATGTGCATGAATTTCCACAATTAATAATATGAAAACAGTTACAGCATACTATTCATTCAAAATGGCTGAATCCACTACATTATTCAAAAGAATCTTAAAATTACTCTCACCTTTTTACAATCTGGACCCAAAAATGTATGAAAGCGTGTCCATCTCCTTTGCTTCGCACTGTAATCTTATATCTTATACTAATATATAAAGCTGAACAGTTTGTTTGTTTGCTTGAACGCGCTAGTCTCAGGAACTGCTGGTCTGATTTAAAAATATTCCTTTCAGTATTAAATAGCCCATTTATCGAGGAAGTATTTTTTAAAGCTATATATCATCGCGCTAAAACCAGTAGGAGCGGAGCAGCAATGAAGAATGTTTCAAATTTGGGGCTATTTTTCCTTTTGAGAGATTCCGCTGCGTGCGCTGCGTAAACGGTTAAAGTTTCGCAAAAATCATGTGTGACAAAAGTTAACGTTAGACCAAAGTAACTATTCCACGCGGACGAAGTCGCGGGCAGAAGCTAGTCACATATATTCAGGTTTTGGCTAAATATAATTCATACACTTGCTATTGTTTCATCACACATATGATTAGAGTAAACAAGGGAGTTAAACCCCTCAAATTGATAAGTTCGATGAGCAACTCTGAGTGCTAACTTCGAATACCGTAACAATAGCTTCCAGCGGCTAAAACTCCTAATTGCTTCTGAAACAATGTAGCCGACCTTCCAAGTTGGAGCTAAGTTGAAGTCCTCGGGGGCTAACCGCTCCGGCTGTCACTTAATTAAAATCGTTTATTGTCGTGGTCATTTTCCCAATAGGCCAAGTAGATAATGTCACTTAGGGCCGACTTCTCCATCAACAGATAAAAGTTATTCATAGAATAACGTACGTACATAATAAAAAATATAATTCCAAGGCCCCCATCTCCCTGCTAGCCTTAGCCAGCCGGCACGGAGTGGAGATCACTAGAGCTAAGACTCAAGCTCCAGGGATGGAAGTGATAAATGGCATCACGTGAGAAGCAGCTTCGGCGAACGTGCAGACCACCTCTCTACACCCCTTAGCCACTCACGCCCATTTTCCCCTGTCTTCTATAGCATTTTTAGTAGTAGTCATTCTATCCGTGCAGGAACGAAGAAAGAATACAATTTCCTGCAGCCGGACGGCCTGTCGTAAGAGGCGACAAAACAACATACAGCCGGGTTGTAGGGTATTTTCCCGACTATTTCCTTCACCGTTGTTAACACGTGATAATTGTAACAACATGCACATTAGATCAGAAAACTGACTAAGTGGTGCATGCGTTCCGGCCTGGATCGAACGCGCGCCCTTTGAATTTGGGACGCGTGCGCTTGCCATTACCCTACCACGGCTTATTATGCTAGTGTTACGCGATGTGCATCACAGCAGTCATGAGAACCATAGAGTATATTAATATCACATAGACTGTCATAGATAATTATCATAGATAATAATATTTTTAGCCGATTTATCAGATAGTTCAATTTATATGAAATGAAATTACTATTTCTACCGTCTAGTTAATTTTATAAGCCCAGTAAATTATAGTCTAGATAATTTAGTGCCTCAGTAACTAATTATTATAATTGTTTTTATGATCCTGGCAACATTATGATGTAATTGCTATTTTTAGCAATGATGCAATATATTGTTTTGTAGGGTAGCATTTTCGTATAAAAGGCGGTGTGGCCTGTAGACGGTGTTCATTTGCTTACTGCGCGGTGTGAATAGTCACACCAAAGGCTGAACAATAAAGGGGAAACTCTGCCCAAATAGTTAATATTTGGTATGTTTGGTACTTACCCAAATCTCTGCAAGGCTGTTACACTAGATTATATTTTTTCTTCATTAAATAAAGAAATTTCTAATGGGTCGTAGGAGTGCGATTCACTCTCCGATTTTCTGAAGAAATTACGTCCCCGCTTTGTTACTTTGTTTACCTATTTTAGCCGTAATCAAAACTTATTTATATTCAAAGGTTGTAAGCGAAGCGAAGACGCGGCAACACTATTAAGTATTCCGCGAGTTCGCCTGCGCTCGTAAGTGCCATCTCGATAACCTCCGCGCCGGGATTGCCCCCTTATTATAGTAAAAATAAACTAACTTGGTTACAAGTTTTCTCTTGGAAATATCAACAAGGGATTAGTTAACTTCGAACTAGCATAAAGTTATATTATTTGAGTGCATTTTAATATGAAGTTCTCATGTCAAGAACAAATAATTCTGTGCTAAAGCGGCCGCTGACATGTATCACCATAAAGACGAACTTCTTGCTATGTCTTACTACCAATATCAAAACGAGTCAATTTTACTAAGCCATTCTCCAAAAGCAGCCACTTTTAGCCGTCTTTTGTTTACAGATTGAGAAATCATAATCTTCCGGTGCATTAAGAGCCGATAAACGCCCCTCTTCTGGGCTAGGGTCTTTCATTTATAGGAGAACAGACAGTATATCCGCCTCGTTTGTCCAAAGCGGATTAGCGCTTAATACATTGGTTATCTCGATGTGTAAGTTTCAACGCGATGCTTTCCTTCACCATTTTTATCCGTGGAGGAACGGAGAAAGAATACAATCTCCTGCGGCCGGGCGGCCTGTCGTAAGAGGCGACAAAAAACCCACAGCCTGGTGGTAGGGCATTTGCCCGACTGGATGGCTACCACCCCTGGTGTAAAGTACAACCTTGCCTTCATCGCAGGAATATTACCTAAAGGCACATTCCTGTATTAATTACATCTCTAATTGTAGCTGTCCAAATATTTCTAGTGCTTCTTCTGTTAAGTATTTGGGAATTCAAATTGATAATACACTGAAATGGGATTTATATATTAATACATTATCTAACCGCGTGCGGAAACTTATTTATGTTTTTAAAAAACTCAGATATGTTACAGATTTAAAGACTTTGAAAATGACGTATTACGCGTTATGCGAATCACTATTAACATATTGCAATATTTCATGGGGAGCGGCAACTAAGACTTATCTTTTGAAGCTTGAAAGATCTCAAAGATTGGTATTAAAGGTTATATTTAAAAAACCTTTCCGATATCCAACGCATAAACTATATCAGGAGACATCACTCCTTTCTATTCGCCAATTGTTTATTTTAAATGTAATTTTAAGAGCTCATTCAAAACTAAATTTTGATCCTTCAATTTACACACGTAAACGACGCTCCGACAGAGTATACCCTACCCTAGCTTGCAGAACATCTTTTGCCAAACGACATTATAACTTCATTCGTGGACCCTTGTATAACAAAATTAATAAACAATTAAAAATATATTCTCTATCTAGGCATGAAGTAAAGGTCAAACTATCCAAATGGCTACAATCACATGATTATAATAATACAGAAAAACTACTAAGTAACCTAACCAATTAATTTTCATCAACTAAATATTATATCAAATACATACAAATTATGTGAAAAAGCAACAAGTATAGCGACTAATATAAGACACAAATATATAAATGTACTAATTTTTCTGGGTATAAACAATTGTAAATTCGCATTCAGACGCACACACACACACACACACACACACACACACACACACACACACACACACATACACACATACACACAAAAATAACATGATTGCACACACGCCATCTGAGCAAACACTTAACAGATCCCTGCTTTTTTTACGACTATTTTGATATCTAGTATATTATTAGTTTTTCATCTCAACTCTATTAGTACAGTAATTTAGTATAGGGTTGAGAATTTAAAAATTTATGTTTACTTTAGCCTTTAATGTATTTTGTATTCCGCTGAAACCGAAAGTTTACAAAGTCAACTGTAATTTACAGGTTGAATACTAGTTACGGGACTTTGATAGCTGACGGACGGCCCAAAATTATTATTTTAGTTTTCTTCATTGTTATGTAATGTGGCTATGAATAAATGAATTTTATTTTTTTATTTTTATTTTAAAGTATGTCGCCATAACAACCTTGAGTTATGTTGCAGCATTAGTGACCAGGTACCAGTCTCTCTTAAGAGAGCAGCAGCGCATTTGAAGCACCTTTGGTGTTGCAAATGTCCATAGGCTATAGTAACCGCTATCCATCAAGTGGGCCGTCTGCCTGTCTGCTGAACTCCTGCAATAAAAAAAAACCATTAGCACTTGGTAATTGTAAAAATATGCACATTAGGACAGAAAGTAAATTATCTGTTTACGTATCCCAAAAAAACACTACTTTTTCTTAAATAGTTATGCCTAATTATTATACTATAAGACATTTCATTACTATACTCGTATATCTTATAAATATGTTTGTGTGTATTTAATTTATAAAATATGTAGTTTAAATATGTTTGTTTATGATATATCTAATAATCTGTACCACCTACATCGCCAGATTAGGTCAAACGATTCCTTAAGTTAGGTTGCCTGGAAGAAATAAATTATCGCGCTTAAAACCATGGAAACGTAGTTTTATTATCTTATACTTATATATATAAAGCTGAAGAGTTTGTTTTTTGTTTGCTTGAACGCGCTAATGTCAGGAACTACTGGTCTGATTTGAAAAATTCTTTCAGTGTTAGATAATCCATTTATCGAGGAAGGCTATAGACTATATATCATCAGGCTAAGATCAATAGGAGCAGAGCACCAATGAAGAATATTTCAAAGTCGGGGGTTTTTTTATATATTCCGCGCAGACGAAGTAAATAGTGCATGCTTTATAATCAGAATTCGGACCTCATGCCCTTTGAGTTTGGGTCGCGAGTGTGCTATCAACTAAGCCTACCACGACTTCTAAAGTATACGCCACTATATCCGATAGACTGGTTATTATGATTTATATAGTTACAAGAATTGTGACACTTGAATAATTGTAAACAAAGCACATTTATCACCCGCCGTCGGTGTTTGAGCTAATAGCATCAAATCTCTTTATGACAGTCTTCTTTTGTTTACTTTGTGTTTAAAATTTGTGATCGGAAAAATAGCCCATTGTGTATTGTAATCTCGTAGGGCCTATTATTGTATTGTCATCACTGCCAGGTGTCTCGTATTTAAAATACAAGCTGGTTCTAAGAAATTCCCCACGCGGCTGAGCAGATATATTGCATCGGTACAGTATAAAGGGATGCCCCAACTGAGAGATGAGGCAGTCGAGCGTTAAGCACAAGTGGAGCAAGACGTGTGTACTACATTCGATAATCTATTATTCAGTGACTGGCTTTGCGCGTGTTATTATATTTGTACCTGTGTTATACGTGTTTGTATAGTTGTAATAAATTATATAGTAATTCCAACGGCATTTTAATTCGATTCCCGCAACTCGTCACAAGAAATGTACACAATATGCGTCGGTGAGCATGCCACAGATATGAAATCTCCAGCACTAATGCCGCAGCAGTTTTATTGCGGCTTCAATAAAACGGCATATTATATACGGCGGGTGCCGTGCGCCTGCAGATCAATTTCAGATATTAAACTGCCGGCTTCAAATAGTAAAAGTTTTATTTCCCGCGAGTCAGGTGAACGGGGATGCTTCTAATGTAACGTGACCATACGTCCCGATTTGGGCGGGACAGTCCCGCTTTCAGGCAGTCTGTCCCGCTGTCCCCAGCGAGGCCGACATAGTTTCGGTTTTGCAAACAGACCAAATGATAAATTTATTTCAAATTCCACTTATTTTTAGCTGCTTAACAAACTTGAAACAATAGTTTTCAAAACGAGCATAATAACTGTTTCTACTCTGGGTGAGGCGTTTCAAGTTTAGTAAACAGCATAATAAAAATTGGTGAAATTTAAGCCTGCATTTTTCTCCGTGTACTATTTTGTGTTTAGTGCGTTGATTATTTTGTGTTATTCTATCTTATATAATAAAATACTTATAAGACACTAAAAACTTTTTTTTATTATATAATGCCGCAGATGTCCCGCTTTGACAAAAATTATAAATGGTCACGTTATTCTAATGGCTAACGGGCAACGCGGCTTACATTTTTAACCGACTTCGAAAAAAGGAGGAGGTTCTCAAATCGTCGGGATCAATTTTTTTTATTGCTTTTTTTATGTATGTTCGCCGATTACTCCGTGATTTATGATCCGATTTACGTGCTTCTTTTCTTGTTCGACGCGGAATAGCTTCCAATTGGTCCCCTAAAAATTTTACATAATTTGGCCCAGTAGTTTTCATTTTATGAACATTTTTTATGAAGAAAATTTCCTTTTCGTTCCATATGTACACCGATTACTCTGAGATTTATGATTTGATTTACGTGATTCTTTTTTGTTCGACGCGGAATAGCTGCCATGTGGTCCCCTAAAAATTTGACATAGTTTGGCCAAGTACTTTTCATTTTACGAACATTTTTTTGTTCCAGGTTCTTGGGACCTATATTTTTAAGAAGCGCGGCACCATTCGTAGGTCCACCCATACATAGCTAGACACTAAAAAGTAACAATTCGTTTAAAAAACAGACTTCAAAAACTAAAATGTAGAAAATAACTTATTTCTAAAGCTATTATTATTAATATATATTATCTAAAACATCTTGAAGTCGGTGCAAAGTAAAACATAATAAAAATTACTATATTTTGAAAATTACTAAGCACCGACTTTAAGATGTTTTAGATAATATATATCAATAATAATAGCTTTAGAAATAAGTTATTTTATACATTTTAGTTTTTGAAGTCGGTTTTTTTAAACGAAGTTTTTATTTTTTTATGCTCACAGTACAGATAGATAGACTTCGAGGCGTTTTTGCGTTTGCACTAGTGTACGGTCAGCACATAAAATAATACTCATAATATAATAACCATATTATTATTATTTGGAGACCACGGGCCAAAAAAATGGTCATGACTTTTGGAGGGCTTGCGTGGGAAGGCGTGTTTGTTTTTTGAAGTGATAACTTCTTACGGGAGGGTAAACCGCTTCGTTATGTATAGCGTTACGGCACCAGTTTGTCTTGCTTCCCTTTCTTTCACGCATATGGCAGCGATAGCCGTATTTCTTCTAATGTTTCAAGAATTGTAACTAAGAATAAAATACATTTCATAATCAATAAAAGATTGTATTAATAAATACCTCTATCCGTGCAGGAACGGAGAAAAAATACACTTTCCTGCGGCCGGGCGGCCTGTCGTAAGAGGCGACAAAACAACCCACAGCCAGGTGGTGGGGTATTTGCCCGACTGGATGGCTAAAGTATGTCGCCATAACAACCTTGAGTTGTATTCCGGCGTTAGTGACCAGGTTCCAGTCTCCCTTAAGAGAGCAGCAGCGCATTTGTAGCACCTTTGGTGTTGCAAATGTCCATAGGCGAAGTGGGCCGTCCGCCTGTCTGCTGAACTCCTGAAATATATAAATAAAAAATACAAAAAATATTCACAATAACATATTGTTTCGTGCGAGCGGGGGTACGCAATTAGGATTGGAAGTAAACACCATATTTTAACTAAACGCTTCTATTGACTTCCACAGACGCACGTAATATTTCTCGGCAGGGTTGCCCCTACACGCACGACGCACTTGTCGCTTCACCGTCTTGAACTGAACTCTAAACTGCCCGGTTATCGCGCCTTACGCTGCTTATATACCCGGAAGAATTTTCTGGAACCCATAAATTCGTTGTTCTTTTATTTACTATCTGCCTCTTTGTAAACATGTCTCTATCTCTGTCTTTTCCTTCCCGAACCTTCTATTCGAGAACTTTCGTTTATACATCTATCCCTTTCTAAAATTTATCCTTTTTTTCCTCAGAACTTTCTAGGTTTTTCGAAGTTCTTAAACTAACTAGATGGTTCCACCATCATTCGCCACAATATTAATATATATAAAATTTAAGTAATAACCTAAGCTCTTCTCAAGTTAAACAATTTCAATATTAAATAGTTCAACTTGATTAGTCTAAGTTATCACTTGTGTCGGGCGTCTGTCTATACTCTAGAGCAGTGCTTTACAATCATTTTGAATATGCGACGCCTTTACAAGTTGAAAAATATTGGCAACCCCCTTGGGTCATTGACGGACAAAAATTTAGTTATTTCAAATATGACGTTTATGTTTTTTTCTATTGTGTTACCCATACACATTTTTAGGACGTATACTCTATTAAAAGCTGCTGAGCGTAGAAAGTACTTAAAAGAACGAGATATAAATTTTCCTTTTTGCCGGCGACCCCTGAGCAAAGCTCTGCGACCCCCCAAGGGGCCGCGACCCGCACTTTGAAAAACACACGACAAGTGCCACTTTCATTTTCATACAACGAGATGGCGCCATTAAAGAAAAACACAAAATTGCTATAAAAATACAGTTTTATTAACACTTAATTATATTAAGACACCATCCAAGTAGTTCTGTGAGCATCATCTCTTCTGGTTGAGCGTCCTGTGCACCGAGGACATGCCGTCCGTGAACTTGGTCCGGAACAGCACGTTGGCGTTGTTGAACATGCCGTCCTTCAGCGACACGATGATGAACTGGAACCGAAGAAGGTTTTTATTATTCCCACGTTTCGGCCACTTTGCAGTAGCAGTAATCGCGGAATACAAAGATGTCAAGTGTTATGAATATTGTTAAAGTTTTATTGCCTACTTGTTAATTTTAGTTATTTAGTTTTAATTTTGTATAGTTATTTTTTACTCTATGGGAGCCTAATCTAATTTACCACTGGTTCGCAACATGTAGCCCGGTAGATGAATACTAAGGGAGGTTCCCGAGACGTGGCAGGTATACAATTTTTGTTAGTGTTTTTGCCCCCGAAAATTCACTTCATTTTATTTTCATAAACTGTCTCATCTCCCAGGATGAGAAGTACCTATGTCCATTAAAAGTAACAAACTGTTCAAAAAGTCGGTAGTCATTAATTAATTGCTGGTACTTGTAGTTGAAATAAAAGCATTATCCGGAAACAATCTTATTTTCCGGGATAACTTTTACATAACTCTATCCCAAAATCTACCCCTTATACGGGATGAACTGTCCATCCTCAGTATTGAAATTACAAATGTACCGAATTTCAGCGACATCGGTCCAATAGGTTTTTCCGTAAAAGCGTAATTGAGAGAAACACTTTTATCCCGGACACTATACCCTTCTTTCCGGGATAAAAATATCTATGTGCATCTTTGGCATCAAATATATCGTTACGAGTTGCGAGACTCGAATTAAAATGTCGTTAGATTTACTACACATTTTATTAAAACTATACAAACATGTATAACATAGGTACAAATATAACTGAACACAACCAGTCCAAACGTAATGCACGATTCAATGAAACGCGCAGTCTGTCACTAAATAGATTGCCGAATGTCTCGATCGACTTCCCCGTCCCTCAATTGGGGCCTTGCTTTATCAGTATAAAGATGCTGCGCAGATGCAATATGTGTGCCCGGCCGCGTGGTGTACCTGCGAGTGCTTGAAGTGGTCGCGCAGCATCTGGCCGATGTTCTGCGTGTGCGAGAGGTCGAGCGCGGCGTCCACCTCGTCCAGGATGTAGAGCGGCGCCGGCCGGAAGAGCAGCATGGCCAGCACCAGCGACAGCGCCACCAGCGACCGCTGCCCCCCCGACAGCTCGCCCAGCGACTCCTTCCACGCGCCCCCGAAGCCCACCTTCACCTCCAGCCCGTCCAACACGGTCTGTCCGTCCGGGGGCTTGAGCTGGGCCTGGGCGCCGGGCAGCAGGGTGCTGAAGATGGAGCCGAAGTCCCTGTTCACCTGGTGGCAGGCCTTCACCAGCGTGCGCCGCTTCTTCTCGTCCAGCTCCGCCATCACCTGCACCAGCTTCGCGCGGTCCGCCTCCACGGTGCGCTTCTTGCTCAGGACGTCCTGGTACTGCAACAAAACCCCCATACATCCATCAATCAAATACTTAAAATCAGCCAATTTTTAGTATTTTTCGCTATTTTGAATAGTTTAGGATGTGGCCCTAGAAGCCCACTTGACAAATTCATACCCTATATAGTATGACTACTTACATTTAAGTAGTTACCTATAATATTAAATAGATATATACTCAATATACATACCATACAAATTTACAAAATTATTATCATTTTACAAAATGGAGTTGCTAGTGCCATACACACCGCGAAAAAAAAAGTGAATATCCTTCCATTGTCCTTCCTTCTCTTCCCTATCCGCCACACCACTCGCGCGAACGAGACGGAGAATGCGAAGAAACTATCTATGGCGCTGCGCTTCCGCATTTTGTCAAGATGACGTTCAGTTAGTACTTTAACGTGAGAAAGAATAAAGAATATAGTATTTGGAATGAAATGGGCAGAATCGTGCAAGCCGGCTTTTAAATCTCACAATCTCCTTACTGTGGCTAGTATCTATATACTTGAAAACGCTAAGTTTATCCAATTCAATGGGTCTTTGTTTGAAGAATTGAATAATGTTAACGCGAGACTTGTGACGCAAGTAAAATTAAAGATGCCTGTGCCTTCTCGGGATCTCTTCAGAAGGAACTGTATTTACATGGCTCCTCTTATTTATAGCTCTTTGCCAAATAATATTATAAACGCACCCCCAAGAAAATTCACTGTAGTCGTAAAAAAGTGGCTGATCAAGGAGTGTTTCTATACTGTAGATGAATTTCTTAAAAGAAGTGCTTGTCGTTATTATCTATACGGAAAAGCTTAGTGATCTATTTGTAATTATTTCTCTTGACATTAATTACTTGTATTTGATCGAAAATTGACTTTTTTTAAATTAGAATATTTATGTTAATTTAATTTTAAATTTGATTTCATTCATTTTGTACACCACTATGTGGTAGAATGTACAATTGTGTAACACCTGTACAAACTACATTCTTGCAAGTAAAGATATTGATTGATTGATTGAATACAAGTTGCAAGAAGAGAACCGGCAAGCAAGTGAGTGTTCCTGTCGTTTCAATCTTACGCCAATACAGAAACGAACTTAGAGAATAAAATTATATCTAGTTATGTGCAAAGAGTGGTCTTATCGCTAAAAAGTGATCTCTTCCAGACAACTCGAGGAATAAATTGAGATGATAATGGCAATGGTGGTATACGTGAAATATAGAACTGTAGCTACCGAAGGAGGACTTTCCGGCAGTGTCAGCCGGTCTCAAGACTTAGAAAAAGGTAGAAGATTCTAGGAGGAAAAGACAAGAACGGATACATTTTAGAAAGGGACAGACAGTAAATATAAGAATAAAGAAATTACGGATTCCAGAAAATTCTCCCGGGTATATATAGTCTGTGTAAGGCGCGCCTATCGGGCAGTTTAGAGTTGAATTCAAGACAGCGAAGCGACAAGTGCGATATTAAAGAGAAAGTTAATAGAAAACAGTGTCGAATTAAGTGGTGAATTTAGTGACAAGTTTAGTAGACAGTTAAGTGAAGGAGGAGTGTAGCGGAGTTCGAGAGACGAACCGGAAGCGAGCTACATGCGGTAATATCGGAGGTGAGAACTGTAATGGTAGGAGGTGGTCCACGCAATATCGGCGACGGTATTGGGAGTGAGACAACTAATCAGTGCATACCGCTCGCACGTAACAGTACGAACGACTTAATTTTTAATAATATATACGAGTACATAGATATATACCGTAAAATGGGGGAATTGGGACAAACCTCAAGTTTTATTTGCGACCTTATATAAACACATTTATGTTACGTGTTACACTTTGTGGTAGGATTTAAATTTGAAGCTTGCAATATTTTTTCTATAATCTTTCAACACAGTCATCCTGTGTCATAAGTATTAAAAAAAACGTACTTCAAAACATTGGGTCATTTATGATAAAATATTAGGAGACTGACACTTTAAAAATAGTAGGTATATGTTAAGTACCTACGTACCTAACCTAAAAAGACACTACCTACCAGGTAGGTATTGTAGGTGCCTGTGCCTATAGTATAAAAGTGTCAGCCCTAGCGAAAAACTCTATTAACCCCTTAAGCGACCGGATTCACCCCAACGCCTGGGTGAATAGGGACAAGTGAGCTTTTGTAACTTTTTATGATTATTCTTTAATAAACTATATCTTAACGCATTAGAAATGAAAATTTAAACTACCGTAACCATTATGATATCCGTTTCATTACTATAACTACAAGAAAAACGATAAAAATCAATGTCGAACTTAAAAAGTGTCCCGATTCCCCCCATTTTACGGTACTTAATATAGGTAGTTCTGGTTAGTTATGTGGTCGTCACCTGCTCCTCCTCCTTGGTGAGCAGCGTGTGCGCCCTGGCGTTGAGGCCGCGCGCCAGCCGGTCCTTGCGCTCGCGCAGCTGCTGCAGCCGCTGCGCCGCCACGCCCGCGCCGCGCGCCGCGAAGTCGAACACACCCCCGGGAGCGCCGAAGTACTCCCGCTCCGCAGGGATCCACGGATTCTCGTTCTCCAGGCTGCGAATCTGGACAGCCCACCGCCAGGTGGCAGGGTGTTAGTGGCCGGCTCCACTTTCTCTTTAAACAGCAGATTGGTTACCACTTTCTATCAGGTGAACCGTCTGCCTGTCTACTGAACTCACTCGTGCAACAGAATAGGTGCATATTGACAAAAATTAAATCTATAATATTATACCATACTAAAAATGCCGTGTTTGTACATTGAAGGTAGTTAAAAAAAACAACTGGAATAGATATAAAAGCGATGAAGAACACTATGCATTCTTTTCAAATTTCTATCTGTGTGTTCGAGAATCACGCACAAACTACCAGGTCGATTTCGATGCATGTTTCCCTGGTCGAAAACAAATTTTTAAACTTGAAATCTGCGTTAGATTTTTACTCCGGGAATCCCACGGGAATTTCGACGAAGTCGCAGGCATATCGTAATTTTGTATATAAACAAAACTTTGAAATATAAAGAAAATCAATTTTTAGCTAGACATGTTGCTGGGGAGTTTCTTGCCGCTTCTTCTCCTTAACAGCAATAACACGTTGCAAAGCGGTGTACATAGACTAGGAAGTAAAATTAAATATTAACATATATGTATGACCTTCAAAAAGTGTTCTCCAGTGGAACTTATTTTGAATAAAAACATTTGAATTTGAAACTAGGTTTGAAGAAATCGTTTGGCCTACCCTCGTCTGGCACTCGGAGGCCTCCCCCTGCAGCTCCTTGATCTTGTACTCCAGCTCCTTGATGCCGAGCTCCAGCTCGCTGCTGCTCTTGGCCAGCTTCTCCTTCTTCTGCAGCAGTTTGGTGATGTCGCTGCTCTTGCTGGCGATCGCGTCCTTCTGTTTCTTGATGCGAGACTGCATGCTTTTCACCGCTTCCTATTTGAAACAAAAGGTACACATAGGTATAGGGGTCCAATACGACTCCCTCAGGGTGCTGTTGGAGCGACCGCGCTTCCGCAGTGCGTCGTCTGTGTTCGCCGAAGCGCACATAGATGGCTTTGAAGCGCAAATAGATGGCTTTGAAGTGCACATAGATGGCTTTGAAGCGCAAATAGATGGCTTTGAAGTGCACATAGATGGCTTTGATGCCTTATGGCTAAGAAAAACAGCTTTATTACTGAACAGATGCGCGGAAACACCAACAGTGTCCAAGGAAAGGATAGGAAATAGACGGCTTTGACCAAACCAGTGTTAGTTACTAACATAGACATTATCTGTGGACTGTGTTATTTTTTAATAAATTAATAATTATTATTATGGAAGAGTACCACCAGTTATAAGAATAAGCACATTTTCTTATTGTGTAAGCAGATGTATATACAGTTATATGTTTGCTCATTCTCAGTACAAAATATAGTATAATTCTTAATCTATAACATTATCATCTTCTTATATATAAAAATGAACTATTCGTTAGTGTCGCTAAACCTCAAAAATGGCTTGATCGATTTCATGAAATTTTAGCGGATCCCGGGATGGTTAAGACTCGAAATTAAACCCGACAAGCGGTGCAATAATCGGTTTCCATGATTTGTATAAATATGTTCGTGTGTTCGAGTTGGGACCCTGGTTGGTTCAGATTTAAAATTGGACCCAGTAGATGGTGTTGCAATCGAATTTTGTATTTTTCTTCTCAGGGTAGGACAATGTTTGGCGGACACACTAGTTACAAATAACATAGATTGGCCAAAATATAACAACAATTCCGCCAGGCACGAAGCGGGCGGGGAGCGGCGTGAACCTAATGACACGCGCCATCGCCGTGCGCGCAATCCGAAGGCGGGCAGACTAAGTGGACAATTCGGTAGGAACCGACCGTGGCCTGGTCGTGCTCGGCGGCGGCCTTCCGCAAGGCCTCGTCGAGGCCGTCGCAGGCCTCGGAGGCCTCCCGCAGCTGCTGCGCGCCGGCGGCCGCGGCCTGCTGCAGCTCCGCCACCTCCATCCTCAGCGCCTCCAGCTCCTGCTCGCGCTGCTTCCACGAGCTGCCGTGCACTTCCGCCGCCTTCTTCGCCTTCTTCAACGCCTCTTCGGCCTTCTTGAACTCCCTGTTCACACATTCAATATTATTCATCCAGCCACGCGGTGCTGTGGCACAGACCAAGGGCCATAATAATGGTCCGGACTTTTGGAGGGCTGACCGGCGATTTTCCTTGTCTACGCCATATGATAATGCACCCAAGGATAAACCCCGGGACTATTGTGGGAAATAAGAACAGTAAGTACCGGGCAGTTGGAATGGACTGCTAATGGCACTAGGGGTCTGGGAATATGGGGATTATGGTGTTTGCCCGTCGCAATGTTCGGGGAACATGAATAAAACGAGCAGACGGTGACTCGCCACTCCCTGCACGGGCCCCAAAAGATGCCATGGAAGACAGGGACAACATGGGTGAGTCGCTAAGGGCTGTCGAGAGGTGGGCTGCAGTCACATACCAAGTGCCAAACTCATTTCTGAACCTGCGGCAGACAACTTCTGTATATGTTTTCTTTAAATTTATTTATCTTGTATATGTCGCATTTGGATTCTTTCTTTCATGTTGGGAGTGTGTACAAAATAAACGAATGATTGAAAGTCGACATATGAGGTATACCTCTCCCGGTGGCCCTTGATGTCCTTGACCTTGGCCTCGAGGTCCCTGGCGCGCGCCGCCGTCTCCTGCTGGGTGGCCTTGTCCCGCTCCACGGCGGCCGACAGCTCGGACACCTGGTCACCACATTTTCTTATTAGTTAACAAAGCTAGGCAAGAGGCCATCCACAAAGGTTACGTTGCACAAGAGACTCACAACGACTACGTTCGCGACCGCGATTTTTCCCGTTCCACTTGCTTCCGGACGATACAATCATAAACTCTAGTGGAACGAATTATGGGGCATTCATGTCTTAAACGACGAAACACACAAAAATTTTCAATGTCAACAGATAGAGAAAATTAATGCTCTGTAGTGAACGCCCACTTCGACCCACCTCTTGACATGGGTCGTTGTGAGCGTTGTGTGGTCGAAAATCATGACGTCATTAGTGACGTTTTCTCCACGACCATAACGACCATGGTCGCCTTGTGGAATAAACACGGAGCATTTTAGGCGTTGTGAGCTACTAAAGGAACGCGCTCGAAGTATTTTAGGTTGAATTAGTTTTTTTTTTTTGGGCATTTTTTTCGAAGTGAATCCGTTTGCTTACATCCGAGGAAGAATAAAAGTGGGGTAATGTGGGACTCGCCGTTTGTTTTCGCTGGAATACCCACTACACACCCTTATGTTCCTTCTGAAGTCGCATGCCAGGGTTACGCGAACAGGCCCTCTGGCTGATGTGAGCTCGCCCCTGTATAAGGGTGCACCCGTCCTTGGGTGAAGGGTAGTGGGTCCACTTCGGCAACCTCACATCGTTTTGAACCCTCCTCCTTACGTTACTATGCTGTATATTTAATAAAATCGAAATATGTGCTGGGACGCTTAGGAAAAGTGAAACTTCAACGGGACAAGTGGAAAAACTTAAACTGACAAATGGAAAAATGAATCGCAACGGATAAGTGGAAAAACGATTGGCAATGGACAAGTGGCAAATGGAATCACAACAAAATTGTAACTTGAAGTTGTACGGAAGTTAAAATGTTGTAATGTAAATGTGTCGTGTCGTGTAAAGGTGCGTTACCTGGTCGCGCAGCGCGTCGATCTCGGCGTGCAGCTGCGCGTGCGCCGTGGTGGCGAGCCGCGCGCGCACCACCTGCAGCTCGTGCGACGCCACCTCGTACCTGCGCCGCGACACTCTCAATTCCCGCGGGATTCCCACGACAAAATCACCACAAACCGCATCAAAATCGGCCCAGTAGTTTTTACGTAAATCTCGAACAAACACAAAAAATGTCAGAAAAATCCCTAATACGCCGTATCCGTCACTACACTGAAGCTATTTAAAAACAAACGACTGGAATCGACTATATACACGACAGAGAACACGATGCATTTTTTTGGATTCCTTGTCTGTTTGTTTGGGATTCAAAGTACTGGGCCGATTTCGATGCGGTTTTCGCTAATCGACAGCAAATTTTCAAACCTATAAAAAATAAAAACTTCGTTTAAAAAAACCGACTTCAAAAACTAAAATGTATAAAATAACCTATTTCTAAAGCTATTATTATTAATATATATTATCTAAAACATCTTAAAGTCGGTGCTTAGTAATTTTCAAAATATAGTAATTTTTATGTTTTGCTTTGCACCGACTTCAAGATGTTTTAGATAATATATATTAATAATAATAGCTTTAGAAATAAGTTATTTTATACATTTTAGTTTTTGAAGTCGGTTTTTTTAAACGAAGTTTTTATTTTTTATTTGTTACTTTTTAGTGTCTAACTATGTCAAATTTTTAGGGGATCACATGGCAGCTATTCCGCGTCGAACAAATAAAGAATCACGTAAATCGAATCATAAATCTCAGAGTAATCGGTGTACATATGGAACGGAGTGAAAATTATTTTCATGAAAAATGTTCATAAAATGAAAACTACTGGGCCAAACTATGTAAAATTTTTAGGGAACCAATTGGAAGCTATTCCGCGTCGAACAAAAAAAGAATCACGTAAATCGGATCATAAATGACGGAGTAATCGACGAACATACATTTTAAAAAAAAGCAACAAAAAAAAAGATCCCGACGAATTGAGAACCTCCTCCTTTTTTCGAAGTCGGTTAAAAATCCACGCTACTGTTTTACCGGGAATTCGGCGAAAAATGTTCTGGCAATTATTTAAAATGACCAGGTAAAAAAAACAATGTAATTTTTCACTAATCGATAGCAATTTTTTTTGAAATAAATTATAATACGGTTTTTATTTTAATTACTCTACGGACTCGAATTCCGTACTCTTTTTTAAAGCTTTATTTCTAGATTTAATTTTAAAATTTAACACGTTTATTATTTTAGTTCTTGTGTGTGTGTGACATTAATTAAAATGTGTGATATGGTTATCCCGGGAATCCCGCAGGTATCTTCCCGGAAGCGGTTTGTATTTGTTCGTGTGTAAGGTTTCACTACAACGATAGCTTACATTCTTTTGTACTTTTGTGTCCCGGGAATCCCGCGGGAATTCCAACTCAAGCGCGAACAAAGTCGCGGGCACATCCTGATACCATGATAAAAATGTTAAAAAAGTGACCTCTGCTGGAGGCTGGTGTACTTCTCGGCCGCGCTCTGCATGGAGTTCAGTTCGCTGGTGCACTGGGCCAGCTGCACCTCGGCCTCGCGCAGCTGCTGCTCCAGCTGCTTCAGCTCCTGGATCTGGAGTAGTACTGAACCACCCTACAACAATAAATTGTATTATAAAATTCACTGACGTCATCAAAGTATAAATAGGTACTCGCAGTGCAATTTTACACTACTTATAATTCCGATTGGCAGTTTTCGTTTACGCAAAAAACTGTTGACTGGTTTCCGACACATAAATAATCTATATTGAACTTTATTCACAAACGAAAATGGCAGTGTCGCTTCTATGCATTCTTTCGCTTACACGATTCGTACACTGTCGCGCGCTATTGGTCTACTGCGCAGATACATAGGGCGAAATCATTAGTTGTGTAAAACTATACTAAGAATGACAAATGACCAATAAAGGCTGCCAGCGGCCACTTAACTAGTATATATTTTTTTAATTCATTGAGAAAACTCGAGCGAGGTATATTACTACATGTTATAGCTTCGTTCGCGTGGATTTTTTACAGAACCCTAATTTTAAAAGTAACATAAGTTATTCCTTATAACGTGAACTATCTGCCAGTGAAAGTCTCGTCAAAATCAATCCAGCCGTTCCAGAGATTAATCAAAACAACCACACAGACAGACTAAAATTTTCAAATTTCGTTCTTTGAATTCAGTACCGTATATACTTTCATATGCATTTAGTAAAAAGCTGTTATTTTGACATTACAAACAAACACTTGAATTTTATTTATTCGTATAGACAGAAGTGAGAAAAACTAAGATCATGCTAGTAGTTACCTTAACTTTGGCACCACCAGCTAGCGTGCCAGCGGGGTCGAAGACATCCCCGTCCAGGGTGACCGACCTCCTCCGGATCTGGGGGTGGAAGGTGACCTTCTTGGCGGTGTCGAGGTCCCTGCAGACCAGCGTGGAGCCGAACACCCAGGCCATCGCCGGCCGCAGGTGACCCTCGAACGAGACCAGGTCCAGGGCCAGTTGCACCTTGTCGGGACCGCCGCCCTGGACCAATGGCGCCCGAAGGCCTCACTCACCACTCATATACCAATATAAGCGACCTCATTTACACAGAGGACCATTTTGCTATATCATATATCATCATTTATTTTATTAAGGATCACCAACAGTTTTGTACATTTGATCAGTTACAGGACTCATAAGCAAGGCAAATATTATAAAATAAGCAATTATTATTTATTATTTTATTAACAAAATTGGGTCGTTTTCGTCTTATGCCAAAAGGAAGGTTTGCAAAAATGCATTTGTAATTACATTTAATTACGTCGCTATTTTTGCAAATGAAGTTTTTCTGTCTTTCAAGGTTTACAATGTGATATATCGCGTTGAAATCAGCCCAATAGTTTTTACGTGAATCTTGAACAAACAGACAAACAGACATGAAATCTAAAAACAAAGTGCATCCGTCGTTTATATAGTCTATTCCATTTGGTTTTTTTCTATTTATTTTAATATACAGACACGGCATGTTTAGATTTAAATCAACTGTATTATAGATAGATAGATGAGTGAGTGAGTGAGAGAGAGAGAGATAGAGAGACGGAACTGACCACTTGCTGCGCCAGCCTGACGGTGGCGTCGTCGATGACGTGGCCCGAGATCTTGTTGAGCGGGATGATGGTGGTGCGCGTGCGCAGCTCGCCGCGCTGCAGCAGCAGCTTGCTCGTCACCTCCGTGTCCACCACCACGTTGTACAGCTGCCGGCAGATTGCCATTACTACGACGGCGACACTGATGCTAACTTCCCTATACTCTAGTGGAACGGATTATGGAGCGTTGATGTTATAAACGACGAAATACACAAATGTCATTGGTTGATTTGAAAATCGCGCCTTTTTCAATGTCAAGATATAGAGAGAATTGATGCTCTGTCGTCAACGTCCACTTCGACCTATCTCTTAACATGGGTCGTTGTGAGCGCTGTGTGATCAAAGTGATGACGTCATTAGTGACGTTTTCGCCACGACCACAACGACTACGGTTGCCTTGTGGAACGGCAGACGGAGCATTTTGGGCGTTGGGAGTTACTTACGGAACGCCGGCCAAAAAAACAACACACAGCCAGGTCCCCACTTCTAGTCTAGAATATGCTGCCATAACAACTTTGAGTAGTGTTCCGACATCAGGCCAAGATCCAGTTTCACCATCAAGGCCGATAGCATCTCTGTTGTTGCTAATGTCCATAGGCGATAGTAACCACTTTCCATCACAGTTGGGTGGGAAGGAAGGCATGTGCCTGTAGTTGCGTTTACCATATACATACATAACTTCACGCCAGGTCCCTTGCGGGGTAAGCACGAGCAACAGAGCGCCATTTAGGCTCATTCTTACACACCTCACTTGCTTCTTCTTTACCATATACACCTGCGATATAGCAACAATGGCACTCACCCGCCCTCCGGCAGCCGTTTCCAGAGCAGTGCAGTACATCGGATCACATACATCGATCAACCTGCAAATCGTACCTGAAATCAAGTCAATTATAAGGTATTTAACGGTTTCAAACGCAATAATTTATTTGATTTTTATTATTCCGACGTTTCGGCCACTTTTCGGTAGCCGTGATCACGGAAGACAAAGGTGTCAAGTGCCAATGAGTTTGGTCAAAGTGTTATTTAGCCTACGGCCAACTTATTCATTTTAATGTTAGGAAGGGACTATGGGTAGAATGCAATACAAATAAGTTAAGGTTTTTAATTTTCATAAATTTCTTCACTGTGCTTATAACTTAAGTATAATAAATCAATCAATCTATTTATGGATGTCTATGAAAAATATAATGTTTTTTATCGTTTCCATATTGAATAAAATTGTCGGTCCCGTGATATACTCTTATCTACCGGATTCCCACATCGCTGTGGTTAGCATAGGAGTTCATATTGTCCTGGGGGAAAAGAGGAGTCCCTCGGCAATGGAATTATTTTATCCTGGCAGGAACTTAGAAAGAATACAATTTCCTGCGTTGTGGGGGCCTGTCGTAAGAGGAGACATGCCCGACTGGATGGCTACCATCCCTGGTCAAAAGTATGTCGCCATAACAACTTTGACTTGTGTGCCCTTAAAAGAGCAGCAGCGCATTTGTAGCACCTCTGGTGTTGCAAATGTCCGTAGGCGATGGTAACCGCTTTCCATCAAGTCTGTCTGTGTGAGGAATCCTGTCGTCCCGTAGGCCTGGCATAAGGAGTCGATGTTGTCGGGGAACGCACCGGCCACGCGGCCGCGGTCGAAGTTGGGCTGCGGCGGCGAGTACTTGAAGTCGCAGCGCTGCAGGCGGGCGGCGAGCGCGTCGGCCGCGTCGCGCCGCTGCCGCGCGCCCGTCTGCAGCGCCCGCGCGCGCGCCTTCAGCTCCGCGCCGCGCTCCTCGCTGAAGCTCGTCCGAGACAACTCCGCCTGCGACACCACTCTATATCTCACACGGGCCAAAAATAAAAACTTCCTTTAAAAAACCGACTTCAAAAACTATAAAACTAAAATGTATAAAATAACTTATTTCTAAAGCTATTATTATTAATATATATTATCTAAAACATCTTAAAGTCGGTGTTTAGTAATTATCAAAATATAGTAATTTTCAAAACATAGTAATTTTTATGTTTTATTTTGCACCGACTTTAAGATGTTTTAGATAATATATATTAATAATAATAGCTTAAGAAATAAGTTATTTTATACATTTTAGTTTTTTCGTTTTTGAAGTCGGTTTTTTTAAACAAAGTTTTTAAATTTTTTTTACTCATTAAATATTACATAAGTAGAATTAATTGTATTCAGGCCTTTTTGGCACTTTTATTTGGGTGGCAAGCTAATTCTCGATAGTTGTAAGTCTATATTTTTTTTGTTTGTAGCTCCACTTCGAAAAACAAAAAAAAAGAAATCAAATTTAAAGCTATCCAAAATTGTTTTATTTTCATTTTTCAGTTTTTATGCCAATTTCTTGATTTTCGAAATTTCCTTTAAGGGCCTTGCGCGCCCTACAAAAAAAGCCCTGATTTGATTAATTATTTTACTGCACGTCTTTCAAAACCACGGGTCATAAAAATGGCCCGGGCTTTTGGAGGGCTTGCGTGGGGCCATGGGGAGGCCAACACGTAGAGGCCCCTTGACAAGTTTAATGGAAATGTGGCGTGACACTGACCGGCGATTATCAATGTCTACATAATGCACCCAAGAACAAGCCCCGGCAAGGACAAAGGAGACCGGGGTGTCCTCCATTTCGAGACTGGACTCCTAATAAGATCTGACCTTGAGCTGGTCGAGCTGCGCCTGCTGCCTGCCGATGCCGTCCTGGTCGCGCTGGAACTGGGCGCTGCTGGCGCCGAACTCCTTCTCCAGCGCCTTCAGCCTGCTCTCCGCGTGCTTCTTCTCCATCATGCTCTGGGATATCCGGGTCGATGCCTCGGACGCCTCTTGCTTCGCAGCTATAAAGGCATTATGAGCCATAAATCTTTGGTTTAAATGTTAAAGAGAAACATGAAGTAATAAAAGTTTTCTTTAGATTAGTTAGTTTAATTTCTCAGATTTTTCTGAGATATAAAAAATTAAAACTTCGTTTAAAAAAACCGACTTCAAAAACTAAAATGTATAAAACAACTTATTTCTAAAGCTATTATTATTAATATATATTATCTAACACATCTTGAAGTCGGTGCAAAGCAAAACATAAAAATTACTATATTTTGAAAATTACTAAGCACCGACTTTAAGATGTTTTAGATAACATATATTAATAATAATAGCTTTAGAAATAAGTTATTTTATACTTTTTAGTTTTTGAAGTCGGTTTTTTAAACGAAGTTTTTATTTTTTGTTTGTGACTTTTTAGTGTCTAGCTATGTATGGGTGGACCTACGAATGGTGCCGCGCTTCTTAAAAAATATAGGTCCCAAGAAACGGGAACAAAAAAATGTTCATAAAATGAAAACTACTGGGCCAAACTATGTAAAATTAGGGGACCAATTGGAAGCTATTCCGCGTCAAACAAAAAAAGAATCACGTAAATCGGATCATAAATCACGGAGTAATCGGTGAACATACATAAAAAAATAAAAAAGATCCTGACGAATTGAGAACCTCCTCCTTTTTTCGAAGTCGGTTAAGGATTTTTGTACACAACTAGTAAAAAGACAATTTTTTTCTTACTCCGCCATAGATCTATATAGTCCAGGATCCGCCGTCCATTTTTACAAGCTTTTATTTAACTTGCAATAGATGTACCTATGTAAGTAAGTTCGGGTGGAATATTGCAAGTTAAATTTGACAAAATTCCCGGTTTGTGATCGAGCTGAAATTTTACACGCATATTTATATCGCATGACAATACAATAATATGCTACCAAGGAACTGATCTGATGATGTAGTCGAAAGGTGGCCATATGAACTCCTGTACTTAACAAGATAGACCCATCGTGTTTGGGCTCGTTTTACTTGCCTTGGCTAGCACTCTGCTGCTACATGATATCCAGGATCTCAAAAGCTTGTATTTAAAAACCTTTTTAAAAAAACGTATTGCTATTGATTACTGTTAAACTAATTTTCCGGGCGTAGCTTCATTTTAATGAAACACCCAACTTTTACAAACATTTTCGATTGTGGTAACTAGCAGGAGTAACAGGGATAAAATAAGTCGCTTTGATGATTCTTGAAAATGTATTCCTAACTGGGTTTTTTTTTGTTAAATCAAAAGATAGTTATCTGAATTATTCGAAAAAATATCTGGCCTTCTTCATTAAACAAATAATTTTCGAAAGATTATTTGTTTAATGAAGCGACTCACAAAAAATTTGCTTGATAGTAACCAATTAGTAAATAGTAAAGCAATTGATTTTTTACTCATTGAGAAATAGTTCTTTTAACTTATTGTTATAGTTTTGTCAATTATAGATAGCATAACCTACAATCGCTCCACTAGCGGAACGATGCTATTTATTTTAATGATGAAAGCACGAATATTCGACAATATACCACTGAACATATATTTAATATCGAAAGAATCATTACTTTTATCGCCGCAATTATCGTTGCTATAAACAATTGACACCACATTCACTTTTCACTGCACTTAATACTTGACGAAAACGTGTAAATGTATTATTGTATAGCAGCTGTCCACGCGGACGCCAAGTAGGAGAGAGACAGATGTCAAACGCGGAGGCCGATTGTGCCTCTTTGTCGCTCGTTCCGCGCTCTCGCTTGCACTTCAAGCCTTAAATGGAACGCCTCAGAGCGAGGTAACGCCGCATGAGTCATGTTTTTTCGTGCGTGCAGCCGGCTCCATCGAATTATAAGACGTTGTCACGTCAAAAAAAACCAACTGGAATATAAGATATAAACGATGGAGGAACACGATGCAATATTTTTTACATTTCTCGTCTGTTTGTTAAGGATTCACGTAAAAACTACTGGATCGATTTCGATGCGGTTTTCACTGATCGACAGCTACTTCTTAAACTCTACGCTACTTTTATCCTGGGAATTCAGCGGGAATTTCAAGTCAAGCGTCGAAAAAGTCACGGGCATATCTTAATTATCAATATTACAAATGACTTGGATGTTCACGGCAGTGTTAGACCTTACATTGTTCCGATTGAAATTGGCTTGTGCATATTTACCGATGAGCTGGTCCTGCAGGGACTCGGAGGCGCCCTCCAGGCCGCTGCTGACGGCCAGGAACCTCTGCTGCGCCTCCGCCAGCGCCGCCTCGCTGGCCTCGCTGGCCTCGCGCAGGCCCGCGAACGTCGACGACACCTATGCCCATCACGGTGTTTTCAAACATAATGATAACAAAGAGAGAGAAAGACAGAGATAACAATATTTTCTAGGCAATACAATAGGCGGCCTTATCGCTCGATGCGATCTCTTCCAGGCAACCTAAATCAAAGACATTTGTCTCAGGCAATGTAGGTGGTGCAGGAAAAAAGCAATACATACATAAATACTCAAACTAATTTAAAAAATAAATATACAAATACATACATATATAATAATATATTTCAAAATACATAAGTTACTATAATAAATATTTTAGCATGATTATATTGTGTTAATCAGACAGCTATTTATGGTTAAATAGTGTTTTCTGAGTAAATTTCTAAATGTCGATAAGGATTTGACCTCTCCGACGGCAAGAGGCAGCATATTCCAAAGTTGGACAGCCTGCACTGTAAAAGAATTATCATAATAGGATTAAGTGTGTGCAGGTGCCTCCCATTATAGAGGGGAGGGGGGGGACACTATACACGCCACCCTGCACGCACATTAGATCAGAATCGAACCCGGGCCCTTTGAGTTTGTGACGCGTGCGCTAGCCGTGACGCACTTCATATTTCGATACGTATCAGAGCGCAAATTGTGGCCAGTGGATAGGCGAAGGAATTTAAAACGTTCCTTAAGGTACTGGGGACTATTAGGAGTAAAACTTATATTATAAAGGACAGTAAGAACATGAGAATTTCGGCGAAAATGAGTAGAAAGCCACTCGAGTCTTTTACGATATTATTTTAACGCCTGTTTTATCATATTTCTGTATCGATTGTGTACTACTCATGATAAATTAATTCGCAGCTATGATTTGAACATAACAGGTATAGTATGGCCGATGAGTCGTGGCTCGTCTGAAGTTAGCGCCAAGTGGTTGCGCAGAACACAATACAATTCAAATCGACTTAGCTAGCGATGTACCTAATGTAAACAAAAACAACCGCGTATTCAATTTTATTTTATAATCGATTATTTTAAATAAAATTGATTAAATTAAATATAGGTATAAAGGTTATTAACGAAATAAATTGAGAATAACTATGATGTAAACAAATTTTTTTTTAATTGTTTCTCAATGTTCATATAACCGCTTGTTCGGTTACATTTCATAATCAATTATTTTAAATAGAATTAATAAATCAAATTATTTTTTACCTGTATTTACAATATAATAACATATAAACTATAACTTTTTAGCTTAAAAAAATAAAGTTTATATTAATTTTAACACTGTACTTAGTTAGATAAAATTGAAACTTTGTTAAAACATAGCAAATAAATGTATTTACACAAATTTGTGGTCGAATTTAAAACGAAATTATTTATAGCTGCTGTCTCGTTCTATTTATATAGGATTTGTATGAAATGGGTATATACTCTTGGGTGTATATATACGACTTTAACGTTATAATTCAGTCATTTGAGCACCTGAAGCTAATACCAGGTCTTCACTATGAGACAGGAACATTTGTTCTATTCATTATATTCAACTTAAATAATAATCGAGTAAACAACACGACATTGCTCATCTCGTTTTGTTGCTTCATGCTTATTCGGCAATACTCGGCACGCACGACGAGGTATTCTGTCTTAGTCACATGTCAGCATTGGTCGTGTCGCTATCACTCTCGAGTGCAATCACGAAATATGCGCAAAAGTTCGCAAAGCCTATGTTCAGAGGGGCCACGACTCATCGCTCGTACTATACCTCGTTGTCTAGTTTTATAAATAAACCCAATGATCTATGTTTTGAATTTTATAATTAAATCTTAATTTGTTATTGTTATAATGAGAATAGCTGACAGTCATGCAAAAATGGTAAAATAAATAAATAAATATAAAAAACAATGTAAGGATTCGTTGCAACAGGTGTTTAACTGTCCACATCCTTAGTACAGCTATAGGAGAGCTCCGATGACCTGCTTCCTCCTGCCCCCTGCCTGCTGCTGCGAGGAGGGAGAGGGCGGGGAGCACCCACCTGGTCGAGCGCGGCGCTCTTGGCGCGCAGCGCGGCCTCGTCCTCGCGGAGCGCCCTCCTTGGCGGCCTTGCGCGCGGCGCTCGCCACCGCCTCCTCCTCCTCCGCCGCCTGACCCTCCTGCCCCCTCCCTGCTGCTGGGAGGAGGGAGAGGGCTGGGAGCACCCACCTGGTCGAGCGCGGCGCTCTTGGCGAGCAGCGCGGCCTCGTCCTCGCGGAGCGCCCTCCTTGGCGGCCTTGCGCGCGGCGCTCGCCACCGCCTCCTCCTCCTCCGCCGCCTGACCCTCCTGCCCCCTCCCTGCTGCTGGGAGGAGGGAGAGGGCTGGGAGCACCCACCTGGTCGAGCGCGGCGCTCTTGGCGAGCAGCGCGGCCTCGTCCTCGCGGAGCGCCCTCCTTGGCGGCCTTGCGCGCGGCGCTCGCCACCGCCTCCTCCTCCTCCGCCGCCTGACCCTCCTGCCCCCTCCCTGCTGCTGGGAGGAGGGAGAGGGCGGGGAGCACCCACCTGGTCGAGCGCGGCGCTCTTGGCGAGCAGCGCGGCCTCGTCCTCGCGGAGCGCCCTCCTTGGCGGCCTTGCGCGCGGCGCTCGCCACCGCCTCCTCCTCCTCCGCCGCCTGACCCTCCTGCCCCCTCCCTGCTGCTGGGAGGAGGGAGAGGGCTGGGAGCACCCACCTGGTCGAGCGCGGCGCTCTTGGCGAGCAGCGCGGCCTCGTCCTCGCGGAGCGCCCTCCTTGGCGGCCTTGCGCGCGGCGCTCGCCACCGCCTCCTCCTCCTCCGCCGCCTGACCCTCCTGCCCCCTCCCTGCTGCTGGGAGGAGGGAGAGGGCGGGGAGCACCCACCTGGTCGAGCGCGGCGCTCTTGGCGAGCAGCGCGGCCTCGTCCTCGCGGAGCGCCCTCCTTGGCGGCCTTGCGCGCGGCGCTCGCCACCGCCTCCTCCTCCTCCGCCGCCTGACCCTCCTGCCCCCTCCCTGCTGCTGGGAGGAGGGAGAGGGCTGGGAGCACCCACCTGGTCGAGCGCGGCGCTCTTGGCGAGCAGCGCGGCCTCGTCCTCGCGGAGCGCCCTCCTTGGCGGCCTTGCGCGCGGCGCTCGCCACCGCCTCCTCCTCCTCCGCCGCCTGACCCTCCTGCCCCCTCCCTGCTGCTGGGAGGAGGGAGAGGGCTGGGAGCACCCACCTGGTCGAGCGCGGCGCTCTTGGCGAGCAGCGCGGCCTCGTCCTCGCGGAGCGCCCTCCTTGGCGGCCTTGCGCGCGGCGCTCGCCACCGCCTCCTCCTCCTCCGCCGCCTGACCCTCCTGCCCCCTCCCTGCTGCTGGGAGGAGGGAGAGGGCGGGGAGCACCCACCTGGTCGAGCGCGGCGCTCTTGGCGAGCAGCGCGGCCTCGTCCTCGCGGAGCGCCCTCCTTGGCGGCCTTGCGCGCGGCGCTCGCCACCGCCTCCTCCTCCTCCGCCGCCTGACCCTCCTGCCCCCTCCCTGCTGCTGGGAGGAGGGAGAGGGCTGGGAGCACCCACCTGGTCGAGCGCGGCGCTCTTGGCGAGCAGCGCGGCCTCGTCCTCGCGGAGCGCCCTCCTTGGCGGCCTTGCGCGCGGCGCTCGCCACCGCCTCCTCCTCCTCCGCCGCCTGACCCTCCTGCCCCCTCCCTGCTGCTGGGAGGAGGGAGAGGGCGGGGAGCACCCACCTGGTCGAGCGCGGCGCTCTTGGCGAGCAGCGCGGCCTCGTCCTCGCGGAGCGCCCTCCTTGGCGGCCTTGCGCGCGGCGCTCGCCACCGCCTCCTCCTCCTCCGCCGCCTGACCCTCCTGCCCCCTCCCTGCTGCTGGGAGGAGGGAGAGGGCGGGGAGCACCCACCTGGTCGAGCGCGGCGCTCTTGGCGAGCAGCGCGGCCTCGTCCTCGCGGAGCGCCCTCCTTAGCGGCCTTGCGCGCGGCGCTCGCCACCGCCTCCTCCTCCTCCGCCGCCTGACCCTCCTGCCCCCTGCCTGCTGCTGCGAGGAGGGAGAGGGCGGGGAGCACCCACCTGGTCGAGCGCGGCGCTCTTGGCGCGCAGCGCGGCCTCGTCCTCGCGGAGCGCCCTCCTTGGCGGCCTTGCGCGCGGCGCTCGCCACCGCCTCCTCCTCCTCCGCCGCCTGACCCTCCTGCCCCCTGCCTGCTGCTGCGAGGAGGGAGAGGGCGGGGAGCACCCACCTGGTCGAGCCCGGCGCTCTTGGCGCGCAGCGCGGCCTCGTCCTCGCGGAGCGCCCTCCTTGGCGGCCTTGCGCGCGGCGCTCGCCACCGCCTCCTCCTCCTCCGCCGCCTGACCCTCCTGCCCCCTGCCTGCTGCTGCGAGGAGGGAGAGGGCGGGGAGCACCCACCTGGTCGAGCGCGGCGCTCTTGGCGCGCAGCGCGGCCTCGTCCTCGCGGAGCGCTCTCTCGAGCAGCCGCGCGCGCTTCTGCTGCGTGGCCACGCCCTCCTTGGCGGCCTTGCGCGCGGCGCTCGCCACCGCCTCCTCCTCCTCCGCCGCCTGACCCTCCTGCCCCCTGCCTGCTGCTGCGAGGAGGGAGAGGGCGGGGAGCACCCACCTGGTCGAGCGCGGCGCTCTTGGCGCGCAGCGCGGCCTCGTCCTCGCGGAGCGCTCTCTCGAGCAGCCGCGCGCGCTTCTGCTGCGTGGCCACGCCCTCCTTGGCGGCCTTGCGCGCGGCGCTCGCCACCGCCTCCTCCTCCTCCGCCGCCTGACCCTCCTGCCCCCTGCCTGCTGCTGCGAGGAGGGAGAGGGCGGGGAGCACCCACCTGGTCGAGCGCGGCGCTCTTGGCGCGCAGCGCGGCCTCGTCCTCGCGGAGCGCTCTCTCGAGCAGCCGCGCGCGCTTCTGCTGCGTGGCCACGCCCTCCTTGGCGGCCTTGCGCGCGGCGCTCGCCACCGCCTCCTCCTCCTCCGCCGCCTGACCCTCCTGCCCCCTGCCTGCTGCTGCGAGGAGGGAGAGGGCGGGGAGCACCCACCTGGTCGAGCGCGGCGCTCTTGGCGAGCAGCGCGGCCTCGTCCTCGCGGAGCGCCCTCCTTAGCGGCCTTGCGCGCGGCGCTCGCCACCGCCTCCTCCTCCTCCGCCGCCTGACCCTCCTGCCCCCTGCCTGCTGCTGCGAGGAGGGAGAGGGCGGGGAGCACCCACCTGGTCGAGCGCGGCGCTCTTGGCGCGCAGCGCGGCCTCGTCCTCGCGGAGCGCTCTCTCGAGCAGCCGCGCGCGCTTCTGCTGCGTGGCCACGCCCTCCTTGGCGGCCTTGCGCGCGGCGCTCGCCACCGCCTCCTCCTCCTCCGCCGCCTGACCCTCCTGCCCCCTGCCTGCTGCTGCGAGGAGGGAGAGGGCGGGGAGCACCCACCTGGTCGAGCGCGGCGCTCTTGGCGCGCAGCGCGGCCTCGTCCTCGCGGAGCGCTCTCTCGAGCAGCCGCGCGCGCTTCTGCTGCGTGGCCACGCCCTCCTTGGCGGCCTTGCGCGCGGCGCTCGCCACCGCCTCCTCCTCCTCCGCCGCCTGACCCTCCTGCCCCCTGCCTGCTGCTGCGAGGAGGGAGAGGGCGGGGAGCACCCACCTGGTCGAGCGCGGCGCTCTTGGCGCGCAGCGCGGCCTCGTCCTCGCGGAGCGCTCTCTCGAGCAGCCGCGCGCGCTTCTGCTGCGTGGCCACGCCCTCCTTGGCGGCCTTGCGCGCGGCGCTCGCCACCGCCTCCTCCTCCTCCGCCGCCTGACCCTCCTGCCCCCTGCCTGCTGCTGCGAGGAGGGAGAGGGCGGGGAGCACCCACCTGGTCGAGCGCGGCGCTCTTGGCGCGCAGCGCGGCCTCGTCCTCGCGGAGCGCTCTCTCGAGCAGCCGCGCGCGCTTCTGCTGCGTGGCCACGCCCTCCTTGGCGGCCTTGCGCGCGGCGCTCGCCACCGCCTCCTCCTCCTCCGCCGCCTGACCCTCCTGCCCCCTGCCTGCTGCTGCGAGGAGGGAGAGGGCGGGGAGCACCCACCTGGTCGAGCGCGGCGCTCTTGGCGCGCAGCGCGGCCTCGTCCTCGCGGAGCGCTCTCTCGAGCAGCCGCGCGCGCTTCTGCTGCGTGGCCACGCCCTCCTTGGCGGCCTTGCGCGCGGCGCTCGCCACCGCCTCCTCCTCCTCCGCCGCCTGACCCTCCTGCCCCCTCCCTGCTGCTGGGAGGAGGGAGAGGGCGGGGAGCACCCACCTGGTCGAGCGCGGCGCTCTTGGCGAGCAGCGCGGCCTCGTCCTCGCGGAGCGCCCTCCTTAGCGGCCTTGCGCGCGGCGCTCGCCACCGCCTCCTCCTCCTCCGCCGCCTGACCCTCCTGCCCCCTGCCTGCTGCTGCGAGGAGGGAGAGGGCGGGGAGCACCCACCTGGTCGAGCGCGGCGCTCTTGGCGCGCAGCGCGGGCCTCGTCCTCGCGGAGCGCTCTCTCGAGCAGCCGCGCGCGCTTCTGCTGCGTGGCCACGCCCTCCTTGGCGGCCTTGCGCGCGGCGCTCGCCACCGCCTCCTCCTCCTCCGCCGCCTGACCCTCCTGCCCCCTGCCTGCTGCTGCGAGGAGGGAGAGGGCGGGGAGCACCCACCTGGTCGAGCGCGGCGCTCTTGGCGCGCAGCGCGGGCCTCGTCCTCGCGGAGCGCTCTCTCGAGCAGCCGCGCGCGCTTCTGCTGCGTGGCCACGCCCTCCTTGGCGGCCTTGCGCGCGGCGCTCGCCACCGCCTCCTCCTCCTCCGCCGCCTGACCCTCCTGCCCCCTGCCTGCTGCTGCGAGGAGGGAGAGGGCGGGGAGCACCCACCTGGTCGAGCGCGGCGCTCTTGGCGCGCAGCGCGGCCTCGTCCTCGCGGAGCGCTCTCTCGAGCAGCCGCGCGCGCTTCTGCTGCGTGGCCACGCCCTCCTTGGCGGCCTTGCGCGCGGCGCTCGCCACCGCCTCCTCCTCCTCCGCCGCCTGACCCTCCTGCCCCCTCCCTGCTGCTGGGAGGAGGGAGAGGGCGGGGAGCACCCACCTGGTCGAGCGCGGCGCTCTTGGCGAGCAGCGCGGCCTCGTCCTCGCGGAGCGCCCTCCTTAGCGGCCTTGCGCGCGGCGCTCGCCACCGCCTCCTCCTCCTCCGCCGCCTGACCCTCCTGCCCCCTGCCTGCTGCTGCGAGGAGGGAGAGGGCGGGGAGCACCCACCTGGTCGAGCGCGGCGCTCTTGGCGCGCAGCGCGGGCCTCGTCCTCGCGGAGCGCTCTCTCGAGCAGCCGCGCGCGCTTCTGCTGCGTGGCCACGCCCTCCTTGGCGGCCTTGCGCGCGGCGCTCGCCACCGCCTCCTCCTCCTCCGCCGCCTGACCCTCCTGCCCCCTGCCTGCTGCTGCGAGGAGGGAGAGGGCGGGGAGCACCCACCTGGTCGAGCGCGGCGCTCTTGGCGCGCAGCGCGGGCCTCGTCCTCGCGGAGCGCTCTCTCGAGCAGCCGCGCGCGCTTCTGCTGCGTGGCCACGCCCTCCTTGGCGGCCTTGCGCGCGGCGCTCGCCACCGCCTCCTCCTCCTCCGCCGCCTGACCCTCCTGCCCCCTGCCTGCTGCTGCGAGGAGGGAGAGGGCGGGGAGCACCCACCTGGTCGAGCGCGGCGCTCTTGGCGCGCAGCGCGGGCCTCGTCCTCGCGGAGCGCTCTCTCGAGCAGCCGCGCGCGCTTCTGCTGCGTGGCCACGCCCTCCTTGGCGGCCTTGCGCGCGGCGCTCGCCACCGCCTCCTCCTCCTCCGCCGCCTGACCCTCCTGCCCCCTGCCTGCTGCTGCGAGGAGGGAGAGGGCGGGGAGCACCCACCTGGTCGAGCGCGGCGCTCTTGGCGCGCAGCGCGGCCTCGTCCTCGCGGAGCGCTCTCTCGAGCAGCCGCGCGCGCTTCTGCTGCGTGGCCACGCCCTCCTTGGCGGCCTTGCGCGCGGCGCTCGCCACCGCCTCCTCCTTCTCCACCGCCTGAAGCTCCACCTCCAGCTCCTTCAGCATGTTGCCGCTTTCCTGAAGCACCATTGGACATCTGAACAAATTCTTTACAATGCTGCCACACTGTTGCCACGTGCTGGTAGCATTTGGAGAAATCTAGTTGGTCATTACGTCTCTACAATGTAAAAATCTAATATAGTCTAAATACAATTCAACATTATCAATTGATTATTATATGTTAACAATGTGGTCTTTAGATATCCCTGGCCGTCAATAAGTACTGTGAAAACAGTGTCTTTGGAAGAATGCAATTTTCAACATCAATTTATATTATAAGATTTAACTCAGTTTCAATGCAAATGTTTAGAAAAATAAACAAACTTAAAATATTACCTCATCCAGCTTCTTATTCAGTTCAGCAACTTGCTTGTCCAAGCCTTTTGACTCTTTCTCATTGTTTTTGATGTCTTCCTTTTTGGTTTTGATTTCGTCTTGGACTTGTGTCACTTTAGCTTCAGCTTCTTTTGCGTTTTCTTCTGCTGTCACATACCTGACAATATACAAAATCTACATTAAACCATTTTTTACCCATCCCTACTACTATAATAATATCATTCGCGCTCGCGCACACGTTCTAGTAGCACGCACAACAAACTCGAGTTAAATTTCAAGTCACCGTCTTTTTTATATTTAAAAATACATATATAAACGATTTTTCTTTTAAAACAAAAATGAAATGTGTACAGTGTAAAGTATCTTTTCACGATGGAGTGCAGTGTAGTTCTTGCAAGAAAGACCTAGATTTCGGATGTGCTGGCATTTCCGAAGCTAATTGGAGAAAATTGGGCAACGAGAGGAGAATGGCATGGAAATGTCAAGTCTGCCGTTATGCTTCATCCTCGCCATTAAACACCAGTACCTCGGAATCCGCTTCACTGGAGTTGATATTGAGTGAGATTCGAGAAATGAAAGATAAGGTATCTGATATCCCAGCCCTCATTGATGATGTTCGTAGCATAAAAGTTGAACTAAAAGATCTTAAAAAATGCTGTGAGTTCAACAGTAATATGGTGGAAGATTTTGCTTTGAAGCTTGGTGGATTCGCATCCAAAATCACGGAACTAGAAAAATCCCAGGAAATGTTGCAAGCTCATGAGACTACAATAACTAAACTGAGAGCGGAGATTTCAGCCTATGATCAAAGATCCCGACTAAATAATATAGAAATAAAAGGCGTTCCCGTAAAAAAGGATGAAAATCTTTTCAAAATTATTGACAAAATCAGCCATGTACTTAACTTAATCATCCCGGAAAATCAAATTAATTATATTTCAAGAGTGCCATTATTTAATTCAAACGACAAATCAATCATAGTATGCTTCCTAAACAGATATATTAAAGAAGACTTTGTTGCTGCTGCACGTGGGAAAAAAACTATCTCAACTAATGACATTGGTTTTGTAGGCACTAATACTCGAATCTATATAAACGACCACCTTAACGCCGATTCTAAGCAACTTTTGAACAAGACTAGAGCACTGGCTAAGGAAAAAAATGTGAAGTATGTTTGGATAAAACACGGTAAAATCCATCTGCGCAAAGACGACACTTCAAAAGTTTTTATAATTTCTCATGAAGCCGATTTAAACAAATTTGCTTAGGCTGTCTCTTTAAACATTTTGATGTATTTTTTAATTTTGTTTCTGTATATTTACACGTTAACTTATGTTGTCGTAATCATTTTATTAATCAGCTGTTTAATATCAAAACATTAATATCACAACTGTGTATTGAAATACGTTTATTTCTTATTTTTTGTCCGCTCTTCAAATCATATCATTTTAAATGGCACTTCACTCATATTTATGCTTTCTTTGATGTAATGACACCGCTTGGATACCCGCTTTTTATCAACTTATTTATTGTTTATACAATTTGCACTGCTTGCATCGATCATATTCATCTGTATTTTACTAGTCATGTCTCTGTTGCACATATGCGTATTATATATTGCTTGCCTTCTCGCAACTATCATGCCTGGCAAAATTCTATGTCCTTTTATTATTGTATTAATATTATACTACCAGTTATTTTTAATAAAACATGTAGTCAGTTTTCGCTTTGTTTACAATTGGGACTTGATCACAGAGTAGTAAAGTACAAATACAACGTATATATTTTATTGCAGTTATTACATTTCTATACTAAGGTCCAGTTAACATTAGCGATTAGTGTCTGGTTTTCGCGATACTTTACATTTATGCTCGTAGTAGTATATAGCTTTTTGTTAAATCACTTTTTTCTTGATCTAAAATACAAGTTTAATGTTTATTTTGGAAGAATATTTTTGCTAATTTGGCTTAATTTTACTTTAAAGACTTCTCTATTGTGGTTTGAATTCTGGTATTTTTTAAACTTATACAGTGTTATCAAATAACATAAAACGTAACCTTAATATATTTTATCAAAATGTACGGGGCCTTCGAACTAAAAGTGATTCTTTTTATCGTCAAGTTTGTCTCAATTCCTACGATATCATAATCCTAACTGAAACCTGGTTATTGGATGGAATATCTAGCTCCGAATTCTTTGATGATCGATATATAGTATGGAGGCGAGATCGAGACTATGATCTGACTAAGCAATCGAGGGGTGGGGGCGTTTTAATAGCTACACACAAGAATCTATCGGTTATTTCCCAGTCTATTTATCAGTCCACTGCTGAAGATCTTTGGTTAAGTATACAATTACAAAAAACCAATACTAGTCAACTTATACACTTATATATTTGCGTTATTTATTTATGCCCACAAAATAAAGGTTTGTCTTTCTCAACCCAACTACATAATTTTTTGGAAAAAACTAATGAAGTCATTTTGAAACATTCGTCCAATATGTTTCTGATAATAGGGGACTTTAACATGAGTGGAATTACTTGGTTACCAGTAAGCAACAGCTCAGCGTTACAACCGACTAATATTTCCAATTCAGATGAGCTTTTATTTACGGATGAACTATTAATACTTGATTTACGTCAATTTAATGGGGTTCTAAATAAGTATGGTAAAACTTTGGATTTAGTTCTATCGAATGAGGATGTTTCTGTAGTAGAATGCTCAGATCCCTTAGTCCCCATTGACCAATATCATCCTGCACTTTTAATCAGTACATATTTTGTCGACTACAACAAGCTTGATCACGCACCGCGGACTAAATATTTATTTGATAAAGGTGACTTTGACTCCATTAATACGGATATATCAAAGGTAGATTGGAACAATAGTTTCTCAGAATTATCAGTAGATGAGGCCGTATCGTTTTTCAACAAATTTGTTTATGATACTCAAAACAAACATGTGCCGACTAAGTCTGTCAGCAATAAATGTTATCCAGTATGGTATACCAATTCACTTAAAAAGGTAATTAAGGAAAAACATAAATTTTTAAGAAAATACAGAACATATGGTAATAAATCTGACGAACTATCTTTCAAAGTTTTGCGAGAACGAGTGAAAATCTTAGAATCTGAGTGTTACCAAAACTACTTAAGCTTAACCGAAAAATCAATTGCAACTAATCCTAAAAACTTTTGGGCATTTGTAAAAAATCGTTCTAAGTCAAATGCAATACCTAGCTCGTTAAAATACGATGGAAAATATATGAACTGTGGTGAATCCATCTGTAATGCATTTTCTTCTTACTTTCAATCAACTTTTCTTAAGTGTTCAAATAATATTCATAACGATCCCCTTGATCATAATACATATATGAATAGGTCCAACCCTACAGGGGATATACATACAATTTTTATAAATCCAGTAGAAGTAAAGACTTTATTACTTAAATTAGATGTTAGTAAATCGGCTGGTCCTGACAATATTTCACCCAGATTTCTTACAAAGTGTGCATCATTTATTGCTCTGCCATTATCTCTTCTATTCAAAAAGTCTATATCCTCTGGATTAGTGCCAGAGCTGTGGAAGTCAGCATTTATAACGCCTGTTCATAAAAAAGGACCTAAGTCTGAAATTATTAATTACAGACCAATATCCAAGCTCTGTATCGTAGCAAAAGTCTTTGAAAGAATTATTTACAATCAGGTTTATTGTTCGTTATTTAACTCTTTGAGTCCTTTCCAACACGGCTTTTTGAAAGGTAGGTCCACTGTTACGAATCTAATACTACTTAATGACTATATAACGATAAATATGGACAGGGGGAGCCAAATCGATGTCATCTACACCGACTATAGCAAGGCATTTGATCGAATTAACCACAATATTCTTCTCTGTAAGCTTAAAAATATCGGTATTCGAGGAGATCTGCTAAGATGGTTTTCATCATATATTGACAATAGATCGCAAGCTGTCGTATTAAATAATTACATATCGAGTTGGGTCAAGATCCCGAGCGGCGTCCCGCAGGGCTCTTTGCTTGGACCCTTACTTTTTATTATTTACGTCAACGATATTGAACACTGTTTGAGAACATCCAGATTACTGTGTTTCGCTGACGATATGAAAATATTTTCAACCATATCTTCAGTGGACGATATGCATGCTCTTCAGCAAGACCTACTGCGCCTGGAACATTACTGTGCCGTCAACCAACTCGATCTTAATCCCCTCAAATGCTCCCTCGTGACGTTCACACGAAAAGAGAATGTCATTCTAACCCATTATACCCTATCGGGTCAGGTGTTGCCGAATACCAGTGAAATCCGTGATCTGGGTGTGTACCACGATAGCAAGTTAACATTTGACGTTCATATCAATAAAATAGTTAATAAAGCTTCCAAGTCCCTTGGTTTCATACTTAGAATATCTAACTGCTTTAATGAGATAAAAACACTTAAAATCTTATACTGTACCTATGTCAGATCTCATTTAGAATATGCGTCTCAGATATGGAATCCTCGCTATCTTAAATATATAGACCGCATTGAAAGTGTACAAAAGCGTTTTATTCGGTATTTATGTTATAGGGAAAAGATCCCGTACACTGGTGATATGTATTTTGATCTTTGTAAAAAGTTTCACCTACTGCCACTGAAAGACAGACGTGATATTGCTGACTTTTTACTACTTCGAAAAATTATCTCCTCCGATATCGATTGTCCAGATCTCCTAAGTAAAGTCCATTTTAATATTCCTTCAAAATCTATGCGATTCAATCAACCCATAAATATACCTTTAAGTTTTACTAATTATAGACAAAACTCATTTTTAGTGCGAGCAAGTAACTATTTAAACAATGTAACTAAATACGATGATATCGATCCATTTGCAATCAGTATTTCAGGAGCCAAGCGGTGTCTAAGCCTTAAATTTTTCAATAGAGATTAGACATCTCGGTGCCTTTTTTTATGTTTTTACGTTTGCATGTTACTTTTAAACCATATTGTATCCGTGAAAACCTGTCATTGGCTTTCTTGTATTTATTTTTGATATCTAATTAAATGTATTTAGCTGTAGGTTTTCCATGAATAAATAAATAAATAAATAAATAAATGTGAAACTAAATAAGAGAACCTAAAGAAGTTGTTTTCACAGATTCATATGATGAATATGACAAGTATCCATATAAACTTAAGTTAATCATAAAATCGTCATCTTTCCCATATTTACGTAATTCTATACATTATTATGATGATTATTATTTGTACATATTTGTCTTATTTCTATGTCTACTTCCCATTTTAAAATTTTATATATATCTTTTTTATTGTAGTTATATTGCAAAACCCACATGTTACACATTTTTCCTCTAATCCATCCTGAGGTTGTCTGGAAGAAATTGCTTTTAGTGATAAGACCGCCTGACGTCTTTTGTACTTAAACTTCTTCAATTGTATCTTAATGTTATGCAATAAAGTATATTCTGTTCTAAAGTAAAATTTTATGCTATGTCTTACAACTACTAGTATACTTAGACATATATAAATTTCACTAAGCAATCTCCAAAGTTGACCGCTTTAGGGCCTCAGTTTGTATATTAGGTGAATACAACAAAACATATTGCAATATATAATTGTGTAACATTTATGTTTGTACTATATAATTAAATTAATACTAGAAAAATAGTGATCCAATTTTAACACACTTCAAAGCTTATTTTGAAGTTGCAACCCTTATAAGTCATCAAAATCATAATATTCTTCATAATTTAATGTATTTTTTAAATTTATTATGTTAACTTATATACTCCAAATACCCTTGCCAGGTGGTGGGATGTTTGCCGATCTAGATGGCTACCAGCCCTGGCGTAAAGTATACCACATTACAACCTTGAGTTGTGTTCCAACATTAGTGTCCAGGTTCATCTTCCTCTAGAGAGCAGTAAGCAACACACTGATAGCACCTTGGGTGTTACCAATATCCATAGACAATGGTAACCGCTTGCCATCAGGTGGGCGTCTGCCTGTTTGCTGAACTCATACAATTAAAAAACAATGCAAAATGCAACTGGCATCTAACTAAAGATGTCAAGGCATATTCAAATTCAAAGTTCTTACTTCCATGCCACATGTAATCTGTTGAGATTCTCCAACTCCCGGACCACCTTCTGGTACTCCTGGAACTGAGATCTCTCGTCTTGTAACTTCTGCAGCTTTGGAGCAATATCTTCTTTAATTATCTGTAAATTAATATACAAACAAACATTTAAAATGTCTTGTGTTTTATTATTGGTGCAATAATCGGTTATACAAATACACATGTATTTATACCTGAAAAGCAGTTTACAATACCATTTTTTGGTTAGTGGTCGCTTCTTCCTCTGACTATTAGAGATTTTATGTTTAACCCTTTTTATACAGTCATTCTTTTCCAAAATATATAAATATATTTAAGTGTTACCCTGTAAGACGGAACCGCCACAAATTTGTTGCCAAACTGTGACACACGGCTCATTGGGAAGTTCCACAAATTTGTGGTCAAATACAGATCATTGAAATGAACGTTGAACTGATGCTTTCTCCCTCCAACTACATAGAATTTATATTAGAATAAAAGAGATTATATAATTCTCTTTGTTTTGGCGCGGCAATTTTGATCGCAGCTAGCAGCTTGTGAAACAAAATTATCCTTAAAGCAGGTTAATTAAATAGCTAATACAACCCATCAATAAGTTTCTCTATTATAAGTTAATAATTTTGGAGAAAAAATAGAATATTCCATAGGCACGGATTTTTAATTAATAAATTTTCTTTATTTTAGGTTTACTCCAGACCAGTATGTGACCCTCATACAAAAATACAGAAAACGAAAATTACAAATGATTTATATGGGTACATAAAAGTTAGCACAGTCTACCAGCGCCCTCTGATAAAGGCTCAATACAGGCGGCAACCTTGTAAAGATCATCTCTAAACAGGTTCCACATTTCATCGTGGTTTCGAGCACATTCCACGAGGACTTGGTGAACTTCCTCCACTTTATTACAATGCGTATGATTGGGTATGGAGGTTTTAGCTATCAAGCATGCAAACTTGTTCAATGGAATGTGTCCCGATCATAATCTGAACATTATAATGATATATCTCCTGTTTCAATTAGATACCAAGGCAGTTGTGGAAGTATTGGTTGGATGGCTGTGTACCAAATTCCTTTGTTCGAGATTGCTCATCGGAGTATTCAGACCGAGCATAAAATAAAAATGAATTAACCTCACTTACATCATTCAATTCCCTCAATTTAGCATCCTTCTTCTCTATTGTCTTTTGCGAGGCTTGTTTTTTAGCTTCGTACATTCGCGTGCCTGCTGCTTCTTCCACCATTGATAAGATCTGATCACACAAACACATTTGAATGAAACAACTTTGATGTTATCTTGTATATAAATAGCATAAGAAATGACTAAGTCAGGTGTTACACCTAAAATTAAATATATAAAACTGGTAACACCTCGCACTGCCTTGCAGCATGTCTATTGTTAATGATGACGACTATAAAGTGGTCTGTAGAGGTTTATTTTATGTGTGTGGTGCATTGATGACATTACCCCGTTCAATAGGGTGACACACCACTGGTGAGAGCCCATGGCTCAATCGCCATCCATACGGGAGTTGGCTAGACCTCTTAAGAGAGGACTACAAAATAAGATGTTGTGTTGTACTCTAGATGTAATTATTGCTTAATTAATTTAACATTAAACTTCAGACTATATATACAGAAATTTTAACTGCTATGTGAAACTATGTAAAACCTAAGACCTAACCTAACTAAAAATATTCATAGATGATTTAAATATGCTATTACCTCTGGTGGCTTCATGTTCAAAACCTTGGTGATCCTGCCCTGCATTATGAGGAAGTGGGGGTTGTTTACATTCAGCTGCACAGAACAAAACAAATCGCTCACTCTCTTGTTCTGGACATTTATGCCATTTATCAAGTATTTGTTCTTCCCTCCCATTACCACCTGAAAAGAATAAAATAAGACATTAGTAAAATCAATCTATGACAAATGCTTAAAAAGCTCAAATCTGGATGAAGTAGACAGAATAAGAGAAAATAATGCTTTTTAAATTTTCGTAGAGGGTAGTGTATATCCCAAACCAAATTGAGTCTCTCTTCCTCTAGATTAGAAGCTGTCCATTTTGTGTGTCACACTAAATTAAGCTTTTTTTAAATCAAAAAAGCTCTCAGCTCTTCCTCATCATGCTGTCTCACACACCCCTAATAAATGGCACATCACAAAAACTAAAACATTCTGTATTTGCTTATTTTTGGTAATGAGCACTGACTCATTGCCACATCACATTTTACGATATCAAACAATAGCCCTCCCCCCTGAATGCAAACATACTATAAAAACATTCCTTAACTTAAGCTGATTTAAAACTATTCATTGCTGCACTATCTGTAATGTAATTAATAATAATCGGCACACAAACACATACCTTGTATATCCCCAAATTAAGCAAGTTACACTTGTGTTATGGGTAATGTACAACGGACCACTCTAGGGCCGATCCCAGACACCCAGACCATGGTAAATAATGGAGAAAATATGTTTCTGAAATTTACTATACCAGGAATCGAACCCGGAGCCTCTGCATTGCAGTGAGGTAAGCCGGCAAAGGCTTAGCCCGCTCAACCAGAGAGGCTGTCAATTATCTGTAATGTAGATTGTAAACTACTATAGTATCTGCCTACATTCAAACGAGACTACAAATAGCTTTACCTGTCTTGTAACAGTAATCTCATCATGATTTTCATAGCCAAAGGGGCACTGTGACTTGTTCCTATTATCAAATGTAATGCTCACAGTGGCTTTAGTGATACCAGCCTGCCCATGTTTGTAAATTAACTCCTGCAAGTTGCCTGCTCTCACCTGCAAATTTCAATAACAATTTTTCATTTGGTTATTTATCACTTCATATTAAAAGAAATTTTAGATCTTTCAGTTTTTACCTATTACATTTCAAACTCAAGTTTTGACTAAATATTTTTCGAATGTCATAATTACTTCCCAACACTACTACACAACTACTTAAATTTTGGTGGTTTCTTAACTATAACAGTTAAGAAACCACCAAAATTTAAGTAGTCACATAACTGCTTTCTTGTCTTCTGTTAATGTTTATGTGTATAAAGTGGGAAGCTAATTCTGTGGTTCTCATCTTCATCAGCACTCAGAAGATGTACCTTAAGCACATTATTATCACCTTTGGTCTTGCAAATGTCTATAAGCCATGGTAACCGCTGAACATAAGATGGACTGGCAGCCTATCTGCAGTACTTAAGCAAAAAATAAATTACAGTGATACTAATTTTGTTTGAAGCCAAGGTACCATTTATTATATTACTGGCACTAAATAAAACATCTCAGGATATAAATAATAATAGTAATGGGCTGTTATTCACTGTACATAACAAAAACACTAAAAATAAAAACAACAAACCGATTTCTGTTGGCGGGAAAATGTTAACCCACAAAATATTGTTTACAATGAAATCATTACTCACATTAGCCAAGTTGGTAATTCCAAGAACAAAACAAATAGAATCCAAGATATTCGACTTCCCTGTGCCATTTAATCCAGTAATTGCATTAAATTCCGGATCGAAACCCGTAATTTCAACCCGGTTTCCGTAAGATTTGAATCCGTCTAACACTATGGACTTGATAAACATATTGACGACTGAAGAGCAATAAAATAAACTCCAAACGCTCTTAATAAAACAAATTTGCAATGAATTAATTAATTTAATACAAGTTAAAATTACAAGCCATCCGAAAGAAAACAATAACGAAACTTTTGAATTAAAACCATTGACAACGTTGACATATATTTTATTTGTTATTGGCCACAACAAAGGCAAGGAAACTAATTCTGTATAGTTCTTTAAAATACATGAAACAACCGTTTAAATGGCAAAAATTGTCTGTTTGTTTGGAAAATATCTTCTTTTTAGTGAAATATTTCTTATCAAAATACTACGGAAAACGTTTTGGTTCTTTGTTAATGGCTGAAATAAATGAAGTAAGCTGGATATTGATTTACATCTGACGTAGTAGTATGGATTTAATTTCTTAGCCTACCATTGACCGTGACGATTTAAAACTACAACTACTCATAGTCTTTGAAATACTTTGAAATGATCAATTTTGAATTTGACGTTTATTATTTTTGTTAGGTCGTTTCAAAAAGCGTATGTAGTTAAAATTATAAATTTGTTTATCTTTGTTGTATTATTATAATTTAGTTACTTTTTGTATCGTTAGTTACATTTAATACTCATCATGGATTTTACTGGCACCAGTGGGATACGGAGTCCTTTCTCTCCGAGGGTACGGCAGTCTCTAGCAGGCCGTCGCCCTGTCTCTCTCTCTTCTGCTAAGAAAACTCATAGGTTTGTATAGTTAACAAAGCTTGATTTACAGAACAAAACTTGTATTAAGTGTACTTTTTAGACAATTATTAATCAGGTATTTAATTGAAGGGATTTAGCTGAATTTCGTTATAACATCGTCGTTCTTTTCTTTCAGCAAATTCATGCAATCCCAAGCAGAACAGGCTGGTGATATTATCTACAAAACTCCACTAAGCACAATAGAAACTTATGGTCTACCCTTGCCTGTTATGGTTACTGAAGCACTCACTTTTGGTTAGTCACTTATATACCTACTTTACCATTGTAAGAAATTGATATACATACTTAGATATTAATTACTTATAATAGTTGACATTTATATAATTTATAGTATCTAGCGTATCTTAGTTAATTGATTGTAGGGGTGTGGTTTACATATATGTAAACCACACCCCTACCGATTGTAGCCTGCAATGACACAAACTATTATAAAATATTGAACAAAGCATTAACTTCTGTTAAGTTCTATGTCCATCCAATCTTGAAAATTTGAGCCGATAAGGGAATATTCAACAGTTTCATTACAATTTAATTCATAATCCGTGAAAAGTATAGCTACTCATAAATTGTAAATATTTAATGAAATAAATATGTGAAATGTAATAGTTTCTTATATTTAAGTCATACCAGTATTTTTATTAATTACATATTCTATAGGCTATTACAATCACAAATCTTAATGAAATGATTAAATAAGTAAGTACCTAACTTGGCAGCATCACTTGTGGTCTAAGTGTAAGAGTGCTGTTCACAATGGCCAACAGAATACCAAGCTTGTTCTAATTTTAGGTTATATCATGTGTTCTGTTTTTATAATTCTATTTATTATTGCTTTAATAAAGTAACTGTTAGTCTTAAACTATTTGATAATTGACTAATGGCCAGTTCCTATATGGGCCAAACACAAAAACAGACAGTAAAGTGTTTAAGTTACATAAACTCCATATGTACATTATTTGTTCAGGTATTTTTTTATTATTATATAACATTATGTTGTGGGTATGTTAGATTTGGCAGGCTGTTGTATTTTAACAAATATATTTTTTTTATTGCCCTCATTTAAACCAAAATAACTCCTACTGTAGACTTTTCCAATACTGAATACCTCAGTTTGGTAGACATTGAAAAATAATGCAATAACATAAATAAACTTTTTAATTATAGAAACGTAAAAACTTTTCATATAGCAATCCGTTTACAAATCAAAACATATAATCATATTGTTGCAACATTTGTAGTCTTCTCCTGTGGACATGTCAATTTTTTTGTGTTTGACCATATCTTATTACTCATTTACTTGTCTTACCATCTGTTGAATAATTACATTACTTTTATGGAGCTAATGTCAGATTTTAATTGATAGTAAGGAAATTAAACAGATGCCTAGATTTAAGAACCAGCCATTATATTTTCTTAAGTTTTCGCAACTTGTATACATAATACATTAAAACTACATTTTAATGGTTTTAAGCATAGTCATTTATTTGGTTTTTAATGTTCTGAAACCAATAATCAAATTATTATCACGGTTAAAATAGTTAAACCATAGTTTTGTTAACCAGCCATTAGTTAACCAAAACTATGTGTTAACAGTTTTAACCATGACATTGTGTTCAAATTTCAAGTTTTTATTCCAAATAAGTTCCACTGGAGAACACTTTTTGAAGGTCATGCTTATAAGTTAAAATTTAATTTTACTTCCTATTATATATACACTGCTTCGCAACGTGTTATTGCTGTTAAGGAGACAAAGCGGCAAGAAACTCCCCAGCAACACGAGCTAGAAATTGTTTTTCGTTATATTTCTTATTCTATTTATATCTCAAGATCTTTTTTTTAATAAGTTTTATACAGAAATATGTTGCAGAATTTTTTTCGACTATTTGTTTGTTATTTCAATTATTTAGTTTTCCAACTGTTAAAACATACTTTTAATCATGTGTACTAGTTGTCTAAAGATGTTGAATTTTAATTCAACAGCCAGTGGAGATGTAAGTGTGCGCCTATCGTCATGTGGCTGGTGCTGGATAGTTTCTGGCAGAAGAGTATTGTCCTGGCCTCGATCTCAACAAAGAATCAGTGGGACTGCTTCACCGGCACCTGCCGGATCAATGGCTGCAAGAGAGCTGACCTTGCCCCAGACTGACTTGGCCCATAAAGCAGACTTGGTCATGTTGTTCTATGAAAATGAAGCTCAGGTATTTTAAAGTTAACAATATACAGTAAAACCTCTGTAAGTAGAACTTGAAGGAAGATATTCAAAAGTTAAAGTTCTCAACTAAGTGAATTTTGTAAGGAAACATTCGACTTGTAAAGGTTAAGATTTACATTACATTTACAATTATAAAGGTTGTAATATCAAATATGGCTACATTTGAGGTACAGAGATCCAATTTATGTTTTCGAGTTGTAGAGGGAAAATAAGTTCTGAATATGCTTATAAGGACTCACTAATTATTTTGACATATAGAGGGTTCAGATTTCGAACAGGTTTTGGGGGGGGGTTGAAGGGAAGGGAATACAAATTTTTTTCAATTTTGAAAGTTTTTTAACTTATTGAGGTTGGCCTTAAAGAGGTTCTACTGTAAGTTGTGCCTGATGTAGCAGATAAATGTGTCACATGAGGTATTTTCTTAAATTTTCGCGACTTGTATAATAAAACTATGTTTTAACGATTTTAATCACAGTAATTTATTTAATTTTGGGTATTGTGACGTTTATGAATTAACTAACGTATTTAAACTTCGCAATTATCTAAAGCATGTATTAGTTTGCGCAAAGTGGAGTAGATTCAATAGGAGGAGAGATCCCAGCAGCTCTTGGATTTATAATTATTAGGGACAAAAAATGACACAAACAACAATTAGGCTGGTCCCACCACCCAGACTAGAGTCAATAGTAGAAAGATAGGTCTGTTATTTATCTCACATTGAACTAAACCATAAAAAGACTTCATATGGGTGATAGAGCTCAGAATACAAAGCCTATAATTATTACAACATGCATGTTTTGTGTCCTACTTTGTCTTGTGGGGATCCCACAGGATTTCCAAAACAGTAATCTGTATGATACTTAATGCACTGTGGTTCTTAAAAATGAATGAAATGCACATGTACTGACAAATAGAAACATTTAAAGAAGAATTAAACTAGCTATCTATCACAAAGATAAGCTAACTAACCACACTAACCAACTTGTTTCAAATGATAAGGCATTAGCAAACTCCAAGGCTGGACATAGCAAATGTATTTCTTAAATGAGGTATTTTAATATAACCTCTGCTAAACAACTATTTCCACTGATTGCAGGAATAAAAAAAACATAAAAAATACTTCTGTCTTTGGTATTTGTTATTAGGATGTTGTTGACGATAGAATTCGTTGATGAGTGTGGACGGCCCGCTCAGTGTTGCCCGTAGAATAAAATAGATACCTAAATTACTATATAAATAATAACAAATATACTTATGTACATATATTAAGATAGCAAATATATAAAATGTAAATATTTGTTATTACCTATGTTCTTTTTAAATGAATAACAGCCAATTGATTGCCTAGAGAGAGAGTGGAATGCACGGGCTTCGCTCGGGAGCGACCCGAGTCAGTTGCCAGCGACCACCTACCGTACTATACGTGCTCTGCATTTCGTTTTCTCTACATGCAATCAAAGGCTAACTTTCAAATTCTTAAAACCTTGTTTTAATATTCTCCTTTGCACAATTAGACGTTATATCCGTTACAGATGTCAAGGTTTGATGAAAGTATCAATCAATATAAATTATTTTTTGTCTTTAGATGCCATCCTGCATAGGTGTGTCTCCGGAAGGTGTGGTCCGTTACTGGCCATCAGTTGGTCAGGAGGGGGTTTATGTAGATGTCACCTGTGAATTGGCAGGCCAAGAGTGTGACAGGCTCGGGGAGTACACAAGGTCTGGACTTGTGTTAGCAACAACCACTTGCACTGTTGTATTGCTAAATCCTACTGTTATTGGTAAGTTTATATTAACCTGGCCTTATATCTTTAAGTTTTACTTGAGTAACCATGTAAGGCTATATTAGACTTACATGTAAGAAGATGCTTACTTACACACTTACCCATAGCCTTAAAAGCTTACTCATTCCATAATTGTATAGTGAATTTTGTTTATTTATTTTATGATACCATTGATGTTTCATTGCGAAACACAATATTTTTGTCATTTTCCATGAAGTGAGAATCTATATATTAACACGTGAAGTAAAAACTTTGTACGCATTCTTACGAAAATTGGCGGACAGAGGAGTATGAAATTTCGCACACTTATAATTTAAATAGAGAAGCAACCAATGCTATATTTTTTTTTATTATGCATAAAAAAAAACATTAAACCAATAAAAAAACATTACACACACTACCATGTATTTGACACACACACACACACACATGCATATTTACTCTTTTGTCTATTGTTGCCTTGGCGAAATCTCCGTCAAGAAGTGGGCTGTAACGCCGACAAGCAAGTGGAACGGGAAACATCGCGGTCGTGAACGAGGTTGTTGTGAGTCCCTAATGGAATGTAGCTGGTGATGCGTTACAGGAGTGATAAAGGAGAAAGGAACACTCACTTTGCTTGCTGGTTCTCTTCTTATAACTTGTATTCTTTCTCACGTTAACGTACACTTAGTGGTCGCACAGCAATACTGAATTGAATTGACATCTTGACAAAACGCGGAAGCGCAGCGCCAAAGATAGTTTTCTCGCATTGTCCGTCTCGTTCTCGCGAGTGGGTTGCGGGTAGGGAAGAGAGGGAGAGGACAATGGAGGATATATATATGTCGGAGGGAAGCTATGACTTCATACGACATGACGATGTATTGTTGACAGGATGTATAACGCACAATATCATTTGTTTACATTATAATCACTTCTAAAATTCTTAATGTAATTTAATTAGATTTGTTAATGTTTGTATAACTTCAAGATCGTTCTAACCTAATAAAAGTTATGAATATTGTAATTTAATAAACGACCAATCAGAGCAGAGCTTATGGCGGAGCGGGGTCGGACGCCCTCTATACTTTGAGTAGTATCTACTTCGGTAGACTGAGGAGTTTTTGTAGCACATTTGGTTGGTGGCAACAGGTCGAGTTGGACCATGGAGTATTTTAAAGAAAGTATTGAAGCTGGAAGTATGAGCGGGTGCCCTGAACCCGCTGCTCGGTCTAAACTATGTCATAATGTTGATCAAATCTAAATTAAAAGTGTATAAACCGTGGTTATTGTGTTTTATGCTCGCATTTTATCCTGATGACGCCCACTAAACCTGCAATAACTAAAGATGTCGTGAGAACGAGGCCGTTCTGCGACATATATATACTTTTTTTTTCGCGGTGTTAATGTCGCCAACAGTAGCCAATGTGTTTCATTGAAAGTAACAGTTGCAATGATTGTGGTAGAGGGCCGCGCGACGGTGACGTGCCGCACGCTGCGGCCGCCGAGCGGCTGGCTGGGCGGCATCGGCCGCCGGGTCTCCGTGCTTTTCTTCGGCACCATGCCCACGCACACGGATACGGTAATATATCTATAATATTATAACATCCTAAACATGCTGTGTCTGTACATTGACGTTAATTTAAAAAAAAAACGATTCAGTTTCTATTATTTTACTGTTTGATAATACTCTGTGTTGTTTTTATCCTAAACTAGCTGACTCGGCGAACTTCGTACCGCCTTGTTCAAATAAATTAATAAACAAACAAATTGAGAAAACATGGGAAAGGGCTCATAGAATTTGAAAAATATATAGCCTATAACCATCTACGATTAATTCCGCGTCGACTGGTTGTGGTTTCATGATGATCGGTCCAGTAGTTTTCGAGTATATAGATATATATAGATAAATAGCCATAAACCATCTAGGAAAAATTTCGCATCGAATGGTGGTAGTTTCATGTCGATACGATCAGTGGTTTAAGCGTGATTGAGCCTCAAACGAACACCATTTTCATTATATATATATAGATAAATTTTGTCTTTCTTTCTTCAATTTCTTTTAGATTTCTTCTTTGTTTGTCGTTTTGTCTGTTTGTTCAGGCCTCACGTAAAAATCACTGCGGTTTTCGGTAGTGTTTCGGTACAAGTGACAGATGTCGAACACTGTGCAACAAATGTTATAAGAACCCAAGTGAGCCAACATGATATTCTGACGATAGACTAGTGAAGGTCAATCTCCATTCAGCTGTCCCAGAAGCTGGTGGGCGTGGTGGTGCTGGAGTGCGAGGGGGGCGAGGAGCAGGAGGACGAGGAGTGCATCGCGCTGGTGGCGGGGGGGCCCGTGCTGCAGCTGTGGCGCGGCGCCGAGCTGCACGAGCACAACCTGCGGCGGCCGCTCACCGACGCCTATGCTCGCACCTACCTCGCGCAACACGGTGAGCCTCTCCTTGCAACGACCAGCAATAAGCAATGTGTAAAATCACTCTAAAGTGAACAATAGTTCAAATGTGGCCTTTTGAGTTGTCACAACAACTCCGTTGAATGGCTTCAGTTGATAACCTACAGTTCAGCTGAGCTATACATAGGCTTAAGAAAATGAAGAATGAACGTTCAAAAACAGTTCAAAGACAGTTCGTTACACGCACTCAACGCGGATACACGCACAATGCTGACATGTGACTAAGACAGAATAGCTCGTGGTTCGTGCCGAGTATTGTCGGATAAGCATGAAGCAACAAAAATAGATATGCAATGTCGTTTTCATTAATCGATTATTATTCAAATCTAGTATAATTAAAAAACATAAATACATTTATTTAATGTGCTCTAACAAAGTTTCAATTTTCTCTAAGTAGATATTAAAATTAAAATTAATACAAAATTTGTACTTTTTAAGCTAAAAAGTAATAGTTTGTGTATATTGTATTTTAAATATGGATAAAAACTCATTTGATTTAATTAATTCTATTTAAAATAATTGATTATGAAATGTAACTGAATAAGCGGTTATTTTCGTTTACGTTAGGTACATCTCCAGCCAAGACGATATTGGTTCGTAAAGAATGTTCTGTGCGACCACTTGGCGCTAACTTCAGACGAGCCACGACTCATCGGTCGTACTTGGGGACTTATATAGAAAATAATCCCTCTATTTGATATATTTCGGTGTGATCCGATTGCAGGTGAGCTGAACACACTGGAGATGGTGGCGCTGGACGTGCGCGCCAGCGGCAGCCGCGGGCTGCTGCTGCTCGTCGCCGCCGTGAACGCGGCGCGCTCGCCCGAAGTGCGCTACGCCATCGGTGAGTCGCAACTTTTCACGTTTGCACGTCTATCGAGTTATATATTTCTTGACAGTAAAGCCCACATGAAACGAAAATTATCTTTAATTTTAATATTTATTTTTATTTAAAAAAATGTATTATAATAATAAATTCAAAGAAGAAAGAAAAAAAATATAAGGCTTTAATGGCTAACGCTAACTCTTTTATAACGTTTAATTCTGTTATCTTATGATCCCATATAAAGTATTGACGTTTTAGGACTTGTAGTTTTCTTGCATATACTACTTGGTAGCATTTTCCGCGATTTAAACATATGCTATTATCCTTACACCAGCGAATTAGTCTATTCAGATCCTCTTGTAGAAGTTTACAGTCTAAGTCAGATTCAACTAATTTGGCAAACTTTAAAATATCAGCGTACATATACACGCGTGTATGATGGCAACTGGTAGTTATGTCATTAATAAAGATATCAAAGAGTATGGGGCCAAGATGAGAGCCTTGAGGCACGCCTGGCGTTCATACGTTACATGATCATTAAAATTAAATCCATTGACAACTACTTTAAAGCTACGGTTATCAAGATATGATTTTAATCATCCTAAGAGAGAACCTGTGAAAGCATATGATGCTAATTTTAAAACCAATATAGATCATGCGGTACTAAATCGAACAACAATTGTTTTATTATTATTAGTTAATCTGTAGAATATGTTCGTTGTAATGTGGATGTATTTATTATATGATATGGCATTTTTAGCAAAAGAAAAATAACATAAGTAAAGTCGATTTTTGTTGTGGGTGCAGCGCAGCTGAGCGTGCAGGAGCCGGGCTGCCCGCGCGTGCTGGCGCTGGTGGGCGTGCGCGGCGCGCAGGCGCACGAGCCGCCGCCGCGGCTGCTGCCGCTGGGCGCGCGCGCGCTGCTCTACACCGACAAGTACGTCGCGCTCGTCTCCAGTGAGTCCTCTTCGCCTCTACTATATATACACTAGAGTTCAGCCTGCCTCTTGTTTAAAGAGCAGGCGGTACATTGTATTACATTTTTATGTATTCGCCCCCAGAAGATTCACTTCATTTTATATTGCAAACTGTCCCATCTCTCTTAATGCAAAACCGCTCCAGTACTCCTAATAGCGTTTCTTAGAAAGTGTAAGGCCGCAAATTGGGAACGGCGGGGCGTGCAGCGTCGCGTGCAGCGTGCACGCAACTAGTTTTCGCTAGCGCGTGCGTGCGTGTGGGGCGTCCAAGTACGTTGACCAATCGGAAGCCGCCATTTAAAGGCAAGTGTGATCACGTCAAAGGAACGATATTACAAGATATGTGTGTATAATTGTTGTTGTTTGTTTTGTTTAATCTACAAATACGATCCTTCCGGGATAGTATTAATATCAACTTAATGTCATTCGAAATGATAATTATTGAAGTGCAATCACGACTGGACTTATTGCTTTCAAGTCATCCATTGTTCAAAAATACGATTGTGTCATAGAAGAAATGGAATGTGTTGGGTGAGTCCCAACACCGTAATAAATGAAAGATAACTTGATATTAAACGAGTTTAATTGAATTCAAAATGAATTGCATTTAATATTAACTTAACGTTGTTATATCTATGATTTAGAATATCCCAACTTATTTGATAGTTTTCTGATGAGATATGGAGATTATTGGTGGCAGTTGCTTCTTTATTAATTTGGAAATCAAACTCGATTTTATTGGACTGTATAATTATTGTTGAATTAAAAGAATACATAAAGTAGTACAGAGCGTAATTATTTACAAGATACATAAGAGCGATGCTGAGAGGTGAAGTGTAGAGTAGCAGAGAGAATTTCGCCTGCCAGGGTCGCTCCTTAAGTCCCGCATCCCGCCCGACGCCTAAGTGCTAATCGTGCCCTCTGAGGGCGCCGGCGGTATGCGGGGCGCGGAGAGTAGGTGTGCTCCGGCGGGCGGGTCAGGGGGGTGCTCTCTGTCCGCAAAAGAGATGTTGAATTAATTTTTCAGCTTCGCCTTTAAGTTTGCTCTTTAGAAATTGTAATTTCTGAGCATTTGATAATGATCGATTATTGTGTATGGCCTCCGAGAACAAGTCTTTAAATGATATCCAGTGATGATAATTTCCACTGAATGTGGGAATATCTATGACTGGTGTAGACTTTTCCCTATAGTCCTGTGACCATATCTTAGAGCTGATGCTCTTTTTTACATCGTTGTACTTCTTCTCGTACATGCTGAATGTTTTTTCATACTCCTCGTCTTGTTGGAGAAGTTCGCTTTCGATTTCCCAGTGAAGCACACCGATAGCCGTCCATCTTGATTGGACTGACTTCTGAATGTCTTCAAACTCCCATTTCTCTGATAGGGAGTCAAGGTCGATTGCGCTGGGTGTGCGTCTGAATGCCTTGAAATTGCTCTGCTGTTTTCTGAGCATTTCTTCCACCTTACTGGTGACTGCCCTTGATACACCTAATGGCGTTGCATGTTTGAGAAGCGGCGTTGGAGGTCTGGATTCCTCCCTGATTAAATAATTTTGAATTATAGCCCTGATTTTTGAGTAATATTCCCTGACGGATTCGAATTGATTGGATGTAAAATAAGAATGAGACTTAATTCCAAACCCACAGAGTTTATTATGATTTGAATTATATTCGACCCAATATGAATCTTATCAGTTCTGCGTTTGATGTATTCCGCAGTCTTTCTTTCAGACCCGTCTTTTTTTAAGTTTGAATACAGATTTTCTATAGCTCCATACAGCTGTTCTTGAGTAGCTAGTAAGTCTTCCATTGATGCCATATTTAAGATGAAAATATAAAATCGGAAAGATCTTACTTGAGTGTAGACCTGGAGCTCCGCACGAAGTCTGGAAGATGTTTTCTCCTGCGTTGGCACACTTGAGTATATGACGAATGAGTCCGTTTTGCACCACTATTATTGAGCCACAATGGATCGAAATTGTCCTTGATAGGCCAGCGGACTAGGCTCGAAGGACCATAAGATGTTGGGTGAGTCCCAACACCGTAATAAATGAAAGATAACTTGATATTAAACGAGTTTAATTGAGTTCATAATGACATGAGTGTCATCGGCGCGTGATGGTCGTGAACTGACTCGACGCGTCCGCGGAAGTCGCAGCTAACCTGTGCGGTTACACCGTACAGAATGTAATAGCTACAAACATACCACTTCGTTTACTAGCAAATCTTGACACACTGAAAAAATATTAGAAGTGAAACCTCAATGTACAAGTGGAAAAACGAATCGCAACGGACAAGTGGAAAAACGAATGGCAACGTATAAGTGGTAAAACGAATAGCAACGGACAAGTGGAAAAATGCATTGCAAAGTACAAGTGGAAAAACGAATCGCAACGAACAAGTGGAAAATCTTCAACTGACAAGTGATAAAATGAATCGCAACAAAATGTTGACTTTAAGTTTTACGGGCAGGTTATCAAATTGGACAAGTACATTAACAATCTGCCCGTAAAACTTCAATTTAAAATTTTGTACGTTGAAGTTTCACTTGTAATATGTGTCCCAGCACACATTTCGATTTTTCGCAGGTTTACTGCAAATTATGATTTGGTTAGGTTAAGTACATTTTAATGGTGTATGTAATACGCTACACAAGCACCGACTATTTTTTTACGTCAACATTTTTGCCGTTCGTTGTCGTTCACTTTTGTTGTGACTTTCGAAAAACTGAACCGTTGGCAAAGTATTCTTGTTGTTAATTTGTTTCCTTAAGAAACTCTCTATTTATTTATTTATATTTTTTACATAGACCACAAATAGAGGCCCAGCCACGTGGAAATCAGAGGTATACATAATAAAACTACGTTTTAACGGTTTGAAGCGCGGTAATAAACGTAGTTTTATTATGTATACAATGCGCAAAAACTTAAGAAAATATTAGCAGAGGTATTATAGTTCGTATTTATACACAATCACCTGTCGCCACCTTAGACAAAGCAGTTTCTATCATAAACTTTGATTTTGAACGCATTCTGCAGTGGGGCAAGTCCTTTGGGCTTCATGTCAATCCTGAAAAAACTCAACTCATCGTCATCGGTAGCTCACGGATGCTTAATAAGGTCGACTGGAGTACCATACCTAGTGTGATGTTTGACGGGGCAATCATTCCTTTTAGTGATAAGGTAAAAAACCTTGGCGTTATATTTGACAGTGAGCTGTCTCGGCGACCTCATATCACCGAATTAAGTCGGCGGCTTTATCTCTCATCCAAATCCCTCAGAAGGTTGAGGAATTTCTTACCCACTACCACCAAAATTAAGCTAGCAGAGTCCTTATTACTTCCTATCCTTGATTATGCTGACGCCAGCTATCTAAATTTAACCCAAGAACAACTTAATAAACTTGAGCGCCTCCAAAATTTTTGCATAAGGTTCATATTTGGACTACGCAAATATGACCATGTCTCTGAATTCCGAAAAAAACTCAAGTAGTTGCCAATTCGATTTCGCCGGAATACTCACATCCTTGCTTTTCTCTATAGTATTTTATTTGTCCCTAGTACTCCTGATTACCTTAAACAAAATTTTGAATTTCTTTCATGCTCTCATAATTTACGCCCTTCTAATAAACCTAAATTGAACACTCCTGCGCATAACTCAACTTTTTATAACAATTCTTTTACTGTTAAGGCTATACAGCTCTGGAACGCGCTTCCTATTACAATCAGACAAGCAAAATCACTAGCGATATTTAAAACTATGATTAAAAAATACTACCTGTCGTTGGAATATGATATTTAAATTCACTTATAAACATTTATATATTTTGTAGATATGTATTTGTATGGTATGTATATTAAGTATATATCTATGTAATATATAAAATTTCTCCATATACTTATGTATATATATAATTTATGTATTTATTATTAAAATGTAAGTAGTTTGTACTATATGTTACGTATACCACCATCGCCATTATCATCTTAATTCATTCCTGGGGTTGTCTGGAAGAGATCGCTTTTTAGCGATAAGACCGCCCTTTGTACATAACTAGATATAATTTAGTCTTAAGTTCATGTTTGTATTGGTGTACAATAAAGAGTTATCTATCTATCTATAGTTCGATGCAAACTTAAGTTTGCCACCATTAATTGCGGCTCGGAACATCGCACTTTCTGATGCGCTGAACGCGATTTTAGGTATTAGATGGACAAGGTCGTCGGAGGACGAGGTATATCCTCGCTCGCTCTCTCGTTCGCTTTTTCGTTTACTGGACTTTCCCGGCGCTCGGCTCACCAGGGCTTCCAATTTAGCGCTTTCGGAGCTAGATGTAGCGCTTTTTAGGGCACCCCACCTCCCAATTTTATTAAACAACTTCCAGCAAAATCTTGCGTTTTTTATAATATGCAAACATCTAATTAATTTTATAATAAATATATATGAATATCTGTACTAATATTATAAAGAGGAAAGATTAGATTGTTTGTTTACATTGAAGAGGCTCCGAAACTACTGAACCAATTTGAAAAATTCTTTCACTGTTGGCAAGCTACACTATCCCCGGGTGACATAGCCTATATTATAATTACAAAAATGTTAGGGATCCTTACTAAAACTCTAATAATGTAACCCAAGGTATAAAAAAATACCTAAAATCACGTGCGCTGCGAAAACTATTGATGATAGAATAAAAAAATGTACTACGACTTTGCAGAACACATCATTATTTACAAAAAGTGTCGCGACACTATATATGTAACTATTATAGTTAGGCCACAATAAGTGATCTTTTATTTTAAAAATTTAATTAAAATGCCGCCGCTAGAAAATGCTCTTTATTTGTATCTTGGTATTAATCCTTATCAAAATAAATTACTTCATATTCAAGACTGCTTCAATACCTTTATACAACTTTTTGAATTATTCAATTCGGACATTCCATTCGAAAGATATCACGAGTTTAAAAATGTAAGAATTAGTGACGGTGACCACGTGACTGTGACACCTTTTCGTGAGCGAAAAATCGCAAGGCCCCCTCTATATAGAAGTTTAACTTCAAAAATTACGTGTAAACGCTCGTTAAAACGTCAAAACACTGATCACGCCACTCAACTACACGCTAAAAACTGCTACGAATACACCAAGAAAGAAATCCATGCTTTCAATAGTTATCATGCACGCTCAAAGCAACGCGCCGCTCCATGCGACGCCGTTCCGAATTTGCGGCCTAACAAACAGACAAAGTTACTTTCCCATTTATAATATTAATAGGGAATTAGGGATTGAGACCATGATACACTTTTGTTTTAGATTTTTGTCTGTGGTCGATTTCGATACGGTTTTCACTGCCGATAGCAATTTATCAAAATGTGCACAACTTTATATTCCGGAAATTTTGCGGGATTTTTTACAGCAGTTGCTTAGGGCTTATAAATATTTTCTTAATACCGACACAATTCTCACAGAAACGATTGCTTACATTCTTTTTAAAATGCTGCGCTACAATATGGTCTGGAAAGTACGGTTGACATAAAAATCAGCGGATTTAGGCACCATTTGACTAAGAGACGTCCACTGTCCCCAGCGACGTCGTCCACGGAGAAGGCGGAGTACATCGACGTGTCCGCGGAGGGGGACCGCATCATCGGCGCGGAGCTGTGCAACGGCGTGCCGCTGCTCTTCAGCAGGAAGCACGGCGTGCTGCTCTACAGCGGCGTCGACGCCGCGCGGACGCCGTGAGTGCACCCCGCCGACCACCGCGCGATTCATGCACCTGCACATGGTTACCATTCCTAATCTAGGGAATGCCGTCACAAGAATCTTGTGTTGTGCCACTAGTGATCAAGTTCCAATCTCCTTTGGTGTCATAAAGGTTGGTAGGCATTGGTAACCACTCTCCATCAGGTGGGACGTCTACCTATCTACCGAACTCGAACAATAAAAAAATACCACCTACAAACAAAGCGCTTTGCGTCCACCTTCATTATGTGCATTTCAAAAAAATGAAAGTCACTACTGGAGTCAATTTTTCCTGAAACCTATAACCTGGATATCTTGAAGTACTATACCGTACAAATGTGTACTTTCTAATTATAAGTATTTTAAGCATACACCATCTTAGATCATATTATTTTCGCTCGAAATCGGACGAGATATTGGTCAAACATAAACCTGTATATATTAAAAAAACCGTAGTTGTTTGTCATCACTGTGTTTTCTAATTCATATAATAATTAGAAATATTAATTGATTTAAGTTGGGATGAAATTGTTTTGTGTGTTTCCCTCAGGTCAGCCTGTGAGAGCCCCATGGGGTCCCCGTGTCCCTCGGACATGTACGAGGGCAACCTCTCGCTGTACGAGATCGATCCGCACGAGGTGAGTTTCAATACGTAAATGCATTTCTTTATATTTTACAATGACATGAGAATAGAGAAATAAACTATATTATTTAGTTAAATATATTTTATTGTATACCCATATAAAAAGATAAAATTATTTGAATTCCAGTTCTGCACTATGATACGACTGTTTAAATTACTAAATCAAAACGGCATTCAATCTATTCCTTTCATCCTATAAGTTAGTTAAATGTATACCTCAGAAGCTAGGTGAGAACAGTGGACGACCGGGCAAGATGGTGGAAACTTGGGGAGGCCTATTTCCAGCTGTGAAGAACGGTTGGGTGACAACATACTATAATAATAATAAATGGAGGTATCCAGTTTGTACAATGAAAGATTTAGAAAAATTTTGTTTGTTTGTCTATCAAGGCATCACATGAAAACTACTAAAAGAATTTGAATGAAATTCGACCTAGAGTTAACTGATACCTCATGTCAAAATACGATACTTTTTGTTTCGATGAATGACATGACGAATGTAATCAAAACAGTGTTGCCGTTATAATTTATTACAAATAGGTACAGTTTTACACAACTTATAAATCCAATGGGCAGTTTTCGTTTGCGAAGAAAACGGGGAGGCCGGTTGTCATGTGAATAATCTATATTGAAGTTCATTCGCAAGCAGAAATGGAGTGTGTTGCTTTCTATGCGCTTTTAGCTATGTTTCGCCTACATAATTCGTACACTGTCGCGCTCTACTGGAATGGTCAAGAAAATAGTGTAATACAGTATGTCGTTCGATAAACGCCAACGAAGTTTCGTACGCACAACTAATATGTATCGCGCAGTTGAGCGCGGTGACGACGGACGCGTGCGGCAAGCTGAAGACGGCGTTCCTGTTCCACCTGCGGCGCGAGACTGGCGCGTGCCGCGCGCTGCTGCTCGAGCTGTTCCCCGCGCCCCCCTCGCCGCCCCCGCCCTCGCCCCCGCGGCGGGGCGAGGGGGGCGCGGGGGGCGAGGCGGAGGCGGAGGGGGGCGCGCCCGACGACGAGCGCGACGTGGACAGCGTGCTCGACCGCACCGTGCTGCAGGTCGCCACCGAGATGCTCGACGACATCCCCGCGGGGGACCCCAGGTTGGCGCCCTCTTTGGGACGAGGCTCGAATGTCACGTTTCAAGTGCCCCAGAGACGGTCATTCGCAATTCTCAATATTTACGTCATTGGCCGTTTCAATTGAAGGTGCGAATGATGGAGCTTCATATTGTGTTGTTTTTGTTTTTGTTTCTCGCCTAGCGAGCGAATGACCGAAATCTGTCAATCGCATAATGAGACGTTCAATTGATTACGTCATTCGCGATTGTCAACGGGCTTCCATCATTCGCTTTCAATCACCTAGACGCGGATGACAATGGCTTCGATTGCCTCTATAGACGATTATTTGGTATTTCAAAAAAAATTGACAATTGCGACTGTCTTCGGATCACTTGCCGTAACATTTTTATCATACATTTTAGATTAGAACTTGAATGCAATGAAATAAGATCTAAAATAAAATACTATCCATTATTTTAAGATACGGCGTTTAGAAATGAGAAGGTATTATAACCGCCTTTATTCGGCCACATCCGGGCGCTCTCACCGTGCAAGTGCACCTGTTTTATATAATTTGATATCTGATTTTATATAAATGTTGTTGTATACTTGATTGTGTAATGTGTCACGTACAGGTGGCAGCGGCGGGGCGCGGGCGCGCAGACGAGCGTCGCGCTCGGCAGCTCGGCGGCGCTGCAGGTGGCGGCGCAGCTGCGCGACAAGCAGCGCGCCTTCTCGCTGTTCCTCGACTTCGTGCGCGCCGCCGGCCTCTGGCAGCGGCTGGGGCTCGTCACGCACGGTGAGCACTACAGTTACGCCATGGCGACAGTGGACTCGATGTCTAGTGACTAGGTCTAAAATCTGGTTTAATTTCTCTCACACCTCAAGTACACCTTCTGACAAGCAACCTTCTGATTATTCAATATAAGGACCGCAGTGAATCCCTATTATCCCTATTAATATTGTAAATGCGAAAGTAACTCTGTCTGTCTGTTCCGTTTTCACGTAAAAACTACTGGACCGATTTGGCTGAAACTCAGTACATATATATTTTCGATACCGAGGATGAACATAGGATACTTTTTATTCCGAAAAATGGGATAGTTTCCGGGATAACATGATATTTGTCTGTTTGTTTGTTATGCTTTTATGGAAAAACTACTGGACCGATTTGGCTGAAATTCGGTACGTATGTAAATTAAATACTGAGGATGGACAAGGGATAATTTTCATTTTGGCCTTTTTGGTAATTTTGGCCTATGTGGTCATTTTGGCCTTTTTGGTCATTTTAGCCTATTTGGTCATTTTGACCTATTTGGTCATTTTGGCTTATTTGATCATTTTGGCCTATTTGGTCATTTTGGCCTATTTGGTCATTTTGGCGTTTTTGATAATTTTGGCCTATTTGGTCATTTTGGCCTATTTGGTCATTTTGGCCTATTTGGTCATTTTGGCCTATTTGGTCATTTTGGCGTTTTTGATAATTTTGGCCTATTTGGTCATTTTGGCGTTTTTGATCATTTTGGCCTATTTGGTAATTTTGGCGTTTTTGATCATTTTGGTCATTTTGGCGTTTTTGATCATTTTGGCCTATTTGGTCATTTTGGTCTATTTGGTCATTTTGGCCTCTTTGGTAATTTTGACCATTTTAATTATTTTGGCCTTTTTGGTCGTTTTGCCTATTCCGTCATTTTAGCAATGTCGGTCACTGTGGTCTTTTGGTCATTTAGACCATTTTGGCCTTTTTGGTCAAGTTTTGTAATTTATTTTGTTGACAGATAGACGGGGGATGGTATATATAATTAGCGATATAAAATGAAGTGAATCTTCTGTGCGCAAATACATAAAAATGTTATATAATATATAACCTGTAGCACTTGCTCTATAAACAAGAGACTCGCACTAGAGGTTAACCCGCGGGGTAAACTCTAGTAAATATATAAGGAACACTTACTATCCCCACAATATCTTCTCGATATCGTTGCAGCGGAAGAGCGCTCTCAAATATAAAGTGGCTCGCCACGGACCATTGTGATTATTTGTCATGTTCGACGTTGCAGAGTGCGCGGTGCAGCACACGGAGGCCGCCCTGCGCGGGCTCGCCGAGCAGCTGGCCGCGGCCATCGCGCTGCGCCGCCTGCAGCAGGGGCCCGACGCGCAGCTCATCGACGCCGCCGTCTACCAGGTACGTCTCGTACTGGAACAGACTACATAAACTATAGAGAACACGTTATCATTTTTGAAGTGATAACTTCTTATGGGAGGGTAAAACGCTTCGTTACGTAACGCGTTACGGCGCCAATCTGTCTGGCTTCTCTCACGTTAGATTAGTTTATGTTATCACTTCTGTCGGGCGTCCCGAGGCACTGTATGTTTTTTTATATTATTTGTTTGGGATTCACGTAAAAACTATTGCGTCGATTTCGATACGAGTTTTCGCTGATCGACAGCAAATTCTTAGCCTTAAAATCTATGCTACTCTTTATCTTGGAAATGCCGCAGAAATGTTCTCGGAAGCGATTTGAGGTTTGGGTGCATAACGGTTAGTTTATTTATTTATTTATTTATTTAAGGAAAACCTACAGCTAAAACATTTGATTAGATATCTAAAATTAATACAAGAAAGCCAATGACAGGTTTTCACGGATAAGATATAGCTTAAAAGTAACATGCAAACATAAAAAACATTAAAAAGGCACCGAGATGTCTAATCTCAATTGAAAAATTTCAGGCTTAGACACCGCTTGGCTCCTGAAGTACTGATTGAAAATGGGTCGATATCATCGCATTTAGTTACATTATTTATACTTGTGAATCCATAGTTCTTTTTTGGAATGCTACAATTCTTTGTGTCCCGGGAATTTCATGTCGATCGTTGTCGCAGAGGGCATTAGTTATAAGCGTCATCACTAGATGGCGCTATCTAATAAGGAAACACGCTATGTTTTGTAATACATATTTTGTTAACCTCCTTTGTACTTTTCATATAAACCAGTTCAGTTCAAGTAAGTGTTTTATTTAGTGATTTTGTGCCAGTGCTTAGGTCATCTAGGACAATCGTGGATAAAGTCGCGGGTGTATCGTAATTAAGGAAACGTTTGACGTGAATACACATACGTGTGCGTGTGGCAGGTGGTGTGCGGCGACTGCCCCGAGGTGGAGGAGGAGCCGGAGGTGGAGGCGGCGCTGGGCGCGGGCGCGCTGGCGCCCTCGGACGTGTGCTTCCGGCGCGCGTCGCGCGCGGGCCGCGTGCTGCGCGCGCTGTGCACGCACCGCCCGGACGCGGCGGACGCGCGCGCCGTCGCCGCGCACGCCGCGCGCACCATACACGTCGTCACCGTCAGTTCTTTTTCTCTACATTTATGGCTTGGCAGCTAGGCCTTCCGGGAACGGAGTTCTTGTGACAATTGACTATACACTTCACATTTCTCACAAAACATAATTACTACTCAAAAGTATATTGTTCACAGTGAGTTCTCTACCTCATTGTCATTAAGAGTGTGAATATCGAAAATTAATATTCGTTTTGGCACGAATTATTCGCACACCCCTTCTATTTGATTATTGTGACTATTTTTCAAAGCGAGCAAATATTGTAGATTTAAATATAGTAACTTGTGAACGACTGAAAATGTCCGAGTGCCATACGTGCTCTGATGTAGTGGGCAGTCGTGTGACATTGCGTTTGTGTTGCGCGCAGAGCGTGCTGTCGGAGGTGCAGAAGGTGCGCGGGCAGTGGCAGTGGGCGCGGCGGTGGCGCGCGCCGGCGGCGGGCCCGCGCGCGCTACTGCCCGCGCTGGCCGAGCTACACGCGCGGGCAGTCGCCGACGCTGCCCACAACTGCCCGGACGCCACGCTCAGGGCGCAGGTGCGTACCATTCCATTCATAATCATAAGGCCACTTGTACACTCCTGACTACTGACCAAGAAAGACGACACGCTCTGTGTTAGCAGGTGTGCCAATATACACTCTGTGGGGGATATAGACGTAATATGTACCCACCTCACGTTTATTTCTTGTCTCTCTCCACTCTTGTATCACACTTAATTACAATATTAAACGATTTATATGCATTTAAATTAAAGTAAGTAAAGCTTAAACCGACCATATAGGTCGGTGATTTTATTTTTTCTCAACTACTTTGTTTTGCGGGTGAGCCACTCGCGACGCTAGTGCGCCTGCGCAGTGGATCGTCGCACGCGCGAGGAGGGCTGTTGCCCCCTTTATACGACACGACCGATGATGCCTTACGACCAACGATATTTAATCATAAGGTTGGGTCGTGTCGATATATACTTATATTTAATATTAATTGACCTACATATATTATATAATTATGTGTATGTGATATGTGACTTTAGGCGTGAAAGTGTGTATATTATTGCTTTCAGACCGCATATTCTGTTGATGAATATAATAATAATAGCTACACTGCAAGAACCGATATTATGCCTGCCACATTTGCCCGAGATGGTTTTGGTGATTTTGACAATTATATTGTTGTGATCACTTTATTACTGTGTTTTACTTCACTTGATGTCCCTGCTCAGGATTCGAACCTAACACAGTCGGTGTTGCGGCAGGTGCTGGAGGCGGCGGCGTCGCTGGCGGACCTGATCCTGACGGACGCGCAGCCCCTGAACGAGAGCACGCGCACGCAGCACGTCTTCGAGAGGATGAGGCGGGAGGCCATACAGCCCTTCAGTGAGTACTCCGCCACTCTCCATGAGGTCATCTTGTACACCTGCAAGTTTTGCTTGCGTAAGCCTCCAAGGCTAAACAAGCATTGCGGATGGAAAAATTAAAAAATATTATCGTAATATGGTCAGAAGTTTTGGATAAAAATTGACACAAGTTTCATATATGTAATGTCAAAATTTGACCTATGTTAAGGTAAGCGAATGAATAGTATAAATTTTTTTTTTTTTTTTTTTTTAAACTTATATATTGATAAGACAGTTTTTTTTTATTCTACTAGCCTCTAAACTAGTTTAAAATGTATTATCGGGACTAGTGTCCTTTCCCTTAATCTAAAAACAATAACATCAAATACATTTAACACATGTAGACGCATGAACGGAGGATATCCAAAATAATCGATTTTTTCCCGTTTAGATTCGTGTAGTTCGTTTTGACAAATCATTACGCTAGTAAATTTGAACGTATGTAATTTAGTGCTATAAAATTTGTAAAATGACATTTACGTATGTCATGAATGACGCTGTTGTTGTCGATGGCAACTATTCAAAATGCCAAAGGCCATTGTATCCGAATGCACAACATTCAACGCAATATCTCAAAGAATTTATGTGTCTGTGTGTATGCGTGCGAGCGCGCGCGCGTTCGTGTGTGTGTATGTGTTGTGGTGAAATAAGTATTCAAAGACGATACACGTGTTTTAATATTAGCTACGACGTCGAACCTTTCTAGTGTATGTGTATGTGTTTGCTTATGCATATGAAGTTATATATTTTTTTCAATCATCTTAATTGAATTCTATAAGTGATTTCAATATGAAACTTTTGTTTATATGAGAGTGACGAGTGCGTGTGCCGGCAGTAAACGAGGGCGAGGTGGAACGCGCGAGTGCGCTGGCGGAGAAGTTCAAGGACTTCGAGCTACTGGTGGAGATGTGCGTGCGCGCCGACGACCTCGGCCGCCTCACCACCTACGTCGACAAGTACTCGCACGAGGTGAGGTCACCTGCACCTCGCTATGCTCCTCCTCTTAGATCCTCAAAGAAAGAACACAATTCCCTGCGGCCACAGCCAGGTGGACTGGATGGATAAAGTATGTCGCCATAACAACCTTGAGTTGTATTCCGGCGTTAGTGACCAGGTTCCAGTCTCCCTTAAGAGAGCAGCAGCGCATTTGTAGCACCTTTGGTGTTGCAAATGCCCATAGGCGAAGTGGGCCGTCCGCCTGTCTGCTGAACTCCTGCAATAAAAAAAATCTTCAAATACCATAAGAAATCTATATAAACCAGCGAGCCCTGTAGACGTTGCCTTGATTGTTGTTAGCTCTGAAGCCTGGTACCATTGTGAATATAAACCATTCTAGAACTTGAGTGTACACATATAAAACAAAAACTTCGTTTAAAATAACCGACTTCAAAAACTAAAAAAAATAAAATATATAAAATAACTTATTTCTAAAGCTATTATTATTAATATATATTATCTAAAACATCTTAAAGTCTGTGCTTAGTAATTTTTATGTTTTACTTTGCACCGACTTCAAGATGTTTTAGATAATAGTACATTTAGAAATAAGTTATTTTATACTTTTTAGATTTTGAAGTCGGTTTTTTTAAACGAAGTTTGTTACTTTTTAGTGTCTAGCTATGAATGGGTGGACCTGCGAATGGTGCCGCGCTTCTTAAAAAATATAGGTCCCAAGAAATGGGAACAAAAAAATGTTCGTAAAATGAAAACTACTGGGCCAAAATATGTAAAATTTTTAGGGGACCAATTGGAAGATATTCCGCGTCGAACAGAAAAAGAATCACGTAAATCGGATCATAAATCACGGAGTAATCGGCGAACATACATAAAAAAAAAGAAAAAAAAACAAGAAATAAAAAAGATCCCGACGAATTGAGAACCTCCTCCTTTTTTCGAAGTCGGTTAAAAAAATCATCAAAGTCGGTCCAAGGGCTCAGGATGAGTTCAGTAATATAAACGCGAATGGAAGAATTTTATATATAAATATTATATGTTCAAGCCTCCCAGTATTGGGGAATGGACTTGTCTAAGGTAGCTTGGCAGGTTTGACACATCGGTCATCTCAGTGTACACGTTGTATCGCAATGTTTTCTTTTAACGTTATTAATGCGTAGTAATTTTATTGTCGTGGTAGCGTAATGGTTGCGCACGCGCCCCAAGCTCAAAGAGTGCGGGTTCGTTTCTGACCGGAACGCATGCACCACTTCGGAAGTTTTCTGACTTTATATACATATTGTTATCAAAAAAATAATTGAAAAACAAGTTTTATATTATATATTTGAAGACACAATATTTTCATATTATTATTTTATCATATATATATATATATATATATATATATATATATATATATATATATATATATATATATATATATGTCGCAGAACGGCCTCGTTCTCACGACATCTTTAGTTATTGCAGGTTTAGTGGGCGTCATCAGGATAAAATGCGAGCATAAAACACAATAGCCACGGTTTATACATTTTTAATTTAGATTTGATCAACATTATGACATAGTTTAGACCGAGCAGCGGGTTCAGGGCACCCGCTCATACTTCCAGCTTCAATACTTTCTTTAAAATACTCCATGGTCCAACTCGACCTGTTGCCACCAACCAAATGCGCCACAAAAACTCCTCAGTCTACCGAAGTAGATACTACTCAAAGTATAGAGGGCGTCTCTGACCCCGCTCCGCCATATGCTCTGCTCCGATTGGTCGTTTATTAAATTACAATATTCATAACTTTTATTAGGTTAGAACGATTTTTAAGTTATAGAAACATTCAACAAATCAAATTACATTAAGAATTTTAGAAGTAATTAAAATGTAAACAAATGATATTGTGCGTTATACATCCAGTCAACGATACGTCCAATTAAAGCTTCCCTCCGACATATTATCATCATATTATTCCACATATAAAATATATATATTATATAATATATTTATAACTTTGATAAGTTTCCTTTATTTATATTAGTAACAAGAACAGCTGCGTGTGCAATGATGTATAAGACTGATTGTATGATCCTGAATAGGGCATGGCGGAGACGGCGTTCGCGTGGCTGGCGCAGCGCGGCGGCGCCAGGGCGGCGCTGCTGGTGCGCGCGCTGGGCGCCAAGTACCCTGGCCGGCTGGGCGCCTGGCTGGCGCTGGTGCCGGGCAGGGCGCCGCTCTTGGCGCTGCACCACCTGGCCACCTCCAGGCCGGAGCAGGCCGCACGAGTCCTGGCCGCGCTGGCCACCGAAGAGACGGACTCCCTCAACCGGATGACGGTACGCTGTCTCCCTTCGATCCAGTCATATAAATATGCCTCCACGACGACAAGTCTTCTTCCTTGCGCATGGCCACTCCAGCCCGGTGCTCTCCCACAGTTCCCAGCCGCACCCATGGTACTTCGCTCCGAGGCTTGTTCCAGGGTCAGCCCGATCTTCCTCCACCCCACTGGCGCTCCTCGATACATCGCTCGCAAACTGCCCATATCCCATCTATCTTTCCCCATTCCCCTTTATTATATCCTCTTTATCTCATCCTAAAGGCTGGCCATGCGTTGCAAATGTCTATGAAGGTCGGAAACCAGTTAAGATTAGGTGGACCGTCTGCCTGTTTGCCGGCATAATGATGAACGACGACGATCCCCAGACGATGGCTTCGCTGGCGAAGCTGTGCCTGGTGGCGTCGGAGGAGACTCAACCCTCGGACGTGTGGCGGAAGGTGGAGTGCCAGCTGGGGCTGAGCGAGCAGCACGAGGCCATCCCGAGGGACATCAAACTCCACAACGGTCTCGACACCGAAGACACTGGGGTGCTGACACCAGAGCAGATTGTCCAGGTATTACTTTCGTTCTAACCGATTGCAACAAGAAAGAGGCTCTCCTTTCGTCTGCATATTACGCGATTTCTCCGTCAATAGTGGACCGATTTTCAGGTTTTTTGTATTCGAAAGAGTATACTCCTAAAAATGGTTGCTATCCAAGTTAATATCTGATGAGTGGTTCCGAGGGAATTCAAGAGAAAATCCTCGAAAATTGAAAACCGACTTCTTTTATCTCCGTCAATTTAATGTTTATTTTATTTATTTGTAAGTGTATAACCCTGAGGTGCTCCTATGGTTACCAAATCAAGACCTGATAAGTGTGAGTGAACCTTGTATATTTGTGCCAGTACTATGATTTCTACAGGCGCTTATTATATTATTTATGCATCTATTCAAGTATTTGCGCAACTAGGAAGTAAAAGTATTTTTTTTTTTACATTACATGGTCCCGACCGACGTTTTGACCACATTTCAGTAGCCGTGATCAAGGAAGAGAAAGATGTTAAATGTCAATGAGAATTTTTAATAAATTGGAAAACTACATTTCGTGAGTGAACAGGTAACATAGAGATGTATTATGGCATCGAGCACTGTTTTATCGACTCTCTCATAGAGCTGTTAAGCGCCATCTAGTTGATTACGAATGAAGCGACTGAACAATGTGAGTGTTTGAAGTGCGCCTTTGTTGCTAAATCTGAAACTATAGCGAAAAATTCCATTAACGCTTGCACGTTTTGACAGATGTACGTGGATTCTGACAGTGATTCGTTGACGGAATTCGACTTCAAGAAAGCCCTGGATTTAACCGAGTTCATCCAAGACATGGAAAGGAGGGACGATCTCCGGCTGAGGGTGAGTGAATTTGTTTAATACAGAATTTATTATTATTTTTTAATTATTATTCTTTTGGGCTCATGTGAGGAGCTTGTCCGAGTTCCTTTATTTATTTTGTACTTCCAAAGTTGCAATTTTGCCTTAAGTTATTATTACTACTTAGTTAGATGCATGCTAGTTCGATACTTGTTTGCAAAGGGGATGATGAGAGATGTTTGGACTTGGTTGGTTACGTTAAGTTGAAGTTGACAAGGGTCTTTGGGTGTAGCAGTTGGCTATGATTGGTTGTGATTGGGCATTTATGGAAGGTTATGAGGACAAGTTTTATTTATTACAGGAAGACATATTTTTTTTATTCCTATTTTTATTCCATGTATCTTATTTTTATATAATAATTGATCACAATTGGGATTGTTCACTTTTTTTCGATTTAGCTTTTTGAAAAACTAGTCATTTCTGTCTAGTTAAAATTCCAAAAAACGTACGATCTTCTTGTATTTTGTAAGAAATGCGTTTGACCTTTATTTGACCTTACTAAATCCAATCAGGTGGGCCGTCTGCCTGTTTGCCTGCTTCAGGTGTAAAAAATTCTAGCTGTACATTATTTGATTTAAGTTCTGTAACATGGATTTTCCCTAAAGACCACTTTTAAAATTTAACGATAACTATAGAAAATAATAATGGTTGAACACGAAAAATTATAAGCCTAGCGACAAAAAACACTAAAATGATCACGATACGTAATGAGAGTGTGAGACAGTGGCATTTAAATATTAGCACAGATTACTATGATTATATATAGATAAAACTTACTTTTATTATATTTGTTTTCTAGGCAAAGAAATCAATGTAAACTTGTCCCTTGTGACGTCATCGGAGAAATAATTTTAAAATCGAATTATAAAAAAACTAACACTTAAAATACAAAAATATTCAAATTAGTATCTTAAAATACCCTATTCTACGTAATAAAAATATAAAATCAGAGGGTAATTTTTTGTGAACAATCCCCATTGTACTCTATAATAGTCAATATTGTAAAATTGTTTTCATTTCTCATATTCTGAGAGTACACTTGGAGTTGCCAAATCACAGTGATGAAAATAGTGTTTTCCTTGCTGTCAAAAAATTTAAAAACTACGCGAACCATAGACAACGCATGTGGCTCGTGTCCAAACTTTAAATCGCATCGTAAATTGTAATACAAAAAAAAAATTGCCATAATTTCATACTTATAAATTACTTTTCACTAAATTATTCCTTTCAGCGACACTGTAAAAAACTTGGGTATTTATTTAGATAAATATTTATCATGGGGACCACAGGTGCAAGAGGTCAGTCGGAAAGTGTTTGCGTCGGCTGCTAGTTTGCGGCGCTTACGGAACTTTTTACCGTGTACCACCAAGATCTCACTTGCTCAGTCTCTTCTCCTTCCCATCCTCGACTATGCTGATGTCAGCTATCTTGATCTCGCAGAATATCAACTTGATAAACTTGAGCGGCTTCAAAACTTTTGCATACGTTTCATATTTGGGCTACGCAAATATGATCATATATCTGAATTTCGCATTAAACTCAAGTGGCTTCCCATCCGCCTTCGCCGCAATGCACATATCCTATCTCTTCTTCACAACATTTTGTTTAATCCTAAGTCCCCAGCTTATCTTAAGGAACGCTTTCAGTTCCTTAATTACAGTCATTCAAGATTCTTAAGATTGTCAGAGAATTTGAAACTGAAAACGCCTGTAAACAGAACAAGTTTTTACAACAAGTCTTTTACCATCCAGGCCATTCAACTATGGAATGCATTACCATTAAACATCAAGCAGACACGATCATTACCTTCTTTTAACAGATTAGTTAAAGATTACTACCTTAAGCTATAGTGTTATTGTTTACTTTTGTATGTATATAGTATAATATGTGTATATATTTTAGTATATATATTATCATATATATTACTATTTTTATTATATTTTTTTTTTATTAATAAACGAAATTATTGTACGAGTGCTGGTTTAGCAACTACCGACTTTTGTTGTCCTTCCTATACTCCATCCAAAGGTTGTCTGGAAGAAATCGCCATGGGCGATAAGACCGCCGATTGTACTTGTATTTAATGTTCTTGATTTTATGTAGCATTTTTGTACAATAAAGTATATTCTATTCTATTCTATTCTATTATTATTTAATCTATCATCAATGACAAAAAAATACTGGTTGGTAGAATGCTACATACAAAAATAAATGTTTCATATGTGACAGATTAAATGAGTTTATCAGATTTAGATATGGATTTAACGCCTGATTTCATTAGACAAGTAATTGTTCGGTATATCATATTCGAAGTGAAAAGCAGAGTGTTACCTAACCTCGGATGAAAGGCCTATTTAGACACTCCAACTATTAGCGCCTAAATAGGTGACACTCATCTCTCGTGTAACAATCTCCTATTTGCACGTCCTGTTACGGGCTTGGTGCATCGATACTGTAGCAAGTGGTGTTTGTGTGTTTGTGTGCAGGTGTGGTGCGCGTGCATCCGCCATGATGACTGGGCCTCATGCCCCGCGGACTCCCCCACAGAGCAGCTGCACACCAGGACCTTCTTCAAGCTCATCGACCTCGTGCACGTCATGGGTACCACTCATGGGCCCCCCAGGCGATCGAGTGCACTTGACCAGTCTCACGTGATTGACGGCGGCTGACCCGTGCCCAAAAGTCACTTTTATTTTTGTCAGCATGCTCCTTACTTTTAACTTTCCAAAGTAAAGAAATCGCGCTTCTCGTCAGCACCACGTCTGGGTTATGTTCGTCGTCCGCCATCTTTGGTGATGCGGGTGCAAATGAACAAGCTTGTCAAGTCAAAATGACTGTCAATTGCGATCAAGTCGCAGACCGCTTGACGGTAGTTCAAGTCAACGCGGTAAACGGTAAATATTCGCTTCAATCACGTAGACCTGTCAAGTCCACTTGATCCTCTCGGGGACTCATTACTATTTCCGCAATTAAATTATTTCTTTCTTTTTATTCACATACTTCCACCGACCCGGTGATATATTTTGCAGTATGTAAATTCAAATAACAATGTTCATATAACTGCTTCAGCTGCATTAATGTCATAGTTATTAGCCATTCCACACAGATGTAGCGATGGGCTTAATTCGTCATTTGTGTTGCGATATTTTTCAATTGTTAAATATTCACAGATAAAGTATTATATACATGACAGATGACGCATTAAAACTTTTTACTATCGTTTTACTTTTGCAATATCACGATAAAGTAATTAGGATAAGTATTTAAATGAATATTATTGCATTTTATAACATGATAAAATGAAAACAATTTAATGCAACAATTTTCTTAATCAAATTTCTATGTGTCAAGGTGGTGATTTGGAGCTGCTCCTGCCTCCTTTGGAGGACATCCTGACTGCGCCCGAACTGGCCGAGCTGGTCTCCGACCCTCGGTTCCACTTCATCATCAAGTACGCCTACGAATGCGTCGACGCCACTACCACCAATGATGATATGATTGAACATTAATCAATTGAATACTTTGGTCTGCGGGTGTGTATGGCCGCTCTTAAAGACAAATGGTACATAGCAGTCGGTTTTTCATACAAAGTCCTTTAGAGTAGACTCAGTAATACAAACTTGACTAATTTGGTCAGAGCAACTCCCAAAGTTTCGCGGCACATGCATATAAGTAAAGACAAAAGGTAATAGTTAAACGAATAATAATTAAAAGGGTATGTTTTAGGGGTGCGCAAATATTGTTCGAATCGAATCGAATAAATTTTCGAATTATTCAAAATTGGACGAATAATTCGAAAAATGTCCACTAATTCGGACAATTCGCAAATTATCGAAATATCATTCGATTTTATATTATTTCCAATTTGAATTCCATTACATGGTATATCAAAATATTATACTTACGAATAATATATTTTTTGATTAAAAATCAATTACCCGAAGAATTTCAATATATGCTCATTTATGTCAGTAACATAAAAAATCTAGATATAATACTAATATTGGCAAGAGATCTTTTCAATTCATTTTGGTTTTTATAATTATTAATTTCCGTTTGAAAAAAATCTACAAGAAATAGATTACACATGTTATGTTTTAAAATACTCGAAATTATTCGATTTTTCGATATATCGATTCGAGTTCCGAATCGAAAATCAATATTCGATTCGGAACGAATAATTCATAAGTTGGAATTATTTGCACACCCCTAATGTTGTTAGATTATAAGATGATAATTCCATTGCAATGGGTTATTGAAATGTGGATGTGATTTTCGAGTTATTTATTAAGTAGAAAAAAAAATTCAATATACAATTCAGCGTCTTTTAAATAATAGAGCTGTGATAGCTGCTGCTTGTTGAGAAATGTCACTAGATGGCGTCACTGGAAAGTGCAAATGTTGCCAGCAGTGTTAAATGAGGAATGACTTCTTACTTCTACTTAGTTCGTGGTAACTTGACGCGCAGGGTTAACAAATTAACATCTCTGGATATTATATTTTAAAAATAGGTTATCATCATCATAATCCGGGCGTTAAATCCCAGTTGCGTTCGGAGCGTTCACTCCGGCGCCCAGGGTCCGCTTTCCTACTCCACTTGGCGTGATCTTTAACATCCCCGTTTTGAGAGTATTGGCACGCACGTGATCGTTGACAACGTGAAGCCAACCTTTCTTGGGCCGTCCCCTTCGACATTTGTTCCAGCGTACGCAACACTCTTGCAGTTTGTCTACTATGTCACAGATATGAAGACTGCGGCGAATGCGGGAGACTTCATATCTGTGACAACACAGTCTTTCCGCGTCACTCCACATATTCATCGCAACATTTATTCATCTCGGTGACACGCAGTTAATTTATTTATTTCATTTTAACCTGTTCTAACTAACCAAACTGCTTTGAACAAGCGTGGCGTGGTTGTGTTCGCCAAATATATAAAATAGATCCCATTTCATTCATTCCAGATCATCAATGGGACTTTTGTGATCTGATATTGTTATAGAATCTCGTTATGAATGATACTCGAAAATCGCTTAATCCATTTTCAGGGTCTCCAGATTGGAGACTAGTCCCCAAATTTATTTTTTGGGTCTCGCAAAATTTTTGTCTCTGGAATTTAAGTTCGAGCTAAATAACAACAAATGCTTAGTAAGGCATGTTGTGCATAAAAAATATTTTTAAAACAATGTCAGTGACTGTGTTTTTAATTGCATAATTGAAATGTATGAACCATATGATTAAATAAAAACTAGTAAGGATAGGGTAGAAATTGCACCACGAGAGATCCTATAAATGTTATAAACGCGAAAGTTTGTAAGAATGTATGTATGGATGTATGTTTGTTACTCTTTCACGCAAAAACTACTGAATGGAATTTGATGAAACTTTACAGTAATATAGCTTATATATCAGAATAACACATATGCTATAATTTAAAAAATCTAGTGTGGATTATCCAAAATATAACCAATTCCCATCACCACGCGGGCGCAGCTAGTATTTAACTAATTTATTAAGTTTGCCCCATTACAACTTTGAAGGAAGTTTTTATGTGACAAAGTGAAATTTGTATACTGAGACGCGGCGGTCAAATTAAGCACCATACTGAATAATATTTCAATTATCTGTAATAATATTATTATGCCTTAAAACCAATATACTGGCATCGCGATGATCACATTACAAAATATACAACTGCTCTGAACAATATTAAGTGACATTCATCGATTCTTATTTGTTAACTAAACATTTTATTATGTTTTAAAGATATAATATGGCCTTACTTATAATCGTTTGTTAAATTTTAAGAAACTGCTCAGCAACTAATTAACCAAAATCTTACCCATAAGCTCCTCTTAAGGATAAGAGGTGGTGATAAAGTAACTCATAAATGACTGTCAAAATAACCAACATCGAGAGGTAGTTTAAGTGACTGCTAAGAGGCAAGTTTCATTTGAAACAACCATTGATTAGGGGCTTAAGAGTCTCTTATTTAAGAGATGGTTAATCCTTTCTTAACGAGATTATTATAAGTAAGGTCCATAGTGTTTAGAATAAACTTAAATGTTAAGTTACAGGTTACAATAAAATTTAAATTCTTATATTTCAAGATTTTATAATGACCTTCTGGAAGTAAGTAACTTCAGAGGCCTGTGAAGAATATAGGTAAGGTGGCCATTTTGTGGATTTTCTTTACCAAAAGGTTTGTTTGTTTTGGGTCACATCATTTTGGGATGGGATTGGATGTATGTATGTGTTCGATAATGATGTCGATATGGATGTCGTGTTACATCTAGCATAAAAAATTCGTCATTGCAGAAATTTCCAAAAATCTGGAGACCCTGTATATTTAAAAAACTCACCATTCGATGATGTTCAGTCAGACTGATTTAGAAGTAAGTCTTAATTTAAGTATTGATTGTAATTAGCTAAGTCCTGGGGGCCTAAAACGGCTGCTTTTGAAGAATAGTGAAATATTGCATAAGGTCTACTTTATTTTGATAGTACGAATCTGCAAAAGTGACCGTTTTAGGTCTTCTGATCGCTTAAAAATCGTGATTAGTTTCCACTTCAAAATATATGCTGAGAATGGTCGAATACCTAACAGTCTATAAATAGTATTTACTGTAAAGTTGAACTTGTTTCTGAGAGTTAACTGAAGATATATATTATTTGTTTTTGGTTATTTGAGTTAGGACGTTTATTCTCCCTTCACTATATTGAATAAGTACAATCTTTTATGAAATTTGGCGGATTAGTTTAAGATGGAAAAAATTATTCTGCATGCCAAAGTTTATGCAAGGGAAGCCACTTGGTAAGCCCAATTTACATTTTTAAAATAGATTTTTTATTTATTAATATCGCATTTTTTTTTATATATATAAATTATAAATACAAGTTTCAATAAATTCTAAAACAATAGCCACATTAAAGTGAAATGATTAATTATATTAATTAGGAGAACATATTCAAGGAACATTTTAAGTACTAAACTTTAAGTAAGTAAAACTACTAAAACAGTTTACCTATAAAAGCACTTCGTTAACGAGTTCAACTTTGTGAACCTCAGAGAGATAATATAGTATGAAAATTAGTTCATTGGTGTAGGGAATGAATCCACTTTGACTAGTACGAGTTTAAAATGAATTGCTGATGAACCTTACAAATTACTGGCAGTTTACGACTAATATTTCAACATAAATGTCAGGAATATTGTTACCACACTTTGTAGCGAAGAATGTAATATGTGTAGTAGTCTGGTGTGCTTGTTTTTTTTTTTAAATAAATGAGTAAAAATAACAATGGTTTTTATTATGTACTATTTTTGGAATTTTTGTGTGTGCTGTCCGCTCAGAAAAAACTGTAATACAGTTTTTAAGTTTACGAAAAAGTAAGTGAAAGAGTCGTCCTATAAAGTCACAGAATTTAAATTATTCATTGACGTTGAATTATTTAAGTTTATATATAGCCGATTCATTAAAATTGAAAGACTTAAGCGTGTAATATCGTCTTAACACTACGGTATATTGCTAGCGAAAAGCCTTTGATAAAATTAAAAATTATATCCACATTTCCTGGTTATTTAACCATTGCACCCTCTCCTTGATTTCAATCGTACTTGATAGTTCTGTGTTGCCCGATATTAAACTTTTCGCTATACCATTGTTTTTTGCACTAACACAGGGGTACGGTGCGGTGAAAATTACAAATGTTGCTGCGATATAATCAGTCGCATAGCTTACTAATTTATAACCTTCAAATAATATAGTTTCTGGGTGGTTATTAATAGTCAACTTTTTAAGTATTCGTTTCAGTCTTGAAAGTAAATAGATTTTTATGAAATTTGGTAGAGAGTACTCCTGGTAATGCAAGTTATAATTACATTAAACATGGGACAAATAAAGTTTTTGAAATATCTTTCAACTTCTATAGGTACAAACAAAGACATTGGAATATTCTTTTGGAAGGTGAATTTTTTGTTTGTTTGAAGATACGTTCTGTGACATTGTTGGAAACGTAAAGAACAGGTCTTGTAATTAAAACCTATAGATATTCTTATTGTTCAAATACAGCCCATAGTTTATTAATGATGTGATTTTTAGGTCATTTTTAAATGTCTCTTGAAACACAATTTCACTATATTTTTCTGCTAAATGAATTTAGAAGCTGGCAGCACTAGCAATCGTTCCGCTGTCGGCGGTCGACCGCTATTCGAGTTGTACGCATGCGGACCACGGCTGCCCATTTTGTTTACCACCTCAAACACGCCGAAGACCCGCGTACGGAAACACGCTACTTCTATTCCTGAAGAACTAAACATTTTAATACCAAAAGAACATCTAACATATTGTGTTAATTTGTGAAAAGTTTATATCGTATGTGAAGTGTCTCAATTCTTTGGCTTCTTTATTTACGCGTTGCCGGTTGAAGACGTAAGTTTTTAATTTATTTTACTAACAAGGAAATACTAATTTAGCATTTCACTTGATGAAAATGAAGAGAAAATTTGATGCGATTTCTTAGCCGCGATTTTCTTCATTTTTCCTTACTTTATCCTCAATCTTTAGTTAACATTGTATAATAATTGTTTTCTTTTTGTTACATTAATATTTTAAGGTCGTCTTATGAATATATAATAGATTTCACACACCGGCGGATCTAGTGTTTCTAAAACTACTGTAATTACGTCAGGAATTCATAGAAGTTGAATATCTTCTTAGGTCGCTTCTTCATCCTAGTTGTTAGGGTTTCGGCCGACCCGAGGTAGCCGGAGAGGGCCAGCTCTCCGAATTACTATGGACGGTCCTACAATGGTCCAGGCTGAAGGTGTATTGAATGTCTAGAGGAACGGCCAGGGGTCTTAATGGGTTTCTCCGACCGCGAACGGCCATAGCATATCTGCTCCGTTATTAGTGCTCTCCGCGCTTTCCGGCGGTGGTTTGATCTCGAGCGGATTTTCCGTGATCACGGAAGACAAAGATGTTAAGTGTCAATGATAACAGCTACTGAAAAGTAGCCGAAACGTCTAAATAAAAAAACAAATAAAATTCCGCACTTATAACAGTTAGAACATAGTTTTAATTATACTAGTGGTCGCCCAGTGGTCGAAATTTGACCATAATTAATTTAAATTATAAGTTTTGAACATTATTAAGGTTCTGTTATTAAAGATTTATACTTCTATAACCACAGATTTCGCCAATGCTACACTGTTCATTTGACTTTTATAATAAACAAAAAGTATGTATGCGTATGTGTCAAATACACGTTAGTGTGTGTAATGTATTTTTTATTTATTTATTATGCATAATTAAAAAAAAATTATTAGCATCCGTCGCTTCTTCTCTATATGAACTATAAGTGTGCGAAATTGCATACTCCTCCGTCCGCGCAATTTTCGTAAAAAGGGGTAAAATGTTTTTGTTTCACAGATACAGATATAATTATTTCTATAAATAATTTTCATCCGAACTATAAGTCCTGGTTGTGTTCAGAGCGTTCACTTCGTAGCTCAGGGATCGTTTTTCTACTTGTCCTTCTCCACTTCGCACGTTCTTCGGCGTCCCTTTCTGTGAGGCCATGGGTACGCATGTCATCCTTCATGAATTTCTGCCAACACATGTTAGAACTAACCCAAACCCTTCTACGACTTGCCAACGAACACACACAGGATAATACGGAAATCTGTAGAGATTACTGATGTGTGAAATCTGTCTATCCGCCATAAATAAGAGTGATAAAGTCGGTAACTAAACCTTAAGAAGCCAGAAAGTCCACCAGGACTTCCTGGAGATGCTGTGGCCAGATGGAGTAACAGCTTGCACTCAAAATAGGCGATACGTCGAGTTGCAAGAAACCGCCTGCTTGCGGAAGAACAGAAGACTCTTCTTTGACTGTGAAATTTCTTATACCATAACTGGAGAAGATAGATACAAATCTTGGTTAATTTCTTAGATATATTCTTCTAGGAGATTCCTTTGCTCAATCTCACTATAAATGGATCTCAAAAGCGTAATCCTAGAAATCTTATGGCTTACGGTAATTTTACCGTTGGGTATTACGGCACTTTTGTGAAGTTTTGAAAGTGAGGGTCAGGTGAAATATATGCTGATTTAAATTTTCGTCTTCACTTATAAGACATTTAATATTTTCTTGTTTTAAAAATTAAAACTACTTGTATAGTGAACAAAAAATAATAAATTTAAATCCTTCATAATTATCAGACTTATTATTCACATTTTTTAACGTTTTGCATTTAATTAAAATGAAATAGTACTTACCACGCACACGTACACAAGCATTATTATTAATAACGTGAATTAATACATTAATGAGCTCTGATTACGGATTCAGATTTTTATCCTTACTGCCATGGTTTGAAAATAAATAGGTATGCAACGTTTAATATTAGTATTCTATGCGGGTTAATTATTACATTCAAACAAATATTAAAATGCCATCGTAATTTAAAATAATAAGAAACTCATATGTAGCAATAGATAATTTTGAAAATCAAATAGCTTTCTTTAGTAAATGTTCTCGGGAATTATGCGTTCATCTTACATTTTTCCGCTGCTTTTCATATACACAGAGCTGGCTTTACGTTGGCCTCCCGAGGCCTACAGGGCACCACGCGTGCCGTTTTAATTTCTGATGTATAAGCTATATTACTGTGAAGTTTTATCTAAAATCTATTCAGTATTTTTTGCGTGGGAGAGCAAGAAACCTGCACCCATACGTCGTCACAATTTTTCACGTTCGTAATATTATTAGGAAATAAAAAGGCGCCAAATGTAAGATTGCTTAAGGCACCTAGATGGTTAATTCTGCCCTACATATACCTCCGGCACGGGAGGTAAGTTTGAACATTATTAAAATTCTGTTGTGAAAGACTATACTTCTATAATCACAGATTTCGCCAAGGCTACACTGTTCATTTGACTTAAATGAGTATATATGCGTGTCTGTGTCAAATACATGGTAGTGTGTGTAATGATTTTTTGAAGTGAAACTTCTATATAGACTATATGGCCGCGTGGTTTAGACTAGACATGGTGAGTGGCGGCATAAGTTTAAATTAGACTATGGATGCGTTTTTTGGTTCCGGATCGTATCTAGTTTTTTTGTTTGATAAAATATGTTTAAATAAAAATGCATTCATTAAAATGTACCTAACCTAACCAAATCATAATTTGCAGTAAACCTGCTGTAATCAAGCAAAATAGATTCAAGCACGACTCTACCTCGTAAAAGTAGTACACATGTGGCAAAGTCAAATAAATATTGCATGTTAATTTCAAATTCACATTCAAAAGTTTTCACATTGAAGATCATACATGTAAATTAAAATCTTATCTATGTACACCACTTCGCAATGGGTTATCGCTGTTCAAAGGAGAAGAAGCGGCAAGAAACTCCGCAGCAACACGTCTAGCTAAATAAGATTTTTATATCATAATTATTTATATATCTCAGTCTCTTTTTTTTAAATACATATAGAAGATGTATTAAAATTACTTTTCAAAGAATGAATGGAGTTGTTACAAGCTAAAAAAATTGTTTCCGTCACAGTAATGACATACTAAGGCTGGTGTGCACAGACTTTTAACCGATGATTAAAATAAAATAATCGCTAAAAATGTATGCATAAACAGTGTTTATTTTATTTTAATCGTTGGTTAAATGTCGGTACACACCAGCATAAGAATTCATACTGCGACAAATATCCATAGATTTCTTACATGGTATGCAAAATATAAACGTTATACAGAAGATAGTATAAAGGCCGGAGATTGCAGCTATGTAAATGTAATTTTATTAACGACAAAGGGGCTGCAGGCTGATTTCGGCACCCCGGCGCCAGATATAGGTACTATAATGAAGCGTAAACTATGTAATTTCCATACATTTTGTATTTTATTGGTTCAGCGTTAATGTCACTGGTCTAGGAGTACCGATGAGCAATACGAAAGCTAGGCCGTACCTTTTCATTGCAGTAGTCATCATTGCCAGCTTGTCTGACGTCGAATGATCTCGGTACCGTCCTTAGTGTCCATTGGAGCGTGTTTAGAAATACAAAACCTTCACCAATTCGTAATACTTGAAGTTCTTATACAATTTATAATATTGTTATTGATTCAATGGTGGCAATCACGCGGCAAGAAAGCTACCTTGAAGAGTGAGGTATTTATTTGCAAACTAGTTGTACCAGCTAAACTTCGTTAGCGTTGCCATGGCGACGTGTTTGCTCGTAAATTACGACAGCGACACAATAAAAAATCGCAACGGACCATTACCTTTTTGACTATATTACCTATGTACAGATTTAATAACAAATTAAAGAATTAATAATATCGATTTAAAATAAAAAATAAAAAAAAATATATAAAAAAATACCATATAAATATACAATTTAACTAGAAAAAAAACTAAGGATACATTTATGTACCTATATATAAGGTGACCAACTATTTTTTGTTCAAAAAGAGTACACTGTGTAAGTATTTCATAGAAGAAGAAGAAAAAAAAGGAGAAAAACGATAAAAACTTTATTTTCTTTTAAAAACATACTTTTCTTCGGAGTGGATTTTTTTGCTAAATGAGGATGTTCGTCTAATAATGTAGCCACATCCGAACAACTTTCATTTTGCATATTAAATTTGACTGTTAAGACGGCAGATAATGTTTTCACAGATAGTTGCGACTTCTCACTGCTCCAATAATCATTCCCTAGTGAAAATACCCTTTCAACAGCAGCATTAGTGCCTGGACAACATAAGGAAATTTCTATTAAAACTTTTAAATTTTCATGTGAGATATGTTCTACTCTAAAATGCCGAAAGATTTCTACCCATCTTTTGTCAAGTTCTATTTTCTCATCGTTCCATTTCTTCAATTTTTCTTCATTTAAATATAAATTTACTATTATTTAATTAACATACAAATGAGTACTTTCAGAGTACGGTTTGCGAAAAAAGAGTACAAAACTCAGTAAATGAGTACAGTTGCTCATCGTACTATATATCACTTTAATTTATAAAGAAACCTAATATTTTTTACTTTTGTGAATCCAAATCAGAAAGGTTTGTTTCTGTCCTTCTCCTTACACTCATAGGTATTTTAGGGTTAAGCTTGCCATTCCACATCACCATTTCTTATAGTATTGTACCTGTGTAACGTTTTGACAATAAAGAATAAAGAAAATGTATTAATCTGTTTTTTTTTATTCTCTCCCGCCGATCGGACATGGTTCTCCGGCTTTATTTATCTTTTGGGTTTTTTTTTATCTTTTTTATATATTTCAATCTTATTCTATCTTTTGTTTTTGTTCTTTTTAAAACAACTTATTTCTGATACAATGTGTCCTTATTGTATTAAATCTTCTTCTTAACCTGGTTTTCACACATTTTCCGCTATCTATATCTATTTACTACACTTTGTGTTAATCTGTTAATGAAGGTAGGTGTTTCATTTTTTTTACAAGATCCTACCTAGTTGATTTTAATGGCACCGTAATCCTGAAGTGAGCAAGTAAAGCGTAAATTGGCTTAATTAGGGCACATTCGTTTTCGTCGGAGAACGACCCGGCAAATTGTTTCCTACACGCAAACAATTTACTTATGACTCATATAATATCTTTGACATGTCAGCAGGGTTCCCCCTTGTACTCTGCCTAAAGATATGCAGTATTCAGTCCTTTTTATCCATACGCCCGCCAGTTCTTACACACCTTGTGCCCTAATCCATCGAGTTTCCATATAATCACGTTATAAGCTGAAAGAAGTAGAAACAGTTATTAGGGCACGATGGCTTACTTTGATAGCAGTCACGAAAACCCCTTCTATGTACATACATACATACAGTCCTAAATACAAGGGCATAGCTACCGCTGTGTCAGCCGTATCAATGATACGAGGCCCCCAGGCTACAGGCTCCCCCAAACTGAGTAAGCAAAAAATCTTTTACTTTTTTATAGTCGTGGTAGCGTAATGGCAAGCGCACGCGTCCCAAACTCAAAGGACGCGGGTTCGATCCTGGCCTGAACGCATGCACCACTTAGTCAGTTTTCTGATCTAATGTTTATATTGTTGCAATAACCACGTACTCACAACAGTGAAGGAAATATCGTGATGCAACCGACACATCGAGATAACCGATGTGTCAAACCTGCCAAGCCGCTTTGGACAAGCGTGGCAGGTATAATGTCCATTCCTCTATAATGGGAGGCCCGAGCCCAGCAGTGGGACATGGGCTGATAATATAATATAATAATATAGCTGATGGACTAACAGGAACGGCTATACCTCCCCCCATTTTAATATAATTATAACATTATTAGAGCTAGGCATTTTTCTTCTTTCAAGCTACAACATGTTGCGAAGAGTCGTAAATTAGATAAGACTCCCATAGAGTGAATAGTAACCACAAACAATATAAAACTAAGTAATAAAATGAACAAGTTGGCAGTAGGCTAATTAAAACTTTAACAATACTCATTGACACTTGACAACTTTGTCTTCCGTGATCACATCTACGGAAAAGTGGCCGAAACGTCGGAATAATAAAAACCGAATAAATTACCGCGCTTAAAACCGTTAAAACGTAGATTTATTATTACGCTTCACAAGTTTATTTAATGTAACAATATCTTCAGTCTGTAATCCCAAAAACAACACGCGACTATAATTTCGATTACAATGCAGGGTACCTAATTAGGAAACATAAATTAACTTTCAACCGTCTGCGATAAGAAACTGGTTTCACTAAACATTGATGAATTAAGTACAATTAATTTCCTTCACGTAAAATTTGTTCATTTCGTATTTTATCTTAAACAAAGGTAAAGCCTTAAATTGATCCTGTCTCTCTTATGTCGCTAAATGGCCTTAGAGTAGACATGATTCATTATATAAAAACCACATTATTTTGAAACAGTTAAATGCTATTAAGGTTTAGGTAATTTCGATAAGTTACAGGTTATTACTATCAGTAGAACTATTTTCCAGACGTTTAAAATTTGTCTATTCATGAACAGTCTGCTTTGGTAATTTCATAGATACAATGTGTTACTAAATCCCTATTAATATTATAAATGCGAAAGTAACTCTATCTGTCTGTTACGCTTTTATAGAAAGACTATTGGACCGATTTGGCTGAAATTCGGTACATGTGTAATTTTAATACCGAAGGTGGCCAATGGATAATTTTCATCCCAGATAATGAGAAAGATTTATGTAAAGCTTATCCCGGAAAGTTGGATAGATTTTGTGATTATGTTATTTTTGTCTATTTCGTCCATTTTGTCTATCTTGTCAAGTTTTGTCATTTATATTATTTATAACATTATTTACATTCATTAACTTTTTATTATATTTCTACTTGACATATGCATAATATTGACATTAATTAATTAAATTACTAGGAATTGACATTTAAATTGTGAATGCTGTGCACTCCTCTAATGGGTCCACACATCAGAACCTTTGTAGTGAATGATATGTAATGTAACCATAATGTGTGTGCTGTTGGTGTGCCTAAATATATAAATAAATAAAATATATAGTTTACAGATAGACAGATGGGATACTTTGCGATAGAAAAGTAAGTGAATCCTCCGAGGACAAATAAATAAAAATAATACAATACCTGTACCGCCTGTTCTTTGAACAACAGGTACGCACTAGAGATTGACAAGCGGCGCAGCCGCGGGGTTAACTCTGTTGTGTTAATAAATGATAAAGCCATCAAATCAATTTTATTAGTTGATGTTAATAGCAATGATGATGTTGATGCAGCCCAACACACTCCTTAGCACACAAGAAATTGAGCGGCCTTTACAATGAGTACAGAATACTTTTGTGGAGCAGAAAGAACGATTAAAAGAATAAAAATCTAATAAAATCATAATATCATTTAGATTTTGCCAAGGGACACGTTTTTCCTTGTTGCTCATGCTCGCAATGACTCCAAATCTTCAGCATACCCTTCGTTTGTTCTTTGTTGGGGTTTGATCTCCTGGCATTAAATCTTTCTGAGGGTTGACACAGCCAATGTCAGTTATGATTCGCTGAGGAGCATGGTCGAGGCTTTGCTCCATAGCGGCGATCACTGGAAGGCTGTCTCATTTTTTGTGAGTTAGTTATGACCCAAGAGAAGACCACCGAGAGAGAGTACTACACATGCGACTTTCAGACGAAGACTCCGAAGACGCAGATATGCGCAAAATCTTCTCCCATGATACCATCACTCAAATACTGTTGGTGAAGTGGTCCACCAGGCCACTGAGGAAACCAAACTTCGCGCACGGGGCGACATCGTGGTAACTACGTATAGATATCATAGATAGATAGATCCCATGTTGTTTCAACTCAAGCGCGGATTAGGGGCGCAGATTTACGTTTAGTGAGATAGTTCGGAACTCCTGTACCAGTCCTTATTCAAGTTTGTTGCGGCGCTTCTCTCTGCATTCAGTTCTCCACTAAAGCTACTGTCAATTTGTTGGAAGCACTCAACGCCGCCTATAATATAATACCTGACTTGCCTCATCGAATGGTGTCAGTTTTTATCAACCGCATTGTGTGCTAATGAGCACTGGTGTTGTATTCGACACGGCTACTATTAATACGATTGATCATTCTATTATCAACACGAAATACTAAATGCATTCTGATGTTTTGGAGTTTCTTATTGAGGTAATTTAGATTTTCAAGCAAATCACGCACGAGAAAACGTGTTGTCGACGATCCCGTACTCAGAGACGATCCAAATACGCTTGGCCTTCGGAAAAACTTCACGTCTCCCTGCGTATTCTATCGACAGTGTCAGGGGAAGTGCTCTGTGAAATTGTTCAGAATGGTGTCTCCGTCTTCGTTCAACTACCGCACCGTTCAATGTTCATCCCCACTTCCTTGAGCTGTTTCGTTCATGTACAATCTTGGTATTAAAAGGTTCGCCAGTTTTTAATTTGATTCATTTAACAAGCACATTTTACTTTTTCAAACTAAGTCACAAAACAGACTGTTCCACAGAAAATTATGTTTATTCGTTTGACAATAAAGTTTAAAATTGTTTAGATCTAAGCTGGTTTCTATTTTGTCTAAGAATATTCTTTTTAGTTCTTATTGTTAATCTCAGTATCCGTCATTGTCAGCATTGCAATTTCCATTTTTCATGTGTCTATATTTTATAAACGTACCATTTACTAAAATGTTGGCAGTACTGTTTCTTATGCAAGCAAAACTTGACTCGACCAAGATCGCTTCCTTGCGCTGTGGGCAGTATCAGCTCCCAGTTGAAGTTTTTACACAGCAGTACGATATGGAGTTCTTTAAAAAGGACGTCAATAAATTCCTTTGAGGTCATTAGCATATTGGTGATATCTCTGATTTCTGTGTGTGCTGTAATGCTGCTAATACTTCTTAAAAGGCTTAATCTGCAAGAGTAAATTAGTTGAGTTTGGATGTTGCGATAACACCAATTTTCCAATTGACTTCTCGCTAAAACACTAATCGAGGCCACAATGATAAAATTAAGAAAACTGCCGTCAATCTAGGTGATTTGTGATGCAAACGAGGAAATCCTTCTCACTGGAATTACCTTGTTTCTTTACCCATTAGGTAGTGATGATGTTACATAGCGACAATTTGCAAATTGAAGATTTGATCCTGTCAATTTTAGGGTAAGACTGTTTTTACGTGTAAGAGCCAAGCTGGAATCACTATCTTGATTTTTGAAGTAATAACTTCTAATGGGAGGGTAAACCGCTTCGTTACGTAACGAAGTCTGTCTGTCTGGCTTCCCTTTCTCTCACGTATACCGCAGCGGTAGGCAGGTTACTCCTCTCTCACTCTAACCCACGCGCTATATACATAAAATTTAAGTAATAACCTAAGTTTTTCTCAAGTTAAACAAATTTAAAATTAAATAATTCAACTAGATTAGTTTAAGTTATCACTTCTGTCGGGCGGTAAGGAATTTATTGAGATATGTTGCAGTATACAATTTTAGTACGTCATGTCATTATAACTATAATAATAATTTTATTCCCTTTTATTATAGCTTACTTAGCATGCCCTATTTTTATTTTTTTATTTTTTTGAGGCGAGGGAAAATTCTGACCGATTTACGCACTCTCTGGGCCGTCACTAGGAAACGGCGCGCATCCATCGGGGGCGATAACGCTAGCAATAGTATGTTTTGATTGCGCTCCGTCCGCGATGGCGTGACACAGAGGAGTATGGAAGACTCAGAGCGATGCCGCACGGGCGAGCAACCTCAATACCCACTAAAAAACCCCTTCTCCCTGTCGACCCTGCGCTTTTGTTGTGATGGAAAGACTGAGATATAGAACATAGTTACGCAACAGTCGATCCAGCGCAATAAAGTGCCTGGAGTGTGCCCTGGGAGAACACACCCCACTTCGAAACAGGGGCAGATGAATCCCTTGCGTTGCCTAGCAGCAAGGGCCCCCCGTACCGGAACCTAACTCAGGGAGGGAAGTAATGCGCGTACCTGCCTCTCCGGGTGCCAGCTGAAGGCCGGCGACCTCGAGTAGAGACATTAGCACGCGCTGCAGGACTTCGCTCCCTGTCCCTTTCTGCGGCCTCTTTGAGAGACATTACTGCCTCACAGAAAGTAACCGCAGACTCCCAGCGGTCGTCGCTGTGCAACATGGCCGTTACCAAGTCGCCAAGCGATCCGACGGCTCCTACGTGCGTCTCGAGCTCGAAACGCTAAGGCGTCCATGCAGCGCACTCGACAAGCGTGTGAAACGCCGTATCGGGTGCGCCGCACTGGCGGCAGTCCGGAGAAGGCAAGCAGCCCACAATGCGAAACAGATACCGATCGAAACAACCGTGTCCGGTCAGTATCTGCGTCGTCCTGAAGGTCAGGGTTCCGCTGGTGCGGGTGACCCATCTCTCCAGCTGCGGCCTGATTGCATCCACCGTAAAGCCGCCGGCCACAGGGTGTTCGAGGTCACGAGACCATTCGACGAGGCAGCAAGCGGTTTCCCGCTTCCTGACTGTCTCTAATTCGACTTGACAGAAGGTCATTGCTCTAGCTAGGGCATCCTGCCGGGTACGTCGAACCCTGGACAGGACGTCTGCCTGGAGATGCCAGGGCAGCTCGCCTGCCAAGAGAGTCGCTGCCGTCCACGACACTGTGCGATACCCCCGTATGGTCCTCACGGTCAGAATCCGCTGCGCGCGGTGCAGCAGGGTTCGGTTGTGGCGGTGAAGCGAATGGGACCAGACGGGCGCACCGTACAGCGCCATACTCCTCAGGATGCCGGAATAAAGTTTCCGCGTCGCACACCCCGGCCCCCCCACGTTAGGAAGAAGTCTGGAGAGTGCGCCTGCGAAATTCACGAGTTTGGGAACTAGCTGCTCAAAGTGCGCTTTGAACAGCCATTTCCCGTCTAGAACTAGCCCAAGATATTTCATCTTGGGCCCTACTCTGACTGCCACCCCCTGAACTGTAACGGACAGGTCCGGGGGGGGGGTTCCGGAATTTCCTATGGAACATGATGGCCTCCGTTTTCGCGGGGGAGACCTTCAAGCCCAGCCTAGCTATTCGATCTACGACGATCGCCAACCCGTCGTTGGCGAAGTCCACGGATTCCGCAAAAGACGCAGCGCATGCCGTGAGTAGGGTGTCGTCCGCAAAGCAGATCAGCCCTACTCCGGGCCGGACCGTTACCCGAAGGATCCAGTCATAGCCTACGTTCCAAAGGATCGGCCCGAGGACCGACCCCTGTGGAACGCCGCACGCGACACGTCGCCGACCTAACACGTGATTGGCGGACTCACCGCCCTCCCAAAGGATATGCCGATCTCGCAGGTAGTCGCCCAACAGCCTCGTGAGGTACGGGGGGACTCCGTGCGCGCGGAGCCCTTCCCTGATCGTCTCATGAGGGAGGCTGTTAAAGGCGTTGAGCATGCCCTGTTTGCTGCAACTCTATTAATTCTTCGAAAAGTAATTGTGTAATATACTTCTGAATAAAATTTATTTAAAAGAAGCTAAGCTAGTTAAATAAGAAGAAAAACAGATTTTAGCTAGACGTGTTACTGGGGAGTTTCTTGCTGCTTCTTCTCCTTAACGGCAATAACACGTTGCCAACGGTGTACATAGAATACGAAGTAAATTTAAATTTTAACTTTTAATTGGACAGAAAAAATAAGAAAGCTGTTATATATTTGTAGAAGCTGAAATAACACCTTATAATAACGATGTACATTTATCGCATGCAGGCTGCGCCCGCGCACGCGGAAACGGGTGCGCCCGCGCCGGTCTCCGGCACAAAGCGAATGAATTATGCAGTAGGATGCGCCGCGAACTGATTCCTGTCAAATACACTCAATGAAAGCGGACTTATTTGGTACAATCGCTACTAGAGTTTTGTTACCGACGCGAATATCTGGCGCCACCTTTAATAAACCGAAAGTGTATCTGTTTCCTTACTAGTAAATGTCATGTCAAATAAATTAGAAAAAATAAAATCCTCTTCCACTTTTGACATTCGATGGGGCCGTTTTATTTCTTGCACAAAATCACCATTTCGCTTTGTAGAGACTCCAAACATTACCTAAACGCACGAATCAGGTACAAGTCTCCTACTTCGTTTCGCAAACTAACTTCAGCTATTATGCTAGCAAAATTGTTTGCGTTGTCATAGCGATATTTTTATTACTGAACTAGCTGTACCCTGCAGACGTTGCCCTTAAAAAATAAAAATCTCGAAACCGATTGCAGCGCCATAAACTGGGACCAATTGTTAATCTAAACATGATCGATGTAACAACATGAGACAGCATTCATGTTCCTCGACAGATATCAAAGTTCCGCAACAAAATCCCCTTTTGGTATTATCTGTAGACCAATACAGTGTGCACACAATGCCGCGTCCGGCCAACTGACAGCCGTACCCCCCATTCATTCGCACAATATCCAGTCTGTTATCTATACAACTTGATAACATCATTATATTAATACGTGAAGCAAAAACTTTGAACCCCTTTTTACGAAAATTGCGCGAAAGGATGAGTATGAAATTTCGCACACAGCAGTTTATATAGAGAAGAAGCGACGAATGCTAATATTTTTCTTTAATTATGCATAATAAAATACATTAAATCAATAAAAAAAAAATTACACACACTACCTTGTATTTGACACACACGCGCATGTAGATATACTTTTTTGTTTATTGCTAAAGTCAAATTAACAGTGTAGCCTTGGCGAAATCTGTGATTATACAAGTGTATATATAGTATTTGACAACAGAACTAACTTAATAAATAAACTTATACTTAAAATTAAATATGTTCAGTTATGCGTTGAAAAATAAATCTTTCTCGTTTTAAAATGACTGTAGAACGCGCAGAAGACCAGCTGTTAAAAACCGGTGACCTAATTTGTTATTCGTGAAGGGCCCACCTGCTTCCACTTTGGGTTTTGACTCCGGACCCCTCTTTCGCGAACAAGGGTGTCGGGTCATCGACTTCTCGTCTGAAGGTCAACGGACGATACCTAGAGTTGCGTATTTACTCTCGAATGTAAATGTAAATATTGTCTTAAATACACTTATATGGAAATACAACTTGATAATTAGATTAGAGTCGTGGTAGCGTAATGGCTGCGCACGCGTCCCAAACTCAAAGGGCGCGCGTTCGATCCTGGCCCGAATGGTTATATTATTATATATTATTTTTTATGATCATAACAGTTCTATTGAGACTTTTTAAAGCACTTCGCTAACAATACTATTCTATAATAAATATCATAATTTTAGACGGTCTACCTGATGGAAAGTGGTTACCGCCATCTACAGATCTGCAACACCAGGAGCGAAGCCAACGCGTGGTCAGCCTTTACAGGGATAGATGAAATGGGATAAATAAGATAGGTAGGAGGGATAAGATCTGCCAAGGCTGGTGGAGGGGCTAGGCCATAAGGGCGAAGGGCGGAACACCGAGGGGTTTCGTGGGTATCCCTAACTGTGGTGTGGCAGTAACACTTCTAGTTCTGGCTAGAGGTGTTAGTGCCGCCCGACCTGGCGACTCCTACACCTCTGCCGCAATTTTCCTCTTACGCGTGGCTGATGGTACTCAATCGGATTAAAAAAAGAGGGATCAGACAGAAAGAAAGAGGGAGAAAGAAGAAGGCCCTCGAACTCTCACTGTACGGGCTACGACGCGACACCCATACAAATGGTGATGATGGTGAGAGAAAATAATTATGATGGTGTGTAGAAATACATGATATTCACTTGGTTGCCTATAATGTTGTACATTGAATAAAATGACAAATGTTCGCTACTTGATTCGAAGTCTAATGTGTTCGGTTGACATTTTTTTATATAAAACCCATACATAATGTACGTAGCCCGTACACTCACTTACGGTACGAAACACGGCTAGCTCAACGTAAATCGTTTTACGCCGATATCTTGTGAGAGCGTGGTATCACACCGCTGCAAGACCTGTATTAAAGATAGTGATTCCAGCATGTCTTTTCGACTTTAAACATTCTACTCTCTGCATATAATGGTGATTATAGTAACATATCGCATGATTGGAGTTAAAACGTATCGTCACGTATTTCCCATGGGTGTAGCAAGAGACGATAGATCTCAATTTGCGACAAACCTGATAAACAGATTTCGCTTCATTTGCTTTCATTAACTTCTTCTTACATGCACGTGTATTTTGAGATGCTTTTTACTTGACTTCGCTTTAACACTTCTCTTTGATCATGGTGTGTTCGTCTTGATTTACTAGCACCAACCCTATTATCCTCACTGCTGTTATACACTTGTTTTGATTCTGTTTTCATCCACTCTCTTTGTATCTCATCATCCTGTTATTATATCTTCAATCCGTTTTATCCGTGCAGGAACGGAGAAAGAACACAATTTCCTGCGGCCAGGCGGCCTGTCGTAAGAGGCGACAAAACAACCCACAGCCAGGTGGTAGGGCATTTGCCCGACTGGATGGCTACCACCCCTAGTCTAAAGTATGTTGCCATAACAACCTAGAGTTGTGTTCCGGCATTAGTGAACGGGTTCCAGTCTCCTTAAAGAGAGCAGCAGCGCATTTGTAGCACCTTTGGTGTTGCAAATATCCATAGGCGATGGTAACCGCTTTCCATCAAGTGGGCCGTCTGTCTCTCGCTGAAATCCTGCAAAGAAAAAAATCCACAACTACCATTATCAAACCGTTCATTATCATGCGTGTACTCATATGTACACTAAGTATAATTTTAACTACTATAATTCACTCACATAAAAATACTTTTTTACCTAATATCATCTTCATTTATTTTTAAAACAATAGCCTGTTTATTTTAACAATCAATATTTATCGCTTAAGAACAAGAAAAGGGCGAACATTTTTATATAAAATAAAACATGAACATAAAAGATATCAATCAAATCAAAGACAAATAAACGGAGAAATCTTGTTTGCAATATAAAAGCAAGATAATAAACAAAATTCGGACGACCTTAACAATATCCCATATTATCTATTTTTGGAGCGGTTTAAATTTGATTTGTATCCTATTTATGATTTTTCCGAGTGTGTTTATGAGGTGTTATGTCTGAATCATTTAATGGGATGTCAAGGACATGCCATAGAGTTATGGGTTATAGCTATAATATTTATTTATGTATCAATATCGAGGAGCACTTCGCCTTGGTTTTTATTATATATTTCTAAGAAATGAGGATTGTTTAATATTATTTTATAAGCAGGCGTTTTTATGTGACTCATGTTTGATGTTGAAATGATCGAAGTGATATTTATACCATGTAGAACATATCAATAGAACTTTGAATCCGAGCGCTTACTCTAAAATGTCTTTCGTTGTTGGTTTTCGGTTTAGAACTTTTTTTTGCTTCTTTTTTATATTTAAGTACACTTAGTGGTCGAAATTCATCCCTAATTAATTTAAATTATAAGTTTGAATATTATTAAGCCATAGTAATTAACGGAAAGTTCATCCACGAAATTTACCATGCCAGCAATCGAACTAAGACTCTACGTTCCAGTGAGTTCGACCCTCTAAGACTTAGCCCGCTCAAGGGGCAATCATGTGCTTTTTTCTGGGCACTCAGACGAAATAAAAGTGTAGATGAAGCCTCCGTCAACAAAACCGTCAAATAAGGTGAAGCATTTTTTCAATGTGCATGTGGGTGAACTTATGTAATATACACGTGGTTTGCGTCTGTGTGAAACCATTCTACCTTTCCAGCTATAGCCGTACTGATTCAATTTAATACTGAGTTCTTGTAACACAGTTCTATCCGTGCAGGCACGGAGAAAGAATACAACTTCCTGCGGCCGGGCGGCCTGTCGTAAGAGGCAACAAAACAGCCCACAGTCAGGTGGTAGGGTATATGCCCGACTAATGACTACAACTCCTTGTCTAGAGTATACCGCCATAACAGCCTTGAGTTGTGTTCTGGCATTAGTGACCAGGTTCCAGTCGCCCTTACGAGAGCAGCAGCGCATTCGTAGCACCTTTGGTGTTGCAAATGTCCATAGGCGATGGTAACCTCTTAAGTGGGCCATCTGCCTGTCTGTTGAACACACGCAATAAAAATTAAAATTAAAAAACATATTGCGATGCAATCGGCGTCCTAAAGCCAACTTCACTTTGAGAGTTCGAGACACCGTCTTTCTAGGATTAAGCCATTATCATTTCTTAGTATTCGTGCCTACCCCGCAAGGGACCTGGCGTGAAGTTATGTATGTGTATGTATGTATTTCTTAATAATCTTCTTCAAGGTGTCCTTCCAACACGGTTTTTATCACATTGCCAACATTTTCTTGTCACTTGCCTTTCGCCACATAGTTCAGTAATAGTCCTAAGTAGATGAGCAAACATTGCACCCACCTATGTTACGTTAAGTTTGTTAAATGATAAGCTTGCTTAAGTTCAAATAAGCGTTACGAGAGCACTGTTATCAGATAACGATTATAGTGAAGATATCTTTTAAGAACGCTGAACTTTGTCAACATGAATGTTAAAACACCATTGTATCGGCAGACAAACACACATTGTATATCAGCAGTGTTCAGCAGGCAGGCAAACGGCCCACATGATGGAAAGCGGTTATGGACATTTGTAACACTTAAGGTGCTACAAATGCGCTGCTGCTCTCTTAAGGGAGACCTAGGAACTAATGCCGGCACAACTGAAAGTGGTTTGGCGGCATACTCTACCACCTGGCAAACTCTGGTGGAATCTTGGTTCAATCCTCACATTTTCCACTGATACGGCTAAGTTTTATAAGTAATGTTGTCTGTCGATTCACTGCCATTGCGTGTTGACGAAATCAGTATCCAAAGCAAGCGTTTACTCGATGCCAAGATCACTGTGAACATTTCGCATCATGTTTTGATACATACATTGAACTCTAAACGCAAGCCTCTAAACTGAAGGTGCACTATGGGATATTTAATAATAAAGTTAGGTCGCTTTGGTCTTACGCCAAAAAGAAGGTTGTATCGGATATAATTCCGGCACAGCAATACGCTGAATGCAAACCTTGTTTGCTGAAAATGCGACGTACAAATATGCAAAATATGCTCTGTGTATAATAACGTATAAGGAATGTAATTAAGTCGCTATTTCTCGAAATAAAGTTTTTCTTTGTTTCTTTCTATATTTTTATAAACTCAATACCTGTAAACCTTTACTAACGTAGTGAAGAACTTTTATTTTAAGTGAGATTTCTTGAGGGTTCTGATTTCGCCAATATGCCTATGGAACTCTAAAACATTTCCAAAAAATTTAATTATCTACCGTCAAATCATTGGATGCGTGTTGGTCTTCACGTATTGAGCCTTTGCCGTACAAAAGCCCACTGACCCATTTACAACACTTCCCACCACATGGTATACCTACGTGATTCTCATTCATATGACCGCTCAATAGTTTTCTTTGGCTGATAACATCAACTTCGATGCAACGCATTTAATGCCAGCAGTGACATTCCACGATAGTACCTGCTAGTAAACCAGGCGATGTATGTTTTTGCTTCCGTTATTGTACATATTATTTGTACAGCAAACGGGCTAACGACCACCTGATGAAAAATAAACCCTGAGCCTACATAAGTAATTATGATGAATGTGCAGCCTAGGCGTATTGCTGGGGAGTTTCTTGCCGCTTCTTCTCCTTTAAGCAGCGGTAATACGCTGCGAAGCGGTGTACATTCGTTACTAAAAAAGGTTCGCCACTTTTCATTCATTTAACGTTGCGCCAGCACATGTTAACTTTTTAAACTAAGTCGCAGAACAAACTGTTCCACAGAAAATTATGTTTAACTATTTGACAATTAAGTAAAAATTACTAAAATCAAAGTTATTGGATTTCTTATCGTATCTTAGAAGATTGTTTAGAGATGTAAAACCTTTTCATTGGTTTTAATATTTATGTTAAGTGTAGTGTTTATATCCTCTTTGTCTCTTACCGTTAATCTCACTGTCTGTCATTGTCAACATTGCAATTTTTATTTTTCACTTGTCTATATTTTGTAAATGTAACATTAAAATGATGGCAGTACTGTTTCTTGTACTCGTGCAAGCAAAAGTCGAATTTAAGGTGACGAACCTTTTTCATACCCCGACTGTACATAGGAATAGGAAGCAGATTTAAAATTGGACTTGCACGTATGACTTTCAAAAAGTGTTCTCCAGTGGATCTTATGATGAATGCGTAAAAACTTTTGAATTTAATGAAACGTGGTTACTGATTACCATCGTCTATGGACATTTACAACACTGGAGATGTAACCCACGCGCTGTCAGCCTCGAAGGAGTTTTATGATATTTTTTTGCAAAAATCGTAGCTCTGTGGGAAAATCTCTTATTGCTCTTTGTTTTTAATTCTTATTGAAGTGTCTGTTCTTAATATAAGCGACAACAGTGACGCCGTAGTATTGTAGTGTACTCTGTCAGTGACGCAAGTAGTTTTTATCTTGAGCATTATTGATTCGAATTATTTTTCTTGATGGCAAGAAAGGGAGTGAGAATTTACTAAGGAGGTGTCCCACCGGCGCAGCCTTACAAGAGAAACGCCATTAAGAACCATCGTGTATAAGGGGTTCAGGGAAGTGTTTCCGGTTTGGGTTTTATAAAGTAGGAGATGCGGTGCTAAATGGCAAAATGCTTGCCGTTACAAAATGTGACTTAAATCCTATGAATGTTTTGATTTTCATGTGATGCTTTATTAGATATGTAGATAAAATTCTCAAAATCGTATTTTCTGTCCCAACTGTTTTGGGCAATTATCTATAGCCTCTGTTGTCTTAAAATTATGATCTATTGCAAAACGACATCTAAAGTACTTCTTGCATTGAACACTTCGTGACTCGTGTTTCATATTCAAACGTATTGACTCGTATGCTGGTCATGTGCCATAACACACGCGAACCCAATACTAATGAGTACTTAGAAAGGTATGAACCACTACTGAGTGGACCGTTGAGGAATGCCGGGAGATTTGTAAGAACGTCACATATTTTTATAACAATCATCTTTCCAGCGATAAATCCCGGTTGCGTCTTAAGTTTCTACATCGAATTTCGGCGACTGCTTGCCTACTGTTCTTGCAATTGTCCACTTAAAAATATGTTTTGTGGAAATTTAAATTCACATATTGTGATTACACTCAACGCTTCGCAATGGTTCAGTCTGATATTATTAGGAAAGCCAATCCATCTATTTTCGCATTTTGGGGTCAGAAACATACGAACGCTGATCTTTACAGCATTATATTAATACGCGAAGCAAAAACTTTGTACCCCTTCTTACGAAAATCGCTCGGTCGGAGGAGTATGAAACGCATACTTACTTATATGTAGTTTATATAGAGAACGAGTGCAAAATGCGTTTTTTTTTTAAAATTATACATAAAAAAATACGTTAAAACAATAAAAAAAAACATTATATACCTACCTACCTACCATGTATTTGACAAACACACGCATATATTGTATATATGCTCTTTTGTTTATTGTTAAAATCAAATTATCAGTGTACCTACTCTTGGCGAAATCTGTGATTATAGAAGTGTAGTCTTTGGTAACAGAACCCTAATAATGTTCAAACTTATAATTTAATTCTTCTTCTTCAGCCAATCTCAGTCCATTGCTGGATGTACGCCTCCCCAGGTACGCGCCACATATCCCGGTCTTCTGTCTTCCTCATCCAGCCCCTGCCGGCGATCTTGCGCAGGTCGTCAGTCCACCGGGAATTTAATTTAATTATGGTCGAATTTCGACCACTGGGCGACCACTAGTTATTATAAATATTATGTGATATAAAATGTTGATATCTCCAACAAAGAGTTTGTATTGTGGCTAATCAGCTTGGTGTTAGACAGAGAGATTTACTTCATACACCTTTAGTGACCACTAACTATAGACAAAACGCCTTTATTCTACGAAGCTCAAATTATTTCAACAAAATAGTAGTAAAATTGAACCTAGACTTAAACTGCACTAGTATAAATTCGGTCAAGCGAATACTGGCTCAAGAATTTTTTAGAAAGACAGAAACTTAGTAACTATCAATAGGAATCGTGTTGTACGTTTTGTTACCAATAGGTGGAGGCTTGTTATCAGCATTTGTTTTTTATATACTTTTCTTTTTACTATATTGATATGTATTAGTCTGTAAGCCTTCCTAAAATTAAATAAATTAAAATAACGTTTGGTACTAGCCACAATGTATTATTTTTGAATATAAACCAATATTGAAGCACTTTTTTTTCTATATATTCTTTTTCTTCTACAAATTAAAGTCGTAATAGCAGCACGTGTAGTTTTAATTGTTGAAACATTCACAGTCTTTGCACTTTTACAATAAAATTGAGTTTTTTATGTTTGCTTATAGGCAAACTGTTGGTTGAATGGTCTAAGGCAAATTGGCAGAGGGGTCCACTTGATGGCAAGTGCCTACCGTCGTCCATGGACATCTGCAACACTAAGGGAGCCGATGCGTTGCCTACCTCGTTGAGACTTTAAATATCTGTTTACGCCGTTTTTGAAGAGCCCCATATTGTTGCGAATTGAGTAAAAAGTTGTTACGCGCAAAGGTTCAATTTTGGGTTTAGTACAGATTTTCGAAACTTGGCGGTTGGCCGTAGACAAAGAGTGTTTGTCATAGTAAATTAAATGATAATGCGCGTACACACCGGAGCGAGCGTTCTGTTTCATGCCTGGCTGGAGCGATGTGTACCTTTCTTGCTTAATCGTGCGGCGACAGCTATCAAACGCGAACCTATACCATGATGAAAAATGTGGTGTGTCTTCTTCTTTATCAGCTTCAGTACTATTTTTTTTATAGAACCGTGCGAGGTGGTCCCCCCGTGCGATGGGATGTCGGTGGCCCGCGCGTGGCTCGCCGCCTGCGTGCTGGCGCTGTGCGCCGGCACAGCCGTCGGCGATGTCATCTTCAGGGTGCCAGAGGTCATGGTGAGATATGAGTTAAGACTTCTTTATACAATATTTCTTCAATGTTGTATGAACGCGACCTATGCTAAATTCCTATACCATCCTATCCATCTTAGATTTACATTTTTGAAGTAAAACTTCTTTAGAATCGTTATGATTTAAAACTAAGTCTGCGAGAGAATGATACAGAATACATTATGTTTGATAATTTCACCACTATGCTCATACGATATATAGAGTTGGAAATGTTTTGAAGTTTTTCCTTAATACTTCAAAGTTCGTGTTTTAAAGCTTAAATTAATCCCTACCATTCCTTGTCACTCTTTGTTTCACTTTTCCTGCATGTGAACTGCACACACACATGTTTTTTTAACAAAAACAAAACCGACTTCTATTAAAAAACAAAACATATTTTCTACAACATCGTGAAGTTGGTGCATTTGCAATTTTGTTGCCGTTTTTTGTGTTCTACTTGACACCGACTTCAAGATTTTTTAGATAAAAAAAAAGTTTTGCTTTTTAGTGTGTAGTCGGTTTTATTTTTGTAAAAAAAATATTTTCTACTTTTTAGTTGCAGAAATACTTGTATAGCTTTAGAAATAATATAGTATGCTTCCACTAATGAGATTCTGACATGGTGGCATTAGGATCACCTCGAAAGTACTCTTTCGAATAAAAAACTTGAAAATCTGTCCACAATTGATGGAGAAATCGCGTAACAAACATAGAAAAAAACATGCAGTCAAATTGAGAACCTCCTTTGTATGATCGTTAATTTTTTTATCTCTTTACATAGTATAAAACTAAATCGCTTGCCGCGTCTGTCTGTTGCAATGGACTTTTAAACACGTCACGGGCATATTATAGTAACATAATTATAGAAGAACGGGCGTTAAAATAAAATAATTAAAATATTTTTAATTATTTTTTCTAACAATCATTAATATTATAAGTTTGTATGCTGGTACAAAATTATGAGGGTGCAACATTTTGTAAGATGATTTGATCGCTCGCTCCCCTAAACTATAGGTAGTATTGAAGGGAAAGACATATGCCACCCCAAATGCTTGTGATAAGTAAAAGAAAGATAACAAGTATTGATTTTGTGTTGCTAGAAGCTTGTAGACAACCAATTTTGTGCCCATTAGTCAGGTCTATGTCTAACTGTGAACAGCGGTGGGTCGATCATGTCTATTGATTGGTACGTAGCCTAAATACCTAAATTGATATTTGGTAATAAATGGAGTGGTATAATTTGTTATATTTGCCGATTGAAGATTTCCAAAAATATTCAATTATCTTAGCATGGAAGCATATAAAAAAGAACTCAATGGACCGGATTTTTTTTTAATGATAGTAAATTGGATTAGGCTACAGTAGAGTGAATAATAATCATAAACATAATTAAATAATTAAAATGAACAAGTTGGCGGTAGGCTACATAACATTTTAACAATACTCATTGACACTTGACATCTTTTTCTTCCGTGATCACGACTACTGAAACCGAAACGTCGGAATAATAAAAATTAAATAAATAACCGCGCTTAAAACCGTTAAAACTTAGTTTTATTACAACAGAGTGTACGTTGAATTCCGGCAAATCAGCCGCACTCCTTATTTATAAGTTTATTACCTTCCACATTCTTTTTGGTTTATATATCTATTTTTTCTTTCCTTCTCTGCTTTCTCTAATTACTTTAATAAATTCATTTCTTTTTGGTTTTGATTAATTATATGCATGTATCACCTATATGTTATTTGCACAGGTCCGACACGCAGCCGCTCCCAAAGCGGTGGGGACGGGTAGGTCTAACGCCACCAGGAACGACTCCGAGCAATGGGCCACTGAGGAAGGCGTCTTGGAGGTACGCTATGAGGAGTACTTCGTGGAGCACGAGGTATCTACTGCCGACGCCAGGAGAGCTGCTAGGTCGCTGAACCTTGAAGATGGTAAGTTGGAAAATAGTATTTATTTTTATTGCATCTTTAAACAGAAATCTATTTCATCTTACTATCGTTATAAATGTGAAGTTTTGTTGTTGTTGATCTGGACTAAATTTGGCACAAAAGTAGATTATAGTCTGAAGTAGCACATATGAGGCTACTTTTTTATCCTAGATTTTTTTAAAGCGAGTGAAGCCTACTGCAAAGTCTAGTTGAGCCATGGCTATTAATAATAATATAATAATAAAATCGCCAAACAAACACACACAATGGTATATCCACAAGCTAAGCAAGTTATGCTTGTGTTATGGGTAATATACAACGGACCACTCTGGGGCCGATCCCAGACACCCAGACCGTAGAAAATAACAGAAACTTTCTTTTCCGAAATTTACTATGCCAGGAATCGAACCCAGAGGCGTTCTAGGGAGTTCGGCCGGCTAAGACTTGGCCCACTCAACACCAGAGGCCGTCATTGTTCATACCTGATTTAGATTTGACAAGTTTGGGAGCCATAAATAGAAATAAAAAATAGACAATGTCGGCAACACCACCAAATTTGACTTTGTCACATATAATTTTCTGAAATGCAAATTTAATAAATTAATTAAACATCTTTCGTGGTGCAATTTATACCCTTTCCTTACTCGTTTTGAGTTAATCATATTATGGTCCTTCGAGCTGGATTTGTACCGGTGACCTATGGATACCTGGTTTTGTGATATACATAAGTAAAGTTTCCGTTAGTTACTCTGGTTCGGGTGTCTGGGGTTGTAACATACAACATAACATTTATAACTTGTTCATACTGCTTCGTAATGTTTCTGTCTGTCGATTTATTTATAACATCGGATCACTCGCTTCGATAGGAAGTTTTTGATGTTTTTTATGCCTGAATCAGTTGCTAAGTAATTAAATCAATCTCAAAAATAATTACTTCCTTTATTTTATTCTATTGCGAAGCTGACAAATAAGCAGACGACCCACTCATGGCCGATTTCTAGGTCTTCCTATTCATACACTTGCCCTACCAACGGTTGAATTTTAATATTACTTGTGTGGAGCTTATATCAAATTTTAACCTAATGTAAAACAAATAAATTCTGGGTAAGATATAGGACGGGCCATTGATGTATGTTGCTTACTGTCGCTGTACGGTCGCCTATAGACTACGCTTTAAGTCTGATAAAATTTACCGTATATGCCGCGAGCGCTAAATTACAAAAGCATTTATTTAGTCCAGTCTTTGTCCTTCACAATTAATTAAGACACTACTGCGGTCAACCATCACTAGCGTGACGACATCTTGCAAATTAATCTAATCATTCATTAAGATTAAAAATATGCCCTCTTAGATCACTATAACAGGCTTGGATCACCTCTGAAGTAGATTCTATAGAAAATTTTAATTAAAAATCTCAATTAATATCTTAATTAGTGTAGTTTAAACGCTTTTTTAAAAACAATAAATAAACGATCAAACTTACTTTAAGACCGTCAGTAACCGTTGTAGATTTTTTTCCTAAAATGTTGTATTTAAAAATACTATATCAATATTACAATCTAATCTAAAAAGACTAATAAGTAATTTAAATATAACCTAAATTTACTAAAAGTATTTAACTAAGAAAGTGTCCATTAGCACTTTTCTTATTGTCTCTTTTAAGGGGAAGACACTTTGTTGATGTGTTCTTTAATAAGTTAGCACAGTACACCACACTTTAGTTTTGTTTAAAGCACTAGTTCACCGTCGTAGATAAACAACAAAATAATTATCCTAGTCCTTCTTGGTCTTCTTCCCCTTTGGCCATTAGAGGCGGCCAGGAGGTTGGAGCCTTAAGGAAAATTCTTCGCCCCGGCTTCTACTCGACGGGCGATTACCCGTTGGTGGCGGGGTTTAAAGCCGTTAGAGCCTTTACGCATAACGGTGGTCTCTCAACGGCTCTCGCTGGCCAGACTGCGGCGTTCGATAGCCATCTTGGGCTTTGTCTCACCATCTGTGGCGTCTGGCTGCCTACCAGCGGCTTTATGGCCCTTGCGACCGCGTAACATCACCCTGCTCAGGCGAGCGTATGAGATCGCGGATCGACGTTAGCCTAATCAATTTGTTTGGAACAGTTTAACATCGATAAAATATAGCTTGTTACTTTACGTAATTTATGTAATAGTTAGGTTAGAATCCATGGACTACAAACTGCACACATGACAGGTGTAATTAATGTAACCTAGCAAGCAAGGCTATCGTTACTATTGTCAGCTCAAATTACATAGATGTAACAGTTGCACATAATACTTATGAATCTGACATACTTGTAATAGTTATTATCTGAACTATTATGGGCTTAAAATGACATAATCTATCATTCAGATACAATTAAACTGAATTAGTTTTGGATAAGTTCTTTTTAGTTTTTATTGTGTGTCTCTATGTATTTGGACACAAAAATATAATAAAAAACTGAAAGCCTTCATTTCATGCGTTCATGATCAGAATAAATCTCTACCCTAGGTACAATAATTATCATCATCATAGTATTTAAGAGCTTAGCTTTTGGTGGCGGAGCTGCCACCAATCCTCTCTATTCTTGGCCAGCTGTTTCACTCTTTTATACGACAGGACATCTTTTCTTTACTTTAATTATTCAATAAGGGTCTCCTTCTGGGTCTACCCTGTCCTCTTCTCTTCTTATTTGTTTTATTAATTAAATATTACATAAGTAGAATTAGTTTGATTAATTATTATTATTTAACAAAATTGGGTCGTTTTGGTCTTACGCCAAAAGGAAGGTTTGCACTGAAAATCAGCGTTGTGTCAGATATAATTTCGGCACATCAATATGCTGAGTGCAAAGTACCTTGGTTACTGAAAATGTGGCGTACAAATTCTCAAAATATGCTCAGTGTAAGGTATCTAATTACGTCGTTATTTCTTTACATAAAGTTTTCTTTCTTTTCTCCTACCTTCTACTTAGCCGTCTATTATCTTTTTACTTAGCAGTCTATTAACATTTTCCTGTCCATTTCTCTATAGTTTTATAATTGAAAGCCTGTGTTTGACTATAGTCAACACCTTTTCATTGGTCTTTTGCCTCCAACACCACATTTCGAAAGCATTTTTTGATCTCTTTTAGTCATCGTCCATGCTTCAGATTTGCACAAAGGTTATTGTAAATAATAAATATACCTACACCATACGTCAGCTATGATTGGCATATGTTCCTGCTTCATTTCTTGCGAACCACTTCCTAAGTTTCACTTTTTCGCAGCTGAACACAATACACCCAAAACTGTCCATAAAAGCAATTAATTCAGCAGTAAACATTTTTAGGGGTTCATAAATGTACGAGGTCGGCGGTTGTAAAAGTAGGTACTGCGTCATGCGTAGGAAACAGTGATGTCATATCCAGCGGGGAGGTTTCGCCTATGGTACTCACAAGGTTTTCCTCTTTCAAAGATATGTACTAAATGTTGGAAGTTAATTTAGAACAGCCCTAAGCTAAGATAAAAACATGGAAGAAAATGTTAAAAAATACCATTGTCTAGTAAAAAAAGTAACTCATAACACACGACTAGCATAAATGACGCCACCAGTTCTTTCTTATTATTATAGAAAATTTTAGTTCTTTTTTATGGCATGAGTTCAGCAGAGCAGTTACAGAGCTTATGGACTTTAGTAACACTAAAAGTGCTACCAATTTGCTGCCGCTCTCTAAACGGAGACTGAAACCTGGCCACTAATGTCCGAACACAACTCAGGGTTTTTTCTCTCTTGCTCCGTCCGAAAATAAAATAATCAATGTCATAAGTTGAAAGTCTCTTTGTCTCCTTTATCGAATTGATCCTTTTTCAAAGATAAATAAGTTCGCGTTTGATCATGATCACACCTTATGTCAGATGATGCTGCAGTCGTAGATGTAGCACGTATAAAATACATATTCAAACGAGACTTGAAGACGTACTTATAGGGAAACACGAACTCTGGTAGTGCATTCCACATTTCTGCCGCAGAAGGAATGTGGAGACAAAACGATGGACTCCTTGTCACGAAATTCAAATGAAGCTAGCCTTATCCAAGAATAATCATGTTCTCTATAGAGGCCAAAGGGGCGTTATTGCTGAACAAATTACCAGTGTTAATCTCCAAAGCACCTCAAGGTCCTGGGGCGTGTCATTCATCACTATAATAATATTGTCGCTATGCTTTGTCACTACATAATTTGTTCTTTATGACCCTAATTTCATATTTCAGAATTGTAATGTAATTTGCATAAGGATTTGGAAAATTAAAAAATAATTATTTTATACTCATATGTTTTGACTTAAAATTACTTACTAGCTTCAAGTTTATTATCTTAGAGAAAAGCCAGTGGTCTCTAAAATATTATTGATATTCTAAAACGGTTTCAGGTAATTTGTAAGCAGTTTAATGATGTCGTTTTATCGTGATCACAGTCAGAAATATTAGCAAAGAAAAACCTTCAGTAAAATTGTTCGTTTCATAACATTTCCAAACTTTTTACATTTTTGATTTAATATAAACGTATTTTAAAAATATAGAAATAAAATAAAAAAGACTAAGTTATTGGATTAATTTGGGCATGAAGTATTTCTAACGGCTCTGCTACACCTGAGATAATGTTAATCAATGAGTCATGCACATGCAGCCAAGGGTTTAATGCGTTATTGTTAATGACGTTAACATTGATAGATTACACATGTATGTACACTAATAATTATTTATTTAGTTCAAGCACAAAGATTACAACAAATTTTATACATTGTTCTTATCAAATTAAATCTAAAAATCATTAAAATATCCATCAGTCAGTCGGTCAGTCCTTTATTGAAGCAATTCATAAACATATATTTTATATTAAATTAATTATTCTATGCAGCAATCTACAGCCAGTCCCAATGCATTTTTGTTTGGTGTGGCCTAAATCGTATTACGCCACAGTCACTAACACGGGGTTTAGGAGAATAAGAATAAAGTTAGAATTGAGACAAATTGATCTGTGCTGCCATCTAGTAACGAAGGATTAAGGACCTTTTTAAGGTTTTGTTTTTTATCTAATGGCCATTCTTAGTATTTTTATTTCATGGTTACTACTTTATTTGCTTTCAATGACATTGTAAGCCGAAGTCACTAAACAGAGAATCACGACAATCGTTCAGTTTGCAAATGTTTATAAGGAATTATTACCTACGATGACAAGATAAAATAACACTTTAGTATTATTAACAAAATCTTTTTATGATCTAGACGGCCTCTGTGAATAAGTCGACTAATCATTTTTCGGCCTAGTTCACTAGGTACAGAATTCTATTCCCGGCATGGTAAATTTCCTAAATAAACTTTTTGTTATTTACTATGGTCTGGGTGTATGGGATCCCCTCCAGAGTGATCCGTTGTATATTACTCATAAAGCAAGTGCTTTATTAGTCTCAGTTCTTTAGATTAGGGATATGCATCTCTCGAAGTTCATGTACGAACGCATTTTTCATCTTATTACAAACATACACATAACTTCACGCCAGGTCCCTTGCGTCCCTCCCTTGCACTCTGTTTTTCGTGCCTACCCAGCACGAAAAACAGAGTGCCATTCAGGCTTATTCTTACACACCTCACTTGCTTCTTTGACATTCATAGCTCTTGTCATGCACGCTCGTCTGTTCTTAAGGCTCCTGACATCACCTTCTCCTAGTACACGATCAATTTGATCATGGAAGGTGTGTCGTGGCCTTCCGCGATTTCTGTATTTGCATTGTATATCTGTTTAGTCATTCTTTCATCATACATTCTTTCCACATGCCCGAACCACCGGAGCATTCCTTTCCTTACCTTCACCCCGACACTCTCTTTCAGACCAACTCTCTTTCTTACTTCGGTATTACGAACGCGGTCCGCGAGCGTCACTCCGCAGATTTTGCGAAGTGCTCGCATCTCGACGGCGTTTATTCTACTTTCATGCTCTCTGTTCACCTTATTCATCAGATAAAACTATAATTTAACGGTTTTAATTGCAGTATTTCTTTGATTTTTAGTTTAATTTAAGAACGCACTCGGAAAACTCTACTTTTCCTTAAATAATTATGCCTAATTCTTATATTATAGACTATTTAATATATATGTATGTATACGTATGTATGTATTTAATTTATAAAGTAGTTTAAGTATGTGTATTTTATTTATAAGTTATGTAGTTTAAGTATGTTTATTTATGATATTTGATATTTAATGATTTGCACCACCTACATCGCCAGATTAGATTAAGTTATTCCTTAAGTTAGGTTGCCTGGAAGAGATTGCTTTCAGCGATAAGGCCGCCTTTTGTTTCTACCTTGACAATATTGTAATTGTATATTTTGAAATTGTATATTTGGTGAGCAATAAAGTGTTATCTGTCTATCTATCTATCTATCTTAATTTCCTGCGGCCGAGCGGCCTGTCGTAAGAGGCAACAAAAGAACCTACAGGCAGGTGGGAGGGCATTTGCCTGACTGGATGCTTACCACTCCTGGTCTAGAGTATGCCACCATAACAACCTTGAGTTGTGTTTCGGTATTACCAGGAGTACCAGCAGTACCAGTACTAGGAGTACTGTAGTACGCTTTCCGTCAAGTGGGCCGTCTGCCTGTCTGCTGAACTCCTGCAATGCAAAATAATAATAAAAAAATAGACGTAAAGTGTAATATTAAAGTTATTATTTATTTTTGTTTATGGTTATTTTTTTTATAGGAGTGTAATCTATGTTGAATCTGTGTATACTAGTTGCGAAAACGAAAACACTTATCCCTTGTGGTTTCCTTACCGATGATCTAATATGAGTGCTTCTAGGTTTACACGTACATAAGTACTTGAAATAGTGCCTTTGAGCAATCAATAGGTATTGTGGTCTAGATATTGTGAGAACTGCGCGCATTGTGATCAGACACGGCTGGTTGAGCAAACCTAATCACTTTTTTGCCTGATAACTAAATCAGATCACGCCTGGCCTCCGATTTGAAATTTTCACGCTAACTTTTTACTTCGAGCTGATTCTGGAACTTGTTTGAAATTAAATGAAACAAAATAAAATTTATTTACATTTAGAGTACAGGGAACATAAAATAATTACAATACGATGACAATTCTGTAGGAGCGTCCAAAGTCAGCTCTGGTGCCCGCACTAGGTCTCAACAGAGCCTGTGTGGCGGGCCTCAGTGGAGTTCGCTTCGGTTTCGAAACTCTTTTTATTTCATTGCCTGGTATTATTAAAATTAAAAAGAAAAAAAAACAATATATAATAATAAAATTTACATATTAACTACGTGCCTAGACTATGCTTTGAGTGAGTATAAATTAATGCTGTGTGTGTACAACCATGTCTGTGTGTATGTGAGTGGATGCGTGTGCGTGCATGCGTGCGTATATGTTATGAGTGTCTATGTTTGAAATTATTATCACACTTTATATAGTACTTCAAGCGATTGAATTTCACAACTTCAAGTTGTTAAATTCAATTGCTCCTTGTTGAGTTGTCATTATCTTATAATTAAAGAAGACGACCAATCTGATGGAAACTGGTTACAAAATAGAAAATATTGATTGTTCTTTAATATCTATGTTATATTATAAAATTGTAAAAGTGTAGTCTTTTATTTCCTACATTTTTTGTGTGTTGTCTGTCTGTTCGGGATTCACGTAAAAACTACTAAGCCGATTTCAATGCGGTTTTCGCTGATCGATAGTAAATTCCCCGACTTAACACCTGCGATTTTCATATCCTGATATAGGAAAGCCGACCCTGGCACCGGAGTGAACGCTCCGAACGCAACTAGGATTTTACGCTCAGATATGACGATGACCATTTAATACTGACTTCAAATTGTTGTTGACGAGAAATACGTTTACGTTTAAAAAAGGTAAAAAACGGGACTTTCCCTCCTTGACTCTAAAACAGATTAAAAAGCTTAGTATTGTAACTATAGTAGGTACTCCCTAGAGTTGCCAAGTAAAACGCCGAGCGTGGGTTTGTTAACATTTCACAATTCAGTTTCGAACGAACATGTTCCAATGCGCAGCTGAGTTGGTAACTTAGTTACCAAAATAACTGGATTGAGATATTAGGAATACCTGTTAGAGGGGGTCCGAAGGCCGGAGGCTGCGCCCGGGATCAATACTGCATCCAGTTCAGGCATGCGTGCAGTTGCATTTACCTGGAAATAACGAGCGATGACTACATCTGCCACGTACAAAGCGACTGGAATGGGGAGTTGCTTGCAACTGCTACTCAACCAAATCCCAGAGAGGCGAGAGTGAATGACAACCAATTTTTTATTTTATTAATACTCGTATAGTATGTCTCTCTAGACCACGGGCCATAAAAATGACACGGACTTTTGGAGGGTTTGTGTGGAAATGGGAAATGCCAAATGGGAAAATCAACACGTAGAGACCCCTTGACAAATTTAATGTAAATGTGGCATGACACTGATCGGCGATTATCCCTGTCTACACCACATCAAAATGCACTCCAGGACAACCCCAAACCAGATTAGGACTATTGTGAGAAATGATAACAATAGATCCCGGGCTATTTGGGTAAACTGCTAGTGGAGTAACAGATCTGGGATTAATGGCGTCTGCTCGTCGCAATGTTAAGGGAACATGGAAAAATGCCCACAAAAAATGCCATAGAAGACAACATGGGTGTGAGTGGCTAAGGGGTGTAGAGAGGTGGGCTACCGGTTCACGGAAGCTACTTCTGACGTGGTGCTATTGATCACTTCCACCCGTGGAGCTTGAGTCTTAGCTAGCGATCTTCACTCCGTGCCGGCTGGCTAAGACAAGGCACGGAGGTGGGGGCCTTGCCTTGGCCCCAGGAGTGGGGTCCGAGGTCTCGCTACTCATATTAAAATTATTATTACAAGTAAACATTAAAGCCAAATACTTTTTTTGCTCGGACTAGTTGTTTAATTTATGCGGACAGGAAGGGCGGTGACTAACGCTCGGTTAATAAAATCAAATCACACGCATTTAGCACTAGGCGCACGCCCTCTATGGTGGTCAACCGTCACCATTGTCATTGCCATCTAGTGACGTCATTATGCATTCCACGCGCGAATTTCACGCAATCTCACATGCGAAAACGCAATACGCATAAGCGTAAATATTGAAGCGAAGTCGAGCGTGCATGACAGGAGCTATGAATGTCAAAGAAGAACAGACGAGCGTGCATGACAAGAGCTATGAATGTCAAAGAAGAACAGACGAGCGTGCATGACAAGAGCTATGAATGTCAAAGAAGAACAGACGAGCGTGCATGACAAGAGCTATGAATGTCAAAGAAGAACAGACGACCGTGCATGAAAAGAGCTATGAATGTCAAAGAAGCAAGTGAGGTGAGTAAGAATAAGCCTGAATGGCGCTCTGTTGTTCGCGCCTACCCCGCTAGGGACCTGGCGTGAAGTTATGTATGTATATATGTAAATATTAAAAAATAAGAAGCGATAAGATGGCGCACAAAATTATTACATGGTCTTATTTTGTGACAATATTTGTGAACTTTTTGTCAATCAATACAAATCGTGAATAGCTTAATTCAAAATTAAATAAAAAGTATTTCACTTTGTTAAAATGGAATACTACATTATTGAAGAATATTTTATTTTGTCAAACATGTTCGGTATTTATGGAGATATGTTGCACTGTTTGCCTGTTTTAATATGTCTTGTCTTTCTTACGGTGCTAATTTTTTTTGCATAGTTTGCCACAAGTTCATTTTTGAAAAAGTGATTGTATAACGTTATACGTTATTACCATTATATGAAAGGCGACAAATAGCAGACATTGTGATGCTAAGTAGAATAGCACAGTCTAAAAGAGACGCATCTTACCTCTAATCAAAAATTTTTCTTTATGCATTGATGTACTTATTTTAAATTGGTTTCTTTCTGCCTTTTTCTTTCATACTGTGGCGACCGAGGGTGGAACTCCCCAGCAGCGTAAATCAGTTTTAGAACTTTTAGAAAGAACTAGAAATTTCTGGAAGAAAAAGACAAGGACGGATATATTTAGAAAGAGATAGACGATAAACGAAAGAAAGAGATAGATAGATGTTAGAAAGGGATAGACGATGACCGAAAGAAAGAGATAGATAGATGTTAGAAAGGGATAGATGTATAAACGAAAGTTTCCGAACAGAAGGTTCGGGAAGGAAGAGACAGAGATAGATAGAGGGGTTCTAGAAAATTCTTCCGGGTATATAAACAGCGTAAGGCGCGCCTACCGGGCAGTTTAGAGTTGAAAGTTGCAGTTTTAAGTTGAGTTCAGTCCGAGACGGTGAAACGACAAGTGCGATATTAGAGAAGGTTGATAGAGGACAGAGACGAACTAAGTGGTGAATTTAGTGAGAAGTTTGGTGGACAGATACGCGAAGGAGGTGTGTAGCGTAGTTCGAAAGGGAAACCAGAAGCGAGCTACACGCGATAATATTGGAGGTGGTCCGCGCAATATCGGCGACGGTATTGAGGGTGTGACAACTTATCGTCGGGACTGTGCATCGTTGGTCGTGCGTATAGGGGCAACCCTGCAGAGAGGTACTACGTACGGCTGTGTAAGTCAATAAAAGCTTTTAAATTTAAAATTGGTGTTTTCTTCCAATCCATAAGTGCGTACCCCCGCTCGTACGTAACAATACTTTCTTTTACAATAATTATATTCTTATACATTGTTTATTGTTGTATAATAAGCCATATAGATAACTACATGTGAAAACTGCTATAGTTACGTACGGTTATAGTGTTTTAAATAGCATGTCAAATATTAAAAGAAATAAACTAAACTATACTATATATATGAGTAAAAAATTGACTCCAAATCGCTGACGGCGGGGAGCATGCCCAAAATGCTGGCCGCATTTCCGCGTTGGATGGTAATGCTGATACGTTGCCCTAGACGCCATCCGGCCTTTTGGTCACGCGAGACCTCAATTAGACGCGTTGAGAGGTCTCATGTATTTAATTGTGAATTGTAAGTTTTCTGAATAAGATAAAATATTAAAATAAAAAAAGCCTGAGATAGACAAATTTGAAGTCAAGGAGTTTTTAGCAGGTGTATTGTTGAGGAGTTTCTTGCTACTTCTTCTCTTTAAACAGCAATAATAAATTGCGGATCACCAGGTATACATAGAATAGCAAGTACACTTGTTTTTAACTGATATGATAATCTACAGTGGTACTTGCTTCAATAAGAAGTTTTGTGGCATTCCAGTACCAGAGTCGAGACCTGGGTGCGGCACGTGCAGCAAACGCGAGATGGAGTACTGCGAGACGCGGGTGCTGGCCGACCACTGCTGCTGCGAGCGCCGCTTCATCCGGGAGCCGTTCCCTTGGCTGCCGCACACCTGCTACATGGGCCCCTACCGCTGCAAGCCGCTGGCCAACGACTGCGCCCGGTACACCCGCCTTCGAGACTGCTGCTGCTATAGGAAGTTGGCTGAACGATGTAAGAGTCACCTGTTTCTTTAATTTATTCGAACCTACTAAAGTCGTTGAGGGTTTAAGTATTCAATGTATATTTAGGCCTAATATCAGGTTAAATATCCTGTACATTTCAAATCACTTTTGGCCACCACCAATTTTCGGTGCGATTATTCTCCGCAAAATCTTTGTGCCATGGAACTCTATCACAGCGTGGGCTCACGAAATTAATAATTGTGCATTGGAATTGAATTCCAGATGCGCAAAATCTGCTGTAACGTCTATTGATAACGCACCCCATAGACGTGTGTTTACTAGGACATTAATTTCACTCCAGATTGTTTTCCGTTGTTAAAACATCATTCCTAACTCACCATAATAAATAAAATAAACGCCATTACACCAAGCAAGCTCCTCTTGATGCGAATTTTAGACCATATCTCCGCTCAAATCGAGCGAGATAATGGTCAAACGCGAACCTATACGTGTTAAAAAAAAGAATATACTCTATGAAGGGCGTCGTAACTCATGGTGTTGCAATAAATATGTATTCCAGGGAAGGGCATCCTGTCGAAGTCGACTCGCCTGGGCGTGAGCGGCGTCTCGCTGCTGCTGCTGTCGATGCTGCTGTTCGTGGCGTACCTGTGACACGAGCAGCCGGCGCGCGCGGCGGCGGCGCCCGCGCACGTCTGACACGACTCTCGGCCAACGATGCTTCAGGGGGCAACGAATGTCACTACTCTGTCACCTGTCAAAGATCGCGGAGAGGAATTCGAAACTGATTCCTGGAAGTCTCAGTCTTGATGTTAGGTACTTCAGCTGTGCAACTTCAAACTATAGGAAATAATTTTTTTTATGGAATAATTTTGTGTGTTCATAGATAAGAAAAAGAAGAAAAAAAGGTAAATAAAAGAGAAAAATAAAAACAGGAATGCTAATTGTCAATAAATGTCAATGTCAATAAAATTAATGAGATATTTTTGTGCTATGTTATAATATTTCTTGGTAACCATTTAGTCTTATTGTATTTTGTATTCTGCAACCGAAAGTTGGCAAAGTCAACTAAAAATTTGCTCGTTTTTCGGGATTTTGATATATAACGGACTGCACCAAATTATCGTTTTGCATTCTTATGATTGTGGCCATGAATGAATGATTTTATTTATTTTATTTGCTCGGTTTTGAAATTGCGCAGCTGACTTGGTCTAATGTTCTAAATAAACAATCCGTTTTAATGTAACGACTTCAAAGAAATAAACAGACGGTGGACTAGTTGGTATCTTAGATATTAGATTATGTACCATTTATTACCTTTGCGCAGAAGGTTTGCCGATAGACTCACGATGTCACGCGTCGATGGTCAGTGTATTAGACAAAAAAGGTTACATAAATAGTTGTTGCAATAATTTAAGTAGCCATCGGCAAACCTGCGCGCGGCTTATACATCCAAATTGTCTAAAATGTAGTTACGAGAGCTACCTATAACAGTGAAATGTACCGATCTGTGTTACACTGTTACTATATTCCTACATTTTAGATACAGAAAAGTGAAGGTCAAACTACCAAAATATGCATAGAACATACCATCTATAAAATACACATATTTATATAAATTGAATAAATGATCTTAAAATTCCAACTAAAGATATCGAGGACAAAATATTTACTATCTACTTATTGAATTAAAAACATTTTCTTCAACGATTAAAGTCAATAAATCACTCTTGACCGAAGAGTATGTTGCACAAACATTTATTAAAAAAGAAATGTTATAAAATGTCTAGTATTAGCATCGAATAAGTATATTAGGGGAATGACTATCTCAGTCTGTACTGACAAGTACTGACTTGAAAGTGTTGCCTGGATACTAATATCATCATACTGACGATAGATGTCTCTAATTTTATGTCTTTGTAATATTTCAATTGACATCTGTGAATATTTATTTATTTAATTTTGATTCTTTACTTTTGATATGTAAGAGTACATTGAGATAAGAGGATATTAAGACCTTAAATCTTTCATTAATTTTAATCAAAAACATGTCGTAAATCATAAGGTGATATAGTCGTCGCGTCGCTGCCGCGCTTTTGCTGTCGAAAGCGGGTCAATGGTGGGATGGAGGTATGGGAAGGCGGGCAATGTTCGCATGTTATAGTATTCGGCGGCTTCCGGTTTAGCACCTTTCAGGATTGTCATACTCCTAGTATACTTCTTCAATGAAATTAGTAGTTTAGAATGTACATAGAATGTTGAAAATTATTTATTTTAGTAGAGACACCAAAGGTGTATTAGTGTAGAGATAAGCTTATTTCCACATACAAGTACTGATCTTAGGAAGTTTTCAATACATTCTTCTGCGTCTAGCAATGCACAACAACTATTTAAAAATATAAGACGTAGGTATGTATATCAAGCTGATGATTATTGTATTTCTGATAATATTCCCAATAATTGTAAACATGCAACATCTCGAACGGCAAAAAGATATCTAGCGATGGGGGATCTGACTTTTAATGGAATCCTCAAAGTACATAAAATTCTCAATTACACCGATATGAAATTTATTAAAATCCAGTGACATTTATTTAAAAATAGATATATATATATATATATATATATATATATATATATATATATATATATAATGATTGTAATCATTACCCATCATAAAATGAGGGTTCTTGGAAATAACGATATGTATTTTTAATATTCAATTTTCAATGATTATTCAATTGTTAATAATAATAAATAATGTAATAAATGATAATGTTGGACCTGATGCAGCCTCCCAAATCCTAGTAAATCGAGCAGAAAAAAATAAACGCTTACCGTCACTGGAGCCGGGTGAGGAATGATACAGGATTGGGGGCATGCAGGATTAGGAGTGATGTTCGGCCGGATTCGCGCGTCCTGTTTTACACAAACACTACACAGATGTCCGGGACACAGGTAGCATTTCAGGGAACGGTTTTAGGGCACAATACAGTACTTTTCCGATGTTCAGAGTTTTCGTAGTTTCGCGACGATAATTAGGAAGCCATTGCAGATTCGGCCCGGCCAATGCGACACATCGCCGTGTGTGCAGTTGTGCAGTGCCCTTTGGTTAGGACCGGACTAATGTAGGACGAGTAAATGTTGCTGTTTCGGGGAATATGACGGGATGTCGTAACAGTCTATGTAGTGAATATCTTCTAACCACGGTTGGACTTGATTATAAAAAGCAATATATAGGGTCATATAAGTAGCATATTTTAAAGTTAAAACCAAAAAAGATTTCCAAACCATTCATTTAAAAACTTCTAATCAATCACACACACTTAAATTTTAGACGTTTGCACTATGACAAGTGATTTTGTATTATAATAACGTCAGCAGAAATACCAAAGAATAAAGAAAGGTAATAAAATTTAATGTAGAATAGATAATATACATCTTGTAATTGCTTGGCTATAGACGAAGTGAGAAAACAAACAGTACTGCAACAAACTTTAATGTTGACTACACATTGTGCTAACGAAGGAGAGCGAAACCTCATTTATTTTACTAGTCTTCATTGGCTCATCGTGTACGCGACATTAGTAACTCTGTAATGTATTTTTTAAAAATTTAAGGGTATCTATGAACTATGAAGTATAAATACAGCAATTAATTTTAAAATAAAAAATATTGTATAACAAATTTCAAATATTTAATTGAAATAATCGATACGCACTGACTTTTAATGTTAAGATTTATCGAATTTGATGTGAATTTAATGTCTATTATAAAAATACATTTGTGTGAATAAGTATTTATGAAATTCCAGAACTATTAAAGAAGTTACCAATTCAAAGACACACTTTTATTTTCAATATACCTAGCAATAAATACTTAATTTTCCAGTTTCAATTATAAAATATAAACACTTGACTAATACTAGCGCTATCTTGTATTGAAATGCGTGAAATATTGCTCACTATGGAGTGCGGTCTACATACATTTTCGTAGATGTGGTTCAAGGAGTAATATATAGATGGCGTTGTTTCTGGCTTAAATGTAATTTGTTATATTGTTGGCAACTGAGCAGACTGTCTACCTACTCTCTATATATAGTGTATCATCTATGACACTAACATCGCCAATGTACATCTGCAACACTAAGAAATCCCACCTGTTTACGCCGTTTTTGAAGAACACTCTGTCTGGTGCTTTAAGAAAACCACGGAAGGAGAGTTTATTCCACACGTTATAGATAATATTGATCTAGTAATCACAATCTTCCGAATAATAAATAAGTACTTAGAACTATGAAATATTCTCATGATCGCGGAAGAAATAAGGATTCGAACCTTCAGAATGAGGTTATACGCATCCAAGCGACTATAGTAAGCACACAATATTTGCAGACTCAACTAAGAATCCTTTTAATTCATGTCAAGATCGCTGTCAAGGATCAATATTAAAAATTCATCAATTATAAGCAGAGTTGAACAAACTCTTGGACTGCGCTTACATTTGCTTATATTTAAACAAATACGTCTATATGCGATGAATACAAATTAAATGTGTTAGATTTTGAAATAAAACATAATTTATTCCTTCATTGTGTCATGACATCGCTTGAGACTTGTTCAATTATAAACGACAAAATTTTTAGGACAAAATAAATATAATATGAATCAGCAGATACTTAGTTGTGTCAACCTAAAGTTAAATTCAGATTGCATTCGGAGCGTCTATTTCAAAGCTCGACATCCGCTTCTCTACTTTGTCTTCCTCAATTCGCCCAGTCTTCGGCATCTATTGTTGTGATACCATTGACATGCATATTATCTTTCACGACATCACGAGCTTTTCCAGTCTATATCTTCTAAAATGACATGACATGGCATGACAATTGTTTACCTCATGTCTACAATGACTACTATTCACCACCACTGTTGAGCCTTCGCATAAGTGAGTAGTTTTATAAGTGTTGTTGCCTTCCAATTCTCCGTTATTAGGTGGTGGCAAAAGTGGTCTCCAACTCACGTGAGGTCAGTCACGTCAGTCCAGACATTTCTTTAACTTTGTCCAAAGATCTAAAGTACATGGTGAGCGTTTCACATATTTTATGTCTCCTTGTACCTTAACTTAAGCCGTGAGTGATCTCGTGTGTACGAATGTGCATCGAACACAATCATTACTAGTCGAAGACATCCGTCCCGTACACTTCAAGGAGCTATCACAGCTCCTCCTATTGAGAGTGGATTCGAAGGTTAGTGATGCTTCTTACCTCATTGATTTTTGTGAAGGATTTGGCATACTTCTCATTTACCATAATTCCAAAAAGATTTTCATTCCTCTCGTAATTTTACAAATCTCGAAGTTCTCGAACCAGCTGTACGGATCAGTGAATTATTTATAAGATGAGATGAAAAAGATATGGCATGACATGATGTATGCCAAGATAAAGGAGTATGGAACTATTACATACTATACTGGCCTCATATGATTGAGTAATGTTTAAAAAAAGAGAAAGAGGACTACTAATATATTTTTATTTAATGTTTTATTATGTATTAGATATTGCTGGCATTATTTTCAACAGGATCGTTGGGCACATCGAGTGCCGGTTAAGTTTGTGTAGGACCATTACCTAAAAATGGCGGCTCACCTATGATGGCTGGTATAACCTAATAAAAAAAAATCATTTCGTTAGGACAATATTTTTATTCTATTAATGACAAGATTGTGTTAGGGTTCACTTTTATATATCTTTAAGATTATGCTAAGTGGTTATCAACAACATTTGACATTTAGTAAACTTAACTAAGATCTGAAAGCTTAGAGAAATTTATAAACTTCCATTATTTGTTGCACTTTCGTAAGTCCTTAAAAGGGCTAATGTAATCTGTTAAAAAGTTATTTCAACTAGACTTTACAGCAACCTGGAGGCTATACTTGGTGATTATATCTTTAGCACCAGCTGATTGATATGTTAAAATGTTCTGGCTGAATTCTTTTAATGTTTATCCCTCTTCAAAGATAAAAAAAACCCATAAAGTGTACCTGTTCTCCTAATGTGACCAGGATCTGTGCCACTTTCTTAAACGCCTCTAACTCCTGAACTGATGGAAGAGACGGCAGAGGCAGGCGAGGTTCCTGGCCTTCTTTGCCTTGAAGTCTTGGAGAACGCGAAGCCAGATGATTGTTCAGGTCAGAAACTAGGGAAGATATGCTTTCTGAGTCGCGGTATGCCTAAAAGAAACAAAGTTATAATAATTCAGACACCACCACATTTAATATTTGTTTATACAAAAGCTTACAAACCGTTTTAGATCAAATATTTGGTATCTGCGTCAGAGCCGTAGCAATTATTTTCAGTTGCAACTTCGACTCAGTCAGCCTCAAGAAAGCCACAAGTCACAACCAAACGATTAAACAACAAGAAACATATTAGGAATTACATGCCATTTATCAAACTATCAACTGGGCTGATCATTTGTCGACCCAATCCTTTTGATATAAATAATATTCATTCAATAAAGTTGATATTTTCTTCTTGACATGTACAATACCAGTCCTTAAATGTGCACTACCTACTTACTATTGACATACTCCATACGCCTTGCAAGACCATCCCGAAAACCAAACACACACATATGTTCATAAACATATCGTCAACTACTGATCGTTGTGATCTACTGCTTAGAATCTCCTTTATAAACCTCAAGGGTAGTCCGTAATAGACCAATTTCATCAACAATATTAGATAATACTAGCAAATCACGCCGATTACTGATAAATGGAATGGTTTTTCCATGAGTGGATAATTTTTAAGAAAAAATGTGGTTTTGTATATATATATGTGACAACATCCTTCTGCTGGGCTCATCCCCGGTTTATTAGAGAAACAGTAGGTATACCCACCATGATTGCTTAAGACGGATTGGCTTTCTTGAAACATTAATAAAAATGTAGTTATCCCTGTATTCTAGAAGAACTCATGCCCGTACCAACTGCAAGTAATACAATCCGTTTCAATTAAATAGTCTTTTCAAATTTACAAAACATTTCAAGTCCGCCTGATCTTTTAATTTTAACATCGAATGTGTGTTCCAGCACTAGCGCTCATGTTCTATAATACGACTCTTGTCAGTCATTCAGATTCGCATACTATTTACTTTGTTATTTCACAGTCAAGAAGTTGTAATATGTAAACTAGCTGCAATGCAATATTTATCTCACAAGCGAAATTCTTACTTCACCCGGTAATAAATATGCTATTTGCATGACCTCGGAAGTGAACCTTACATTTGATTCTCATTCGACTTAATATGCTAACCATCTGTGAATAGGGTCAGCATTAAAACTCATTTAAACATCTAATGAAATGTTTTTTAATTATCGTTGTCTCACTTTTCGCTATTGATTTCAATTGATGTGCTATGAACCATTTTTGACTCTTCTTCGATATTCACATTATTTGAAAAGCAGCACCTGTATTTATGAGAAATACGTAAAAATGAAAATGATATCACACTATTGGCACATTTAGTTCGCTGTTTTAGTAGAAGGGAACAACAACAACATTCTAGCCTAACTATAATTTCTTAACTTCATAATTATCTAATTCAGCCTCTATTTTTAACCGACTTCAAAAAAGGAGGAGGTTCCCAATTCGTCGGAATCTTTTTCTTTTTTTTATGTATATTCACCAATTACTCCGAGATTTATGATCCGGTTTACGTGATTCTTTTTTTTTGTTCGACGCGGAATAGCTGCCATTTGGTCCCCTAAAAATTTGACATAGTTTGGCCCAGTAGTTTTCATTTTATGAACATTTTTTATGAAAATTTTCCATTCCGTTCCATATGTACACCGATTACGCTAAGATTTATGATCCGATTTACGTAATTCTTGTTTAGTTTGATGCGGAATAGTTGCCATTTGGTCCCCTAAAAATTTAACATTGTTTGGCCCAGTAGTTTTCATTTTACGATCATTTTTTTGTTCTCGATTCTTGGGACCTATATTTTTTAAGGAGCGCGGCACCTTTTGTTGGTCTACCCATACGTAGCTAGACACTAAAAAGTAACAAATGAAATAAAAACTTCGTTTAAAAAAAACCGACTTCAAAAACTCAAAAGTATAAAATAACTTATTTCTAAAGCTATTTTTAATTATAATGTCTTATTTTTAATATTAAAACATCTTGAAGTCGGTGCAAAGTAAAACATTAAAATTACTATATTTTGAAAATTACTAACCACCGACTTTAAGATGTTTAAGATAATATGTATTAAAAATAAGACATTATAATTAAAATAATAGTTTAAAAAAACTAAAAAAAACACGCTTTTATAAAAAATCCAACTAAAAAAACAAAAAATAAAATTTAATATAATATAAAAAAGCGTGGGGTGTATTCAAAGCGCTTTTTAAGATATTATATTATTAATTGAATACACCCCACGCTTTTTTATATTATATTAAATTTTATTTTTTGTTTTTTTAGTTGGATTTTTTATAAAAGCGTGTTTTTTTTAGTTTTTTTAAACTATTATTTACTTTTCATTTTTTAGTTGATTTTTGTTTAAATGTTTTTAAATACAAGCTTTTGAGATCCTGCATATCATGTAGCAGCAGAGTGCTAGCCAAGACAAGTAAAACGAGCCCAAACACGACGGGTCTATCTTGTTTAGTACAGGAGTTCCTATGGCCACCTTCCGACTCCATCATCAGATCAGCTCCATGGTACCATATTATTGCATTGTCACGCGATATAAACATACGGGCCCAAACACGAAGGGTCTATCTTGTTTAGTACAGGAGTTCCTATGGCCACCTTCCGTCTCCATCATCAGATCAGCTCCATGGTACCATATTATTGCATTGTCACGCGATATAAACATACGGGCCCAAACACGAAGGGTCTATCTTGTTTAGTACAGGAGTTCCTATGGCCACCTTCCGACTCCATCATCAGATCAGCTCCATGGTACCATATTATTGCATTGTCACGCGATATAAACATACGGGCCCAAACACGAAGGGTCTATCTTGTTTAGTACAGGAGTTCCTATGGCCACCTTCCGTCTCCATCATCAGATCAGCTCCATGATACTATATTAATTAAATCTGATCGTTCAAAGTAGGACAAAATCGAGGTCGGTTACAGACATACTGACATACAAGTGAAGCTAATATAAAGCGTGTAAAAATAGCTTTAGAAATAAGTTATTTTATACTTTTTAGTTTTTGAAGTCGGTTTTTTTTATACGTACTGAAATATGTTATGCATACAATGACTTGACGATAAAGTGCCAAGACCTTATTTTAGCCAAAAACAAATGCACTCAAGGACTAATTAGCAGTTATAGTAAATACCGGAACTATAATAATGTTGGTAATGTTGCGTTTTCATGTCTGTTGGATAACCTTGATCGTGTGTAGGTGCGAGGTTGCTTCGGTTTAATCTTGATCACTTCACTATCTACTTTTGTGTATTTAGGAAGCTAAAGTAAAACTTTAATGGGATCCGATTTACATACCTACATACATAAATATTGTCAAGCCTGTTTCTCATTGGAAAAGACAAACACTTTTCACTTGCTTATTTAAACTGCTTTTTGTCTGACGTTCCTTCAATTTGATCATGGTGAGTACATTTCGGTCTACCAGCACCGACTCTAATCAGTCAGATTGCTGTCATATACTTCACTACATACCCAAACCACGTTAACATTCCTTTTTCAACTCTTGTCACTACATCTTCTTTCAATCCACAACGCTTCTTTATCACACTGTTTCTTATCATATCATTTACGTTAACCTTACATGTAATTCCCAAAGCTCTCATTTCAACTGCATCTATCCTACTTTCATGCTTCTTCTGCGGGCATTCATCCGACTGGATGGCTACCATCCCTGGTTATAGCATATGCCGCCAAAACAAGTTTGGGTTGTGTTTCGGCATCAGAGGCCAGGTTCTAGTCTCTCCTTCAAGGCCGGCACATTAGCAGCATCTCTGGTATTGCTGATGTCCATAGGCGACGGTAATTACTTTTCAACACAGTGGAACCGCCAGCCTGTCTGCTGTGCTTCAGCAATAAAAAAATGTAATATCAAAGGTGCTACCAATGTACTGTCGTTCTCTTAAGGGAGACTAGAACCTGGCCACTAATGCCGGAACACAACTCAAGGTTATTATGGTAGCATACTCTAGACCAGATGTAGTAGCCATCAAGACAAGCAAATGCCCTACCGTGTGTTCGTTTGTCGTGTGTTGATTACAACAGGCCCCACGAAATTGTACTATTTCTCCATTCCTTTAGGGATGAACGGTTTTTAAACAGGTACATATGACGAGAGTATCTACCAATTCGAACCCATTCTAGCACCTGTAAATTTGTCTCGCGCAAGCTTTGAAGACAACGCGCACTACTGTTTAACAATACCGTGCTCAGCTGTCAAGAGAATGAGTCTGTAACAATAGTCTGCGCTTAGCTTTAGAGGCTTCGTGAGTCAAACTTCAATTCCAAGGCCAAGTAAAGATTCAGAACCTGAAATTACTTGTTTAATAATATACTTTATATCCTTTGTATTTATTTGCTAAAATAAAGCCTTGGACTTGTTTAAGGTCTTTATTACAAGATGCGGTTATGAGCTAATATGATAATTTAATTACACAGTGCTTCCTACATAAAAATCATGCGTTATCATAATTCATATTTAATAAATTCTGAAGCAAGTATAGTTATTAAAATTAAAAAGATCAGTGTTCATAGATGTGAGGGCGAATCCTCGTTATTTAATATTGAAAATATTCGTCGAGCTCGTCGAACATCCCGCGATACTTGAAGACAAAAGTCTTCCAGTAGTCCGTCCTACTATTCAAATCTACGGGGCCGAGACGTGGACACTGACGGCATGGATTGAATTAGAAGTGAGGATATCAATTAGAGAAACAATGTAACCGACATAGTAGCTCGAAAATTAGGTACTTCAAGTGGCAGTGGGCCGGTCATGCCTGTCGCAGGACCGATAGCCGATGGTCCAGACGAGTTCTGGAACGAACGGACTGACTGATGACTGGGTAGGTGTATGAATGGGTGATGTGTCGATTTACGCTTCCAAATTCCTAAACGCAAATAAAATTAAAGATGAATGTGCCTTCTCTGGGTCTTTTCAGAAGGACAGTGTGTTTATTGCTCCTATTATTTATTTATAACACTTTGCCAACTGAAATTATTAATGTACCTGCAAGAAAAATCAGTCGGGTCTTAAAAAAGTGGTGCTCAGAGTATCTCTATTCTGTAGATAAATTTCTTAAAAGTAGGGATTATAGTTGTTATTTATATGGAAAAGCTTAATTATTTGCTTTTTGTTAATGGAAATAAATTATAAATATGTTAATTTTTTTATTTATCAATAAAGCATAACTCAAGGTTGTTATGGCGACATATTTTAGACCAGGGGTTGTAGCTATCTATAGTAGAATTATTTTCTCCGTGCAGTTTGGGTCATAAATCAAAGTTCGGCCTCAGCCCGGCTAAGGCGGTGAGCATGTTGCGCGGGCACAACGCCATTATCGATAAAAACTCATTCTTATCAAAGAAAGATTATCAGTCTTATAAAAATCATTATTATCTTTTTTGCTGTTAATTCTAAACTTAGATATAAGTATTTATATTTATTTTAAATATAACTTGTTACATTCTAAACTTTTGTACTTATAGGTTTTTAATACATAGATACCTAATTAATAATTTATTTTAAATCATTATTATTCTTATTTTAATACATACATTGTTTTATCTATTTTTTTCTTTCATTTTTATCACTAACCCACAAAATGACAAAACCAAATACACTATCGATAACGCTTATCGACAACAATAATGCGTATCACTATGCCTGCCCATAAGGCCCGTGAGTGGAAGAGAGAGCGAAATACCCGCTTCACCTTAATCGGAGCTTATTTCTGAGCCGGACTGCACGGAGAAAATAATTCTACTATAGTCGGGAAAATGCCTTACAACCTGGCTGTGGGTTATTTGGTCGCCTCTTATGACAGGCCGGCAGGCCAACGCAGTATATTGTATTCTTTCTCCGTTCCTGCACGGATAGAATACAATTTATTTTTCTATTACTTTCTTAGTAACTTGCGATTTAAAGTTTGGAGTTTTGAACGTAATTCTTCCAACATTAGTGCGGGAGTTCTAGGATGGCCCTCAAACAAAAGTTGTCTATCTAGCAAGTGTTTTTAACCGACTTCGAAAAAAGGAGGAGGTTCTCAATTCGTCGGGATCTTTGTTTTTTTTTGTTGCTTTTTTTATGTATGTTCGCCGATTACTCCGTGATTTATGATCCGATTTACGTGATTCTTTTTTTGTTCGACGCGGAATAGCTTCTTATTGGTCCCCTAAAAATTTTACATAGTTTGGCCCAGTAGTTTTCAATTTATGAAAATTTTTCATGAAAATAATTTTCACTCCGTTCCATATGTACACCGATTACTCTGAGATTTATGATTCGATTTACGTGATTCTTTTTTGTTCGACGCGGAATAGCTGCCATGTGGTCCCCTAAAAATTTGACATAGTTTGGCCCAGCAGTTTTCATTTTACGAACATTTTTTTGTTCCCGGTTCTTGGGACCTATATTTTTTAAGAAGCGCGGCACCATTCGTAGGTCCACCCATACAATACATAGCTTGACACTAAAAAGTAACAAATAAAAAATAAAAACTTCGTTTAAAAAAACCGACTTCAAAAACTAAAAAACTAAAATGTATAAAATAACTCATTTCTAAAGCTATTATTATTAATATATATTATCTAAAACATCTTGAAGTCGGTGCAAAGTAAAACATAAAAATTATTATATTTTGAAAATTACTAAGCACCGACTTTAAGATGTTTTAGATAATATATATTAATAATAATAGCTTTAGAAATAAGTTATTTTATACATTTTAGTTGTTGAAGTCGGTTTTTTAAACGAAGTTTTTATTTTTTATAAACAACGACCTTTGTATACTTGAAATCAATTACCTTTATTTTCGTCTCTGCGGTTTGCCTCACCTTCGTTTTGGTATTTCGTAAAAATTCATACTTACATTAATTAATACCCCCAGGCTATGTTTGCTCAATTGACTGCTGCACGGCGCTAGTCATAACCCATTTAGAGGTCAGAGGGAACTTTGTTTTCAGACTTGGAAAACGTTGATCACTTGGGCTCACCTGTATTTTTAACCGACCTCGAAAAAAGGAGGAGGTTCTCAATTCGTCGGGATCTTTTTTTTTTTGCTTTTTTATGTATGTTCACCGATTACTCCGTGATTTATGATCCGATTTACGTGATTCTTTTTTTGTTCGACGCGGAATAGCTTCCAATTGGTCCCCTAAAAATTTGACATAGTTTGGCCCCGTAATTTTTATCTCATGAACATTTTTTTGTTCCTGTTTCTTGGGACCTATATTTTTTAAGAAGCGTGGCACCTTTCGTACGTCCACCCATACATAGCTAGACACTAAAAAGTAACAAATAAAAACTAAAACTTCGTTCAAAAAAACCGGCTTCAAAAACTAAAATGTATAAAATAACTTATTTCTAAAGCTATTATTTTTAATATATATTATCTAAAACATCTTGAAGTCGGTGCAGAGTAAAACATAAACATTACTATATTTTGAAAATTACTAAGCACCGACTTTAAGATGTTTTAGATAATATATATTAACAATAATATCTTTAGAAATAAGTTATTATATACATTTTAGTTTTTTTAAATAAAAGATTGTCTTGCAACGGAGCACTTACTTAAATTAAATACGATCAATGAAGTAACCGGAGGTTTATCTTTGTTAATTGTTCTCCCTTTTTGCTAAATTGTTATAGGATACACGCTACAAACGATGCGGGCTTTGCAGCGACAGGCACGTCTTTCTCGTGATCCTTTCTACATGTCTTGCGGTTCCTTCGACGAGTGGACCAGCTGGGAACGCCACAGCGGGTGGTACCTTCCAGCAAGCGGGTTATTATAAACGGGTATAGAATGCGACACAACACATAAATCGCGGCGAGACAAGCATTTCGCATAAGAAGCGGCACGATCAGCAGTCGAACGTAGACTATGTCACATTACAAAGTGACAGATGCGGCGAAAGAAAAGGAAACAAAGAGGCGGAGACCAAGTAGGACGGCGTTAACAATTTCCTATATCTAATTTCATGAGGAATGTATCGCCTCTAATTGTTATGTATGTTTAATACATAGATACGTATCATCAAAATTGATTCCCGTGCGCAGACAATGGGTTTTTTTTTATTGCAGTAGTTCAACAGACAGGCAGACTACCCACTTGATATAAAGCGGTTACCAACGCCTGTGGACATTTACAACACCAAAAGTGCTACAAATGTGCTGCTGCTCTCTTAAGCTAGACTGGAACCTGGTCAAGGTTGTTATGGCGGCATACTCCAGACCAGGGGTGGTAGACATCCTGTCCGGGCAAATACCCTACCACCTGGCATCAAGGTTTCAAGGATATTGGTTGGCCATTCACTTTTCGCTCGTCTTTCGTTAACTTTCTTACACACAGAACTATCAGCAATTTTGTAAATCTACTAGTCTCATTTACTTTTTATAGTGATTTATTCTATGCTGTTGGTCCAAAGACCTCACAGTTTTGTCGGGATTTTTGGGGCTATCCCAGGAGCAGAGCGTGCTGCCTAGAGAGCCTGAACCACAGCTGGGCTATTACTATGTAAGAGGGTTGATCTAACGATGACTAATAACTGATAACTCATTGCCGGAGTCTATCTTTCCCGATATCTCTAACCTGGGTGTCTTCAAGTCCCGTGTAAATAGGTACCTTCTAGGTAAGCGTGCTCCATCCTAGACCACATCTTCGCTCAACGTAGGGCAAGATTATGGTCAAACTCGAGCCTATACTACAATAAAAAATTAATAAAAATAGAAGTGAAACTTCAACGGACAAGTGGAAAAACGAACCGCAACAAAATTAGAACTTAAAGTTTTAGGGGCAAGTTTTCAAATTGGACAAGTACATTAACAACATAACAACAATACGCCCGTAACACTTCAAGTTAAAATTTTGTTGCTATTCGTTTTTCCACTTGTCCGTTGAAGTTTCACTTCTACTATGTGTCCCAGCACACGTTTCAATTTTTCGCAGGTTTACTGCAAATTATGATTTGGGTAAGTTAGGTACATTTTAATGAATGCATTTCTTATTTAAACATTTTTACAATTTTTTATGTTATCAAACAAGCTGAAGAAAAAAAGAGGTTTCTGAAAGTTTCAGTTCAGAATTTGAATTTTAAATTTACTAGTGCATTACTCACTCGTAAAAATCTAAAGTAACATTAGTACATTAAAAAAATATGAGCGACCTTTTAAAATTCAAATTTAATAATACATATATATCAGTTAAATAGGACAGACAGTGTTCTTTAACTCTTAAATAAATACTTATATATAAAAATTAAAAATCAATTATTGTTACTTTGGCTAAAACTCAAAAACGGATCGATTGATTTGAAAAATCGTTTTTAGATAGTGACACGGAAATCGGGTTCCAAGATTTTAATGATTTTTTTTTCATACATGTTTGAGGTGGTCCCGGTATTTTTTAGATTAACAATTGAAGCCGCTAGGTGGCGCTGATTGAGTTTATGATTTTTGTATTTTCAAGGCTCCTGCTATTCCTGTACAATTAAAGATATAAAGTTGCCAAAAAGACGCACCGTTTACTGTCCATTGATAATTAGGCATTTTAAATTCATGGTGCGTTGATAGTAATGATTCACGATGATGGAGCAGGTGGTTTAATTGTTTCTTCTTTAGGAAATGGTCAGTGATGAAAGTTTAGATGCAGGTTATTGACTTTGGTAAGTCATGAACTTACTTCCTGTTTTGTTTTCTGTGTAATTTTCCAGCAAATTTTAGACAATTGTATGTAATTTGTAACGTAGTATTTATACGTCCTTACAAATGTCCATGGGCGGTGGTAACCGTTTCCCTCAGGTAATAAAAACAATAGGATGTAGTTCATTATAAAATTTCGAGATTTTTTTCTCTTCATTTTGAAGGGACTTTTATTTACAAAGAAATAAATCAGTCCCATTGTACCTTATGATTAAAACAATTAAATTATTCCACTTAAATCTATTAACATTTTTTTTGATACACTCGACTTTATGCCTGACAGAATACTATTAAATATGCCTATATGAAACGCATGAAAATTAGCGCTCTTCATTAACTTACACCTCATTTCTTAAGTCCAGACACATTCTGTTAATAAGTGCGGCACATCCTCGACAAGGTCGCAAGCTTTACAATTTGGGGTAATATTTCTGCACATAAAGTATTTATGTCGGGTTTTTTGTTTTAATTTACCCAACAAGCAGTGCCGTAAATAGGGCGATGCCACCGGTACCCAGGCACAGGGCGTAGACTCCGGGGGGCGCAAAAGGCCAGAGCAGGCAGGAGTATTATTTTTTCGGTTTGCTCCTGATGAGTTCCCGCTGCGCCCCTACCTACTGCTGTCTGTTAAATTTGACAAAACACACAGTGCTTATTTTTTTGGAAACGCACGAGCGTATTTGTGTCCTAGTTCTTAAAAAAAAAAGATTTTTCTTCCAAAATATTAAATAATTGGTTCACCAACACCAAGATCCTTGGGCGTTATTTTTTCACCCTGAATGAAATAAAGTAGCATTGCTCTAGCTAGGGTACCTATAATACCTAAAAAAACAAGGGCGCAGTTAGAGAAGCTCGCATAGGGCGTATAAAAAAAAGGCTATTTTGTGGACTGCCAACAAGAAATCGAATTTGCTCTTAAAATATCTCAAGTTGAAGCCACCGAGCATTGTTATTTACATGTAATATAAAACAAAATACAAAAGTAAAGATTAAAATACGAATGTGTATAAAATGACGAGAGACTTGTTATCAAAAGGTTGAATGGGAATCGAATACATTTAACAAGGTTACATGCACATTGTCCGGAACTTAACCGGTGTGAAACCTTTTTGCTTATTTTTATAGAGCTGTTATGTTTTTCTACAACATTTATACAACATTAGATGTGTTGAGGTGAAGGTTGTATAGTTCGGCGCCTAATGCTGGCTTCTTTTATCGATAAATCGTCATGTACATTTGCATATCTATTTTATCGTACTTAGACTTAAGTATTAATTTGTTGAATTATAATTACAAAGAAATAAAATGTGTTTATGGCAAATGTATTTACACACAGAAAGGAAAATACGCTTAAATAACTATAACGTATTAAATTTAATGCATGATGCATTACTTGTATTAATACATTTTTATTTACGAAAATATAATTTTACCACTCATATGTCAGCACGCTTGGACCAATCTGGACCTAATAATTGACTTTATTATTTTAATAAATTATTGTTATCTGTTGTGTCCAAATAAATAATTAAATATTTATTAACACGTGAAATACTGTAAAAATGTGGTGGTGGCGGTAAAACGTCATCCTCCTCAAATCCTTCCTCACCCCCGCGCGCATACGCTGCTTGCCACGCTCTCTGGCGCCTAAAAAAGTGTAAACCGATCCCGCTACGAACGCAAGCGTGTGAAGTGTTAGTTATTACAAAACTAAGGGTGATCAGACCGCAGCCGGCCGGCCAAGAAGCCTTCAGCAGTTGTCGTATCCAGATAACCTAGATTCCATTTCACAAAGACGTTTGCCGCCATATTACAGTTCATTAACCGCCGCACCAAAATATATGTACAAATTTACATAATTTAAGTGGTTAGTCTAAAAAATAAACTAAAATGATTACGAGACCGCTTTAATTTGGAAACGTGACCAAAAGACCAAAAGTAACTTGACCTCGCAGTTGTTAGTGCACTCGTGTCCTTAAATCAAAAGGTTTGAATTCTGGTCGGAAAGCAAGCATGACTAATTTCTGACCTAACATGCATACTGTTACAACCGCCACGTCCTCAAGGTTAAAGAAAACATCGTGAATCCTGCATATTGAGATTACCGATGTATTAAATCTTTTAATACACGCATTATACAAGCGTGACGAGTATACTGTCAGTTCCCGTATAGAATGAAAGTCCAGAGTCCACTAGTGGGACGTTTTGGGCTGTTTTTATTATATTACAATAAAGTTAAAAAGATGAAACTATTAAATTTTGTTAGGGCGAAAAACAAAATAAACCATTCATGAAATACCTTATACATATAGATACACATTGTACATCCCACGGACGGTAGACTGCGAAAAAGTTAAGACGTATTTGAAATAAACTCTCTGCATTTTAAATAAATTACAATAGTTAAAGTTATGATCAAGTGCTAAAAACTCAACCCTCACCTGCCAGTGTTCTCCTTTCTTCAATACACTTTACGCAAATTAACAGATAAACTAATTATAACTAGCTCACAATGGATACACTACAACAGCTAAAGACTACGTTTGTCCAGAGAATGGAAGCCTTCGAAAGCGAACTAAAGAAAGGTAACCCTTCTCCTAATATTACTAATCTGGCAGCCGATTTTGCATCCTTCAAGATCTTTGTTATGGATGCTTTACGGACTTTTCAAGAACAAACTGCACTTTTAACACTCGCTGTAGACCAGCTCGAGATGCGAAGCAGAAACAAAATTCTTCTTTTTCATGGTGTTCCTGAGGGAAAGCAGGAAGACACCTGCTCCCTTGTAGTGAAAACCATTGTCAAACAGTTAAAGCAGGATAATTTTCAATCTTCTGATATACGCCACTGCCACAGAATGGGGAAACCTCCATCTTCTGGTGGGAAGCCCAGGCCCATACTTGTAAAACTGCGTGACATGGACGTGCGAAACAACATATGGTTTGCTAAGACACATCTCAAAGCTACTGGAATCACCCTATCAGAGTTTCTGACTAAAACTAGGCACGAGCTTTTCATTCAAGCCAGGAAAAAGCTGGGGGTGTCAAAATGCTGGACGCGTGATGGCACTATTTATGCGATATCTTGTGATGGCTCCAGGCATCGTCTCGACAGTCAAGAGGATCTAGCCCGCATTACTGTACAAGCTACTGTAGATCATCACGCAAGCGTGTCAACTGGTGAAAAAGAACAAGCGACCGCAATGACAAAAACACGTCGCATGGCACCGAAAAAATAATAAGTGCTATAGACTCATTCAATAATATAAACAAACGCATTGCAATGCGAGGTGATAATCGGTCAATAACCTTATTCTTATTTCGATCCACCTTTTTTTCATTGTTTTTTTAAAGGCGTAATTGTTGCCTTTTTAATTATGTTAGCTAACGCTTATTATATCCATTAGAAAATAATTTTAAATATTATTATTTTATTGTTATGACAAACTACTCTTTTTTTAAATAAATTTCATCTTTTTCTGTGCGATTCGTGTATACCTACACGAAGAGTACTTGTGAAAAACAATACTTTGTTTTGTGTAACTGTTCTTTTTAAAACTATTTTATCACTCTCATCTTCTTTGTTAAATTGGAATAACTTCAATAGTTAGCTGATTATTTTAGATTTAAATTTAGTCTATTTTGAAATATGATTTATCTGCGTATTTATTTTTTAGTACTGTAACTTGTCACGTAGTGGCAGGTGATTGCAAATGTATTTTCTTGTTAAATTAATTATAAAGATATATTTAGTTTGCATATTTAGGTTATGTATATATTTTTTCTTTTTTTACATTTTTATATTACATATGGCATATGATGTAAACAGCGATAGTGATGTGGACTATTTTTCATGCTCTTCTGATAGTCACGATTCTAAAGATAGTAGTTATAACCTTTCTGATTTTATTTATACTGAGTTTCCCAATCTTTATTCAAATTTCAATGTTTTACATATTAATGCGCAGAGCATTCCAGCCCATTTCTCAGATTTGCTGGCGACGTTTAGTCAAGGAAATATTCATGCCTTGTTAGTTTCTGAGACTTGGTTGAAGCCATGTCTCCCAACTGTATCATATACACTACCAGGTTTCACACTTATTCGCAACGACCGAATTGGTGCTACTGGTGGGGGTGTGGCTATTTATCTTAGATCACATATTCCTTTCTCCGTTATAAGCATGTCCCGCCAACCACCAGAGCCCGACGCATGTGAACACCTACTTATAGAAATCTCTCTGGGGCATACAAAACTGTTACTTGGTGTGTTTTACAGTCCGTCCCTACGAATTAATTATTTTTCATCTTTCGAAACACTAATGGAAAAATTCATCCCTTTATATAATCACTCCATTGTGATGGGCGATTTTAATACATGCCTACTTAAACGCGACTATAGATGTTCATCTTTTGAGACCTTAATTAAATCACTTAATTTATCAATTCTTCCTCTTTGTGCAACTCACAAGCTGCCTAATGCAACAGCCTCTCTCTTAGATTTAATCTTAGTGTCCTCCCCCTCTCATGTCATTAAACATGGTCAACATTCGGCGGACGCTTTCTCTTACCATGACATGATATATTTATCATATAATGTGCGTCCTCCGAAAGCAAAATCGAAGCTGATATTACAGCGTAATTTCAGTAATATGAACGTGGAAGAATTACGCAATGATGCAAACGAATTGGATTGGTCTGCAGTCGTCAATGCAGTTTCTGTCGATGAAAAGGTGCATGTATTTAATGCTAACCTTCTACGGTTGTATGATTTACATGCACCTATGCGTCAAATAAAACTTAAGCATCTTCCAGCACCTTGGCTTACTGATGAGATCAAGGGCCTTATGAAACAAAAGTGTAAAGCAAAATCTAAGTATAAACGTCGTCCTACTGAAATCAACAAACACGCTTTTATACAAGCACGCAATCGCTGCAATAGAGCCTGTAGGGATGCACAACGCCGGTATATTCACGAATCAGTAGATATCAATAATACTAGAAAAGTTTGGAAATTTCTTAAATCACTGGGAGTTGGTAAAACTACACCTATATCTAATTCCAAAAACATAAACCTAGATCTTCTGAATCAGCATTTTGCTACCACTTCAACTTCTGATCAGACTGTTAAGTCTGAAACACTTAATTTCATTTCTTCTCTTCCTACTCCTCAGTGTTCTCCTTTTTGTCTCAATCAATTTGCTGTATGTGATGTTGAGAAAGCTGTAAAATCAATCACTTCTAACGCAGTTGGCAGTGACGGAATTAGTCGAAACATGATACTCCCCATTCTTGACATCATCAGTCCTACCATTTCCCATATCCTTAATGACTCCATATCCACTGGTATATTTCCTACTGTATGGAAAGAAGCCCAAGTTATTCCCTTATCTAAGAAACCTAATCCCTTATCCTTCTCAGAGTTCCGCCCTATATCTATCCTACCTTTCCTCTCTAAAATCCTAGAACGTTTGGTTCATGATCAACTAAGTTTATTCCTCAACACTCAATCCCTCATGAATCCTTTTCAGTCTGGGTTTCGACCAGGCCACAGCACAACAACAGCACTAGTCAAAATTACTGATGATATCCGTTGTGGTATGGATAAAGGTTTAGTGACTGTTCTGTTACTGCTTGACTTTAGCAGTGCATTTAACAATGTGGATTTTGATATACTTATCGAAATTCTCCGCTCTCTCAACATATCTCCAACTGCAATTGATTGGTTTCACAGTTACCTGGTTGAACGCCGGCAGCAAGTACGTATCGATGACATGTTTTCAACATGGCAAGCTCTATCTGCTGGCGTTCCTCAGGGCGGCGTGTTATCTCCTCTTTTATTTTCTATTTTTATAAATACTATCTCCAAAAATCTATCTTCTTCCTATCATCTCTATGCAGACGATTTGCAGATTTATACCCAGGCTCCGAAGGGCACCTTACATGACGCTATTAAGGTTATTAATGATGACTTGAATCGTATACACAACTGGAGTACTTCTTACGGACTTAGCGTTAATCCTGGTAAGACTCAGGCTATAATTATCGGTAGCTCTCGAACAATGTCCCAAATTGATTTTGATTTACTCCCTGATGTAATGTTTCATGATACGTATATTCCCATTAGTGACCAAGTCAAGAATCTCGGCGTAATCTTCGACAAGGAACTGTGTTGGCGACCCCACATTACCGAGTTAAGTCGCAAGATCTTTGCATCCTATGCCTCACTCAGAAGACTAAAAAAATTCCTTCCAACCGCCACTAAGATTTCGCTTGTTCAAGCAATTTTACTACCCATCCTTGACTATGCGGATGCCTGTTATCTTAATATCACCCAAGAGCAACTCATTAAACTTGAGCGTCTTCAAAATGTTTGTATTAGATTCATATTTGGATTAAAAAAATATGATCACGTTTCTGAATATCGCAAAAAACTCAAGTGGCTCCCAATCTCACTTCGCCGGAATGCTCATCTTCTACATTTATTATATTGTACACTATTTATACCCTACACTCCTCCTTACCTTAAGGAATGTTTCAACTTCCTTCATACATCACACACCTTCGATTTGCGCTCCTCTAATAACCTCCTGTTAAAGGCACCTGCACATTCTTCAACATTTTACTCCAAATCCTTCGCTGTGCAGGCTGTCTGCCTGTGGAACTCTTTACCCGTAGATGTCAGAAAAGCTAAATCACTTGCCATATTTAAAAAATCTGTCAAAAACCATTACCTTAGCTTATAATGTTTTATTTTTTATATTTTATTTTCTATTCTTCTTAACTTAGCTCTTTACTGTCCACATTGTACTGTCCTTCCTTTTTATTTTATTTCTTATTAATTTCATTATACCTAGACATAAGTTTTTAAATGTATCCTCTCAGTCAGGTTGCCTGGAAGAGATCGCTTTGAGCGATAAGGCCGCCTTTTGTTTTGCCGTTACATTGTTGTAATTTATTTTTTTCTGTAATCGTTTATGTGGTGAACAATAAAGTGTTTTCTATTCTATTCTATTCTACATACATATAGGTACTTTAAAACAAAAAGAAACAAAAGATTAATCAACAACATACATCGATAATGTTCATAATTACAATTTAATTAGGTCTTAAGAGTATCGACTTAAAACGGCCCTCACTAAGACCAAGGGTACACTCAAAATCTGTCGATCTTTAATACTGTTAGATAAGTGAATGCAGTGGGACCAAGTGGAAGTGTTATTTGTACATTAAATTAAAAAAAATATATTAAATAATAGTTCAAAAAAATGCAAATATTCAATAGATCTAAAAAAAAAATTTTTTTCTTAATTAAATATTTTATATTTTTGATGGAAAAGGTTTATTAAAAATAAACTTATTAGTGCGTTTTTAACTGTCGTGCATGTTTCATTTTAAAGTGTTTAAAAGTAAAAATCAGTTTAAAAACATGTTCGCCGTATTTTTTTTCTTAGTTACGACATTTGTGGCATTTCCCAGAACATCTGATGGCCAATCACTATCAAATGTCATATCTAGCAGTTTCATCAATATTGTTCAAGGCGTTGCTGACACTTGTGAGTATAAAATCAAATTTTATAGTCACTTCTCACTTTAATACCATAAGTTTAATATAATATCATAAAATGTAATTATTAATTGACATTATCAGAACTGTAGTCATTAAAAACATACATTGAAAGAATATTTCAGAATAGAATGTTATTAATTATATATGATTTAGATACAATTCGAGAAATATAAATACAAAAAACAATAGGCCCTCTTATTACTAAAATTAATTTCTTCCAGACAACCTTAAGATGTAATAAAATGTGATGTTTCTGAAATATGTGGACTTTGCCATATAAATACAGAAGTAATACAGAATATATATTTAAAAAAATATAAATAGATTTTTAAATAACCATAAAAATAATATAAATTAACATATATTGTTTTATATAAAAATAATTATATGAAATATAAAAAATGTAATAGGGGTGCAGACAGGTAAATCATCCGAGATCATATACGAGCATTTCACTTATAAAGCTATAAATAGGTACAAGTAAAAGGAGTCAAATAGTGCATTCATTATTGTTTTAGAAGTGATTAAAATTCTTTCTATGATGATATTTTAAGGCTTTGATGATAAGATAGTCTTTTAAAAATCTGTTCTTTTAAATATAAATTTATATGTTACACTTATAACATGTGTACACATCCTTATTGTATATAATTACATAAATATTGCAGATATAAAGAATTAATTAAATATATCTATCGTCTAATCGATTCAACAATTTTTAAAAGATACATCGATAAGTCACGTGCCGATCTCTATGACGACAACACTATTTCCGCATTGGTTAGCATTATTTAATCGATAAGTGCAATTCACAACGTGACCATCACTAGGCTTAAACGAAGAGTGTTTGTTTGTCAGCAGTATATGTTTAATCACGCTTAGTTGGACGCGCGATTCCATACGTATGTGCGCCGGCGCATGTTGACGGCAGCAGGGTCGCTGCCAAATAATGGGCTTAAACATAATCACAGTCCAATAATAAAAAAAAACTAAACATAGTGCAAAAAATATTTTGACAGTATAACTTGCAATCCTGTGACTTAATAATAAGTGGCCTTGTTTAATCGACATTTTGAAATAACTGTATTACTTAATAATATTTGTTAATATATAGCGTATTGTCCAGTACCAAAGACCTCCAAATGTTGGAGATAAATCTAATGTTTTAGAAGCAGTGATTTATATGTCTAAAGTCATAATACTTTCAATACACGACAAAATTAAATTAGTGGCAGTTTATTATACTAAAGACACAGACTGAGGTCTAGTTGGATTTCCTTTAAAAATTGATAAAGCTACCTCAATTATTGTAAATCTATAACAAGGTAGCTGAACCAGATTTGTAAAACCTCCATAATATACAAGATTATAGGAAATGTACTTGAATGCATTTTTCATTGTGATTACCGTGTTCTCGGTCAGCAGTTGTGGTACAATTGCATATGTCCTGACGGCCCACATCGACACAAAAATCACCAAGCTGATTAGAGTTGCATCTGATGCGTGTAGGTAGTATCTTCTTATTTATTATATTTTATAATAGTTATCCCTAGTTTTGCAAAAGTTAATGCTGCCAATAAATCTTTATAGGAGATTTATCTATATTGTTGCTAACTTAGCACTTTCGACGCTAGATCTAGCGCATTTTCGTCTGTATTTTTTTTATAGCCTTAAGTAGGCAAACAGGCAGACGGCCCACCTGATGGAAAGTGGTTACCGTCGCCTATGGACGTTTGCAACACAAAGGGTGTCGCCAACGCGTTGCCAACCTCTAAAAAAATTTATGACGGCCTTAAAGAACCCCATGTCATAGCGCAAAGGGAAAACCGCGGCGGGAAGTTCTCTCCAGATCATTGTTGTACGTGGAATAAATGTTCTAGAGAACCGTTGCATAGTTGAGCGTGGGAGCTCAAGGAAATGGGGGGAATATCCCGTCGCTGGCGAGCGGTGCGGATATAATAGTGAGGCGTTGGCACCAGATCAAACAGTTCCTCGGAACACACCCCGTTGTACAGGCGGTAAAAAAATATCGGCAATTTTTAAATTATAATACTCTTCACTATACTTCGGTGCTTTTTATTTATCGAAATGTATCCCGATAAATAAAAATCTAGTGCTCTTTAGAAGTTGATTCAGCATGTTTTCTCTAAGGAGGGTTAAAACCAAAACAGCAAAACATGTTTATATTTTATAGTTTTCATAGGAAATTCTCTCAGAGTCTCATGTTTGTAAAACAGACAATCAAGAAATACAATAAGACATATTTATATATTGTTGATATATATTACGTGCGCTACTGCCGGTTCTGCTGCAGCCGAACAGGAGGCCCTCAAGCGGAGCAAACATGTCGCCATTAGAAATGGTTACCCATTTGCGGCTAAACTATGGGTCCGTGGGGTCCTAACGCTCTAAGCGTCTATTTGGCTCAAAAATTAGGAGTTGCTCCATAACGTGGCAACGCCCCACCAACCTTTTGGAAACGTTCCCTGTAAGTGACAGTGGTTTGAGACCAATAACTTATCTTTAGGTATTTTCCTTTTTTTATTTAGTTTTAGTTTTTATATAGTATAGTTTGTAGTTAATTGCGGAAGGTCACGACACACCTTCCATGATCAACTTGATCGTGTGCTAGCAGAATGTGATGTCAGAGCCTTAAGAACAGACGAGCGTGCATGACAAAAGCTATGAATGTCAAAGAAGCAAGTGAGGTGTGTAAGAATAAGCCTAAATGGCGCTCTGTTGTTCGTGCCTACCCCGCAAGGGACCTGGCGTGAAGTTATGTATGTATGTATATTTATTGTAGTTTTAGTAATAAATTATAACACTAAAAGGATTTTTCGATATATATTTATTTTTATAAGCATGTGCCACCGAAACTTCGTTCGCGTTGCCATGGTAATGCCGTGATTGTTAGTAAATTGCAACAAAGGCAGCAAAAAAACCCGAGGGCACTGCCACCTTTTTGGCCATATTTGTCTATCGTACTGTTTTCAGTTATTTATTAGCATAGTTGTTCTTGACATGTTTCCGTTTAAAGTGAATAATTAATTTTGTTTTGTACCCTCTTATTTATAAGGGATACAATCGGCCATTTCCTTAATTGAATACTATTGTAACAATACTTATCCTTTATATGATGTTGTATTTGTTTAGATTATCAATTCAAAATCTCTCAATTGTACATAGACGGTATTCATTACATTTTATTTTCATGTTAGCAGACGCGATAGATTTATACTGTGTTCGGTTTGTTTTATTACATGTAAAACTTTGAGTATAATATTTTATATAATATCTTGTATAAAATGTTGTCTAGAATTTCCAAAAAATAATGTATTAGATTGTTTTCATTATAACCCTTTAAATTAAATAGTTTATTCAATCCGCTATCGGTGGTGCAAATTTGTTCTAAAATGCTTTTAGAGTGTAAAAAGTCAGTGTATGTAATATGTTAAAACCGTAAGGTTCTCTGATTATAAATATGTGACTAGTTGCCGCTCCTTTACCCTTCTGAGTTGTTACTAGTATTACAATACGTTAGTTAATTATCGAAATAAAAAGTATCATATGTTGCCCCGAGATATGTTGCTAGCTAGCCCTGTGAGTTTCATTTAAATCCATTCAGTAGATTTCACGTGATGCTCTAACAGTCGAACGGACAAAACTTCTTAAGTTACAGTTACAAAATTTGCAGGTCCGAATTAATTTGTATGTAATTGTTTAATATGTATGAAGAGGTTAATGAAAGTAGATGAAGCGAAAGTTGTTTGTCAGGATCGTCGCAAGTGGAGATCTATAGTCTCTGCCTACCCCCATGGGAAAAAGGCGTGATAATATGTATGTATGTAATTGTTTAATGTACAAACTCGACACTGTCAACATATTTTTGATAGTCATTGTAGACCACGGGACATAAAAATGGCCCGGTCTTTTGTAGAGCTGGCGTGGGGCCATGAAGGCAAACACAAAGCCCCTTGACAAATTTAATGTAAATATGACATGACACTGACCGACGATTACCCCTGTCTACACCAGATAAAAACACACCCAAGGACAAGCCCAGGTCAGTGTAGGACTATTGTATATAGATTTATCATTATATTAATACCTATAGCAAAAACTTTGTAACCTTTTTTACGAAAGTTGCGCGGACGGGAGCAATATGGAATTTCGCACACTTATAGTTTATATAGAAAAAATAATATTTTTTTAAATCATGCTTAAAAAATTCATTTAATCAATTAAAAAAACATTTGAGAACGCACTCAGAAAACACTACTTTTCCTTAAATAATTATGACTAATTCTTATATATAATATAAGAATTAGTCACAATTATTTAAGGAAAAGTATTTACTATTTAATATATAATTATGTATTTAATTTATAAATTATGTAGTTTAAGTATGTTTATTTATGATACTCGTATATTTAATTATCTACACCACCTACATCGCCAGATTAGGTTAAATTATTCCATAAGTTAGGTTGCCTGGAAGAGATTGTTTTAAGCGATAAACCCGCCTATTGTTTCTACCATGACAATATTGTAATTGTATATTTTTGAAATGTTATATTTGGTGAGCAATAAAGTGTTATCTATCTATAAAAAAAACATTCTACATACTACCATGTATTTGACACACACACACACACGCATATATACTCTTTTGTTTATTGTAAAAGTCAAATTAACAGTGGAACCTTGGCGAAATCTGTGATTATAGAAGTATAGTATTTGACAACAGAACCTTAATAATGTTCAAACTTATAATTTAAATTAATTATGGTTGAATTTTGACCCTTGGGCGACCACTAGTATTTATTATTTTCTAATGCTTTAAAAATATAAATTAGCGTGAACATGACATGAAATTAATTAGACGCAGATTACCGCGAGGCTTCAACATAATTTTATAGGTACTTGATGGGATTATTACGAACGTAATTACGTCAGTATTTTTCCGTTTGGTATTTTTAGAAGCAAGGCTTTGTTTTTTTATACTTTATAGACTTTAACCTCATCGTAATAAGATCGAAAATAAAATAAAATTTTAACGCATCGTAGCCGTCGTAAATTATGATTGTGTATGACAATGAAAACTCTAATTTACCGACATAAAAATGTGTTCATTTCCATCACTGAAAGTAAATAATTATTTATATACCAAATATGATTATAGTTTAATTTATAAATTATTAATTATATTTAATATCTACTAATTGTTCTTGTAATTAATAAAACTAATGGTCGCCAGTAGTCGAAATTCGACCATAATAATTGATGTCAAAGACTATACTTCTATAATCACAGATTTCGCCAAGGCGACAATAAAGAAAAGAGTATATATGCGTGTGTGTGTCAAATACATGGTGGTGTGTGTAATGTTTTGTATTTTCTGTGCATAAATTTTAAAAAAATATTAGCATTCTGCACTCCTCTATACATACTATAAGTGTGCGAAATTTCCTACTCGTCCGTCCGCGCAATTGTAGTAACAAGGGGTACAAAGTTTTGCTTCACATATTAATATAAGATATGATTGTTTTTTGTTCAAAAAATATGAATAATGTGATTTAATTTTGTTATTTTTAGAATGGATAAATATATGTCACTGTGATCGTGTCGATAGTAATTTTGCTTTAAAAGAATCTCGCGTGATATGCCGTTGCCATTATGAACAATGCTCTGTGTCTACACAATGTATACAGACAGACATGGTAAACTTTTTAAAATACTTCCACTATAATTAATATTATAAATCTAGGTAAATACTTTATGACCCACTGGATGTTCATTATACTAGTTACTGGCGTTCGTCCATAGTTATTTTTTTACACTATCTGCACTAATCTTATAAAGAGGAAAAATTTGTATTTTTGTATGTTTGTAACGAAAAAACTCAAAAATTACTGAACCGATTTAAAAAAATCTTTCATCATTCGAATGCTACATTATCCCTAATTAATATAGGCTATATAAAAATTAGGAATACTAATACTTCAATAATGTAACCCATCAATCTAAACAAAATAATTGGCGCTGGAATCGGGTTCTACAATTTTGATGAGATTTTGTGCGTCTTTGAGTGGGTCCCGGGTGGTTTAGATTCACAACTAGACCCAGTAGGTGGCGCTGGAATCGAATTCTAGATTTTTAGTTTTTGAGTGCAGGACAACGTTTACCAAGACGGTCTTGGCAAGACCACTTGTAACTATTATAAGTAGTGCATTTAAACAACACACTATACATTTTAATCCCCTTAGTTTAACCATAGAACAAGAGTACGTACTATCTGCCATGGTTTAACTCTATTCCAGGACGATTTTAAAACACGCAGAAAAACGTATCTCTTTTGTTCTTATCATAATCCTTATCTTCAACTAACCAAATATTTATATCCGAAACTTCCAGATTTATGTATTGCCCATACAAATTTTCATTCATTATATATCCATCTAGTTCAAGATACTTTAGATAAAAACAGTTCCATTTTTCTTTGAATTTTAATTTTTATACTTTTTTATTAATTCCAGGCGACATCTTGCCCGTAGACATTCTATTCTCACGCGCACTCACATCACTGGAACCAACTGAGCTGGACGTAGTCGAATTCACCCAGGATCGAAGGAGGAGAACGTACCGTCTCTCAAAAGCACACATTCGTCTTCAAGAGATACGAATCCCTTCAACAATCATCATCTACATCCCAGGGTGGTGGAACGCGCCCAACGACGAGTCATCGCAGGCTGTCGTAAACGCTTTATTGATCAGAAATCCTTTAGTTCTATTAATTGATACCCAGGATTCCTTTTCGCGAGGATACGTGTCATCTTCATCGAGAGTTAAACCTCTATCCAGGTCGCTGTACAGTTTTATTGAAAGATTAAGCCTGAATGGAATTGACCCTGCAACGCTGCATATAGTAGGCTTCAGCCTTGGAGCTCATGTTGCTGGTTTAGCTGGTAAACTACTCCAGAAACGCCTGAATCAATATATTGGGAAGATAACGGCATTAGATCCAGCTAAGCCTTGTTTCTCCAGACCAACGCAAAGACTGCAACGTGATGATGCGAATTTCGTCCACGTTATCCATTCGAGTCCTGGTGTGGTTGGGCTAGAAGTTCCTATTGGTCATTTAGACGTGTATATCAATGGAGTTTCAGGGACACAGCCGGAATGCGTAGGCCGAACTCTAAGTGCCCAATGTGATCACTCTCTGTCCTGGAGGCTTTATACGGCCTCCATAAACGATAGTAGGACGTTGTTAGCGAGATATTGTGATGACTGGAATAGCTTGGTGAATAGAGATTGTAATGGCAATGAGTCGGTGGTCGGTTACGATGTAAGTAGTGCTTTAGGAGGATTATATTTGTATAGGTCAAGTAGATAGGCGAGGCAGTTGCAAGTGCTCAATCCGCTTGAGCTAAGGACTTGATTGAATAAGTAAAATAATAATAATTGCTTGACAGTGACTGGATCTCACTAATGATATCATTCTGATTCTCCCATAATTGTCTTTCTACATTTCTTTTTATAATTACTTGATATGTAACTACAATTAGATATATCAGTATATGGATAGAGATAAAACTTATGTGATTTGTATGGTTACTTCTAATAAATTATGAATATTAAATATATCTTATGAATTCTGTATTCATAAAAAGGGTATTACTAAAAATGTTGAGTCAAAGACATTAAATTTAATTTAATATGTTTTATAGGTATTGTTAAATAAAATATGACTGTGATATAATAATTTGTGTTTAAAAAATTGTTTAGTCTTGACGTGTTGTTATATATAATGAAGTTATAGTGACATCTAACGATAAATAGCTGTAACATTTAGTTAATACCATGAAGTACTTATTGTCTTAGACGAGTTTTAATTTAATTCTACCTCCATAGGTCTTGAATAAATAATTCAGGGATGATAATCTTTAAAAGAAAATAAATCTGAATTAAATGAAGTTACAAGTTAATCTTCTCTCACTTTTCGATTACATTTATTAAATATTTTGAGTGCCATGTCGACGATTAGATAGATTGCTTAACACTAATAATTCTTTAAACGAAATTAGGCAAAAATCTAAAGTTTTCATAAGTTTATTTTTGATTTCATGTTTTACAGCTTACAATAATTAAAAGACAACAGTTCCCATTATTAACACACAAAATTAACAAGCACTTGATCTAGCGACATTAACCACCAAGTTGAAATTAACCACCAAAGTAAAACTAAAAAGAGGCATGGAATAAGGAATAAACAAAGATATTATATGGAACAGATAACTACATACCTATTAATATTGTAGTTAAATATAAAAACAATCATTTAATGAATGAGACATTTCAAGTGACATCTAGTGTCAATAATTGGAATTATTATCTTAATTTTACGTTGAATTATTTCAACTATTTAATACTAGATGGCAGTATTCATATCACAACATTCAAAAAGTTTGCAAAAAGTACAATGTTATTGAAGATCTCGGCCAAATTTTATAACAAATCAAAGTACGGATTATGTTATGAAATGATATATTATCATATAATTCTTAAGTTTTCGCGACTTGTATACATAATAAAACTACATTTTAATGGTTTTTAACGCGGTAATTTATTTGATTTTTATTATTCCGACGTTTCTGCCACTTTTCGGTAGCCGTGATCACGGAAGCTAAGATGTCAAGTATCAATGAGTATTGTTAAAGTTTTATTTAGCCTACTGTCAACTTGTTCATTTTAATTATTTAGTTTTAATTTGGTTTATTTAGTTTATTAATTACGCTTTGGGAGCCTAATCTAATTTACCACCGCTTCGCAATATGTTGTGGCTTGAAGAGAAGAAGCAGCGCAAGAAACACTTTAGCAAACAAAAAAAATAGTGACCGAAACGTCGAAATAATCAAATAAATTATTTCGCTGAAAACCGTTGAAATGTAGTTTTGTTATGTTGAATTAATTTTATTTTGCCGTAAAGTTAATAAAAGAATACGTAAATATACATGCATTACACATTCGTCTCTAATTATAATAGTTTTTCATTGATTTTAACAAAATATTTCAACTGGATACAAATAAAAAAACGTAAATTAGAGTTCCAGTTAGTTAAAATTGTTAAAATAATCCTGTCATCTTTTTTATGTATACCATGTTTTATGCAATAAATGATGATTTGATTTGATTTGATTTAGAAACATTGATCTGTAGCATTGATCGCGGCAAGGGCCACGGGCGTGACCTAGTCTCATTATAATATCTTCCCGATCCCTTTATATTCGATCGGGGCCATCAATCGTGGGTCGCGCCACTCCATTCCGCCGCCCTACAAAAACTTGCCGCTTTGATAAACACAAATAACTTGATGGGTTTGGCATTTTAGACTTGTCACATATAAATGTAAAACAAAAATCGAATATAGGCCCTGAAAATAATGCAAACATTATTTTGATAAACATAATTAAGAGAGAGAGAGATAACAAATAGACCATATTTACAATGTTTTCTATAAGTTGTTTATTCGTTTCGTTAACGATTTTATTATTAACGCACAGCCAATAGCTATAACATTATCCCTGATAGAGCCCGAGCATTATAATACATGATTAATGGTCGGTTTTTATATCTTATTATTCTGTCGTTTGCCCTACCTATCATCGGTTGAAGTTTTATATTTCTTGTGTGGAGCTTATTTCAAAATTTAACCGATAGTGAATGAACGATTGGTAAAATATAAGAACCGGTCAATACTGAAATGTCTTTAACGACTATTCATAAATTGGCTCGAAGGACCAAATGATGTAGGGTGATTCCCTAACATCAAATAAAACTGAAATGATTTGGTTAAACTGACTGGTTTTTTTTCGCAGTTGTTCAGTAGACAGGCAGACGGCCCACTTGATGGAAAGCGGTAACCATGCCTATGGACATTTGCAACACCAAAGGCGCTACAAATGCGCTTCTGCTCTCTTAAAGGAGACTGGAACCTGGTCGCTAATGCCGGAACACAATTCAAGGTTGTTATGGTGGCATATTCTAAACCAGGGGTGGTCGCCATCCAGTTGAGCAAACACCCTATCACCTAGCTGAGTTTAATTGGGTTCTATGACATGAATGTCGTGCGCGCGTAACTGTATGGTGTACAGGCAACACCGGAGCAAACACAGCGACGCTCTTCATTTCACAGATAGGTTGGAAGCACTAAACCCATTTAAAAGTTGAACAAAGAAGTTTCGTCCGAACCCCATAGATTCAGGGATGTGTACATATTACGAACGCAGCGGACGGAAACTGTGTAGGACAGCGACGCGTGTTTGCGACGTAAGATTAATGGTCGGCGGGCGGGGCGGGCGGGGCGCGCGGCTCAAAGGCCGGCTCCAGCCGACGCCCTTTGACGCTGCCAACGCCGCACTACACCGATCACGCACAGAAGTGTAAAACAGACAGTTCCGTCAGCACGAAGCCGTGAAATAGGCTCACTTACGTAATACTGCATTGGTCTCGTGTTCTCGTGCTCCAGACTGTTCTCTTTTGTAAAAAGGTGTTATCTTTTAATAAATATCTACAATGTGGTTTTCGAGAATAGAAAATCTTAATTATTTACACTTTTGAGAATAGCTTGCTAAACAAACCTGTCACAAAAGCAGTTTATGGACTCGGTAAAAAGAGGTTATTGAATTATTATTTTTTATTTTTTTGCTTTTATAAGACCTATAAATCTCGTATAAGTGTTATATAAAAGGGTTTTATGTGAATAATGATTTGCCAATTACTAGACTTTGCCTCCTGCCAATCGATCCATGGCTATTCCTATGTATGCGTCATATTTGTCAATACTTTCCCCATCCAGTCTCTTCGGTTGAACTGCGAAAACTGCGCAGCTCCATCGCACTGAATGGGCCATGTATTAAATTAAATTCGAAAACCGAATTATACTTATTGGTGGCGAAGGTAAATTGTTGGTGGTGGAAGGAAGGAAGAATCAACAGCCAGCTAGAATGTCAGTGGCACTCACCTGCGGATCTCAGTCCTCGTTCCTTTAGACTCCCCAGCACGTCTCCAGAATTAGCGTTTGTTCACTTAATCACAGTCCACATACTGCCACCACGAGTGGGTTTATAGGTAAAAAAATGCGTTTTATAGTTGCGCTTAATGCGCGTGCGATGCTCGCGTGACCGTTGGGCCGCCCGCCGGCACGAATCGTGTACCGGCGACAGGTGGCACCGCCTGTCTCTTTCCCGCGTGCAGATTTGCGAAAAGTAGAGGAAAGGTAGGAATACAAGGCGCTTAACTACTTACCAACAAGCAGATATTAAAAGATAGGTGTTACGATCTCAAAAAATGTATTGATTTTCCAAGATAATAAAATGGAGTTAACCTTCTTACTTTGTTGTTTTGTGCCCGAGGGCTGCGAGGTGAATGGCTCTGGTCTTTTGTCATGGTGAATTTGTAAGCTGCTTAAATGCTTATACACATAATACCTATAGAACATACAACTCGAAGTATAACTTAGAATGGCCATAGTTACTATTAGATAGTACAAATTGCAGTTGATTAATGTGTGTATTAAGTGGTCAATAAATTATACCTAAAAATAGTACCTTTTAAATGATAAATACCAATGAATCTTCGTTGGTGTAAAAAACAGTCTTGTGTTTTTTACATTATGAAAGTTTTAGGTATACCCTTTACAATATATTACATTCAAATAATTTATCATTAACAAAGGACTTACTTAACATAAAACTAAACTACTCATTAATATTAATATAATTTTAAAATAATATACAATTATCACGTGCTAATAACGGTGAAGGAAAACATCGTATTGCAAAACTGCACATCGAGATAACCGATGTGTCAAACCTGCCAACATGCCTTGGACCAGCGTGGCGGGTATATTCTCTTATTGTCTGTTCCCATTCCCCCCTATAATAGGAGGCCCGAGCCCAGCAGTGGTACATTTATGGGCTGATATTATATATCAGGCTTGATGTGATTTAGCACAAATGTTCATAGGATCCAAATATAAACGTATTATATGATAGTATGTAGGTACTCATATTATAGCATGTTATAAATGGATTAACACCAAATTGAAAAGGTGGCCCTACTTGTAACAAATGCTATTGACAATATGTCTTTCCATAACATGTCCGATATAATTATGATAATACGAGACGGAATCTCGTTGGTGCCATAGGAGATGGGACGCCCCCTAGTATGGGACGCAACTTGTGTCGATACTTTGACGGTGTCCCATCTTCCAGAAATAGCCGTGACAGCCGGGGCTGCTACCGCACACCAGGATACCCTTAAATGTGGCAAATATGTGTCCATTGGTAGTGGGTACGTATTTGTGGCTTTCGGGGTCGAGACCTTGGGGCCATGGGGGCCTTTATATTTATAGAATGGTTTTTTTTATTTCAGGAATTCAGCAGACAGACGGCCCACTTGATGGCAAGCAGTTACCATCGCCTATGGATATTTGCAACATCAAGGTGCTACAAATGCGCTGCTGCTCTCTTGCGGGAGACTGGAACCTGGTCACTAATGCCGGGACACAATTCAAGGTGGCGGCATACTTAGACCAGGGGTTAGCCAGGGGGTAGCCATCCAGTCGGGCAAAGGCTCTTACGACAGGCCGCTGGCCGCAGGAAATTGTATTCTTTCTCCGCTCCTGCACGGATAAAGTTAAGTTTATTTGTTTTTAAAATTAACTTTTAGTTTAATTTTAATATTTATTTAAATACATTGTGATCATTAATATTTTTGATATGCAATCTAATATCATGGAACGTTTCATGTCACAAATGGACATGAATAACAAAATCCTTTCCAAGCATAGACAACATACCAAGCAAGGAGCTGCTCAGGTGCGAGGCGTTCCCCGAAGTGTTTATCCGCCCACTGCCATTAATTCTGTTCCCGGAAAGTGTAATTAGTTGCCGAAGGACTCCCCGGGCGACGTCGACATGCCTCCGACCTTTTGGGCTGCTTTTTTTTTTTTTGTTTGAGGCGAGGAAAAATGCTGACCGATTTACGCACTCTCAGGGCCGTCACTAGGAAACGGCGCGCATCCATCGGGGGCGATAACGCTAGCAATAGTATGCTTTGTTTGCGCTTCGTCCGCGATGGCTTGACACTGAGGAGTGTGGAAGACTCAGAGCGATGCCGCACGGGCGAGCAACCTCAATACCCACTAAAAAACCTCTCCTCCCGTCGACCCTGCGCTTTGTTGTGAAGGAAAGACTGAGATATAGAACATAGTTACGCAACAGTCGATCCAGCGCAATAAAGTGCCTGGAGTGTGCCCTGGGAGAACACACCCCACTTCGAAACGGGGGCTGAATCCCTTGCGTTGCCTAGTAGCAAGGGGCCCCTCGTACCGGAACCTAACTCAGGGAGGGAAGTAATGCGCGTACCTGCCTCTCCGGGTGCTAGCTGAAGGCCGGCGACCTCGGGTGGAGACATTAGCACGCGCTGCAGGACTTCGCTCCCTATCCCTTTCTGCGGCCTCTTTTAGAGACATTACCGCCTCACAGAAAGAGACCGCAGACTCCCAGCGGTCGTCGCTGTGCAACATGGCCGTTACCAAGTCGCCAAGCGATCGGACGGCTCCTACGTGTGTCTCGAGCTCGAAACGCTGAGGCGTCCATGCAGCGTACTCAACAAGCGTGTGTAACGCCGTATCGGGTGCGCCGCATTGGCGGCAGTCCGGGGAAGGCAAGCAGCCCACAATGCGAAACAGATACTGGTCGAAACAACCGTGTCCGGTCAGTATCTGAGTCGTCCTGAAGGTCAGGGTTCCGCTGGTGCGGGTCACCCATCTCTCCAGCTGCGGCCTGATTGCATCCACCGTATAGCCGCCGGCCACAGGGTGTTCGAGGTCACGAGACCAGGCGACGAGGCAGGAGGCGGTTTCCCGCTTCCTGACCGTCTCTAATTCGACTTGACAGAAGGTCAGTGCTCTAGCTAGGGCATCCTGCCGGGTGCGACGAACTCTGGACAGGACGTCTGCCTGGAGAGGCCAGGGCAGCTCGCCTGCCAAGAGAGTCGCCGCCGACCACGACACTGTGCGGTACCCCCGTATGGTCCTCACGGCCAGAACCTGCTGCGCGCGGTGCAGCAGGGTTCGGTTGTGGCGGTGAAGCGCATCGGACCAGACGGGCGCACCGTAGAGTGCCATACTCCTCAGGATGCCGGAATAAAGCTTCCGCGTCGCACCCCCCGGCCCCCCCACGTTAGGAAGAAGCCTGGAGAGTGCGCCCGCGGAATTCAGAAGTTTGGGAACTAGCTGCTCAAAGTGCGCTTTGAACAGCCATTTCCCGTCAAGGACTAGCCCAAGATATTTCATCGTGGGCCCTACTCTAATCGCCACCCCCTGAACTGTAACGGACAAGTCCGGGGGAGGATTCCGGAATTTCCTATGGAACATGACGGCCTCCGTTTTCGCGGGGGAGACCTTCAAGCCCAGCCTAGCTATTCGATCTACGACGATCGCCAACCCGTCGTTGGCGACGTCCACGGATTCCGCAAAAGACGCGGCGCGTGCCGTGAGTAGGGTGTCGTCCGCAAAGCAGATCAGCCCTACTCCGGGCCGGACCGTCACCCGAAGGATCCAGTCATAGCCTACGTTCCAAAGGATAGGCCCGAGGACCGATCCCTGTGGAACGCCGCACGCGACACGTCGCCGACCTAACACGTGGTTGGCGGACTCACCGCCCTCCCAAAGGATGTGCCGATCTCGCAGGTACTCGCCCAACAGCCTCGTGAGGTACGGGGGGACTCCGTGCGCGCGGAGCCCCTCCCTGATCGTCTCATGAGGGAGGCTGTTAAAGGCGTTCGCTAGCGACACTGCAAGAACGACGTCCTTCGCTTGGACGGCTTCGTCCGTCAACGTTCGCAGGGTCTCGAAGGCGTCCATCGTGGAGCGCCTCCGCCGAAACCCGAACTGCGTTTCTGATAGCCCCGGCTCCACAGTGTCTAGATGCTTCACAAGCCGCTCCGCCAAGATCTTCTCGAAGACCTTGGCGACCTCGTTCAGCAGCACTATGGGCCTGTAGGCGGACGGATCGTTGGGAGGCCGACCTCCCTTGGGAATAAGGCACAAACGCCCCTCTTTCCATTGCGACGGGAACCTACCTGCGCGAATACAGGCTTCGAAGAGGTCCCGCAGCTGGCTGCGTAGGTGTTTTGCAGCCAGGAAGAGGAGTCGACCTGGAACCCCGTCGGGTCCCGGTGCCGTCTTCCTGCCCCGGAGCCGGTCCAGGGCGACGTCTAGCTCCCCCTCGGAGATGGAGTGAGGCTCCTCGTCCGTGGGGGTGTCGGGAATGGGTGGAACCATACTGGGGGGAGTGAAGGTCCCCGGTTCCGGGAAGAGCCCATCGATAACCGACCGGAGCACCTCGGGTTCGAGCGTTTCCGTGACCGTGGATGTGCAAGGCCGCAACTTGTTGCGGGCCCCACGGTACGGGCGCCCCCAAGGGTCCCGATCGAGCGTCTCGAGGAGCTCGGCCCGAGCCCGGGCTTTCGATCGCAGTATTGCAATCGAAAGGGCCTTTCTGGCCTCTCTAAACTCGCCCACGAGTCCATTTTCCGCGACGAAGTCCGGAGGACGGCGCGCCCTGCAGCGTTTGAGCCTGTGGCTGATGATGCGAACTGCCTTTCGCATCTCGCCCAGCTCCTCGGTCCACCAGTGGACCGATTGCTTGCACGGAGGCTGCCGCTTGGAGACGCGTGGCATCGCAGCGTCGCAAACCCTCGTCAGGGTCTTGCGCATGTGCTCTGCCTGCGTATCCAGATTCGCGAAGTCGGCTGGGTAGGCCCAGCTTTCCGAGAGTGCCCGCTCCTCGGCCTGCTCCGGATCGAGCTTGGTAAGGGCCCAACGCGGGAGGAGAGGGGGGCGACGGTGAACAGGGCTCGGACCGGAGGAGGGGGTCGTGAGCTCAAATCTGATGTACCGATGATCAGAGAGCGACTCCACCTCCTCCAGCACCCTCCATCCGGTCACTCTGCGGGCGGCCGCATGAGTGGCGAATGACAGGTCGATGATCGATCCACCCCGCGCGCGCACGCAGGTCTGGACCGACCCCTGGTTCAGTAAGGTCAGGCCGGCTTGAAGAGCCCAATCCTCGACCGCCCGACCCCTAGGGTCCGTAAGTACGTTTCCCCAGGAGAGGTGCTTTGCATTAAATTCGCCCATCACGAAGATCGTTTTGGGCGATAGTCTGCGTACGGCAGCCCCGACGGCGTCCAAGTGAAGCTCGAACTCCGCCAGGGGGCGGTTGCGCGAAAAGTAGACGCCTATGACGACGATACTCCCGCTCTCCGCCACAGCATAGCCCTTTCCTCTTTCGAGACATGTAAGCGGTGTGCCGGACCCGGCTCTGGCCACCACCGCTACCATGTCATCGAGATCGCCCACCCAATTCCCAGAAGGAGGGACGTAATAAGGTTCACTTATTACGGCTAAATTCGCTTGCCACTCCGCCATCGCCTGCAGGCACAAGTCCTGAGCGGTGGGGGAGTGGTTTACGTTAGCTTGAAAGAACGTTGTTACGGGCGTACTAGGCATTGGAGGTGTCCATTGTCTGTACTCCCGATTTGCCGGTACGTGGTCTCGCCCGCGAGTGGACGAATTGGCCCCTCACGTAGGGAGGTTGGCAGAACCTCGCCAACGTGGGGTGGGCCGCGTTCAGTCCCCCCGCCGCGCACGCCGCGCAGTGGGGTTTCCGTGCCGTGCAGTCCGGTATCTTGTGTCCGCTTTTACCGCAGCGGAGGCACAAGTTAGTCCGGTCCGGGCACGTGTCCGGACAAGTTTGGGTGCCATGACCGACGTTGAAACATCTGTAACAATGTATCGGTCTGGCTTCCAGTGCCTCGACCTTCGCCGAGGTGAAGCCAACCAGAAGGTAGCCCAGCCCGACGATGGTCTTGGCAGCAGCGACGGGGCACAGCACGTATGATGCGCCCATTCCGCCCGGTCCTGCACCGATGTGCTTCGTGAGCACGTCGTCGCGCCGGCAGTTGCCTGCGCGCGCGATCGCGTCACGAAGCCCATCGACCGTGACTGAGTCGTCCAGCCCTGAGACGTAAAGCTCCCCACGCTTTACGGGGCGGAGACCTTTTGGGCTGCTAGGTCAACACGAGCCAAGGGTTTCGAAGAACACCATTGTGTTATCGAGTTTGCGTCAATATTTTCTTAACGACGTCTGGTACGAGTGTTCTGGGATATTGTAAATTTTGGATTTTGGATAGTAAAGTGTTCTTAAGTTTTCGCTTCTAGTATTAAGGCAATTAAAGGCACTTACTGTTTACTGTTCTTTATTCCGGCACACAACCTATATATACAGAACACGAAATTATTTTAAAACTAATTTCCCAATGGAGCAGGCGAGCACAGTTCAATATCGCAGAGCGAGAAGACAAAGTAAGTAACTCACTTCACTCTACGAAATCGCCCAGCCTACCTCCTTATACAGACATTAATGTGTCGAGTACACCCGGTGACACAAGTTTGATTTTCTGCATATATGAATTTCACCCAGGTGCACTCGTATATTAAATATATTTATTTATTATAGAAAGTGAAGTGCTTACAGTAATCATAATTAAAACTCCGTTTTGTCGGTTTTAAGCGAAATATTGTATTTTATTTCGACGTTTCGACCACTTTTCAGTAGCCGCGATCGCGGAAGAGAAAATAGTCAAATGTCAACGAGTAATAACTAAATTTATTATTTAACCTACTCCCAACTTCTTTATTTCAATTATTTAATAATTATTGTCTATTCTATTATAATGTAAAATCAATGCCACGAATAATCTAATACAGTAAAAGAAAACTTGACTTATTTATATTGTATTCCTTGAAGACTATAAGTAGAATGCTGAGCCTATATCACCGTCTTCTATGGGTTTTCTACGTTTCTTTGCTGGATCGCCATACTGATCCTTTGCCGAGGTAGGCACCAGCCTTCTGATCACTTGAAGAGTCAATGAGTAGTTTTGATATATTTTGATAGAGGTTCATGGCCTCAGGACCCCAAGCGTCTCGACAACAAATGTTCTAAGTTAATCTTTTAGCTAATAATTCCGAAGAATCTAATCTTCAGAATTGTAATCTATGTCAGAATAGAGGTGTGAGGAGGAAAGAAGGTAAAAGAAATGAAAGAACACATTCATGTTTTCAAAATTAAGCTTCAGTTATGAACAACGTACAATGGTTATCTTAAAGATCAGAGCGAGTCTTTCAATATCTGTGGAATTCGATTATCTTAAATAGATACTCACATTGACTTGAAAATACGTCAATTAGTGCTTATCTGTGTTCAACTCCTATAAAAAACTAATGAGCGTCATTCAACAATCTATTTGAAGCAGATGATCAATCGAAAACGCTTAAACCAGAGTTTCCCAAACCTTTTTATAAACCCCATGCCGATGCCGTATTGTTTCAATTTTACATAGTCATGCTTACTTAAAAAGCCCAATAAAGAATTAATATTGTGAAAACATGAAATTTGGTTGTATAGTACACACTATTCATAAAAGAAACAAACATGGTATACTTTTTATCTCTTATAATGGAAATATTTACACAAATCGTAATTAAAATTAAGGACATTTTAATTTTTTTGTTAATTAAAAATTCATCGATCCTTCGTAAAAATTATAGATTTTATATACTTTTAGTGCGGGATTTATATAACGAAGCAAATAGCTTTGAGAACTGTTTAATTTGAATTTTAAACGAAAAATGCCGATTTAAAGTCAAATTAATTATAAGTTACTGTTATGATACTCGCGCAATAATTAGCGACCTTAGAGAGCTACTGTGAGATGTGCATCCGACTAAAGTCGAAGTGTGAACGACCATTCTTCACGACGCCTGCTTGCTTTTGTATCCGAATAGTAAACACAACTACCCGTAAATATTACAATAATAGGTAGCACTACTTGAAACATATGTTACTAACCGAACACCAACAGTAAGTACACCATATGTACTCTCGTGTAAGTGAATTATTTTATTCAAGGCAAATCCACTCACGAAACGACGCAATTAAATGACTTTCATTAACGTAGACCCCCGTTGCACGGATCGCCTATTTTTGACTGATATAAATGTTTTTGCGGTAATAGTCCGCTGGGGGGGCGATTTAGACCACTTTGGGTGTCACTAGCTTAAACCATTAGAGCTTAGAGAGGGTCAATAAATCCTTATCACGTAACAAACCTATGATAAATCAGCATCATCAAATGTAATCCGTCCGTCCCTGGGCCTGACATGTCCCTGTCGAGTTCCCGGGCAACCCATAACGGACATTGTGCTCTAAAACCCTCTCATACTCGTATATATTACTCGCTAATACCATTAGCTCGTGCAGTCAACTGCTTGCGATTTATACATATTGTTTGATGAATTATTGTTTCATAATCCACCCTACGCACTTTTTATTTATATCTTGTTTTGCCTAACGAGATTTATATTTGAGTAAAATTGTTATTCGATGGTTAATTTAAAACATTATTTATTTTCGTGTCTCACTTTAGAAGTTCCTCAAGCCGATATTAGCGGTATACATATTTCCAATTAGTTTCAATGCCGTCGTCGTAGTCTTTTAGGTCTGTGCTTTTCAACCAAATTGGTTCAAATTGATTGATCTATATAACGCCAGCATTACAAACACATTTAATCATAATTAAACAGTGTAATTGATTGCAAAAACTCGTGTGTGTGTTTGTTTGTGTGTTATTCAAATGATTTAGTAAACATATTACTTAAATTGTGTGTAAAAAATATTGTGAGATAAATATGTCATTGAACTTTATAGACGAATTTTACAATTACTACTATAAAAATGTTCTCGGGACCCTATTACTTCTGAGTTAATGTTACAGTTATTGATAGCATACGCATAGCTCGCACAGTTAACAGCTAGGCGTCGGATGGAACGTCGGATATAGAAGCAGCCTTAGAGGTCGGAAATGCTCATTCGCTTCACATTGCTCACATACATTATGACACCAATACGCACCTAAAACTAGGTACTTTACCCTCTGCCATTCATCATTCTCTCTGTATTTCTTCTATTTATAGTTTAATTGTAAATAGCGTCAATAATAAGTCATACAGACATAGTCCACATCGAGTTTTATTTGAAAGAAGCAACTGCCACCAATCATACAATCAACGGTGTTTTTAATGCTATAAATAAGATATATTTAGCCACATTCGATAATTTTAATATTATCATTCATGAAACTCCAGCATACGAAAAAACAAGCTACCCATACAACATTTGTTATTGAATCCACTAAATGGATATTTGATATCCCCAACCATACACCTGCCATTATCCCAATATCAAATACACATCCAAAAATCATTTCTTCACGTCGTTATAAATGGATTCGTGAGTGTATTATGAGCAAATGTATACAAAATTGAAATAAAATTAGGGAATTATCCTTTGGTAATGATTCTATAATTTTGAAACGGTTAGCCGAATTAATGAGTTACTTAAATTCAAAAGTTATATTCAAAATAAGTTTCATTGGAGAACACTTTTTGAAGGTCATACTCGTACATATAAGTTAAAATTTATTTTCACTTCCTAGTCTATGTATACCGTTTCGCAACGTGTTATTGGTTTTAAGGAGAAGAAGCGGAAAAAATTTCCCCAGCAACGTCTAGCTAAAAACTGATTCACTCAAACTTTTTTAAAACATTTTTTACAGAAATATATTACACAATTATATCAAGATCCGGAGCTTGGGAATGAAATAAAGCAAACGGGATACGGCTCGAGGAAGTGGGGATGAACTCAACTGATGTGATGGTAGAAAGAGGACGCCCATTCTAAACAGTTCCTCGGAACACTCCCCATTATACAGTCGGTACAATACGCAGAGAGACGCGAATTCTCTCCGAAGGGTAGCTAAACCGTCTGTGAGTATGAAATTGTTATCGGATAAGACTTTTCATAGTTAAAACTCTCAAAGGCATGTCATAATAAAATTGTTGCCATTTAACATCGTTACACGCACAGCGCACAAAGTGGCGCGTCAGTGTTGCCATGTCGCTTATTGTTGCAACAACAATAGCTCAACAATTAATTACAAAGTATGAAAGCGAGCTTTTAAAACGATTTCGTTGTTCGCGTGGGAAGGATGATGCGATCCGTGCTTAGATTAAAAGCCAATGCCAGCCGTGATTATGATGCTAATTTATTTGCTGTGAAAATAACAGAACAAGCGCTATCATGTGGATCATCTTACGAGATTTTTGGTCGGCGTGGGTCTGTCCTTGCTATGCTGCGAAGAGATAAATATTCTCAGGGTCTACCTGGTGGTATTCACTGCGCTCTGTACCGTCGCATTCTATGGCGACGTTCGTAGATGAATTGCAATGATAACATAAAAAGGCGACCTCAGCGTCACCTTTTAGCTATTGTTAACTAACTAACTCCGTTGGCTCCTCTGCGTTGTCTTGCCAGTTAAGGTCTTGAAGCTCACACAGGTCAGCCTCCACTCTGTCCCTCCACCGGTACTTGGGGCGACCGACCGGATGTCGCCCATCCGATCGTCCCAAATAAGCCCTCTTCACGCTTCGATCCTCTCCCATCCGTTCCACGTGACCAAGCCAACGGAGCCGGCGAGATTTTATTTCTCCTAGTACGTTAGGCTCGGTCACGAGGTTTTTTGTAATGGGGGATTTAAATAGCAACTTTGAGAACTGTTTAATTCGACTTTCAAACGAAGAATGCCCGATTCACAGCGGGTTTACAGCATTTATACAGCGTTGACAGATTTATACAATACCTTCATTATTTTAAAATATAAAACATTTCTACAATTTATTCTTATTAGTTATTACATTAATTATATTAATCTAATGTTCATAAAGTAAATACTTGTCTAAATCTTTAACAACACTAACAAACTATGTAAGTGGTGGTGTTAGCATATTAGTAACAAATGTTATCTATATAGATAAGTAAAATTAAAGTGTCTGTTTGTAATATCAAAAGTAATAAGTGTTCATACGATCATCTTGCAAGCAGACAGAGAGAAAAAAAAATGTGAAAATTTACGGAATATTCCGATCCGAATTCCTCTCTGAATTGTTTCTCATTTTTACATTTGTTTATACAAACTGTACTCCTCTGACAGATTTATTATAGTATAGATTATTATTCAAGCAAAATTTTAAAGAAAGACATTGCTAATATTTATTCGTAGGCGTTCCTGGTCAAATATCTGAATATAGCCACTCACGTTTACATATTAAGTCGTGGTAGCTTAACGGTTAAGGCATCTGCTTCTTTGGAATGATGTGGGTTCGAATCCTGCCCGAAACTGGTATGCACATCTTAGTTACCATAGCAAATATTGTTACATAACTATCTCTAGAATGTGCAGAATTCTCAACAGCAGCAGTGATGTTAGTGACATTTACTTTGACTCAAAAAAATCATTTTATAAAACGATTCATTTAGCCCAAAAATACACTAATTAGTCATAGACAGACTAATTTCATTACTTTACACATTTATGTCTAAAAAAATAATTAAATATTACATAACAGCGAAGACATTAAACTGCAAGCTGTGTTCACCTATAATTAGTTTTTATATAAACTCCAGTAATTGATCGAATGTGCAAAACTATTGATAATCTTTAATAAAATAAAATAACATTTGATAAACACGGCGCATAAACCGATGTGTGAGACCAATCAATCCGACTTGGACAAAATTACGGATAGAACGACTATTCCTGTAAAAATGATCAGATGTCGTAACTTTCAAACGCTTTTCGTCGTTCGTTTTTGTCCGATCAGCCCGAAAGAGTCAAACAAACAAAAGAAAGAGAGAACAAAGATTTCTTTTAAAGTTCTATATATATTAAAGTCGACAAAAAAACAGAAATATAAATGGAACTTACAATAGAAAATAAATAAATATATAAAATAAATATCAAAAAAAAATCAAAAAAGTTCAGGCCCGACAACCAGCAGTGAAGCTTTTATGAGCATATATTACTATTTGATTAATAACGAGACTCGAACAAAATCAGGCGCGAAATATAGCTGGGCTATAAGTAATAAGTAGGTATCATATAATACAAGTCCCGCCAAAAAAGCAGTAATATTCGACCCAATTAAAAATAAATAAGAAAAATGTTCGACTAGGGTGAAAACACCATTTGCCGGCCTTAATTACACTGATAAGACTTGTAATTATAACTTACGAGTTTTGTAATTGTGGAGGTGAGATAGGAGGGATCCGGCGTAATTGTCCTTTTTGTAGCCTTCACGGCACTAGGGGGCGCAACTGTCCCGTAATTATTGTAACTGGATACAATTTCCGTGGAGATAGGGTGAAATTTCGTAATACACGCGGCGCTTATTATAGGAACTTAGATTATGACTATTTATTATATTATTAAAATGACAGGTGAGTACAATATGCCTGTCACATTTCATCTATTTAACGTCACAAAAGAGACAAAGGATTAGAGATTTTGAAAAAGTACGTAAACTCTTGTTTTACTGTAATTGTGTCGGAATAAGCTAATTTTTATTACGTTTAAACCATTTTATACTACTCCTTGGAAAACTCAAAAGGGATTTCTGGGATATAAATCATAGTCAAATTTAAGTCCGACAATTTGATATCGATCAGTGAAAACCGCATCGAAATTGGAGCAGTAGTTTTTATGTGAATCCCAAACAGACTGGAATTCTAAAGATATGCAAGCATCTTCTTTATCGCTCATATAATGTTTACCAGTTTTTTTAATGACTTCAATGTACAGACACTGCGAGCGCGATGCGATGACCGAGAGAAGACAAAGGGACGTGGAAGAAGAAGCATGGGAAGAGTAACATACCTCATCACCAGTCTAACGCCACACTACACTCGTCCCCGGGGTTCACACACTTCAGTAGGATTTGCTTAGGCGAACTAAAGTTATTAAAATTAAAATGGTTTTGTTTTATATTGTGTTCCAACTATCATATTTGGCTATATACGAGTATTGTGGTGACAGCACTGTCACGAAGATGAATGTTTGTCTTGTTTGTCGCATTCTTCATTTGAAAGTTAATTTTTTCTTGATAGCGAGAATGGGGAGGAAGAACCATAACTAATATTTTAGATATTTGGAATGAAAAAGGAATTCGAATTGATCGAATGGTCCCAGTCTCGCGGCTTTATGATTTATAGAACTTTTAGTACAGCCTTGGAATTCCATATCTTCATCACATTCACTATGATTAATATACACAAAAATATTTAAAAGTAAAGGAAACAAACATCAGTCATAATTGACTTTGAGTGTCGTTTTTTTGGTATAAAATTCGTAAGGCCAATAATTCTAATGAAAAATAAGTTTTAATGAAGTTGTCAATTAAGAGTGTTGATTCAAGTTTATTTTATAATTTACTATTTCTAATGTGATATCGGCGATCATTGACTTGATTAACTCATAAAGATTTCATTTTGCAAGTCAAATCAGTGTGTTATTTAAAATGGTTATAAATTATAATAATAAATATGAGAAACTCATGATTAACGATAGGTTTTGATAAGAAATTTTGGAGTTAATTAACTAATCTAATAATGTTATGTAATATTAAAACATCTGCCCTATTTCATATAATTGAAAAACCCAATTAACTTGTAATTAGACGATGGGGGGTAAATTGGCGAGTTTACCTTATTAGTGGGCCCATTAATGACTGACTTAGTGTGGCCATCCCTAATGAATCAAATAGTGTAACAAAAGTATAATGACTATGTTTTATGCAGTAAAATATAAATTAATACAATGAACAGCATTTAACTGAAGAAGTAAAAGATAATAAACAATAAATACGGGACTTGAATTAAAATTTCGTTGGAATTACTATAGAATTTATAAGAACTATACAAACACGTATAATACAGGTACAAATGTAACTGGACGCAACCAGTACAAACGTAATGCACGATTCAGTAACACGCGCAAAGTCCGTCACTTTATAGATTATCGAATGTACACACGTCTGGCCACGTTGATGGTTATCGCTTGACTGCCTCACCCCTCCGTTCGGGTAACAATAATTTCCAAGAATCACGCCTGGCTAATGACTATCATAAATATTACGATACACAATGGGCTGTTTTTCTAATTACAAATTTTAAATACGAAGTAAATAAAAGAAGTCCAAATGCGGGAACGTAATAAACTGCAGGCGTGAATTGGTCTTCGTCGAACGTAAAAATATTTTTGTAAGTGTCTATACGCATAAGACAAATTATAATATTTGAGTCTCATTTCTAACGTGGTAGAAGCATTGTCTTCATTGCGGGCTCTTTAGGGCCGGCTTGATCGATGATGATAACTAAAATAGGAACAAATGCTCTAGTTTCAATTTGATTTATACACTTCAAAATATTTTCAATTCTATCATCTCTATCGCTCTATCATATCAATCTGTTTCATCAAGTTTCAAATTACAGAGATTCTAAAAAAAATTCACTTCAAAAATAAAATGGTCAGAATTCTTGTCTTTGCTGGAGCGTCAAAAAAATCAGAATTGAAAATGAAAACAAAAGATTTGACCGGTCTAATTAATAAAGTACACTTTTAAATTAAACATTCAGGGTGTTAATTCCCAAATATCAATACACCTGGCAACACCAGCCTCTCCCGACCTACTTTTACGATAGACCTCGTAAAAAATCATAAGCTTCAATCGCTTCGCATTGGCCTGTGGGGCCTTCTTTAATTACTTCATTAAACACATTTTATACAAAGCAATTTCTAACTCACAATATTGTAACATACCTAAGGGGCCATTCATAAATTCCGTTACACGTTTTAACGACCCCCTCGTCGACGAAGTGTGACATTATGTGACAAGGGGTGGGAGGGGGTCCTAAATTTTGTGACGATACATTAGCACAGCTGATCTATGCTTACAATACATAGATCAATTAAGATTGTTGGTAACTGTATTGTTTAACAAGAAAACAATAGCAACTGGAGGAACAATGCGGTCTTAGTGGCGGATTTTTACAGCCATTTCTGTTCTAAGTACTTTCCTAAAACAATTTTTTATTGTCTCACTTATGACGAAATCTTTAAACCGCTCCCAAGAATATTCCCGCAGGATTCCTGACATATCAAGTACCGTAGATTTTAAGATCAAGAATTGCTATCGATCAGTGAAAACCACATAGAAATCGGCCTATAGTGGTTTTTACATGAATCCTCCCGAACAAACACAAAATATTGTGAAAACAAAAGACTACACTACAACGTTTACCAGGATCCCTAGTTCTTTTATAAGTCTTTACTTTGCAACAAATATTTATATATAAAACATTTGCTTTTAAGGTAATCAGTACTTAATAATAACTCTGAGTACAGAAGAGGCTGTTAATGATGCGTGACAGCCCTTAAAGCGATGGACATTAAGTCGGGTCTGAACCCTTCTATAAGCGAACATGTGTACGAGCAACATTGTTATGTGTAAAGGGCTGAATCGCTGTAATATAAATGGGCATAGAATTATAGGCCTTAATGACGTCAGAAGTGATAAAGTCGGCCATCGCCGGCCTAACGAGGCCATTTAATGAAAATTTGAATAATTTGTAGCGCCATTACAAGTTTGAATGTTCTGCGAGGACGCCGTGCCAAGTTTTGTTCCAGCACTTAACTGCATGCCCCGTTCTGGGTGGTGCTTTGTTTCGGACGATTAAAACTATAGATACTTATCCGTCCATGAACGGAGAAAGAATACAATTTCGTGCGTTAGAGAGGCCCGTCGTAAGAGGCGACAAAACCACCCTCCACCCCTGATCTAGAGTATGCCGCCATAACAACCTTGAGATGCGTTTTGGCATTAGAGCCCAGATTCTATTGTACCTTTAGAGAGCGACAGCACACTAGTAGCTCATTTGGTGAACATATGTTCATAGGTGATGCAGAACTCATGCAATAAAAAATCCAACTATATGACGGACGCTTCGCAACCTTTTTTATTTGGACCCAACAATGCATCTAATTAAAAATTATTTATATTTATTATTTTACTTCATATTTTTTAATTTTCGGCTCCTTTTTTATAAGTACTGAAGTATGTTATACCTACAATTATTTTTCTAAGAAATAATGGAGTTGTAGCAAAACAGTGCACATTAAGAGAGAAACATAAAACATATTACTTTTGTAATAATTACAAGACTTACTGAAAAGACACATTGCAACATTTTTATGTATAAAATTCTTCTGGATACCACTGACAGTAGGACCGATTTTGACGAAGACTTTTGTGTGAGTTTTAGTGGTTCTAAACCACTCATAATTGGATCCGGTAGGTGGCACGGCGATTGGGTTTTTTAATTTTTCAGGCCATACAACGTCTTTCGAGTCCACTAATACCTCCATAAATTTATTTCCTGTTTGACAAAATAAAATTTTCCACGGAACATAGTATAAGAGGCTAGAGCGAATTGCTAGATAAATGTAGTTTTGTCATTGAAATATTGTAAACATTATAGTAATCCCAAATGACGGAAATGTCTCGTTATTTGTATAACATCGTAATGAATTTTAATGGTTATTTCTTTCAGCATCCTTTAAGCTCTCGAAGTACGTAGTAAAACACTTCTAGAACAATAGTCGTTGAGCGACCTTTGAAAGACAAACTAATCCCAATTGAAATCCATTGTAAAAAGCATTGACCACGCGTATTGAACGCTGTTGTTCCAAGTTATGGATCTAACTGTCGAATCGGACCAGAAACAGTGTTGTTTGCTTCCAGGAATTTTCCAACAGCCATTAAGAGTTGGAAAATAAAATGATTGTGTCGTAACGTCGATAAATGCCGAGGAAATGGCTCTTTGAAACAAAAGCCATAGGTTTAATGGACATCATAAAAGCAGGATTAGGGGCGCGAGGCATTTGTGCGCACCAATTCGCACACAATGTAACACGTGTAATGTAAATGTGATGTATGGCACGGTTACCACAAGCAGACGTTATATACATTGCTAGTCTACACTAGTTAACCATGTTACCAAATAGATATGATGATTGCGCCGAGGAACACTTCCTTGTAAATTCTCCCTTCCTATCCTCGCCATCAACAAAAATAATAAACTTGAAATGAAGACTGAGCAAACGAGAAACATTCATCTTTGTGACAGTGCTGTCAATGCAAAATAATATAGTCGGAGCACAATATAAAAGAAAACCATTTTAATTTAATTTAAATAACTTTTATTCTCCTAAGCATACCTTAGTGAAGTGTGAACCGGTGAACTCCGGGGGAAAGAGTGCAGCGTGGCGGTGGACTGATAGCAGGGAAAGTCACTCTTACCTTGCTTCTTCTTCCACGTTCCTTTGCCTTCTCCCGGTCATTGCATCGCATATGGGGTCTGTTCCAGTAAGGATCCATCCTCAGCCCGTAGCTGTTCAGCGTGATATTGGACGAGATAACAAACAGCATCAGAGATGCGCATTAGTTACTCATGTATGCTGATGATAATGCGCTCGTGGATGCGGACAGAGGGCGCTTGGTGCGACGCGTGAATACGTGGAAGGGTTCGCTTGAGTTCGGCGGTCGGAAATTAAATGTGGTGAAGACTGAGTGTTTGGGTTACAACACTACGGATCCAACATCCATGTGCATAGGTGAAGATATGATCAAGCACACGGACCAGTTTAAATACTTATTTCACTTGTTCGGAGAAATCGAATGCGACGTTAAGTCTCGTATCTCAGCAGCTTTGGCCAAGTGGCGTGAAATAACTGGTTTCATTTGTGATCCCAAAATGCCGGTTAAGCTAAAAGGACAGGCCTATAAATTTATCACTTGAGCGAGACAAGCAAGAGCTGCGTGTTACGGCAGCCTGCATATCCATGACATAGCGGATAATTTGACAGAGTGTCGCCTACCATTGTACTGCCACTTTTTACGGAAACCGGCTAGTTACGTGAGGACCAAATGTCTAGCCATGCCGTCTCCGCCAGGTTCAGATCGAAGAGGTAGGCCCAATAAATGCTGGGTTGATGTCGTAAAGAATGACATGCGTAAGGGATGCCGGAACCGTGTGAAATAGAGAAGAAAAAATCCCGGGCTCGGAGGTAGATGATCCGAACGCAACCAGGATTTAAAGCTATACTGATGATAATGCCGGCCAAATAAATATGGGGTCAGACGAATGCTGGATACGTACCTATCATCATCTAGCCGACTCCACCAACTTCAGTGAAAGGTATTTGCCTGACGCTAAAGAATTAAGTTCTTGTAGCAACTTGAATAGTCTTATCCAGTAATCCAGGATTATCCACACAAATACAAAATTCTTAATAAAAATAATCATAGGATGGTGATTAACAACTGTGGTTCGTTCCAACACAAAATATACCTATTTAAAAAAAAAAATGCAGCAAGGTTCTTTTGCTCCTTTATCACGGCGTAATTAATAATTTTTCTGGAGTTTAATATCCTATCAGAGATTTATTATTTTTTTTTTTTTTTCAAGAAATTGAAGAGTTCCATCTATGTTTATTGTACTTGTTACATTATCCATGAATACCTACATATACTTAATCAACGTGGTTTTATGATATATCCATTTATTTTAATTAGTCCCTTCAACGTGCTCTCATTGAAACGTATTGTCATTTTTTTCTTGCGCACTGTTTGCTACGACTCCATTATATCTTCTAAGGGGCTAATTTTTTAATCATGATATTAAAATTATTTTATTTTATTTAGGGGACTAACAGCTATCATTAATAATAACTAGAAATAAGCTGGATTATGAGAAACTATTAATAAGCCTCCACAGATAACAGTAAAAAAAAAAAATGAATATTAAACAAAGAAACAATAAAATACAGTGTGCATACATAAAAGGTAATACTTAAACCGATAAATCCGAGTTTGAACAGAACTTGACCAACTTTGCTCTAAACGATGCTACACTATTAGTAAATAAGTCTAAGTCTATATCTTCCAACTTACTTAACTTATTGAATTCGTTTGCTGTTCTGATACAGAACGAATTACGTCGGTATATTTGCGCGTCAATGGTGTGTGTAATAATTTCCTACGGCGAATATTAGTAGGAGGAGCATACAAATGTAGTTTCTCAATCAGATTTGCACAATTAATTTTATATTGCGCAATTTTAACTAATTATTAATATTTTAATTTTAAGTAATAATAATAATTATCATTGGAATAACCGCCTGTATTGAAATATAAAACAGTTGAAGTGGTTATTTCATGCAACAATTTTTAATTTTCTCATCTTGTATTTTATTCCATGAATTACTTTTACCTATTGATTGCTCTAAAAGAATATATATAATGTACTCATAATAAAAAGAGCCTGAGAAATATGAAATAAAAGAATATATTTTCGCTATTCTCCATACAAAAGCACTTAAACCTCTTTCACCGGCTTTGTGAAAAAATGTTAAAGCAATTTTATTATTGCATTACAAATAAGAAGCACTCGAAGCCGGCAAAGTGCGAAATCCTGCGGACACGTCTATGGCGGGGTTAAGAGGGGAGAAGCAGTAAAATCCAAACAAATGAAATATAAAACCTGAGGCAATGTAAAAGGTAAATAAGTTTATTACCCGCCGGTGTAATTTGGACCCTCGAAATAGTGGCTCGACCCCCGGCTTCGTCTAACAAAGGAATCCTATTGTAAGGAGGTTCCAATGTACAAATGCTTCGCGTTTTTTGTGTAAGAAAATTATGTATTGACGTAAAGTGGTTGTCGCTGTAAAGATATGAAACAAAGAATTGCTTTGTATGAAATAAAAAGGCTTGAAAAATAGGGACAATAGTATTCCCACTTGAACATTTTATGTATGAAAACGTTTTTGAGTACTAATTATTTGTAATGATATTTAAACGTATGAATGTATTCATCTGCATATTTGTGTAGATATATATTTTTTTATTGCGCAGCTGGTAAACAGGCAGTCGTCCCAGCTCATGGTTTGTGGGGGAGGGCATGAGATAAAGGGATCAGACTAGTGACTAGAGAGAGCAGTGCTTTTCAATCTTTTTCATTACGCGATCCTTTTACAGATTGAACAATTTTGGCGACCCCCTTGGGTCATAGACAGACAAAAAGTTAGTTATTTCAAAGACTACGTTTATGTTTTTCTCTATTTTCTTGCCCATATTTATTATTAGGACCTATAGAAAGCTGCCGAGCGTAGAATGTACCTAAATACGAGGTATACATTTAAATAACCTTTTCCCTTTTGCCGACCCCCGAGCTAGGCTCTGCGACCTCCTAGGGGTCGCGACCTGCAGATTGAAAAACACGACTAGAGTATAGAGAAGACAGGGGACTGCCTGTGACTGTACGCCAGCAATAAAAAAAATAAAAAACTTACTTCTCGAAGATTAAATATCTGTCCACAAATATATTTTAAAAAACTACACATATAGCTATCGTATAAATAATTTTCATTCATGAACGAATTTTTAGTATAATTTTTGACATAATTTTCTTATATTTGACATCAACTAGTGGTCGGCCATTGGTCGTAATTCGACCATAATTAATTTAAATTATAAGTTTGAACATTATTAAGGTTCTGATGTCAAAGGCTATATTCAAATTATCACAGATTTCGTCAAGGCTACACTGTTAATTTGACTTTAACAATAAACAAGAGTATATATGCGTGTGTGTGTCAAATACATGGTAGTGTGTGTAATGTTTCTTTATTGATTTAATATATTTATTATGCATAATTTAAATAAATATAAACTATAAGTGTGCGATATTTCATTCTCTTCCGTCTGCGCTGCCTTTTCGGAAAGAGGGGTACAAATTTTTTGCTCTATGTATTAATACTCGTATAATGGTATACTGATGATTTTTTTTGGGGTTATTTCTGTAATTAGTATTTTTTAATAATGTTAAGAAAAATTTGCACGCCTCATGGACAAAACATTTGAGCTTTGTGTAACGTCATCTCGTGTTTATATATTAAGTTTTAAGCAAATAAATGCATTTGAATATGAACTATTTGACATTATTTCGCTTACACGTGGCTTATTGCGGGACCTTTGTAAGTTCCATCGACCTTGTTTTCTTTTGAAATACATAATAACTATAATGTATCGATGAATTCGAGACTAAACTCCGAAACTCGTAAGCCGCTTTGAATGAAATTAAATTGTAAGGTTTCAATAGTAAATGTTGTAAAGATCCCTCGCTTTTATGTTAAATTCTCTTTTATGTGCTCTCTTACTTTGTGAATATAAATTATTTAGGGTTGCCAACTGGAACTTTTATTCGGTGTGTGTTAAAACAAGCGATTTAAAGCTTTTCTTGTTTACTTATGTTGTACTGTTTTAATAAAGAATAGAACAGAAAACACTTTATTGTTCACAAGAATAAACAATTACAGAATGAATAATTACAATAATTAAACTGGTAAACAAAAGGCGACCGCGGCCTTATGGTTAAAAGATCTCTTCTAGGCAACCTGACTGAGAGGATACTTTTAGCAACTTATGTCTAGGTTATTATATTATAATTAAATAAAAAAGGAAGACAGGATTACAATGTGGACAGTAAACAGCCAAGTTACGATGAATAAAAATAAAAAATTATATGCTAAGCAGCTCACTCCAACCTTTTATGCTATATTTTGTATAACTTTCTTTTTTTAACTTGCCAAGCATGTAAGGAATTTATGGAGAATAAAATTTTAGTACGCCATATTATTGTTATTACGATATTAATTTTTTTTTCTTTTATTGTGTTATTTATTATGCATTGTTTGCTACAAGTCCATTAATTCTTCAAAAGGAATTTTGTAACATAAAACTTATAAAAAAAAGAACTTGAGATATAATTGGAATAAGAAATATGTATAAAGAAACACATTTTTAGCTAGATGTGTTGCTGAGGAATTTCTTCTCCTTAACAGCAATAACACGTTGCGAAGCGGTGTATTTAGAATAGGAAGTAAAATTAAATTTTAAAATATGTTTATGTATGACCTTCAAAAAGTGTTCTCCTGTGGAACTTATTTTGAATAAAAAAATTGAATTTAAAGAAGGTTTTTGACAGATTTTAAAATATGGAAAGTGATTTAGCTGGAATATATAAATATATAAAAACATTATATAGCGTACATACATCAATGGTTTCATTTATAATTTTGTATTCTTTGAATTATGTAATCCATGTCCATTATGGGATCGATCCCAGACACCCAGACCATAGCAGGTAACGTAAACGTCGTTTACGAGATTTACCACGCCAGGAATCGAATTCTGAGCTTTAGCATTATAATGATGTAAGCCAGTGAAACTGTAGCCACTCAACCGCCCGTATAATTATTTGATTGCGATGAAATATTTTCGAAAATTTGGCAACCCTAAATAGAGTAGTGGGAATACATGGACGCGCACCGAATGTAAAAATATGGGCCACATAACTATTTTACGATGGCAGCACTTGTTTATTCATGGGACACCCTTTATGTATGCACATAAAGATCGGCGCACACATACAGGGTGGCCACTCGGCGGCTTTCGGAGGTTGCCCGCCTTTGTCGGTGGAAATTGCTGCTTTATGAATACTGAGTGCCAGCCGTCACCCATTACTGGGCAAAACGCTATTAAGGCTCCTTCAGCCATACACTCCTGTTTGATGTTTAGGGACTAGTAAAGTAGTGACGTCACAAGTACTGGTTGTTACATCTAAGCTATGTATTTACTAACAAAGCCGCGGTAGCTTAATTGTTAACACACTCGCGTCTCAAAAAATGCTCGAATTGAATTTAAATAATTATATATTGATTATAAGTTATGGCTTATACTTAATGCTTCTAAGAGCTAAGTTAAACAAACGATTCAAAGCAAAGATGCACTTTTCTCAGCGCCCTTTTCAGTAAACTTATTTATCAAATCATCTATAGCTGGGATTTCAGTTTTTCTGCTTCTATCGAAAATAATGACAAGTCTGATAGTCATTTGCCGAGCAGTTATTCTCAAAATTGTTATTAATCTACAAAAGATTGTGGATAACATTTCAGGATTTTTTGATTACACATTTTCGGGGCCCCCAAGCCACAGAGGGCCCGTATCATTGATACGGCTGATACGGTGGTACCTACGCCCCTGGTTCGTAGGTAAGCGTCTGAAACACAACTTGGTTTACATAAACAACATCTGGTATATTGTGTCGTGCAACGTTGTTATAACTGTGTCAGAAACACAAAAGTGTGAAACTGTTAATAAAGCAGACAGAGATAGTGCGTTCGTGTTAACATTAAATCGCCTTAATGCTAGAAGAAATAAATTATTAATAAATAATCCGGCAGACAAACGCACACATTGTATATCCCCAAATTAAGCAAGTTACGCTCGTGTTATGGGTAATATACAACAGAACTACAAACTAAAAACTACATTTAAAGAAACTAAGCAAAACCGATTCAGTACTCCAGTACTCCTAGTAGTCTTTCCGTGAAAGCTTAGCACATAGACTTAGATCGAGTTCCTAACCTATTTCTAATCATTATATTGATACGAGAAGCAAAGAAGAAGCGAGGAATGCTAACATTTTATTTTAAATTATGCAAAAAAATAATTAAATCAATGAAAAACATTACACACACTACCATGTATTTGACACACACACGCATATATACTCTTTTGTTTATTGTTAAAGTCAATTTAACAGGGTAGCCTTGGCGAAATCTGTGATTATAGAAGTATAGTCTGTGAAATTAATTATTTTGGTCGAATTCGACCACGGGCTACCACTAGTAACTTAAAATAAATCAAACGATCATAAAGTCGTATCATTTTTAATCGATGTCTTGTGATAATCGGTTAATTTGCTTAACGATTTATAGCTTTCAATCGCTTAATATGCTGTAATGAGAACTGTCAAATCGGGCCTATTATTTCGTGTTTAGAATAATCATATTTTTACTTTATACGAATATGAATTTATGAACGGAGGCATTGTTAATCTTGTAAATTAATCTTTTTAATCCCATTTATGGCACATTAACGACTTTCAGCAATTTAATATTATCCCGAGAATGATAATAAGATAAAATTATTCCCATAGGAACAAAATTTCGTGGACAGTGATTGTAAAAGCATCTTCCGAGGGGAGACCCCCTTGGATCTCGTCAGTGGGGCATTCGGGAACACAATGGGACACTGTATTTGTATGACAAGTGACTTGACAAGGTACGTGGTTTTCAATGGGATGGATAGAATTGAAAAATCTTTCAAAAAAGTTTGTATAAAAAAACATGAGATTAGTGCCAGTACGTAAATACAAGAACTTGCAATGCCCTCTTATTCCCTTGAAGGCTATTGTTCCTTTAAACGTTGTAAGCTGCGTCCGGCGTGACGCCTTACATACGCTATGCGCGGTGTTGATACGTCGTACGTCACGTCTGCTGGCATTCTCAAGAATTCTAACATAATAATATCCCATTTTTTTATATTAGATAGATAACTTTATTGCTCACCGAACATACAAAATGCATAATTACAATATTGTCATGGTAGGAACAATAGGTGGCCTTATCGCTTAAAGCAATCTCTTCCAGGCAACCTAACTTAGGAATAGTTTAACCTAATCTGGCGATGTAGGTGGTGCAGATTATTAGGTATATCATAAACATACATACCTAAACTGCATATTTTATAAATTAAATACACATTAAGATACTAGCTTCTGCACGTCACTTCTTCCGCGTGGAATAGTTTAAAAAAAGGTTTGGTCTTAGCGTAATGATATATAGCCTAGAGCCTTCCTCGATAAATGGGCTATCTAACACAGAAATAATTTTTGGAATCAGACTAGTAGTTCCTGAGATTAGCGCGTTCAAGCAAACAAACTCTTCAGCTTCATATATTAGTATAAGATATATATTTATTAGTCTTTAGTATAAGAATTAGGCGTAAACGAGTTTATCGAGGCTCAAGAGAAACTTTTATTTTTCGCAAAGTATAGAATCGCGTTATTCTAATTCCATTGGATTATGTAGAAAAGTAAAATATTTTTGAAACTTTTTGAAACTTTAACAGCGCCAGGTTAAAATTGCAAGTGTTTATTTACAAAGCAAACGGAACAAGAGCCGTGAACACATGGTGCGTGTGTGTTTGTGTGTGTTGTGCCATCGTGGGAGCCTCCCCCGGCTCGCAAACGCGCCATCTGCGATGCGAACCTATTTAATGACTTGTTTTCATTGCGCATTAAAACGTCCCGGGAGCGCAACGACCGTTGCCTACGCGTTTAACTATGTCACGAACACATTACATACTAACAAATACAAAGTAATTCGAATCCAATAAACTTTGAACTTTGTACATATTCATGTGAATTTGAGTTAAGTGGAATAACTAATTACGTCAAACAAACCAAGACACAGAAATAGCCTAAAAAATTGATAACCTCTACACAGAAAGGAAAAAAACATCACATATGGCACTAGTTAAGATAATATATATAGGTATAGACATAAGGCACACTCTGTACATGCATGCACTTCCTCACAACACCAGCATGTAACAGATACACTACATTAGTATATGTTTAGTATTAAAACAAGATGTTTTAGATAATATATAGTTATATTAAAAATAAGATATTATAATTTAAATTAGATTTACAAACAAGTACTTTTTAGTTTTTGAAGTTTTTTTATTTATTACTTTTTAGTGTCTAGCTATGGGTAGGCCTACGAAAGGTGCCGCGCGCCTTAAAAAATATAAATCCCAAAAAACAGGAAAGCCAAAATTAAAACTACTGGGCCAAACTATGTTAAATTTTTAGGGGACCAAATGGCAACTATTCCGCATCAAACTAAAAAAGAATCACGTAAATCGGATCAAAACTCTCAGCGTAATCGGTGTACATATGGAACGGAATGGATTTTTTTTCATAAACAATGTTAGACAGATAAATAAGAAAGAAAGAAAGAAAGAATGAATTTATTTGAAGAAGAAATAGCGAAGTACTTACATTGCTAACATGTATTAAAAATAACATATATTGAGAATTTGTACCCCGCATCTTCCACAAACAAGGTTTGCACTCAGCTTGTTGCTGTGCCGGCATAATATCCGACACAACGCTGATTTTCAGTGCAAACCTTCTTTTGGCTTAATACTAATAATAATAATACGACACGAATAATTTAAATTAACTTAAAAACTATTTACTTTGTAAATTATAATATATACATACATAAAAAAAATAGTATAAATATTTGTTAATTTTATGATTTATTTGTAAATAACACTTTATTATATACCATTATAGAAAATACAGATGAACTTATAGCCTAAAAATATTCTAAATGTGCACAATGGGCTTTCTTATCGCTAAGTAGCGATCTCTTCCCGACAATCCGTATGTTCATAAAATGAAAACGGAACTCGAGTCCTTAGAGTTCTTAAACAAAAAAAACTAATCACGTTTTTCTTCACAGTCAATTATTTGCTTAAACGTGGTACATAAATTTGAAGTGATATAAGAATACAAGACTCACATGTTTTGCCTATGAGGCTTGCAAAGTTTATTTAAGATTATTAAAATGAAATACAAATTATTAGAAAAATAACAAAAAAAATACATTTATGTCAATCATGTGTAATTTGTCAAAAAATTATTCTAAAAATACGTTTTCGAAGTAAAAACATTTATCCAACAGCCATTTGTGTAGTCTTTGTTTGAATATAAAAAAACCTTTACCGACGTGTAATTTGATTTTTTTTTGTAGTGACAATTTATAGTTGGGGAACAATAATCTATTGTCTGTTTTCACCCTAAGTCGCCTTGTCCGCAGTTCGTGATGTCTTACAATCCGGGATTTTCTTTTACGAATATTGCAACTTGTTTGATACAAGGCATATTAACAGCTGGAGCTTTGTAAAAAGTGGCCTGCATGGCTCTAGATAGTGTGCGCTACTAAGTGCTGGTAAACATTTTGTCTACGTCCGTCAAATTTCCCCACATGAGCAAACCGTTTTAGAGGACATTTTCTTGTTAGCATTTTAAGGCAGTAAGCCGGAAAGTGATGAGGAAAGTAGGCAGCGCGAATATCAAATGTTCAAATAAATTGCGTGTACATCCAGGAGCACTCTCCTCGCCACTTTACTGCTCACTTGGCAGTGGCCACAATTACGTTAGAAGTATTCCTAAAATGAGACTACGTGTCAAGAAAATAATAGAATGGAACTTATAAGCTAATGGCGTAATATTATAAAACGTTCAAAATTAAATAAACTGTAAGTACCGAAACTGTTAACTATCAGACAGAATAACAGATTTCATGGTTTTTTTTAACTGGGCAAATATTTAATACAGATCATATATACATTGTTATAGAGTCTTCCTAATGTCTCCGTCTCCTTATTAGCATTGTAACGAGCAACCCATTTGGCCTTTTTTTCAGGGGGGAAATGCATTTCGCACATACCGGGTCCTTTGCTAGGGATTACTAGGGATTAGTGTGGAGGCTCGAACCGATGGACAAATGCCCAGGGGCTAATACCCCACTAAAACCACCCTTCTCCCATGTGCCCCGCGCTTATGATAAGGCATGAGACGTGCATGAGAGTGCCCCTGGAAGAGCAAACTCACTTCGACGACAGGGGTGAAGACTCCTCTGCTCCCTAGAAGCAAGAGGGCCCCTGAAGCAGTATTTTCAGGGAGTGAAGTCATGCGCATATTTGAGCCTCCGGGCTCCCGGCTGCCGCCGGTGCCCATGTGGGGGGGGGGGGACGCATGAATACGCCCAATTCCACTTTCCTCCCTATCTCGTTCCGCGGCCTCCTTTTGAGACATAAACGACCCATTTGGCCTACAACATCCACGTGTAGATACTGTCAAGTGCGTTCCACATGTGAGACGATCGCCTGAGAACTTTGAAAGGGAAGAACAATCGAGGATTTAAATAAGTCTCAAATAGATACATAGACAACACTTTATTATTTGAGATGCGTCATTAATGTGTAATGTTAAATGTTGACAGATAACGTATATACCTACACTACTGTTATTTTTAATGCTTTAAATAAGACGATATGGGCCACAGACTAAATCTCTAACATTAACGCAACAGCGGCCGCAGCATAAGAGGGCACATAGGTACACAATTGTACCGCGAAGTTCCGAGTCTGCCCGTCGTATGTAGTGACATTGTCACAAGCTTGTGACACCTTGGTTTAATATTGATTTCGTCGCTATACTTAGCAGCACGACGAAACGGGGCCTGCTAAATATACAACAATAGTTTTGTTATTGTCAAATATGATTCTTTAATGTAGATAATATCTTATCGCACTAATTTAACCAAAATCAAATGAACTACGATACGTTTGAAAACAAAATCATTTTTGTTGTATCTCAAAGTGGACAGACTGAGGTTCAGTGGCATAATTGTAGGCCTGCCTAATTCTCGGAAATGTAATAGTTCGAACCCTGATAAGATTAAGCCCGATAAGATTCTTAAATGAACTTGGCATTATTTACTCAGGTCTGGGTGTTGGGGATCGGTTCCATATTCGTCTTTATTCTTATACACAAGCTTGGAAATTTGTAAAATATATTTATCTCAAAAAAACATTATTATATTATATTTTCTTAAGTTTGATGTATAAAAAAACTACGTTTTAACGGTTTTAAGTGGGGTAATTTATTTGATTTTGGTTATTCCGACGTTTCGGCCGCTTTTCAGTGGCCGTGATCACTGACGACAAAGGTGACGTTTGTCCAACGAGATTGTTAAAGTTTTATTTAGCCTACCGCCAACTTGTTCATTTTTATTATTTAGTTTTAATTTTGTTTATGGTTATTGTTTACTCTATGGGAGCCTAACCTAATTTACCACCGCTTCACAACATGTTGTGGCTCGAAGAGAAGAAGTAAAAAAATCAAATAAATTACCACGCTTAAAACCGTTAAAACGTAGTTTTATTATTAAGTAATGGCCCAATGCTCTATACTGATTAAAATTTGACACAACCTCCATATAAGGGAATAAATGTATTAGATACTAGCTGAGCCGTGCCCACTTCGCTGGGCGGAAAACATTTTTACTCCTTTGATTTATTAATCACAATCAAATATAGTATATGTCACTCAGGATAATGTAGCTTTATACTGGTGTAAGAATTTTCAAAATTGGTCTAATAGTACCGGAGATTATCCCGAACATCCAAACTTACTTTACCTCTTTATAATATTAGTATAGATAGGAACGGGTCATAAATAATTATAATTACTTTACTATCGTTCCCTAATTTAAGTGTCTAATTTAAAAACGAAAATTATTCAAAAAGCCTTTTGTAAACTATAATAAGTAAGGGATCAGTAATCTCCTTAATTAATGACTCAACCATCAAGTTCCTTTTCAAAATCGAACAAAAACATAGTGCAATACACGTTATTTATGGCGGCATTCACAAAAATTTCACATAAAATCACCGTGCAAGTATTTCGTTGTGAAAAAAAACCTCTGTAATTTTAATGGTTCCCGAATACGGTTGGATGCACTGGACGGGAACAAAGGACTCCCCCAATTTGGGGGCAACAGTAAATTGGTCGGTTTTTTGTCGGCAGAAATCATAGCTCTTCGGCCCTAGGGGTGCCAGTGATTGGAATCTCTCGAACACATTCGTTTCAATGCTATACGATACATCATACAAACGTTATAGGATAATGTGGAAAAAATATTTCGCAATAAATTGTTATCATTATATTAATACGTGAAGCAAAAGCTTTGTACCATTTTTTACGAAAATCACGCGGACGGAGGAGTATGAAATTTCGCACACTTTAGTTTATATAGAGAAGGAGTGGAGAGTGCTAATATTTTTTTTTAATTATGCATAAAATATACATTAAATCAATAAAAAATATCAATAGTAAAACATTACACATACTACCGTGTATTTAACACACACACGCATATAATAGGTACTCTTTTGTTTATTGTTCAAGTTTTTTTTTTTCATGACATGGACATGACATGACATGACATGGTTATTCATGACCATAGAATCAAAGACTTTCAGTCGGAAACATGTTAATTAATAGGTCTTCGTATAGTAGCGCATTTGTATTGCAGGCTACAACCGACGCCATTCAATGGAGTTCTTGTGAAAACTCGAAAGATCACATCTGACTATACAGTTCACATTTCTCACAAAAACACATAATTTCTACTCAAAAACTATCAATATCCTGGAAATATTGTTCATTTTAGAGTAATTATACACATTTTTAGAAAATAAAACTGCACATCACAACGTCTCCTTTCAGTTCCCGCCAAAAACTCCTTGTTCAAGTAAAATTAACAGTGTAGCCAGACGAAACCTTAATAATGTTCAAACTTATAATTTAAACTAATTATTATAGTCGAATTTCGACCACGGGTGCCCACTTGTTACTATAATAACTTCTAGTGTGCTTAATTATGCTTGCTTCTGCTGCATGTTTTTGACAAGATATAAATGTATGTGTATGTATACGAAACAGTGAAAAACACTGAAAGGAGTCTCGATGTCAATTTTGGTACCATCGAAACGGTATTTTAAATTTTTGAAAAATGGCACTAGTTAGGAATCGAATCAACTGATATTGAAAAATAGCACATAGTGTAATATTACACCTACCGATAGTGTAGCTTGTAAGGACCAATGTTTTAAAAGAATGTCAAACTAAGGGAAGCAAGACGCACTCTCGCTCTACAGACAAATGGGACTCCTGGGTAGTTAATTTCCAAAGCGTTTCCGCTAAGTATTACAATCAGCATCTCAGGGAAACGCTACAATACTCCCAAAATACGCAGTAAAAAGTTCCTCCTATCCCTGCAGGATCATCGTAAGTGGGGCAAAACAACCCACAGGCAAGTGGTAGAGTATGCCGCCATAACAACCTTGAGTTGTGTTCCAGCAGTGGGGGCCAGTTTCCAGTCTACCTTTAGAGAGCGGCAGCCCATCGGTAGTGCATTTGGTGTTACAAATGTCCATAGATGACGGTAATTTGTTTCCATCAGACCGTCTACCTGTCTCTGAACTCATGAAATAAAATAAAAGCTATAGGTGGAAGATGCACCTTCCAATCATGTGGTTCAGCTGAGAGGGTGAGCTACACAGTTCCCTAATGGTATGAAGGTGTGAGTAAGCACCAAGCAACATTTAACTTCTAATACGTCTTAATTCAATTTTCTGCAACCCTAAACTTTATTAGACAAGAATAGAGACTTGAAATTTTATAATGACAAGTAAAATTTGGAAACTTCGACGCCATGAAACTATGTCTCGACTGGGGGCACCTAGGGCTACACTGTCTCCAAATGCATGGAAGAGTTTGTAAGGGCCCCTTTAGACCCTTGGTCTAAAGTATGTCGCCATAACAGCCTTGAGTTGTGTTCCGGCACTGTGACCAGTGTCCAGTGTCCCTTAAGAGAGCAACAGCGCATTTGTAACACATTTGGTGTTGCAAATGTCCATAGGCGATGGTAACAGCTTTCCATCAAATGCGCCGTCTGCCAGTCTGCTGAACTCCTGCAATAAAAAAATAGCGACTGAAAGTTCATTGAGTTTATTTTGTTTGTTACAGCAGACGGCCCATCTGATGGAAAGTGGTTGTTACCAATTACAAACATTCGTAATACTGGAGGCATCGTTACTCATTTTCTTTCCTTTCCCTTAAAATATGATACTGAGGGAGTATTTACTGTAAATGTGACAAAAAGATGTCTGTGCGCCCCCGCATCGTTATCGCTTATTATTGGAAAATCTATTATACTCATATAGACGTTAAAAAAGGATTTATTATGTAGTAGCTGTGTAATATATGTGATTTTTATCCATATAGAAACAGAGAAGTTTTGGTATTTTTAGTATTTTTTCGTAGGAGGCGACTAAACAACCCATAACCAGGTGGTAGGGTGTTTTGAGTTGTGTTCCAGCATCAGTGACAAGGTTCCAGTCCTCTCTTTGAGGTAGTGCCTTTGGTGTTGCAATCGTCCATAGGCGATGATAACTACTTTCCGTCAGATGGGTCAACAGCCGGTCTGCTATACTTCAACAATAAAAAAACTCGCAATTAGTAACCTAAAAGTTCTGTCATGAAGTATATAAAGAAAAAATCCTAGCTGATATTAATGAGTTCGTAATTTACGGTTATTGCCTTGTTTTTCTTGGTCAAAGCGTGATGTTATATATCGTAGGTGTCAGGACCTTGTTGTAACAAACAAAAAAATCGGCAGGGAGCAGGTTCGTTTCCTGACCGAAATGCATGTACCACTCAGGCAGTTTTGTGAGCTCAAGTGCATATTGTTACAATTACTATGTGCACATGTTAACAACGTTGAAGGATAACATACTAATGAAACACATCGCGATGACCGATGTGTTAAACATGCCAAGCTGCCTTGGACAAGCATAGCGGGTATATTGTCCGTTTCCCTTAGTGGGAGCCCCGTGCCCAGCAATGGGCTCGTTTATGGGCTATTATTACATAGTAATACTTATTAATAATTTCGCGACGAAAATGTTATCACCAAAAATGTAGTTACAAGGTTCCTGCACTGACGCCGACGACAATAATTATGACTATATATTAGAGTACCTACATCTTCCCATCCATTCGGTTTCCGAGTATCGTTCAAACACACAAGCTTGTTAAATATATTATATTAGTATATGTTATTTATAAGGCTAGCAAACAGATTGACGTCACACGTATTAAGGCCACATAAATAGTCATAAATAAACCAATTCATAAATTATAGAAAGACCTCCCAGAGCCTAATAACAGCAATATATTTAGAAGCGAATCGATAAGCGTCTAGACGTGGCATTCATAACAAGCCACTTCGTGACGAACCAACATTCGTTTGAAGTCCCATAGTAAGTAGTGTATGCCAAATTATCCGCCATCTGCCAGCTGACAGTGGAATTTCTTATATCTATATACTAATACGTGAAGCAAAATCCCAGCAAAACTTTGTACACCTTTTTATGAAAATTGCGCGGACGGAGGAGTATAAAATTTTGCACACTTATAGTTTATATACAGAAGGAGTGCAGAATGCTAATATTTTTTCTAAATAAAAAAATATTACACACACTACCATGTATTTGACACACACATGCATATATAATTATATACTCTTTTGTTTATTGTTAAAGTCAAATTAACAGTGTAGCCTTGGAGAAATCTGTGATTATACAAGTATAGTCTTTGCGTGTGTGTGTGTCAAATACATGGTAGTGTGTGTAATGTTTTTTATGCATAATTTAAAAATTATTAGCATTTTGCACTCGTTCTCTATTAAAACGATAAGAGTTGCGAAATTTCATACTCTTTTGTCCGCTGAATTTTCGTAATGAAGGGTACAAAGTTTTTGCTTCACGTATTAATATTGCATTTAATTTTTTGTTACCATCTCTTTTATGTACAGTTTCATGCAACACAGATGATGATTTGATTTGAGAGGTGCTTACCAAATTCAAGCTTCGCAAGCAACACCGCGGGAAATGTCTAATAATTGAGTGAATCGTGAACCACCGATAGTCCAAACTCCAGCCGAGTCATTGTCTGTTCAACATTTGCTTACAATGGTGTTTTTTTACCTCGATTTCAATTGAATGGGGATTAATTTTAAATAAGAAATGTGAGTAACCTTTTTGCATTTCGTAAGTGAATTGAATTTAAAAATATTATTCAATTAATCATCCTCATTAGCATGCTTCAAATATCTATGATATTATAAAATTCTAAACATGCCGTGTCTGTACATTGAAGCTATTTAAAAAAACAACTGGGATAGACTATATAAATGACAGAGACAATACATTTCTTTAGGTATCTTGTCTGTTCGTTCGGGATTCACGTAAAAACTACTAGGCCGATTTCGATGCAGTATTCACTGATCGACAGCCAATTCTTAGACTTGAATCTGTGCTACTTTTTATGTCGGGAATTTTCTGGGAATGGTTTGAAATGGCCGGCTTGAAAAAAGTCAAATTCCAATATGATTTTTTCATTGAAATATATGATATTTTTTATTTTGAAGTCGTTCGGGTGCATAAAAATAAGCTAATTCCGACACAGTTTTCATTAAAACGCAAGCTTAGTCTTTTTTTAAATTCTGCGATGATTTGTCCTGGAAATCCCGCGGGAAGTTCTAGTCAAGAGTGGACGAAGTCACGGGCATTAGTGACTTCGTTAGTCTACTTTATAATTATTTAAAACTATATTAATCATAGTCACTAAATCCGATATTGGACAGTTCATTCCTCTCTCGATTTGGTTGAATCAACCGAAGTGATCGATAGAAACAACCTGGAATTATTCGATGTCATTAAATACCGTGAAAAAATCATAAAAGCTCGTTCAATTGTACATGACGCCCCAACTCTCCTAACAAACTGGGCAATCCTTTCGCTGACGGTACTACCAACTGGATAATATAATATGATATAACCGAGAATTTATGAAAGTTACATATTTGCCGAAATAGTTCTGGGACTGTAAAAAAGAAAACCGTAAAAAATAGACCCTTTCTTAAGAAAGGTGGGAAGTTCCGCCATGATTGCAGCGTGCAAGACAACAATGCCACCACGGGCATCCTATGTACTGTATACCTACAATGGGGCCTGGCAGAGACACCTTATCAATTGTATTTACGCACAATATTCCATGAATCGATATTTCATTTCTTGCTCCCCTTTGTGAGCCGTGAAAGACCGGCCTTCGCTCGTTCTGCTTTATTTTCGCGGTTTTATCTCGCTCGATCTCGTATCTGCCTAATGGACATGTATTGTTACTTTACGTGGGTTCAAGAAATAGAAGCGTGGGACAGTCTGTACAGTTCGTATTAGACGTATATAGTTTTCATAACGCATTTATGTACTTGATTTTGAATTTACTTGTAATAATTCATTCAATGCCAAGCAGCGAATATTTTTTAATTCTAAGGCATATTAGGTATTCTATGAATGAATGAATGAACAATTTATTGCTAAAATGTATGTAACAATATGCGTTGTTTTAATACATATACGCACCGCTGAAGAGTGGAACTCTTTACCGTCGTCTGTTTTTCCTGAACAATACAATCTAGGTGTCTTTAAGTCTCGCGTGAACAGGTATCTTCTATGTAACCGTGCTCCACCTTAGACTGCATTTCTACCTGACATCGGCGCAATGTCAGTCAAACGCAAACTTATTCATTATAAAAAAAGACATTTTGCCTCATAAAATTAATTTGATTATAAAATGAAATTTGAATTATAAAATTAAATTACATTAAAGAAAATGTTATAAAATATTGCAATAAAATTATATGTCTAGTTACGAAATATTATTTCATCAGTCATATCTTTGTCATTGTCATATTCATTTACAGTATAATTACTTTGTTAAATAAAAATTTCAAGAGACTTTTTAAATAAATTTATAGACTATAAATTATATAAATAAATATAAAAATAAATATAAATTCAAAGGGTGAGCATTGCTATTCAGCGTGGTAACGCCGCCAGCCTTTTGGGAACGTTCCCGGTAAGTGACAGTGGTTTGGGACCAATATTTTATCTATAATTTTGCTCTATTTATTTTATTTAGTTTTAGTATTTAATTTTAGTTTTCTATTTTATAGTAATATTACACTTCTTTATTATATAATGATCGCTCTAAACCAATTTTATCAAACTCGTAAATTAAATTTATAGACTGAACTCGTATCATTTTTGGCAGTTTATTAAATATGATAAGCGTCATACAGTAGATACTTTTGCGCATCATGGCCGATCTAAAACGACACTCATACGTAAGATGATTCTTTAAGTACCTATATGCACTTTGTTCAAGCAAAATGATATCATACTGGAACAAACTTTCGATCGTGTTGAAAAATATAGTATATTTTCACACATCGAAAAAGCACGAAATTTAATCTCAATTCTTAATCCCAGAAACATTGAATACAGAGTTCTTTTCAAACTCTTTTTTCATAAACTTGATTGACATTTTCGTTTACGAAGCAATGAAAGGATGAAATTAATGTTTTGGATGTTGTATTTATTAGAAAAGGATAATACACGGCCGGGTGCGACCTTCGGGGAATGTAATCTTGTGAAATATTGCATTGGGTACAATGGGTCTTGTGTTACAGTCTGAGCACCGTGGACCGTGGAGCCGGGGCCTGTAGACAGCCAGACGTTGTCAAATGTCAATAGTGCCAACACAGTGGGTCGCTTTGGTGAAATTAAGTTTTTTTCCACTGATTGTTAGAAGAGATTACATACGGTGTGTTGTGCGTTGTGAGACGCCAAAAAATCAAGTTATAGAGTTTTCGACTTATGGAGGATTTCGATTTAGCGTATTTTGTAAGGAAACATTCGACTTGTAGAGGTTAAGATTTATTCCAATAATCGAGTTGTAACGGACGTAAAATCAAATATATCTATGTTCGTAATACAGAGGTCTAATTTATTTTTTCCTGTTATATAGGAAATATATGTACTGAATTTGCTTATAGGGAGTCACTAATTATTTCGACTTATAGAGGGTTCACATTTCGAGCAACTGATATTTGGGGGTTTGATGAGAAGGGAAAACATTTTTTTTCGAAATAGGGAGGTTTTCGAGTTATCGAGGTTCGACTTAAAGAGGTTCTACTGTATAATACGTATGTTTCAATAGGTGTTTTATATTTGCTATATCGTCGGCATCACTTTATCGTATGTAAATGTTTCGGTATAATTCTTTTTTCGTCCCACTATTAACAAGTATTACTAGAATGTAATAATTTTGACGTAAAAAACAATTTCACCAAAAAATTTAGTTACAATGTCATGCACTGACGCCGGCAATGTAATAAATACTACCAAAGAGTAGTCAGTAAAATACCACAGAGTACTTTATATATACGGGTATATACGGGAGTCAACAGTCATTATATATATACTAACGCATCTCTATCGGTATACGACACAATACAACGGCAAAAACCCTCCAGGGCGTTTAATATTAGTTTGATTTTTATATTAGACTTTTGGAAATTGCGGGAGTTAATAATTTAACACCTGCAGTTCCCAAAAGCCTTTTCAAAAAATGTTTATTCGTTAGTAAATAAAACAACAATTTAGCGGTAGCGTGATTTATTATGTTTCCTTTTATTTAAATATTCAAAGGCATACATTTTCACAACATCATTTGTATCCACATCTAATCTGGTGCCGTTAGGATGATTTACTTACAAATTTTACCGCATCTGGGCACACAACAACCTCTTTCAGAAGAAGCCATAATCCAAGTCAACAGGTAACAAATCGTTAGGCAAATCGGTGTTCATGGTACATGCGTAAGTCCAACGTGATCACAGAACACTAGTAAACGTGATAAGCGAAGTTTTCGGAGTCCAGGAATCAAACAAAATTGTCGAAAAATAATCAAAACACAAACAAAGTACATAAGTTCACTAGTGTGACTCGTATCGATCGGAATGTCGTTTTGGTTTTGACATAATTGACATCTTTGAAATAAGTTTTTGTTAAATCGACAATTCATCAAAAATCCCGTAATTAAAGTTAAAAAGAGCTTTATAATTTTAAAAAGGTGAGGAATAGTACTTACATACTTTAAAATATATTTATTAGCTGATATGGCTTACAAAAACATAAAAACATATCAAATATTTCTTAAACAAGTATTAAAACAACTGCGTATAACGAAACATATTATTTTCTTTCATTTGGTGTTTAATTTGAGAACAGTGACATCTACTGCAATAAGTACCTACTAATAGAACGCAAAAAATCTCTAAGAAAAAATAATTGTACTGACTGTTATGACACTGGTAAAATACCGAGGTTTAAAATAACAGTGTCACAGTGACTCGGGAATTTGAGAACATTAGAGAACCATGTATGTTATTCATTCATTTTTACTTATCAAACTTCAAACCTACAAATACTGTTCATTTTGATGTAATAAAAGCCGGTCAAGAATCAGTCTGTCGATTCCCGTGATGTAGAGAGTATCACAGATTATATAATAGACGATTTGGTATCAATCAGTGAAAATATTAAGTACATCGGAATCAGAATTTTTCCAACCGGGCCACTAAACCGCCGCCAAGAAAATTCCTGTGGAATTCTCGGGATATGAAGTATCGCAGGTTTTAAGTCCGGAAATTTGCTATCGATCAGCGAAAACAGCATCGAACACGGCCCATAGTTTACGTGAATCTCGAACAAACACAAAAATCTAAAAAAATAGACTACACTTTTATATTACTGATTTGTTCAGTACTTAAAATAATAAAACGATAAATATGAAAAAAGATATAATAATAATGTGATATTGCATCCTATTATCATAAGGACCTCGCTTGTGCAGTGCGTCGTCTATGTTCGCCGAAGCACACATTGATGGCTTTGATGCTTTACGGCGTAAAAAAACAGCTTCGTTGCTAAGCAGATTTCGTGGTAGCAGCAACAGCATCCTGAAGGGAAGAGCTGATAAATTTGTCTGACCACTGATTTAATTCTTCATTAGGAGGACTAAATCAGTGCTAGTAATTAAATACTAACATAGACATAAGGAGAACATATTACTAATAACACTATTCTATGTGTTTTTTTAATATTGTGTTTGTCTTAAAATAAATAAATTACTATATTATTATTACAACGGTTTACATAATAATATGTATTACATGATATTAATTTATTTGTTTACGATTTCACTACACTTCTATTTCAAATGGAATCTCTATGTATTATTAACTTAATAAGTTTGATAACAATGACTGTGTCACTTATAGACAACACTGGGTATACGGACATAAAGATTCCATTAGTGGCAAGATAGCTACAGTTAACCTAGAAGTATTCTCTTGTTTATCCCCTTTATCAAAGTATAGTGTATCATTATATTGATACGTGAAGCTAATTTTGTACCCCTTTTTACGAAAATTGCGCGGACGGAGGAGTATGCAATTTCGCACACTTATATTTTATATAGAGAAGTGCGGAAAGCTAATTAAAAAAAATATATAATAAAAAAAATATATAACAAATACATGAAATCAATAAAAAAAAATACACTAACTACTATGTATTTGACACACACATGCATAGTATATATACTCCTTTGTTTATTGTTAAAGTCAAATTAACATTGTAGCCTTGGCGAAATCTGTGATTGTAGAAGCATAGTCTTTGAAAACAGAACCTTAATAATGTTCAAACTTATAATTTAAATTAATTATGATACAATTTCGATCACTGGGCGACCACTAGTATATTAATACATAATAATGCATACAGGGAGTGGCGAGTCACCGTCTGCCCATCTTTTCATGTTCCCCGAACATTAAGACGGGCAGACGCCATAGTCCCCATAATCCCAGACTCCTATTACCACTAGCAGTTCACCCCAATAGTCCGGAACTTTTTTTTTGTCATTTCCCACAATAATCCTACATTGGCCAGGGCTTGTCCTTGTTGCATTATTATATAGTGTAGACAGGGATACTAAAAATTATAAAAATTTTTTTTTATATAATATTAAAATGAGTGGAAGGACTTTCCACTGGACCTTCCACTCATTTTAATATTATATAAAAAAAATTAGAACTAGGCATGTTTGCTGAAGAGTTTCTTGCGCCGCTTCTTCTCTTCAAGCCACAACATGTTGTGAAGCGGTGGTAAATTAGATTAGGCTCCCATAGAGTAAATAATATCCATAAACAAAATTTAAAACTAAATAATTAAAATGAACAAGTTGGCGGTAGGCTGAATAAAAACTTTGACAATACACGTTTGACAAATGTCATCTTTGTCTTCCGTGACCACGGCCACTGAAAAGCGGCCGAAACGTCGGATAAACCTAAATCAAATAAATTACCGCGCTTAAAACCGTTAAAACGTAGTTTTATTATCTAATAGATCTGTTGACCAATGTCCCTGACTGTCTTAGAGGAGATCCCTTGCCTGAAGGGCCGGAAACAAAAGCAAGAGAGACAAAGACAGGTTCTATGCACGTTTAACAGAGTATTTTCCAAAAAACGTGAAACACAAGGAAAGCAAAATTCCAAGGAATTCTATTAATAGGTAGCACGTATTTATAAAATGAGTTTAACCGCCTACTGTTCTTTGAAATCCTTCCTCGACCTCTTTCCCCATTGTGGCGTACTTATTATACTCATACACAAGGCTTTCCTTTGAAAAACAAGCGTACAAAGAACACAATCAATATTTTCGTGTTGGAAAGCGATTCGGGTCGGAGACAATGGCTGCTCGTCAACAATAGCGGCCGCAATGTAGTGAATTGGGACAACAGCGTTATCGGGCCAATTTGATACTCCAGTGTGATGTGCTAATTCGGTTTCTTACCTTCGTAAGCAGCGGGATTAGCTTACAGTTTCTTTGTTGTCGATGTGATGCTTTATCTACACTTAACAGATTGGAGACAAAACAGTACTTAAGGATTTGGGATTTGGCAGCATTATTATCCCCGCTTTAAATACTACATACGTTTGGATAGACCTTTTAGGAGCCCGAACTCTACTTTTGAGACTGCATGAAATGGAGAAGTACTTCTTCTCCATTTCATGCAGTCTCAGACGCCCTATATTGTAATATGATGGGCACGCATATATTCCTTCACGATGTTAAGGTTACATTTTCAAAGCGTACAATTTTTTTTATTGCTGAAGTACAGCAGACAGAGTTACGGCCCAACTGTGATGTAAAGTCGTTACCGTCGCCTTTGGACGTTAGCAATACCAGGGGTGCTGGCAAGGTGCTACCGGCCTTGAAGGAGAACCTGGAACCTGGTCACTGATACCGCAACACAACTCAAAGTTGGTATGGTGGCATATTCCAGACCAGGGGTGGTAGCCATCCAGACGGGCAAATACCCTACCACCTGGCTGTGGGTTGTTTTGACGCCTCTTTTTTGATGACCCAGGGTGAATGTCTTTTTTGGGACACCATCCTCGGGCCTGGGGGGAAGGCTTCACACCGAGGGATGTGTGGTACTCTTCACCGGCCGGTCGTGGCATCCCACTGGTGGGACTGGGGATGGTCGGCTGTCAGGCTAGCCAATAAAACTAACCTGCGTCCCTCTCCTAAGGGCTTTTATGGGGTGCCACAAGAACTAATATGCCACAGGTACTACATTTGTGGCACCCCTACGCTTGGCTCTCACTTAGGGCGGCACCCTTGAGGAAGGGTTACCCTCTTCACCAACACCAACAAATTTATTTCTATCCCTAAGCAATGCAAGTTAAGCTTGCATTATGAGTAGTATCATAGAGAACAATGGAAAGTTCGTTTACGAATTTAGCTTTACCATGCCAAAAATCGAACCCGGAATCTCTGCGTCCCAACGAGTTCAGCCGGCTAAGACTTAGCTCGCTCAACCATAGAGGTCGTCACTAAAGTACACCAGATCTCACATTTATATCACCTTGAGTCTATTTATAGTTTAAGCTTAGAAAAGGATGAACAAATCAACAACGAGACAAACTATAATTACATTTTGTAATCAATATAATAATATCATGGACACCAATATTAATAATGAAATCTCTTCCAAAGTGGAATTCTTTTGATTGTAGCTGTCAGGTCCATCAGTTGCAAGTGAGTTGCAATGGCCATTATTCCTTGACACTTCATACTGTTGACAGTATATCGCAGGAGGGTGATTCGTAAACTGGACAGGTAGCAACAACTTTTAATTTTCTTTGAATTCACAGACACGTCAATCTCTGGAACTAGTTTCATATTCCTTTGTGTTTACTTGTATGGAATAGCGCCGAGGAGTGGACGGATCAATACTGTTGGAGTATTATGATGGAAATGGAGAGGTTAATAGCACGAGCTATACGTAGTCCAATTCTAAAGGCTTATATTCAGACCTAAAGTAACACGCAGAATAATAAAATCTATAACGTAATAAATGTGTAGAAGGGGCGCCTGTGTACAATGAATTGAATGAAGATAAAACATCAAGGGAGTTAATTTGGGGTAGCCAATTCCGAAAACGTAACTTTAAAATTTAAAAACTGTAATAAAATAATCTTTGCTATAACAAGTGGAAGCTATATTTTGACTAAAAATCTCAGGAGAAAGGCATTTGGTATAAAAACGACCCAAACATATCCTTTGCGGTCAACTTGGATCAAGAATCAAGTGATGAATAGAAAATTTACTGTAATATCTTTAAGATTACGATCTGGAAACATTCCACGAAACAAATTTTTGCACATGGTGAGATTAGCATCTACACCAAATTGTTCTTCATGACAGATATGCAAGATAGATGATGTCCGTCATATATTAGTGGAATGTGTCCAAACTTAACTAACAGCCTTAGAAGTGGTATAAATGTATTTGATATAGGCTGGTGCAACAGCGTTTTGGCAGAACCTGAAGAACTTTAAAAAAATTTGCCTGTGTGTGTGACTTCTTCTCTACCAGCTATAACACGTTGCGAAGCGGTAGTAAATAGACTAGGATCGATTCCGCCGGTGGAGACTATTCAGCTTTTGATTTTGACTATTTAGCGAGTTTTATTATTACCCTGATATCGTCTTAGTTTTAAAAACATAATCATAAATTGATTAATTTGAATCTGAATAAAAAGATACAACTGAACACCCGTGAAAGTAAAAAAATATATATTTACACGACGAATTAAGAACCTCCTTCTTTTTGGACGTTGGTTAAAATAAATTATAATTCCTGTTTAAATAATAATCCATAAGCTATTAAACTCATTAGAATTATGAAATCATAACACAGTATCCATAGTAGTGGATACACTTACCACGTTCATAGTAGATATTTTGTATTCGTAACTTCGCTTAATATACCACGATCCTGGTTACCAGGCGCTTTCGCAATAAAACTAGTAATTATTTATATAATGCTCTCATAAACAAAAGTAGATCAAGTTCAAGGTCAATCTTTTGGCATTTAGGTTTTTGACGTTTGACCTTGCTACCTTAAGAATAACATCTTTTGGATGTGCTATGTCTATTACTCATAAATAATCATAATTTCTAATCATAAAATAAATTCCTTATTATCTATTTAAATTTAATTTGTCAAATACTTAATGATTTACTTTTGTTATTGTTAATCAATGCCCATATAGCTGTGTTAGCCGGGATACAATACGATTAACCATTGAGAGTTGTATATAAAATAGGATATTATAACTAAAAATAGCTTTAGAATTAAGTTATTCTATAGTTTTTAGTTTTTGTAGTCGGTTATTTTAATTGTAGCTTTTTTTTATTTGTTACTTTTTAGTGTCTAGCTATAGGTAGGCCTACGAAAATATAGGTCCCAAGACAAAGGGAATGGAAAAAAATCATAAAATGAAAACCACTGGACCAAACTATATTAAATTATTAGGGGACCAAATGGTAACTATTCCGCATCGAAATAAAAAAGAATCACGTAAATCGGATCATAAATCTCGCGTAATCGGTGTACATATGGAACGGAATGGATTTTTTTTCATAAAAAATGATCGTAAAATAAAAACTACTGGGCCAAAGTATATTAAATTTTAAGGGGACCAAAAGGCAACTATTCTGCATCGAACTAAAGAAGAATCACGTAAATCTCAGAGTAATCGGTATACATACATAAAAAAAAAACAAAAAAAAAAAGAAATACCGATCAAGTTGAGAACCTCCTCCTTTTGGAAGACGATTAAAAACTCGCACTCAATGGTTTGAATTCAAAAATGTAAAGAGAGCACAAGTTTTGAATTCGGTTAAGAGAGAGATTTTTTACTACTGAAAGATACTTACAAGAGTAAAAATAAAAGCTAGATCTTAAGATCGACGTTATATTTATTCGAGAGCCTTACGTCACGTCCGATATCATAGAACTCTCTTCATTTATCTATTGTTCAAAAGCAATGACGTTTCATTTGATGATAAAAATGACACTTATTTTGTTTAGTATCCTATAGTAATTTTTTAAATTCGCCGCCATTTTCTTGGTCCCTGATTGGTCGAGATAATGTCTTAACAATATATGCACAATAATTTAATTGCTGCAATAAATCCAATACAATTATCCTATTAATATTCTACATGTCCAATTTTCGATTCGTGGATGTGTTAAAAAAATAACAAAGGCCATTGTACATATGGGGCTGGGGGGTACTTTTGTGCGGGTCTCACGGCTGGCTGGCACTTGAGGCTGTGACGTCACGGCCCAGTGGCGGCATACGAGCCGATTGCAATTAAAGCCCCGCCGAGACTATTGTCGAACGCTCGTTCCATGTGAAAGGGCCATTATCGAAAATGCTTTATACGAAAAAATAGTTCGGGTGCCACGAGCCGGTTCTGAAGCATTCAGGGGTTCGTACAATCTAAAACCTTCTTCTCTAAAAGCTGATTAATATTGTTCCAGCAATTGACTTCTAATTGGAAGTAGGCCGATGCTGACTTCATACTGGCATCGTGGTAATTGATTTGAAGTCAGTACAGCGCCACCAAATCTGACTGAATTCAATATTCCCGATTGAACCAGCTCGAATACTAGAATTAGTCCACGGTTTCATGGTTTTATATGGGTAATAGGAAATTCTAATGAAAGTTATAAAAAGTCGGTATTAATTTTTTTTTACAAATTATCTAAATTGTATTGATCATTACTATGTTTAGTTTTGTTAATGTTCATGTGTTTAGTTTAGTAGATTCATTATGAGATAGCGCCACTGTCGTTCTGCATAGCAGCTTTATCGTGTATTCTCTTGTAATATTGGATTTTAGCATTAAAATGTTTTTCGTGGTTTGTATTTCAGTGTCTCGCACATGTTTGAGGTTTTTGTCCCTGTGTATTGTGCAGTGCTGACACAAATGGTGATGTTATCTATATAACTCGAACCTCTTCATTTAAATAAAATTGCGTATAATATAGTGAAATTGATCTCCATTATATATTGAATTATAGATACATGTCGCTGGCGCGCGGCATCAGTGCAAGGCTTTATAACTACAGTTTTTGTTAAAATTATATTTTTCAACAAATTTGTTAGATAATTTTTCACCAAATAATTTAGTTACAAGATCCTGCACTGACTGACGCCGACGGTATATTATAGGTTAAATCATCGTCTATTTATCATTATATTAATATGTGAAGCAAAAACTTTGTACCCATTTTTACGATAATTGCGCGGACGGAGGAGTAGGAAATATGGACTCTTGTAGTTTATATAGAGAAAGAGTGCAGAATGCGAATATCTTTTTTAAATTATGCATAAAAACATTACACACACTATTTTATTTGACACACATACGTATATACTCTTTTGTTTATGGTTAAATGAACAGTGTAGCCTTGGCGAAATCTATGATTATAGAAGTACCTACAGTCTTTGATAACAGAACCTTAATAATGTTCAAACTTATAATTTAAATTAATTATGGTCAAATATAGACCACTGGGCGATTACTAGTAACTTTATTTATATGTTATAATATAACTTATAATAGAGGCTTTGCTAATAGTGTCGCGGTACCCTATTCGCATAAAAGCCATGATGCGCCGTGTTATGAAATGAAACGGAACGAGCACGTCCCGGAGCGAGTGGAACATTCGCTCATAGAATAATGCTAACAGAGGATATTTGCGTTGTATTGTGTATTAATTTTATTTTGCTAATAAAAAATAAAGGTTAGCAAATGCATAACAATGCTTTCTTTCGTATACGTTAATATATTAAGGAAGTCAGACTGCTTAAGAATTAAGAATTATTTCTACAAAAATGGATGCATCATCTCTCAAGCATCTGCTAGAGGACAAATAAGAAAATCAAAATACCAAGATAGCAACAGTTTTATCTTCACAGGGTTTTTAAAATTATTTATTTTAAATTTTTTTACACCGAATCAGCCAGAAGTTGAAAAATAACTTATAGTCTGTGAATGGTTTAAAAATATGTGTGTAATTGCGCATCTATCATGTAAAATATTGTCAGTTACTTTTTTACTGTATGAGCCTTAATATTCTTCTTTTATGGTACGAGACATTCTTAATGTTCTTTTTATATGTTGATACGCATTAGACAAAATGCCTATCGAGTATTAAACTGCCATAGTATTTTTAATTTTTTTTATTACCGGGGTACAGCAGATAGTCCAACGGCTCGCTTGATGGAAAGCGCGTCGCCTATGGACATTTGCAACACAAAGCTACAAATGTGCTGCTGGCCTCAAACAGTGTACTGGAATTTTCGTAAAAAGGGTACAAAGTTTTTGATTCACGTATTAATATAATTATATAAAGAGTTATATATATATCTAAGTAGGTAAATTTAAAAAAATATGAACAGACCCCTCCGTCTATCCTTTCGTAGTTTGATCATTGTTACTAATGGTTCCAGGCGCATGTATCGATTCACCCCGTTTTTCTATTACTAGCCGTCAGGAGCAGCTGACGGCGCTGCTGACGATTGTGCACCATTATCAGCAACGACGAGCCGACGCCGCCGGCGCTCCTTTTCATGAATAGGGGGCGTAAAAATTAATTAATGGTTCCATTTTGATTATGGTCGATGGGAAGTTTTGATTTTAAATCAATAATGGTCGTGACTAGCCCAGCTCAATTATTTAAAAATCTTAGTGGTAGTGAATTCATCTACTATATATATTGCTATATTGCAACTTCGTTGATATTTTATTTAAACGATTGTTGTTTCAGATTATTTAAAAATGGCAACAAATATTCTGACCACCAAAAAATACTTAGGTCTCTAAGTATTTTTTGGGTCTTTAAGCTGCTTTACCAAAAATATACTGAACACTAAGAAAAGTTGCCCAAGTTACTCTTTATGACATCAGCTATCTGCTTGTCAAAGGCCCGTCAAAATCGGTCCAGCCGTTTCAGAGATTAGTCGGAACAAACATCAACAATCAGACAAAAGTTTTTGATATAATTTCCGTATATACTTTCACATGTATTTGGTAAAAAGCTGTTATTTTGACATTAGAAACAGACACTTTAACTTTATTTATCTGTATAGATTTTAATAGTACCTAATTAAAATGATATTGGTATCATGATATTTTAAAATAAATGATATCAAGATACATATTTATGTATTTACCATTGTCCTATGTTTCGGCTACCCTACCCCTAATGAAAGGAGCTACATCAAGGTATTCTAGGGGATGTATTGCAGTATCACGCCAAACATTGTCTAGGCCTGTGTGCGAAACAATTGAATCGCATTTGAATTTATACAAACAAATGATTGAAACATATTGATACCGTTTGGATTGTTTTTATAAAGATAGTTCATATTGCTTAGTTATTATGTTAGCAGCTAGTTCTATATCGTTTCATAAAAGAAGGCCGATAATCAACTTAAAATCAGAATATCTATCAGGCAAAAGCACCTCCTAGCGGCCTCGAGTACTGGCGCCTGTGTGCAATATACACATGGCACATAGGGGTAGTTCGGCCCAGCTTATTTGGGGAACCATACACTTCCTTAGTGTAGGTTTCCATCAGTGGAGTATACGTAAATTAAATGTCATTGTCTACGTCGTAAAATGTCTGGAGCTATTTAAAAAAAACAACTGGAATAGACTATACATATAAACGACGAAAAACACGATCCATTTTTTTTAGATTTCTTGTCTGTTTGTTCGGGATTCGCGTTATTACTACTGCTTTTCGATGCAGTTTTCGCTGATCGACAGCAAATTCTTAGACTTATAATCTGCGCTATTTTTTATCCTTAGAATCCCGCACGAACGGAGGGGCGGAACGTTATTGGGAATGATTTGAAATGACAAAAATGAAAAAACAAATGGAATTCCAATTTTCACCGTTCGAGGGCATATTTTACGCAATAAAATGTGTGATTATTTTTATTCCGGGAATCCCGCGGGTATGTTCCCGGGAGCGATTTCGCTCTTTTCGGGCATTTGCCCGACTGGATGGCTACCACCCCTGGTCTAAAGTATGTCGCTATAACAACCTTGTGTTGTGTTCCGGCATTGGTGACCAGGTTCCCGTCTCCCTTAAGAGAGCAGCAGCGCATTTGTAGCACCTTTGGTGCATAGGCGATGGTAACCGCTTTCCATCATGTGGGCCGTCTGCCTGTCTGCTGAACTCCTGCAATATAAATATCCTTTGAAATGTAATTAAGTTTTTAAATTACGGAACAATGAGCAATTAAAACCCGTCTCGTGCATACTTAGTAATTCGAATCGGATTAATATCTTGGTGGGTATTGTGTGCCAACAAAGGTGCGCTTGCAGTGACGCGGGGGACAAAGGGCGCCCCACTTAGCCACCGGACGAATCCGAGGTGCACTTACTAGTATAAGGGCGTATGTTACCTACGCGAGTATCAGGCGCCTTCTTTACCGAGTGTCTATCTGTCAACTTATATGCAATGTCATAAAATAATTTATTTATTACTTTTATGTTTGTGTGACTTTACTGTATTTATTGATTAAAAATATTAAACGAGCGTGTGCGTCTCGAGACGCCCGACAGTAGTAACTTGAACTGTTTAGTATTGAAATTGTTTAACTTGGGAAAACCTCAGCTTATTAGTTACATTTTATGTATATTAATATGATAATGTAAAGAAAGGTTATTTATTAATAAAATCTTTTATTGATTATGAATTATATTTTATTCTTAGTTACAATTCTTTAATATGTACATTAGGATTTTGTGCATGTACATTATTTAATCTAATTACCTACATACGGCTACCGCTGTGGGTTAGAGTGGGAGATGAGGAGCCTGCCTACCGCTGCCGTATGCGTGAGAGAAAAGGACGCCAGACAGACTGGCGCCGTAACGCATTACGTAACGAAGCGGTTTACCCTCCCATAATAAGTTATCACTTCAAAAATACATGTGGAGTGTTGGAAATGAGAATATCACCCAACACATTATGTGTCAAAGTTGTCTTATACTATAAAAAGCCTCCGTTGAGAAACGTCAGTGACGCGTTTCAGGCAACTTTAGTTCGGAGTTCTCATGTCTGCCCTTTCTCCCTATGCTGTGCCTTGGCAAGACAAAACTCTACGTGCTGAATATTGTGTTAAATTGTAATATAACTGTGATCATTGAAGATAATCTGAGCAAATCCACTTCGGTTTCATTTAATCTTACATCCACAATATTCTTTTACAATATTAAATACAGTATTTCATTATTTTTTAATCTTCTGGTTCACCGGCAGCTGAGCCTGGGGGGCCAAATTACTGGTGATTACGTCTCTAGAGACAGGAACCTCCTCACAATTATGATTACATTATTGTATGTCTTTCAAGAAAAAATGATCTTTCTTCTGTTTTCCAGTTTCAATGGCATCGTTTCATCTCTAAATTCTTTCACCAGTTATCTTTAAGATAAGATATCTGTGAAACTATATGTATGCAAATACAAATTCGTTTAATTTCAGTTCATACAAATAAGCTAAAAATTAAAGTGTACTTCCTAGCAGTACTTTGTTTTGTTCGTTTTTTTTCGTTCGTTCTTTTTTTTTGTTCGTTTTTCGTTTATTTGTAATTATAACAATGGTACACTACTAATTGTATATTTTATAACCAATGTTTATTGTTTTAATTTGCTTTGTGGAGCTAAGCCGTGGCATCACTTAGAAGTACTTGCAGAAGATCAGCGCTGGTTGTGGAACTAGCATTATGCTGAGCAGGAGCCTTTTTAGGACACCACAATTAACTGTTAGATATATTATCATCTAAGACCAAGATGTTTCTTGTCCTAAATAACTATTTTTTCTTTCTTTCTTTCACTAGAGAGGCGACAAGAAACTTCCCGGTAGGTAAATTCGCCTAGCAAATTTTTCTTTATTGCAAAGTTCAGCGAACAGGCAGACGGCCCGCCTGTTGGAATGCGGTTATCATCGCCTATAGACATTTGTAACACCAAAGGTGCTATAAAATTTCTTAAGGAAGACTGGAACCTGGTCACTAATGCCGGAATATACTTTAGACTAGGGATGGTTGCCATCCAGTCGGGCAAATACCCTACCGGCTGTGAGTTCTTTTATCACCTCTTACGACAGGGCGCCCGGGCGCAGGAAATTGTATTTTTCATCCGTTCCTGCACGGATAATAATTTTATATATTTATATATCTCACAAAGGAGAAGAAAAATGACCTAACTACATATTCCAATGTAAGTCCCGACATTTGATGATTTTCGCGAATCTCTAGAGACCGCACAAACACAATCCGATTCTGCCCTTCGGCCATTCCTCTAAATCCCAAAACACCTTAAGGGCAAAAAAATCGCAAACCAAAGATAAATAAATATAAATGGGAACGGATATGAAAAGGGCCAATCTCGACCCGCCTTTGGGGCCCTTAGGGCTTTCATCGCGGCCCTTCTATAGAACATAACTAGTGCGCCATTGTGCGCTCCTGTACAATACTTAAATGTAGTTTTTATCCAATTTAAAAAGGACCGTTTTGTGTGACAGTTCGCGATTAGGCCGCCATGTTGCGTTGTCGTAGTATTTTTTGGAGTCCCATAATTATTTTCACAAAAAGGGAACCCTTAATATATATCATCCTGTCGGTCCTATCTATTTTAATGTCTATTTTGAGATTTTTCTGAAGGGGATATTTAAAATTACGAACGTTTAATCTAAATTACTAAGTTTATTGACTGCGTATTAAATATAAATCTTATGCTAAAATGTAAAGCTGAAGAGCTTGTTTATTTGTTTGCTTGAACGCGCTAATCTCAGGAACTACTGATCTGATTTGAAAAATTCTTTTAGTGTTTAGATACCCCATTTATCGAGGAAGGCTATAGACTATATATCATCACGCTAAGACCAATAGGAGCGGAGCACCAATGAAAAATGTTTCAAAATCGGAAGTTTTTTTTCATTATTCCACGCGGACGAAATCTCGGGCAGAAGCTAGTAGTAACTTTGGAACGTTCCCAAAACGCTGCCAGCATTATCATGTTGTATGGCAACGTATGTGTTGCCTAAAATCACAAGCCATCTTTTATAGATGGTCTCGATACAGGCGGTGAGCTTCTGTACCCCACAGCCACAGAGTCTCGACACCGAAAGCCACAAATATGTATCCACTGCGACGGATGCAAATTTGCGACGTTTCAGGTCCTCTTGCTGCGCGGCAGCTGTGCCTGCTGACAACAACCGTATCTGGAGCCCAATTCTGATATTACTATCTCGTCAAAATCGCCGGACACTTTCATCTCAATCGTGGTTTTGTCTGATTTCGTCATTCTGACAATCCCAGTGTTATGCCCGTGGCGTGCCATTCTATACATATTTATAAGGGGTGTGCGAATAACGTTCGAATCTAATCGAATATTGATACACAATTCGAAATTCACACCGAATTATTCGAAATTCGGCGAATAATTCGAACATTTCGCGAATTATCGAAATATCAATGGATATTCCATTGCTTCCAATTCGAATTCCATTACATCGTGTATTCAAATTCAAATTCTGAATTCGAAATACTCGAAAATTTGCAAATGATATAATATTTGGCAAAAATTGAAAAAGTCCGAATTATTCCGAACGATTAACTTTCGAATAATCGAATTATTCGATTCGAGTAGCGAATTCGGAATGAATAATTCGAAAAATAGAATTAGTCGCACATCTCTAATATTTATAAGCGAAAACAAGCGAAATAAATGTTTATCGATTTTCAATATTCGTTACGACGCCATTTCTACTAAAGGTTATATGAATTTTTGACACTATTAGATATTGTAGATTTAGTAGAATACAATTTTCTGATATTATCGCAATAGAATTATACTTGGCATATGCTCGCAATAAGATATTAAAATAGCAGTCTCTTGCCATCAGCACCACTCAGACCATCAGGTCCCAGGATGGCTAGAATTCCGGCTATGTCATGAGCGTGATATCTTCGTAAATGTGGCGATGTGCGAGCGAGATACGAACGAAACAAACGAACCCCGTTTAGGTAAGTTTTTTTTAAGGTCCATATGTTATATTTTTTAACAAAAACAGTCTACATGTGTCATGTCTACAGGATCCTTATCTTCTGCGGGGGCTGTCACGCACTTGGCCGACGTTTTTATTTTCGAGTCGTCGGTGACATCGTTAGGGATGTGCAGCTGCTGGCTGAAGAGCTCAAGTGGTTAATCCTAGGTGTATCAAATGCATTGTCAGGAAGAACTAATTGCGATTAGCGATGGTCTGGTGATTTTGTGCTGCATTGCGCAGTGTAATATATCAACAATTATTTTTCGTTAGCAAAAGTTGTGTAATCTTACTAATGTTATAACGCGAAAGTTTGTAAGAATGTATGGATGTATGTTTGTTAATCTTCCATGGAAAAGCTACTGGATCGATTTTGATGCGACTTTACAATAATATAGCGTACACGTAGGCTGTAATTAAAGATTATTGTGAATTATCCAAAATATAAACATTTTCCATCACCTCCCGGGTGAGACCGCGGGACGCATCTAGTAGTAAGTACTAGTGGTCGCTCAGTGGTCGTCATTCGACCATAATAATTAATTTAAGTTATAAGTTTGAACATTATTAAGGTTCTGTTGCCAAAGACTTCTATAGTCACAGATTTCGCCTGTTAATTTAACTTGATCAATAAACAAAAGATTATACATGCGTGTATGTGTCAAATATAATTATGGTAGTGTGTGTAATGTTTTTATGTATAATTGAAAAAAAAATATTAGCATTGTGTACTCCTTCTCTATATAAACGTAAAAAAGGGTACAAAGTTTTTGCTGTATTTTTTGCTTCACGTGTTAAAATAGTTTGTTGTAAAGTTTGTCTGCCCATTATTATTTAAAAGATGTACATAAAATTATTAACTATATAAATATTTGCATAAGATTTTATTGTTGTTATATGCTATGTAATGGTGAAAATCTGCCATCAGTAACTAACGGAGAAAGAATAATCTTTCGGGCAATAGTATTATACAATATTTTTTCCATGGTAATTAAACGTTACGTTTTAATAACTAATAATTTTAATATAAATGTTAATTAACAATTTTTGTTTATTATTTTCCTCGTGGGTGTATAATGAAAAATTCAGAAACATAAATCTAACACCTATTGTTTATTAGTTTATGTAAAATCTTTAACAATGGTTGTAAAACATGTACCTAATTAGTGCCCGTAGATTACAATGAAGCTCTGCATTTAAATGATAAGAAGATAACTATAATGTTGAAAAAATTGTGTATTGTTTAGAAAACAATTTGAATGTATTGTTTTTTATTTTTTTTAACATAACTAAAGTAAATCCGTGATAAAGATTATTTTTAATTTTGACCTTCTTTTGTACTTAGATTAGTATTTATCTTCCATGCTTATTGCATTCCCCCTTACCCGCGACTTCGTCGGCGTGAATTTTTTTTTTTCTAAAATAATGGTGGCCTTAGTAAGTCCCTAAAACATCAATTATCTGCCAGTGAAAGTTCCGTCTAAATCGGTGTAGCCCTTTCAGAGATTAACCGGAACAAACAGATATACATCAATTGGAAAAATTTAGTTTTTGGTATAAGTACCATATATACTTTCATACGCATTTAGTAAATGGTTGTTATTTTGATATTACAAACAGATACTTCAATTTTATTTATTTGTATAGATTTACGAAATGGTTAATTAGTCTTAAATATTATTAAACGGAAGATGATTTGAGCTTAAACATACGCAAAATTAAAGATAGGTATTTTTACTATTTTTGTATTATTTTATTTGTTTATTATTTTACTTTTTTCAAAAATCAGCGGTCTCGATTCTTAATATGGGTAATTGATTTTTGAATTGACAACTTACTCCTTTTTTAAGTAGGTTAAAACGACAGGAGTCTTTATATATACAACGTACTCTTTGGATAGGAGGTCCACCGAATGTAGTCAAAATTGGTAAGGGGTCTATGAGGCAAAAAGTTTGGGGACCGTTGTTCTATCTAGAGAGAAATGTAGGATATCTACCTCATCTCATTTAAGGCTGTATTATTATAATGCAAGTGAGTAAGACATAGCGGTGTATATATTATTATGTATAAGTTGCGACGCCGTGTGTCGTGTCATGTCATCCAATACTCGGTCGGAGTTCTCGTCTGACGGCGCACTCCGCAGGCACGCTATACGCCTATACGGGCCGAATCGGGTTACGGGGATCGGATGCGGTTGTATTGCAGTCCCACATTATAATATATATGTTATAGTCAAAGTTCGATATGCAGTCACTTCCCGGAGTGACTGGTTTATCCTAGGTTTGACCAAAAGCTTTCAACTAAACCCGAAATAAATTCCAATTTCGACTTAAGTATTTTCAATCAAACGTCGAACGTAAAATAATCTGTTTCGGGGTTTTCCTAGTCGATCCTAGAAGCGACTAAGGCAGACTTGGTCAAACGTCGATTCTTACTGCACTTGTTGCATATTTAATGCTTGTATAAATTAGTCTTTCCTAGGGTAGGCACAAATTCGTTACTCAAAGGCAGAAGAACGTCATATATAGGACTTTGACTAAGTCAGACCTGAGGTTTCACTAGTCAAACCTAGGAGAGTCAGAGCTTCGATGTTTGACTATAACATATACACTTAGTTATCCATGAAATAGGATATAATTCTAGATATGTAAAGACCTTGCAGTTTGCAATAGATCGATGACCCCTTACTAGTATTTGTATACTAATTCGAGGTTTATCGGCTCGTTAGAAAATAGCTTTATTCATAATCGCGTTTAGAATTCGATTTTTAACGAGTTTATAAACCGCATTTAACGATTATGAATAAGGGGAATAGAGAGCACGGGCATCTTTGATGGACTCTGTGGTTGCGTGGGCTAAGCTTTAGGCTAGGGCTTTACCGACCTACCTCACTGCAGCGCAGAAGCTCCGCGTTCGATTCCTGATATGGTAAATTTCACAAACGAATTTTCTGCTATTTACTATGGTCTGGGATCGGCCGTAGACATTTAGACCACCAGAATGATGCTTATGATGATTTATGAATCATAAAACAAGCATAACTTTTTTAGCTCAGAAATATACAATGTGTGTGTTTGACTTCTGATTATTTATTTACTTTACATTCTTAATATAGGTACTCTATAGAATAAATGTCGTTCATCCTTAATCTAGTTTTATATTTCTAATCTGTATTTTACTATCCATTTTACTTAACCATCTGTAGAAATCCGTGCAGGAACGAAGAAAGAATACAATTTGCTGCGTTAGGGTGGCCTAGAGGCGACAAAACGACCCACAGCCAGGTGGCAGGGTGTTTAGTTTAGCCGTCTGGATGGCTACCACTCCGGGTCTAGAAGAGCCTTGAGCTGTGTTCTGCATTAGTGGCCAGGTTCCAGTCTCTCTTTATAGAGCAGTAGCGCAATTGTAACGCCTCTGCTGTTGCAAACGCTGTACTGAATTCATACAATAAAAAGAAAACATATTAGCTATGGTGTTTATGTCCAGTTTAAAGCAATTAATGGATAGTATTTAATGCAGTTATTAGTAAAACTAAAAGGCTACACTAGCCTTTTGAAACTCCTAAGAAACCATATAAATTGTTAGTGATAGTAGCTTAAAAAGGGATTAACTAAACAATATTAGCAATTAGTAATTACTAATTTACAACAAGTAACAATGTTTTATCCGTTAATCCGTTTAAAACTGTAGGTCATAGGAGCTTAGCGGGCGCGTCTAATTCAAATGACCTAAATTCGAGCCCTTGTAGATGGCATAGGTCGCTTGGGTAGTACTAACAAAATAGGTAGACCGAGCCCCGCCGAGCTCAAAGTGAAGCCGCCTAAAGGAAGCCGATTTCATTTATTTTTAGTTTATGATGTCAAAATAACTGTAAAGTATTTTCTAAACGAGTTTTTCATGTAAATATTTAATATTTAACACTCTATATTACTCAAAACTCAATTTGAAGATATTTTTACTTAGAGATTTGTTTGTATTCAAAACGTAGCTGTTTTTAAAAATAACATTATTAGTAATTTCCTAAGGATTTTGGATCTCGTCCTTACATGTTTTTTTTACTGCATTTATCCACTTCTGTCGTTTATCACATCATGTAAAGTGAGTAGGTACTATTCGTGGGACAGTAATAGAAATTTACATCATTTGACTTTTTTTTTAAAGTTTGAAATACATTTTCACTAAGTTAAATTTTATTTCTTACTTCTTTAATTTGTTTATTTTACCATGTGTCAGAATAAAGTGTCAGTGTACTAGTATTGTTTACTCACTTTTGTGCAACCGAACAACTTAAAACTGCACTCGGGAACATTCCCGCGGGATTCCTGGGATAAAGCGTATCACACATTTTAAGTCTAAAAATTTGTTGTCGATTAGCGAAAACAGCATTGAAATCGACCCAGTAGTTTTTACGTCAATCCCGAACAAACAGACAAGAAATAAAACAAAATACACCGCGATTTCCATCGTTTATACAGTCTATTCCAGTTGTTTTTTTAAATATCTTCAATGTACAGAGGCTTTTTAGAATTTTATAATATTAAAAATTTATACGCTATTTGACTCCTTAAAGATGATTTTATAACTTGTAGATACAAAATCTAACGTTTTGAAAGATGATAAAAAGTGTACAGTTGTTTAAAGATTTTTAAAGTGTCATCTATCGAATGAATCGGCCATTAATTAAATCTAATCTATCACCATTGCTTAGTAAAAACGAAGTTATTTCGCAAATTGTTATTTTTAATTTTAATATAAATGGTTCACGCTGTCCTAAATGGATAAATGAGATATGCGCTGTCTCCATTATGTTCCAATGTTTATGACTTAGATAAGGGATTCCCAAAGTGGTCGATATCGATCCCCTGGGGTCGAAATGGGTTTCCCAGGGTCGTCATAAACGAAAACTGATTTTGGGGGTCAAAGAGATCTTAAAATCGACCCCTATTACACAAGTTCTTATTTAAAACTTTCAAGATACTGCAGAAGTCGCGCTACGTGTACCAACTTGTTATAACAATGAGTAACATTTAAGTAGGAAGTATCATTGCTGTACTTTTCAAACTCAACAAGTAATATAAGCGTGCACAAGTTCGATTTTTAATTTAATTTGGTAATGGGGGTCTAAGGTATCAGTTCATTTTGGAATAGGAGTCTCTTGCCCAACACAGTTTGGGAATCCGTGGCTTAGATTATACCGGAACTAGGTAACTAGGTCTAGAAGATAACAGGACACTGTACGTAAATATCGCTTTAATAATGATACTGTTATAATAATACATAATTTATCACTTTTCTAAACCGAATTCGTTTACAGCGACTTATGAGCTTGGATGCTTGCGGCTTATGTACTAGTTTATTTTGTTCAAAAATCTACTGTCCCAGCTTAAGACAGGTCAAAATATTACCACAATAATTATACCTAACGTGACCATTCGTCCCGATTTGGGCGGGACAGTCCCGCTTTCAGGCAGTCTGTCCCGCTGTCCCCAGCGAGGCCGCCATAGTCCCGCTGTGCCCAGCGAGGCCGATATAGTCTCGGTTTTGCAAACAGACCAAATGATAAATTTATTTCAAATTCCACTTATTTTTAGCTGCTTAACAAACTTGAAACAATAGTTTTTAAAACGAGCATAATAACTGTTTCTACTCAGGGTGAGGCGTTTCAAGTTTAGTAAAGAGCATAATAAAAATAGGTGAAATTTAAGCCTGCATTTTTCTCCGTGTACTATTTTGTGTTTAGTGCGCTGATTATTTTGTGTTATTCTATCTTATATAATAAAATACTTATAAGACACTTAAACTTTTTTTTATTATATAATGCCGCAGATGTCCCGCTTTGACAAAAATTATAAATGGTCACGTTAATTATACCTCCTCATTCTTAAAAGTTATACGAGGGCTTGTGAAAAAGGTTTAAAAAATTGTAATTCATAATCGCATTCTGAATATAACTTTTGTAACTTATTTAATCTCTAATATACTTATTAACAACTTCATTCATAATACTTTATGAATGAAGTTGTTAGTCCATAGCCAAGCTAGTTTTCATATCACGTGGTCGTCTTCCAAGCAGGTCTACAGGTCTTTTCAATAATATTTTTTTCGTTATTTGCCCTGGACATACGTCATATATCAGCTTGGATAGTATATGTACTCGGAGGTGATCTGTGGTTCTGGGTATTCCTAGAATCTCACTCGAGGGCAACTCGATAATGCCCGATTTTGTAAACTTGCAAAATAGGACACCAATTTAAAATATTGAATGTTTAAATTGTACGACGTGCAATCCGCTGAGAGGCATTTGGAAATTCTACCTCTAACAGGGGTTGCATGGAAAACAGTTATCAGTGAATTCAAACTATAAGCAACCTCATTTCTAAATAACAACTTTGTGTTCTCTTCAGTCGTAGCGCCGTTCCCGTAACCGCGTCTCGGCTGTTTAATATTTGAACTTCTTTGTAGTCAGCTGTTTGACATTCGTGCCGCGTCCCCCCCGCGCGCTTCCCCCGCTCCCCACACCCCCGACACCCGGCCATCGTAAACTCTCCGCGTGCGTAGTGCATTTCTGCGCAACAATCGCATCGCTAGTTACGGGCCATCGCCATTTTTATCGATCCCACGATGAATTCCGTCGCCCGTCGGCCGGCCGCCGTCGCCGCCGCGCGTCCCGCGCCACCCCGCGGCGACGGGCGACGCCGACGGCGCAGACCGAGCGGAATCACGGCCGAGACGGGCACCACGATATTCGCCGTCGCCATCGCACCGCCACGCCACGGGGGTCGCGCCGAGAGCGAACCGGAGCCACCGAGGGGGCGCCGGCGGATGAACGGAGCGGCGGCCGCGCGGGGAGGGGGGCCGAGCGCGGCGCAGGCGCGCGGGGCCAGCCCGCCAGTCTCGCGGTCGCCATCACTTCGTGCGCACGTCCGTGCGCGCTCGTCCGGCCACCGCAATCAGCTGATCGGCGCGCGCCCCGCGGCGCACATGCCGTGAGGCCGCGCCCGGCGCCATGACGGGCTACGCCCGCGGCGAGGCCGACTTCGCCGCCGCCGACCGCTTCCGCCGGGACGCCCGGCCAGCCTCGCTCGCCCCCAAGGACTACTCGGTGCCTTTACACGTAGACTGCAGTATCGAATACGAGCTTCCCGATTGTGCCAAGCCGCCGCAGGGCGTCAAGATCGAGCCGCTGCTCATGATCCACCCCTCGCACTTCCGGAGGCTGGAGAGCCTGCGGCGGGTGCCGTTCGTGAACAACCTGCCGCGAGGCGACTGCGCCGCCGCGGCGGCCGTGACGCCGGGCCGAGGGGCCCGCGCGCCCAGGCCGCAGCGGCGATGCTGCCGAGCGGCGCCCGCTCCGCCTGCGCCGCCGCCCCAGCCGCAGCCGGCGGCGGCGCAGCGCGCGCGCCCCGCCGAGGACCCGCGGCCGCTGGCCTGCTACCGGTTCGAGTCGTTCGCGGCGGCGGCGGCGGCGGAGGCCGTGGCGGCGGGCGTGGGCGGCGGCAAGCTGAGCGCGCGCGCCCGCCTCAAGCCGCACCCTTACCTGCCGCCCGAGGCGCTGGACTGTGATATTGCGCGCGCGCTGCCGCCGGCCGCCGCGCACTACGACCGCTTCGATAAGCGCGCCCTGCAGCAGCTGCCCATCTACATGTAGCCGGGCGGCGTCGGAGCAGGCCCCGGTCTCTGTGATGTTTCGTTGTAATTAGCTAGTGATAAGTGCCAGCGGGCGCGCGGCGGCGGCGGCGCCGGGCCCCGGGCCGCCGCGCGGCCGCCCCGCGTGGTGATCGGGCGGCGCGCGCCCCCGCGTCGGACGCGACGAACCTAATACCAAATAGTACCTATGTACGTTGATATTGTTTAAACGTTGATTTATGTGTTGTTGTACCGGACGATTATTATGTGTTGATTCGCCGAGGAACTGGAAGTGCGTGTCACCAGGGTGCGCCACGCGCGCCCCTGCATTGCCCACCAACGAAAATATTTATTCGCAAACGCAGTAAACGCTTCACGATTAAATTATTGTACGGTCGAGTTTCGTTGCGTATTTCTGTATAAGATATCATATCGATAATTATATGTTCAAAAATTGTATTATAATAAATATGTACCTATAGAGTAAAAAAATGAAAGTGAGAAAAATATTACGAATAAACTAGACATAGTTATGTTTTCGAATTAGTGACGATGAGTTATAGATCAGTCCCGAGCGGTGAACTAGAAACGTGTCTCTACTCTCATTTTGTAAGCGGTTATGTTTGTTAAAATTATATATGAAGAGTCCTCTGATGAATAGTCTGATTAACGAATATTCGGCATGTAAAAGTCTTTATAAAACGCTTACTTAGCATATCATAGTATTATATTGTGTCATAGTCCAATGCCAAAAATATAACTATCTTTTTACAAAAATCCCTAACGAATCGTTTTATTTATCTTCACCCGGGGTGCACCCGGACGCCGTGCCGTCGGCGGACGGCGGGACGCGCGCGCGATCGATGTGCGGGACCGTAGGCAGGGGCAGTGAGTGCATTCCGACCGATTTATCGAGTGGCCCCACGTTCCCATGTTCCGTTGCGCCCTGCCAGGGGCAATAGTGCCGATTCTGGATTGCCACGCAACGTCCGTGCAGCGATTGTGGATTGCTGATGTAAGTATACGCTGAGAACGGCGTCGGTGTAACTAAGTGTTTCGACATCAAAATTACAGTATATTATGTGCATCATAACTAACTGTTCAACAACATGAACTCACTTAGTCGCTTGGATTATAATTTATACATGATACCTGCAGCAGATGACTTGTTTGAGCCACATCAATCTTTTAACAACTATCTATGACTCTTTACTTGTCAATTTCTTCCCGATAAGGAACCATTTTGTTGTTTGTTATTCAAACGCAGTCAATGTATACGAGCCACGTAATTACATACGTTTCTCAAAATTTCTGAACCTTAAAAACATGTTTGTCTATTCTGTTATAGCTTTGACCCATTGAAATTAGTCTTAAAAATTGGAAATGGAATGTAAGATTACATTTCATTCTACCTTGCCCACGTTTTTTACTTAGTTTTAAAACTTTCTCCCATTTCTTTTTATGTAAAGATAATAAGAGATAAGATAAAGTTTATTGCATATTCTGAAAAATAAATAAGAACCTGTTAGCTAATAGAAAAATGTTTAAATCAAGGTTATCTGAATTCACTTTTCTTTGAATATTGTTCCTGTATTTAATTAAATTAGTATTGATATCAACGTCTTCCTCTCTTATTCAATGGACAATTGTGACAAAGAAATTAGTACAATTTATAAAAAAAATGTTACACAATATTGTTTATCATTCCATTGTGAATTAGTAATACTTAGCTGAATTTTGTTGTTAGCTCTATATTTATTAAAACTGCTCAAATCTAAATCGATTGGAGCAATAATGTACTTTGATTTACTATATTTAGCATTTACCAAATGTCTGGGCAAGACATTTGGATTCCCATAATTGTATTGTTATTATTTTCTTAGTTTCATTAAAAAAAAAGTTCAAATATTAAAATAAACATTATTTTACATCACCCCATACTTTAATATAAGACATTCTTAAATTTAATTTTACAATAATATGGCATTGAATGGTAAAACAACTTACACTTAATTATAATTATTGCCAATACGTGTATAAAAAGTACGCAATCAAAAACAGTTATAGCTAAATTGACATTACTCATGTTGCGGTACTAACAGTTTCGATTAGATTTTTTGTACACTTTTCGAGAAGTTAATTTACGTTTTGTTCAATTGCAAAAATTAAATTAAACACCTGTCATTTGTTAGAAAACATAAAACATAGATAAATGATCATCGAAAAGAATATTCAAAGGTCAGAATATTACTTTGTTAATAAATTATCTATAGTTGAGCAAAGCTTTAGTAATATCTAATAGCGAAATATAAGATGTGATTAAGATAATTTATCATATATATTACTGGAAATTCATGAACGTGACAGAACCCCTATTGCAGTCGTCATAAATTGGCATTTGCACGCAGATATCTCGCGTTTATATCATCGTAAATATCCCCAGCGAGTTATTTACCGCATGATGTTGGCCATTAATAGTGGACCCCGGGGTTATAGCCATTTAATAATAATGTGATCATTTCAAACGAAGCCATTACATTATATTGTATGCAATTAAAGATAATTTTGTAACAACCCCGACACAAATGTAGCGATACGCGATTGGATTGATTCTGTTATACATTTCTCGGGAAATTAGGTCAAGATTTCGAGATCATCGCTTGTAGAAACAAAAACTTAACTTGAAAAGTTTTCTATAATCAGTCTAATTCTCCTGAAAATGTCGGCAATGTTTTCTATTTTAAAGCACTAGAATTGTATAAATAATTATGAACTGTACACATTAGCAGAGAAACCATACAACATTCCTTGTTGCAGAGCCAAGCGTTAATGCTTCTTATGTTCTTAACAAGGATTCCTTTTATATCGGAATGACAGCTTAATTACATAAAGTTAAATGGAAATTACATTTATACAACGAACATCTTTATTGATGCCCATATGAACATGAAACTGCCACGAGAATGTAAGTGATTACATCTCAATACCAAACAATGAGCTCGGAATACCGATGGAATGCATTCAATAACTAAAGCGTAAAACTATCAACATCGACGATCTGAATATGATTATATACCTACATCATAGATCGAAGACGCAACAGTACAGCCGGTTACAACAATGTTGAATTCAACGGAAGATGCTAATGCCATCTCCGGGGAATCTGAAACGTATTCACGTAAAAACATCGTGCCAGGACTGTATAATTTAATAAAGTCATAACTAAAAGATGAGAGGGGAATGCTAAGAAGACGCTACGGCGTGAAGTGACAAGCTGTTAATTTAAAAGGCTCACTGAAATAGACCGAGAACTAATACTTTCCCGAGGTTATTTTGAACAACCACCTTGAAGATGGTTAGACACTTTAGGCGTGTAAAAATAACATGCAAAGCGGGACGACGTTACTAAGCTTTTTCGCCTCTGAACACGACCATTCTTCTATTGTTTCATATTCAATGACAAAATTTCCAAAATATCCGTCGAACAAAAGCCTAGCGTTGGCATTCATTCGACATTTTATTTGAAAGGCACTTATACACAATGAGTCGTGAATAATCCACAATGGGCGTTGGAAAGAAAATTATTCATATTGAATCGGCTATTCAGGGAAATAAGACTTCAAACGAAACGATTACAATAAAACGTCGATTACGGTGATTCGTTACATTGATGCGAACGGCGGGCAATTAGGCCGGCGTGCCTAATAGAGATGCAGCGAATAGATTTACATATGCATGCACGCGGCTTGGGAGGCCATGCCGCAACAAACACGCATGACAACCGCTTCTCTATCTATCATATTTGTACTTCGCATTCCATCTGCATCTCATCAACGCGCTCTGAATCACTACGAAATCCCTGAATCAACAAATCGCTCTTCATTTATAGTATCAACGTCTTCTCAATTCGAAATAATGACTAATCACGACACTTGCCGAATATTTTATAAAAATTCTGCTAAACTCACCTTTTCATTTATAAGGAGCAGAATTAATATTGAATTTATTCTTGTTTTCTAAATATCGCAAAATTAATGGAACAAATCGCATTGGATCAGTTATCGTGTTGAATTTAACGTTATCTTGACATAAAAAACTTTCCTACGAGTAATAAACTGTAAAGAAAGATAAATCGAAATGAAATGTGGAAAAGAAGGTTATAGACGTGGTTCTAAAGAATTTAGATCACAAAAAAGATAGGGCAGATTGTTTACAGATGAGTCGAAATGGCGTTCTGTTTTCGAAGAACAGCCTTTGCCTGTGGCACGTCTGTGCTTCTACGAATGCCTGCCATTACCCGAGAGCGGTGTTAAATTAGCATCAACGTAATAAACAACAGATAAACATCGAGACTAATGGATGATTGCCCCTTGTCGTGCCTGACGTACGAGCAACAATCGCCGCGTCCATATCCCGGGGCTAGCAGAAAGAATCGAAACATTAATGGCTGTTTCGTTTATTTGTAGCTGCAAGAAAGGAAACAGATATTATCATGTTACTGGGGAGTTTCGTATGTCGTTTTTTCTTCCAACGTTATTATTAGGGTAATATTATTTGATTTCAATAATTCCTTTTCTTCTCATGCACAGTAACTCAAAGGAAGTACATTGTAATACAATATATTACCATTACTCATATCTGCTAGCTCATTATTGCTCTGATGAAATACTTTCTGCCATAAAACATTTTCCTTTCTCCTTTCCAATATTCCGTTTTGTTTCATCACAAAGCCCCTCCTCATCACATCTTTCAGAATTAAAGCTATATTTATTTTATATCCCGCGCTATAATAAAAAGTTTATTGTTACTTTTTATGGCCACGATATTGTGCTTCAGATTCGTGGCCGTTATCTCAAAGTAACTTCTTCGGCCATTACTTATTACTGTGATAAAATATAATATTCTAATAGAGCCGGATTGCGTTATTACATTTACAATAAAGTAGAAGGTATTATTTTTTATCATCATGATCTATGGGGCGATATTTAAATTTATATTACCTTTAGGCTATCCTCTAGCTTTTTAAAGATTGATGCATTTCTGTATGATTTTAATCGACTTTATTTGAGAAAGGTATTTTATTATATATTCATGAGTTAATTATTTCTAAATGTTTTCATCCTTATTCCTTATATCTTGGAAAGTTCTCTCTATCCTTTCAACTTTATTTTATTTGAAGCTGGATTTTAAGACTACTTGCTATACTCGTCTATTTTGTTACACTTTCTCTGTTACACCACAAATCTTCATATCATGCTTCATAATATCCATCCATTTCTTTTTTGACCTGCATTAATCTGAAGCTCAAGAAAAAACTTGATGGGGAAATCATCCATGCGAAAAACTTTTACAATTTCTAACGAAAAGGTTTAAATAGATCATTATAAGAAACGTTTATTATAAATTAAAGATTATAACAAGCGAACTTCTATTTTCTTTCGGATTTAGTCCAAAACCAGTATTGTATATATTTTAAAACGGCTTACTGGTATATTCATTACGGCTTACCGCATAATACATGTATGAAATTCTTAAAAATAGAGATGTTCTATTTCTTACACTTACCAATATTTCTGCAGCTAATATTATAAGTATTCATAAAGTGCCGGTGTCATTTATTACTATGGCAATGTTGTTTATGTTCAGTGCTATAATAATATAAGGCGGCCAATTTAGACAACTATCGCCGAGATATAAAAGCTTTTAAAGTAATTCATGTTAATATACGACTTGTAATGTGGGTGCACTAAAACATAGAATGGGTACACTGGCGGGGGAGTTGTGGAGGCGTTATAAAAAGTAGCATTGGACTAGATGAGTATTAGACAGTGTTTCTATACAATGACTATTTGAGTGAGCCTCTCACCTAATACTTATAAGAAATTCTATTTTATCAATAACTTGCACGTGACATTCGAGATTTATTATTTACAAATGCTTATATGCTTATAAACTCGATGACGTAGTACATGTTACAACTGAGAACAGTTTTATAAATAAGCCTGTCTTTATACAAACAACACAAATATGTGTGAAAACTTTTTATTAACATTAAAGCATTAATAAAAGGAAGAGGAAGAAGTATATTGGGTTTATAAACATTATTTCAACACGGATATATCTGATACTTATGAACTTTATAAATGCATCTCAGACTTTCTCTACTGGGCAACACTGTGACATAGTGGTAATCATGAAGATTCGCAAAGAGAGAGATAAGAGAGCACTTAGTCATAATAATCGCGAAATATAACGAGCACTTGGTCACGGACTGATAACTACGACTTACAGTCAATTCTGTAATTACCACCTTCCTTGAAACAGGGCTGACAACTTCCTCAATTATTTACTTAGTTTTTTAAAAACTAATTTAAGGCTGTCTGAACATAGAAAAACATCACATCGAATATTAAACAATACCTTAAACGATATGCTTTTACAAAAAACATTTTATTTTTATTACATCCTCAAATCAATGCAAAAATATCACAATGGATGCAGTCGTATACTAATTGTGTCCACGTTTTTGCTATCATCGCCATTGTTTTTTTAGTAGTTGTTTTATTCGACACAATGTCGAATTCTAGGCAGTGTTTTTCGAATAGAAATGTAAACGGCTAGCCAGCCCTATTAAACCTTCGACTAAATTACAGTTAAATACGGCTGTTCAATTCGCGTAAGTGGAAACTCGGCGCGGCGACGATTCCCGAAATGTGAGTATAATTTATCGGTCGGTATTATCTCTCGTAAAACGAAAACCCAATTTATGTACGCCTCCCGCTGTCATAAAACATAATATTATCGATATTGCCCCCCTCCCTAGGCTATCACGAACTAAGCAAACGGAGTTGCCAGGCAGACAAATTATCCACATTTCTATGAAATATATAATATGGTGTAGTTTTTGATATATACAAAACGATTTATATATCATGAATACAATATGTTTGAATAACGTATTCATGTGTGCGTGATAGTTTATTTATGACCTCCGATATGTTTTGACTTTTATTAGAATATTTAATATTGTTATTCACATGTACTTGAGAATTTGTCAACATAAATTTATTACACGTGACTGTATAATTCTTATGGCGTATATTTACCATATAAAATACAAAAACAACTTCGTTAGTTACTTATTCAACCGTCTATACACATCGACTTCTAAAAATATATAAGAAGCATTTGAATGCTTACATTGTACCTTTTTATAAACATATTTAGCGTAGCATAGTGTGTTGTCTTAAAAATATAAATTTTAGAAAACAGTTTTTTTGAGCTTAAAAAGTAATCACATCGAAACGTATTACTTGTTCTGGCAGTCTACAATTTATTTTTAAAAAATGCCACGTCATTGCTCTCTCTCGTTACAATTTTTTTTAAGTTAAAAAAAATATTTTCTAGAATTTAAATTTTCAAGATATCGCATTATTAAAGCAAAAAGGCGATATGGCGTACGTTTATTATTAAGCATTTATCTGTGTATTACTAATCTATATGTTTAGATGTTATAGAGTATCTAAAAAAATATACTCGTAGTCTTTTTATCTTTGTCTATTGGACCTGGCAATCCTATGCACAACGGCCATTTTAGGTACTGAAAGGTACCAAAGTTAGTTGAGGGCTATTACCGTCCTGCTTTTTCTTTGAGCTTTACTGTATAAGTGCAAAAGGGATAGAAAAGGGCTCGAACTCTTTCATGTATCACCGGAAGTGTTCTGCTTGATCTCAATTCTGACTTTTGACACGACAAACTGTAGTTTGGTTTACGTTAACAAATACAAAATACAGATGGGTTTTTGGTTAGTTTTCTTATAGAGCGAAATATATAGGTAATATAATATCCTTTTAGATGTACAGAAATGATTAACTTGCTCTCTAATATTTTCGTTTTATTAAAAAAAGGAACTATAGACTTGAATAATTTGCTAGTTTACATTAATATCCGTTTTACAGAGTAGATATATTCTTTGTAATTTAAACTAGTTTTATTTGAAACTTAAAATATTTATTTCAATTACACATAAAAAATAAAAATTACTACTATAAACTATATTTATAGGCTTAACAACGTTTATTTAGTGCGGTAATTTATCAACTTGTCTCCATGATGACAAGACTGAGAACGCGTTCCATTAGTAGCTCACAACGCCCAAAATGCTCCGTTAGCCGTTCCACAAGGCGACCTCAGTCGTTGTGGTCGCGGTGAAAACGTCACTAATGACGTCATCATTTTCGATCACACGACACTCACAACGACCCATGTCAAGAGGTGGGTCGAATAGCCGTTCCACATGGGTTTACGATCGTAACGCCGGCAAGCAAGTGGAACGGGATAAATCGCGGTCGTGAACGTGGTCGTTGTGAGCCCCTAAAAGAGAAGCCTAGGCAGCTTGCAGGGGCCAATTTCTTGTGAAGAAACGTCAAACTATGTAAGTTACAATTCACCTGTGTAAATACACAATGTCTAGACGACACTCTAAAGTTTGGTATGAAATCAAACTTGAAATAATGGACACAAATGGTCGCAAACACAAAATCCGTCCGTTGACGGACTGTTATTTTGAAAAAATAGGTAAATATTAAAAAATACATGGAAAAACTCTTTTCAGTTGATTGTTCGTTTTATTTCACACGAAACATAACTAATGGCAAATTTCGTGGTTTCTACCATAGCACGACGGCGTACTTTTGTCATTTATCTCAAGTTATTTATAGAATAAAATCAAAGAGGGGAAAAATAAAAATGACAGCTGCGCTGCTTGAATAAAACAGTTCAATTATTTCACTTTTGAATTCAGTCATTTTATAATTTATTTGACTGACAACTTTTATCTCATTATTATCGATTTATCGACATTCAAGGAGTAAACGAGAATAATGTTTATGTACATATGTATCGTAATCTATAATATATAAAACAAATTCGTGTTACTTACACCATTTGTAACTCAAGAACGGCTGGACAATTTTTTATGATTTTTGTGTTTTTTCAAGTAGATTCCAGAATGGTTTAGTTTAACAAATGGTCCCGGTTGATGGCGCTCTAATCGGTTTCTAGAATTTTATTTTTTAAGGACAAGACAACGTCTACCGGGTAAAGGCTAGTAAGTTTTAATACAATGCGTGCGTACTTACATTATGAAATTCTTCAGTGTCAGCGATTCCAGTCTTGCAGAAATATAAAAGCATTTTTGCATGCATACGAACAGATAGAATGCAATTCAGGGGTGGTAAACCACAAAAATGTAATTTATAAGTATTTTACTGTTAGAACCTCCAAGGGAGATGTTTCGGTGCGCAGGTTTGTTCAAAAAAATATACAATGTTGGTTGAAAGTGAATAATGGATGTAATATGTAAGTGTCGCTATTTCTTTAGCCTTTCGTTATGTTGATTGTTTTAATGAATAATTGTTTTAGTATAGGATCCCAGTTTTTTTGTTAACTCAGGGGGAATGTCTTTTCTTGTGGCACACACATGGGTCTTGGATACAGGGTAAAACAAAAGCGCCGCCTAGTGCCGCGCGCTTCGTGTGAGTGTGGGTCTCTTGCACCAAACGTCAAACGGGATCTCCTCCATTAAAGGAGGAGGCCGAACAAATTACCCACTAAACCTACCCTGGACCTATGAGAGCATATATCTAGAATGACAGGGATGTATAACGTAGTTATCCATGCTAGTGCGCCGATTTGGTACTAAACCGAGAAGCAGGGCTGTACCACTTCGAGCAATAGAGGTGATTCCACCGACACCCCCGTAAACAGTGGCCCTCTACCAACTTCACCGAGCTGGTTAATGGATGAAAGGTGTTTAATATCAAATTAAATATGCCAATAAATATATTGCAAATGGGTTGACTAAAAAAAAACAGTCCAAAATATGATTAATCAACAATAAAGAAAAAAATAACATTTCACTTGTTTGGTTAATAGACAAATTTCATACCAATCAAAAGTATAAAGCCTATAGAATATGCAAACGGTAATAGGTAAAACGATACTAGTAACTTGCACTGGTCTGGTTAATGAATTAAAGTTAAGTTAAAATAAAGATTATTTCATTACGAACACGGTGGTATAGTGTTGTCTGCGAAAAATCAGTCCTGAATTCCGGTTGTCGACTTTAAAAAAAGTGAAATATTGCTGCGAGGAAATAGTTGCGACAGAGAGGTCTCAGCAAACCATCCCATGCGATAGACGAGGACATAGCATTACAGCTGTGTGTAGTTCGTCCATTGAATGAAATCATATTCAGGACTGAAATTTGTTAGTTAACCCATTTGCATTGTGCAATATATTTATATAGACAAGACAATATATTTGTTGACATAATTTAGTTTGATATAAAAAATACTTTTCATCCATTAACCAGCTCGGTGAAGGTCGTTTTATACTGGGATCTTAGACTATTTGCTTTTGTTCAAAATCTCAACTGTTTAATGAAATATGTAGTGATAATGATGAAGGTATAAAGGCAGTACAGGTGGCGCTTGTGTTACATTAGTGATGTAATACTAAACAAAGCTGCCAGAACTCCCATCGTTTTACTTATTTCTTACGGACTTATTTATTCTATATCTTGAATATCAGGCCACTGAAATGTGTTTTCGTCATCCGTTCCTGCACGAATACTCGTAAAATGTATAACAAAGATACAGAAAAGTCCGCTGAGGCCTTCAGCGTCTATATCAACATCACAAGTTGTAAAGTACATTGACTTTCATCCAACTAAATTTAATGATACTCTATTAGCGGTTACACTGTTAATTCATATAATTAAAACATTAATTCAAACACAAGTTTCATAAAAGTTAATTAAGCATTATTTGATAACCAACGAACACATTAATTGTAACTTAAACTTAAGTAAATATACATTTATTCATTAATTCAAAAAAGTTTAAGGTTTAAAAAAATTAATAAGTATAAAATTAGAGAATATGAAAATATTTCGGCTATGTTTAACATAATTCATGTATTCATACTATTATTATAATGATATACAACTAATATACATTACAAAATAAAACACAATCGAATTAATACATTCCATTTAATTCATAATTAATGCTGAGCACTACTCACAAACTTAATTGCTGTTAAGATATAAAACGAAACGATGCTTCAAAGTTAAGAGATGATTACGTGCTAGCTGTGCCCGCGACGTCGTCCGCGTTCAATTTGTTTTCAAAATCCCTCGATTTTGTAACATTCTTCATTGGTGCTCCGCTCCTATTGGTCTTAGCCTGATGATATATAGCCTATAGCCTTCTTCGATAAATGGGCTATCTAACACTGAAAGAACTTTTCAAATCAGACCAGTAGTTGCTGAGATAAGCGCGTCCAATCAAACAAACAAACTCTTCAGCTTTATATACGAGTATTAGTATAAGATTTTTAATTTTATCAGACGAGAGACTTTTATAACCTGTTTCTTACAAGGTATATTTTCAATAAAATTTTAGTTAAATTATTATATTAGATGGTTTGTTTGTGCATTTTCTACTTTAGTATCTAACAATAGACGTTCCTTAAGTTGACATTTAAACATAATTAAATAGTGTAATTTGTGAAATGTACACTAATAATGGTTAAATACAGTAATCTGAATGTGAATCTAGTAAAAGTAAGCAATGTATAAATATTTCTTCGTAGCTTTGCTTTTGTATTCATTGCAGGAGTTCAGCAGACAGGCAGACAGTCCACTTGATGGAAAGTGGTTACACCATCGCCTATGGACATTTGCAACACCAAAGGTGCTACAAATGCGCTGGCCACTAATGCCGGAACACAACTCAAGGTTGCTATGGCGACATACTTAAAACTAGGGGTGGTAGCCATCCAGTCGGGCAAATACCCTGCCACTTGGCTGTGGGTTGTTTTGTCGCCTCTTACGCCAGGCCGCCCGAACGCAGGAAATTGTATTCTTTCTCCGTTTCTGTATTCGGTTCTGTATATTGATTTTCATAACTATATTATTGAATATACTACGAGAAATATAAAAACCTGATGGTAAGTGGCTTTCGTTGATATTTGCAACATAGCATCAATGCTGACTGAAATGGTATCCTATTCGGGATTATCATACGAGCGTTAATCCCGGTTGCGTGCGGAGTGTCCGCGTCGAAGCTTAAGGTCCGTTTACCTATTTTAAGGACTGCTTAACTAATGCAAACGTGAATCGAACTTTGTATAGCAATATTACAAATAGTCTTTTTTACTTTATGTACGTCCGTAGAAGTTTGTATCCTACAAACCTAGCCGCTTTCCATAAAATGTTGCAGCATAGGCGACTCTCCTATCTGCTATGTCACGGAGATGAAAGCTGCGGATGCCTCGAGTTATTATGCAATCCATCCGCATGAGTACACAATTACACATCCACCACAGCATCATGTTTACTACACCAGTAAAATATTTCTATGTGTATGATTAGACATATACCAACGTAATTATTTTTAATTACGACGTTTCGGCCACTTTTCATTAACGGTGATTATGGAAGACAAAGGATGTCAGGTGTCAATGAGTAATGATACAGTTATTACAAGTTTAACATTACATTACGAGAAGTCGAGTAAATACTCAGTACTATCCTGTACGATTTTTATTAGAGTGGTTACAGATGAACAAAGTAGGTAGACTGAACCCCAAAGGCTCAGAGTGAAGCCGGCTAACGGAAGCCGATTTTGGAATAGGAAGCCGGTCACGTTGCAGTGCATTACAAGATCTTATTATTCAATATCCGAATTGTAGAATCTACGGATAAAAAGGAACAGTTTTTAGTGGTTTACATTATTATGATTGTTCACTACACAGACGCAAACCACGTATATCTCTATAAATATTATAAACGCGAAAGTTTGTAAGAATGTAGGGATGGATGTATATGTATTACTCTTTCACGCAAAAACTATTCAATGGATTTTAATGAAGCTTTACATTAATATAGCTTTCACATCAGAATAACACACAGACTATAATTTATAAAGATATAGTGTGAATTATCCAAAATATAACGAATTTCCATCAGCACGCGGGTGAGACGGCGGCAGCTACAAAGTTTACACGTATAAAAAAATTAGTACTTCATCTGATACCTTTGTTCACGTAGATTCCGTCTATGCATAATTTTACTCGTTCGTCTGAGGTAATGGTGTACAATAAACTTATCTATCTATATTTAAGTGAAGTATTTCTTTCCATGAGTAGGTTCTGATGTTTATCTATGTCATAAAAGAAATGTTCTGCGGCTCTGCCAACGCCGCAAGGATTATGGGCTTCCAGATAACATACATAACTATTTCCTGCGTCATACCGCCGTAGCGTACCATACATTAACGCTGCGTCCACACTTGGACACATATTTCTAATCGGTATAAGTACATGGTATGTGTAAATTTTCAAGCTGACTTACCATTTTATTAATAAGTAAGGTATGCTCGCGACTTCGTCCACGTGTGACTTGAAATTCCCGGTCACTAAGTACCGCATTTGAAAAAGAATGTAAACTATCTTTAGTGAAAACTGTGTCTACAAACCGCTCCCGGGAAAATTCCCTCGGGATTCCCGGGATAAAAAATATCACACAACAGTTTTGTTTTGCTATTGATCACTAAAATATATCAAATTGGAATTACATTTTTTAAATCTGGGCATTTAAAATAATTTCCAAAAAAAATCCCGCGGGATAACCAGGGTAAAAAGTAGCGCAGAGTTTAATTCTAAGAAATAGCTTTAAGGCCCAGTATTTTTTATGTGAATCCCGAACAAACGAAAAAACGAGAAATTTAAAAACATTGCATCGTGTTCTCTGTCGTTTATATTATTATAGTCTATTCCAGATGTGTTTTTTTAATAGCGTTAATGTACAGACAGGGCAGGTTTAGACTTTTATGATATTATGGATAACATACGACGACTCGACTGAAAATACCTACCCAGTCTTCGCTCGCAATATAACAGTAAATAGTTTATAAACTTCGGTTACGTATCCTGCAGGTATTATCAAATTTTATGGAGTAAAAAAAATATTCGATCTCTAAAGTAACCTACGTGGTATCCCCAGTAGGCCTACTTCACGGACATCTTGCTAATAAGGTAATCCTCGACATCATATATTTTTAATCACTTATTAGCTAGCTACTCTAATCGACTTTTCTTCGATGGTCCAGGCTGTGGCTCAGAATCTAAATCAACGTCAAATGTGAAAGTTTGAGGAATGACAGGAGTTAAAATTGGAGTCATAGTTGGAAGTTCATCTTCAAATTCATTTTCTTTCATTAACTTTGATATCTCCATAATGTTGCTGCATGTTTCGCCAGAACATACATAAAAAACGCGCCTACGGACTCTACCTCATAGGTGGCGGGAAAAACGGGGGACCTTTTCTACCTGCTTGACATTCGATAAGTTAAATTTGGTAAGTTCTATGGTAAAAAAAGAGGAATAAATAAAAAAATTCTCACTTTTTTGCTTATAACTTCTTTAATTTTTAATTTAGGGCAAAAAGTTGTATAAACATATATGTAGGCAAAACAATTTGCTACAAATTATGACTTTACAAATTTTTTGTACGACGCATAATTTCCGAGATATCGCGAAAAAAGTGTTTTCACCCATTTTTCCAAGATGGCGGCCGGGGGACAAGGGTGGCGACCCCACAAACTTGAGGTTAAGCTTCTATAGACCCCCCACACATGTCTCAAAAATAAAATTGCGTCCTCTAACAAATGCAAAGCTCATGTAACATTTCAATGAACTATAAAGGGCAACACGTTCTATTTTTTAATGTAATATTGATGGTTTGAAACATAAATTCTAAATTCAAACACCAAACATCATCGAATCATTAGGGTTAATATATAAGCTCGCTTTGATAATACTCGATTGCGTGATTGGACTGGTGTGTCCGCACTCCACAGGGCAACGCGACACTTGTAATTGGCTGCACAAAGTGTAATACGCTTTCGTCGGTGTGAATGTGATTATTTTGAGTGTGCATGTGTGTGCGCGACCGCGTGGCCGACGACCTACTGCGATCAGCTGATCGGCGGGCGGGGCGGCGCGGCGCGGCGCGGGAGGGGGCCCACCGACCAGTCTCGGGTGACGTATACTTCTCGCCTTCCGATTCGGATCGCTTTACGATACGATTGCGATTCGATCCTATTGTTTAGGATTATTTTGTCAACTTTAAACCATTTGTGGTATCGAAACTTGCATCATAATGCTGTTGTCAAAATATAAATGTGTCGTGTACTCGAAGGAATGAAACCATATACTTACAAGTGAATATTTCAAGTGGACCTTCAGGACCAATTCCTAAACTATACGAATTAACAAAAATCTCTCAAAGGAGTCTCGGGGCAGATTTTAATGGATTACAAAAATCAATTACCCTTATCAGGAATCAAATCGACTGATTTTGAAACAAAAAACACATCGTTGTCGTCAGCCATTCGCAGTCCACTGCTGGACATAGGCCTTCCCAAGACGGCGCCATTCATCCCTGGCGCAACCAAACAAAAAACACATAGGTGCCTACTGTTTATTACACCAAATCACAGTGCAACTTGTTAAGATCAATTTCTCTAACAGAATGTCAAACAGCACACCATTTTTGTACATTTATTTTTCTTAGGTGTTGGCTGCTGTAATATAAAGCTAGAGTGTTTATCCACAGACCACCTTGATATGCATTGCATGAGTACAACACACAGGTAGAAGGCCCACCTGATGGAAAGCGGCTACCTTCGCCTATTCCTCCATCCAATGTGAACCTGAGCGAGCGTTTTTAGTTGCTGCTTATGTTGGCAATAAACTACGAAACAGTCTGGATCTGGGAAGTCAAACACTGGATGCTTTGATATTTCTCTTCTAAATAGTTTTTTTTTTAACTTTTTACTACATTGTGATTTGTATTCGTGAACTGTCAGTGCAAGAATATTAAAAACATTTTTAAGAAATTACTCAAGTTTTTTTCGTTGGATCCCAATTAGAAATGACATAGTTTAATTCCGGGATTGAAAAACTATGCTCGGGATTGTATTCTGTAGCCACAGATGATGGGAAGAAGGTGAACGCAAATCTTTATGGTACATAGTAATTTTATGATTTACGTAAGTCAATATATTAATTAATAAAAAATCGAATGAATTCTCTGAAGCGCTCTTTGCAACGCCTAAGCGGTAGTTTATGGATCATTAAGAATTCGAATTTTTAATAAATCATTTATTTTAGCATTAACGTGAAAGTTATGTTACTGTGAATTTCAAAAGAGAAATTAAACATTGAATGTTATTATACGAAATTAATTTGTCTTAAGTATTTTAATGTTTCGTATAAACAACATGAATTAATAAATTTAATACGTTCATAAATTCTTAATCACTTTGAGAAAGTGCCAAATAGCAAAGAGAGCGACTTAATATGATAGCTGTAATAAAGTAGTGGTCTGAGTGCTATGCTTGGTTCGTTATAAACAAAAAGTGCCGGATTCTATTTCCGATCGAGGTAAATTAGAAAAACATGTTTCCCAGCACGTGTCTCGCATCTTATTTACATAGACAATATATAGATATGTATTCTTAATCTACTTAATTAAGTAATTATCAAATGAAGGTATAAAGAACTGTCCGCCGCATCTTTCGCTTGTTAATGAAGTTTTCGCCTTGGATTGAATAATAAATAGAAATGGGTTGATTCTTCGATCAACAATTACTATTGTTGATCGAAGGGTTGATTTAAGAAAAATAAATTTGTGGGATGGTCGTCATGGGATGAATCAGGAATCCACATGGACGAGGAATGAATGTGTAGGCGATATAGGCTGCCTCTGTGGTTGAGCGGTTTAAGCCTATGCCGGCTTACCTCACTGCAACATAGAGGCTTCGGGTTCGATTCCAGGTATGGGAAATTTCGGCAACGAATTTTCTCCGTTATTTACTATGGTCTGGGTGTCTGGAATCGGTCTCAGAGTGGTCCGTTATATATTACCCATAACACAAGTGTAACTTGCTTAATTTGAGGACATACAATATGTGAGTTTCTCCGCAGATTATTATTGTATGTTTTCTTCTGTTACAAATACAAATTAATAGTACAATAGGCTATGTTATCGCTATCAGAGACAACCATTGGAAAATTTTATTCAAAATAAGTTCCACTGGAGAACACTTTTTGAAGGTCATACATGTAAATCAAAATTTAAATCTACTTCCTATTCTGTGTGAATTGCTTCGCAATGTGTTATCGCAGTTCAAAGGAGAAGAAGCGGCAAGAAACTCCCCAGCAGCAACATATCTAGCTATAATGGATTTTTTCATCATAATTATTTACCTCAGGTTTTTTTTAAATGCATATAGAAGTTGTATTACAATTACTTTTCAAAGAATGAATGGAGTTGTAACAAACAAACAAAAATATGGTCACCGTCGCAATAATGACTTACTTTTTATCCATTGTACCCAAGAATGGTGATACACTTTATAATAAGTTCTAAAACAGAATTAATACCAAAAGAGCGTGCGTTTAAATACCTTGCTATCATCATACTTCTAAAATAGGACGATAAAAAATAATTTTAATTTCTGTTTCAACCATAATTAGTTTGCTGAGGCGTTAAAATTACGACGTTAATATCTTGCTACGCTCGTACAAAATCTATTCAGATTTGGCCTTTTTTAAGATTATCATCTTAGGTATAATAATTGATTAAACTGTTAACTACTCTATTAGGAGAATGCCCCATCTGAGATAATGTTAGTATTAGTGGCCGCTTCACGCAGGTGTAGCGATGGGTTTAATAGGTTGTTTGTTGTACGATATTGTTATTAATTGTTAATGACGTTAAACATTGACAGATAACGTATGTATATACGGTAATCTAGCTAATCATTTACGGTGTTTTTTTTAACTCTATAAACAATAGCCGATTTAATTAAGTCTCACTTCTCGCACTATAATTAGCCCCAAAGAGCGCTACTATGACATGTGCACCCTACCAAGTTCGGAGTGGGAAACGTTGTCTTGTTTCATTTCCTTTTATATTTGAGTGATGACGGGGCGAGCCTACTAGTGGATAGATACAAACTGCCCTATATTATTATTGTCACTAAATAAATTGGTCAAAATAGTACAATAATCTACCATAAACAAGACGCATTTGGCCAGTAACACTGAAATTATTCCAGTTGGAGCAGGGACATTATGAACCTGCCAGGGCTGCGGAGAAGCTAGGTCATATACCTGTAGCCCTGGCATAAGGCGAAGGACGGAACACCCACAGGGGTTTTAGCGGGTATCCCTAACCGGGGAGTGGCAATAGCATGGCACCAGTTCTGACTGGGCATGCTAGTGCCACCCCCGATCTGGCGAAACCCACACTAGGTCGCGAATTATCCCCCAAAGGTTCTGCTCTTGTCGCAGCTTAGTCCTCAAAAGGATTGCCCCTGGTTTAAAAAAAAGGGACATGAAAGTAAATTACGGATTGAACAATACGGTACATATTCAATATACTCTTTGTACGCTACTAGCGTTGCACCTCGATCGGCAAACAGTCATTGTTAGTCGATAAAGCCGTGGCAAATAACTGCAGTTAATTAAAACAATTTTTACGAGGTTTATTGCGAGCCGCGTTGCCGTTGGTTGACGCGAACAATGGCCGCCGCGGCCCTAATGTAAACAGTGCGCAGTGCGCGGCTTATGCCCGAATACAAATGTCACGGCGGCCATTTTTATTTTTTGACGCCATTCCATACTAATATCGTGGAAAATAAGTATTCTTCCTCCATGCTAATATTATATGATAAATGCGAAAGTAAGTTCCAATGACACGCTTACATCTAAGTTCTAAGGTAAGACATTTCCATGGTAAGCCAATTCGTACTAGGTAAGTGTGGTGCACCTTATACCATCGGCTTGTTCATCATAATACTATCAGACAACATTTATCAGACATTTCGAAGATATTAGTTACCTCCTTTTTTCGCGGAACACGTGTTGACCCTGCGAGACAGAACGAAATTGAAGGATTTTTTAATTTTTTATTGCAGGAGTTCAGCAGACGGCCTGCTTCATGGAAAGTGGTTAACCATCGCCTATAGACATTTGCAACACCAAAGGTGCTACAAATGCGCTGCTGCTCTTTTAAGGGAGACTGGAACCTGGTCACTAATGCCGGAACACAACTCAAGGTTTTTATGGCGATATACTTAAGACCAGGGGTGGGAGTCATCCAGTCGGGCAAATGCTCTACCACCTGGCTGTGGGTTGTTTTGTCGCCTCTTACGACAGCCCCCCCCCCCCCCAACGCAGGAAATTGTATTCTTTTCCCGTTCCTGCACGGATATAAATTACTTAACTGTTCATTAAATTTCAAGTAGAGTATAGAATCTCCAACAAAAACAATTTTTAAGAAGCGTAATAATGAACGTAGAAGTTTGAAATGATCATATCCGTCCATCTTTGGGTAACAGTCTCATACAAAAGTCGATAAATATATTTAACTTTGCTACGGAGATTGTAACTACAATCAATATAAAAATCATTTAGTTTATTCCATTACAATAAACAACTTATTAAATAAATTTTAAGAATTTGAAGAATATGTACAATAATAAAATAAACAGTAAAGTATAGATTATATTAAATAAATACAAGGTAAAATAATGACAATTCAATAATATTTAATAGTAATCAATAAAATAATAGGACAAATGGTCCACATAATTATTCTCTAAATATATTAAATACTAATAAACAAATATATTTATAGGTACATAACGTTTACGTGTTTTCCTTCAAGTTAATTAATAGAGCGATTGTTTTGTTGTTTAAATATTACTAGGGCTTATCACGCGTCTTTGCTGTAGTACTCTTTATGTACTTAAAACCTGCTTTTTCTTCCAAAATTTCTGAATACACTTTTAGTTAATAATAATTGGCAAACAAACACACATATTAGGTATATGTCCTCAAATTAAGCAAATTATACTTGTGTTATGGGTAATATATAACGGACCACTCTGGGGCAAACCCCAGACACTCAGACCACAGTAAATAACGAAGAAAATTTGTTGCCGAAATGTACCATACCAGGAATCGAACGCGAAACCTCTGCGTTGCAGTGAAGTAAGATTCTACATATTTATTATTTCAGGCGGTAGTGCAGGAAAACGTCTGCTGTAACCACTAGTTTATTATAAACAAAGGTTTTATACAGATATATGAATTGGCAAGTGTATTAACTTTTCTGACATCTACTACCAAAGTTCCGAAGGCAAACTGCTGCACAGTGAAGGATTTGGAGTAAAAACATGCAAACATACATAGAAACAGACGGACCAACTTCTTAAGTATTTGGCGACCGTGGGTAGAACTTTCTGGCAGCATAAGTCGGTCTCAAGACCTTTACAAAAGGTAGAAGATTCTGAAAAGACAAGGACAGATATTTTTTAGAAAGGGATAGAACATAAACAAAAGAAGAACGAAAGGAAGATCGAAATTCTGGAATACAAGGTTCAGGAAGGAGAAGACAGCGATGTATAGATATTTAGAAAAGGACAGACGGTAAATAAAAGAATAACGAAAAGAAGATCGAAATTATGGGTTCTAGAAGATTCTTCTGGGTATAGAAGCAGGGTAAGACGCGCCTAAAGGTGTAGTTCAGTCAGTTGAAGAGAGCAAAGCGACAATTGCGATACGAGAGAATTGGAAGACGAGTTAAATAGAAGACAGTGACGAGTTTAGTGGAGAGTTCAGTGAAGGAGAAGTTTAGCGTACTTTAAGAGGAGATCCAGAAGCGCTACTCACGGTAAATTCGGTGAGCACTGCAGTAGTAGCAGGTGGGCAATGCAATATCGACGACGGTACTAAAAGCTTTTAGTTGAAAAAAAACTGGTGTTTACTTCCAATCCTAAGTGCGTAACCCCCCCCCCCCAGTTCGCACGTAACAGTATTTTGTCTGCTAAAATGGCTATGAAACCTTAAAAATAAAAGGCGAAGGGGAATGATAGGATAGAATGATAGGAAAATCCAAAATTGGTATTTAAATATTCATTAAAATCTGTATTAAATACTCCCTCTGTCTCTTTTCTTTCAACATATTCCCATTATTTGGGGTCGGCACAATATGTTTCTTCCTTCCACACTCTTCTATTCTGACTTTTTTTTATAGCTGGAGTACAACAGACGGGCAGACGGCCCACCTGATGGAAAGCGGTTACCGTCGCCTATGGACGTTTGCAACATTGGAGATGTCACCAACGCGCTGCCGGCCTCGAAGAGATTTTATGACACCCTTTTTAAAAAACCCCCATGTTGTAGCGCTGTAGGAAAACCACGGCTGGGAGCTCATTCCAAATCCCTACGGTACGCAAGAGAAACGTTCTACAGAACCGTTGCGTACATGAGCGAAGTGGCTCAAGGAAGTGGGGGTGAACTCCCAACCGATGGCGAGCGGTGCGATGATAGAAAGAGGACGAAGGCACCATTCTAAACAGTTCTTCGGAACACTCCCCGTTATACAGTCGGTAGAATACCCAGAGAGAAGCAAAGTCTCTCCTAAGGCTAAGCGTATCTAAGCCGTCTGTGAGTATGGGATCATCAACAACGCGAACGGCTCGACGTTGAATAGAGTCCAGGGGATTGAGTTGGTAGGCAGGTGCTCCAGCCCAAAGGTGTGAGCAGTACTCCATATGCGGCCTCACCTGGGCTTTGTAAAGCACAAGTTGTTGCCGCGGTGTGAAGTACTGCTTGGACCGGTTTAGCACTCCCAACTTCTTGGAGGCAAGTTTTGCCTTACCTTCAAGATGGCCCCTGAACTGTACATCGTTTGCGATGTCAACACCAAGGATCTCAATACTCTTGGAGGTGGTAAGGTGAGTTCCTTGGAACATTGACATACATCTTCTCTCACAATACAAATCATCATATCATCCTTCAGACAATCTATACATACATATCTTACTTAGTCTATCTTTTCCATCTTGTAGTTTAACATTATATTTGTTACGTGACTTTCGTCCCTCGTTATAGGCTCATACCACCTTAATCTTCTTTCTCTCAATTTCTCAGTCACTGGTGGAATTTCCAAAGATCCCCTTATGTACTCATATCTCATCTTATCCATTCTTGTAACACCACACATCCTTCTGAACATTCTCTCACTATAATGGCCCAATATTCAGACCAGTATAGAATGACTGGTCGTATGACAGATTTATATATTTGACTTTTAAGTTTCAGTGGCATTAGTTTGTCGCACGCACGCCGGTTAGGCCCACTGTCCACGTAGCAGCACATAATACGCACGGCATAGTCATTTTACGCTTGTGTGTAGCTCGTTTGCATGTTGCGTAGAAACAAAAGTAACTGTGTCCACGGTGAGGCAACATCGCATTTGCATATCGTCAAGCGTTCGTCATGCTGCTCGTGTCGCGGCGCTCCATCCACTACGCACGCTAACTGCGAGACGCAAACTCATCGGTTTCAGCAGCCAGTTTTGTTCGGATTAGCGAAGAATATTCTTGTCTTTATAATAATAAATCAGCAGCATATTCGAGAAAAGACGTCACAGATAAAGCGTGGATGATATGGATGAAGCCAATACAATTTACGTCTGTGTCGCCGCCTTCTAATAACATTGTACGCTGCAACCACATCACCATCGCTTGATGACATTTTCGCAGTAAAATAGAAACGTGCTTCCGCGATCTTGTAGTTTGCATAACAATTGGACACAACTAAGACGCAAATTACACCTATCTTCATTTGTAGCTTGTAAGCATTCTTCAAATGACGCCTCAGTGGACAGTAGGCCTTACCTGTCACCACTTTAGCCATACTACATTTATTCTTCTCCTTACATCCTTCTCTACATCACAGTTACTCTGCAGTTGTGAACTAATAAAGTATGTGAATTCGGGCTTACATGGTAGTGTGGCTGATTTTAGCTTAAGAGGCACAGCACTAGAGTTTCCGCCAATATCGCAAAACAGGTATTCGGATTTGGTTCTGCTGATTTTTAATCCAACGCCCTCTAGATCTTGCCGCCACCTGTCTAGTTTCAACAATAAATACATGCTCCATATTAATACACAGGTTTATTAAGTGGGTCTCTAGGGTCAAATCCGTAGCTATAATATAACCAAAACTTACTCTAAGGAGTCTTGGGACCCATTTTACAACCCTTAGTTTTATGTTTGACATTCCTTCACAAAAATTGATGTTTATAAGATACACTACATTATCGAGACCAGAGGTAGAGGTCAGGTAGAAAGGTATTTGTTTGTCTGGATGGTCTAACTCTAGAGAATGCCGCCGTAACAATCTTCCATTGGATTCGTTTGGAGAGCGGTAGCACCTTCGGTGTAACAAAGGTCCACAGGCGATGGTAACTGCTTTCCATCAGTTCTGCCGACAGGCAGGCAGGATGAACTCATGAAAAAAAAATGAGTTGGTGCTATAATACAGTTTGTTTCTCGACGTAAATCAAGAAAGCGTATACTATTATTTTCATATTTTGTGAGGACTGTTTTTACATAAATAAGACTGACTATATTTGTCACATAAAAGATACTTTATAGTTATAAAAAGACTTCTTACACTATTTATCAGAATACAAAAACTGTTGACCAAACAACTATCAATCTAAAAAGTGTACAGGGATGTGTGTGCTCTCTGACGTCCGGAGACCAGCACTTCACCCGGAGGCTGATGACATGACACACCCAACATGAAGATAGTCTGTTGTCCCTGCTACACCTGGGATAATTTCAATGTTTATACACTATTGTAGCTAAGCATTAACGGCGTTATAATTTAACGCTATAAGTAAGTCGCACACTAACATCGTCCCAGATGTAGCAGGGACATGAGACGGAAATCTAAAGTCGAAACAATGGACGTACCTTTGAGGAATAGTATTAAAAAATTCAATCACTTGAAATTTATAAACTAAACACACGGTAGATAAAAGCATTAGATGACAATATGTTATTTTATGTTCCCAATGTTTTTGCACTTTCTGGCATGTGCAAATTATGTAATCAAAATTACATAAATATTTCACGCCTCTTTCCCACGGAGGTAGGCAGATACTATGGATCTCTACTTGTGACGATCATTTCGCTTCATCTACTATCATTAACCTCTTCATACATGCCCGTTTATTTGAAATGCTTTTTACTTGATGGCTCTTTAACACTTCTGCTATTCGATCATGGTGTTTACGTCTCGGTCTACCGGCAGCAATTCTACTATTCACAATGTTGTCATACACTTGTTTTGTGATAAGTCAAAATTGCTTGACGTATCTCGAAACGACATAAACTCGAGGACTCCGTGAAGTGTGACGTCACTCGCACTTCATATCTGAAAACAGTTTTGACAGATGCCCTGTCACATAGTGGTGTTATCTGACTCTGTCTGTTTATCGCGAGAACGACTTAGCGTCGATTGATGATAAACAAACAGACGAGCAAGTCGTGTGAATGTTAGTTATCATGTGGTGGGAATTCGAAAGCCAACATTCACTGACATGACGCGTTTGGATACGCTTTGATGTCGGCAAGCAAATACCAAATCACAAGATCATTTCGGTATAACAAATTATAAAAATATACTCCATTGAAAAGTTACATTTAGGGTTGCGCTTCTCAGAGGTCACCATTTTATTTTTTTAATATGTAGGGGGCTTAGTAGAAGCTCTATAATAAATTAATAATAACATAGGAATGTTAAGAAAATGATCAATTATATGAATAACAATATATATAATAGAAAACTAAGCCTAATTGGTCGTTTTCATCGTATTCTTAAAAGTATTCAAGAACCCGGTCAACTTCGGAGCGCTGTTAAGTTAAGTTAAAGTTAAAGGAATCAAACAAATTTGTAGTGGAAATTATTTGTTTAAAAACTCTCTATGAGATTGCTCTGATGTCATTTTATTGTAAAATGACCAGAAAAAAAGTTATAACGCCCAGAAGAAAATTTGTTCAAAATTTTTTAGTTATTTTTATTTATAACTTTTTTATTTTCCATTTTAAGATAAGAATTAATAAGAATAAAGTTGTATAATAAAATTTAATTTTCCACAAATAAAACTTTATAAATTTTTCTGTAGGGTTGCTAGTTTATTGCATTGCTAGTTGCAAGATGGCGGCCGGGGGACAAGGGCGGCGACTCCACTAACTTGAATTTGAACTTCTATTAAGCCTCCCTACACATAAAATAAAAAAATTGCGTCTTCTGAGAGACTCGCGCTAAGTCCTAACAATTGAAGAATTCAATAGCCTAATATATACTCTTTTATGTTGTTTAAATATTTTAGTTTTTAGTGACAGGCAAACAGACACTGGAATAAGGCCCCAAGGATTCCTCATGACTGAGGCATGACTTGAAAACGACCACCGATTTTGATTAATATTTTTGTGTTTATTTCAGTGGGTCCCCGTATTATTTAGATTCACAATCGGTACCGGTAGGTGGCGTTAAGATCGGGTTCTAGATTTTTACTTTTTCAGGGCAGTAAAGCGTCTGCTGGACCTCTAGTTATCTAATAAATACTAGGAAGAATAATTTGTTTTTAAAAGGTTTTTAAATATATGCTTTTGAGATCCTGGCTATCATGTAGCAGCAGAGTGCTAGCCAAGACAAGTAAAACGAGCCCAAACATGACGGGTTTATCGTGTTTATTACAGGAGTTCCTATGGCCACCTTCCGATTCATCATCAGGTCAGCTCTATGGTACCATATTATTACATTATCACGCGATATACATATGAAAACTGATTTTGGGGGTTAACGAGGTCTAAGAAGCGACCCCTATTAATTAAACACAAATTCGTATTGGGAACTTTCAATATACTGTGTAAGTTGTATTACTTGTACCAACTTGTTATAAAGATGACTAATATTTATGTAGCAAATATCATCAACAAGTCGATAAGAGTGCAGAAGTATGTACAAGATGAAAAACTAGATATAAGATTTTTAAAGTAATTTGGCTATGTCTGATATCAGTTCATTTTAGAAAAGAGGTCTCTTGCCCAGAATAGTTCGGGAATCCTTACTCTTACAGTTGAGAGGCCCGATCCCAGCAGTGGGATGCTTATGGGATGTTATTGTTATACAAAGTTACATAAAGGTAAGAAGGTCGTCATCAACACTAATCAAGGCCGTGAAGACCTAATCAATAAACATCTAAATACCTGCCGTTTATTTACATATTATAATGGATTTATGTACGCTGTATAACCTGGCTTTTGACATCACTCGTAGTCATCGGTAACATTTCCACTGTTTTTGGAAGGAATTGTACTGAATAACACATGATCTATACAAAAAATAAAATTGAAGTGTTTGTAATGCCAAATAACAGCTTTTTATTAAATATGTATAAAAGTATATACGGTACTTGATTTAAATATTGTTTACTTGTCTGTTTGTTCAGGATAATCTCTGAAACGGCTCCACCGATTTTGACGAAATTTTCACTATCGAATAGCTGATGTTAGAAGGAGTGACTTAGGCTACTTTTATGTTAGAAAAAAAATTGGAAGGAACACACGTACCCTACCGCCGTCGCCGCAGCGAAAGGGAAATTAAATTCAATTCCACGGAGTAAATCGCGGGTAACAGCTAACCCAGGCTATAAATCAGCTCTATGTCGGGTTTCATTCAAATCTGTTCAGTAATTGTTAGGTCAGGCTCTAACAAACCTAGAACATAAACACACACAACTTTTTCTTATCCAAATCGGCACAACCGTTTAGGAGGAGTTAAGTCTAAGATTTGAATATCTCTTTAAATTAAACGATAATAAATATTCTGCTTGTTTAAATCATGACGTTACACCTTGCTATTCGCGTACAAAATATAGGCAGCGTCGGCGTTTGGTAAGACGATAAAAGTGTCCCAATTGAGTTGACAGCCATCTTCGACTCTCGACACGTATCGTGTTCGTTGGATAAGGAATAATCGGCCCGTATGATTAACCGCTGCGGACTGCATCCGCCGCCGAAGCCCTCGCTTCCTGCCCGCCTTTGTGGGGCTCATCGCAGCGACGACGCCTGCTCCAATCTATATACTCATATTGCGTTGACTCCCGAGGGAAACACCGGCTTGCACCAATGTCACACATGCCTACCAGTTAAAATTTAATATGAACTAACAATGTTAATTTTCTAGTTTTGTTCATAAAGGAGCCAGGAAATAAATTTACAGCTTTAATAATGGAATATTTTGTATTCATTGTTCAGTAATAACCTACAAGGATTTAAGGATTAGCAAATAATAACGCTGGCAGGATTAAGTATGGGGATTGCAGCGCCGCATCTGTGGGACTTCTTTCGTAATACTGATATTAGATGGATCAAACTAATTGAATCCATTTGGTTGAAAGGCGCCAAACTAGAAAACCCGATGGTATTCAATGGCATTGAATGATTTAAGTTTACGTTTATATGAATCGCTTTGGTTGATTCATCGAAATTGAAAGAACGGTATGAATCAACTAATATCGGGTAAAGGTAGAAAAAAACCATAGTAGTTTAGTGATTAAGTACGTTGTCCAAAAACTAAAATGACTAGTTCGAATGCTGGCCGGGAAGCATGCATCAGATAGGCAGTTTTCTGACGTACTATCCGTATACCCTCCCTGGGTATACGGATGATCGACCTGTCAAAAATAAAATGAATGCTTGGACAGGGTACAGACAAAAGTATTATATCAATATGATTAGTCACCATGTTATTGGACATCATTAATCACACAGGATGGTCTTTGACCTTTGGTTTTTGAAATGAAGCGATGGAAAGCTTTTTAGCTGACATTACGAAAGCAAATCATCACACTATAGAAATGCAAAAGGTGAAAAATCATAGTGAAAAGAATGAAAGCTATAATATAATGTTTCTAATGTACACCAATTGGCCAATTTTGTGCAATTTCCTTCAATATTGTGCCGAGTGGCAAAAAGTAACATTACTCTGTAATGATGCCATCATACGAGATAGACTTTTGTCCGACTTGGAGTGAGGAATGTAATGCGTTACGACTGGAGATAAAGGAAAATGGGGAAATAGCATATAATGACACCTATTACTGGTCTGCTAGAAACCGCAGTCGGTCAATGCCTAATCGGAAACTGGTTTTGTCTTATGATGAGAAGTTCGAGGCTTAGGAGTTGTTACTAACTACTAATAATATTTTTAATGGACGCTGCTTTTGGAAATTTGTGGTTATTATATCAAATCATAATTGATTCTTGATTATGTAATTATTGCTCACAATATACTCATTTTTTAACCTACTTCAAAAAAAAGGAGGAGGTTCTCTAATTTTTTCCCAGAGCGCGGTGCTACGATATATTCAAAACGTGTCTAGTAAGGTTCCTTCGAGGCCGGCAGTGGGCTGATGACATCTCCGGTGGCGCAAAGGTGCTTAGGCGACGGTAATCGCTTTCCACCACGTGGACTATCAATCTGTCTATTAGACTCCAGCTATGTAAAAATATCTGCATAAAATATTAGTACTTACGTAAGTAGTGATTCAAATTTTTTGAAAAGTCAACATCTTTACCTAAAGCATCATTTCTCAACCTTGAAGGGATATAGACCTTCGTTTTTAAATTAGGTTGCAGCCTGTTAAAAAAATAAGACCTATATACAAAAGATTCAATTCAATCAAACGTATAAATAAATTATTAATGAAAATATTAATATAATTTTACAGTGAGGGTTTGCAAGACTTTTTAATCAGCTTTATGGGTCGCGACTTAAAAATGGTTGAGAAACAATGACCTACACTATACCTACTGTTTAACAATTTGTTACGTAATTTCCAATGAAAATGTACAGAGTGCATTGATCACTCCTCAAGGATTTTCTGGTTTTTGATACCTTATCTTCGGTAACCGTAAAGGTCAAAAACACCTTTGGTGGCGTCGGGCGCGTGACAGCAGCGGCATCTCGTGCTGATATTTTAATTAAATTCTCAGTGAAACCCGCGACGCGATCCGCAAAGCGATTACAGAGTTGTGCCATTACGCTCACCGCCTGTAATTTGTTAGTCGGCTTACTCACGAAACGTGCAGCCTCCGCAACTTTAATCTCGACGTAGGATGGAGGCACATCCCTGAAAATTATACGGCAGGGCCAACGTGGAGTGTACTTTCGAAGGCAATGCAGACTGGAAACAAGTCGCCTGTTACGAGTATGCGACAGCAGAGAATCGCTCCAACATGACGCTTTTTAACTCACTTCCAAAACGAAGTTCTTTCTGCATGTTTATTACGCGATTACTCCGTTAATTGTGGACCGATTATAATTTTTTTTTCTGTATTCGAAATTGTATATTCCTGAGATGGTCCCATAGTCGCCAAGTCAGGATCTGATTAGTGGATCGCAAGTGAGATGGCAAATGGGTTTACGCGTGTCAGTTGAACTCAGTTGTACAATTTCTCCAGGTGGTTTATATATTAATTCTAAAGCTGTTGAAGTATTTGCGCAACTAAACAGTAAAAAAAAAAATGTTTCTTAAACATGTTTACAAAATATAGTAAATTTTGTGTTTTACTTGACACCGACTTTAAGATATAGAAAGAAGTCCGTTAAATATAATTTTTTTGGTTTTGAGGATGTAAACAGGTTTTTTGTTTGTTAAAAAAGGTTATATTTTATTTTTTAGTCTTCATGTGTTACTATCAATATGTCTATTTCCGTTTCGTAAAATTAAAAACTGTAATTTATACGTATTTTTTTTTTTTCTATTTTTATATATATTGTGATCGGGACTGATTCTAAATCGACCTGCAAAATCTCATCTAAACAAACACTACAAATTAATTAAAAGCTTGTAAATAAACATGAAATTTGACCGCGATTACGGAAATAGAAGACTTCCTACACCACTTCCGCATTTGGAACTATGCTGAAAACAATTTGTTTACCGGCAACATTATTTCCTTTCTATTCGGTACTTTATCAGGTTTCGCCTTAATTATGGCGGATAATAGCATTTTTATGGTGTAATTTCCGCGTTTCTCGGGTAAAACGCAAAACGCTTTTAATTGCGTGGGAATCGTGTCGGTCCCCGCCGGAATCGATTGCCGATCGTTTCTTATCGATTAATTCGTTTTAAGACTTTCATGCGGCTTCACCTGCTCACATCATTCACTTACCGCTCAGTAGATAGAAAGAGAGAAAGAAAAATATTTATTTCAATACATTACGAGATATTACACATAAGGAAAAATAACACACTCAATACCGTAATAGAGAGTGGGGCTGGCGACGGTACCATATTTTAATTTTTTTATTTATCTATAATAAAAAAATTAAATCATAATATATAATACCACTACATATGTTGTTTTATTTATATAAAACATAATATAGTACCACCACTTAAGCTTATGAGGTTTGCGTGTGATGCAAAATACCCTCGCATTTACAGGAAAACTTATAACTGATATATAAAGTTGAAGAGTTTGTTTGTTTGCTTGAACGTGCTAATCTCAGAAACTCCTTTTCTGATTTGTAAAATTCTTTCAGTGTTAAATAGCCTATTTATCGAGAAAGGCTATATATCATCACGCTAAAACCAATAGGAGGGGAGCACCAATGTAGACTCTTTCAAAATCAGCGGTTTTTTTCAACCTACTTTTTTTTAATATTTCCACGGACGAAGTCGCAGGCAGAAGCTAGTTCTATATAAATACAAGATTTGTAATCATACATTGTATTGTGTTCTCCATCGTTCTTATTGAGACGCACATGTATATTTACATACATATACATAACCAAACCAAATGGATGCAATTCAGCAAATGCCAGACACGAGTGCTTGACGCCGGTTTCAAATGCTCCCTGGGACGGACGGATGTTTCACTGTTATTTTTTTAACACACGTATTTTCTTACAAGATAAATTTTAATTAAATTGTGTCTTTAAATAAGTTCTACTGTAATATTAATGTTATTATTAATAACTTTAGATTAGGCTTTGACATTTGAACGTCATTAAATAATATATATTATTCATTGCCAAAATCCTGTTGTAAAGTGCGAAAATGGTATTCCAAGGATACACACTGTATAGTTAGTTATATATATGCATATACACAAATATATATAAGTACATATATAATGACATAATAATAATAAGTAGTACATTAGTACATACATAGTCCTACACTAGCCGGGGCTTCTTGAGTGCATTATTATATGGTGTAGACAGGGATAATCGCCGGTCAGTGTCACGCCACATTTACATTAAATTTGTCAAGGGGCCTCTACGTGTTGGCCTCCCATGGCCCCACGCAAGCCCTCCAAAAGTCCGGGCCATTTTTATGGCCCGTGGTCTTGAAAGACATACAATTATGTAAGTACATTATATTGATAAATAATACAATTTTGCTAGAATGCAGAACACAAATAGAAAGTTCTAAACAAAAATAATATTAAGTATGCCCATGAAAATATATATTATTGGTATGGAGTGGACCCTCAAACATCCATGGTGGAGCCATGCTGGAATAATTATCTTAATTCCAGATCTTGGGGCCGACTTGATCGGTGTCATAAACACAGAATACCGGCGTGAAACAGTTAGCCTTGTGCGAAAAGTGTTTCGTGCGAAACGAAGACTTCCGCTGGCCCCCTTAACCCCCCCTCCTCTCCCCCATTCTTTCTATCCCCCCATTCCTCCTGTCAAATCCTTCTATCTCATTCTTCTATCCCGTCCTAGGCTGGGAATGCGTTGGCACTTTCCATGAGCTGCGTCGTCTGCCTGTGTGCCAGCTGCGCAATAAAAACAGTGTCCCCACTTAAAACACTCTGCCTACCCCACAAGTGTGGCAAGCACACAAACGCATAATGCCCTGGCATACACGTCATTAGTCATAATGGGGCCATTACAGCGACACAAAAGGCCATTAAAGAGCTATTGTGAAGAGTTGTGCTGAACTCTTAGACGCCATATGCCGCGACGATAATGTACCCATGACCATTTGAATAAATAGGCCAATTTGACATACCATAAAGTATCATACTCACTTAGATGAATAAAAGCATAAAACGGTCATTTTTTTTAAAGTCGATGCCCAAACTTACATAGCATACACGTGGATTGCAAGTCCAATATCGTTGGCGCTCGTAGTACAATAGTATTGGAATTCGTCACAAAGGCAGGCAAGGGAACCCTTAGTCCATACAGCCATTTCCGATGTATATTTTTTCGTACAGGCAGCGCAGTGGAATCGTAGGCTGCAACCAACGCCATTCAACGGATTTCTTGTGAAAACTCGAAAGGCGACTATACAGTTCACATTTCAATATCTAGCAAACTCTAACAACACACCATGCTTGTCTTTTCATGTAAGTGTGTGCCATACATAAAAGAAGCGAAGCGCTATTCAACAATCTGTTAGCTGCCCCATTGAAGGTGGATCCGAAGGTAAGTGGTGCTTATTACTCAGTTGGTTTTTGTGCAGGATTTGGTATACAATAAATAATACAACAGTCCACTTAAACTGTGCGAGATCCGCGATCCTGCATTGCCCATACTTTAGTACTTGGTTTCAGCGTGAGTGTTAATTTATGTGTCATTAATTTTATCTTACGTAGATATCCGTGAACGAAGACAGCCACTTACCACCATGTGCTTATTTGTCATTCTCCTTTTGTCACAAGAATACAGAATCTCTTGATATGTGTGGCTATTTACAACCAAAATCAAAACCTTGACATTTTATGACCAAAATCAAAATTTGAAATGCTTACATTGTAGTTATTGATTTTCACATTCTTCTTATAACATACATACGTACGTACGTCATCATAGGATACGCAGAATGTTCACTTCGATCAAATTTTATTAAATGGCATTGAATTAGTGTTATTGACGTGTAAAAATAACGATGATTAGCGAAATTAGTGTATATGTTAAAGGCATATGAAGAAGTTAAGAGACTCCATATCGACCATATGGAGTCTCTTCCTGGAATCACTGGTTTTTTTTAAGGCGGGGGAAATGCTGTTAACACACAATACTGGGTCCTTTGCAAGGGATTAGACCGATATCGCATATGGAGGGATTCCCTTATAGGTAATCCGTCCATAATTGATCAGCTTGTGTGGAGACTCGAGATCGTTGGACGGCCAATGACTAATAACCACTAAAACCACCCTCCTCCCAAGTGCCCCGCGCTTATGGTAGGAAAGGTCTGAGACTTAGAACGTAGTTACGCCCAGTCCGATGGGAATGACTGGTTTACCCTAAGTTTGAACAAGGCCTTTCGACAAAACTCGAAATAAATTCTAATTACCTTTGACTAAATATTTTTAGTCTATCGTTGAAAGCAAAACTATCTGTTTCGGGCTTTGGCTAGCCAATCCTAGAAGCGACTAAGGCACGGTCAACCGTCGATTCGTTCGCACTTGTTAAAAGTTTAATGACTGTCTAAATTAGTTCCTCCTAGGTTAGAGAAATATTCCTTAGTCAAAGGCAGAAGAACGTCATTTATTTGGACTTTGACTAAGACTTTATGTCAGACCTGAGGTTTGACTAGTCAAATCTAGGAGGAGGACTATTACATGTACACATGAGTCAATGTCTACTGGCGTTGCATCTTACATCATCTTTACATCAACAACGTTGCATCTTAAATAACGCATAACCCCTTAGCCACACCTGCGAGTCACAGTCACTACACACAGGCATTAGAAAATCGAATAAGTGCAGTAAAACAAAGAGCATACATTTATCTAAGTCCAGGACATAACACTTCAATACCCACAACGTATTTTATTTTATCTAGGATTTTCAAATACTTTTTTATCCTCTCTAGCTAATATTGAAACAGAGCTCCGCACGCATCTATACAAATAAATACAATTGAAATGTCTATTTGTTATGTGAAAATTACAGCTTTCTACTAAATACATATGAAAGTATATACTGTACTTATATCACAAAATCAATTTTTGAATTTCTCTGTCTATCTAGATGTCCAATATTATAAGGAGTAACTTGGGCTACTTATATTTTAGAAAAGAAAATTCCACCTTGCCCACGCGCACGCCGCCGTCGTTGCCGCACCGGAAACCAAATTAAATTAAATTACAAGCGAACGAAGTTGCGGGTAGCAACAGTTACTATAAAATATGTGTATGAATGGTAAAAAACATTGCTACTAATTTGTACATGACATGCGCCTGTCTTAGTGCTTTGTGGTAAGTAATCATTCTGTATGTTCTATGATTGCGGGCCGTACATCTACCACGTTATATAGGTCGAGTTCACACGAGGTCAGTGTTTGAGTAAGTAATTTAACAGCTGGTTTCTTTTACTAGCAGATAGTAAGTGCTTTAGACATTTCGTTACTTGTTAACAAATCTCACAACATTTGAACCGGGTTCGACGCATAGGCGTGAATTGCACGCTGCTTTGTTATATATACCTGGAGGGGCTCAATCACCATAGACTAAAATATTTTTTATTGCATAAAAGAAAATAATACACATGAGTCAACAATCATTTAACTAGTACAATCGGCGGTCTTATCGCTGACAGCGATTTCTTCCAGACAACCTTCTGCAGATAATTTCACATTTCTAATAGTGGGTCGGTATTCAGGTATTCAGTGCACATAGTTTAAGATATGTACAATCATATAGAGATATTGTAATTATTTATTTTGTAATTGTTTATTTGGTGAACAATAAAGTGTTTTCTATTCTATATTAATCTTATACTAATGTATAAAGCTGTAGAGTTTGTTTGCTTGAACGCGCTAATCTCAGGAACTGCTGGTCTGATTTGAAAAATTATTTCAGTGTTTGATAGTTCATTTGTCGAGGAAAGCTATAGGCTGTATATCATCACGCTAAGACAAACAGGAGCGGAGCACCAATGAAGAATGTTTCAAAATCGAGGTTTATTTTTAACTCACTTTTTTTTACTATTCCACACGGACGAAGTCGCGGGCTAGAAGCTAGTTTATTATATAATGTAATAACAAAATATTTTAAAACGTAAATACCTTCAGACACAGAGGTATAATGGTGCTTTATTAACGAAAATATAATATTTCAAACAGGTTTTATCGTGTAATTGTGTATTTAATACAAGCTGTATTCACTACCTCGTTTGCGCCTTATTTGGACTCTATATTCTGAACTCTGCAAGATATATAAATGAAACGGGGATTTTTGGGCCAAAATGTAATGAGTTTCTAATATGTTTAAAAAATATGGTTACAGTATTTTATTAGTTTAATTAATGATAATTAAATATTCTTAATTAATTGAGACTGTTATATGAAAGTCTAGATGAATAGACTTAATTGGTTTGTACGGAATTTGAAATGTTTGCTAAATTTAAAAATTAAAAACTGAAATACTAGCTGTGCATGAAACTTCGTCCGCATGGTTTTTTTCGCTGAACACTAACAAATGTAAAAAATGTTATTCCTTATACTCGTAACATCAGCTATCGGACAGTGAAAGTCCCGTTAAGATCGGTCTAGCTCTTTTAGAATTAACTGGAATATCCAGACAGACAAAAATTCTAAAATTAGCTTCGGAATCTCCTGCTCCGAATTTGATTTTTTCACATTTTTTTTTGAAATTACAGACTTATATCCGTGCAGGAACGGAGAAAGAATACAATTTCCTGCGTTGGGGCCTGTCGTAAGAGGCGACAAACAACTCACAGCCAGGTGGGAGGGCAATTGCCCGACTGGATGGCCACCACCCCTGGTCTAGAGTATGCCACCAAAACAACCCTGGGTTATGTTCCGGCATTAGCGACCAGGTTCCAGCGTTCCTTAAGAGACCAGCAGCGCATTTGTACCACCTTTGATGTTGCAAATGCCCATAGGCGATGGTAACCGCATTCCGTCAAGTGGATCGCCTGCCTGTCTGCTGAACTCGTGCAATAAAAAAAATCAATTTTATTCTGTATAGATCTATAGTTATATCGGAGTTAAGTTATGCCTTTATTTCATACTTTCAAAGAGATTGCGCATTAAAAACAACATAATAGTTGTGCCTAACAGGTTAGTACCCAATGCGGGTGCATTAGCGACAATATAAGTACTTTGTTCGCGGCGGTCGGCGACTGCGAGCACAGTAAAGTGGTCGTTGCCCGCAACTTCTGCCGACTGCCCGCATTTCCTCACGCATGTTGCCATTTTGATAGAGCAATGTATATTTTTAACCAACTGTCATGAATAAGCGGTAATAAATGCTTTTATAACAGTCGGTAAAAGGACTATGATCAGCACATATATCTATTAAGGTGATGAAATAGAAAAATACCAAGGAATAACAATCAATAAAAATAACACAAAAGAAAAGAGCTGAATAGAACTTTCAATTTATCATTGATTTAAATTTATAAAAATATGATTTAATTAAGATGAAATCTATATAAAAAAATGAAATGTAAAATGTGTGTAAGCGCTAAACTTGAGAACGACTGTACCGACTTTGATTAAATTTTTTGAGTGGGTCCCTGGATGGTTTAGATTTACAGTTCGAGCAGTAGGAGGCACTAGAATCGGGTCACACATTTTTATTTTATCAGGCCAGGAAGATTTTTGCTAGTTTATGAAAACAAGAACAGCCTGGTGGTCAATTCTTAAAATGTTATCTACAATATTTATAGATTAATAACACTTCAGAATAACCGCTGGACCAGCAGAAACGGCTATCAGACTTGTCATTATTGTCTATACAGGCAGAAAACCTAGAAAAACTGAAATCGTCTTCAGCTATGGATGATTTCATAAATAAGCTTGCCGAAAAAAAGCCAAGGAAATTGTATCTTTGATTTGAATTATTTGTCTAATTAGCTCTTAAGAGCACTAAGTTTAAGTAATCACTTAAAATCAATATATCATTTTAATTCGATTTGAACATTTTTTGTTTCTTTTGTAAAACACCTTACGCTTCCTTTGGGCCCCGCCATACATTTTCATACAGGGCCCGTCTCAAGCAAGCCAAGCCACTGCATGCACATGATGTATGAAATATCCCGATCCACCTGCAAGCGTGGCGGTAATGCTACACGTCTTTGTAGAAATGGTAAGGCCAGAGCCCAGCAATAGGATGTTAATGACATGATTTTATTTATTTTCTAGCTATTACCCGCGACTGAGTAAACCACGCACCTTTCATTTTTAAGAGAAATAAAATCACCCTTAGTTACTCCTTACAACATCAGCTAACTGCCAGTGAAAGTCACGTCAAAATCGGTCTGGCCTTTTCAGAGATTAACCGGAACAAACAGACAGATAAACAATTAAAAAAAAAAAGATATGAGTACCTACTGTTTATACTTTCATATGCATTTACTAAAAATCTGTTATTTTGACATTACGAACAGACACTTCAATTTAATTATTTGTATGTATAGATTATGCAAGAATACCGTATTGCAGCCAGCGAAGCAACCAACAAATTAAAACCTACACCACGAGCCACTTAATGCATTAATTCATGAAATATGCTGTTAATTTACAAACTTTCTTTACCGGTAGCTCGTTAACTCGTTAGCCCGTCCACCAATGAGGCTAAATTATGTATTTACTTTTAAAATCGCTCGAAACTAGGCCTCTTGGCTTCCAAAAACAGTAAACCATAACACGCGAGTGTTACTGTAAATTCAGTACATAATTGCGTACATTATGCGGCGGTAATTGGCAGGCCTTCCGTTTGCCGAATAATTAGCATATGAATTCGCAAACGAATCCCTTTGTTACAGGCACTACTTTAAAATTGCAGCACACGTGTGTTCTCAATTTACCGAATTACGCCAGAAACGAGTCAAAATAAGTTCCACTGGAGAACACTTTTGCAGGTCATACATATACAAGTAAATTAAAATTGAATTTAAATTCCTAGTTTATGTACACCGCTTCGCAACTTGTTATTGCTGTTAAGGAGAAGAAATGGTAAAAATCGCACAACACCGTCTAGCTGGTTTTTTTATATATTTCTTATTCTATTTATATCTTAAGTTGTTTTTTTATAAGTTTTATATAGAAGTATCTTACAGGATTACTATTAGAAGAATTAATGGAGTTGTAGCAAACAGTGCTTAGTCATATGACAAATGTTGTATGTAGTAATGATAATAATACGCAATCAGGCCGGAATAATTTGTCAGCGACTCATGTTCTCTATTCGAACCCACATAATTGAAATTAGGTATGCGAATTAGTTACTGAGCTACCATGATTTCGCCGCACTGTCTACCATACTAATTGCATACATTTGACAATTGTTTACACAATTGCAGTTAATTTTAGGTGATATTTTAGCCGTGAATGAAACTTGGATGACCACTCAATCGAATTACAAAATACAGTAAACACACAATGCATAATTCTAAGTTACTTATACAAAGGACATCACAATAATGTCCAGACCAGAGTCAATACTGATAAAAATGTTACCGACATTTTCGAAATTGCAAATTGGAACTCTTGATTCCTAATTAATCAAGCGGAGAGAACAGTAGACCACAGGTTGTGTTGTCTTTGAGAAGCGATTTTCAAACTTCTATAATTATTGATGTTTGAATATTACAATTCTTTTTTTTCATCACTGTAATAGCAGCCCATAAGTGTCCCACTGCTGGGCTCGGGCCTCCCGCTATAGGGGAACGGACAGTATACCCGCCACGCTTTTTCAAGGCGGCTTGGTTTGACACATCGGTTGTATCGATGTGCAGGTTGCATCACGATGTTTTCCTTCACCGTTGTGATTGTAACAATATATACATTAGGTCAGAAAACTGCCTAAGTGGTGCATGCGTTCCGTCCAGGATCGAACCCGCGCCCTTTGAGTCTGGGACGCGTGCGCTAGCCGTTGCGCTAACACGCATTTTTTGATTGATTACGTCGTAACAGTTTTAACAACGTTCTTTGGACTAGAAGCACGTATCTCTATTAGAGATTCTTTACAATGGCATAGGAACAAAAAGTCACAATACAAACAAGGTAAATAGAGCCAGTGAAGAACAAAGAAAGCAACGGAGTCACGGCAACATTATTATGCCGACACAACAAGACAAAGTACAGAAGATTCATCTAATATAAACCATTCATGGATGCTTCTCAGCTAGAGAGTTGGGATCAGGGTGTTGATCTCGCAAATATTCTCAGTTCAAAGGTTATTTTGAAAATACGGTTAAATTATCATTCAATAATCTGAGAATGATAAACCGCTTCTAACTGTATTTCGCGTAGATTCTGAAGGGGTGGCACACTAGTGTACTAATTTCCGAAGAAGTTTTGTTGGCATCTGGTTAGGAAATGTCAACAAAAACTCCCCGGTCTATCTATCATCTATTCCACCTACTGCAGGGGGAACCAATCTCCAGAAATCTTTCATCTGTCTACGCGGCTCCTCAAGTAACGTGCTTGAAGCGCCCGCCATCTATCTGAACAGCGTTATTGCCTAGTATGAATTCTTGCAGTAACACTTTCTCTGCATGAATTAACTATTTTTCGTTATAAATTAGAGGTTTTCAGTATTTTACACGTATTACGTGTACAAACCGTCATGCTGGTGATATACGCACTCCTGACAAGAAGAAATAGACATCTGTATTCAAATTGCCCTCAGGTGCAGTGCTATCTTACATAAGTTGTTAAGGTCGATCTCCTAAACAGGAAGACTAAAATTTGCGTCTACAAAACGGTCATAATATCAATTTTAATGTAAGGTTGTCAAATCTGGACACACTTAAAGAAAATAACAAATTAAATTATTAGACGCAGAGAGGAAGATGCTTCGGCAAATTTTGGGCCCATAAAAGGAGGAGATGGTAGTTGGAGGTTTTTAACTCACTCTGAAATAGAAAACCTTGTGGCCAAGCTCAGTATAGTTGGAGAGATAAAGGCTCACTGTCTCCGCTGGCTCTTATATGTATGATGTACCTATGACGGAGGGTCGGGGTGTGAAAAAAGCATACTTGGGGCGACCAGAGATAGAGTCGAAGCTTACTTGACCGAAGTTCAAGCCCACATCTGGCAAGACACTGTTCAGGAAAGAGGTTCGGAGGTCAACGCCCACTTTGGGGCGCTGAGCCAACGGAGTTAGTTGAATTTACTGTTACTGTGTACCAGGCAGACTAGCATTCTGTGCATTGGTGTTTTGTTAGGACGAGTGGAAGCGTGGGAGGCGCAATGGTGGCGCGCAATTAAAGCATATCGCACGCCGCGGCCGCCATAATCCACGCCAGCCACATCGAAGTAACAATGACTGAAGTGAAACGTGTAGCGGGAACATTAATTAGATCTCATTTGATACAGAACATAAAAGAAAATTTTACATGTTGCGCATAAAATGTTAATTACACCGGTATTGGATGTACTGTAACGTTTTTTAATTAAAAACCAACACGCAGCTGTCTGAAATAAGTACTTTTACTTTTAGTATTGCAACTCCACACGGGTGGTACTAGCAATAAATAATAGTTTTAAAAAAAGCTAAAAAAACACGCTTTCATAAAAAATCCAATTAAAAAAACAGAAAATAAAATTTAAATAATTTGGTTTCTGATGAATGGGGTCTTACCGTGGAGTGCAAAAAAGAAATAATTAATAAATTTGATTAAGTACAGTGTAAAAAAAAATGAATGTACATTATTGTAAAAAAGCGTGGGGTGTATTCAAAGCGCTTTTTAAGATATTATAATTCATCAGAAACCAAATTTATTAAATTTTATTTTCTGTTTTTTTAGTTGGATTTTTTATGAAAGCGTGTTTTTTTAGCTTTTTTTAAAACTATTATTTATTTTTCATTTTTTAGTTGAATTTTTTTTGAATGTTTTTAAATACAAGCTTTTGAGATCCCGCATATCATGTAGCAGCAGAGTGCTAGCCAAGACAAGTAAAACGAGCCCAAACACGACGGGTCTATCTTGTTTAGTACAGGAGTTCCTATAGCCACCTTCCGACTCCATCATCAGATCAGCTCCATGGTACTATATTATTGCAATGTCATCGACCTTTGACAGGTGTTCAAAGTTTGAATTAAATCTGATCGTTCAAAGTAGGACAAAATCGAGCTCAAAGGGGTCGGTTACAAACATACATACATACAGGTGAAGCTATTAAAAGGGTGTTAAAAGGATTAATGCCGGGATTCTCATGTCTTAGCACTGATAAAAAAAAAATTACTTGTAAGGCGTTTTTGACAAATTTTAACCAATAATAGAGCAAGTAAATAAAGTGAGATATAAAACTAACATTAGTCATAGCGTTGCGATCTTTTTTTGTTGTTTCGTCGCCATTTGTCATAATCTCTCGTAAGAGGCTTCAAGAGAATCCACAGCCAGGTGGCAGGGTATTTGCCCGACTGGATGGCTACCACCCCTGGTCGGTTCCAGTCTCCCTTAAGAGAGCAGCAGAACATTTGTAGCATCTTTGGTGTTGCAAATGTCGATAGGAGATGGTAACCGCTTTCAATCAAGTGGGCCGTCTACCTATCTGCTGAACTCCTGCAATAAAAAAAACTCTCGTTGCTCAACGTTTGTTAGTAACTTGTAAAGTTGGCATAAAAACAATGTCACCACACTTTTTTGGCTATAATCAACCATCCCACGGAAGCGCTGTCCTGTCGGGGTAAGAAGTAGGTATCTTAAGCCTTGTCCCGGGATAATAAGCTAGCTTTGTGCCTAGCATCATTTCATCAGTCCTGTATATAATAACAACCCATAAATGTCCTACTGCTGGGCTCGAGCCTCCCATTATAGAGGGTAACGGACAGTAGGTATACCCGCCACGCTTGTCCAAGGTGGCTTGACAGGTTTGACACATCGGTTATCTCGATGTGTCGGTTGCATCACGATGTTTTCCTTCGCCGTTGTTAGTAAGTGGTAATTGTAAAAATATGCACATTAGATCAGAAAACTGACTAAGTGCTGGTGCATGCGTTCCGGCCAGGATCGAACCCGCGCCCTTTGGAATGTGCTGCACATTGCAGCTATTTAAAAAAACAACCGAGTAGACTATATAAACGATGGAGAACACTTTCTCGTCAGTTTGTTCGGGATTCACGTGAAAATTAATTGGCTGATTTCGATGCATTTTCGTTGATCGATAGCTCATTTTTGGGCTTAAAATCTACGCTAGTTTTTATCCCGGGAATCCCGCGGGAAACTCCTCGGGAGTGGTTTGTAGTTGTTCGGGTCGGATAAAAATTACCTTATTCCGAGACAGTTTTCATTAAAACGATAGCTTATGTTCTTTTCAAATGCTGCGATACTTTCTGTCCCGGGAATGCCGCGGGAATCCCGTTCACGTGGACGAAGTCGCGGCCATATCCTAGTAAACAAATAAATATTGTATAACTTTTGTTTTCGGAACTTGCTGGAATTAGCACTTCTGATTTTGTTTTTACTTTTTCAAATTCTAGATGTATAATTGTATTTATGTATATCTACATTGTTGTTTATACCAATAAACCATTTCTTTTCTTCTTTTATTCAGTACTAACTAACCGTAAACAAGTAGCCTATGTTGAGCCTTATAAAATCAGCTATACCAGTTAAAGCCCTGTGAAAATCGGTTCATCCGTTTCAGAGATTAGCCGGAACAACCAGACCAACAGACGAAATACTTTTATATACATTTACTAAAAAGTTGATTCGCACATTACAAACAGACACCTCAAATTTATTTTAGTTCATTGAAATGTTACATGAGCTTTGCATTTGTTAGAGGACGCAATTTTATTTTTGGGACATGTGTGGGAGGTCAATAGAAGCTTAACCTCAAGTTTATGGGGTCGCCACCCTTGTCCTCCGGCCGCCATCTTGAAAAAAGGGGTGAAAACACTTTTTTCGCGATATCTCGGAAACTATGCGTCTTACAAAAAATTTGTAAAGTCATAATTTGTAGAAAATTATTTTGCCTACAAATATGTTTATGTAACTTTTTGCCCTAAATTAAAAATTAAAGAAGTTATAAGCAAAAAAGTGAGATTTTTTTTATTCATTCCTAACTCTTTTCTTTACCATAGAACTTACCAAATTTAACTTATCGAATGTTAAGCAGGTAGAAAAGGTCCCCCGTTTTCCCCGCCACCTATGAGGTAGAGTCCGTAGGCGCGTTTATTTTACGTGGTATCCCCAGTAGGCCTACTCCACGGACATCTTGCTTATAAGGTAATCCTCGACATCATATATTTTTAATCACTTATTAGCTAGCTACTCTAATCGACTTTTCTTTGATGGTTCAGGCTGTGGCTCAGAATCTAAATCAACGTCAAATGTGAAAGTTTGAGAAATGACAGGAGTTATAGTTGTAAGTTCATCTTCAAATTCATTTTCTTCCATTAACTTTGATATCTCCATAATGTTGCGGCATGTTTCGCCAGAACATACATAAAAAAACGCGCCTACAAACTCTACCTCATAGGTGGCGGGGAAAACGGGGGACCTTTTCTACCTGCTTAACATTCGATAAGTTAAATTTGGTAAGTTCTATGGTAAAGAAAAGAGTTAGCAAATTAATAAAAAAATCTCACTTTTTTGCTTATAACTTCTTTAATTTTTAATTTAGGGCAAAAAGTTATATAAACATATTTGTAGGCAAAACAATTTTCTACAAATTATGACTTTACAAATTTTTTGTAAGACGCATAGTTTCCGAGATATCGCGAAAAAGTGTTTTCAGCCCTTTTTCCAGGATGGCGGCCGGGGGACAAGGGTGGTGACCCCACAAACTTGAAGTTAAGCTTCTATTGACCCCCCACACATGTCCCAAAAATAAAATTGCGTCCTCTAAAAAATGCAATATTCGGTCCTTAAATTGTAAGATTTCAATGAACTATTTGTCTGGGCAGATTAGTTCGTAGTCGTCATGTTACATTGAGAGATTGAGTTTTAAGTACTGCGTCAAGTTATAAGTACATTATACCGCAACACATTGAGGGATGGTATTTCTTACCGCGTTTTTGACCGATACCTAGCGTTACGTATAAGCAATTTAATTAATATAATTTATGATCTAATCATTATTTGTTGATTTAATTGTTAAATAACTTACAACTAATTGAGTTCTAACACGTATTATGCAACATAATTGTGATATATGTACATACTTTAATTTGTTTTAATACATAATTACCAAAACAAGGAATAAAATAAGACGACGTGGATAAGTATAGCATTTAAAATATAAATATTATTATTGCTCATGTAAAATTTGAAGGTTTGCTTGTATCTTATACTAATATATAAAGCTAAAGAGTTTCTTTGTGTTTGCTTGAACGCGCTAATGTCAGCAAGTACTGGTCTGATTTGAAAAATTCTTTCAGTGTTAGATAGCCCATTTATCGAGGATGGCTTATAGGCCATATATCATCACGCTAAGACCAACAAGGGCGGAGCACTAATGAATAATTATTTACTTTTTTTATAGTTAAATTATTTATATAATATAAATTTGCAGAGTATTGCGAGCGCAGTATATTTTGTATTATATTAATTTATTATCTTACTAGCTGACCCGACAAACTTCGTACCGCCTCAGCATCAATAAATAAAAAACCTGAATAATAATTGCAGAGTATTTCAACTTTAGTACAAAATGTGGTCAAAACTTAACTGGGACGAACAACAAACGTTTGACATTCAAAACCCAAAAAAAGAAAAAACAACCACACCGACCACATCGTTCGACCATATCAACTACACCGACCACTTCGACCACACCGACCACATCGTTCGACCACATCAACCATACCGACCACACCGACCAAATGCACCAAAATGACAAAAATGGCAAATCACAATAAAGTTTTTGGTCTTAAAATAAAAAATTTCCATCTAGCCCCCTTTTGCACCGCGCGATAAGGAACTACGTTCCAAAAACTTAATTTGATTTCCTGAAAGACTTATAAATTTAATTGATTTCTAAACGACAGGACGAACATCAAATGTTTGACAGGTAGGAATAGTTTATAAGGGAGAGCGAAATTGTTGTTTTTACTATATTCCAAGCATTTTGTTCATATTTACTCACCTTTTAAACCTTCCCTGGACTTCGAAACAAATAAACCAAAACCAAAATTAGCCAAATCAGTCCAGCCGTTCTCGAGCCGTGCGGAGCGATTTAATTTATGATGACATGAGATGAATGACTTATTCAGGTGCGTGCGAAAAAGGCAACACGTTGTCAAATTTAAAAGAAGAATTGGAATTAATTAAAGAAAATTTTGCATAGGTCGAAAGAAGGTTACTTGGCGATTCCACGCAAAATACATAGCCAATCCAATCGATCCAGAGCCGAATCTCATCTGAAATTCGCGGCTCTTTGTAAATATTTACTGTACGTAGTTGTTACCGATTGCAACGGCACACAGAGAGCTTCAAAGGACTTCCCAGCAGAAATATCAAACAGTTGCAAAAATATTTATCGATCGAGTAGTGTGTCAAAAAGCGGACTCGGCTGCCGCTAGCGATACAGGGGGCCTACCCTTGAAAAAAATTTCGTCGAATCCGTTTAACAATTTCAAAGAAATTTTAGTAAGCGGAAATTAAATAAATTGCAGCTAAAGAGAGAATTTCTTTACAACATTTTAAGGTCAAAGTAAAATATAAAAGTTACTATATTTTTAACCGACTTCAAAAGGGAAAAGGATTCTTTATTCGAGTGTATGTGAATTATGAACCGATTTTCATTATTTTTTATTAGAAAGAGTATTACTAACACTAAAATAATCCCAGATGAAACAGTAACATCAGGTGGGCCGGTGGGGTACACAAATAAAACATACAGTATAAAATGCACTGAAATCTTAAAAGAAAAAGAAGTTTCAATTTGGTTAGTTTTAGGAAATCGTAAGCCCCAGACGTGGGGCGCTACTACTGCACACCCTTATCATATTATACATATTTCGTCGAATAGTTTTTGAGTAACAAAGCAAAGGACTAGTAAATAAACGTTTTGATTACAAGACATCAAGCCGTCGTAAGCGACTGTTGTATTCGTATCATGTATCATCAGTCAGCGAGATCTTACCTTCGCAAGGTGTCAAATTGTCCTCTCTAACTTTTGAACTAAGGAGCGAAAAATTTTGAAAAAAAATAGGCCGCCCATCGTACTACCATAAAGTATTACAAAAAATAAGTGTGTTATTTTTATTATGTTGGTGTACTCTAATAGAGATCATTTTGTTTTTGTGGCAGACTTTAAAATAATCACAATACTTTCAATGAAAATTGGGTTTGAACAATTTCCGTTCAGTAAGTATTGGAGACATGGAACAACGGTTTTAAGCACGGTAATTTATTTGATTTTATTATTATTCCGACGATTCGAGCACTTTTCAGAAGCCGTAATGACGGTAGACAAAGATGTCAAGTTACAAGAAGATAAGATCATGTTCCGTGATCACGGCTACTGAAGTGGCCGAATCGTCGGTTAACAAAAATCAAATAAATTACCGCGCTTACTTTACGGTTAAAAAGGTAGGTTTATTATGTATACTTGTCACGATAACTTAAGAAAATACCAAATAAGTTCAGTTTACACACTCGCACTGCCCATTTCCCACAACACGGTCTTGCTTGCCGTGAAAATGGAAGGGCATAAAACAGAGTTACTAGCACTGCAGAGCCATCTGGGCCCTTGAAACTACATTCATACATTGGCATAACTTGACACATTCGTGTCTAGTTACTGCACACAATGGCGCCAAATCATGCACAATAAAGGCGGCGACACAATCGCGCGATCGTCGACCGCACGCACTATCGCAGTTGCAGCGAAGCGGCTGTTCGACTGGTCTTTGTGTATTGTTTGGCTTCAGATACGTCATATTCTATTGACACTGTTTTATGAGTATATTACCAAATTGTTAAGAACACTAATGATTTCAGCTATAATCATTTCTATCGGTTGTGCCAATTTACTGAATTTCTTATACTGTTGGAGTTCTAAAATTGTTTGTGTAGAGTCAGTGTATGAATTGTATTAAAATTCTCTGATTATAAGTATGGCGACCAGGTGTTGTTCTTTTATTACCATGAATCCTTCTGAGTTGTTGCAAGTATTACATTAGCAAAAAAAGATATCCAACCTAATCCACATGTCGAGGAGGAGGCGCACAAAAACGAGTCGTCAATGTACATGTCAAGTTCCCAGTAATTGTACCAGCGCGTACCAGATAGTGTGGGCATACCGGAATACCAGTGCGGGGCAGCTGCGCGTGTAATGCGGATGTGGGCTTCAAACGACGAGCGTTGAGCTACGGCCGACGGTGCGCGCTGGACAAAAAAGCAGTCCCCGCGGCCTGCATTGCGCCACTTACAGGCGCCAATTACAGGCTTACTCATGTTTCTCTAAGGTTATTGGCACTGCTATCGAGAACCAGGGTAGCTCGCTACATAACTCGCGCTTTCGTGTTTCAAATGGTCTGCGTTCGAATCCTTATCGGGAAGCATGCAGCAGTAGATCGAGCGAACAATCAAGCGCGAACCTATACTTTAATTTTAAAAAAACACTTATGGAGTTTCTTGACGAAACGACTGAGATACTTTTTATCATCTTACGAAACGTCGCAGTCTGATAAATCGTATACGAGCGTACAAAGTTCGAGTATATGTAAAATGAGTCAAACAGCGCGTTTATGATTGTTCTTTAGACAGTAATTAAAATTATTTCTATCTAATATATTCTTAAGTTTTCGCGAATAGCATACATAATAAAAGTATTGCCACCCATAACATGCCTAGCTCTAATCATTTTATATAATAGGTATTTTAATACCTATAAAAAATTAGAGCCTAAAATTATTAGAGCTGGGCATGTTATATTACCACGTGCTAATAACGGTGAAGGAAAACTTCGTGATGCAACCTGCACATCGAGATAACCGATGTGTCAAAACTGCTAAACCGCCTTGGACAAGCGTGGCGGCTGTATTGTCCGTCCCCCTTATATTATGAGTGGCTCGAGCCCAGGAGTGGGACGTGTATGGGCTGCTATTATCATATTAGATATAATATCTTTAGCGTTTTAATACGGATTAAAGCTTGGATAGGCGTAACGAGCGTTAATGAAACTGCATCTATCGATTGAACGCGTATCGTGAGGTTTTATGCGAATCATGCGAGTGCCTTCGGCGGCTGCATTCGCCACGCCACGCTGCGCGCGATTCGACATTTAATTAAAACAATTAAAATCAACTGAATTAATTATAGGGTTGTTATAGAAACTGATGTGACACACTGTTTTTAACCGACCTCCAAAATAGGAGGTACTTAATTTCACTATATACTTTTTGTATGTTTGTTACGTGATTCCACCGACAATAATAATTGTGTATCGATTTGCATATTTTTTTTGTCAAACGAGTATACCCTTGAGACGGTCCTATTGTCACCAAGTCAGGATTTGACCATACCCAGGAGATCCCAGGAAATCGAGAGCGACCCTCGAATATTATAGGCATGTGCGACGTGTTTTATATTATTTTGCTAAAGTTATTCAAGTATTTGCGGAACTAAAAAGTAGAAAATAAGAATGTAGCAAAAATAAAAACCGGCTTTAAAGTAAAAAATAAATAAAATTTTCTACTTACATCTTGATGTCGGTGCCAAGTAAAACATTTAGATTTGCAAAATATAGTCATTATTCATAAACTTGGCACGGACTTAAACATGTTGTAGAAGAATACATATTTTGCATTTAATTACCCTTGAAGTCGGTTTTTTACCTGACTGCCAAGGAAGGGTTATGTTTTGCGCGCGTGTCTTGTATGTTTGTAAATTTCTTTATTACTTCGTATCTTCCAAACGGCTGGATGGGTTTCGACAGTTATATTCGTCCTAAAACCCCAAGTGTCCTTATATTAATTTACAAAAAAAAAAAATTGGCGATATTTAATATGGAATATGTAAATAAAAAAATAACCAAACCTATCAGTAGGTTATCAAAATAAACGAAATTAAAAGCGGATTACAAATATACATAATATGTTTAAATTTAATTAGGAATAATAAATTGGTTTAAAAAGTGTGCCGACAGTAAAAGTCGAAAATAAAATGACGTTATAACGGTTGTCAGCGCTGACGCGGCAATTTATTTCATTTTTATTATTCTGCCGTTGCGGCCACTTTTCAGTAGCCGTGATCACGGAAGACAAAGATTTTTAAATTAAAATATCGTTAAAACCTACTTTTATTATGTACACTAGTCCCAAAAACTGAAGAAAATATAATAAAATAAAATAAAAATAAATCGGCAGACATACACACTGTATATCCCCAAATTAAGCAAGTTCCGCTTGTGTTATGGGTAATATACAACGGACCACTCTGGGGCCGATCCCAGACAACCAGCCCATAGTAAATAAAGGAGAATAATTAGTTTCCGAAATTTACCATACCAGGATTCGAACCCGGAGCCTCTGTGTTGCATTGAGGTAAGCCGGTAATAGCTTAGCCCGCTCAATCACAGAGGCCGTCAAATTATCAGAAACTCAAAAAATCTTGCACTAAAAACACCGAAACAAGATTGAGTATAGAAAACAAAATTAAACTAAACTATAAACAAAGTTAACTCTACATCGGTTTTTAAAGCGGCTTTTAGCTCATAATATAGTCTATTAAAACCGACTTCAAAAACTAAAAATTATAAAATAACTTATTTCTAAAGCTATTTTTAATTATAATATCTTATTTTTAATATATATTAAACATCTTAAAGTCGGTGCTTAGTAGTTTTCAAGATATAGTAATTTTATGTTTTACTTTTTCCTCCTTTTTTGAAGTCGGTTAAAAATAGACTATATTATGAGCTGAAAGCCGAAGTACCTGCATTAAGTTTAATATCAAGCGAAACCCATTAATTTTCTTTCGTTTTATAATTTGCAATTGGGTCCCTCTAGAAATCTTCTTCTTCGGCCAATCTCTGTCCACTGCTGGAGGCAGGCCTCCCAAAGTGCCTGTCTCCCGTCTTCGTCATCCAGCCCCTGTGGGCGTCCCACGCTGCACTTGCCCTCCAGGACTCGTTTGCTAAATCGGCCTTCGGTCCTGCGACAGACGTCGTTGTTAAACCGAAGGACAGTTTATTTTTGTTTATTTTAATTTTGGTTTCTATGTTTCGGTCTTTTAGTGCATTAATTTTAAATTGTCTTTTAGCAGTCAATTTTTTGATTTTTTAACTTAGGTATACTTCTTTTGGCGCGCTAGGAAAAAATGATGAGAATAAATTTTACGATGCGCGCGCACACCGTCACGAAAAACCGACACCCTGAAGTTAGCTATAGTCAACATTTTAGTTTTTCTATTGTTAGTTTCGTTTTTTCTACAAACGTAGAATAAGGCGAAAGATAAAATTTTTGAAAAGATTTTTAACTGGTTACGCCAAAGAGTATAACTTCTAACGCGTGTTTATGTACACACACACTTTTTTTTTAATTCATTTTCGTTAGAAATTTTGTCATTTGAGACATAGTGTATCTTAATGTTATGCAATGAAGTATATTGTATTCTATAACAGTTAGTAAAAGTGGCAACCCCGGCGAGCCGCTCGGTTATCGAACAATGGCCGCCAGTTATTCCGCCGACCCGTTCATAATCGCCATTGTGCCTCAAACAATATTAAAGCTCTCGTTACAGTGGAAAACTATTCGATTATTTTTTCGTGTTGTCTATGGACAATAAATAATATTTTATACAATATCCGAGGTATTTCAGGAGATACTTTATGTTTTCTGTTTTTGTGTTTAGGATAATGTTATATGTAGTTAGTGACTATGGCCAAATGCGCATTATTTATAGCGTTAAAACATAACGCCTTTAGGAAATAGTGACATTAGTGTATATCGTATTCATATGTGTAATCTGTCAATACTTAATATCACTCACGATAAGTAACAATAATGATCACAAATAACGAATTAACCCCATCGTGACATCTGTGCGAAACGGTGAATAACTATATAACATTATCGTACATTAAAGAAAGAAACACTTTATTTGAAGAAATAGTTAATAATAGATGGGGGCAGGAACAGTACTAAACACGTTTTTAAATATTATGATATTAAAGTACGAGCTGACTACTATAGCGGAATCCCAGTCCAGTGCTCCAGCAAGTCAAGTCCACTTAGGCCTCCCCAAGACGGCGCCAGCCATCACGGTCCTCTGCCTTCCCTGTCCGTGGGCTCATCATCGTCACTCCATCGGACTGGAGGAGCACGAGTCTGGAGGGCTTCTGGACACTACGTTTACCGGGTCTCCACTTCGTACAAAATACTAGATGTAACATAGAAAAATTGAAAATTATTTAATAAAACTTGTGGTCGCCCGTGGTCGAAAGTCGACCATAATCATTAATTTAAATTATAAGTTTGAACATTATTAAGGTTCTGTTGTCAAAAACTATACTTCTATTGTTACAGAATTAGCGAAGGCTACATACACTGTTAATTTGACTATAACAATAAACAAAAGCGTGTGTGTGTCAAATACATGGTAGTGTGTGTAATGTTTTTTTAATTTAATGTATTTTTTATGCATAATTTGAAAATAATTTTCATACGTCGCTTCTTCTATATACTAAACTATAAGGACCGCTTGCATAACGATCGCCTTTAAATAAAATTAGTTAATCATATTAAACTGCCTAAATACGTTTTAAACAAAATGTATTGACAGTTCTTTAAACATGTTTCGCGGCAAATTTTTGAGTTGTGTAAGACGCTAATTGTATTTAAGGGTGTTAAATACGTTTTGTGTTTCTTTAATACATTTAAGCAACCTTATGCAAGCGGCCCTAAGTGTGCGAAATTTCATACTCATCCGTCCGCGCAATTTTCATACAAAGGGGTACAAAGTTTCTATTGTGTTTTTGCTTCACGTGTTAATATATTGATAAAGATAACCATTTTAAATAAAAAAGTAGTGGATAACATCTAAAGAAAGTAAGAAAATGTGAAAACTGACAAATCCCTGATCAGCAGAGAGAACAGGAAAAATATTTTTTTAGAAAATAGACCTTGCTATTACATTATATTATGGATTTATTTAAACACATATTAGAAGTGAAACTTCAACGGACAAGTGGAAAAACGAATCGCAACGGACAAGTGGAAAAACGAATAGCAACGGATAAGTGGCAAAACGAATCGCAACGGACAAGTGGAAAAAAGAATGGCAACGGATAAGTGGAAAAACGAATTGCAACGGACAAGTGGAATTGAATTATTCAATTCTGACATTCCATTCGAAAGATATCACGAGTTTAAAAATGTAAGAATTAGTGACGGTGATCACGTGACTGTGACATCTTTTCATGAGCCAAAACTCCATAAGACCCCCTCTATATAGAAGTTTCACTTCAAAAATTCTAATTTTCTTAATAGTTTTATTTAAGACTATTATTTAACATTACATAGAACTTAGGTGATAATCACTGTACAAAGTATGTACAATAGTCAGCGTTTTGCAAATAAACAACTGCAGCCTAACGATTAACAATACATTTATGTTAACATATTTACAGCAATTAAATCAGTGTCATTACAGCGCTCGTTGGGTTTGGTATTTCGTACATTTTACCCTTCCCTCCTATACTAAAACTGTATACACACTACAGTTTTTTGGTCCTTCGAGCCGGATCACATTACAATTTTTTGATCCTCGATCTGTAAGCCTAGCGCGCGGTTTGGCTTCTTACAGGGTCATCGCGCGTGAATTATCGATCACATTTTGGACATTTTTTATTTATTTCACAAACAGTGAATAAAATATAGAGTCAGTGACAAGACAGTTGCGGCTTTATACAACTAACATTTACTACGGCACAGTGTCAAATAAATTTAAACATTTTTATTTTTCACTTTTTTAACAAACATAAACATAGCATAGAGTCAGTGACAAGACAGTTGCGGCTTATACAACTAACATTTACAGCACAGCGTTAAATAAATTTAAACATTTTTATTTTTCACTTTTTTTTAACAAACATAAATATTTTAATAATAATAAAGTCAGTGACGAAACAGTTGCTACTTTTAATATCAGTGTGTGACGATCCTACTTCTCTGTGCGTCATCGTCGCCCCACAGGGAGACGGAGAGCAACATTCCCAGCGGTCTTCAGCTACATCAAATAAGTATCCTGATATCAAGTAAGGTCTTTTATTTTTACAATTATAACAATGGAGAAGCTCCTTCAGAAACAAGTGGAGACCCTGGAGGCCATCAAACAAATCGATCGTAACTTCAGTAAGGATTCGTCTAGCCGCAAGACACGGCAATACCTAGAAGAACGCATCGATAAGCTAGACAGGCTCTGGGCGGAATTTTCATCTGGCAACGAAAAATTATCTCCATATGTGAATTCTGACGTTCAGTATTTTACGGAAAATCAATATGAGAAGACACACAAGTACTTTTTATCAGTGAGACAAAAATTGTCATCGTTCCGCCCAACAACATCGGGAGACATATACGAAGGACTCGCTCTACCAGGTCCTTCCTTTAAGACACCAACACGTCCATCAACACCAGCTCCGGAGCCACCGACTTCTACGCCAAAGCAAGCAATCGAATTATTACATCTTCAACGCACGAACTTTAGAGCCTTCAGACGGTTAACAAGGAGCATAGAGGTGGATGATATTAATACTAAGTGGGAACTGGAAGACGAACTTCGAAACATACAGAACCGTTGGAACGTTATAGACTCCTTGCATTTAAAAATCGATAACATCTTGCAAGGGTCTGACTCGGAATATGAAGAGGAGTTTACTTATTACGAATGTTCCTATAAAGCACTTAAAAGAAACCTAAATGAGAAGCTAGCGTCTACAGCACACATCCAACATTCTACACCGCAGCTTGATGTGCCTACATTCACAGGCAGATACACACAATGGCCTACATTTTGCGATCTCTACTCCCAGAGTATCCATAACAATAATTTACTAACAAAATGCCAAAAAATGCAACATTTGAAAGGAAAGCTGAAGGGTGAAGCAGAGCGTCTCATTCAGCACTTATACATTTCAAACGAAAACTATGACACAGCATGGGAGCTGCTTACTCATAGATACAATAATCCCATATTACTTTTCACAAACCACATTGAAAATTTCCTAAACCAGCCTAACATTCACAAACAATCAGCAAGCGAAATAAAACGTCTCTATGACATAACTGGAGAAAGCATTCATGGTATTCAAAACCTGGGCATAGATACGTCTACATGGGATACCATACTTGTTCATCTCATATGTAAAAAGTTGGATCAGGCGACATATGAAGATTATAAGGCAGCTCGAAAATCACCACGAGAGTTACCTACTCTGGCCGAATTAATGGATTTTTTAGAGAGTAAATTTATCGCACTCGAACCATTACGGCAAAGAGAACGATCATATTCGTCACCACCAAACAAACACAATAACATTTACCAACAACCAAAGGGTTCTTACAAACCCACCTATCAAAAATATCAGCCAAAAGAAAATCATCCGAGACGAGAGTTTCAATCATCCGCAACAGGGTACGTGTGTAATTGCCCTTATTGCAACCGCAAACATGTTTTGTATAAATGTGGAAAATTCTTGAAATTGACACCAGAAGCAAAACTGCGATCAATTTCGCAATTGCAAGTATGTCATAATTGTCTTTATAAACACATAGACAATAAATGCAATTCGACAAAAACATGTAAAATATGCCACTGCAAACATAGCACATTACTTCATGACGCATTTAGCACGAGCGGCGAGTTACCTGACTCCTCAACAAGCTCTGCGCCACGTGCTCCTGGCCCAAGCCATGATGCCACATTGACAACACGGGAACATAATGTTAACCATGTCGCCAGCGAAGATGAAGAGATTTTACTAACAACCCTCTTAGTCAGAGCGAAGGCGGCTGATGGTACATATATCACATTAAGAGCTTTGCTGGACCAAGGCTCTCAAATTTCACTGGTCTCAGAGAACGCAATACAACAATTAGGGCTACCCCGGCAACGTTACCACGCTTCGGTGTTTGGGGTAGGCCATGGATCGAAACCAAGTAGAGGCATAGTCACCTTGGAACTTCAGTCTATTTACGATGATTATAAACTCAACACACAAGCATTAGTACTTTCACGAGTAATAAATAATTTACCTAACATTTCATTTAAAAAACAACCCTGGGAGCACTTACAACATTTACAATTAGCTGATCCAGAATACAACATTTCAAGATCTATTGATCTGCTATTGGATGCCAGTGTTTATTCAGACATACTTATGAGTGGCCTTATCAAGGGACCCACCCTGGCTCCTATCGCGCAACAAACAAAATTGGGCTGGATCATATCTGGGAACGTACGGACCTTTAATTGCCACGTCGTTCTTAACAATATAAAAGATCTTTCGCAATACTGGGAAATGGAAGAGATAAGTGACACAACATCAGCACTCACACCAGAAGAACAGTACTGCGAGGACTTATACCAGTCGTCTACAAGAAGATTGGAAAATGGGAGATATGAAGTAGCACTCCCCATGAAACCACAATTTGAACAAAATCTTGGATTATCCAAAACAAAAGCTATTGCACAATTTCATAGCATTGAAAATAAATTTAAACAAAATAAGATTTTTGCTGACAGTTATAAACAGTTCATGTTAGACTATGAAATACAAGGTCACATGAAACGTATTGAAAACAACAGTACTGTGTCCTGCTATTTACCACATCATGGTGTACTGAAGCCTGACTCCTCAACAACACAATTAAGAACAGTTTTTAATGCCTCATCAAAAACATCGAGCGGTTACAGCTTGAACGATTTGATGGAACGGGGTCCCAACCTACAAAGGGACTTACAAAGCCTTTTACTCACCTGGCGCCAGCATAAATACGTCATCTCAGCAGACATTGAGAAGATGTTTCGTCAGATATTAATACGAGAAAAGGATCAAGATCTTCAGCGTATCATCTGGAGAGCATCAGCACATGAACCAATAAGCGAATACAAGCTTACAACAATCACCTATGGGACAAAGGCAGCACCATACCTTGCCATGCGAACACTGAAACAGCTAGCACTCGACAATGAAAGGGCACAACGGTACCCATTGGCCACAAAGGCCTTAAAAAACTCATTTTATATGGATGACCTTTTGGAAGGTAGAGATAGCTTAGAACAAACTAGAACGTTACAGTACGAGCTAATAGAAATTCTAAAAGAAGCAGGAATGAATATAAGAAAGTGGTCCAGCAACTCCTTGCATCTGGTAGAGGATCTCCCTACAAATAGTCTTGCCGTTCCACTTAACTTTAAAAACATTGAGTCCAGAAAAACACTTGGACTAAGCTGGAAACCTGATTCGGATACATTTACTTTTCAAAACAGATTCGAACAATTAGAAGAAGACACACAGCTGACAAAACGACAACTTCTGTCATACATTTCTAAGATATATGACCCCCTAGGATGGCTCTCTCCACTAACAATTAGAGCAAAACTCTTATTTCAAAATACATGGTTGAATAACTCGATTACATGGGATGGACAACTTTCAGATGAAACTAAGGAAGCTTGGAAACAATTAAAACATGACTTTCAACATTTAAATAAATTTGAAATACCTAGATATTTAGGACAAAAACAAACATACACTTTACATGCATTTTGCGATGCTTCAGAAAAGGTATACGCTTGTGCAATTTATATTGTATCAAATAACAGTAAAGGTGAGTACACATCGAGACTGGTAACAGCAAAAACAAAATTAGCACCAGTTAAAAACAAACTAACGTTACCTAGATTGGAATTATGCGGAGCAGTACTTCTTACAAGACTGCTAAAGAAGGTGATGGAGACATTAACAAATGATAACGTCGAAATCTTCGCATGGACCGACTCCATGATTGTGCTCGGCTGGATACACGGGGGGGCGAATAGATGGAAACAATTTGTCTCAAACAGAGTTCAGTCCATCGTTACAGTCGTTCCACCATCACATTGGTACCACGTGTCCTCCGCAGAAAACGCCGCAGATTGCGCTACAAGAGGCTTGTGCGCAAATCAATTACAAGATCACTCTTTGTGGTGGGAAGGCCCAGAGTGGCTGAAGAATTTTAATAAAGATCATATTGGTAAAATAACATATCCAATTCCTGAAATTGAAACAAAGAAACTCGGTGTACACACAGCCTTATGTGAAAATAAAAACTTTATAATTAAATTATTAAATGATATGCACTCTATACGGCGCGTGGCGACAACAATTGGATGGCTATCACGTTACATTGAATGGTTGCGCAACAAACAAAACATACCTATACAAGGATACCTCACGAATACGGAAATTAGTCATTCTTACAATTTAATTATAAAAACAGTACAATTTGTGGAATTTCAAGAAGATATTAATCGATTAAAAGGGAAGCAATGTGTGAAAAGAAACAGCAAACTCATTTGTCTCAACCCTTATTTAGATGAAAGGGACGGACTATTAAAAGTCGGCGGGCGTCTCAGCAACTCTCATCTTACTCAATCAGCTAAACATCCAATAATTCTACCAAGCCACAGTCGTCTTACAGACCTTATAATACGACAAGCACACTTGACTACTCTACATGGTGGACCAAGCCTTACATTGACACACATAAGAGAAAAGTATTGGATTCTCAGCGGGCTCTGTACAGTCAAACGCGAACTAAACAAGTGCGTTGCGTGCAGAAAACATACTGACCAAAGCAGGCCACCGCTTATGGCAGACCTACCAGCGCCTCGTGTAACACCTTCACGCCCATTTACACACACAGGTGTCGATTTTACAGGACACTTTGACATTAAGGCCAATAAAGGACGTGGAGTGAGGACGCACAAGGGGTATGTAGCAGTATTTGTCTGTCTTTCAACGAAGGCGGTACATCTAGAACTTGTGTCCGACCTTAGCACACCAGGATTTTTGGCAGCATTTCGTCGATTTTGTGCCCGTAGGGGAACACCCAGTCACGTTTACAGTGACAATGGCACCAATTTTGTTGGAGCAAATAGACTCCTAAGGAAGGAGTATCAAGAGATAGCACAGTCCATAAACAGAGACTTCTTCAACAACATAAAGGAATATAATATACAGTGGACTTTTAACGCACCAGCATATCCTTCAGCAGGTGGATTGTGGGAGGCAGCAGTCAAAAGCTTTAAGCACCATTTACGTAGAGTGATAGGCGAACAAAAACTCACGTATGAGGAGTTTATAACATTACTCCATCAGATTGAGGCTTGCCTAAACTCACGCCCATTGACTATGCTTAATGAAAATCCATCTGATATTTGTCTCACACCGGGACACTTCCTGATTGGTGATGCAGTACTATCTAGGCCACAAACTGATCCTGGCAACATTAATTTGACAACTAGATGGCGTATGATACAAGCCATGAACAAAGGTATTTGGAAGGCATGGTCATCTGACTACCTTAAACAACTCCAGGTAAGAACAAAGTGGAGAACTCCTACGAAAAACATCGAAGTAGAAGACATTGTGCTCATCAAGGAAGAGAATCTACCCCCCGGAAAATGGGCGTTAGGGAGAGTGGTAGATGTGCATCCCGGGAAAGATGGACATGTCAGGGTTGTCTCTCTTAAAACAAAACATGGTGTGATTAAAAGGCCTGCACTAAAACTCTCTGTATTGCCAGTGAAGAGAGATGAGGATGGAACAACCAGTCTCGAATAGGAAGATGTTAGAAGCACAGACGACGAGCAGTAGCACCGAACCGTTTTCGGTGGTGTTTCAGGCAGCCCAGATGGCCGAAGTAGACTAACTATACCAGCCAACAACATTACACTGGACACTCCCTCTACCGTCATGGGACAGTGAAAAAACAGTGAACAACAAGAAATTAGACTTTATTTACAAACATTTTTATCTTTTATATTTAATTTACATTATGTTATTTCTCATTATTTTACAATTATTGATTATCTCTTTACTTTTACATTAATTATTTACTTTTTTTGATACATTTATAACTTTTTTTTTGTCATTTCTTCTCTCGAGGCGCAGGATGTACAAAGTATGTACAATAGTCAGCGTTTTGCAAATAAACAACTGCAGCCTAACGATTAACAATACATTTATGTTAACATATTTACAGCAATTAAATCAGTGTCATTACAGCGCTCGTTGGGTTTGGTATTTCGTACATTTTACCCTTCCCTCCTATACTAAAACTGTATACACACTACAATCACGATGAGATAATTGAATAATAAAATACTTAAAATATGGTAAGTACTAAAATACATTTTTTTTAAATCTTCAGTCCACGGAAACTCATACTCGGTCCCAAGAGTGACTACTGGAACTAACACGTCCATGTGATTTCAACAAGTTCTCGCAATTTGCACGTTGTCTTCCGGAAAAAGATTAGATGATATTCCGCTTTCCCCAAAGTAAGATTAGATGAGATTCGGCGCAATCCCCACCACCCCGCTTGAACGCCTCGCGTAATTAATAGACGCCCCCGAGTCAATGATTGATTTCCGTGGAGTCATGCCTTAAGGATGCCTATCACTATGTGAGGACCAAGCGTGTTTTGTGATATGAAATTGTACTCTGTCTACCTCCCAGTTTATTATATTGATAACTTCGTAACATCGGAATCAATACGCAATAAGCCGATGTTCGGTTGGGGCGCAGCGGGCGACCGACGAAGGGGTCTACTCACGACTCACGTCCGAAGGTCCTACATTCAATACTGTCACGTACGAGTGTGTTGGCTTCATCGACTTTTACGATGCTATATAAGATTGCGTACAGTCGGGTGCGTAAATGCAAGACATAACACAAATCTGTATTTCTGCTAAAATGTGAAAGAAAATTACACCGTGATGAAACTTGCACATCGAGATAACTGATGTTTATGTTTCAACCTATCAATCCGCTTTAGACGCGTGCAGCAGTGAGATATTATAAGCTGCTATTAATTAATATTAATTAAGTTTAATAAATGATAAATCCACTATTAACCCCTGCACACTCTTCAACACGCTCTTTGCTATGGAGACTATTCCTTTGGAACTCTTTGTCAATAGATGTCAACAACGTTAAATTATTTGCAAGATTAAAAAAATCACTGAGAAAACATTTTCTTAGCCTTATGTAATAATAAAGTATGTTCTACACCTACATTAAATTATCTTCAATTGTTTACACATAAAATATGTCTGGAAGAAATTGCTTTTGGCGATAAGGCAGTCATTTATTCAAGTTAGAAATTTTGCATGTACTCATTTTTGTAATTACTCATTTTAGTGAACAATAAAGAATTGTTTAACTATATGTACAACATTAATTATTTGTTTTATTAGAATGTGTTTTGTGTAAAGAGCTAGTTGTCAAATAATTCCGGATTAGCGGAACAGCCTTGCTATTTTTAATATTCTGTTAACGACGGCCTACTTAAAGCTCATTAGTTTAATGTTTTTAAATTTAGTCATATTCTCGATTGGTAAGTTGCAATCAACAAGAAAAAATATATGTTCAGTAAAGATCATCAATTTCAAAATTTTTCTTACTAGTGTTTGTACTTATCGAATTGCATATAGTCCGCTCAGCCGTTTTCATATTCTAATTCAGAATATGGAACTCAAAGTGAGTTACATGTTGAAATTAGAGCTTGCCCCGCGTGTTAAGCCCTGGGCGGTAGCTTTATTTTACTTACTTAAAAACTTAATGCAGACTTTTACATATAATATAATAATAACAAAGAAAATAAGTCCATATAATCTAGGAGGTGAGTCGAAGCCCACCTGCTTTGAAGTAATATTATAAATGAGATGTTGTTTATGACAATAATTAGTAAACGTGATTGCAGCGCCATCTATTTTGGAAATCTGTCCATTCTAAGGAAACGACGTCGTTTACCGTGAAAAAAAGTATCCTAAGTGACGCCGCGGGACATCACTTAGCTCATAAACTAGCTCTATGTCGAGTTTCTTTTTAATCCCTTAAGTAGTTTTCAAATGATGCTCTAAGAGACTTCCAGACAAAAACCCAGTATTATGTAAGTACATAATATTCCGAAAATTCGGAATCTCCTGGTCGGAACTAGCCCCCATGTTTTTTTATACATTTTTTAACGCATTGTATAAACTCGAACCTGTTACACATTTATTCTAATATAGTTATAGTGTTACGTGTTCCATTGAACATAAAAAGCGCCACACTGCGTCCGAAACGCATAAAGCGGGCGATTAACTAGTTAGCGCCCGTGTTTCCGCCATCACGAACAATAATAAGCGACCCACATTATTTAATTAGGCACTAAATACGCCTGTGAAAGTCTCATTAAAAACGGTACACTTGATTTTGCGTGAGGCGCTTATTAAGTTGTAAATTAACTTTTAATGGGACCGCCTGGTCACCTTCTATTATAGTCGCCTTTCATTGTATTCAACATAATTGCAGACATTACAAAATTAATTTACACTTAGCATTGACTCATTTGTTGGCAGACTATGAATACTAATTCAAAAAGTTCTAAGCAAATTTCACTAGAGAACATTTTTAGGTCATATACTTAAAATAAGTCTACTTCTTATTCTATAAGAAGTAAGTAATTCTAGCCTTTTGTTCAAATTAAACTTCGATTACAAATAAGGGAGAGTACAGTCAAGTTAACTAAAATTATTTTTATCATCTTAAAAAAATCTTCGCAGACAAAATCAGCAAAGCTTTTGCAACCCAATCATTGTTAAATGAGAAAAAAATACTTATAAAGTGCTTTTACATTTTGTCAATCGATTCAGGGTTTTTCTATCCCTCGGGGACTATACTTTATTTCCGAAGGAAAATATGTCCTTTATGTACACTTAACGTTGCGTTTATAAAATTTCATAATAATCGGTTGAGTAATTGAAGTGTGAAAGCGTGAGAAACGAAGTAATTCACATTGACATTTGTAAGATTAATATTTCATACTAAATGCGAGCAAAGCATTTGTGTGCACGAGTGTACCGCTGCGCTTGCTCGCATGCTTCCCGTCCGTTTAACTACACGCTCTGTTATTCCCGTGAAGTGGGTACTGGAGACCGGGCCCCGAAGTACCAAGAACCCAGTCTCCTCCATCTTATATTACAACGTATCATATGTCAAGAAGTTGCGCGCGCACTGTTTCGAGTGCCATCGAGCTGTCACGTCCGTCGAATATTGCTCTTGGATACAGACGACTACGTCAAACCAATATCAACTGTATATTGAACTGATAGAGTCTAATTTTGAATGTTAATATGTTTCATAGTGTTGTCAAGTCTTCTATCGAACATCGCTCTTAGTTTAAAGTGATCGTTAAGGTGATATGGACTGTATCCTTCTCATCATAAAGATGTTTTTAGGTTGTTACAAATACGAACAATATTAAATACCAATTAATAATTGATTAAAGATCGTATTCCTTACGAAATAAGGTTAAATTTAGAGTCTTCTTTCACACACAGCATGGAGATTAGATCTGGATGCATTATTAAATGAATTTCAGTTGTATATTCAGGAGATAAGGTTCAAATTGGATATTAAGAGTTTGCATGAAGATGGACGTGGTACAGATGTTTTGCGTATTAAGAAAACATGAATTACTAGTTCAATGGATGTTGACGTTGGTACTAACGGACAGATCGCCTTTATATACTGGCTGTGTACTGGATCCGTGTGCTCCACAGGGTTTATTCCGAGATGATTCAAAGGCACCGTTTCTTGGGAGCGGTTCTTAGTTCTTTGAATGCTTTTGAATAAATTGTCGAGTGGCTCTGCTAAACACATGCCGGCTTCCATATATTTCATATAAAGCTTAAGATGCGTATATTATAATACGAGTGAATATTTGCGTTTTAACGATAAAAAGTTTCATATTTGTTGTAAAGTTCTAAGGTACCCATAATAATATAAATTTATTGAGACTTGTCTTGTTGTTTATAAAATGCATCGTTTAATCTTATTTCTTGTAAACTTAGATTTTAAATATCAAAATCGCCATGGAGTGCAGCACTGGTGACCCGTAACACAGATCTGCACAGATCTGCAATGGGCACCAATCTCATGAGGAGAGAGGAGAAAATAATTATTTTGTTCTTTCTTTCAAAGTGATTTTAAATTCAAATACTTAAGAATTTAAACGCGGTTCTCTCGCGCGGATCTTAGTCGTGTATCCCACGGGAAATTTTGGATGTGAACTTGGATTTCCAGGAAACATTGCTCTGGAAGTATATATAATCAGCTGTCAAACACACACATTGTACGTACTCAAGCTATGCAAATTACACTTGTGTTATGGAAAATATACAATAAAAAAATTCTTAATAAACTCAGACCAGCTATACTTCTTCGTTCGTTCTTCGGATCTGGATGAGATTTGGCACAGAAGTAGATTATAGTCTGTAATAGCAGTTACTTTTTATTCCTGAAGAATGCACGAGTCCCGTGTGATAACATTAACTCAAGCGAAACCGAGGGCAAAGTGTAGTATTATATAGTTATCATTGCTTTCCAGTAAGATGGTCGGGCAAAGGTTCAGAGCAGTCACTTCCTATTTCGAATGGAGTATTATATAATGATTCTGAGATGACTGACATAATAAAATATACAACTATTAAGTCAATACAGATAAAAAGGTTAAAGTTATTAGTTATTAGTTACAGTTAAAAGGGATAAAAAGTATCTATCCTATGTTCTTCACCGACCAATGAACAGCGTAGTATCTATGCTCTGAACTTACTTAAATCCAAAATGTAATGAAAATCAGTTCATATCGGAAGATATTAAATATTATGATTGTAATGATTACAGCCCGGTGACGATAACTTGACGCGCAGGGATACCAACTATCAAAAAGATTAACTACTAAATCTTAAGTCAAAAATACCTGAAATCGCGAGAATTATTATTAGACAACTTGCCTGAAACAAAGAATAACTTACATTTTCTAATATTCTTTATTTAACCTATTTTGGTAATATATAACAAGTATAATGTTGATTTTTGGAAGTTGGTAGCCCTGAGTGTCAGGGTATCATTTACGGGGAATAAAACTAGTACTTATAGAATTGTTTTCTCTATGGTCATGGTTTCAAAATGTCAAAGTTCTCTCTCATCTGTCGTTGGCTCAACATTAACAGTGGAAGCTATTGGAGAAGAAAAAACTTTGTAAGAATTTAAATACAGTTATTTTATAATTAACTTGTGTTTTCGTTAGTGTACAATTATAAATAATACAAGTCATTCAAGATTACAGTTCAATTTTTACTTTAACCTAAAACTAACCAACCATACATAAACATTATTATAATTCGTGTTATCGTACTCTGCATGCACTTCAAATGCATTGAACGCGTTGCATTTGAAAGCATAACGTATGAAGGAATCGAGTTTCGATCGATGGATAGAGAGGAACCATTCATGCAAATGGATGATGACTTCTATATGCACCTTCCTCGACGTACATAGTGGCATGGACAGCTTTAGTGGCTTTAGTTCTAGAGTAAAATTTAGAGATCCCACTAGACTAGTAAAACCTAACTGCAACACTACGTTAAGAGAAAAAACTGCCAAGTGATGATCATAAAAGTCTTATTCGATACCCATATCAATAAGAGAATTGCCCAAAAGAAAATTTAAATTAAAAGTACATTCATGGCTGATGGAAAAGTATTTTTATGACATTAGGAATTTTATTAGGTAAATGATTATATTTATTTATATTTTTGCCTCTGACATCTGAATTATTCTATATTGTTGACATTCTTTTATTTCTGTATTTAATATATAATTAATCAAACTATGTTTATAAACGAATAAATGTTATATTTTGTTTAATTGACATGTACCCTAATATTCGTATGAGCATGTTCAGGTGAAATACAGTGAGACCGATTGTCTTTGTTTAGCATCTTTTGTACAACTATTACCTGTATTTCTACAAATAAAGATTCATTCATTCATACATATTTTTATTATTTTTGTACTTATATGTACTATGTTTATTTATCATTCGTCATTATTTATTTATTAACTGTACCATCGTCTCTATTAAAATTGTATCAATCCCTGTCGAGGCTTGCCTGGAAGAGATCGCTTCTAAGCAATAAGGCAGGCCGTGGTATCTTTTTCTACTTCTGTTTCTTTATGCTTTGGTGTGCAATAAAGTGTTATCTATCTATCTATCCTAATTTTATTAAAAGGAATCCAGTTTCGAAGTAATTATATCCATTCCATTGGGGTATTTTCTACTCTCACAAAACCTTAGTAAACGTAGTTTAGTTATATCTCCGGAGATAAATGGCAAATAGTTAGTATAGTATAGACTTTAGTAGGCCTGCGAGGAACAACAATAGCCTCGCTGGATCTTCCTTTGAGACGAAGGAGCATGCTATCTAACTCCTTCACTTAGTCGGGACATACCTAAAGACAGATTTACGTCAACAATGATCTAATATTTTCATGAATACTAAAGTAGGCGTTTTAATATGCTCTAGTGTACACAAATATATTTTTTATTGCATAAGTTTAGCAGGATTTGTCAGGAGCCTTAAGAACAGACGAGCGTGCATGACAAGAGCTATGAACGTCAAAGAAGCAAGTGAAGTGTGTAAGAATAAGCCTGAATGGCGCTCTGTTGCTGGTGCCTACCCCGCAAGGGACCTGGCGTGAACTTATGTATGTATGTAAGTTTAGCAGATAGGCAGACTGATGACTACCCACCTGATGGTAAGCAGTCACCATCGCCTATAGACTCCTGTAACACCAAAGGCGCTACCAATGTGATGCCGCTCTCTTAAAGGTTGGAACCTGGCCACTAATGCCGCTGGCCGTTATAAATAGAGTACCTACTTTAACGATCGCAAAACATTTTGCAAAAATTGCGACCGACGTAAATTATGGTTGGTGTCGATGATTGTATTTTACTACTGATAGGTACCCACTGATTGCAGGTAATCAAGCAAACGGTTACCAAGGTCTATATCTTCTTTGGACCATTTTGACTAAATTTTAACTTGTTCGACGTGTGACCGCATATCCCTTAGTTTTACGTTTAACAATTTTAATCAGTCTATTCGATTTCTAAGATAATTTGTGCGCAGCTCGTCGCATATATAATCATTATCTTACGCTTGAATCGTAGTCATTGTAGATATATAAATTAAACACTGTTAGTGGTAGAAATCTATAATTAATCACTATAATTGAAAATACATGTTCATTCGGCTGACAACTAAAATGGAAGAGAAACAAAAAGCGACGACAATGTTTCAAGTTCAAAAACATTTTATGTTAGTGTTGCCAACATAATTAATTGTTCAAATTACATAATGCTCAGTTTTCAAAAAAATCCCAATAATCACTTGCGTACTTTTCGCTATATCTTATTGTTTTGAATTTAGCCATAGAGGCCATTTGAGACATTCACTGACCTGCATATGCTCAGAATATGAATGAATATATAATGAATTTTGTTCTTTACAAAATTCAAATTAAGCTTACAATCCACATCTTGTTTCAAGTGTACTTCCTGGGTTCCTGAGCCGTTAGGGAGTCCCCACACTAGTCGGCACAGATTCGGCAAATACAAGCTACAAAGTGCTATACATCTACGACATAAAGACATCAATGGTATCGTCCCCAATTGCTAGTTACGCCATTTCAAGCCAGTGAGAACGATATAACTTTTTTTGCTTGTACACACCGATTCGCCCTGGCACTGGCCGCAACTAGAGACGGCCTTCGCCCTGGCACAGGCCGCAACTAGAGACGGCCGTCGCCCTGGCACTGGCCGCAACTAGAGACGGCCTTCGCCCTGGCACTGGCCGCAACTAGAGACGGCCTTCGCCCTGGCACTGGCCGCAACTAGAGACGGCCGTCACCCTGGCACTGGCCGCAACTAGAGACGGCCTTCGCCCTGGCACTGGCCGCAACTAGAGACGGCCTTCGCCCTGGCACTGGCCGCAACTAGAGACGGCCTTCGCCCTGGCACTGGCCGCAACTAGAGACGGCCGTTACCCGGATGGGGGTTCGCAATACCGTCTGAGTATTAAAAACACGTAATAAAAAAACTGACGTTGTAATGATTATTCAATGACCTGATTGTAAAGACTAAATATTAAGTAACGAATTGTATACACGTGTAATGCATTATACAGTAAATAAAATTACTAATCAATTTATTTATCCAAAATTCTCTTTACATGACAAAGCTATAACAAAAGATTGTGCTAGGGTACGTTATCTTGACTGTCACACTCTGAAATTTTAATATGACAGGCTTTTTATTTGAATTTTATTATTTCTCGGATCCGTCCCGACTAGTGTGGTGACTCCCTAAAGCAGTGTTTTTTAACCTTTTTCATGACGCGACCCCTTTAGTATGAAGAAATATTTCACGACCCCCCTACCCGTTGCTTTTTTTTCATATATTTTATTTCGTGATAAATATTCAATAACATATTTATTCAATTTCATAATTTAAATACATTAATAATAAAAACAAAGACATTGAAACTAAAATGTATTATGTAGCAGATCACTGCCAACGGTGCCCAGAAGTCTGACTGCATTACCACGCTGTATGGCGATATTTATTTGTTGCGCAAAATATGATTTTTTTCATAATTAGGGTTCGAATAAATACATAATTAACTACGTAAAACACATTTTTTTTTACATCGAATGCATCGCCAATAGATAACGCAATTTACGCGCAGACGTATGACCACGTCCGTTGCCAGCCGCCCCGCTCCCGCTCCGCATAAATGAGAAAGCTTTGCTATCGAGTAGCTCTTCGTGTATCTAAAGCAGAAAAACCTAATACTATTGCTGAAAGTTTGATTTTACCAGCGGCTTTAGATATAGCAGAGATTATGTTTGGGAAACAAGAGGTCGAAAAACTTAAAAGTATACCTCTGTCTGGCAGTACCATTCAACGCAGGATAAGCGATATGGCGACTGATGTTCGTGATCAAGTCATAGAAAAAACTGACAAGTGACAAAATGATTCGTAACAAAATTTTAACTTGAAGTTTTACGGGTAGATTGTAAATGTATTTGTCCAATTTGAAAACCTGCCCGTAAAACTTCAAGTTAAAATTTTGTTGCGATTCATTTTGTCACATGTCAGTTGAAGTTTTCCACTTGTACGTTGCGATTCCTTTTTCCACTTGTCCGTTGCGATTTATTTTTCAACTTGTCCGTTGAAGTTTCACTTCTAATATGTGTTCCAGCACACATTTCGATTTTTCGCAGGTTTACTGCAAATTATTATTTGGTTAGGTTAGGTACATTTTAATAAATGCATTTTTTATTTCCTAAACATATTTTATTTTATCAAACAAAAAACTGAATTCGATCCGGAACCAAAAAAACATTCATAGTCTACTCTAAAATTATACACATACAACGGGACATTAACAAATGCGCATCTTTCGTCATCAACTTCATTCGGACATCAAATTATGTTAACAGAAAAATATTAAAAAAAAACAATAATATTTACTTTGCTCAGTTTTGATGAAGAGGCTCCGAAACTACTGAACCGATTTGAAAACTTCTTTCACTGTTGGCAAGCTACAGTATTCCCGGGTGACATATATTTACAAATGAATCAGGGGTTCTTACTAAAACTCCAATAGTGTAACCCCAAGGTGTATAAAAATACCTAAAATCGCGTGCGCTGCGAAAACTATTGATGCTAGAATAAAATAATGTACTACGACTTTGCAGAACACATCATTATTTACAAAAAGTTTCGCGACACTATATATCTAACTATTATAGTTATGCCATAATAAGTGTACTTTTATTTTCAAATTTTAACTAAAATGCCGCCGCTAGAAAAGGCCCTTTATTTGTATCTTGGTATTAATCCTTATGAAAATAAATTACTTCATATTCAAGACTGCTTAAATACCTTTATATAACTTTTTGAATTATTTAATTTGGACATTCCATTCGAAAGATATCACGAGTTTAAAAATGTAAGAATTAAAACATTCGGCCGTGACGCTTTTTTGTGAGCGAAAAATCGTAAGACCCCTCTATATAGAAGTTTCACTTCAATAAAAGAAAGTACTTCTGTGTCTGCAATTTGATGAATCTACGGATATTGCAGACTTTACTGCAGTAGCTTTCCCAACCTTTTGCAACTCCGCTATAAAAGTTTCGCGACCCCCCTAGAGAAGCTTCGACCCACACGTTGAAAAACACTGCCCTAAAGACTCAGGCGGCATATGAAAGAAAGCCAGGACAGGAAGCGCGTGCACTCGGGCAGCATGGCAGCAGCGCCAAATGCCGCCGCAATTTGGGCTAATTACCCGCCGGTGGACGTCATGCGAACCGCAAAACATTATTCAAACCCTATGTTTAGATTTTTAACATATTTGTACGATTATTGCGGTTTTAAATACGTATTCAACCGTGCCAAATTCAGGGTTTGCTGCGTTGTGGTTGACGTTAAAATTATACTGAAAACTGTTTTCGAAATTTATGTTTGTGGTCACAAGAACATTAGCGTATTGCGAACTTGTTTTGTGCATAAATAAAACCATACTTAAATTGCAAATGCGAAATTAACTCTGTAATCTTTTACGAAAAAACCACTCTACTGATTTTCATGACATTTGTGGTATTTATGTAGTCTCAATACCGAGAATGGATATATGTATAATACTCTTTATTCCAGAAAGTGGAATAGTTAGTGGGTAGGATGGATAATGAATTTTCCGGAAGTGAAATAATTAAATATTTAATCATCTTTTATGAGTTTATACTTGACTTAAATGTAAATTATCGTATCCTAAAAAAGCGTCGACCAAACTGTCTCAATTACGGTATTGGAATCGATTTCACATCGACGGATTCCTCAGCGTATCGCCAGCTGCGACGCGACACTGCATGCCTCTCGATACGTTCACTATTCGAATGGGTTACAAAATTTCACATTGTCACGCAGACAAGTCTCCCACAAAGAAAGGCTGCAGCATCACGACGGCACGTCGAGCGGCTCAAAGGCGGACGTCACTCGCTCGTGACGACGCGCGTCATTTGCTGCCCGATCCATTAGTAGCGCCCTCTGTTGCTATCCCGTCTACCTACGCTCTACCACTCACTAATAAAGTCTATTATCGCTCGGCTACCAGCAAGGCTATCTTTGCGAATCTGCCAATGGCAATTCCACTGAGTGATAGGTTATTTCTTACGTCATAAGGTTGGACATTGCGTGTCCTGATAGCAACTGGATGTTGGCAGAAGTTGTCTCCACGGAGAACCGTGACTATGCGCTCGAATTGCCAATTAACTGACATTAACTAACTACTGAATATATTTCTTTTGACACGACAATAGTATTGGCCCGTAATAGAGATCGATAACGAAGCACATTGTAGCGTGATTGCTCGAAAGTGATTTCAATTTGACCTCAGCGCACGGACTGGTGCTAATGTTATCGAGGTTAGGACATTCTCGTGGCCCTGTCACATTGAAAACGCACACACGACTGTTGTGTAACGGGCCCAACTTATCAGTGAAATGGTGAAAAATAGAATTACAGGCACCATGTTGAAATTTCGTGCGAATTAGGGTTGCCAGTTCCAAAAATTTGTTATTCGCTAAAGGCCGTTTTTTTTAGCGCCATAAATAAGAATCATTATCTATAGTCAATATCTATTGCATTACCCAGATGGAGCCCGAGCATTCTAATATATGATTATCTTAGATTAATGTGATATATTCTTCCTTTGATGATTATTCAAGTTCTTAAATGGTTATTTTTGCAATAAAATTAACAGACATTTAAAAATATATTCACTCAAAAGGTATAAATAAATAATAAATTAATTAAATGGTTCCACTCCCTTAATTATGTCAATACGGAACGGCTTATTACTGAATGAGCAATTTTGATGCAGGTTTATACACGAGTACTTATTATTTGTTTGATTAAATTGGCGGTTTCTACTCTTGGTACATACACTCTGTAATTATAATTACACTGCACATGGGTGTGAGTGTGTTACTATAGTAACACACTCACACCCTATACTATGCAGACACTTAAATAAAAAAATATAAATATAATACCATCTGAATCCTAATATTTTGCAGTTTTACTAGTTTACGATTCAGAGATTCAGGAAAGTAATGTTATCTTAATTACGCAGGTGCTACCTAAAAGAAGTTCGCACTTTTTTGAAGACATAAATTGACAGAAATGATAAATTTTGGAGATTTATCATCAAAATAACAATGCAGAAAATTTAAGCTAAAGTAAAAACTAAAATAAACTAAATTATAAAATACAAGCGATTACAGACTGTGTAACAAATCGCTGCCAGATGGGAGCGTGCCCAGAAGGCTGGCTGCATTGCCGCGCTGTATGGCGATGCTTATTTCTTGGGCGAAATATGAGCCAGCCTTCTGATCACGGGTGGCATCAAAGAGTTTCTTACAGATCTCTTTGAAGAAACTCTTTGCCGATGGACCCCACGGACCTAATGTTTCAACTCCAAACGGCACAAATATGTAACCCCTTCCTAAGGTTTCATATTTGCGCCGTTTGAGCCCTTCAGCTTTTAAAGCAGCATTGTCAGCCTCTAACTCAGTCATTGGAAGATGTGAGGGCGCTAGAGTGTCTACACATGTCGCGTCCCAAACAAGCGGCCGACCCATCTTCCAAGGAATAAGTGACATACCATCCGGCCTCTTGCCATCGTCGCGTACCAAGCCATTCGGTTCTAATACGGCCGGTACGCCGACGCTGACAAGAGCCCGGCGGATGATGTCATTGAGGCTGGCATGGCGAGATCTTCGACCAACACTATGTAAATATGCTAATCCGTGGTGTCCAAACAGGTCCACCACACTTCCACACTGGCAACGATGTGGTACACAACATGGGACCCCCAAGCGAAGGCTCGCAGCTAAACGAAAAGTAGCCTCATCTAAGAGTGTGCCTGTATTGAAGGATGGGTGTGCCTGCAGCCATTGTCCCGACTCCCAAGTAGCAACGGCCAAAAGGCGAGCTCGCTCTGTCGAACTGGAGCACGTTTGTAGGAGACTTTCCCGTGTCAGTTCGCAGAGCGTCTCGTTCCAAGCTCGTTGGGAAGTCGGAACAGTGGGCAGGGTAGAGTTAGGGCAGGCCATTGTCCAGGCTTTTTTGGCATCGGTAAGATGTGGAATTACGTAATCTAAATTGCTTTTTTGTAAAAAATTTAATACTAAATCACTTGTACTATAAACCGATGACAAAAAAGCTGGTAGAGCAACACTGGAAATTTTGCGGACGCGTAGGCTACCTAGCCTTATCGGTAGTGAGCATTGTGACCACGTTCGGTCGTCCATGTCCAAATTTAATATGGATATGAGGGTATCCCTCACGGTGCTATCTAGCGTAGTTAAAAGCAGAGTTTCCTTAAAAAGTTGGCAGCACCGGAGGGCATACGTAAATTTAGGGACGATAAAATTTAAAAACTTCGTTTAAAAAAACCGACTTCAAAAACTAAAAAACTAAAATGTATAAAATAACTTATTTCTAAAGCTATTATTATTAATATATATTATCTAAAACATCTTAAAATCGGTGCTTAGTAATTTTCAAAATATAGTAATTTTTATGTTTTGCTTTGCACCGACTTCAAGATGTGTTAGATAATATATATTAATAATAATAGCTTTAGAAATAAGTTATTTTATACATTTTAGTTTTTTAGTTTTTGAAGTCGGTTTTTTTAAACGAAGTTTTTAAATTTTATTTGTTACTTTTTAGTGTCTAGCTATGTATGGGTGGACCTACAAATGGTGCCGCGCTTCTTAAAAAATATAGGTCCTAAGAACCCGGAACAAAAAAAATTTCGTAAAATGAAAACTACTGGGCCAAACTATGTCAAATTTTTAGGGGACCACATGGCAGCTATTCCGCGTCGAACAAAAAAAGAATCACGTAAATCGAATCATAAATCTCAGAGTAATTGGTGTACATATGGAACGGAGTGAAAATTATTTTCATGAAAAATGTTCATAAAATGAAAACTACTAGGCCAAACTATGTCAAATTTTTAGGGGACCACATGGCAGCTATTCTGCGTCGAACAAAAAAAGAATCACGTAAATCGGATCATAAATGACGGAGTAATCGGCGAACATATGGAACGGAGTGAAAATTATTTCCATGAAAAATGTCCATAAAATGAAAACTACTGGGCCAAACTATGTAAAATTTTTAGGGGACCAATTGGAAGCTATTCGGCGTCGAACAAAAAAAGAATCACGTAAATCGGATCATAAATGGCGGAGTAATCGGCGAACATACATAAAAAAAGGAACAAAAAAAAAAAAAAAAGATTCCGACGAATTGAGAACCTCCTCCTTTTTTCGAAGTCGGTTAAAAAGGCAGTATCGGATGACAGTGAATGCCATATGGGTATTAATTTTGAATAAACGATCTGAAGTATTACGAAAATTTTGAAAATTTTCTTGGCGCGCCAAGGAGGCGAAGTGAAGACATATTAACCATTTTAATTTTGGGAGCTATTGCTTGTATTTTTGACAGTATTTCTGTTCCGCTGTCCATTTTATTTATGTACAATTCACGTTTATCAAAGTTTATTTCCAGGCCTATGTTCTGTAGATCTGTTTTTAAATTTATTAAATCGTCTAAAACCTTATTCACTTCGCCTCCCAGAGTGCCATCATCCAGATACCAAACGTTGAATTTAGATTGTCCGAAAATACTTCAGACAAGGTTTCATATATGTGCAACGTTTGTAATTTCAGTTTTGAGATTTGTGTAGTACAGATTCGTCCTAAGTAAATCTATTAATAATTTTTATTTTGAAAAATGCGGTAATGTGCGAGCGAGCTTGAACGCCCTTGAAGGAATTTGTAAAGATTTATGTACCCTTTCACGCACTACTACACGTTACTAAATGAATTTCAATTCGAGGTGACTTCATAGTGGCATCGTGTAAATTGATTTGAAGTTAGTACAGCGCTACCAAATCTGACTGCCTTCAATACTCCCGATTGGATATTTTGAAATGAGTCAGGTCCCCGAGTCAGTAGCTGGAAAAATGTAAAGCAGCTTTTACTTTAAATTGTCCAAAAAATGATAAATGCCATTCCTGCGTGAAATAATTCGCGGGCAACACAGCTAGTATAAATTGTGAATATACAATAAAGAAATAAATAGTCGGTCTCTATGGCTTAAGTGAGCTAAGCGTTAGTTAACTAAACTCGCAGATCTCGGGATTTGATACCAATGAGTCAATGGAGCTTGTGTTTAGAAAAGTGTTCCAACACAAAATGTGTTCGTCCAAGGGCCGATTTTTATATCTCCAGATAAAACTTATTCATAGAATAAATAAAATAGATATATTTATAACATGAAGTAATTAAAAATGTCAGTTGCACGAATAAAACAATTGATTGGTTGAATTCATTCAGATTATAATTTAGTCGACCGATAACTTTATCTGAAACATCGGCTCTAAAGCCTTAACATAACTTTGTGTGTGAATTCCCAATCTGTATCACTCACAAACGCTTTTGTTTACAGCGATAATAATTATTCCCCGATTTTAATATCTGTTATAATTAATACCTTATCTTAACCATTAAAATGTTATTATAACAACAAAAGATTATTTATTTCCAAGTTCAATTTATATAAACTGTTATTCTTAAAAGATAAATTTATAAAAAATATTTATTTTTAGAAATGCCGTTTTAGGTTGGCCTTATCTTTTGGTTGGCCTTAACGGGTGGCCTTATCGCTAAAAAGCGATCTCTTCCAGGCAACCCTTGGTAGCGATTAATACATTCTTAAAACTGGCAGTGGTAGTAACTAGTAATTAAAGTAGATACACTTTCTACTATAATAAGTAACTTAAGATATTTCTCAAGTTGACTAAGACAATTAAACATCATCAAATATTGTATTGATTGCAAAAAATGTGTGTGTTGTGTCAAAGTCTTCTTTTTAGGAAAATCAATGCATAAATTGTCTCAAATCAGCGTGATACCGTGGTCTTTATAATATGGATGGAGTGTATGAAGGATGACATGATTTGTGATGTAACAGAGGGCGTTATCAGAATAGAGGACTATGGAAGGAGAAAACACTGCCGACTCCAAATACGACTATGGTGAAAAACAAGAGATCTTGTTGTTTATAATAACAACAGTCCTGTGCGACGTATTCAGACGATTTCCATCTTCGGACCATAAGGCGCTCTGGTCTACGCCATCGTTTCAATGTGGAAACTACAATCCAGGTATCCTCAAGTCTCGCTTGAATAGGTACTATCTAGTACTTCCGAATACCGTAAAAGACTCGAGTGGCTCCCTATTCATTTTCGCCGGAATAGGTACTCACATTGTCACTCTCCTTTACAACATATTATTTACTCCTAATAGTCCCCAGTTAAGGAACGTTTTAAATTCCTTCGTCTGTCCACTGCCCACAAATTGCGCTATCGTATCGGCAACTTTGACACCTGCACACAGTTCATTCTATCATGATAATTCTTTTACGGTGCAGGCTGTCAAACTTTGGAATATGCTGCCTCTTGCTGCCAGAGAGGCCAATTCCTTACCAACATTTAGAAATTAACTCAGAAAACACTATTTGTCTACAAATAGCTACGAGTATGTCTGATTAACACAATATAATCATGCTAATACATTTATTATAATAACTTATGTATTTTGAAATATATTATTGTATATATATGTATGTATTTGTAGATTTATTTTCTCTCTCTGTGTCTCTTTCTCTCTCTCTATCTACGTAAGCTTGCTCCACCTCGACCGCATCATCGTCCAGCATTGAACGCGATCGTGGTCAAACGCAAACCGCTTTAATATAAAAAAAATACCAGTTAAGTACAAAAATAGGAAGAGTGTGATTGTACTTAAAAATTATGACGTAATTGTTTTTTTTGGCGTAAGTAGTTTCAAGAAATACCAGTTAATCTCCATCCAATCCAATCCAGTTAATCAAAAGACCATTTTTATTTGTAGCAAGTCTCAAAATTATCGTTGTTTCCTTATAAAATTATTTTAATTTGATTACTGAGAAGAACAATAAATAAATAAAGTAAATAAACGATATCATAGGAAGCGAGTTCTAAGGTCACGTATGAAACGAACAACCGAAATTAATGTGAAATCCCACAACAGACTTAATACCCAGCGATATTCACGTAATTAATGAACTTTAAAGGTCAGTCAGTTTCCTAAGAAAGGAAACGTGGAACGAATTCGGAAATTCTCTGAACTTACAATGTTTATTGCTTTTTTCTCTTTACTCGCTTTAGGTATTTCCAGATCTCTGGACTATCTCAATTTGAGTACCTATTGTAGTTTACCTTAATAAATAATCTGTTTCGAAAATAATACAAAGGAATATTTAGAGATGTAATATTTCTTCCAGAGAATCTTTAAATGGGTAGTTAGGCGAAAACATAGAAAATAGGGTAGTTGACAGTCAATTGAGCTACTTTTTATCATCATACGAAACGTCCTTAGATTTTATACTAGCGTAACAAGTTGTGACGATATAACTTTAATCAAATAACGAATTGGTTATTATTGAACTAGAAATAGGATATTTTAGTTTTTAGTTAATAGTTGTTAGATTTACATAATTATTTAGAAGTAATATTAGAAATAGACTTTTTTTATAAGATAAAATTTACTATCCATCAATGTAAAAATCACAATCGAATTAGATTTTTTTTATAACTGGCCATTTTAAATAATTCCCAGAAAAATTCCCGCGGAATTCCCATAAAAAGTAGCGCAGATTTTAAGTCTGCATCGAATTCGGCCTAATAGTTTTTACGTGAACTCCGAACAGACAAGAAATCTAAAAAGAAAAATTGTTTTCTCCCTTGTTTTTAAGCCATACTCGTGCTGCTGATTTCCCTCGTCACCTGCCTGTTCGCTTTTGTGGAGGACTGTGGACATAAACCAATATAAAACGTATCAACTTTCTACCTAAATAATTTGTCAATTTCCTTTAACAGAAATAAATCATAAAACTTATTTCGTTGTTTATTTCCACGCAACAATGCTTTAAATCCACAACAGGGGATGCCTTTGAGGTTTTCTTTGTCGAAATTAAATTGTATTACAACTTTTCCTAACTAGCTCTGACCGCCCACTTTGTACACAGGGGTGTCTGTCCACATTTTCACCCCTAGTAGAAAGAAAGAATGGAAATAAATAAAACGTTACGTGCTAAAGATGGGGTAGAGACACGCTAAAATCATTATCTCGAATAGGCCTTAGGGCCGGATAGATTGGTATGATACCACGCAAACACAGAATATCGGCGTGAAACGGTTAGCCTTGAGCTGATCGTATTTTGTGCGATTATTGAGAGTTCTGAGGGCCTAAAGCAGTCGACTTTGGAGAATCGCTCAGTGATATTCACAAAAGTGAAAATAATCAGGGGACAAAATAATTAGGTCCAGGAGTTACCGAAAATGTAATTTTTTAAATTTTCGTCTGCCTGTCTGTCTGGATGTTCCAGCTAATCTCTGAAACGGTTGAACCGATTTTGACGGGACTTTCAACTAACTGGTGTCATAAAGAATAACTTAGGCTACTTTATTAGGGTTCCGCGCAAAAAACCCACGCGAACGAAGTCGCGGGCACAGCTAGCATTTAATAAATGGATTGGGAGTCATGGTTGCTGCCTTATCAAAACACCTCTCCTTCATATTGCCTTCCAACCTAAATACCATTTTTCCATTCATTCGGAATACATTTAGAAATATTTATCGCGTCGCCAGTCGTATGCTGTGTCCAGGGGCACTGATCACCCCCAATGTCGTTGAAAATGTCGACATAATTTTATAATCTTTTGAATACGCAAATAATTATATCCATGGATAAACGGAGAAAGAATACTGTTACGAGTCGCGAGACTTAAATTAAAATGCCGGTACAATTACTATAGAGTTTATTAGAACTAAGTATACAAACACGTATAACACAGGTACAAATATAACCGAACACAACAAGTCCAAACGTGATGCAGAAGATCGTAATTCCATAAATCGAGCAAAGTCCGTCACTATTAGATTCCCGATTGTAGTCTCGTTTTGATCGTGGTTCTCGCTCGTCTGCCCCCCTCCCTCAATCAGGCCATTGTTTTATACCGCACAAATGCAATGTGCCTGTATCGTAGTCGACTTAATCCGAAACACCTAGCTACTGAGTCGGCCGCAAGCGGCCATAAACGAGTGCGATAAAACAACGGGCTGTTCTCTAGAAACGTATGCCAATATTATAAGTAAACAAAAGAAGACGATCACTAAAGAATTACAATTAGTTCGAATGCCGACAGGTAATAAAATGTGCTTTCTGTCAGATATGCATGTGGATTTTGTTTTTGTCGGGAGCTGAGCGGCTTTCGTAAGGGGCCGAAAACAACCCACAGCCAAGTGGTGTCGCATTTGCTCGTCTAGATGGCCACCATCACCGCTCTTATATCGCAATAACAACTCTGAGTTGTGTTCCGACATCAGTTTCTAGGCTCCAGTCCTCCCTTGGAGGCCAGCAGCACATTGGCAGCTCCACTAGTGTTGCAAATGTTTATAGGCGACGGCAATCACTTTCCATCAGCAAAAACAAATGCGTTTTTAACCGACTTCCAAAAGGAGGAGGTTTTCAAGTTGGTCGGTATTTTTTTTTAAATGTACATCGATTACTCTGAACAATATCTCTCCGAACATATGGAACAGAGTGAAAATTATTTCCATGAAAAATGTTCATAAAATGAAAACTACTGGGCCAACAAACTATGTAAAAATTTTAGGGGACCAATTGGAAGCTATTCCGCGTCGAACAAAAAAAGAATCACGTAAATCGGATCATAAATCACGGAGTAATCGGCGAACATACATAAATAATAGCAAAAAAAAAAACCCGACGAATTGAGAACCTCCTCCTTTTTCGAAGTCGGTTAAAAATAAGATATTATCATTACAAATAGCTTTAGAATTAAATTATTTTATACTTTTTAGTTTTTGAAGTAGGTTTTTAAAACAAAGTTTAAAAAAAAAATCTACTCGTAAGTGTGACTTGTAAATAGATCTGGTTACTATTTTTTTATTGTTATTTAGGTTCTCGTTTGTGTATGATATGTGTGATGAGCGACTTTTGTTTCGTGTGTAGTGTCTGTTGGTGATGATCTGTTGGCAACGGACTACGAAGGTATAGAATAGAAAACACATTATTGTAAACCACACACACACATAAAATAAACAATTTACAGTAGTCACATTAAACAATAAAAGCAGGAGCAGTGAGCGGCCTTTACACTGATCTCTTGCAGACAACCTGGACTATAGATTTTATGAACGGGAGATTCGCAAGTGTATGACGGTGGTGCGCAAATTATTTACATATATGAATAGAAATAAATAAAGAAATAAATATATTATTAAACTAATATATACATCACTAGCTTCTGCCCGCGATTTCATCTGCGTGGAATAGTTTAAAAAAAAGTAAGTTTAAAGAAAGACCCCCGATTTTGAAACATTGTTCATTGGTGCTCCGCTCCTATTGCTCTTAGCGTGATGGTTTATAGCCTATATATAGCCTTCCTCGATATACAGGCTATCTAGCACTGAAACACAAGACACAAGTTCTGTTCTGGGGTAGCTCTACTAATTAAGAAGTTATATATTTAGATCGCAAGAACGTGTATAAGAGCTATTTTTAAATTAACTATTACAGATAGCTGCAAACCATATTTTTAAAAATTAAATGTACTTACTTTTCCTTCATTATATATATATGAAGTGATACAGTTTGTTAGGTGCAATATTTGAATCGTGCAAGAGCATGTGTCATAGGAATAAATTATACAGTCCTCCCAACATAAGCGCGTTTCTGAATATAAAAGTATATTTTGTATAGCACCAAAACCAGTATGTATAATCACCTTCCAGAAGAATTTCAATCAATACAATCAAACGCCATATTTAGAAAACGTGTAAAAAAGATGTTAACCGATAAGGCATATTACAGTATCGATGAATATTTGAATAACAAAACTATAATATAAATTGTATGAATACACAATTTTATAATTTATTGGTTGACATTTTATTAGGCAACTAATAAAATAAATAATATATAAATATATAAATAAATAAATATATTATAATATAGAATTTGTAAGCAGGATACTTATACATATGCATGCCGAAAGGCGGAATTTGGAGAATTGTACAATATTAATAATAAATAGTATTCATACACGAAGGTGTGGTCCGGGGTGTGCGGCGAGGGGCGAGGGGGCCCTGTCACCGGCGGCTATTCATCATCGTAACGAGGCCGATAACGACGCGTTCACCCCCAGCCCGAGGATTCTTTCATGTTTTTGTTCAACCATACCCTTTTTGGAGGTTGATCTATCTTTTGAAGTATGGAAAAATACTCACGGTATTCTATTATATGTGATGAGAGCCGAATTCATTTTTAAGTTATTTATGCATAAGACTAAAATTATAAATAATTATATTGCTTGAATTATATGTTGACATAAAAATAAACGATTTATCTACACTAATATTATAAAGAGAAAGATTTGATTGTTTGTTTGTTTGCATTGAATAGGCTCTGAACTAGGAACTCCAACTCCAACAATGTAACCCAAGATGTAAAAAAATACCTTAAATCGCGTGCGCTGCGAAACTATGGATGATAGAATAAAATAATATACTACGACTTTGTAGAACACATCATTATTTACAAAAAGTGTCGCGACACTATATATCTAACTATTATAGTTAAGCCACAATAAGTGTTTTTTATTTTAAAATTTTAATTGAAATGCCGCCGCTAGAAAAGGCTCTTTATTTGTATTAATCCTTATCAAAATAAATTACTTCATATTCAAGACTGCTTCAATACCTTTCTTTTTGAATTATTCAATTCGGACATTCCATTCGAAACATATCACGAGTTTAAGAATGTAAGTATCAGAAAAAAAGTTGCGTGGACGCCACGCACCCTAATCGGCTAGCTAGGCAGCACCTTATCCGATGTAGGCGTCACTGGGGTACAGGCCGTACGGGAGGAAATTTTTGAAATAAAAAAAACTATAAAACAGAGAATGAATTACCAACCTGAGAATAATAAAAAGTTAAGTTATTGTTCTGTGTTAAAACCTTGGAAATTACTCGTTTTATTTGGACGATCATTGTTTTCATTTTGTTCAAATGTCGATATGTATTTTATAATTTAACGAAATGAATTTTATGCATATGTCTTCTATATCCTTATCTAAAAACCATTTGACAGTTGGAGAATTGCGAGGGTTTTGTGCTGTTATCGCGCAGACTGTGTCGTGTCACTTACAAGCAGTGACAATACAACTGTCAAAGTAGATTTATCTCCAACAACCCGTTAACGGTATGTCGTAAACGAACCACATTTGTTGTTCGCTGATAGGTGGGTTCGTAACAAAGGAAAACATTTACTTAAAGGAAAAATAAACTAAATCATAAATAAATAAAACTAGAAAAAACTTATGAATTTAGTACTATTATAAACATATTTACAAGTAAAAGATGTAGTCCGGATCGCTGTCGGTGCGGAGCGTTCCCAAAATGCTAGCAACATTCCCCCGTTGTGTGACAACATTAATCCGTTTCCTAAATAAAGGCCAGCCTTTTGATTACGCGAGGAGGAAATTGTAGTCAGGGTGTTCCATTAGTAGCTCACAACGCCCAAAACACTCCGTTAGTCGTTTCACAAGGCGACCGCGGTCGTTGTGGTGTCAAAACGTCACTAATGACGTCATCTTTTTGATCACACAACGCTCACAACGACCCATGTCAAGAGGTGGGTCGAATAACCGTTCCATTTGGGTTTAGGACTGACGCCGGCAAACAAGTGGAACGGGATAAATCGCGGTCGTGAACGTGTTCGTTGTGAGGCTCTAATGGAACGTAGCCTAGGTAGGCCCTTAAAGTAACCGAATTGGGCACACCAATAGTATTGCTGACGTGCTTGGGCGATTAGCATGCGCGTTCGAACTGGGAACGAGACCGACGCGCGCATGGTTCAAGCGGTTTCTAAATGAAAATTTGACAAACAGAACAGTCCTTGCAAGGTGCGCCAAGTTGCAATTGAGGTATTTGGCAGTCCAATCAATAAACGCATTTTTTTATCCTCGCCTCCTTGACGTCATACTATGTTATGACGTGTGCACAACAGCACGACTTAACAAATGAAAAAGAAAATAAGATAAACATGGACTGCAATAACGATGTGACAATGGGTAACATTCCAGATAAAAATGAACAAACCTACACAATATTAGTTGAGTGTATGGTTTTAAACTCGTATACAAACCTTTAAAATAATGATTAAAAAAAATTGTAAGCCCGAGACCAAGTCGAAGGCGTACGTACCATCGGTAGAGTTTGTAAAAACCAACTTCCGCCCGTGTGACATACATTTTTCCACACATCTGTGAGAAAACAATAGGTACTGAAACAAATGTAAATATCAGTCGGAAAACCGCAACAATCTTTGACGTTTCTAATATAATTTGAATCTAATTAGAACTTTAAAATAAAAGATATAATTTTAATTAATCTTGTAATGTATTTCAAAAAGACAGTCATGACAGATCATGATTGACAAACGTAGAGTATGGTATAGTCATTGCCATAGACGATTACTAATTGGTTTACACAACAATGGGAATGTTTATCATATCTAAGTATATATCCGTTAAAACTTAAGTAAACTATTTGTAACGTTATTTTTATAATATAATGTCTCTTATATTTTTAATTTACAAGTTATGTAAGCAAAAATAACAGAACGGAATTAAGCCAACAGAATCGTTTATATAACTGAACCAATATTGTGTTTCAATAAAAAATAGAAAAGCGAGCTCGCATGACAAACAATCATATCGAAGGGTCCCCGGGGGCCCGCTTCCTCTCGCAATAAAACCAACATTTGTCAATTAATAAAACAAACATTGGCCGACATTGGCGCCGCCGCAGCCTGCCTAGGGGACAGCGCTACTTTTTTATTGAGATTTAATGGCCTGGAAACAAGGTCTAATGCTAACTCCCATCTACTGTTAAGATTGATTAGTGTTGTTTGACTCAATTCGACGTGGCGAACCACTACTGACATAAAATTGCCATGAAAAGGGTGAATATAAACCCATAAACGACCATAACTGCTGGATTCGAGCTTACCTATTTCTAAGAATCGATTATATCGATGTATAGATTTTCATATTTTTCTTACCATCACTAAATGTTATGTAAACAATAGATAGATAAATACATAACACTTTATTGCTCACCAAATATACAATTTAAAAAATTTACAATTACAATATTGTCATGGTAGAAACAATAAGCGGCCTTATCGCTTAAAGCAATCTCTTACAGGCAACCTAAGTTAAGAAATAGTTTAACCTAATTTTGCGATGTAGGTAGTGAAGTTTATTAGGTATATCATAAACAAACATACTTAAACTGCATTTTAAAATAAAATAGAAACATATTTATAAGATACATATTAAAAAATTAGTCTATAATATAAGAATTAGGCATAACTATTTAAGGAAATGTTGTGTTTTCTAAGTGCATTCTTAAATGTAGGCTTTTGGCCTCTCTGACAGTAAGAGGCAGCGCATCCAAAGTTTGACAGCCTGCACGTTAAAAGAGTTATCATTTAAGGATGAAGTGTGTGCAGGTGTAGTGAGTTTACGATACGTATGAGTGCGCGAATTGTGGGAAGTAAAAAGGCGAAGGTATTCAAAATAAGGAGGACTACTAGGAATAAATAATATGTAATACTTGAGTATTCCGGCGAAAGCGAATAGGGAGCCAATTGAGTTTTTCACGCAAGCCAAATATGAACCTAATGCAAAGATTCTGAAGTCGCTTAAGTGTATTTAGTTGTTCTACGGTTAAGTAATGTCCTGTCACTTCATAAAAAATCCCCAAGGACGTCCGCGTTGCTAGAAGCCTTAATGGAAGGAAGAAAATATCCCAAAGGTTGGCTAAAGCCGATTGGCAGGTTGAATAAAATTTAACTTTTGAACAAAAATATTTTTTAGTAAAGTCAACAATTTTATGTTAACACGAATCTAACTCCAGCTGCGAACACACACTAAAATAAAGTTGTCACGAATCGACAAGCGGCTCACGCTCCAATGGGCCGGGGTTCGAATCGAGAGAGCGTTTCGTATTAGATTAATGCTTTTTGTGCCTTTCAAAGCATGATTTCATGTGAACAATGTACACTACCTTGGGACTACCAACAATTTATTTATTTCTTATAATTTTTTATCACATCTTATCCCTAATAATATACAATGTATGAATGAATGAATAATTTATTGCTAAATGTATGCACACATGTACACAAGTTTTTCCTTATTAAGTTATTAGGCGTGCAATGTCCGAATATATGTCAGAATATTCAAATTAATTTACATTATAAAAATTATATGCCTAGTTATTATTAGTCATATCTTTGTCATTCTCATACTTATTTACAGTATAATAAACTTTGTTCAATAAACATTTCTTAAGAGACTTTTTAAACAAATTTATAGACTGCTCTTGTATCATTTCTGGCAGCTTATGAAATATGAAACTGTTTAATATTGAAATATTTTGACTTGAGAAAAGCTTGGGTTATTACTTAAATTTTATGTATATTAATGTAATATATTTTTGTTTATTTTTTTAATAATCGGCAGACAAACACACACATTGTATATCCCCAAATTAATCAAGTTACGCTTGTGTTATGGGTAATATACAACGGACCACTCTGGGGCCGACACCCAGACCATGGTAAATAACGGAGAAAATAGGTTTCCGAAATTTACTATACCAGGAATCGAACCCGGAGCCTCTGCGTTGCAGTGAGGTAGGCCGGCAAAGGCTTAGCTCGCTCAACCACAGAGACCGTCATTGATATAATTTATTATTTACTTTAGTAAGGAAAGGTTATTTATTAATAAAAAAATGTATTGTTCAATAAGTAACTTGTAATATTCCATTTTGGAATAAATACATTCATTTCATTTTGATTTTGAAAATGTAAGACACACAGTTCGAACCGGGATTGAGGGTTGTGTAAGGAATGATTTGACATCGTAAAAAAATATAGACCCAATCGATACTAAAAAAGGTCGTTGAAAAGTTTGAAACGCAAATGAGATTGTAGGGAGAGATACGCCGGTTACAGCTGCGGGTGGAAATAGACAAGTGGAAATAAAGACCTTAACGCCAGGACAGAAAGCTGCAAATGCCACCTCTACACGTGCGACATAAATAGAGATCGCCAGTGAATCGTAAATGTAAGTAGATGCCCAGATTCGGTTTCTAGCCACCGGAGACGGCGCTTCTCTAGACATGTGCGAAACAGCTCACTACAAATAAAAGAGAGATATAGCTCTTTTGTTTATAAGAACTGTATCAGTCCTCTAGCCATTTCGCTCCGACACGTCTCGCTCTAGCTATTTCATGAGTCAAAAGTGGCTGTAACAGAAAGGACGAAATTTTAGTTCATATTGCTCGTGTCAATAAAATATTAACAGAAAATGATATTATATTCAAACACATGTACTAAAGTATTTTCAACTTTATTTTTACAAATTTAGAGATCAAATTACACGATACATATCCACGACGCTGTGCTCTGTTGACCTTTACTATCGGTTCAAATTTGACAGAAGCTCCATGCAAGTAATCTAAAAATTATACCGATGGTAAGGGCAGCGCATAAATAGTAAGGTATAGGAACTAGCCATTATGTTTGTTACAGAACCAATTGTGCCGTTGAACTTTTTATTAACCGAGTGAATGAAAGATAAGTTTTGTAATGGGAACTAGCTCATTCTTATCATTCATTAGCGAGCTACGCAAGTCTAGGCTCGTCAGTTGCGCACAAGTATAACCTGATAGGGCCTGATAAGTATACAGTTCCGGTCGGACGCATGATCGTTCCGACATCCGACACTAATTTGATTTATCGTGCTAATATTATCATAAGACGAAGTGTTATTTGTTGGAGATGCGGTGTACAATATATATAATGTGATAAATATAAAAGAAAGAAAAATATTTATTTCAAATTGCGACTCACACATTACATACACATAAAGGAAATGACAATAAAAGAAAGCCGCAATATATGAAATAAGGTTGGGACTCATATATATGTATATATATCATTCTTATAAAAATCATTATTATCTTTTGTGCTGTTAATTTTAAACTTAGATATAAGAATTTATATTTATTTTTATTATAACTTGTTACATTCTAAATTTTTTGTACTTATAGTTTTTTAATACATGGATACCTAATTAATAATTTATTATAAATCATTATTATTCTTATTTTAATAAATACGTTGTTTTATCTATTTTTTTCAAGGGCCCGCAAGGCCCGTGAGTGGAAGAGAGCGAAATACTCGCTTCACCGCTCCGATTATTTTATGACCCAAACTGCACGGACAAAATAATTCTACTATAGCGACAATAACTTCGAGAAAGTTGTTACTATGTCTAACAATTAATTTACTCTTGATATTCAGGTTTAAGCATGAAACTTGAAAAATGAAATAATAACACCCATACTAATATATTTATAAATGTGCAAAATGCTTTATTTGGTCGCTAATCTGTTAATTTTTTTGCGGCGGAATGCAACTATTAATCGTGATACTACTCTGTCAAAAAAGTACCGGGAAAGGGTAAAAACAAAATATTTTCTTAAGTATACATAATAAATAAAAGTTACAATTGTACTGTTGCTCTCTTGGGGGAGTCTGGAATCTGGACACTAATGCCGGAATACAACTCCTGGTTGTTAGGCAGCATATTCTAGATCAGGGCTGGTAGCCATCCAGACAAGCAGATACCCTATCACCTGGATGTGGGTTGTATTGTCGCCTCTTACGACAGGCCGCCGGAATTGTTATTCTGTCGCCTTTCCTGCACGGAACAAGTTAGTGTCTGCGGGCTACATTTTAAATGTAATATGACATGTATCATTTATATATAAGGAGATCAAATCAACTATAAAAACATCGGAAATGAATTAACTTAAAAAAAACTTCAACGGACAAGTGGAAAAACGAATCGCAACGGACAAGCGGAAAAACGAATAGCAACGGATAAGTGGCAAAACGAATCGCAACGGCCAAGTGGAAAAGAGAATGGCAACGGGTAAGTGGAAAAACGAATCGCAACGGACAAGTGGAAAAACGAATCGCAACGTACAAGTGGAAAACGAATCGCAACGGACAAGTGGAAAATCTTCAACTGACAAGTGATAAAATGAATCGCAACAAAATTTTGACTTGAAGTTTTACGGGCAGGTTTTCAAATTGGACAAGTACATTAACAATCTGCCCGTAAAACTTCAAGTTAAAATTTTGTTGCGATTCATTTTATCACTTGTCAGTTGAAGATTTTCCACTTGTCCGTTGCGATTCGTTTTCCACTTGTACGTTGCGATTCGTTTTTCCACTTGTCCGTTGCGATTCGTTTTTCCACTTATCCGTTGCCATTCTTTTTTCCACTTGGCCGTTGCGATTCGTTTTGCCACTTATCCGTTGCTATTCGTTTTTCCGCTTGTCCGTTGCGATTCGTTTTTCCACTTGTCCGTTGAAGTTTCACTTCTAATATGTGTCCCAGCACACATGTCGATTTTTCGCAGGTTTACTGCAAATTATGATTTGGTTAGGTTAAGTACATTTTAATGGTGTATGTAATACGCTACCCACGCACCGACCATTTTTTACGTCAACACTTTTGTCGTTCGTTGTCGTTCACTTTTGTTATGACTTTCGAAAAACTGAACAGTTGGCAAAGTTTTCTCGTTGTTATTTTTGTTTCCTCAACAAACTCTATTTATTTATTTATATTTTTTTACACATACCACAAATAGAGGCAGTGATGCCTTGTCACGTGGAGAGCAGAGCTATAGTTCGATGCAAACTTAAGTTTGCCTCCATTAATAGCGGCTCGGAACATCGCACTTTCCGATGCGCAGAACGCAATTTTAGGTATTAGAGGGATGAGGTAGTCTGAGGACGCGGTATATCCTCGCTCGCTCTCTCGCTAGCTTTCTCGTTTACGAGACTTCCCCGGCGCTCGGCTCACCAGAGCTGCCAATTTAGCGCTTTAGGAGCTAGATATAGCGCTTTTTAGGGCAATCCAGCTCCCAATTTTATTAAACAATTTCCAGCGCAAAATCTTGCGCTTTTTATAATATGCAAATATGTAATTAATTTTATAATAAATATATATGAATATCTATACTAATATTATAAAGAGAAAAGATTAAATTCTTTGTTTGCATTGAAGAGGCTCCAAAACTACTTAACCGATTTGAAAAATTCTTTCACTGTTGGCAAGCTTCACAATCCCCGAGTTTTTTTTACTTGTTAATTTGTTTCCTTATTGGAACATCCCACTTTCCGATGCGCAGAATGCGATTTTAGGTATTAGAGGGACGAGGTCGTCGGAGAACGAGGTATATCCTCGCTCGCTTTCTCGTTTGCGGGACTTCCCCGGCGCTTGGCTCGGCTCACCAAGTCTGCCACTTTAGCGCTTTCGAAGCTAGATATAGCGCTTTTTAGGGCAACCCAGCTCCCAATTTTATTAAGCAACTTCCAGCGCAAAATCTTACGCTTTTTATAATATGCAAATATTTAATTAATTTTATAATAAATATATTTATGAATATCTAGACTAATATTATAAAAAGGAAAGATAAGATTGGTTTTTGCTTGCATGAAGAGGCTCCGAAATTACTGAACCGATTTGAAAAATTCTTTCACTGTTGGCAAGCTACGCTATCCCCGGGTGACATAGGGTATATTATATTTACAAAAAAATTAGGGATCATTACTAAAACTCCAATAATGTAGTCCAAGGTATAAAAAAATACCTAAAATCGCGTGCGCTGCGAAAACTATTGATGATAAAATAACAAATAAAATAAATTACTGAACCGATTTGAAAAATTCTTTCACTGTTGGCAAGCTACGCTATCCCCGGGTGACATAGGGTATATTATATTTACAAAAAAATTAGGGATCATTACTAAAACTCCAATAATTTAATCCAAGGTATAAAAAAATTTCCTAAAATCGCGTGCGCTGCGAAAACTATTGATGATAAAATAAAATAATGTACTACGACTTTGTAGAACACATCATTATTTACAAAAAGTATCGCGACAACATATATCTAACTATTATAGTTATGCCACAATAAGCGTTTTTTTATTATAAAAAATTAATTAAAATGCCGCCGCTAGAAAAGGCTTTTTATTTGTATCTTGATATTAATTCTTATCAAAATAAATTACTTCATATTCAAGACTGCTTCAATACCTTTATATAACTTTTTGAATTATTCAATTCGGACATTCCATTCGAAAGATATCACGAGTTTAAAAATGTAAGAATTAGTGACGGTGATCACGTGACTGTGACATCTTTTCGTGAGCCAAAACTCCATAAGACCCCCTCTATATAGAAGTTTCACTTCAAAAAGTAAAACAAAAAATATATACATAAGTATTTCTTAGGATCTTAGGATGAATTTTTTAGGATCAGTAGTTTAATATAAACTAAGAAAGGAATGGATACTCGCTAAGCTGAAAGCGGGGCCATTTTTCAGGTAGCAGGTATTAAAGATGGAAAAAAACCATGCTAACTTACGTCAATGTAGCAAGGCTAGTTTTTACATATGTTATACACGATATTGTTATAAACAAAGATATACAGTTGCCAGACACTTCCTATGGGCCATAACGTTTGACAGACACTTTAAAAAAAATTGTGGGAACTTACGTCATTTTAGGAAGGCTGAATTTTATATATATTATCAAATATAATACTTTAAAATATTTTCCAATGAGCCAGACAAATCTGACGGGGCCAAACTTGTTCTTCCCAGACTCGTTAAGTGTTCCGCTGTATGAGGAAGCGCGGGAGCATCCTGTGGTAGCCATGCATTCGGGCAAATATCCTACAACCTGGCTGTGGGTGGTTTTGTCGCCTTCTACAACAGGCCGCCCGGCCACAGGAAATTGTATTATTTCTTCTTTCCTGCACGGATTAAATTAAAAACAGTGATTATTGTAAAAAAGCCATTTATATTGCAAGTATGAGACGCAATTCTTTTAAATACGCCTTAACTGTGATTAAGTATATCTTCCAAGGCATGGCACCATCTGCGCCGCCCCATGCAATCCTCTTAAGATACTCAAACAAGTTTTTCCCCTTCCTCCGAGATAAGAAACTATTGTATTATATTACCAACTTGCTGGTCACGGACCCTTATAAAGCCTTTTGCGGTTGTTTGCTTACCCAAGAGCAACGCACCCCTTCCACTTTATGCGAGATTCCCCAATCAATAAATTAAAATTAATTAAAAGATTTATTTAAAAAGTTGTGGTTAGTATTAAAACAGTAATTATCTATTCGAATTGCAAATTGCAAAAAAGCATTGGGCAAAAGCAAATAAGATTTAGTTTTACTTTTGTAAAAGGAATATTGAACTCAGGACACCTGTTTGGAAATTTATTGTTGCCAGGATGTAAAAAAGAGTTTCTACTACTAAATTCAGATGTTACTTCATATCTTAGGGAGATCCATAACTGAGGGCCTAAAGCGGGTGCTTTTGAAGAATCGCTGGTAGGTAGTTAGAGCACTGATTGGTATGAGATATAGCATAAAGTTCCATTTTTATACTTGTAATATTTGTAATCTGTGAAGTCGTAATGGCTAGCGCACGCGTACCGACACAAAGGGCGCGGGTTCGTATGGTGGCCGGAACGCATGCACCAATTAGCCAGTTTTCTGATCTATTGTGCATATTAACAGCAATAACACGTTACGAAGCGGTGTACATAGACTAGGAAGTAAAATTAAATTTTAACCTATATGTATGACCTTCAAAAAGTGTTCTCCAGTGGAACTTATTTTGAATAAAAACTTTTGAATTTGAATTTGAATTGTTATAATTGCCATGTGCTAAGAACGGTGAAGGAAAACATCGTGATGACCGATGTGTCAAACCTGCCAGGCCGCCTTGCATAAGCTTGGCGGGTATACTGTCCGTTTCCCTATGATAGGAAGCCCGAGCCCAGCTGTAGGACATTTATGAGCAGTTATTATCCATTATCATAAATATTTGTAATAAGACTATGCAAAAGCAACCGCTTTAGATCTCCTAGCGTCTTATTTCACGGAGCGCTTAAATATGGGATTCTTCAAAGAGGGCGTAAAGAGATTCTTAGTCCCGACGATGGTGACCATTTTTCATCTGGTGGACAGGCTGCCAGTTTGCGTGCCTGCAAACATTAAAAAGGATATATAAGCGATATTTAAAGACACAGATAAATTATCTTTCAAAACGCACACGCAAAACAATTATACATATCTCAACGGTCCAAATATCTCGTGCAAAAATGTACCTACCAATAGTAAATCCCGTTCGTGTTGCTCTTTGTTTTCTTGCGAAGGGCTCATTCGAGCGGAGCCTAAAAGTTAAAGAGTAATTTGAGACTGTTGAATCAGCACCACCCACGGCATTAGGGCAAGGGGCGGAATTTCATAACGTTTCGGTTTTCTACCATTTACAGAGATATCCATTATTACATTATTAAAAAAAAAAAATTTTACTTTTAACATGTTCATAGGGACACTGATTTATCTATACTTTCCCATCAAGCGGTACGGAGTGTTTTAGACCTTGTATTAAAACTACCATTGTGGCGGCATGAGGCCTATAGAGCCCCGTAACGTTTTAAAACTTTTTTGGCTTATACGTAAAACAGTTTATGGATTTTTGTTTTGTATTGTGCGGTATTAGGTCAAGGTAACCCGGTATTGGGTAGTTGAGTCACGGAACTCTGGTTTGAGCACATCTTAAATAATTATATATTCATATTTTTTCTACACTGAACCAAATTTTAGTTACGCCCTTCGCACCACGCAACAGTCTATGTTTTTTGTAGCCGCATCGCCAGTGAGACACGTTCGGGGCCATTTAGACCCCGTTTCATAATAAACGTGTTCAGCGAGGTCACTTGAAGAAGATTTTTCTAAAGTAGTATTTTATTTCTTTGTACAAATTGAATATGTAAAATGAACATGTATATTGTAGGTAGGTAATGTATGTATGTAGGTAGGTATAATGTAGGTAAATATTTAAGTAGATATATGGGTTAATTTCATGGATACATACATATTATCATGTTTCCCGTAGTACTCCTATAGGGATCAGAGACGATGGCTCTCCATTTGCAAGGATCTTATAGATTCTATTTACCTGACCGCTCTGTTAAATAAAGATTTTGATAGTAAGTCGCGGTCTACCGTCACTGAGTCTGCCACCCACACTGCTGTCATACACTTGTTTTGGCAATCTCTTATCATCCATTCTCTCTACATGTCGAAATCAAAATTTTCAATTTTGTTATTACATCATCTTTCAAAAGTTAATTTCATAAAAATAAATATCAGACTAACAGGATGCCTTTGATTGCCTTAATAAATACATTTAAGACGTTACTTATGCATATATATCAAGTAACGTATTCAAATAATAATGCTTTGATATCATAATTCAAGGATATTTCAGCTGAAGTGAGCATGATGAATCGGTTGTTTAGTAGGGCAGGGACGTACGGAGTTCGTCCGCTATCCCATGTTCCATATTAATGCTCTGTGACACATCCAATGTGGGACGGAGACATTAGTTCGATAAAGCCTGAGACATATGTAAGCAAGCTAAGCGACTAGAAGATAGATTGATACTATTCAATAAATAATCGAATATTAGATTCGACCAGGAAATCGTTCGGTATTGTAATTTAGGTAAGTGTCGCTATCTAAGTTTCCATAAAGAAAGGCGCGAATGATGTTTCGGTAAGCAGTAAGTATTGGTGGTGCTAAAGTTATTTGTCAATTATTATTACCATGCATGGTGTAAGCAGAGGTGTAACTTAAACACATATATCTATATTGAAAGTTACAAGTCAGTGATGTTTGATTATTGATAGCTACAAGTGAGAAAAATGTCTGAAACTGAAACGTAATTTATTGTGGGAGAACCAGCCTTACCTTTAAGATGTCTGCTGTGATAATACCTGTTATAGTATCACTTAATATTTTATATACTCTGTATTTGCTGCTCTTCAATTCAAACGCATTTTATTGGCTATGGCTCGTTCGTAATTCCAAGCTAGACCATATTTTAAGAAGTATTTTATACTCATGCCAATTACTCTTCAATCATTTATGAATCAAAATTACAAACAATACATGAGTCCCAAATCGCCGTTATTTGAGAACGTTCCCTTAACTCTAGCCGCATTTCCTCGTTGTATGCTGCCCTAAATATAGGCCAGCCCTTTGATTACTTTGGACTTCTGTTAAATATGTTGTTAGGTATCGAAGTTATGTTAATGTAAGTAAAAGATACCGATAAATCAATACATCATTAATTTTTAATTCTTATTCTCCTGAAAAATGTTATCGATTGATTGACCAAGATTGGCGATTTGTTCTGAAAATGTATATTTTATAGTTTCTCGTTTTGGGTTTTAGTGAAAGAGAGAGTATAGCTGCGGAATAGCATCGCATCGTATCCGCTCCGTGGATTAGGTTCCCGGCGTGGCATTCTGATGACAGAGCATTGTGTCACGTTTTCTAAGCCCGCAATATAAGCGGCTTTTGTAAAATTTATCGTGCGCTGGACTAGGCGTGCGTCGTGACGTCATTCCAGCCACATCACTACTGTATCACAGTTATATTGGTGTGCTGCAGGGGCGTTCCTGCGGGCCCAAACACTTTATTAAGGTTCAATCTGACCGGCATATTTTCGCAATTGGCTTGAAGGGCTGATGTCTCATTAAGGTTGCTATATTGCTCTGTCTTCGGAGTAATTTATTTCAGCATCTCACGATAATTCCCATACGTTATAAGAATAAGAATATAGATTGCCTCTGTGGTTGAGCGGGTTAAGCTTTTGCCGGCTTACCTCACTAGCTCACTACAACATAGAGGCTCCACCTTAGATTCCTGGTATGGTCATTTTCGGAAACGAAATTTCTACGTTATTTACTATGGTCTGGATGTCTGGCATCGGCCCTAGAGTAATCTTTGTATATTACCCATAACACAAGCGTAACTTGCTAAGCTACGTTTTGATGGACGCACTATAGTAAATTTAAGCTTTTTGGATGATTTTTGGGAGGAAGCTCTTTTGGGAAACTGAAAATGTAATGTGTGTAAAATTGAGATTATAATCCGTTAATATTAAAAAGCATTTAGGAATTGCGTCACAAGGCTCGCGAAGCCTTCATTTTGCCAACATGCACTGGAAATGAAATTCCAGGCAATATTATATACGTGTGGAAGCCGCCATCTTTGTTCAACTTAATTCCCACTATAATAAGTTTGCCCGAAGATACTGGTCCAATATACAAAGGAGATTTGCTCGGATTATTCATACACACACCATCAAAAGCCAAACTTATTTATTGTATTGGGTTGTGTTGTGTTAGAATTTCTTGTTTTTCTAGGTTAATGTATTTGGAAGTGTATATTTTTCCTTCAAAGATCATTTTAGTACAGCCCACACGCGATCTTTGCAATAAATTATACCAATTAATGATATTTAAATTTCTCAATCAAGTTAAGGAACATTTAAAGTTAAATATTAAGTATGAAATGTTATAGCCGGTCTAAGTAGTCACACCGCGGTAAAGAGCGTTACAAAGCACAAATTAGGCCGCATACGGAATACTGGTCCCACTTATTGGCTGGGCTGAGGCACCCGCTTGCCAAACTGAACTGACATATATCGTATAGTCGACGATCCCATGCTAACAGGCGGTTTAGAATCGCTTAGCCTTCGGAAGAGACTTTGCGTCCCTCTGCGTATTCTACCGCCTGTACAACGGAGACTAGTCCGAGGAACTGTTTTATTTCTTAAATGCCTGCAACGCCTTGGCAACGCCCGTGGTAACCACCTTCCTGTGCCGCCCGCCTGTTTGCCTGCCTCAGGTAATAGATAAAAAACCCACGTGAACACACAATTTTATTTTAAAAACTATTATAAATGATAAAATATTTGCTAGTGAATGAAATAAAAAGTATCCCAAGTATTGATTGACTCGAGATATAATACAGTTCATTTAAATCCGTTCGGTTGTTTAAGTTTTTTTTAATTTATAGCTGGAGTACAGCAGACAGGCTGACGGCCCACCTGATGGAAAAGCGGTTATCGTCGCCCATGGACGTTTGCAACACCAGAGATATTACCAACGTCCTAACGGCCTCGAATATGAATTTTGACACCCTTTTTGAAAACAACGGGTGGGAGCTCATTCCAAATCCCCACTGTACGCGAGAGAAACGTTCTTCAGAACCGTTGCGTACATGAGCGAAGCGGCAAGTGATACAACAAAATACAGACTGATGGAAAGTGTAAATATTGTGCTTTCGAAATCTGCCCGCCCAAATAAGCCCCTGAGTTTTTTTAAATTTCCGAATTCATTTTGCAAAATTTATCCCTTATACAAATTTGTTATAGTATAAAATGCTATCATTTTATCAAGTTTTATAACAAGTTCAAGCAAGCAAGCAAGAATCGAGTTAGTACAAGAACTCCGCTGATTGGCTTCAGTCCAAGGCCTACAATTCGGATTAGCTTTTTTCGGAAAACCTTAGTTTTGAATAGCTAATCAGACAAGGCTGTATGGATTGCGTTCCTTTGCCTGCTATTGTGGCGAATAGAACAACAATATCAAGTAGATTATAGATATATGCGTACATATAGATATAGTAATTTCTTGTTTGTTGTAGTGTAGGTTACTTAGTATATTTGGGACTAGCGTTCGCCAATGGGCGTGATTCTAAAATATGAACCATTTGCGTGAGTCATTGCTTTCGGTGTATATTTGTCTACTTTGCACGATTATATGAAAATATGTGTCGTTAAATTAATTGCGGATGTTTTCGTCGCATTTGTTAGTCACCCATTTTCGATGAATTAGCCACATGCCGTGGAATATTTGAGCTGTACTCGAAACTGAACAGCTGATTAATCAAATACAATTTTACGCCGCGTCGACATTAAACATGTTTAACACTTATGTATTCAAAATGTTGTAATGTGTTTATTTTACAGTTCCAATGTTTGTTCTTATTTAATTACAGTTATATTATTCTTTTGACACAAATGTAATGTTAGTTTGTAGTCACTAAAACTACAAAAATATTTTATTAAAAAAAATGAGCTTGGCAACAGCTTCGTACGTCTTGAGCTATAAATATTATTTATATCTTATGCACCGTGAAACATACGCGAAAGATTAAAGATTAAATACTTGTTTATAATCTCTATTTGCAAAGTTAGTTGAGCTATTTTGGGTTTTATTTGAGACCTGTTTGAGTTTGAGACAAACTTTTAAAGAGTTCTCAAGTTTATTTAGTTTCAATTTCTTTTATTGCGTGTACCATCGCCTATGGACATTTGTAACACCAAATTAATTAATTGAGTCTGGAACCTGGGCACTGATATCGGAACAAAACTCAAGGTTGTTATGGCGACATACTTAAGACCAGGGGTGTTGACATCCAGACATAAGTGAAGCTAATAATACATTACAGTAGGTCAGCGGTCCCGGTATACATTGTACTGTCCTGAAAAACTAAAAATCTAGGAACCCATTCCAATCTAAACCATCCCGAGGCCCACTGAATACACGCAAAACATTTCGTCAAATTCGGTCCACGGGTATACGAGGATCCTGGAACCCGATTTCTGCGCCACCTACCACCGACTGTGAATTAATCCACACACACAAAAACAAAATCAGTCCAGGGGCTTAAGAGTTATATATATAATCGGCAGACAAACGCACATGTTGTATATCTCTAATCTAAGCAAGTTATGCTTGTTTTATGTTCGATCGCAGACACCCAGACCATAGTAAATAGCGGAAAGTTAGTTTACGAAATTTACCATACCACGAATCGAACCCATCTACGCTTTAGCTAGTCAGCCAAAGGCTTAAGTCCACTCAGCCACAGAGGCCGTCGTTAGATTACATCCTTGTTGCTTATTACTGATTTCTATGTTTGATACAAGGGGCGCGGGCAGCGGAGTGGGGGGAGGGGGGCGTTGGGCTTACGTCGGAGCAAAACCTACGGGATGTAAGGCGATTATGGTATTAGGAGTAAGGACGGATGACGGGTGTTGTGGCCGAGCGAGCAGGGCTGGCCCGAACCCGTATTTATTATAAAAAGTATTAGCATTGGACAAATACATGCAGACATATTTTTTCTTTTCGTATTTGGATTATGTCTTAAAAATTGTAACAAAATTAATATTTCATGTTTATGTATTGTATATTTATTATCTTTGCCTCGTTATGTCACCAGTGTTTCTTCTCTCCGCTTTGAGTTGTAGCGTGGTGTCGTGTATACATCAAATCAAATCATACTTAAAACGAGAATTACCGTAAAGTATTTTTAATAGAACTGTTAACTTTTGAAAACAAATAGGCACAACAATCTATTGGTGATATTATTTAAAATAATTATACCTACATAATAGGTATTTTTTTTTTCATAAATGATGCATCTTAGTGATACAACATTAAAATTACAATCTAATCTACGAACTAAGACTAATGAGTAATTTAAATCTGACCTAAAATAACTAGATATAACTTAAACTAAGAATGTGTCCAATAACACGTTTCTTATTGTCTTTATTAAGGAGAAGACACTTTGACACTTTTGTAGAAATATTGGTGGGCAAATCTAAATGGTTAGTTTATTATGGTACAGTATATTGAGTGATCAAAAACAACCTTGCTGTTTATATTTAGAGTATAAAGAAAGATAATAAAGATAAGTGTTCAAAATTAACTAACTACTGTAGTTTAGATTCGGTTTCTGTATTATTCCTACGCCATTTAAATGACATATGTATTTGCCTACATCGCTTAAAGCAGGGATTCCCAAACTCTTTTAGGCAAGAGACCCCTTTTCCAAAATTAACTGATATCTCAGAGCCCGATAGCCAAATTACTTTAAAAATCTCTTGTTTTTTTCATATTGATACAAAATACTTGCCAAATTAAAAAATTTACAGTTGGTTAAGTGCGTAAACTTGACATCATTTTCTCATCAAAATTTAACAAAATAAATAGATGTCTATTTATTTTATAATTCAGTAAATATCAAGAGTAATTATTAATTATTCATACAAATTACGTAAAATCACATAAGGAGGTAATTATTTTTTTGAAAATTAGTCATTCTTAGCCGGAAATCGATTTCGAACTCAGGGGGTCAATATCGAACGATTTGGGAATCCCTGATTTAAAGCATTTTCTTACCTTAGTTTAACCTTAGAGCAACTTCTGCGGCAGGCAAGCAACTATTATATCAATTGTCACAAAAATAACACATTGTTATAGGAATTTCATTGACCGCCAGGCTATACACGATAAAAAATCAATTACAAAAAAGTCTTTAATTTTATTCGAAAGATCTAAAAAGGCAGTTTCAATAATTCAGTTAAATCCGTCTAAATGACTTCATATTAAAACTTGGGACATTTTTGAAGTCAACCTCAGGGGATAATATTGAATAAAAAAATTGTCTTTAATGAAATCCACCTTAGAGTCAATTTAATATTATAATGCGCTTCCCTTGGGAAAGTTGGTTTCGATATTAATTTAGTTGAACCACGTCTAAACTTATTTCGATGTCAATCTGATCCGAATCGAAATTCGTTAACCGCCGGACGGACGAGTCGTCCGAATCGATTATATCTTTCGACGCATCCGATTTGTGCAGGGTTGCCAGCGACCAACAACAAATTGCGGAAATATAAAAAAGAGTGTTTATAATTTATGGTTATGTAATATGATATTATAAATGTGAAAGGGAATTTGATTCCATGTTTTGTTTATATAGGTAGATAACACTTTATTGGTCACCAAAATAAACTAAATGTATAGTTACAATACTTCTGGGCAAAACAACGGGCGACCTTGTCGCTAAAAGCGATCTTTTCCAGGTAACCTAGCTTAAAAGAAATTCTGAACTGATCTAGCGATGTAGGTGGAGCAGGAAAAAGATAGGGCTGTTACAATTTAAACATACACACTTACACTAATTTAGAAATTCAATACATACAAAAATCCAGACATATTTATAGAATACTAATACATACGTATATACGAAATAATCTAAATAAATATATTTATTAACATTATATATCACAAGCATTCTTTAATTCAAATTCAAACCTTAAACTTTTGAAGTTCAAGTTGAAAGTAACTTGCACTCGATAATATATTTGTAACACCTTCTAACTAAGTTAAAAATGAAGTTTAATTTATTCTATGTACACTACATCGAAACGTATCGCTTTTTAAGGATATGAAACGACAAGAAAGTCCCTGTAAACATTCCTTTATTTCTATCTATCAATGTCTATCTTTGGTTCTCCGTATGTACTATTGAATGTAAATATCATTTTTATGAAGTTTAATGTCAGAATGTCCAGGAATGTTTAAGTAGGTAAACTTTAATAATCTTGGAATATCAGGAAAAATAATAGACAAATTGGGCAAATGCACCACAACCTGGTTGTGCCTGCGGGCCACTCGGCACCGCGCCACAGGAGCTAGTATTTCTCTCCAGTTTTTTCAGTTTCCATATAGAAATTTAAATTTTAAACTTTAAAGTGAATATCTTCATATCTCTATGGTCAAAAATAAATACAGACTCGTATGTTGAATACAATTTTAATTGCAGTCAATTTAAGTTTATCAATAAAACCAAAAAACACACAATCGTTAATAATATCTATTGTCGATTTTTCACTCACTTTTGTTATAATATTTATAAAATGAGTAAACATTTTGTCGTTCTTCTGATTAACACATTGCTTGGATTATAATCTGGCCCTGTATTTTATATTATCATTGTTTAATTTTAATGATTGTAATCTGTTTTGTGCTTAAATAAATAATAAGAATCGATTCCCCACCAAAAACCCGATTTAAAAGAAAATCGGCAAATGCTTAATCATCACCGGCAACCCCCCGCTGGGCATTAGATAAAATATCTGTAATGTAAGTATTCGATCGAAAGTATCCGATGGTGGGTATTGCCTTACAGGGTTTGCGTGCGGCTTTCTTGTATACCACGCCCCGTGGCGACGCCCTCCTTGATTTATACAATATCATAAGTCTATTTATTTAGGGAAAATACTTAGGGCTCTTTTATAGTCGTTCTTGAATGTACAATAGGCAAGTGTATAACATACTCTGGTAAATGGAAGAGATTCACCGTTAGAACTTTTAACATATTTTATAATATCGACGAATTCTACTCATAGGCGTTAGTGCTGCTCGCAGGTACGGATTAAAATTGAAAAAAAAATGAATAATTGATTCATTCATGACAAAGTTGAGAAAAATGAATAAGATGCGAGTCTAATAAATCTTTGAGGTATATTTTAGTGTTCTCCAGGCATTTTTTCTTCTGGATAAGAAACAGAACCGTCATTCACCCAAGGAAACTATCCTATGATTCGGGGCAAGAGTATATCATATGAGGAACATATACTTTCATCTACCCGTTACCGAATATAAACACAGAGGAATTTCATGATAACCAGTTAATGCCAACGCCGTGTAGCAGGTTGTTAACCAACATCCAAATCTCTATAAATATTATAAACGCGAAAGTTTGTAAGAATGTATGTATGGATGTATGTTTGTTACTCTTTCACGCAAAAACTACTGAATGTATTTTGATGAAACTTTACAGTAATTTAGGTCACACACCCGAATAACACATAGGCTATAATTTATAAAGATATAATGTGAATTATCCAAAATATAACGAATTTCCATCAGCACACGGGCGAAACCGCGGGCGCAGCTAGTACAAAATACTTTCACTAACTATCTATACTCTAACAAATCTGTAAATGGCTCGAGTTGGAGGTGGGACCTAATTCGGACCGGCTGATTCCGAAAATATATTTTTTGGAATTTTTGTCCGTCTCATGAAAACAACTGAAAGTTGTTGAAAAAGCAAGGGAAACTCGACATAGTGCTGAGTCGAGTTAACACTTGGAATATATTTTCTCCCGATAAATGACATTGTTTCCTTAGATGAGATGGATTAGCAGAATAGACGGCGCTGCAATCGCGACGTAACGGACGTAAAATGTCATTCATTGTATAACTTCAAATCAGGTTGGCTTCGACTCGCCTCTATGTTTTGCCGGGCAGTTGTGTAGACTATAGTATGGACTTAGTTTTTTTGTTATAATTATGTGTCAAAAACCCGAGTATATTCGAAGTATACATCGAATACACTATTTAATGATAATTCAATGTCTCAGTCATCTTAAGGAACAGCTAAAGTGAAATATGAAAGTATAAAATAATCAAATATTCCTTACACTGCAATTGCTAACGAGTAAGGTGCGGCCGCATATGGAGTTCTGCTCACACCTTTGGGCTGGAGCACCTGCTTTCCAACTTAATCCCCTGGACAGTATTCAACGTCGAGCCGTTCGCGTCGTTGATGATCCCTACTCAGAAACGGTCTAGATACGCTTGGCCTTCGGAGAGACTTGGCGTCTCTCTGCGTATTCCACCAACTGTATAATGGGGAGTGTTCCGAACTGTTTGAATGGTGCCTTCGTCCTCTTTCTACCATCGCACCGCTCGCCATCAGTTCATCCCCACTTCCTCGTGCCGCTTCACTCAACTGTTCTCTAGTACGTTTCTCTTGCGTACCGTGGGGCTGAGGTTTTTCCACAGCGCTACGTACGATATGGAGTTTTTCGTAACATCTCTGGTGTTGTAAACGCCCATAGGCGACGGTAATCGCTTTCCATCAGTTGGGCCGTCAGCATGAGCTATACTTAAGCTATTATATAAAAAATATCGAAGACTACTTATAAAAATGAAAAGTAATTTATTTTTCTTTGTATAAGAGTATCAAAATGTCTACAGACGCAAGTCTACCTGTTATATATTAATGTCTGTTACAAGATACCTAAATAGGGGTATCAACTTTGCAACACCATTCCGTATTAAATTACTTTTAGTTTGTTCAAAACTTAATACGTTGTGGAGATTATTCAAACACGTCATATGTAATTTCAGCTTTCAGCCAGTTTTGATCCACATGTTGGTGGTTTTGTTTTTTATTAGTAGCTTTGTGTTAAACTACTGTTATGGAATGAAGTTGTATTGCCATTAGCTGGTCCTGTTCGGTGGGTATTTATACTAACCACAAGTTACTGCTAAGCCCAACCGGGATGATTTATGACAGATTGTATCTTTATAAATATGTATTTTCAAAAAATGAGGAAGTTTTTTTCACCATAAGCCTTAATATTCAATGTATTCGTTAACACTAGTGTCGATTTTTCTGTTAAACTTATCAATCTTCGGCCGTTGTATAAAAGCAAAAAAACTAAAATGTATAAAATAACTTATTTCTAAAGCTATTATTATTAATATATATTATCTAAAACATATTAAAGTCGGTGCTTAGTAATTTACAAAATATAGTAAAAAAAAAATTATGTTTTGTTATGTATGGGTGGACTTACGATCGGTGCCGCGCTTCTTAAAAAAATATAGGTCTCAAGAAACGAGAACAAAAAAAAATTCATAAAATGAAAACTACTGGGCCAAACTGTGTCAAATTTTTAGGGGAAAAAAAAGAATCACGTAAATCGGATCATAAATCACGGATTAATCGGCGAACATACATAAAAAAAAGCGAAAAAAAAATTAAAAAAAAGATCCCGACGAATTGAGAACCTCCTCCTTTTTCCAAGTTGGTTAAAAATAGAATTGTGTACCGACGCTTATACAACATGACTTTGATAAATGGACTGCACGACGATAAAGGAATAAATACACACAAATTCAATTGTTTTTCCATCGACATCAAGTCGAAGCGATACGACAATCGATTTGAATGTTAATCGATTAAATTAGGGATTTGACTAGGTATCGATAATGGTAATACCCGCAGCGGCATAATTAAAACCACCTCCGTAATTGGGTCGAGGCGTCGTCGCTGAATCGGATTCGATTGTTTTTGTCGTTTAATCGCAAAAAGTCGATCGGAATAAGTATCGATGCGGTGCCGTGAGGATTGAGCGGTCGCGCGGAACGGACCCCGCGCCCCGCGCCCCGCGCCCCGCACCGCGCACCTCACAGGGCTGCCAGCCGAGCGCTGCCAAAGCTAAATCCAGCGCTTTTAAGCTGAATTTTGACATTACTTTTATGAAGGTTATGTAAAATTTTAACCGACAGTAAGGCAAATATGGTAAGATGTAGGAAACGGGCGATAAATCACTTCCAGTGCCAAATGTAGCAATTTTTGTGTGGTATCTGAAATATGAAACTCATTCGGAATTTTCACAAAGTACTTATTTTTTATATTCTGCATTGCTCATTATTACGTTCTTAATTTAGCAACATTATAATTTAAATTATTTTTTTACTGTTTTTTTAGGATTTTGTAGCGAAAGTACAAGTTCGTCGCTTTTGTGGACATTATTTGATCATCTAATAACAATGTAGGGCTTTTTTAGCTTACTACTGGTGCATCTTGTCTGGCATCCCTGACACCTCTGCAAGGAGTATCAAGTCTATGCACGCACAGCGATTTTTTATCGCGCGATAATATTATAGCGGCATTAGGATTCCAAAGGCACTGCGATATGCAATACTAGTAAAATAAAATCACATGAAATAAAAACGTACTGCACGCTTAGTCTAAAGTTTCGGCGACAGGACGCGCATATACGATAAAGAAACCGTAGTGATTATGAAATTGTAAGTTGTTATATTTACCGTGAAAGCACGAATAACCAAAGAATGGCTTGGGATATAGTTGGAGATCATTGTATTTTAAATAAAAGACCGCACAAACTTCCTTTAACTGCGAAAGGATGAATGCAGCGTTAATCATTTTTTCTTTCTTTGTGCTCATCCGAAGTAGAAACTTAACAATACAAGCAACTTGTACGAAATTTATGTTAAGAATGAATTTTTATCGAAGTGCGCTCGATCTAGAATCCTGACGCAACTAATTTTATCGCAGTGCGTGTTCCGCCTTACTGCAAAAGTATGTATAAAGATGTTGTTGTTTTTGTGTGTAATTCATTTCTTGTGTGTACAGTGGATGTACTCTACACACAAGAAATGAATGTGCACACGTAAACAGGCTAGTATATTATGAAATGTAAAATAATACGTGTATTGTACCTAGGCTTTAGATTGTTTTCGAATAATGATTGCTTTTTGTGATCTGTACATTTGATTACTATTCAATTTAAGGAATAGTTTTACTTAAATTCTCTGATATCTTTTTTAGGGTAAATATTTTTCAAATAACGGAACCGTTATATCTTTGTTATGTACGTTCTTCCGTCTGTCCATCTGTCTGTTGGAGATCCCACTCATTTTTCTAACTACTTATAAAAATTTATAGGAAGATGTAGTCTGTAATTGTCCAGCGCTATAACGTTATGTAGTGAACTCAGAAAAAAGTCTACAACTGCCGCTATATGTGTAACTAGTGGTTGACATACTTGTGTGGGACAATGTTAGTTAGATTTTAAAACGTACAAAAAAACCGATTTCAAAAACTAAAAAACTAAAATGTATAAAATAACTTATTTCTAAAGCTATTATTATTAATATATATTATCTAAGACATCTTAAAGTCGGTGCTTAGTAATTTTCAAAATATAGTAATTTTTATGTTTTACTTTGCACCGACTTCAAGATGTTTTAGATAATATATATTAATAATAATAGTTTTAGAAATAAGTTATTTTATACATTTTAGTTTTTTAGTTTTTGAAGTCGGTTTTTTTAAACGAACTTTTATTTTTTATTTGTTACTTTTTAGTTTCTAGCTATGTATGGGAGGACCTACGAATGGTGCCGCGCTTCTTAAAAAATATAGGTTCCAAGAACCGGGAACAAAAAAATGTACGTAAAATGAAAAATACTGGGCCAAACTATGTCAAATTTTTAGGGGACCACATGGCAGCTATTCCGCGTCGAACAAAAAAAGAATCACGTAAAACGAATCATAAATCTCAGAGTAATCGGTGTACATATGGAACGAAGTGAAAATTATTTCCATGAAAAATGTTCATAAAATGAAAACTACTGGACCAAACTATGTAAAATTTTTAGGGGACCAATTGGAAGCTATTCCGCGTCGAACAAAAAAAGAATCACGTAAATCGGATCATAAATCAAGGAGTAATCGGCGAACATACATAAAAAAAAAACAAAAAAAAAAGATCCCGACGAATTGAGAACCTCCTCCTTTTTTCAAAGTCGGTTAAAAATCTACTGACTTTTTATGTGGCGGATATCAGCATCCAAAGTCGTGAAACTTTTTGAAACAATACCCGTTCAGAATTTTTTGAGATATAAGATATTTTCAACTAAATGATTCGTTTTGTGGTTCAGTATTTAAGAGACGAAAACATCGGATATTGAGCATATCTACCGATTCCTTCATAATTCGTTGATTGTTACGCTCTTGGCCGATTTCTTTTACTTATAAAATAAAAAAATGCCACCGAACGTCTGAACAGAATTCTTAGAATATCTTAGTCCACATTACGAAGAAGGCAATATATCCAAGTTGGAATGAGAGATAAGTTAGGCTCGGCGATCCGACCGTTAAAAAAAGTGGAATGGGGGCATCCGGGACCTTTTAGAGCGGCCAGGTTATCCGTATCGGCCAAAGGCGGATCCGCCTTCGATTCCGCGATTTGCAACGGAGGTAAAAATCCATCATATCGCTATTAAGGTTCGGTAGCAATTTTTAAGAAAAAAACGTATGAATGTCCGTCCGTCTGTCTGTATAGGTAACTATTGGGCTGTTTGACGGGAACGTGTAGTTTACTTAGAGGCCACTCATAAATACGTCCACGTTAGGGGGCGGGGGGTCGAATTGTGACAAGGGGTGGGGACTCTTAAATTTCGTGACATCACATTCCAAACAAGAAATTTTAACTATTAACGAAAATCCTCAGAATACTTCCAACTATATGTGTATGAACATAGTGTTTAAATTATTAACCGCATAATATTGTGTTGAATATACGGGCGGCCGCACACACGGCATGCATAATATAATTGTTCATCTACGGACTATGTTTGTATGATCTTAGAGTGGTGTACAAAGCCTTGAGTCGTTTCTTAATTAATAGAAGCAGGGCAGTCGGCGAATAAAATATGCGATGTCACACTAGGGAGGAAGGAGTCAAACGGATATGACAAGGACGGGGGAGGGGTCCATAATTCATGAAATTCGTGTGACGTAGGCCCCTTAGAGCCCCAAGCGCTCAGAGTGAAGCCCCTCAAGAAGCCAGTCCTCAATTCGTCACCAGAACTTAGAGTTTAACCAACAAAGTACACATTCAATGGGAAGTGGCAATACTTGTACAAATGACAATGTCATTTTATCAAAACAGTGTCTTTATTACTGTAATTTTTGAAGTGATAACTTCTTACGGGAGGGTAAACCACTTCGTTACGTAGCGCGTTACGGCGCCAGTCTGTCTGGCTTGCCTTTCTCTCACGAATACGGCAGCGGTAGGCAGGCTCCTCCTCTCTCACTCTAACCCACGCGCTATATACATAAAATTTAAGCAATAACCTAAGCGAAAGTTATATAATTTGAATAATAAATAGTTCAACTTAGATTAGTTTAAGTTATCACTTGTATCGGGCGTCCCGAGACGCACACGTTTTTATTATGTAAATGCAATCATATTTTAGCATTCACGAGCTAATAACATGAATTTAAACCATTAAAAGTGGAGTGCGGAAGTTAGGTATTATTTTGCATGATTTCTAAATTTGAGAGAAAAGACGCCAAATTTAAAGAAAAACAAGCTTTACGTATTTATGGTAATTTGAAGATGCTTTGGTGAATTTTTCTTTGCCTCGCTTTTCTCTCTCTACTTTCACTAGCCAGACACTAGTATTTAATAATCGAATTAGTACAGGTCTAGGTGGAATGGTTTCAGTGGATATATTATCCACTATTAATCATACGCACACAAGGTTTAAAATAATTCTTCACTTCATTTCCAGCTTTAGCGCTACAAAGCAGGTAAATGTTGGCCGAGCACCACATGGTGTGTTAACCAAGTCGTCTAGTCAAAAGCAATCCATTTCCCGTAGATGTAGATAGAGACTCGTACCCAGTACTGGAATGTTCATGTATTTACATTCCAGTCGCGAGTTTATTATGATAAATTGTGACTATACTTTGACAATTTAAGATTATCGATTATATTATAGTCTGACCATAACGTACATTAAAATTCCACCATCGTATCCATGGGCTATGAGAATCGAATACATTCATTACCTTATTTTGACCTGTCAAAATGATTGTTCTAGACAGCATACTCATCTATACTCTATACAGATAAATAAAAATGTGGCTTCTGTTTGTAATGCCAAAATACATATACAGTACTTATATATATATATATATATATATATATATATATATATATATATATATATATATATATATGAAAATTGTCTGTCCGTCGGTCTGCATGTTTCGACTAATCTCTGAAAAGGCTGGACCAATTTTGACGAGACGTTCACTGCCATATAGCTGATGTTATAAAGAGTAACTTGGGCTACTTATTTGAGCGATCCGCGAAAAAGAAATTCACGCCGACAAAGTCGCGAGCACAGCTAGTAGATAATATAATTTAAAAGCATTACTGATTATATCCTTGGTGCGAAAAAAAATAGAAACCGCGTACCTAATTTGAAATTGCGACATCCCGCATATGGAGGGCTTATGTCGCCAATCATGTCGCTGCTTCAACCATAATCGTGAGGTATTTCTAAAGCAGGTTATTTACATTGTAAGCCACACGCTGGCTTCACCGCGCGCGGCCCACGCTCTGTCACTTTCATTTCATTATCATCCAAATCTTACGAATCCTTCTTTTCCAAATGAACGAATCAACTTGCTGGTAATTACCAGGAGGATTACGATTGGAAATCGAATTCTTTCTAGAATTTGAATTGCTTTCAATGATGTAATAATCAGATTGTGACTATGGATGCCTGATGATGACAAGTTTATTGTGCATTACTATAATCATTATATTAATACGTGAAGCAAAAACTTTATACGAAAATTGCGAGGATGAAGGAGTATGAAATTTCGCACACTTATAGTTTATATAGAGAAGGAGTGCACAATGCTAATATTATTTTTTAAATTATGCATAAAAAATACATAAGACCAATAAAAACAACATACCATGTGTTTGACACACACACGCGTATATTTTATACTCTTTTGTTTATTGTTCAAGTCAAATGTCTTGGCGAAATCTGTGATTATAGTCTTTGAAAACAGAATTTTAATGGTGTTCAAAGTTATGATTTAAATTGATTATGGTCGAATTTTGACCACTAGTTATTATTAATATGCCCAGAACGCGAAGAGGGAACAAACAAACACACTTTAACATTTGTATTATGAAAGTGTGGAGTAGCAGCAACAGTACCTACCTAACAGCTCTGGTAGTCGCCCCCTGACCCACTTCCCATACGATTAATTCCGAATTCCCATTAACATGTAAATTTGTTTTTTGATCGCCGTTCGCCGCACAAATGAGTAAATCATGAAACAGACTCGGCTTCAACACAAACGTGCAATTAATCGCATTATTTATCGCGAGAGTATCGCGTTATTCACTACACGGTACGTGGTAACGATAGATGCAGTAAAACAACTCGCCACAGTCTGAAGGGGACAATTTTAAAGACATTATCGTAGATATGATAGAACATATTATATACCCACCTTTACTTATTTAAGAAGAAGTATGAATGTTATAGTTGAAAGATTTTTAGTATAAATAGACGGCGGTCTAGAGGCGACTTTCACTTCTCGTTTTAATTTCCGGACGAGTTGAACGTCTTTCAAACTTATTGTACGAATAGCAAAATTGATGTTTTTCGATTACATCATAACGTTTGTATGTATTTGTAATTATAATGACATGATTTTTTTTTAATTATAATCTAAAAGATATACTGATTGTTTTCTTGTTAGTTAAATTGTCATTTATTTAACTTCTTAATTAAACTTAATTTTAGTCTATTTTTAAGCTACTTCATAAAACTGGTATTTGGTGTGATAATATAGCATTGGGGTTTTATGGAATGAGAAATAATGAGGCCATTCATTATAGAAAAAATGTTGATATATTTTTTTAATTTTGGCTTTGTTTAATCGATCACAACCTTGGATAAATATTAAACATTTACGTTAACAATTACAATTTAAATAAAAATATATAAATTACTTATTAAGATAGCACAGATCCATTTTTATTACAAAAGACAGTACAAATTTGATGGAAATAATTTTATAACTGTACGTGACGACACTGCGTCTTTGACGTAATTTCATTGTTGTAACCAGCAATCAGGTGTATACTAGTTGTACACCTTCCTATATTATGTGTTTTAATCATGTTGTTGTATATAATATCAGCCCATAAATGTCCCACTGCCGGGCTCGGGCCTCCCATTATAGGGAGAAAGGGTTATCTTGATGTGCAGGTTGCATCACGATGTTTTCCTTCACCGTTGTTAGTACGTGGTAATTGTTACAATATGCACATTAAATCAAAAAACTGACTAAGTGCATGCGTTCCAGCTAGGATCGAACCCGCGCCCTTTGTGTATGGGACACGCGCGCGCTAGTCTTTACGCTACCACGACTCTCATGTTGTCGTACTGTTCCTATATTACCGTGGGCCGGCTTTTATAAGTCCTGAATGGGCTCTAATTGTACAACCGGTAATTGCAGCTCTAACTCTACCCCACAATGGCGTCACCGTTTCTTTTCAAACTGTGCTATTGTATCAGTTCACAGTGTTTTGTTTACCAATTATTAAGCAGCATTAAGTGGAAGTCTTCTATTGTGTTAAAGAAATAACATAGCTCTTGCAAGAATATAGTTGTTACCGAGCAAATGGCCACCATCTGCCTTTGTATTATAACATCGGAGCGCACAGGTTCAGTGTTCAAATCCCGACTTACTGTAGTCTGGTTGTTTGGGATCGACTCCAGATGTGTCCGTCATTACCTTTAACACAAGCATAACGTGCTTGGGTGTCTATTTGTCTACCGATTAACTACTATTTAAAAAAAAAACTTAACTATATTTTTACACGCGGCTTCGCTCGCTTAAACCTCGGACTTGTATTTTCCGACAAAAAATATTAGATATTTTGTAAAAGTCTTATCTATAACACTAGTAACAACAGGGACACTCTTATGCGACTTGGGCTGTTATAATATATATTTTTTTAATTTTAGCTATAATATATGTACATGTATGTGACTCTTTTGTCTTTTGTTTATTTTCTACTTTACTCTTCTTAAGGTATGTTTTTTAAAGTGATCTCTTTATTGAAGTTATGGTAATTTTTGAATATACATATAATAATTGCCTTCGTGTTTGTATCTATAAGTGTGGATTTGCGCCGTGAGTCCATAAGCCATGACGACGGTGAATAATGACCAATACAGCTGATCACGTATGTTTACTCAATCATTAACATAAGTTTATAAAAGTGTTAATTCTGCTTATTATAGTTTTATGTTCATTTGGCATTCATAAATATGGTAAACAAACAAACTGAGTCAGCTTTTAAGGTTATTTCGGCTACGCACAAATATAGATTTCCGGCAAGGCATTATAATAATAATAATAATAAAACTAACGCAAGTATGCATCGAGATATGGTGTCAGTAGACAAGGGATTCACCCCGCTCTCTCTTGCAAAAGAGAACTGGCTCAGACCTGCGGTATTGAGTACCTCCGAGCGGATGGACGTATGGAAGAGCAAGGAGCTACACGGCAGGTTTTACCAGGCGTTATATGGGCCCGACATAGACTTGCCGGCGTCGGTGAACTGGCTACGTTTCGGTGACCTCTTTGGGGAAACCGAAGGGTTTGTCTGTTCAATTATGGACGAGGTTATCAAGACGAACAACTATAGGAAGTACATCCTGAAGGACGGCACGCTCGACATATGCCGGGCGTGTCATCGCCCGGGCGAATCCATCAGGCATGCTACTTCCTGTTGTTCTCGTCTTGCTAACTCCGAGTACTTGCACAGGCATAACCTAGTAGCCAGGATCATCCACCAGCAACTTGCTCTTCGATACGGTCTGATAGCGACTGAGGTACCTTATTATAAATATATCCCTGAACCAGTTCTCGAAAATGGTCATAGCACGCTCTACTGGGATCGATCTATTATCACAGACAGGACTATTGTTGCCAATAAACCTGACATTGTGATAATAGATCGATCTGCGAGACGTACGATGCTCGTTGATATAAGTATCCCGCATGACTGTAATCTCATAAAAGCTGAATCTGACAAATTAACAAAATACCTTGACCTCGCGCACGAGATTACGGCCATGTGGCATATGGAGTCAACGGTCATCGTACCGATAGTGGTGTCCGTTAACGGTTTAATAGCGAAGAGCCTCGACCGACACCTAGAGAGGCTCTCGCTTGGTAAATGGGTGAAGGGCCAGATACAGAAGGCGGTTCTCCTGAGCACGGCACGCATTGTGAGGAAGTTCCTGTCCCTGGAGCCTTAACCACCGGTAGCTTGGACCCTAGGCCCCGCTGCCGACGGACCTCATCTTTTTATATTTTTTTAATATGTGTCTATTTTTTTATATATATATGTATTAAAAAAACATAAAAAAGAATTTAAATAAATATATAAGTGAAATAATAATAATCTTTATTTGCCAGAATGTAGTACAAAAGTTGTTACAATGATAAATTATTGTCCTTATACATACATTCTACCATTTTCATGGAGTGCAAAAATAGTTATAATTGTAAATTAGTTTAATATGTCTCATTTATCTTATTTGAAAAATCCGGCTTCCTTAACTCAGCTATTTTTACAATCGCTTAGCGAAATTATTTATTAAAATAAAATTATTTTCAATATTTTACAATTATTCCTTTCGATATATATATATATATATATATATATATATATATATATATATATATATATATATATATATCACCTATAATTTATTTTAAATAATATTTATTATGTCAAACAGCTAAATCTACATGTTATGTCAATACGTATAAATTAAATTAATATTTTTAAATAATAGTCAATTATATCACATCTGTCCTCAAGTACTTGGTATTTTGTCAACAAATCTAGGTCACAATAAGATTTCAATTTATTTTATGATCAAAAAATTCGTTGATACTGTAAAATGTGTTGTTTACTAACCAGTCATATAATTTATGTTTAAATGAATTTATATTCATGTCTTTGATTATTTGTGGTATTTTGTTATATATTTTACCACACATGTAGTGGGATTGTTTTTGTAACATTGCAATGTTAGGTGCCTTTTTTAAAACTATACTATCTGGGTTTCTTGTGTTTCTGGGATATATTTCCTTGGCTTTTGTAAACAATTCTGAATTGTTCCGTACAAATTTAGCACATTCAAAAATATACAAACAGGGAAGTGTCAATAATTTTAGTTTTGAAAATAATGGTTTACATGAATGCCACGGAGGTACACCGTATATCGCCCTGACGCATTTTTTGTGTGCAATTTTCCCGCATCTGTTGAATTACCCCAAAGCACTATACCACATCTTAGGGAAGCAGCGACATACCCATGATATGCAGATAAAACTGCACATTGTGATGATGTTTTCCTTAAGGTATGCAAAACATACACAAATTTATTAATTTTAGTGCAGACATTGTTTATATGGGGCTTCCAAGAAAGATATTTATCCAAAACTATACCCAAGAACCTACTTTCCGTCTCTTCAGAAATATTAACTCCATTGTGTGTTATATTTAATAATGTATCTTTACTTTGGTATGTCCCGAATTTGTTCTGGTATTTACCCAATTCGTACATAAAGCTTCGTTTTTGTTATCCCCACTGCCACAGCAGCAAACAGGGAAACGGGCAGTAGGCAGTATGTAAAAACAACAAGTCTAACATGGCGTACTACTGCTATCCATTACCTTGCTTGCTGCCGTAGAAATGGGCAGAAATAAACAAGAGATCAGAAATGTGACTTCAAAAAGCAATCAATAGTAGTCACCGTCTGCCCTTTATCCATGATCCCCGAGCATTGCGATGGCCAGACACCACATTCCCCATGGCCCAGATCGTCAGTTCCACTAGCAGTTCATCCCAATAGCCCGGTATCTTTTATTCTCATTCCCCACAATAGTCCTACACTGGCCGGGGCTTGTCCTTGGGTGCATTAGTATATGGTGTAGACAGGGATAATCGCCGGTCAGTGTCACGCCACATTTACAAAACCCGTGGTGTTCAGAGACGAATAACAAAATATTAAAATTATTTTTTACATGTGACGTCGTCTATCTTGGACAAATAGAAAACCTCTTTTCATCAGGTGGGCCGTCTTATCCATTATATACCCCTAGTTATACTTCGAAGTACCCCCAAAGAGCATCGCATAGGCGACATCCCCACACGAATGCCAATGGCGGGCGACGAGGCCCGATAACACGAACACGACTTGTACTTGCCCCTAATAAAATAAGGTAGGTAATAATACTACAATTCCAATGCTGAATTCGTGATAACCGAAATCGATATGAACTATGCATTTGTACGCGGCCGACATCGACTGCGTGCTTTTCGGATGCGTACTCTTGTGTTACTTGTTGGCAACACCAACATAGGATATTTTTATTATTTTTAAATTTTGCAACACTGTCCTTGCCTTTTGTTTTCTCTTCCATTTTAGCTGTAGCCGAGTGCACAAGCATTTTGTGATGATTTATTATTAGTTTCCACCACTAACAGTGTTTAACTAAAGTATACCTACTACGAACAGAGTATCGCCCACGTCATCTTGTTTGGGTTTTTATCAAGTCTGTGGAGTTTCATAGCTTTTGTATGATTGTTTATTTTTAAAAATGCAGTATTATGCTGTATTCATTTCTAGAGATATACTCGTCAGTACGTAGTAATTAATACAATAAACACATTATACCATAAAAATACATGTTTTAAGCGGTACACGGTCTGTTGGTAAAAAAAAAGATTTGGCGTTTAGCGTTGGTTCTGGGTTGCCAGTGTAAAGGAAGTTAGATCGGGAGGTATTCCGGGAGGCCCTGATAGTAGCGACGTGGTCATCAGGGCCCGATACGGAACTTCCCCAGGTCGAGCAGGAGGCAGAGGATCTACGGTCACTCGTCACAAGTGTATGTGATGCGGCGATGCCCAGGAGGGACCGATTTCGACCTTCCTGCCAGGTGTACTGGTGGAACCCGGCGCTTGAAACGTTGCGTAGGGCTTGCAACCTAGCACACCGCCAGTACACCAGGCATTGTAGACGGCGTCGTCGCGCATCAGACGCAGCGGCCGTAGCAGCTCGCCTGTACGAGGGCTACATGAGCGCCAGACGCGACTTCCAAGTCGCGATTCGCGAAGCAAAGTCACAGGCCTGGGGGGAGCTCTTGATCAGTTTAAATGCAGACCCATGGGGGCGTCCTTTTAAAATGGCGCGGAACAAACTCCGCGCCTGGGCGCCCCGCTGACTGAGTCTCTCTCCAGGGACCTTGTGCATGATGTGGTTGGCGCTCTGTTCCCCTCTAGGGCTGAGCATTCGCCTCCTGCCATGGCCCCGCCTGATACGGAGACCAGCGCGGACGGAGACCCTGTGCCCACCGTGGACCGGGTAGAGCTGGGGGCTGCGATGTTACGGCTGAGAGTCAAAAACACCGCCCCCGGCCTTGACGGAATACCGGGGCGTGCGTGGGTTCTGTCCCACGACGCCCTGGAGCCCCGACTGTTGCGGCTTTTCAACGCATGTTTGGCTCAAGGAAGGTTCCCAAAAAGGTGGAGGACAGGAAAACTTGTCCTCCTAAGGAAGGAGGGGCGCCCAGAGGACTCACCGTCCGCCTACCGGCCCATTGTATTGCTGGACGAGGTTGGTAAACTCCTCGAAAGGATCATCGCGGACCGCCTCGTCCAGCATCTGACGACGACTGGGCCGGATCTGGCGGACAATCAGTTCGGTTTCCGCTCAGGGCGCTCCACACTAGATGCCATCATGCGTTAGAGAAGCCTGGCGGAGGACGCAGTTTCCCGGGGCGAGGTCCTGTTGGCGGTGTCACTCGACATCGCCAACGCATTTAATACTTTGCCCTTGGAGTGTGTCAGGGAGGCACTTCGGTACTTCCGGATGCCGACCTACCTCCGTCAAATAGTAGGGGCATATTTAGAGGACAGAGCCGTCATCTACCCGGTCCAAGCAGGGTGGAGTCGACGAGCCATGGTATGCGGTTTTCCACAGGGATCGGTATTAGGCCCTCTGCTGTGGAACATCGCATACGACTGGACATTGCGATGTAGGGTCCCCCCAGGCGTCAGCGTCATCTGCTATGCAGATGATACGTTGATCGCCGCCAAAGGGAGGACCCATAGGCAGGCGTGCATCCTGGCGGCCCGAAATATAGTCTTGCTGCGGCAAGCGCAGCGAGTACTGGCCGTCAGGGCGATAAGGGGATACCGTACGGTGTCCTTCGAAGTGGCCTCGCTACTCGCCGGATCCCCACCATGGGACCTCGAAGCCAGGGTCCTCGCGTCACTTTACCAATGGCGCAAGGAGGCCCTGGCGAGGGGCACGAGACCGGCTCCTCAGGAGACTGAGGCCTGCCGGTCGGAGCTCCGCGACGTCGCCATGGTGGTCTGGGAAGAACGCCTCAGACATCCCAGCGCGGGCCTCGCCACCATCGAAGCGGTGAGGCCCGTCCTGCACGACTGGACAAGACGTAGACACGGCACCCTGACGTTTCGGCTGACGCAGGTCCTCTCGGGGCATGGCTGCTTCGGGAGGTACCTGTGTCGCATAGGCCGTGAGCTGACGTCAGGGTGCCATCATTGCGACACCTTCGACGAGGATACGGCGCTGCACACACTCCACGAGTGTCCAGCCTGGACAGAGCAGCGCCGAGACCTCGTCGCCGTCACCGGACCTGACCTCTCGCTCCCCTGTCCCGGCCGTGGTACGCACCATGGTCGGGAGCTCAACCAGATGGGACGCCGTCTCCTCCTTCTGCGAGCGCGTTATGCTTGCGAAGGAGGAGGCGGAGCGGGAGCGTGAGCGGACGTCCTTGCTCCGCTCCCGCCAAAGGAGGACGCGCCGATGCCGGAGGGCGGATTTCGACCTTCGGCCACCGTAAGCGGGCGGCGCGGGTGGGGCCCCTTGGGGTATAGAGGTTCTCACTCACCCGCATATGCCGTCGAGATGAGAGAGCGAGTGTTCCGCGCGCGCTCATCTCTCCTCCGTGGGGCGCGTTACAGACCGCCCCACGCCAAAGAGAGCATGACGATGCCGGGGATGAGTCCCCCGGCAATGGAAGAGGCCTCGTGAGGGGGGCCTACGCCTGCCAGGGCTGCGGAGAGGCTAGCATAGGCATATACCCGTAGCCCTGGCATAAGGCGAAGGACGGAACACCCAGGGGTTTTAGTGGGTATCCCTAACAGGGCAGTGGCAATAGCATGGCACCAGTTCTGACTGGGCATGCTAGTGCCACCCCCGATCTGGCGAATCCCACACTAGGCCGCGAATTATCCCCCCAAGGTTCTGCCCTTGTCGCGGCTTAGTCCTAAATCGGATTTCCCCTGGTAAAAAAAAAAATGGGTTGCCAGTGTAGCAGTCCTTATGGCCAAGCGCTAACAAGTTTATTGTCTTCTATTCAACTAGAATTTAACCGATAGCTCTGCTATACTTGTATACAATGCTTTAAGTTTATTACATTTTTCACTATGTACCTAATGGTAATTATAAAATGACACAAATGCTAATTTTCTAATAATAATTTAATCAACTTTGCTTATAAAAATCTTGCTAAAAAACGTTTATCCACCTCTTAGCTAAGAAGCTCTGAAGTCCCTAATCAATCATTATCTTCATTTCGTTCATAAGCATTGTTAAATTTTGCCATCCTTAAGAGAAGCAATTGTTTAAAAGACGCTTTATCGTTGGTCATCTGTTGACGCTTAACTCATCTTTACTTATCGTTGTACATTATAATTATTAAACCAGAATAAAATACAAAAATATGTACGATCATAATGACATTTTGATATTGGTAAGGACTAACTAGGAGCTTACAATAAGCGATACCCAAAAACACACACAAGTCATTATTTAAGAGTTTTAATCACAATGATAAAATTTACATTCATATAAATCGATGAATTTTATTTTAACAAGTTCCAAATGCCTGTAAAGAATTGATTTAAAATGTCCGTGGCGTAAGGTGGCCCGGTGCGTCGGCGTGCGGCGTACCGGGCGTCGGGCGTCGGGCTGACAGGCCGTTCTGTACGTGAGCTATTTTATGCAAATGCGCTATGTTATCGGCCGCACTCGACGATAATGTATTGCAATCGTGAGATATTAAACAGTGTGCCCCTATCTATTGCCGTGTGCCCACTTATCGCCTTCTACATTGTACATAAGCCACGTCCAGTGGACGCCCTTTGGGGGCGATCATATCGGACTCTTTATCGGTTATCACTGTTCTCAGATATTCCCTTCCGAGTAAAGCTCCTGCCAAACTTATCATTTCACGTCCTATACTAACACTAGTAGCTACTAAAATCACTGGTTTGCTGCTTTAGACGCAAGTGGAATTTTATGTAGTCTAAAATCTGCCATGTACGTAAAATAATTTGACATTGTACAGTACACACAAAAGAACAGGCGGTAAAATAACATCTTATCATCTAACTTTTACACTTAGACCATAAAAAGACCGTACATTTATGCTTTTACAATATCAAGATATAAAGATTTTTTAATGCTTTTTTGTCATAGCCCTTCGACAGAGGTTTGGTCGGGCTTGGCCTATTTTACTGTGTACTATTTGTTAGGTTCTTAAAAATGTTTATTTTTAGGATACAATTTACTTTAAGGCCTTATTTATTATTCCTAGTGGTCACCCGTGGTCGAAATTTGACTATAATAATCAATGTCAAAGACTATACTTCTACAATCACAGATTTCACCAAGGCCACACTGTTAATTTCACTTGAACAATAAACAAAAGAGTACATGGTTATTTAATGCTTTTTAATTGTTTTAGGCTGGTGTGCACCGACTTTTAACCAATGGTTAAAATAAAATAATCGCTAAAAATGTATGCATAAACAGTGATTATTTTATTTTAACCATCGGTTAAATGTTGTTGTACACCAGCATTATTGTATTTTCTATGCATAATTTAAAAAAAATAGCATTGTGCATTCCTTCTCTGTATAATCTGCAAGTGTGCGAATTTCATACTCCTCCGTCCGCGCAATTTTCGTAAAAAGGATACAAAGGTTTTGCTTCGCGTATCTATCTTCTATCTATCTATATATATATATCTTCTATATATATATATATATATATATATATATATATATATATATATATATATATATATATATATATATATATATATATATATATATATATATATATATAATGAAAATGGTGTTCGTTTGAGGCTCAATCACGCTTAAACCACTGATCGTATCGACATGAAACTACCACCATTCGATGCGAAATTTTTCCTAGATGGTTTATGGCTATTTATCTATACTCGAAAACTACTGGACCGATCATCATGAAACCACAACCAGTCGACGCGGAATTAATCGTAGATGGTTATAGGCTATATATTTTTCAAATTCTATGAGCCCTTTCCCATGTTTTCTCAATTTGTTTGTTTATTAATTTATTTGAATAAGGCGGTACGAAGTTCGCCGGGTCAGCTAGTTAATATATAGATTTATTATCTTTTCAATATGAATTAATGAATGCACAATTTGACTCCTATTGCGTATATCTACTGGTGACGTCACAAGAAGGCACGCTCGTACAAAATGTATGAGCCTGCGACGACCTCTAGGTTTGTAAAAAGCATTCGAGTCGACGTGACTGTCGGCTCCTCCATTCCTCCTTTGATCTTTTCAAAATAATACTCGTATGCAAATCGACACTTGAAAAACTATTTTGGCTCGGTGACACATCGTTCATTCCAAATTACTCTGTAAGTGGAACGGATTATCATTTCGAGTCTCAGTTTCGGGGCGAGTAAGTATATCTCTAGGACACGGGCAACGGGGTCGTCCTCTAAAACTAAGATAATAGATATCCAATGTTACATGATGTCACCTAGACTAGACTATGTTTAAGTTTGATTACCATTGGCTTTTGTTCCATACTACGAAACCCACAAAAATCAAAATTTTTACAGGTTTTTATTACAAGTATTTAATAAGCCAATATTAGAGGGATCATTTGTCTTTCAATTTGGTTGATCCTTTTAATTTCAGTGTTGCCAAAATTATCCCAGTTTCTGTGATAAGATAGGTAAATCCTATGCTCAGCAAAAGTGCACATGAACTCACTTGAATGATCCACTTTCAGATTGTGTCTTTACTTATTCCTCAAAGTTCATATTTGTAGAAATATATTTCATACAATATTTTAATACATTTATTTATTTAGTGGAAATTTAAATTAAATCATAAAATCTAATGCCAGACCGCTGTCAGTTGAAAACGTGCCCAAAAGACTGGCTACATTACCTCGCTGTATGGCAACACTAATGCGTTGTCCGGGGTATAGACCAGTCTTTTGGTCACGTGAGACGTCCCCCCTTGGTCCCAGGGACTCAACCCCAAAAAGCCACAAGTATTTTAGGGCCTCCTGTTGTGCATCAGCTTTACTGGCAGACATGCTAGTGACGTGTCCCATACTAAAGGGCGACCCATCCTCCAGGGCACCAATGACATTCCATCGGATGTCTGGATATCGCCATGGCACAAGCCGTTCGGTTCTAGAACGGCAGGTACCCCGGCAGTGACAAAAGCCCGACGGATTATATTATTAAGTGCTGCATGACGCGGAATTCTGCCGGCACTTCTGGTACAAGATAAACCAAGGTGACTGAGGCGCTCCACTTTATCTCCACACTGACAGCGATGTGGGACAACTGGCCGCCTCTAGGTGAATGCAGGCACTTATTCTAAAAGTGCCCAAGCTCGCCGAGGGGAGTGCCCGACAAGCCGGACTCCCAACGCGAAACAGCTAGGAGACGGGCACGCTCCGTCTCAATCTGTAGAACTTAAGACTACATAAAATCGAACTGAATGTCACCCTTTTATGTCTCTGAAAATGATAGAGTGCCTCTTTGATTACTGTAAAATAGAGCCCCTAATAAAACAAAGGCTCATTTCCAATGGACACATTTCCAGGATGCTTTATAAACACAGGCAATTCACTAAAAACATTGAACAAAGACGCGCCGTGCTCAAAAGAGTCATTTAAGACGCGAGTGGCGTGTTTTGAGCGCCATTGTTCTTTGTGTAGGTGAAATTCCAACTCTGTTTGCTCCTGAGCCGTTTTACACGACGCCCTGTACAAATATCCCAGGTAAATAGACTAAATGCAATCGCAAACATAATCAAACCGTCTCTCTCGACCGTATTACTATACATTTAAAGTAGTTCTTCGCCTGACGAGCACGAAATAAGAAATTGGTCAAAGACTTAACTCGAATTCGTGTCCGAGTTGTTAGGGACTCGACGACTATCTCCATCTGAATTCTTTTAACTAAAACTTCCATCATTTCCATCGTATAGTTTTATGTACATTGCTTGCGTTCCTAACATGTCTTTTGCTGATATGCCGCATAAAGACACAATGTATAATTTATTAGAAAATGTTAGGCAAGGAAAGTGGCCTTGGTAGGGGTACATTGTGGTTGTCCCGATATTGAGCAAGTATCGGCTGTCTCGAGGGAGGTCGACGTTATTCATATTTGACGCCATGTTCTAAGAAGTGACGTCATTGTGGAGATAATATTTGTCCACCGAATAGATTTTGCCCGTCATTTGTTTGCACTTTCACCATATTTGCGTTGAGAGCTGCCCGCAGCGATGGCGGCCGAGCTGAGGCCGATCCAATATGGCCATACAGTAGATGACTTACGGTTATTTACTTGACTGTTTCTTAATGTTCACTTATCAAATTTGCGTTTTTTTAAAGCTTGATATTTATGTATTTGGCTTTTAAGGACGTTTAATTGATTGCGTTCATCTTTTGTTATTTCCATTTTAGGACTCGTCTGCTTAATTGGTGTCATTGGCTAGAGGCATTTTAATACTATTATGTTATTACACCTCCATCTGGGATAATGTTAGTATTAAAGACCGTTTCACACAGGTGTATTACTGGGCTTAATGCGTCATTGTTAATATTTGTTAATGACGTCAAATATTGACTGATAACGTGTTACACCAATATCACTTATGTTTAATAGCGTTATTTTTAACACTAACATTATCGTAGGTGGAGCAGGTACTTAATTATGGCAAGACATCAACAAACAACTTGCTTTTTTTAATGTTTTTAAATACAGGGTTTTGAGATCCTGGATATCAAGTAGCAGCAGAGTGCTGGCCAAGACAAGTAAAATGAGACCAAACACAACGGGTCTGTCGTGTTTAGTACAGGAGTTTCTATGGCCACTTTCTGACTCCATCATCAGATAAACTCCATGGTACCATATTATTGTATTGTCACGCGATACCCAAAAGTTTCAGCTCAATCGAAAATCGGGAAGTTGGTTAAATTTAACTTGCAAGATTCCATCCGAACTTATATACGTAAATGCATACATAGGTACATCCTTTACAAGTTAAATAAAAGCTTGCAAAAATTGTAGAGGTCCACAATGTTTTAAAACTGTAAATGAATGTGTTCTCCTCCATGAGCAATGTGTTGTTATCGTGAATACGTCCTAGATACAAGTTCATATCACCTACTCGCTGAGAAAGTTCAACACTGTCTGTGAACCCTGTGAAGTGTCTATGTGACATCTTCATGAACTCCAGTACGGTTATAACTTAAAACCTGTTGTTATATTAATTATAACATTAATTTATTACACATTTGGAAGTGACATTGACATATAAGATAATAATTGTTCATTATTATGATAAAATATATTCATAACATTATTGTTAAGTTTTGGCGTCTCAAATGCAATAGTGGGAGGATTGCCCGAGTGCTTCCTTTTCGTACACAGACAGACAAAAACTTCAAAAAATTGCATTTTCAGAATCTCCTGGTCCGTATTATTATCCCCCTGACTTTTTTCACATTTTTATTTTAACATTACAAACAGACACTTCCATTTTACTTATCTGTCTGTATATATGTATAAATATTGACGAGTCTTCTGGGATTAGCGAAGAACGATGCTTTTAAAATTCTTCAAGTTCTTTACAAGACTGTTGGGAATATATATTTGCTCTGAGAGCTATTCAGACGTCTCGGGTCTCAACTAAATCCCCGCCTCCCTCCCCTGACCCCTGCCCCCCGCCCCCCGCGCGCGTCTATCCGGGGCCCCGGGGCCCGGACAACTCGCCATGAAATTAAAACGTCTTTGAAGTATGGAAATTAAAGTATGACGCAGCAGAAAGGCAACCCGGAACGCTTTGAAGGCATTCCTCCGCTTTGATAGGGACAGCGGCAGCGGCGTCGTACACCGTAGATAACTCCAGCCGGGTCTCTGTGTTTATTTTTGATAGCTTTTGAAGGATACTAGCCAAGAGAGTTTACTTCACTGCACTCGCTCGAATGTGTTGTTGTAGTATTTATAGGTATGGTAACTAATACCATGTCGGTGCTCTGCTAAACGTTACTGCCATCCTTGTTAATTAAAACCTTATGGATTGTTTTTCTACTAGCTGTGGCAGCACAACGTGCGCCTTTCTATGATAAAGCCGATTTTACAATGGCATTACAACGAGAACGCGTATACTAATGCCAAAAGATTGACCTTGAACTTGGTCTGCTTTTGTTTACGAGAGAATTACATAACTTAACTAGTTTTATTGCGAAATTTTCTAGTAGACATGTATAAGCGATGTATGTTTCATCCGTGCAGGAACGGAGAAAGAATACAATTTCCTGCGGCCGGGCGGCCTGTCGTAAGAGGCGACAAAATAATCCATAATCAGGTGGTAGGGCATTTGCCCGACTGGATGGCTACCACCCCTGGTCTATAGTTGTGAACCTTGAGTTGTGTTCCGGCATTAGTTACCAGGTTCCAGTCTCCCTTAAGAGAGCAGCAGCGCATTTGTGCACCTTTGGTGTTGCAAATGTCCATGGGCGATGGTAACCGCTTTCCATCAGGTGGGCAGTCTGCCTGTCTGCTGAACTCCTACAATAAAAAAATAAAAGCGAATAATTGAGTTGGGAACCCGAACGCGTGTTAACCAGGATTATGGTATATTAAGCAAAGTAAAGAATACAAAAATCTACTATAATCTATGGGCAACGCACAGAGTATATTAATGTAATAGGAGAGGCCAACGTAAGTAAACGCGACCGCAGTATTGCCACTGAGTGCATTCTTATTGGCTATACGAGTATTCAAAATGACGGCCTTTAACGGGATAAAACAGCATCCTAAGTGTTGACCCGGGATGTAAGCTAACGCTGAGTTAAGTTTCATCTAAATCCATTCAGTAGTTTCACGTGACGCTCTGACAAACAGACGATACGATACGAATTAGTATTAGTAAAATTACTATGGTGGGGACCATAGAGATATAACCCAGTAATTTTCTCATTTTTAAATTCGTGGTGCACACTCGAAATTTCTATAGACTTATTATATTTATAGATAGATAAAATTGTAGTTATAAGTATTGTTATTCTGTTGTTTTGAATCTTAAACTTAAATTGCCAGAGTTTTTAGTGTCTTTATAGCTGACAACAGTAGGTACTAAGATCATAGACATTTCGGCGAAACACTAGCTACCTAACTTTATAATACTAGCGAAATATGAGTCTTGCCATACCCGCTGTTTACGAGCAATATACTATGGGAATAATAAGTAGAAATATGTTGAAGCAACGGTTCTGTAGTTGATTATGCTACAGTTAGTTAATAGTGTGGTCGATTGTATAAAAACCTAATGGATTCTTGGAATGTAAATGCTAACAATCATAAACCCTTGTATCGCCGTTTTTGTACATTCGTCTATTGAATAAATGAATGGCGGACCCGTGAGTGATGGTGATGGGGGTGTAGGCGGACGGCCACAGTACACACACCAACAGTAGTTTCACGCCACTTGCTGATTAAAATATCGACGCGTTACAACTTTGAAATTCTTTTTTATGAAGTTTACTTTCAATATCAAAAGTTATCCGTAAAAACTGTTACAATGCGACATTTAAAATGACAATACACGATTTGTGTCGATGTTATCTCAGGTCTTAATTAGTGTGGTGTCATATAATTATAATTCCGGCGCCACAATGAACTGAGTGCAATCCTCATGTACCCTGATTACAAATTCTGAAAAATTTATAACTTTTTTATGACTGAATGGACCAAAGTCATTTACTATGTATGTTTGCGTATGTCATTTCATCTTTTTGTAAAGAATTTCACAGTTGCAAAGAAACCATTAAGCTAACAACGCGCATTTTAATTTCACAAAATTCCTTGCATACAAAAATCAACCTTCGCTCTTCAATGAAAATGAATGTTCGAAATAGCTCGTTTGATTATCACTATTTACTTATATTTTCGCAAACTAATTAAAAGATTTATAATGAAACTTGTAATAACACAGCTGTGGCAGAACAAAGTCTATCATATATAAAACTGTCATGTAGGTAAGATAACATTTTAAAATGAATGAGAAAAAGTCACCTTTATGCGAATTTCAAAACGTCTAACGCCATCTAGTTTACTTTTGATCACAACTAATGCGAATACAAAACAATAGATTTGATAGAGATCAGATGATGTAATTGAACAGTAGTTATTTGAAAATTGAATTGACAATTACTTATTAAAAGTCATGTCTACCACCGCTTCCAAACCATTTTAATTACTGTTAAAGGAGAACAGCAAGAATTTATATTCGTGCAGGAACGAAGAGAGAATACAATTTCCTGCGTTGGGGCGGCCTGTCGTAGGAGCCGACAAAACAACTCACAGCCAGGTGGTAGGGTATCTGCCCATCTGGATGGATATCACCCCTTTTCTAGGGTATGCCGCTATAACAACCTTGAGTTGAGTTTCGGAATTAGTGCCGCAAGAGAGCAGCGGCGAATTTGTAACGCCTTTGGTGTTGCAAATGTCCAGAGGCGATGGTAACCGCTCACCATTAGATGGGCCGTCTGTCTGTCTGCTGAAGTCGTGCAATAATGTTTTTTTAAATAACGACACAAAAAATTCTTCAAATAACAACTCTTTCTTTCTCTCTTAATATCTGTATGGTTATATGCTTTTTAATCAAAGCAAAGACCACGGTTTGCTGTTCCAGCATTTATACTGCGGGCGACGACGGATCGTGGCCAACGTCATGCTGTGATTGGCAAAAACTATCATTAGCATAACATTAGCACGCTGCATAATCGCGACGTTGATTCGGCACATCCAGTGCGGATGTCAAAGGCGTCGACGTCACGACGAAAGAAGACTTACACCTGTTTTCATATTTTTATGTTTTAACTAGTTTTAGCTTCGTAAAGTCGCGGTAGCTTAGTGTTTAAGGCACCTGTGTCTTAATTTGATGACGTGGGTTTCAACGAATATATTGCGAAGAGATGAATCATGTACAAGTGTAAACACTTACACTTGTAAAGTGTGAACAAAGGCATAATATTGTGCACAAATATTGATCAAAATGTCTATTCTACGACGATAAAGTCACTGAGAAATAATTCGTATCGGTTTATAGAAGACGTCGCCTGTGGTAGCGGCCAACTTTTGCTGAAACAGGACTAGTTAGTATTTTGGGGAAACATGTCATACCACCGTCCTAAAGCGACTATTTTGCGCAGATACGTATGGCAAACATGACAGCATGAATTATATGGAGTCCGGGCTCCGAAGTGGACGTTTCGAATGCAACGGGGAATTAACAATTTGTAATTATTTCTCTCTAAACAAAGCAAAGTTTAATTGTAACTATACAGTACATTTGTTTTAATTTACTCCTTAAGAATAAAAAGATATGAAGAGTAAAGTAATTAATGCAAGCGTTAACTTAAAAGCGTTAAGTTTTTTTATTATACAGTTTTGAACTTTAATGCAATGCAGTTAGATCTAAAATAGTATCCAGTCGTACGTCAAAGCTGACACTCATTTTTTTAATATTTGTCGTTACGTATATTATTTAATACAAGTAATATCTTGTTATTGCTTTGTTGCGTGTTCAGTACTTAACAATTCTCTATGTAACAGTTTTAGACACCAGTAAAAAATTAATTGGTTATGTAACGAAACGTTTCTTTGATTCCATGAAGGAGGTAAATTATCTCGCTGAAAATGACTTCCCTTCAAACACAAGATCTCACCGCGTCGAAACAAGTTTACGACGCGGTTTAAGTTGACTAGCCATTGCTGGCTGTGAGCGCTCTGTAATTGAGCAGTGGTGTGCGTAAAGGGCAATGGAGTGGAACTGCATCGAATCGTTCTCGTGGGACGGATAGCCCGTGAAGTGTTACTGATTGAGGCATAACCGGCATCTGGCAGGCGCGGCGTCCGCTCGTCACCCATTCAAGGGAAAGCGTTCTGAAAACCAACTGCAAAACAAAACGATCGCCAAACCAACACAAGAAAAATGTGTGAATTTTAAAATAGTTGAACATTGCGGTCTTTGATCTTTATTCCACCAAATTTGCAAGCAGACACTATCTTCAATAATATTGTTGAGTGCTGGGTTCTGTGTAATGTTCACGAGTGGTAATATTCCCCAGACGCAAATATACAAAGCGACAGAAAGAATTGAAGCGAAAGCCAATTAAAGGAGGCGCTGTAATCGCATTAGATGAGGCGGCTGGCTTCCATCTCGACGGCTTCCCACGGAACGCGGCCGACGCTCGTCACACCGATGACGCGCAGCCAGCTTACCATTCCACCACAGTATAAAGATATATACAGTCAACCCTCAAAAGATCACGACCAAAACTCACGTTCCTAGATTTACTACTTTAACATGGTTTAGGCTGTCGTGTTACTTCAATTCCCCAAGTTCCATAGGTTGAGTTGTCGTGACTGCATCTGTTATGTTTTTGAAGTGATAACTTCTTATGGGAGGTAAAACCACTTTGTTACGTAACGCGTTACTGCGCCAGTCTGTCTGGCTTCCCTTTCCTTTTCGTTAGATTAGTTTAAGTTATCACTTCTGTCGGACATCCCGAGACGCACACCGTCTTTTTTACTTTTTAATCAAATTACCCTTTATAATTACTGCTCAAGTTCTTTACGTCATAGAGTAAAAAACAAAACGAGATCTAAAATAAAAATAATTTTAAATCTAACTGGCAAGACTCGAAAGATACCTACAATTCCAATTCATATTAATAACTAACTATGGAGGCTATTGATTAAAACGGGTAATCAACTGTTAAATATCATGTTACTAAACCCCGAAGTCGCCTATACTTTGTAACAGCATTGCTACGATACGATTTATAACTTTCACGAGTTAAGTTGCATATTCATTATTATTGTTTATTTGAATGTTTTAAACTTTTAGAAAATTAATTTACGCTGCGAGTCATTAAAGTTAATGTATAGTTGCTTGAGCACGAGTGAGACCAATTCACCGGAGAAACACATTCGTATTTGCTCTGCCCTTGACTGTGACAAGTGGTGACACTGTAGGAATTACATAATATGATACTGGGTGATTACTATTGAGCGATGTGACGCATTTGGGAGCATCGCGCGTCGTGGCTCGAGGAGCGATTGTGAATTCGGTCGGCCAAGCATCGGGAGCGTTCGCCCGCAAACGCCCCTTGGATTATCACAACCAAATTACTTATCTGGATCTATAAGCTAAGCTGTCTTTCTCATTACTAACCTTAACTAACATAAATTCAACGTTCATTCCTTAGATTTCAGAAGTATTATACTGCTGTATTATTCAACTGGAAGAAAACTTTTATCCATAGAGACAGATCAGACAGACATGGGCAAAATGGAAGGTTTCTGTTTTTGGCTTTCGACGGCGGAAACCTGTAAAGGTATGAAACATTAAATCGTTTTGGTTATAATACAAAGTATCCAATTTAGGATACAATTATATCCTAAAGTGAGTGAAACTAAAATAATTAACGTCTATCTGTCCATAAATATACATCTGAATTTTTTTCTCCTTAAACAGCGATAACATGATGCGGAGCTACCAAGAATAGGAAGTAGATTTCAAGTTGAACTTATATGTGGTACCTTCAAAAAATATTCTTAAGTAGAACTTATTTTGAATTGGAATCGATTTTATACAATGATTTTAGAAAAGAGACCAAAATACTAATTCGGTTAGCAGATTTCAAAATGCAGTTTTTAGGATTATTCTCTGTCCGAGAATCACGTCACACAGTCACGTCACGTCAAAACTACTGAACAAATTTAAATAAAATTCGATATAGAGCTAGCTTATGTCCAGGATCAACACTTAACATAGTTTTTAACTGTCTGTAAACCAATAAATGACATGTCGTTTCAGTGGGACAGATAAATGTAGCCAAAAAGTTGTCTTACCGGATCATTTTTTGTGCAAACGATGACAACGCATGCGCTAGTTATTCATATATTTAATAGAATACATCCGGAGTCAGGAGCAGAGGTGGATTATTATACATTTATCATCTTAAATTAAACCAGTGAAAGCTAGTTTATAGTTTAATATGCATGTAAGATAGTGAATGATAGAAGCCCTCTTAGAACGTTCCGAAACATTCCACAGTCGAAATTTTCCTTGCGTTGAGGTCGATTGCGGCCATTTGCGGCGGCCTCCTTCGGCGCGAGGCCTAATGGCGACTGCGGCTTCCTTGCCGAGCCTACAAAGCTGACATAATCTTTTCGTTGCATACTCCTTTATTCTGGCAAACATCTGCAACACTACAAATAATCAGTACTCCCTTCAAGGCATCCATCCATGTCATTTTCGGACTACACTTACATCTACCATCGACCTAACAGTTTCACGTCATTTGATTCTAACTAAATATTATGCACAGTTTTTAATCAATGGATATACAATTTGCGTCAATTTTGGTTTTTTCAAATTGAATTTTATTACGTTTCTTATTACGCATTTAAATTCAACACGTAATAGGAAACGTAAATTAATTAATATTATAATAGATATTATACTTGCGTCTATGAATTTTATGAATCACGAATGTTTTTGCAAAGAGTACTTTTGACTTTTAATTTGAATGTGTTTTTTGTATTGCTGGAGTACAGCAGATAGATGGCTCACCTGGTGGAAAGCGGTTACGGTTACTGTTGCCTGTAGACATTTGTAACACCAGGATGCTACCAAGTATCGGCCTCAAAGTTTAACGCCTTGTTTAACCTCATATACTAGTGCTTAGGGAATACTAGATTCCTTTGCAAGATTTAGTCAGCTAGTCTTAGAAATTTGACTCCCAAAGGTATGTGATATTGAGTACCAAAGACATGACATCGTTTTAAGGTTAAAAGCGTAGGTGAGTTTCGTTGTTTTGCCTTGATTTTTCCTTCTAAATATATCTCTAATCTAATTTGAAAAAGTTTTATATCTACCAATTTATACAAAATGCTTTTCTAGTGCTCGCAATCAACTTTTTAAATATTATAAGTAAGCAGCATAATTTTGATCCATTTGAGAATGGGATCTTTCTTTCTTCTTTCTTTCTTTCTAGAATATGCTGCGAGATACTCAATCAAAATATTATTCACGCAAACCGGTAATTGGATGTTTATTAACAATTTCAAAAGTTTATTCATGTGTATTTGTGTAAATTTTCCATCATTAAATAAATGAATCAACAATATGAAGATGTTTTAACATCTTGTAAACATGTAGATACATCTCCAATGAGGAAGTACTGTTGAATAAACAAGATGCACAATATGTAGGTAGAAATGGAAGCAGGTATTTATAATCCCATTTGTGTAGAGCTGTCGCTATTCGTCGTGTCGGCCATGTCGGCGGAACGCACCCTGTTTTTGCCGATCACGAAAAAGTGACAAAACGCGTATTGATTGGAGCGACGAGGCCGCCGGTGGAAAGCGGCGGACAAAAAGCCGGTTAGGGTCGTCACTTCGTCACGCGCAATTGACGTGGCAATCGGCATTGCTCCCGATCGCAACGTGGCGGCGCGCGCCCCTTGCGCCAGCATCCCATTCACATTACAGTCCACTTTCCTGTCTTTGTCTATGGCTGGTCTATACCATAACAAATTAACCAACGTCAATGACGCAATGGGGCAATATTGAGCCACGGACGCCCTGGAGAGATATCATCATAGTGCAACTTCTTCATAACCCTTCGTTGCTCAAGTACAGAGTCACGTGACGTGGTCGAATTTCGCTTCTATTAATCGATTCCGGTTATAGCGATCGATATGTAATACGAGCACCAGCGGAGTTGTTCTTTTGGATGGACGCTTGTGACTTGTACTTCCTCCAGATTAGGAGATGTATCGCAGACACAGTGTTATCACTACAACCGTGGTGTAGTGGTATAAATATCGATGTTAAAACGTAGTTTTATTATGTGTACAAGTCGCGAAAACTTAAGAAAATATTATCGATGTTAATTTCTCAAATCTATACATATAATAAAATTGTACAGGTCGAATTTCTGTACAATGAAAAAAATGCTAAAAACCGAGTCAGGGGGATGTAAGAAGTGAAATAGAACTAATTTTCATTTTTTTCAATTTTTTTTGTTTGTCTATTTGTCCGTCTGTTTGTACCGGCTAATCTCCGAACCGACTGGACCCATTCGAATAAAATTTTGTATGGTGGTAGCTTATATCCCTGGTCAACATATAGGATACTTTTGATCCCGAAAAATTAAAGAGTTCCCGTAGGATAGTTAAAAAACCGCACCACGCGGACGAAGTCGCGGACAGTGACCGTAATTATAACAAAAATGAAGAACTGTTCCATTAGTAATGTTTGAAAGAATTATATATTAAATAATTATATATATATTTGAAATTAAATCACAAAATATCTCATTAGCAATAATAGCGTATTTGAAGTTTTTATTAATTATGTTGATTAACACATTCGCGTGAGCAATCCTGCTTCTGAATCTACAGGCTGAGGCGCATCTTTTCGGTATGCTATGGAAAAACATTGACCTACCTTCATTGTTATGACAAAAATAAAATGCCAGGACGAATAATTAGTTCCATCTTGAAAACCTAAAGCGCGCATAATGTGGCTACCCGCAGCCGTCGCAGAAATCAATGTCATCATGTTTTACATACATTTTTCATAACTCCGGCCAACCGGACGACAGACAAGACTGCGACTAGTCGCATAGTGTGGGAGGGCGCTTAGGAGTGAAATTGGTTATTTTCACACCTGTAAAGTATATAGTGATAACGTATTTGTACATTTTTGATCCGTGCTAAGGAATACAATTTCCTGCGTTGGGGTGGCCTGGCGTAAAAGGCAACAAAACAACGCACAGCCCGGTGGTAGGGTATTTGCCTGTCTGGATGGCTACTAACCCTTGTGTAAGTATGTCACCACAACAATCTTGAGTTGTCTTCTGGAATTAGTGGCCAGGTTCCAGTCTCCCTTTAGAGAGCGGCACATTGGTAGCACCTTTAATGTTACAAATGTTCATAGGCAATGGTAACCGCTTTCCATCAGGTAGGGCGTTTGTCTGTCTGCTGAACTCGTACAATAAAAAAACAATGAACAAAATTTATAAACATAGGATAATTTCCTCGAGATTTCGAGATTCGACATTTTTGGAGCAAGCGGCAGCTTTAGGTGACCAGATTTTTGGATCATCGAATTCCGTCAAACCTTTTTGTTGGATTTGATGAAAAACGTTTTAGAGTAAGTGCTCTAAGTTTTTATGAACAAAACCGCGTGAATGTTTCTCATACACTCTACAGACTCTACACCATATGAATAAGATGGTACGTGTCTCTCCATCCATCGATCTTAGAATGATATACGGTTCGTGTTTATTGCGATTTCGTGGAGTGCGCTTCGCGTGACGTGCGCCGCCGATTGATGGCTCCGATACGTCAGCCTCGCCTTCGTCCTCGGCCCACCACTTTCGTCTCCTTTGCTGAGCATGGCGTATCCCTTCACACAAAACGAACCACGCTAGGGCTGCACGTAACGCTCCTTTGCTTGAATTCGGGTCGCCGTATATTTCACGACCTTCCTAGAATTGAAATATTAAAAAGAGACTTTTAACTTTTTAGTTTAACTCTGTAAGTATTATTTCTCTGTCACACTTTGTTTTCTGTCGAGTGAAAATTATATTGTGTATATAAATAAATAACACAAAACCAAGATATTTCTAGATAACAATCAAAATGTTTTTCTAGTTGAAAGAAAAGAAAGAAAGAAAAAGATTTTGTCGAAAGAAACAGCAACATACTTACACTTATTACAAATCATAGTAAAGTTGATAAGTTATGAAAACGTGTCTGAGTACGCCGAATTTTGAGCAAATGAGATTTGCTCAGCTCACAGCTATTTCGAGTACAACAAACAATTTTGAAAACAGATTTTAATAGTATTTATAATAAACAAAGACACAAAACTGAACGGACGAGGTGGTAATCAATGATATTGAATGAATCAAGTTTATAGCCCGGTTGGTTTATTCAAATTGGAAGTCAGAAATTAACTGTCAAATAATAAAGTAAAGTAGTAATGTTATCGAAAGTGATGAAATAGGCTTGTCAAGTCAAAGTCACGCGTACAAATTCGAAATCTAACACAAAAAATGTGATGAACTTCACCGATGTGCCATTTCATGACTATTTATTAAGCTTTGGGAACAATAACTCTTTAGGGTCAAACTTAAGAATTTTTTGAATGTACACCAAATTGCACAGGCCAATCTCTTAGACAAGACATAGTGCTATTTGAATTTTAATCTACATTAATTTTATTATAATTTGTTTATTATATACATTTATTCTGTTCTCACTTTGTTTTGCTGTGCACGTGATCGCTACAATGATTATATATATTCATTTATTTATTATTAATAATTATGTGTATTTAAATGTATTATTTTTATGATAAAATCTCTTTAAATAAGTTACATTTTTATCATTATTTAACAGCATTGTATATTATGTGTGTTGTATTGTCCTTCGTGACTTCGCTTGCTGATCCCAGGCGGAAGAACAGCGCTGCTCGTAATTGGTCAGCATATGCTGCGACTGGGTCCAATTTTAGGACTTATTCAGTTTTTATTATTTTACCTTTTGATAAATACTATGTATTGTTTTTGTCCTAAATAAAATATTTCTTTCTTTTCTTTCTTCATGTGTTTTAGCAAACACAATAAATATACAAATGCCCATGAATGGACACTCATTCTTTGAAAAAGAATGTCAGTATTTAGATTTGAAAATTGTTCGATTGCAATCGCGAGACGTGCCCAAGATTAGCCTGTAAACTTACGAACAAAATCGATGGCTGGAAGTGTGTGTGGCAGTCGGACGAGTATAAGGCGCGGTCTAAGTTGCCGAGCGAACTTATCGTTAGCTGCGTGGAAACAATTTTACGCTATTAAAGTTATAAAGTTTACACCGCTAAAGTTGGACCCCTGCCTCTGTGGCCTGTGCATATACATATATGCGTTATTATCACATACGATCGTCGCGTCTCTTCGAATCTATTAGATTATAGGAGCTGCATACGTCTTGTCATCGCAGCGGACAACGCACTACTAGTACTGGCTAAAAATGAATAGCTGAAAATGAATTTTGTTTTCCTAAGAGTACTGAAACGGCTGATCCAAATGCACACGCGCACCTGTGAAACAATATGTATTTTATAAAGTATCACAAAAAGCGAAGCGAAGTAGTCTTGACCAAAAGACTAAAGACCGAAACCCAGTGTCAGATACAAGCTGTTCTGAACAATTATCTGAAGACTGGAATATGTTTTTTAAGATCAAGCAAGTTATAGAAACATTAGTTGACTACTATCTAGTGGGTGAGATTTCACCAAAAGCTTAATTCTACTGAAAGAGGTGCAAGACAAAATCGTGCTTGTACAAAACTTAATTTTAAATTTGTAAAGGATAATAATGCTGGAAATTAAGTCTGCCTTCCAAAGAGAATTAAAAAAAACAGAAGCAGATATAATAATATGTCAGGCGGAAAAGCGACACAACACTGACAAGTCAGGCAGATTGTTGATTGATAAGGTAAAACGCTGACTCATCCCAATTGATGGTATCTGTAAGCCAAGGGGGAGAGTGCTCCTTCACTACAGCCATTTTCACATCTACCACACCACACCACATCTATCAATATTCAATGCGCTAATGAAGAAATTTGGTATAACGCGCAACCGGACTACCGCATTTCATTCGCAATCAAATGGGCAGATCGAACGTTGACATCGCACTCTAAAAGCAGCATTAATGGCATGAGGTGCTACTACACATTGGACCGGAGAATTGCCGACAGTCTCCTTGAACTTCGCACTGCACTGCGAGAGGAATCCCGCACTATTAACATACGGAACGCCGCCACGTATTCCTTTTGACTTGTTCGTGCCGTCCAAGGCGAACATCAACGAAGCCGAGGACGCACGCCGCCTAAGCTCAGCCATGGCATGGCAACCATCTCGCCGGTACCAAGCAAAGTGCGAACAACGAGTCGTCCACACATACACAAGGACCTAGCAACATGCACACATGTATTCGTTCGCAACGACACGGTGCGAGAACCGCTTACGCCGCCCTACGGTGGACCGTATGCAGTACCTTAAGATCCAGATGCGAACCCGAGTCACAGTAGTCTCTTTAGACCGACTCAAACCAGTCATGGAAGCTATTCCGCGTCGAACAAAAAAAGAATCACGTAAATCGAATCATAAATCTCAGAGTAATCGGTGTACATATGGAACGGAGTGAAAATTATTTCCATGAAAAATGTTCATAAAATGAAAACTATTGGGCCAACAAACTATGTAAAATTTTTAGGGGACCAATTGGAAGCTATTCCGCGTCGAACAAAAAAAGAATCACGTAAATCGGATCATAAATCACGGAGTTATCGGCGAACATACATAAAAAAAAGCACAAAAAGAGATCCCGACGAATTGAGAACCTCCTCCTTTTTTCGAAGTCGGTTAAAAATACAAGTAATAGTTTTACAGTCACGGAACGAAAATGTTCGTCAACTCAAAGTCGACTTTTGCTTGCAGGAATATAAGAAACAATACCGCCAACATTTTAATACATTTTACGTTTGTAAAATATAGTTATGTTTACAATGACAGACGTTGAGATTAACAATAAGAAATAAAGAGGATATAATAACTACGATTAACATAAATATTTAAAAAAAAAAAAAATTACACGCCTGCACAATCATCTTATACAAGATAGGAAATCAAACAACTTTTATGTAAGTAATTTTAAACTTTATTGTCAAACTGGAGTTTACCCCGCGGCTGCACCGCGGGTCAACCTTTAGTGCGTGCCCCTTGTTTAAAGAGCAGCCGTTAATACAGGTTACATTGTATTATATTCTTATGTTGGTACTATTTGCCCTCAGAAGATTTACTTCATTGTGTATCGCAAACTATCCCATCTCCCGGGATGAAAAGTATCATGTCCATTTTCGGTATTCAGACAGACAGATCGAGTTACTATCGCATTTTTAAATAGATTATCAATTTTTATATCTATAAACTTGAGAAACGATTGTTCTCCCATACAAACTTTTATACCCTATTTCAACGTTTTACTTTTATTTACATATCCCCATCTATTTCTTTGTAAAGTACATAAACGACCAAAACCGACCGGAGTCTGTTTTTCCTGACAAATACAATGTAGAAGCGTTCAAGTGACTAGTGAATAGGTCTCTTGTAGGTAAGCGGTCACTGTCCCACATCAGGTGAGACAGTGGTCAAACGCGAACATATGTATAGGAACGTAAAAAATATGATAAAACTAGCAGACGATGTCAGGCCCTAAAAAGATAAAATTTAATTCGGGTGCAATTTTGAACACGCATAATATATTTAGGAAGAGTTCATATCTTCCTCTAAGGTCTCGTGTGGCAATGAGATAGTCCACGATGGCTGGTGGCGGGTGGTCCCCGAGCTCCGGAGCGCGAACGGCCGAGACCTGCGCCAGAGTTTTACGAATGGAAACCCATAATCGTGCGTTTGTCGTCATTTTTTATCTCATCCAATAACATTGTAAACTTTTATGGCCTCAGTCGTTAGTGCACATGTTTAATGTCGTGGTTGTACCATAGTGTAACAAGTCATACAGTACGTACACTCAATGGTAAGCACCATCCTGATTTTTCGTTGCTCAATTCAAGACGAGCTTGATTTGCACATTGTTGGAATTTTATTATTTCTTTTTCGATATTGTCTAGAACATAAATTCTTTTCATTGGTGCTGACGTAATATATGTATGTACATTTGTTTCTTTTATTACCACCCATAGAATAGTTTTTTAAATATACCAAACTTCAAACGTTGCACTAACATACAACATTGTCTACAATTTACAATCTTTTCCGGAGTTTTACTAACATGACAATTATAAAACGTGTCATTAACATTATGCGATTGTATTTTCGACGCACGACTGGTGTCTAATAACGCAAACATGTTCGCTGAAGCAATAACCGTCTACTTCAATAACTCTCACCCTAAAACACTGCTGGGTTAATTTAATAATATCGTATGTATTAATTTATATATTGGATTGACCAGATTGCTGACCAGCTAAACATTGAATAAACACGGTATTTTTCTGAACGAATCTCGGTGGAAAAGAGCAATTGTTCACTACCATCAAAGTCACGATGTTCCGCAGTGAGAGAACGACTGCTGTTATAAATCTTTATAGGCGATGGTAGCCGCTTTCCGACTGGAGGGGGGCGTGTGCTTGTCTCCTGAACATATGCAATAAAAAAAGTTACTAAAAGGACCTATTTTAATTTCATGTTCAATTTCCATTTACATGAATGTATAAGCAGAGGCCGTCTGAAGTGTCTTTCGTCGTTCATTTTCGTTTTAAAACTTATTATGCTTGATTTTTTTATATATTTTGCATTATTTTATGTAATATAGTAGACTTTGCTGCTGTAGTTTTATGAAAATAAGCCCTTTTTTTCTAATTATTCATTATATTTTTCGGAAAGATTGGACCAAATCGAACAACGAAAATTGTTTGAGAGTAAGTCCTTAGACTCGTCATCGTCCCATACTCGCCTCCCCACACGATTAGCTAGCATCTGGGTTTACTGCACATTTATACTGTGGCGCAGCCACGCCGACGCGCACAGCTCCGTTTATGGCCTGTAAGACACACAAACAAACGGACGGACGAGCAAGCACACGCGAAATACTTCCCATCCTTTTCAAAATAAACTCCGACCTATGAAAACAAACGGTTATGGACACTCGGTGTATTTTTCTATATGATTTGTAAAGTCTGCGCACTAGGATTTGCCTGTCATGTCGCCCACGTGTTGCGGTTTATCACACGGGATATGATTTATTTTTAGGCGAAAAATATTTATTCAGTTTCTAGATGTTCGACCTAACGAAAAGCGGGAAAAGCGAATTTGCGCCCAAATAAACGTAGCTTGGGCTGTCTGGAAGCGTTGTTCTCAACCAGATCTACACAAGACCCATATACCTACATTAAAATATTTAAAAAAAGAGAGCACTCGTTTATATATTTTTGCCAGGTGGTAGGACATTTGCCCCACTGGACGGCTACCACCCCTGGTTTACGTATGTTTCCATCACAACCTTGAGTTGTGTCCCGGCGTTAGTGGCCAGGTTCCAGTCTCCCTTAAGAGAGCAGCGCATTTGTAGCACCTTTGGTGTTGCAAATGTCCATAGGCGGTGGTAACCGCTTTCCATCAAGTGGGCTGTCTACCTGTCTGCTAAACTCCTAGAATAAAAAATATATATTGTGCAGTTTACTTATATCTGCGAAAGTACTAGTAGTTACAAAAGCTTGACGCGTAGTTGCACTGTCATCAAATTATTATCTAAAAAGTATCTTAATACCTAATTGTAAGAATATAATTGGTCCACCTCAATGGTTCTGATTAAAGTGAGTATAACTCAGAACCGCTTTTGTGATGTTGCTCTATTAATCTTCACGAAAACACATTTTGGTTTATTTTGCTTTTGTAGTTTCAAACTTATTTCTATATGTAATTATTTCTTTATTCATTTCATGAATTGCAAGTAATGATAAATATGTAATCAAAAGATAATTTTAATACTACAGCGACACAAAAAAATGAAATGTAAACGATAGCAACACGACAGGAACCGCGATAGCGATTCACAGTGTGTGGGTGGCTTAGCGGGGGAACTTCGTTATCGCTGTACTCGTGTCTAACAAAATATCAATGTAATACATTCAAGATCCCACAAAGAACCGCTTCTTGTAAGATATACTATAATAAATACTATATAGCCAAGGACACTTCTTCTCCTACAGTGTCTTTATATATACTCATACCTGAAAGTCTTTTTTTATTCTGTCGAATGTTGTCAAAGCTACACGGCTGAAATTTGTGATATCCTTTAAGAACTTGTCCTTGGATGTTGCGGTACCTACATGGTAAAACATTCTTTCCAATATTGAGATATAATATGATACGAAGTCTTAATTTAAATGTTGGAATGCGTGGCTGTCTTTGAGTTTTTTGTTTCACCAATGATGTTACACTTGAAAATATATCTTGTATCAACAAGAACCTCTCGAATTTTTTAATCTTGTTTGCTTTGCGCCCAACATAATATGCTTAGTTCATATTATGGGATTTGCAGGTAATTATATTTCGTTTGGGAATTATAGAGAACAAACACAATAAAAATAAGTATTTTTGCCTTTAGAATGTAATTTTATATTTGTGATGTATCCTCTGTATTATTTGTTCCATTTCAAGATCGACTGGTGGTAAATCATAGTTTGTGGTATGTATGCACATGACGTAAGTGATCTTAAAGAATTATAACTTTCACAACAAATGCTTATGACATGCGTTTAGTACTATCGATGTTTATACATCAGAAAATTACAAATTTAAGTAGAACAACGTTAAAATAAAATACCTTGTCATGCTAATAGGGACTATACTGTGGCCATGCATTGCGACATTTCCTCACATTTACGTTGTAAATGTAGCAATTGTACGCGCAGAAGTGATCCTTTGATAAAAATAAATAGAAGAGTGCAGATAAAAGCGATTGCGCGATTCGGAACGACGAACTTGAGAACAATGCTCTCTGCTCTCCGGACGATGCTATCTCGCATCCTCCTCCTCCACGGGCGCGGTGCGGGCCATCTCTTGGAGATGTACTCGGATCGGATCGCGTGATAACATGGCGTTAACATTCTTTTCATTATTATGGTTTCGTAGCCATCTTGGTAAAAACGGACTCTATGATTTCGTAATGTTCCTCCGCCTCTCTTCATAAGTCACTGACATTTTTTTAAGAGCCTATAGACTAGAGACTTAACCTCTTTAGTCGTTATGATATTGTGTTAAAAAAACACAATTTATTTAAAATTAATCGAGCAACTCCTCCCAAAACAACAGAATACGGTCTTGTATCGGCCCGCGAGCAGAACACATCTCATGTAAAAGTATAAACTTATATCTTATACTAGTCTCTCGTTGAAGATACCCGGCTAGCTCTGAAACCGCTGGCCGTCACAATACCTTGTATGATATTACCAATAATATAGTAGAGACGGTGACTACAACAAACCTTGCGGTAGTCGTGGCAAGTGTTATGTGCATACCATACACTACATTTACTTACTGTAAACACCTTTAAACGATTTCAAAAAATTGTATTTTAAAAGACAAAATATCACATATACATATTTGTATTTTAAAAATTATGTTTTGTCTTACTGTCTAACTTTAACTCAATTGAAAGTGGTGATACCACTGATTATCTGCTTACTCTGTGGATCTACCTACTTTAGACTAGTCCCATTTTCCATGATTTCGTATTATTTAACAAGGCACAGTGAAGAATTTTGCTTATATCTTAAATGTTATAAGAAATCAGACATCTCACCGTCCCAACGATATTGTGTTGAACAGCACGTGCCACCTTCGCCAATGACCTTATATCTTCCAACCAACAAGAAACCGGCTATTTGAAAAACGAATTTTTTTTTACAATTCAGACATGTAGTTAATAGAACGTATATTATTATTAATAATAGCAGCGAAACTTCATTTGACTTGCCGTGACCACGTATTGGTTACTGAATTTAATAAGTATCGTAGGTTCTGACCCACTACAAGCTAGCTCTGTGTCGAGTTTCATTTCAATCCGTTCAGTAGTTTTCTCGTGATGCTGGAACAGACAGACAGACACAAAAATCTAAGTTACATTTTTGAAATCTGCTGATTCTGATTATGTTAACACCTATATTGCAGATGTGGCTAGATATTTTATTAGACAGATTTTTCAACAAAAGCTACATCTGGAATCTCAAGGGTTAATTTAAGTGTGGTGCTTCGGTTAGGGTGTGGGGGAACCAACCCCTATCGATGAAGTGAGTTTGCCTCTGCCGGGGCATTCTCAAGCACTGATGCGTTAGGATGATGCTCTTCCTGCCACGAGCGCGGGGCACATGGGAGGAAGGGGGTTTTAGTCGAGTATTAGCCCATGTGTTATCTCTTTAATAGGGATACCTTGCCGAGTCTCCACACAACCGGTCAATTGACTCTGTTATCTGCACTATTTTCAGTGGATAACTCTTATTGCTTTGCTCAATATGAAATGTATTTCCCCCTGCCTCAAAAATAAGTGTGGTGCTTCGGTGGTGGATGACCCCTGTCGTATGTTGGTGAAGCACCACTAGGCGAGAGCCCGTGGCTCAATCACCAATCACGAGAGGGGAGTACAAAATAAGAGGACGTCATTTGAAACCTTATCGTTTATGTGATGTGCACACACCGGTATTCTTAAATATTACATTTACACGTTCATGAGATTGGAGTTTATTGATGATTTGGTGGTGGCCAAGTGGCCAATGTTATCGACCGATATCTATTATCTGTGTTTACATGTGAAGCATCACGTTCATGCGTTTGCCATGCATGCTAGCGTGAAATTGTGCTAAATTATACATCAATAAATTGGTGGATGACACGTGACGCAACAGGGATGTTTGTTTTACTCGCGATTTTAACCGACTTCGAAAAAGGAGGAGGTTCTCAATTCGTCGGGATCTTTTTTTTTTGTTGCTTTTTTTATGTATGTTCGCCGATAACTCCGTGATTTATGATCCGATTTACGTGATTCTTTTTTTGTTCGACGCGGAATAGCTTCCAATTGGTCCCCTAAAAATTTTACATAGTTTGGCCCAGTAGTTTTCATTTTACGTACATTTTTTTGTTCCCGGTTCTTGGGACCTATATTTTTTAAGAAGCGCGGCACCATTCGTAGATCCACCATACATAGCTAGACACTAAAAAGTAACAAATAAAATTTAAAAACTTCGTTTAAAAAAACCGACTACAAAAACGAAAAAACTAAAATGTATAAAATAACTTATTTCTTAAGCTATTATTATTAATATATATTATCTAAAACATCTTGAAGTCGGTGCAAAGTAAAACATAAAAATTACTATATTTTGAAAATTACTAAGCACCGACTTTAAGATGTTTTAGATAATATATATTAATAATAATAGCTTAAGAAATAAGTTATTTTATACATTTTAGGTTTTTCGTTTTTGAAGTCGGTTTTTTTAAACGAAGTTTATAAATTTTTACAATAAATCTTTGACAGTTCATGCAGTGTGCCTGTGGAAAATGAGGCGTGCCCAGCCTCTTCAGGCGTTCAACGGACTCCTGAAGGATTATTATCTCGGGCTCTAAAGTCAATCATAACATCTTTTTCTCTCCTATTTACGTAATTGTATACAGTATTGCTATGATTATTATTGTTATTATTTATATATACATCAAGATATGTATATTTTTGTCTTATTTCTATGTCTAATATACTTGCCATTTCAAAATTTGATATATATACTTTTTTATTCCAGTTATATTGCAAAACACACATGTTTCACAAATTTTTTCTAGTCTATTGTCTTCTGTACTTAAACTTCTTGAATTGTATCTTAATGTTAAGCGATAAAGTATATTCTATTGTATTTGTTTACGTTTTCGGGAAAAGCTATGAAAGTGGGTTCGGATGAGATGAAATGCGCAAAACAAAACGTGGCCCACATGGTGGGTTCACGGGAGGTACGTGTCTTTGCGATTTGCATGTCGCCGCTGTCAAATCGCAAATGGCCGTTACGCTAGAAAGTATCGGGGCCATATTACGAATACATTTATGGATCGGGGCCCATTCCATATTAAAGCCGTTTCGGAGCGATAGCAACGTATACGAATGTAAGAATTATAACAGTTTCAAGCGCGTATGTTTTAAACATGGCCGCGTGACGTATTTCCTGCGAGGAGGTCGTCCACAACATATCAATAATACATCAAACTACTGCCCACCAAGTGGCGCACTTTGAATCCCATCGGAGGTGGAAAAAACCAACGGTGGCACACACTCGATTTTACTTTAAAATGTGTTTCGATTCTGACTCAATAAGGCGCTGTGACTCTTATCATGTATACCTATCCATCAAATTCAATTTCCAAAGACAGACAGATAAACAGCACATTCCGGCTGTGAAGTGTGGCGACCTCATCACCACAACACAAAAACCAATTATGAACCAACGATATGACATTTGAAAACTATTAATTTATTCTAGTTCATTGAAACGATATCATATTGCGATACAGTATTTACATGTTTCACCAGCCTTGCAAGACATTTTACCCACCGTTTATTTACCTTATCGTCGGTTAAATTTAACATAACCTCCATACAAGTAATGCCAAAGCTCTATTGATGGTAAGACAAGGTTTGTCTCGTGTCGGTCTTCAAATTGCTCTGAAGCACGCCTACTAAATAAATTGAACAAACAAACGCGTAACGAGTGACTGAATTCGCATTCACTACTCATTGCTTCAATTATAGGAAAATCGAAATGTGTGTGTGAATTCGTTTTTCCACTTGTACGTTGAAGTTTCACTTCTACTATGTGTCCCAGCACACATTTCGATTTTTCGCAGGTTTACTGCAATTTATATTTAAACATATTTTATCAAACAAAAAACTGAATTCGATCCGGAACAAAAAATTGCATCCATAGTGTACTGTGAAGTTATGCCGCCTCTCACCATGCACGTCTAGTCTAAACTTATGCCGCTCCTCCACGCGGCCGTAACGCTTTTTACTCACAGAAAAAATCCTAATAAAACCCTCCCCACCCCTCCCCCGTCTATATAAAAGATTCACTTCAATAACCCCTGAAAACAGCTCAGCAGACTACAGCCATAGGATAGCCTAGGCTACAAAGAAAATGCCTAAATGTGGCCGCAGCGTTATACGTTATCATATCAGTGATGCGAAGAACACAACGCAGCGTTATAAAACTGTTTGATGTATACAATGCAATGAACAGTAAATTTTCGACAATGATAACGCTAGAATCGATCCACTATCGGTTATCAGTGGTTTATTGGCTCCGGAACGCGTTACGGCTTCCGTTCGGCCGAATTCGCTTCCGGCGCGCCTCTCGTCATTCCAATCACACGCAAACAGCAATGCGTGCCCCCCGTGTGTGCTCGCCTTCACTACGGACGCAATTTCACTAAAGCAGTACTATTAGATAAGGGGCTATATATAGAAATAAATATTAAACTATTTCATATATGCACATGTCGCCCAACAAATCAGCATCGCTATACAGCGCAGCAATGCAGCCAGTCTTCGGGGCATGCTCCCCCCTGGCAGCGATTTCTTACATAGTCATTAATGTATATTTATACTAACTGCGCCCCGCGGTCTCATCCGCGTGGTCATAGAAAATCGACATATTTTGAATAATTCATACTGTATCTTTATAAATTACAGCCTATGTGTTATTCTGATGTGTACGGTATATAATTGTGTTATAATCTATTTTGTTGAATAAAACCTAAATATAAATATTAAATTCAAAAATGTTAAAATTGTTGCATTAATGTGAAGTCACATCACATTGTCCATTTTCGGCGGCGCGTCAGCCGTCCGCTGGACGACTTTCGTTATTCTTACGAACCCATTACGTCGGTAAAGCGGATACTATTAACATCGAATACCAATGTTTCATTCAAGTATAACTGTATCCTGTAATTGTGGCGAAATAGCGCTTCAGCCCAGTGACCAATCGGCCAAAGATTGCGTACTTTATGAATTATAACATACATACTTATGGGATGGCAAGAGAAAAGTCGTCATGTAAAAACATCACACAATATCATTTAACCTGCATTGTGTATTTTTCTAATTGCATTATTAAACAAAGTAGGTAATGTACTAGAATATGCCCACAACTTGATTCACGTTTAACTTGAAATTCTCGGGGGTTCCCGGGTCACAAAGTATCGTTATATTTAAAACAGAATGTAAACTAAAACGTAGTGGAAACTGTTATACTCGTATAAGTTAATTTTTATGCACCCGAACAAGCACAAACCGCTCCTGGTAAAATAGTGAAAACCGCATCGAAATCGGCCCAGTATTTTTTAAGTGAATCCCAAACAAATAGACAAACAGTCAAGAAATCTAAAGAAAAACGTGTTATCCATCGTTTATACAACTTATTTCAGTTTTTTTTATCCGTGCAGGAACGAAGAAAGAATACAATTTCCTGCGGCCGGACGGCCTGTCGTAAGAGGCGACAAAACAACCCACAGCCAGGTGGTAGGCTATTCGCCCGACTGGATGGCTACCACCCCTGGTCTAGAGTATGCCGCCATAACAACCTTGAGTTGTGTTCCGGCATTAGTGGCCAGGTTCCAGTCTCCCTTAAGAGAGCAGCAGTACATTCGTAGCACCTTTGGTGTTGCAAATGTCCATAGGCGATGGTAACCGCTTTCCATCAAGTGGGCCGTCTGCCTGTCTGCTGAACTCATCCAATAAAAAAATAACTTATATGTACACGCCATGTTTAAAATTTTATAATATTGTTATTATTGTTGTTATTTCTTTCAATGAGTCGTTACAATAATTAATCAATAATTATCGTTTGGTGTCATTCTTGTTTGATGTTGGATTATTTCTTTTTATTTAAACATCATTATTAAATGTCTTTCACTTTTGCGAACAGCAGTTATATTTAACGAGAGCTTTTTAAATAAATTAATTGTAATCAAGAAATTCGATGTAGATACAGTTGTACATAATACAGACAGGAGCAATCACAATCCACGCGTGTTGAAGGGGCGCAGGTTTAGGTTTAGCGAGGTAGTTGGAGTCCCAGGCAAGTAATCGGCCATCCGCCACTAAGGACCTAGACAAGTCCCCCTGCGTATCAAAAACAAGGCTGGCGTGTGTGGCAACCGCCTGCCAACGACAGCGGAGGGGCTAGGCCATATACCCGACACCCTGCATTAAGGACGAAGAATGGACTGCCGAGGGGTTTTAGTTAGTATCCCCAACTGTGGTATGGAAATAGCACTTAGCTAGTGCCATCCCGACTTGACTAATCCCACACACTGGCCGCGACTTTCCCCCATCGTGCGGCTGCTGGCCCTTAGTCGGGTTTCAGTCACCCTACGATTTATGGATAGCTTTCCGAAGTTAAAAGGGAGACAAACGGACCCTCGGCTCCGAAGCGCAAGCTTGCTACAGAACCGGGACGATACAACAATGGTAAAAGTATTTCTAATAGTTCTATTATTGTACATATTTTATTCGTCATTTATTAGTTCCTGTTTGTTGAAAGGCTGTGATTCGTTTTATTAGGTTAATTAAAAGAACTAATGGCGGAAAGTGTTTCAAACACATATTTAACATTAATTAATAAAGCAATAATTATATTGAAACATGCTCGAACATTATATATTTTAATGATATTATAGTAAACGATTATTCCGGTCTTCTAATCGCGACATCTGTCAGCATTAATACCACTCAGGCCTGGTTACGACATATTCCCGGGCTTCATATTATGCGTGTTATATGATCATGTAATCTGTAGACCGCAAGGGTACCATTCAAGAAATACGTTCTAAGCTATATATTTGGTTCATTAAGCTTGTCGATTGAAAACATTTTAGCGAACTCCAAAATGATAATTATTTCACCAAAGTACTAGACATAGGGAATTACTGCACCGAATACAACAAGTATACACGCCAATGTTGTCTCCCATAGGTCGTGATGATCTGATGCAAGGTCTTCAGATTGAGTTTAGAAATTTTCCCAATTTGATGAATTTATTACGCCAGACAGACGCCATTCATATTAGATACATTTGCGTGCCTCGCTCAAATTTTTCATCTCAGAGACAAAATTTTACTACCTCAAACAAAAGTTTCTGGGGACAAATTCCCTGATCAGGAAACCCTGATCTTCTGGCAATGTTTGGCCGCTATATTCTGGCAGGTAACAGAACGCCAGAGTAACTTCAATAATAGTTTTATGTCACGATCAGCAAGCAGATATCGTGGTAAGTAGAGCGAAGTAAGAGCAATAAAAGTGTACAATCAATAACAACCGTAATTTATGATTCGGTTATTTATGACACGATTGTATCGAAATCGACTCATTCTACCTCTTTTAGTGTAATTGAAGCGAATGAGTTACGACCGTGTGAGGCCACTTAATCAAACCTAATAATTACGTACTCCTTCCTATATATATACCAAGGTGTTGTCACATTACCTGTCCCAACTACGAATATAATCAAATTAAGTATTACTTTTATAAACAATATTTCGTTAATATACTGTATGTGTACTTACTCGTATAATTTCATTTCGTTTATTGACGATATGAAATTATAATTACACATAAGACTTAATAATGTATTATATTCATGTCATTCATGACCCTTTTAATTGAAATACAATTAATTCATTCAATCCGCTATCGGTTGTGCCAATTTGCTAAGTTTCTTATACTGTAAAATTGTTGGAAGGGTGGCGAGGTGTCCCAAAAATGTTTGTGTAGTCATTTTATGAAATGTATTTAAGCCGAAGGTTCTCTAATTATACTCGTAAGTATAGTGACCAGTTGCTGTTGTTTTATTACCATAAACCCTTGTATGTTGTTGTATTACAGTAGTTGTTATGGCGGCATACTCTAGACCAGGGGGAGTCTTATAAAATCGTGAACATTTGTAAAAAAATATCACGTTTGTAAAATATTGTTTTTTTAATCAAAACTGAGAATTAGGTGCTAAATGTCAGTTTTTTGATAAAATATGACTGTCGAGCTGCCACAAGTTAAACCAGTTTAAAGTCCTCGTAGACAGAACCGGAAAGCAATGTGAAATTCATCAATGAGTTTACTAAATTTCGGTTCGCCCCGTTGCACACTAATGCTATCCACATACTAATTGTGCCAATAGCCGTCATAAGGATCTACCGGCACAAAATACTAAACTACAGAGAGCTCTTTTGTTCTCCTGCGAAGAGTGTACGCGATTTACTAGAGGTAAGGGATCGATCGACTCCGGCAGCACATCGGTACATTCCGATGTTGCGAATGTCTATAGGCAACGGTAACCACCTACTACCAGGTAGGCCGTACAAGTTTTCCTTTGTTGAAAACTACTATTGACTGAGTGCGACCGAGATTGCCATGTACGGCTGTCATGTATAGATATGTTAGTATTAACGTCTGTATCTTTTGCGCTTGTAGGTATATTTTATGTTAGCGGTAAGTGCAAATTAGTAACAAATATTTGTGATTCGCCCCAAATATGTGTCGGTGGTGGTCACCGCACCACCGCACACTTATTTGGGGTCGTGTGTCTTTCTCATTACAACGCTCTTGGCACGTGAAATACCTCGCATCGCTAACCTTGCGCTACAAAAACGGAGCTTGCCTCTAAATACTACCTTGTATCCATAAAACTTCGTACTTTGATTACATGGACTTTGCATACAACGTTCTTGTTCGACATTGAATCATCAATCTGGTTTCAATTTAAATATAAGTTGGAACATTTGTCAAAGACTATACTTCTATAATCACAGATTTCGCCAAGGCTACACTGTTGATTTCACTTGAACAATTAACAAAAGAGTATATATGCGTGTGTGTGCCAAATACATGGTAATGTGTGTAGTGTTTTTCTCGATTGATTTACATACATACATAACTTCAAGCCAGGTCCCTTGCGGGGTAGGCACGAACAACAGAGGGCCATTTAGGCTTATACACACCTCACTTGCTTCTTTGACATTCATAGCTCTTGTCATGTCGATTGATTTAATGTTTATTTATGCACAATTAAAAAAAAAATTGCATTCTGCACTTCTTCTCTATATAGAGTTATAGACTATAAGTGTGCAAAATTTCATACTCCTCCAACTGCGCAATTTTCGAAAAAAACGATACTATATATACCATACTATGGTTTTACTTGTAAAATATCAATAACAATGAGTTTATATAGTGCTTAAAGGAGGATTGTATTAATACACCTTGACACGTCCTAACTCATATTTTTGCATACTCTATAATCGTAGGAAATACAATTGGTTGCAACGTTTTTCAGATGATCAAAAGTGTCCGAGTTGGTTTCACTGTCATATAAGGTATATCGCTATTAGTTCAACGTTGCACACTAAAATTAGAGTAGATAGAAACAAATTTGTTGCAAACTAAAACCGAAATTGCTTGCGGTGGAGTGTTTGCTGCAAATGTTGAAAACATTTTACCGTGAAAGTTATGCGCGTCTAAAATGTAAACTCAAATATGTAGGTAAAAGGTTCGGAAACCGCAGCCATAAGCCGAGAGCCGCGCGATGCACAAAGCCGTACTTAAAACGTCGGCCTCGGCAGTCGGCAGTGGGAAGTGGGCAATGAGAAGTGGGTAGTGGGCAGTGGGCTGTGGGCACGACACGCCTTGATGTGGTCTCGCAATCATAGTTATACTGCATTTCTCTTAAATTTCATAGGGGTTACACTCCACTTTATACGCACGCTCCTATTCGGCACCAAACCGCAGGTTAGTGCCATCAAATTCATACCATTCACTTTCCGCAGATCGAATCACCTTTACCAGTATATGAATATAGTATAGTTTCCTTTAATTCCACGGCATAGTAAAGTTTGCTGGATTTAGGCATACCAATATTCCTTTTGCGGGTAGAACCAGCCTTTTGCTCCAGATTATAAAGTTCAAATTTGGACGATCGATTATTGGAGTACCGTTGGTACAGTTGTAACAACATGGAAGCGGCTTTAATGCCGCCCATCCGCAGGGTTCCGCGTTTGCGGATGTTTAGGGCTGCCGATGCCGTTTTACTCTCATTAGATTAATCAAAATGTTATAATGTCAGGTCATCTACTTTTATCGCATAAATTCTGTAAATATTTACTTCTAGCCTACTGAAAGTATGAGGCTATAATTATTTGATTTAAATCAGTTTTTTGAAAATTTATTTGTCTAATCTTATTACTAGATTGCGTTGGATATCTTCTTAGTGATGTATAATATTTTCACGAGTTACGACCTTGAAAGGAAAGACATGTTAAGGATTTACAAAACAGGAACGGATAAAGAACACGATGTCCTGGTGCTGGGCGGTTTGTGGTAAGAGAGGAGCCCTGCTCTAGAGTAAGACGCCATAACAACCGTGGCTTGTGCACCAACATCGGTGGACAGGTTCCAGTCTTCCTTAGAGCACGGTACCTTTTGTGGTACAATGTCCATATTTAACAGGCGACGGTAACCGCCTTCCATCGGGTGGTTCGTCTACCTATCTGCTGAACTCATGCAATAAAAAATCCATTGACTGAATAAAATGTCATCCAAAAATCATCAGGCATTATATCTTGTGTTAGAGTGAGATTTATATAACAAAATACGCAGAACTTTGAGAACTGTTCTTCCGATCACAAAATGCCAATCTAAAGTACAGGTAAAGTAGTGTAGTGCATCCGACGAAAGTCGAAGTGAGAGTGACCTTCCGTCACTACACCCGCTGGCTTTTATATCAGATTAGTAAACACAACTACCCGCAAATATTACAAATGAACAATAATAAGTGGCACTACTTGGGACAAATATTAACACTAGGGTTATATATATTATATTGTCAAAACTAATCCATTATCGCGGCACAGACTTACTATTATTAAAAATCTAACCAAAATAACAATTTTTTTTACTACGGTTCCATTAATAATGATCGTCTATAGACTTCAAAAAAGTCATGCAATAATAAGAAGTATTTACCCGAAACCTCGATATCTTTTTTAAAATCTTGCCTGCGATTATATTACATCCTTGTGAACTTTGTATTACATTAGAGGAGGCAAACGCACCAGCCCTGGCGCCACCTACGGGCGCATATATATACACTTTACTCACATGTGAAACATAACGACAACTGGCGCGGGGCAAACATGTCATATCGAATTTAAACAATTTATTTTACGATAGTTTTATATCGCCATTTCGCTACGCAACATTCCGCCTCTATTTGACATTACTTTACTTTTATAGCAACATTTACTATTATACACTGTGTTACAAGTAGCGCCACCTACTCTGTTTGCTACCGGCGTAATAGAGGCTGCACTATTGTTAAATATTTATACTAACTAATATTTGCTTTATGAACAATCAGAATAAACTGTAGAATTGTTTTATATTTTAAAATAATGAAGGTACTTTTGTACTTCTTAGTCTGTCAACACTTTCTTCGTTCTGAATTGAAATAAAAAATAATAATATCCAAGTTCTACGTGTTTCATTATACAGGTAAGCAGCAGCAAAATTGTAATCAAAAGAATTTACTTCCAAAATTGCCCCTTCCGAGTGAAATATACGCGCCAAACGGGTATTTTATCTTTAATCTGGGCTGATTAAGTAAGCTCTCTGGCTGTCTGTGTATGGCAGTGTCATAACAGTCAGTACAATTATTTTTTCTTAGAGATTTTTTGCGTTCCATTAGTAGGTACGTATTGCAGTAGATGTCACTGTTCTCAAATTAAACACCAAATGAAAGAAAATAATATGTTTCGTTATACGCAGTTGTTTTAATACTTGTTTAAGAAATATTTGATATGTTATTATGTTTTTGCAAGCCATATCAGCTAATAAATGTATTTTAAAGTATGTAAATTCTATTCCTCACCTTTTTCAAATTATAAAGCTCTTTTTAACTTTAATTACTGGATTTTTCTATGAATTGTCGATTTAGCAAAAACTTATTTCAAAGATGTCAATTATGTCAAAACCAAAACGACATTCCGATCGATACGAGTCACACTCGTGAACGTATGTTCTTTGTTTGTGTTTTGATTATTTTTCGACAACTTTGTTTGATTCCTGGACTCCGAAGACTTCGCTTATCACGTTTACTAGTGTTCTGTAATCACGTTGAACTTACTCAAGTACCCTGAACACCGATTTGCCTAACGATTTGTTCTCTGGTGACTTGGATTATGGCTTCTTCTGAAAGAGGTTGTTGTGTGCCCAGATGCGGTAAAACTTGTGAGTAAATCATCCTAACGGCACCAGATTAGATGTGGATACAAATGATGTTACGAAAATGTATGCCTTTGAATATTTAAATAAAAGAAAACATAATAAATCACGCTACCGCTAAATTGTTGTTTTATTTACTAACAAATAAACATTTTTTGAAAAGGCTTTTGGGAATTGCAGGAGTTAAATTATTAACTCCCGCAATTTCCAAAAGTCTGATATAAAAATTAAAATAATACTAGACGCCCTGGACGGTTTTCGCCGTTGAGTAATGTCGTATACCGATAGAGTGCGTTAGTATATATATTATGACTGCTGACTCTATACCAGTATATATAAAGTACTCTGTGGTGTATGGCTTTAATATGAGACGAGAATATGATTTTCAGATAGTCTCTTGTTTCCGATTTAAACTTTAATCTCTTTTCCATTTTATATTAATGTTTAATCTACAGACTACAACAATCTACAACAATAAAATAAAATTTGTCTCTTTCTTCTTCGCAAGATGTAATTGTATTGTAATTTTGGAAAGAAAAATCAGCGCCCCTTCAGCCTCCCGCTGCGCAAACACCGCCAACAAACGGACAATCATGCCGATTGCCGCCTCTAATCTCACGCAAACAGCTTAAAGACCCCACCTCCACGTCGCTCCTCCACCGCTCGAGTAATTATCTTTCTGGCAGTGGTGAGGTAAGGATATAGAAACCGTTACGATGGGTTCCACTCTTGAAGGGTGACGCTACCTTTTCTAAAGCAAGGTGAGCAAATCATTAATCTAATGACACAAGTGATTGTTCAATTGCAGCAAGTGATATTTTATTCCTACTCAATTGTTTTATTCTAACATTCCACTAACTCGCACATGCATGGCAGATGGAAGCCTCTTCTCCACCTTTTCATTTGCTGGAAGATGATAATGGATGAGTAGTCGAGGAACTGCTAACAGGAATCCTCTTGAGGCAGAAATCAATATTTATAATATTTAGTTTTTATTATTAATTAAGTGAGTAAAAGTGCGTAGTTCAATGCACAAATAATTAATGATATTAATTAATTTTCTGTATAATAAAATTGAATGACCAAAGATACTACTGACCATACCTACCTACTAACATTTGGACAAACCACACTACAATTTCGGTGCCAAAGGTAATAGTGAACGGTAAAATGGTTATATTCATTCATTTTATAGATTTAACTGGGATATGCCCGTGACTTTGTCCACGTCTGACTTTAAATTCCCACGGAATTCCCGGGACACAAATTACCGCAGTTTAGCTATCCGAATAACTTCGAACCGCTACGGGAAAATTACTTCGGAATTCCCGGGATAAAAAAACAATTGCAATCGATTAGTGAAGAAATCATATTGGAAGTCGATTTTTTTTTTAAATTTGGTTCCCACGAGTTTCCCAGGGTAAAAAGTAACGCAATTTTTAATTTTGAGAATTTTCTGTCGATCAGCGAAAACCGCACCGAATGCGGCCCAGAAGTTTTCGCATCAATCCCGAACTAACGAAAAGGAAAAAAAAAAAAAAGCATCGTGTTTTCCGTTGTTTATAACATATAGTCTATTTCAGTTGTATTTTTTTTTAATAGCTTCAATGTACAGACACCGCACGTTTATATTTTTATAATATAATATTGTAGATTTGATGCACAATTCACAAGCATACAAGAATTTCTATTTGTCACGTGTACTAATGAAGTTAGATTTGATCTTTCAGAGATGATTAGTAATCACATCTAATTATCGAAGATGATGCGTCGTTTCTAATATTTCGTCAGCAGATAATGGCGAGTGATCCCATCATTGCAAAAACATAAATATTTAGAAGCAAATACTAGAGACGGACGAGACATTATCAAGCGACACCCCTTTATTGTACATTTGCAACACCAGGGGCAAAACGAACGCGTTACCAGCCATTAGGATGAGGTAGAAATGATGGGATATCGGATTCGAATAAATCCATTAATCGCAGAAAACACGATTATCACAATAATATGTACGTTTATTGAGAATTCAAATGCCGAGAAACAGCAATCAATTTATTTTGTGTCCTTTCTTACAATCATTGATTAATATCTATCTACATATGTACCGTTGGAGGTCAAAGGAGTGTCTGTGTGATGAGTTCACGACATGTGCGCGCCCAACTCGATACAATGAAATACGAGCATGGGACGTGTCACGCGCAGAGCGCGGGTACGCCCGTTGGTCACGCGCCTTGAAGCGCGGCTCTATCTCTCCCAAACTGGGCGCTGTGGCACACAAATCAACAGCTGACAGCTAAATTGTAAGCGACCTTATCGTCATGATCGCCGAACCAACGCACCGAGAAGGAGAGTGGCGTGCCAATCACACGCATTGCGCTGTCTAACATATTGCAGATTAGGTAGACGACAGCAACACAAACATAGCAAATATTCTCAATCTCCTTGCCATTCCTGTCATGTCATGTGTATGTTTTTCTCCCTTTGCTCGTTAAATTTAATTCTAAAGTGTAGTGCGCTATTAAGGCTTTGTTAGACGTAACGACCCCATTTTTGAGTTGAATCTGTTCGTTGACAACCCACTGCTCGGGGGCATAACAGAGGGATAGTGTATGATTCGCCCGCTGCTTTGTCGGAATACTCACTAATACCACAGATTAATGAATTCCTTTTGTCGTCATATGCCGAAGTGTAGCTGACATAAGTTAGGCTCAACTCCAGTTTTACCTGCGCATGAGCTTCTTTTACCGAGAGATGGTCCCCGGTAATTCTAATTTGGACATAATAATCCTACTATAGTAGTCTCTCGTTTGCTCAAAAATCGACATTAACTATTCATATTATGTACTTTTTAGAAGCTTGTTTTAGAAATGTATGTATTTCCGATGCTCATATATACTGCACGTGTAATTAAAATTAATGAGCTTGAATTTAGATTCGTGAATCAAAAATAAAAATGGCCGATGAACCTGAAGAGATATTACTGATCTCAAGGTACACACTTGGTACATTTTAATCGGTCATCACCAAATTAACTAATTGAGGTGGGCTCATAAATAAATCATAATATGACAGCGAAATAAGTAGATCTTCATTACCACTAGATGCAAACAAAGGTAACCTTTTTAGTAAACTGATTAGATTAGCACACGAAGATGGCGACGTGCAGCATCTGCTTTGGTATCCAACTGGACGGAGAGCGATTAATTCGCGTTGTCCGTCAAAACATACTATCATAATATATGAAAATGCTATTTGTTTAGCAGATGTACATCGCAAGAAGGCTCATAACTCTCTATATTACGAGTAGCTAAGTTCAGCAACAATTTACTTTACTGCTTGTGATAAAAAATATAACATTACAATCATCAAAGTGATGACTAGTCATTATAATCAGAATAACTATAATTTGTTACTATGTCTACACTGTTAATAAGAATTTGGAAAGTGATGTTTTATTCATTTATTCAATTTAGCAACAACTTTTTGCATCGAAACACTTCCACAAAACATGCAAATTGTAAATAAATGTATTCAAGCATGATTTACTATACTATTAATAAACAACAAAAAAAGCCTGTCCTAAACTAAGATCAATTATTATCAAATTATCATTTCTTTTTGTATCGTAATTCCTGATATTGTTACGACCTAGACGCCGACAAAGGCAAATTCACACCTGCATACCTGTAGAAGCATTTTATTACCTTTCGGCATTTGGACTTCTTTTGTTTACTTTGTGATTAGAAAACAGCCCATTGTTTCTTGTATTGTATGGCAGTCATAAGCCCACCTGGCTTATGTCGGATTTAAAGTACAAACTAATTCTAGGAAATTCGGACCACGCGGCCGGGCAGACATATTGCATCTGTGCAGTATAAAGCAATGCCCCCAATTGAGAAATGAGACCCACGAGCGAAGCAAGACGTGTGTACTACAATCGATAATCTAATAAGTGACGGACTTTGCGCATGTTATTGAATTACGTTTGGACGTCTTTGTACAGTTGTAATAAACTCTATAGTAATTCTAACGACATTTTAATTCGAGTCTCGCGACTCGTAACAATATTGTTAAACTTTAAAATTCCAAATTATCTTTATCGGATCACTAGAGGATATTAAAAAATATATTTTTTTACTTGACACTACATATTTGCAGATGTAAGAAAGTTGTACGTGCCTATGTCTTCCCTTGCGACACACAGACAAACGTAAGTGGTCTCACTGGTGGTTTCTAATATGAATCTCTTGTTCCATGGCAATCACCGTAGCACCCGTGCAGAACCAATCTTGGCCAGCACCTACCATTGTCAAGAATGTGCAACAAATACAATGAAATAGCCGGTAAGATTCCGAACATAGATATCTTTTGCGACTCTTTAGTAATTTTTAAAAAGAAATTAATCACGTATTTTCATGTAAATTAAATTATTCACCTTATTTATCTAAATAAATTTAAATTTATATAAATTCTGAAATTCTAATTTAGTAGTGACAAACTGTAGATAAAGCTGTGTACGCCTGTTATTGGCATGTATGCATTTATTTAATTGTTATATTTATTATTATGTTATAGTTTTATTAATGTGTACCATGCTGTTGGTGTACCTATGAAATAAATAAATAAATAAATCACCAAATGACATAATTGCACATCTAATAAAAACATCTGGACTACACTATAAGTATATCAACGATCGAGATCACGATGCAATTATTACTACATTTCGGGTTGTCTGTTAGTTCCGGATTCACGCGAAAACTACTGGGCCGATTTCAATGCGGTGTTCGCTGATCGATATCAAATTCTTAGACTTAAAATCTGAGCTACTATTTATCCCAGGAATCCTGCGGGAATTATTTAAAAAATCGATTTACAGCAAATTTTATGTAATAAAATGTGTGATATTTTTTACCCTGGGAGCGGCGGATGAGGTCACGTCGCTCCCCGTTCATGCCGGAGGTGGATGAAAGTGACTATGCTATGATATGCTATGCTGTGACTATGCTGCATTGACCTTTGAATGGCGAAGTGGTCTATACCAGGTATATATATAATTTGTATGAACAACAGCAAAAAGTATAAAAATTATCAAACACATACTAATTAGATTTGGAATGCTCGTGAATGTGATGCGGTGAATAGTTTATTGTTTATTTGATTTACGGAGCTAATGGAATGGAGGCGGTCAATTAGCGGGAGCCCGCTTCGAGTGGCCTCGTCACCCACTCCGGGGATTTCGCTAACAAATGTCTGTTTGTTTCATAGGGTCTTTGTGGCTCAAACTCCAGGTGCCGGTTAGTCCACGCACACTGGATGCTTTCGTGGAAGACGAATCTTCACTGGTTCCAGCATTGGCTGCGTTTTTAACCTCGCAATTAGTGTTTAAAGACACGCAGTACATTTGCTTATACTATTAACGATTGGCAAACTTTTGTAAAATTACTTTGAAATCATTAAAATCCTTATAATCAGGATTATATCAGAATATGCGAGTTCCAGAGGTAAAATATTGTATGATAGGACTATAGGTAATCGAATGTAGTTTCTCAAACATCCACGTCCACGGGTGGGCCGCCGACGCGCTTGGCGGCGATCTCGACGCCCTTTTGAGAATTCAACGTGTCGCGCATCGCTACTTCCAAATTCGTATTGACTTTACACTTTCTAAATTTGGCCCTCGGCATCCCAAGAGGTCTTCGCCGTAGTTGATGCAGCATCAGTATGTCAAAACTGCGATTTCACTGCGTCCGCGTGGTGGCAGCTTACTCTACTTATGATGAAACGTCCAATTTAATGGAATATAAAGGTCTTGGGTTTAATTTTCGAAAGATAAATTTCGTGAAACGTAGCTTTTATTGCTTACTTGGTCCTGAATAACTAGAATCGGACCTGTAGTTTACCATTGTATATAATTATTTAACTACGTATGCTATACTCATAACACAAACGCAACTTCCTTAGTTTAGGAATATACATTGTGGAAGTTTGTCTGTTGTTTAAAAATATATTCATGTCACTTTAAAACCACGTATATATTCGTAGGATAATAGGTAATTAAGAATTGTATTACAAAAATGTTCGTAAAATGAAAACTACTGGGCCAAACTATGTCAAATTTTTAGCGGACCACATGGCAGCTATTCCGCGTCGAACAAAAAAGAATCACGTAAATCGAATCATAAATCTCAGAGTAATCGGTGTACATATGGAACGGAGTGAAAATTATTTCCATGAAAAATGTTCATAAAATGAAAACTACTGGGCCAAACTATGTAAAATTTTTAGGGGACCAATTGGAAGCTATTCCGCGTCGAACAAAAAAGAATCACGTAAATCGGATCATAAATCACGCAGTAATCGGCGAACATACATAAAAAAAGATCCCGACGAATTGAGAACCTCCTCCTTTTTTCGAAGTCGGTTAAAAATCGAGGCGACCGAAGCTGCCTTCACGAATTAGTGCCATGCATGTGGGTCAAGGCAACCGTGCTAAATCACTAATGATTCACTAATTACCCATTAGCTCAGTGACGCAATCGGGGCTACCAGAGTCCTAAATTAAATTGAGTTGCATTTAAATAACATTATTAGTGTACTGTCTCATATTGAAGATAATAATATACAATACTCTATATGTGAAAACTTTGTATCTGAGCGTGACTGTCAAGCGAATTGAGTGTTTTTCCCCATCACAAAGTGCCCAAAGTGCCTAAACAAGTTTTCACTTCAATAACAGCCGTTACACATGATATCGCCGTGTTTCTCCTTTCATGTTGTAAATATTGTTTGTATTGTGGCCATGTTTTCGCGATATCCCGCACCCCGCACAGCGAACTCAATTACAAAATCCTAAATATTTTTACTCGTTTATTTTGCAGCACAGGATCGGGATTATATTCAAATAAAAACATTAATAAACAAACAGCATTGTAATGAAATCGGAATAGCGATACAACGCAGCATGCGTTTGGGCATGCATGCATACTTATTGCTTGCATGGCACGTACTAAGAGTGCCGGGTGCCTTTCAGATTTATGGCAACTCGTTCAAGTAGATATATCATGGTTAGATATACCCACGTCTACACATACTACCTGTCTCATAATTCCAAGCCAACATAGATCGCTGATGGAAGCTGCCAAACACGACAATCTGTTACTTTTGTAACAATAAAGTAAACTTAACTTACTGTATTCCAACGAGTCAAAGGTCAGCGTCTTGTATGGGAAAGTTGCTTCTAGAAGACGGCTGGAGGCTACGATTGAACACCCGGAAAGTCGATAAATCAAACAAATTATATTTAAACATTAACTTGTATGCGTGTAAATATAAATAGTATTGTTAACTTGAAGGAAAGTCCCGCGAAATGTAACTGTTTGTCCGCTTTCAATAAGCAACCGGTCCGCTTATTATCCATATCTGGACAACTTTATAAATAATTCATACATAATATTAGTAATGTACTTGCATTTCTATAGGCAGCAATAAAACAAATTGACAGATATGATTGACTCAAATAATTGAAGGGGATTAATATTATTTATCTGTCTCAGAATAATATGTAATTTTTGTAACTAAAACAAAAAATGAAAGTAAATTATAAACTAAACCTTAAAAATTAAATACTATAATAAACATATTTTATTTACAAGTAAAAATGTAGTACAGATCGCTGTCGGTGGGGAGCGTTCCCAAAATTCTGGCCGCATTCCCTCGTTGTATGGCAACGTTAATCCGTTGCCATAAATATAGGCCAGCCCTTTGATCAGCCAGACTTCTTACTTAGGAGATTAATTATACTGCAATCAGAGTTCAGACCACCCTTTATTTATAGAAAAAGTTGTGTTGCCGATGCGGGTGTAGCTAGTAGTTAGTGACGGGGCACATTCGAGCCGGATTAATGCCCATTTGGGCAAAGTAACGAGGTTGGCACTCGCCGCGGCCGCTTGGCACTCCGGCCAAATAAGCGGCGGCCCCCCGCCCCCCGCCTGGCGCACCTAGATAGCATCTCTCATAATTAAGCAACTTTTAAAGTGGCCTCCAGTGGCGGGCTTATTGCTCTGTTCCTCAAACGCGCCGCGTGCCCAAATGGCAGGCGGAATTGGAGATGCTTCAAGTCATTATTACTAATTGTCACTACGCACGATGCGCTCAACAACACATGTGACTTGAGATAACTATTGAGTAATAACTTATATGTGATTACACCTCTTACTTGGCTACAAAGCTACTTTTAACTTCCAACTTCCCCACAACGGAACCTTACGCCGTGGGTGGGCCGACGCGACGCCCGCTTGGCCGGCTTTGGACTTGGTGTAAGCAAAAATATCTCGCTTATTTTTACTGCAGGAGTACAGCAGGCTAGCTAACGGCCCAACTGATGGAAAGTGGTTGGTGTCGCCTATGAATATTTGTTACGGGTTTCCTATCCTTTGTGTTACAGTTGTCACTAAGTAGTTATTACCACTATAATATTTGCATATAAAATGTCTAAATATCCATCTAAACGGTAGCGTCAAATTTGCATACTTACATTAGTATATTTGTGAATATTAAAGAGTAGGTACTCTTACAAGCAACATTTGAATTTTGTTATAATTTTAGTAAGTTTGTGTTTGATCGTCTATTCTGTTCACACGAGGCGAGTACATGGATTGCATTTTTAAGAAAATATGAAGTGTAGTAGATTATTGTTTGATCTATAATATAATTTGTGCAAAATAGCCCGTTCTGTCCTTCTCCCTTTATTTCTCAAAATTAAATGATGCTTGATGTATATTTTTCAAAAAAAATAAGATGAATTTCTAGATTATTGACTAATTGATGTAAATGTGGTTACCTTCCTACCTATCTTAGCTAACGTTTATTTTGAGCACTTTAAGCAAGCCAATATTACTCGTACACTATATTTTATGTATTATATTTCACATTTTGATCATAGACGGTTTTTTTAAAGAAAATTGTTATTTATAAAGTGTTGATACGAGAAGTATGAAGATACGAGACAGTCGGCGATCGGCGGGAATGTCAGCAAACCGATAATCGGATTCTACTTTCCGAGTGGTAGCGAATAGGACTTAATACCGATACTGTATTGCACACGGAAGCCCTCCATGTTATACTTTGACACGTTTCAACGATGCCTCGACGCGAAAACAAAGTTCAGCAAATTAGCACAATTTGTGCAAAAACGTCGCTCGAGTTCATTCGCGCCACATGCACACTGGCCACTGGCGGACGGGCGGTCGTTGTGCCACACGCCAGGTGGCGCATCGGCCCACTGTGGGAACCTCGCACTCCGCCATTCGCAACTCGCGTCCTTTATGGCCCATTTGGGTGCTATCATGTTGTGCACACGTTAAGTATTTGCAACTAGAACATACATCATTATTTATTAAGTTACGATTTTCCAAACCAAATTCCATTTAATGGCTGCAAGACTAATGAAATTGAGTAAACTCACATGGCTAGTACATTTATGAATAAAATAAAGTATAATAAACGTAAAGATAAACCTAAAAGAGACGAATGGATTGTGTGAAGGATGACATGACGACTTGTGGTGCAACAGAGAACGTATGCCAGAATATGGAAGGAAAAGACTCATTGCGTAGATCCCGAATAATTGGAAGAAAATTAAAGAAAAGAGAATGAAGGGTTCCGCAGAGAACATCCAACAAGGATTATTACAAGGTCCTTGTGATCGACATTCACTGTTTTGTTATTTGGCCTAGGTAACATAAAAAAACTTTTCACTAAATTCACCCATAAACTCGTCACGGTCTTCGATTAAACTTCTCTTCCAACTCTTTCCTATCGCACTTGTAGCTTCGCTGTCTTGACATGAACTCTTACATACAGTGTATCATCTAAGAACTGAACTCGCCGGTGGCCGCGCCTTACGCTGCTTATATACCCGGAAGAATCTTCTAGAACACATAATTTCGATCTTCTTTTTTGTTAGTCTTTTATTTACTATCTATCCCTTTCTACATATCTATCTATCTGTGTCTTTTCCTTGCCGAACCTTCTATTCTAGAACTTTCGTTCATCATCATCTATCCCTCTCTAATCTTATCTAAAATGTCCTTGCTTTTCCTTCCCGAATCTTCTTTTTCTACTTTACAGTTCAACAATTAGAGGGGGATTTATAAAGGAACGTCACATGATTGCGTACATAGAAAAAAATTATTTTCAACTTTCAGTTATATTAATGACTTTCATTTTTACATTTCTTGAATTTCACTTCAACATGGTGTAGTAACGGCGTATAGATCAATTTTGGACAGTAGTTTCCGAGGAAATCGACTCGACTGTAACATGCGGCAGGCACACGTGGCAATTATACATACAAGGGCCACGTTGGTGTTAAAATAGTTACAGAACCTTGAACGCTGAATATAATGATTGAAAACGTTTTCGGTGCGCTTGAGAACGTTCGAACGAACGCTCCCTGAAACCGTTGACGCGTCGTCGGGGGCGAAACGGGTCCGCACTCCGAGTTGCGACCGCCGAGTGTGCGTGCGACATAATGAAGTGGGCGCGATTTAATTGCCGCCACTGCGAATAAATTGGACATTTGTATTGCAAATGCTGCCTAATTATTTGGGCCCGCTCAGACCGGTCTGTGCTCCGCTCGTTAACCACCAGCACCCACACCAACGAGGCGAAACTTAGCACTCACCGTCTGTTTGTCATTTAATTTTGTAGTTTCCACTACTGAATAAAGTACATATTAGGACTTGTAGTCATCTCTTATCCCGTGAGTAATATATTACAAACAAGTTAAGATCAAGCACACTTACTTAGAAGCTACTTGTTAAAGCGTGATTTGAAGACGCCTAAATTCTAGACAGTGCAAACAGACGAAGCTAAATTAGGTACAATACACATAGATGTAGTGTAGTCTATAAGACGACCATTATCTGCGATAACAAAATGAGAATAAAACCTTTATATAGTCTTAATTATAGTCGTTTTTTCAGAAACTGTCATCTTTCGTTTATGGAAGCACTAAACTTCGCATTTACTAGCAACTCGCCAGCTACTCTTTGGTTTTGTTATAAAATTTAAAATAAAATTGCGCGTGTGTTTTATAAAATTGATTTTAAATGCAAAATTAAGTATTATTTAAAAATGATATTTGCGATGGCCAGGAGAAGGCAAAGGGACGTGGAAGAAGGAGCAAGGAAAGAGCGTTTAGCTCGCCACCAGACCACCGCCACACTGCACTCATCCCCCGACACACTCACTACAACTTGCTTATGAGTATTAAATTAAGTTATTGTTAAAAAAACGAATCAACAGTACCTTTAGAAGCTTTAATTATTAATATTTTGATGTAATTTTGGCAGAAAAAAAGTATTTTATTTTACATTTCTATACTTTGATTCACATTTTTTTAATTCAATGACAAACCAAAACATCAACTTATCAAACACTATGGTACAAAAATGGAGTTTCTATTTCAAACATCTTCCAAACACTAAAAGAGACAAGGTTTAATTTCGAACAGTTTTACGAGTGATGATTTATTTCAGCATTGACACTAAGCTAAATGTGTCTTGTTTTGTGCACTCTTCTCTCTATAATTATATCGTGTATCTATCATCTATGCATTCTTCATTTAAAAGTTTATCCCTTTCTTGATGGCGAGGATGGGGAGGAGGAATCTATAAGGAGGTGGAGGTGTTCCTCGTTGCAACCAATATTATATGAACGTTTGACCAGAAGGTATTTTAAATATGCCGCAACACGATGGCGACAAGAAAAAGCGAACATTTTAAAAATTAGGATGCCTAATACGTAGGAGTGAGTTACTTATCCAATTTGTTTTCAGTATACAAAGGCTGGATTAGATTTTAATAAACCGTAACGATGTTTATCGTTACAGGTTTACGAGTATTTAAGTCAACGGGCCAACGTTTTAATCACAGTAGATAATTTGTTTATTCCAATTTTATCATCAATTTAAAATCTGTGTCAGAGAGAATGTATTTGAATGTGCTTAAATCGGTGACGCGGTGACATAAGCATTCGCGTGGCAACATTACTAATCCATCGGACTATAATTAAAATAACCGTCTTGTAATTGTGTAGTAATAACGTAATAAATACTTAAAAAAACTCTTCATCTTTATATATAAAATTCTTCTGTTCGTCTGTATTAAATTAACTTGAAGTTTTACGGGCAGGTTTTCAAATTGGACAAGTACATTAACAATCTGCCCGTAACACTTCAAGTTGAAATTTTGTTGCGATTCATTTTGTCACTTGTCAGTTGAAGATTTTCCAATTGTTCGTTGCGATTCGTTTTCGCACTTATGCGTTGCCATTCGTTTTTCTACTTGTCCGTTGAAGTTTCACTTTTAATATGTGTCCCAGCACACATTTTTTTTAATTTTTAGTACAAAGTAATACATAATACGATTTAATGAGGCAATTCATAAAAATACATCATTATTTACCGTAATATATTTTCTGCGTCATATCTATACGTTTATAGATTAGTTTAGAAAGTGTCTGAAATAAGGTAAGCGAACCCTGTATCATTTTTTGTACCCCTAACAACGTGTATGCGAAATTCCATGAGGACCGGTCGAGTAGTTAGGGTGTAAAAATGTTTTAAATATATAAATTGATAAAATTTGAACAGAAAATATGGTTTAGGCTCATAAACCTAACTTGCTTACGAGTAGATGACTCCAGTTCAGAATAAACATAGGTACCTAGTGTTATGTATGCAGCTGCACCTATGGCCAATATAGCCTTTACAAAATCGAAGACTTTAAATTAACATAAACAATATATTCAAATCGTGCGAACTATTTTTCCTAGTTTTGAAGAGCACCTGCTGGTCTCGTTTAGGCTGAGCGTTGCCCCAACATGTCCTCTAGCATCTCGTCAGGTGAAAGTGGTCGTTTCATTTATTTGAGTAATAAACTAGTAAACAAGTGCCTTTTGGACCAACTTTTTTCAGCAGTCTCCGAAAATTATAAATGAGGTGTCATTCGATTAGGAATGGCATCTAGATGATTTTTGAAAAAAATTAAGTTCCACTTGCAAAAATTGTAAAAGTTAAAAAAGGGGGTTTAGTTTTTTTTGCAAATATCTCTAAAAGTAATAAAGATTTTTCAAATTTGAAAAAAGATTCGAAAAGAGGAGGAAATTTCCTAAAAAAACCTTGACTCCCGAAACTATAAGATCAATATTTATAATTTTCCCAGAGGGATGAAAATACGGCCGAAAACGGGTACTCTGGCTTACGCAAGCCACACCCACATCGGCCCTTTAATGAATAAATATTATTTAAACACACTAAATATGAAAATAAAAAAATGAAAATATTCAGGCACTAACTGAATAGATGAATGAACAATAATCTGCTTGAAAAATTTTTTTATAACAATTTTTCATTTAGTTATTCAATAATTTATTCTTTGCTTGAGCATGAACATTGCAAGTGTGATAATTGTTAAACTATAAATTTAAGATTTTTTTCCTTTCTTGGACCAATTCTTGAAAGGCTTTAGAATAGAACCCCGTTGGAAACATTAGAAAATGTTTATTTTTCTTTTTTTTATTAATAATTTTCGTTGTTTTAAACTTTTAATTTTGTAACAACGAAAATTATTATTAAAAAAATGAAAAATAAACATTTCCTAATTTTTCCAACGGGGTTCTATTCTAAAGCCTTTCAAGAATTGCTCCAAGAAAGGAAAAAAAATCTTAAATTTATAGTTTAACAATTATCACACTTGCAATGTTCATGTTCGAGCAAAAAAATTTATTAATTAACTATTGAATAACTAAATGAAAAATTGTTATTTAAAATATTTTTCAAGCAGATTATTGTTCATTCATCTATTCAGTTAGTGCCTGAATTTTTTCAATTTTTTATTTTCATATTTAGTATGTTTAAATAATATTTATTCATTAAAGGGCCGATGTGGGTGTGGCTTGCGTAAGCCAGAGTACCCGTTTTCGGCCGTATTTTCCACTTCTGGGAAAACTATAAATATTGATCTTACAGTTTCGGGAGTCACGACGTTTTTTATGAAATTTCCTCCTCTTTTCGAATCTTTTTTCAAATTTGAAAAATCTTTATTACTTTTTGAGATATTTGCAAAAAAACTAAACCCCCCTTTTTTTTAGTTAATTGTTAATAACTTTTACAATTTTCGCAAGGGGAACTTAATTTTTTTCAAAAATCATCTAGATGCCATTCCGAATCGAATGACACCTCATTTATAATTTTCGGAGACTGCTAAAAAAAGTTGGTCCAAAAGGCACTTGTTTACTAGTCTATAAATGAAGTACGATTTATTAGTTCGCCGCCATTCCCCCGAGGAGCCACGTGTTATTAGCTACTTGATATTTTACTAACCTGAACTAGAACTTGATTTTATATTTAGATTTAACAAACCTCACAAAACGCAATTCCCGGTATGTTAGTTTTAGTCAGTTTTAAAATGGATAATAAAAGCCGAGGGCCTTGATTAGGATAATCCAAGTGAACAATCATCATCTAAATGCGTAGAATAAAGGCGGTGATTTGGAATTGTTTAAGTTGTTAATCAATTACAATGAAACTGCAACGTATAGGTATATTCATTGTAGATTCATTTTTTGGTAGTTTGCCGCCAACTCAGTCCGATAATAATCTGTCTTGTAAGTATGTATGCCTGAACGTATAGCACTTTGCTGACACTGCGGCCTACTTTAGGCTACTTTAATATAATAATATTAGTATAAATAATGCTCACAAATACTTTGTAATTGACTTGCTGTCAAGCCGCTACAAGTTGCTATTAGTTGTAACATAACAACGACTACCACTAAGCTGAACCCAGGGATCAGTATCCAAATCCCTGAAAACAACAAGGTGTATTTTCTTCACTGTACTATAAGAAAGCACCAGCACTCCACCAACTACTGCCAGCATCCACCACTACAAGCAAGAGCAAGTGTACAAACTGTACAATGTGTACTACCAGTTAGTCTTCCCTTAAATAGCTTGATATAAAAAAGCTAAAGCCCAGATGTTGTCTTATGTTTGTGTAGTAATAGTAAGATAAGTAGATGGAGTATGCGCCCTCCGCCCCCCCCCCCCCCCAAGGTCGGCGAACCTGTCCTTCGCATAACAATTGGGTCACAACATGAATAAGCTTGTTTTTCTTTCTGACAATAAACAGGGGCTCGTTTTGTTTAGAATATTTTATCATTTAAAAAAATAATAAGAAATGTGTACCATTTTAAAGAGATCGCCTTTACCATCAACCCCATTTTAAGCTTATCAATATTAATCGACCGCAGTTAACGAACTATGGGCTTTGCTTGGGGTTGAACTCGCCTTAGTTTTGTTCTCACCACGTTCTACTCCCAGGTTTCTAAGTCCACAAAAATTGATTTTTCAGCGAGTTGAAATTCAAAATCTGTGATGTATAATACTTACATAATGATATATTTCCTGTTTATACGTCTAAAATCCATTACAGTATTATATTCTCATAGTTCGGCTGCTCCCCGCACGCGAACTCATAATCACGTTCACAAATAAGTTTTTAAATGTACGGTACCTGCGAATTAATTACTTGACAATATACAAAACTCATCTGTATGATCCGTAAAACCATAAATGTGTAAGAGTCCATTTGGATGTTTTTACGTTCGCTTTCACCACCTTGGGAATGAACAGATTGCATTCATTTATTCAATGCATCTTTATTTCTTTTGACAGTGCCTAGTAGGCACTGGCTACTGTCAACGATAATTATGAGTTGGAGGCACTTTTATCCAAAAAAATAACATAATAGTATTCACATAACATAAATATTCAGAATTTCTACAAGTGGAGCAGCGAAATGAATCGATTATTATGACATTCATTATTGCGTATACACAACGGTCTTATTCATATTGAATTAGGTAAAGTTTGGTGGCTTCATTATATTAAAACGTGAAAAATTGTCAACCATAAGCACAATATTAGCACTTTAGACAAATAACTGGTAGTCATAATTGTATTTTAGCACTAAAGCGCTCTTAAATTCCTTGTTAATTTAAAACAGCTCAGACCCTACTTTAAATAACTTTAAATAAAATGACGGTTAAGTGTTATCTGTGAAAATAGTATGGTTTGCATGTGAAACGAATTCGAAATTGACGTGTTACAAGTTGTTTCGCCAAAGCCGCCTGAGTTGTCGCGAGAGCCAACGGACGACGAGCACACGTTCGGATGTCTGTGTTGGCATTAACGTCAGCCGTGGGAGGCATCCACCATCCACCATACTCACCATCCATATCGCCACCGTCTCGCCTCCGTTATCACGTGAATGCCCTGTCGTCGGATCGGCCTTTTTAACGGTATCGTTAGACATACGCGTATAGTTATCTTTCTTATAATCTTTAGCCGCCAAGAATCAAATTAATCATTGCTCTTACAATTTCGTTCTTATTCGTTTGAAACATGACTTATTATAATATTTATTGTTTTCCCAAGAAGTATTTCATTGTAATTACTGTGTTCGTTTCAAATGTTTGCTCTACAATTCAGGTTGCAGGCGCGTCCAAGGAGGAAATCAACAGCCACTAACTAACAATATTCTCGATGAATGTACACCTTGGTGGCAAGTGGTTCCGTATTCTACGATATTGTAGGATCCTCTACATAAGTCAGTAAGTGTTCATACTCGATAAATACTAAATTTCATTATATGGATGTACTTATGAACGTACATGAACGCGAATGAAAAGAATGCACTGCACACATTTTACGTTTATATAAAAGGGATGATTTACTACTAACATGTGACAGGTTGCTGTAATTATGCATTTTGCCGACTGTGCAATATGGCCCTGTTGCACCTGTTAGTGACTGTGTCGTAACAATTAGCTATATCGTATATAGGTATACATGAGTTAATTGACCAATTTCTAAAGCAATTATTAATGAAGCATTTCACTCTTGGCTACATCTGCGTGACATTTATTAACACTACAATTATCCCAGATGTTGCAGAGGCATTACGACAAAAACTTACAACACAAAACATGGACATCGGTCCGCCTGCGTCGCCAACGTCAGTACTCAGTACTCGCAACGGCACTGATTTATGAGAAGAGCAAAACGCAGCCAGATTGAAAAAATAATGGAAGACGAACGACAAAAGGAATTATCATACTTAATATTATTTCTAGTGACCATTTTAAGAAAAATATCTCCTTCGGTTGACGACTTACAATAAGTTTCTTTTTAAATACCGTATTCACATTTCAAGCTCCGACGGTTTATATGTTGAACAGGTTCTGAAATAATCTGATTATTTTTAATGGCGAAGCGAACATCGGCTGCTTCAGTTCCATCTAGATAATAGCAATAAACACGAAGTGAGCGTCTCGAAGCACTCGTACTTGAATTGATCTAGCCGTGTTAAAAAATTAACACAAAAACAACAAAATTAAAAGGATTTCAACGCTTTGCTTAATTTGATGGTACATAATAAGAATCCGTTAGATGCTTCAAGTGCGTCGCCGTCGTGATGAAGTTTACAAATTATTTTTTATGCGTATAATTATGTTAATTGCGCTGCTTAATTGAATTAGGTGATTGTGGTGAGAATAAAATACGCGCGACGTGGCCAAAACATCACTCTTCAGCAGCAGATTTCGCTTTTATTACACTCGTCACTTTAAAAAAATCCCAAGAAAATTCCGATTAGCGAAAATCAAAATTTGCTTGCTGCTAAGCGGCTCAGCTCGCCGCAGACGCAAACTGTGATCCTGGCAGGTGTAATAAAAGTTAAAACACAGTCTCGATACTACTACTTGTGCAGATAACTTCAGTGCCATATTATCAATTACTAAAATATTAATTGCTTAATATGTCATCGTCTGCGAAGGCTAGATAGAGTGCGGACTATGGCGTCGTTCATAGTCAACGGTCTAACTTCCAACTTTAGACCCAAACGCCTCATAGTCGATGAAGCACTCATGAGCCACTTCGGCTCTATGGTCACGGCTTCGCGCCTAGCAGGAGCGGCCTACCTCACTCTCATGGGCGATATAAACCAAATGCCCTTCATAGACAGGAACGACTTGTTCCCCATGCTATATCACCGCCCTACACCCTCGGCGAAAATCACCCGAGAACAGCTATGTACACACCGAAATCCACTAGACGCAGCATATACCATGAGTGATGGATACTCAGGCATATACTCGTCCAAAAATCAAGCTCGTTCCCTGGAACTCAAACGGTATTCGCGAGGGCGCATACCCACAGAACTTGCCAATACTCTTTATCTAACTCACACGCAGTCAGAGAAAGAGAGCCTAATAAAACTAGGCTGTGGTAAGGGCGAAGGGTCATGCGTTCAATCGATACACGAGGCCCAGGGTCTAACCTTCGAGACAGTGGTGATCGTGAGGTCCAAATCCAACAAGATGGACCTGTACAAGAGCATCCCTCATGCGGTCGTGGCAATTTCGCGGCACACTGGTAAATGTATTTACTACACAGCCGTGTGCGAAGAGGACGCTACCGCCACCTTCGTCCTCAAAGCGGAGAAAGCCACAGCCGATGAGATCAGGGATTACAATATAAAAATGGCGATACGCATGGGAGACAAGACGGTGGTCCAACGCCTAATGGAGGGCCAATAATCCCCCTCCTAAACCATCCATCATCATTAACAAAAACTGAAAATTTTCATGTCACAACAATTAAACAATAAATTAGAACACCACACAAAGCCATAAACAAACAACAAAACTTATACACACACTCAAACCAACGCGCACTACCACCGCATTGCATTACACGCACATTTCACAACCAAACCAAGACACACAAAGAGCCTAAAAATTAATAACCCAGACACAGAAAGGAAAAAACAACACACATGGCACCAGATATATAATAGATAGGATAATATATAAGTATAGACATAAGGCCCACACTGCACATGCACTTCCTCACAACCATTGATGTAGCACTTTATTATTGTTACATCAATGCTCACAACACCAGCATGTAACAGATACACTCTACGCTAGTATAAGTTTAATATTAAAATTAGGATAAATTAATATAATAAGTCACTCGTAAGATACACTTCAACACAAATTAATTAATGTCACACACACACAAGAACTAAAATAATAAACGTGTTAAATTTTAAAATTAAATCTAGAAATAAAGCTTTAAAAAATGGTACGGAACTCGAGTCCGTAGAGTAGTTATAAAAAAAAAAATATGTCATCGTCATTAATGATAATGAACACGTCGCAGATTATCTTAGTATTTCATATTTGGATGTAGGTATTTAATAATTGTAGCAAATACCTACAATTTATGTTATGTATAGTAATGTATACGCTAGTTTAGACATGACAATCTGTTGTATGGTAAATCAGTTGAGCAGAGTCAAGAGGTCAGAGCAACCACCGCCAGTAATTATCTTTTATTTCCACGCATAAAAACACTTTTTTTTTTGTACAATCGCATCAGCCGACAGCCACTTAAGCTTGAGTGCTTGTTCACCAAAGTTGATTCATAGAAGCATAAATGAGACGGGCGCACGATTTTCGCGTCCGCAACAACGACATCCGCAACGGCGCGGCGTCAGGCAAACATTACACTGAAATACACTGCCTTTTCAAGACTATTTCTTAAATTCGTACATCGTAAAATTATCTTTGAAAGCGTTTCAAATTTCATTAGCAGCCGCAAAAAAAGACGTTGGGACAGCCGCGTGCACCGACCGACCCGAGATGCTCCAATGCAGTCCATTCATTCAAAAATGGACTTACGTAGAAGGCAATAAAACATCCGTAGGCGGCAGCCATATCGTGGCCGGCCGCAGCGACGCCAAGCATCTACTAATGGAGATAATGGATCGGGCTGCCCGCGTACCATTCGCCCGACCTGCTCGTTATCTGTGCAACGCAACACTCACTTAGACAAAACTAGGGTTTTAGACAAAATCTACCTATATAGGTACGTAAATACATAGCAACGTTAAGAAAAAGTCTTGAAATAAAATTGAATAGAAAAAAATATAAAATGTAAGTCATTTATCTCTTGAATTAGTTTAGCACGCGATACGTCGCCGACCTAACACGTGATTGGCGGACTCACCGCCCTCCCAAAGGATATGCCGATCTCGCAGGTACTCGCCCAACAGTCTCGTGAGGTACGGGGGGACTCCGTGCGCGCGGAGCCCCTCCCTGATCGTCTCATGAGGGAGCCTGTTGAAGGCGTTCGCTATGTCTAGCGACACTGCCAGAACGACGTCCTTCGCTTGGACGGCTTCGTCCGTCAACGCTCGCAGCGTCTCGAAGGCGTCCATCGTGGAGCGCCTCCGCCGAAACCCGAACTGCGTATCTGATAGCCCCGGCTCCACAGCGTCTAGATGCTTCACAAGCCGCTCCGCCAAGATCTTCTCGAAGACCTTGGCGACCTCGTTCAGCAGCAGTATGGGCCTGTGCATACATACTCGTTACACTAACATCTTCCAATTTTTCACACTTTATTCTTTCAAGCTCCCCGAAATTGGTACGCTCTCGCCAGTGTCTCCACTTCTTGAAAAGGCCCACAAACCGGCTTATCACCAGGTAGTGGTCCGTTTCAGGAGTGGGGCCTCTGTAGGCTCTTGTATCCATTATTGTGTTTCGCAGGCGACTATCTATTAAAATCAGATCAATCATACTTTTCAGTTCATTCATTCTCCATGTATACGTGTGAATATCCTTATGATGGAATAAGGTGTTCGACACAAGCAAGTTTCTTTCCATGCATACGTCTATGATTGGCCTGCCAGCATCGTTCACTCTCTTGTCACCATAGGGTCCAAGGACAGCCTCAAAGCCGTCTCGTTTGGTCCCCACCCAGCCATTAAGATCACCACACATAATTAGTCTTTCGTTCCCTTCAGCCAGATCCAGAATTTCTCTCACAGACTCCCAAAACTTTTCGAGTTCTTGGGAATCCGCTGAGCTTACTCCCGTAAGCTCAGCGGATTATAAGCTGCGACCAGAAAAACTCGCGTGATCCCCAGTTTTAGACGACCCAAAGAAGTCTCGGATTCACCAGACACAATAGTCTTTTACTCCAGACACAAAGCGGGATGAGAGTACAACGCCTACCCCCCCCCCCCCCACTTGCACGCTCGCCCAGGTCCATGCTGGACCACAGAGCAGGCATGCCACCGGGGAGGTCATTCACGTTACACCCGTTCCGCTTTGTCTCTGTCAGACATAAGGCATCCAGGCTTCTCTCATTCGTTATATCAATCATTTCGTCCATCTTGTCTTTCATTCCATCTCTCACATTCCACGTGCCTATACGGCACTCTGCTCCTCTCGACCCGCCAGGTTTGGCGCTGCGTGAAGGGTGGCGGCCCCCTTCGCCGCATGCGCGAGAGTTCACACAGACGGGGGCGCATCGGTGAGCGTCGCCTGCGGGGGACGCCCTACCGTGCACTTCACTCGGGTGAATTCCGGTCAGAATTGTGGCCCTCTGGGCCGACGGGGATAGTTTTATTGGCTTTCAGTTGTTTAGGATTAGGATCAGAATTGCGTTAAGCGCAATTTCCGATCGACGAGAGGGAGCGTTATCGTGAAGAAACAACACGCCCAACGACAGTTTTCCACGACGTTTTTCTTTAATTCACTAATCGTCGTGTCGTGTTTCCAAGACATGCTTTGTCTCTTAGTATCATGATCGAAATGGTGGACCCACTTTTCATCCTTGGTGGCAATCCAATGGAAATAATTATCCGAATCACGCTGGAACATTTCAAGATTACGCTTAGAAATTTCCAAACGTTGCTTTTTGTTATCATCGGTTAACATTCGTGGCACCCCTCTCGCCGACACCTTTTTTCAACACCGATATCAGCTATGTGTTTTATACTTATTCTTCTGTCTTCCAAAACGAGATTTTCAACCTTTTTGACATTTTCTTCCGTAACGGAGGTTGAAGGCCGCCCAGAACGCGGGTCATATTTACAGCTTGATCTACCTCTTTTAAATTCAGTCACCCAATAGGGTGCAGCATCATTCCCTAATGTCTGTTCAATATCCGAAGAAACGCTTTCGTAGACTTTTTTTCTAGCTGAAATATCATCACACGTAACTCACTTTTATCCATAATTTTGCGTTTTTAGCAATAATATTGTGTTATTGACACTCTTTAATTTGAATATCGAACTTTTCCCAAAAAGTTTATATATATATGCACTTCTCAGAACTTTTTGATTCACTTAGAAAGAAAGAAAGAAAAAGATTTATTGACTAAAAATACGACGCTATACATAAAAGAAAAAAAACACAATAAATTGTCAATTTTTACACAAAAACATGTATAATATTAAATAAACAAATAAAGGCCCGTACGTCGAGTTTTTTAGCCAACGAGGTTGACAACTCAGCATTGTGCTGTTTCGAAATTTTTTTAAATCCCGATACAGCGCTGATTTTCAGTGCCAACCTCCGAACACTTGACCCAATAACACACACACACACACATATATAAGTTATAAGTTCATGTACACATAAAAACATACAGCATATACACAAATACAAACACACATAAATATACTGTGATTATATTAGAAAAACAAATATAGTAATATTATTAAATAAAATCATATAGTTATATACAGTGAAATTACCAAAGACTTAAAGATATATCAAAAACAGTGCTGTGAAAATAAAAAAATAAAATAAAAATTACATTTGTATTATGGGAAAAAAGGCTATACCTTATTTTCAAGTCCAAGTTGAATTCAACACTAGTTAATATTTGTGGTAGGTGGGGTCATTCTTTTGTTCCTCCATCAAATATTTTCTGTATTGAACTTTAAATGAAATTGCTGACTTCATATTTCTCAAAGGTGGTGGGAGATCATTCCAACAATGAGTTGCTGCAAATTTGAAACAACCCCTAAACGCTGCTGTCCTATGTTTAGACGTCACTAAAGGCTTAGTAACAACACGTGCACTGTATTCTGGCGCCCTATTTTGTCTCCAGTCCATTTTTTATATAAGTATGTTGGATTTCGTGTAGATATTATTCCAAACAATAGGGTAGCTAGGTGAAGTTTCCTTCTAGCTGCCATCTTAAGAATATCGTTTGCATTAAGAAATGGTGTGATATGACTCCTCCTAGGTATCTGAAAGCAAAATCTGGCACAAGAATTTTGTATACGTTGTATAAGACGTTCCGTTCTTGTTAGCAGGCATGGTCCATATACAGTATCACAGTAATTTAGTTTCGAAAGGACTAGACTCTCTACCAGTTGCTTTCTCACATCTACACTTATAAAATTCCTTAAAGCATACAGGGTGTTTGGCGCATGGACCGACAAAAATTTTTGGGGGATTGGGTGGATCAAGAGCTATCTTTAACCCATAGATACCTACGTCCCAAGTGTCACTGTAATCGAGATACGATTTTTTTTGTTTGTTTTCGAAAATTACCTGGTTCATCGTCTTTAAAACGACATATTTTTCTAGTTTGTTGTTGTAATTGAACCAAATAACTTCCATCGTAGTCTTTAATGTATGATTATTCTAAATTAAACATTAATTCTTAGCATTAAACAACAAAACGTTCTTGACGAGCTTTCAAACTCTTAAAAATGAATTAATCTATGAAAAAGGTCAAATTCAAAATTAATTATAAAAAAAACTAAAAGGTATTAAGAATTTCATTTGATTGAAACAAAATCTGTACTTAATATCCTTTCCAACGATATACCACATGGCCTTGAAATTATTCCTTATGTGACCAAATTATCAAAATCAAAGTAGGGACGAACACGCACTCTAACACCAAACCCGTTTTTTAGAACAATAGAACGCAGGTAAACACTGTCTCTTTCTTGCACATGAAAATATCCCTTGTCTTTGTCTGTCATTGGATCGTAATTTGTGTCGTGGTCTTTGTTTAGTATTAGTTGAGATTTTACTATCATTGCTATCGGTATTGTCGCGATTCACATCTGCATTGTTGGAGTATTTTTGTGTTTAACTTTGTTTTTGTTACGTTCTGTTTTTGTTAAGTTTTCTTTGGTTGAACTATTCTGTTAAACTGTTGGTGTGTTTGTCTTCACTGTTCTCGTTACAATGTCTAACTACAGTAACGAAGAGTATGCTGATATGTTGTTGGCGTATGGCAGCGCCAATTGTAACGCTCGTGAAGCGCGTAGAATTTACCAGGAGCGATATCCCAATCGGCGTGTACCACACCACGAGACGTTTTCTACGACCTATCGGCGTCTGAGGGAGACTGGAAGCATAAATATTCTAGAGCCTCGAGTCAATGTGAGGCAACATAATGTTGCAGTGGATGAGAGTATTTTACAAGCTTTTGATGAGAATCCAACGACAAGTATTCGAGCTGTAGCTAAAACACTTAACTTGTCGGTTTGGAAAGTCTGGTCAGTTCTTCGGCAAGATGGAAGGCATGCATTCCACTACACTCCTGTTCAAGGTATGTTTTTTAAACAATTCAAAACTCATTGCATGTGTTTTTACAACTTAATTTCAAGTACAAGAATTTAACAAGTAAATTCTTACTCTAATAGTTAAAACAAATGTGTTTGTTTTTGTTCAAAAAAATAATTTATTCATTGTGGCCTTTGGGTCAGCTCACAGATGAAATAAATCGCGTCCGTACAATTCTCACGGATTTAATCGATTGTTCTAGGTCTCATAGACGATGATCATAGGAGGCGGCTGGAATTTTGCAGGTTTATGATGCATACAGACGTAGAAGATACAATTTTTTTTTAAAGAATTTTGTGGACCGATGAATCCAATTTCAATCATGAGGGGATTGTGAATCTCCACAACCTCCATCATTGGGGGATAAAAGGACAAAATCCCCGCAATAAAAGGAAAAGTTCATTTCAAAGTAAGTTTAGTGTGAACGTTTGGGCTGGGGTTATTGGAAGACACCTGATCGGTCCACATTTCTTACCGGAGCGCCTAACCGGAGAAAGTTATTTTTCTTTTTTAATAAATGACTTACCTGAATTGGTATTACCAATAGTAGAAGAAGATTTTATTTTCCAAAATGATGGTTGCCCAGCACATTACCAACGAGACGTTCGAGAACATTTGGACAATTGTTTTCCCAATTCGTGGATCGGAAGAGGCGGTCCGATTCCTTGGCCTGCACGGTCACCAGACCTAACACCTCTGGATTTTTATGTTTGGGGGCGCGCAAAAGAAATTGTTTATGCGACAGAAGTACGGACAAGGGAAATTTTAATAGAAAAAATAAATAGCGCCTTTCGCATAATGAAAGAAGAAATGCGATTAAAAACGACGACTGTGGAAATAAGAAAAAGATGTCGTGCATGCATTCACAATGGAGGCCGTCATTTTGAACCCAATCTGTGAATAAAATTTAATTAAAACGTCGTAAAATACAAACAAGGTGTTTTCTTTATTCTGACACTGGTTGAGTAATACCTTGTTTTGTGATCACATGAATAATTTCAAGGCCATGTGGTATATCGTTGGAAAGGATATTAAGTACAGATTTTGTTTCAATCAAATGAAATTCTTAATACCTTTTAGTTTTTTTTATAATTAATTTTGAATTTGACCTTTTTCATAGATTAATTCATTTTTAAGAGTTTGAAAGCTCGTCAAGAACGTTTTGTTGTCTAATGCTAAGAATTAATGTTTAATTTAGAATAATCATACATTAAAGACTGCGATAGAAGTTATTTGGTTCAATTACAACAACAAACTAGAAAAATATGTCGTTTTAAAGACGATGAACCAGGTAATTTTCAAAAACAAAAAAAAATCGTATCTCGATTACAGTGACACTTGGGACGTAGGTATCTATGGGTTAAAGATAGCTCTTGATCCACCCAATCCCCCAAAAAATTTTGTCGGTCCATGCGCCAAACACCCGTATAATATTTTCAGCCTATAATAACAGTTTCTCGTAACATTATTAATATGTGATTCAAATCGTAATTCAGAATCGATGGTAAGTCCTAGATTACAAGCCGAACTTACATTC